>OY728580.1:8815012-10140569 GCA_963422195.1 Carabus problematicus
AAAATCACTAAGTAAATGTAATTTTCAATATTTGATGTAAAGATAGATTTTGATTCTAACAAAATCAAGTTCACTTTGATGTTCTTTTGTTACGAAATGATCCGTCACTGAATCTTACAATGCCTGAATATATAAGTAAGTATTATATATCGGCCTACTCCGATTCCGGTATGATTATACACTATGTGAGGTGTCTTGCTACCTGTACAGGTAGATACTAAACTGTCTTACTGATGTGGCCAGTTGTCTATCCGGTGAAGACACTTCCCCCACCACCGCCACCACCCGTATCAAACTACTACACTGACACGCAGCCTTACCTGTAGGTAAATTAGATTATTCACTAACACACACACGCGTGCGCGCATACTGATTCATATACACATACACCTTTGTCGGTACGTACGGACCGCCTTCGATTTTCACCTCAACTCTGCGCTGATTGGTTACTGACTCACATTCACTGGCACGCGATTGGCGGAGAGGCGCGTTAGCTAACGTATAATATGTTTGATGGTACGTTAGGTAAAATGACGATCGTCTTCTGTTTGATAGGTTTTTGTTTATTGTTTGTTATCTTGTTGCATGATTGACCGGTCAATGAATTGTTTTATTTTATATTTTAGTTGCCCAACTTGCTTTAGAAAATAAAATGTACAATTTAGCATAAAGTAGGGCCCTATGCATTGGCGAAATATCATATACACTGAAGTAGTTTTTAATGTTTGTTTGGAAATACATGTTTTCTTTAATTCAACGTTTTTAACTCCATATCACTATACATCACTACCGTGCAATATTGTTTAATAGCTATAACATCCGTTATGATAAAGTAACGATTACCTACCTACTTACCAATTTCATACCAAAATATCACGTTATATTCGAGTTAAGTAGGGTAGAAGAATTTAGTAATTGATCTAATTTATTAGCCATATTAGTACTAGCATTATATTTGGTTTTTAATGACAAATCTACGTAAGATTGAAGAACGATTTACTGTCCAGTTTACTGGAAATACTAGTAAAATTTTAATCAATTTCGAAAACAGTTGCATTTTCGAGGACACGTGTCTTTCAATGGTTTTTTGGCGAAACTGAAGAGTTCGTTTTCTGTCAACGGTCAAACAAATGACTAGCAGGCGTGTTGTGTGATAGCGGTGTTTTTATTTTTTTGTGAAAACGGCTTTTCTTAACCTACCCCTATCATAAAAAACACATACATATAAATTATGTATATTCTTATACAAATATAACATCCTCTGCATGTACATACACATATATGTAAGTGTAACGCACACTACATAGATACATACATTTAAATACGACGCACACACACGCAGATATATAGTTACCTATATAGACAGGCATATCTTACATGCATATACATACGTACTGTTCATATATGGTAGTTACCTATCATTACCTATTACCACAGGTGGTGACGAACCTGGCGTTGTACGTATATATTAGTAGGTACATCCATCCACCTATATAGCTACCTTTTAAAAGCACCCTATACACTAAACCCAACACGCACGTGTGTGGTTCTAGGCCGTTGCACACACACGCACGTGTCATACACACACACACACACCCATATATATATATATATATATATATATATATATATATATATATATATGTATACGAGGTTATGTATATTAGTGTGGGGGTAGATAGAAATATGCAGGTAGTTTGATGCGTTCGCAACGTTTATTTATTATCACTGATGGTTCTGCACCCCCGACCATGATGGTGGGGAGCAGGGCACGTGTATATCCCAATATACTGAGGGATGCGCCCCAACCATGGGTAATGGCAGAGCCGGATTATTTACAATTTAGAATGGCGACAAATTTTGTTGTTTAATTTTTCATAAATACTTCTATTACATAATTTTGAACTTTAATAAAATGTAAGTAGGATATATATATATATATATATATATATATATATATATATATATATATATATATATATATATATATATATATATATACTTATAACCTATGGGTAGCAAAAAGAAATATCTTTCTATATCGGTAAGACTCAATATTTGGTTGCAAACGGATTTTATAATAAAAACGCTATGTTTCGATTACTAATTGTTTTGGTCGTTATTATTTTATTCCCAACCTTTTTATCTTTAGGAATTTAAAATATTTGTATACGAAATCTGCGAGTTCATTGATTATAAATTAGTAGCACACCAATGTGGTGACGTGAACACTGGCCAGACTTGTACATCACCCCTTCTGTGGAGTACACCTCTGTGCACTAAGGGTTAGGTGCTCAGCCATGGGTGACGATGCTTTCGATACTTAAATAGGGTGGAATTAATTAGAATTTTTTCTGTTCATTTTGTGTGCTCATCTGCTATGTGTGTGTGTGTGTGTGATTTTAAAGTGTGCATCATTATGCATATGTATGTGCGAGAACCCATAATTTTGTTGTTTGAAAAATCAATTAACCCTTGTTTGTTTGTTTGTTGATGTTTCCGGCATATTTTATCTGTCCTACTCGGAACACTCTGATGCGTAGGTAGAATTCGTTAAAAAGTTAAAAGTTTTATTGTTATTGCATTGTATAATTTTATTATATACAGAATACGTTATTTTCTCTGATAAAATTAATTCATTCTTGCTGGGTGGACTGTTCTTTGGCATACATATTGAATTGTTGAAATTCTATGCAAAAATTTTTACTAAAATTTGCCGGCATACAATTATTAATTTTTTATTGGAAAATGGAGAAGTAGAAGTGAAATAATAATCTGCAACAATAATTAAAAAAGATACTTGCAAACATTTCAGAGATTCTTAATTATATAATTAATGATATATTTATAATATTAATTATGACCAATTAAGTATGAACGAAGTAAGCGTATTAAATATTTATATTTTTATATATTAAACCTACATTAACTCTAAGGTACAACATTCGTACATTTTTTTAATTTTCTAAATTGCGGGAAGTTGCTACCCTAAGAATTCTTACAGGAATTTTTATTATTTTACAAATCTACGAACCTATCTATGCTTGTAATCTAACTATTTATAATTTGTAAATGAGCATATTAGAACGTCAGTATCCGTCCAATGAGTGTTGACATCTCTAGTAGGGTTAACGAAGCATTAAATCTCTTTAGTTCGGGCCCAACTGGTAGTGGAGTGTAGGGTCCTTATGGTAGATGTGAGTAGAAAGTGTATGTACCTTTATAGGGTGCCCGTTATACGTGAGGGTATATCAGTTACTTTCTACCACATTGTTGTTGGCAGCCCTGTAAGGTGTGTGCACGTGTACGTGCGCGTGTGTGTGTACGCGTGTCCTCACTGTTAGGTGGGTGAGAGTGCAGCAACGGCACACGATGCGTCTGACATCTGGTGAACGAGAGACGCGTGCCACACATACACACACACATGCACAGTGATTCGTTGATCCGTGACTTGCAGCATAGTTGACTCGTTTCCTGCAGGGTGTATTTTAGAATTCTGTACTACTAGGAGGAACATAAACAACAAAAGTTAAAATTTTACTAGTAATAGAATTAACCAAAGATTTGGAAAATAGCTTTTGTTAATATAATTGTCTGAATCTGCATTTCATGATTCCAGTTTTAAAATTATTAATTAATAAGAGCACCTCTCACCTGCATTACATTTTAATAGTATGAAATTTTTCGATCTGTTATGAAATAGTAGTTCTATCTGTCTTTGCAATTAACATTGTGGGTATAGATGATTATGATTATGAAGTATCATAAATAATGAGTAATTAATTAAAAAAATATTTAACTTTTAAATAATCTACAAGTCTTTACGACTTACCACAGAATGTGGTGCATGTTAGAAATCTACAGCTTGCGTGCATTAATTAATTAACATGTGTTCATCTATCTTGGTATTCCTTGACCTATTTACTGTTATGTTGGACGGACGCCACTGGTGTTGCTGTTAGGTCGGCGGCGGTGGTGGTGGTTGATTTCATTGTATTCTCTGACAGTCAGCGTATCCGTGCGGCTGTGTATATGTGTGTGTGCGTCTGCCCATCTGCGACCTGAAAAACGAAAGTTCGCTCGTGTATATTTGGGTGCGCGCACGAGCCACCGAGACAGCTGGTGCACGCGCTGACGGATTTTACCGCTTTTACTATTAAAATTCACCAAAATTACGAATTTTACACACATACACGTACAGATATAGTATAGACATCCAGAAGCAGCAAACATAAGTCAACAACTGATACGAGAACTGATAGAATTCTGATTCACAATTCTGACTTTACAAATTTGTGCATTTTAGATTGGATTTAGCAAGTAGCAGTGATAGTGTAGTTTAGATTGTAAACATATATCCTGTACCGGAAGTATCACTAATTTGTAATACATAAGAAAAAGTCTTTACTAAGAATGACGCAAATTATTTGACTTGACTAAATTGAAATGCTGTGCTAAGAATATTTCAAAGCATTTCCATACCAATAGTAGTGTACCAATAAATAAATGAATATGATTCAGCAAATTAAACCTATTTGTACAAATAAATACTCTTAGAAATATTTGTTTGTAATACAATTTAATTGAAGAACGGTTTTATTTTTAGGACTGTAATGAAACGTAAGAACGTAAATACATATATAAGTAAATAGTAAAAATTACTGTATAAAAGTGTAATTAAAAAGTATACATATATATGTAATAAAATTTTATAAAATTAATAAATAATCAGAGAATGTAGGGCAGAAACATCAAAAAACCTGATAAAAATGTCAAACAGCGTAACCATATACTTGTGCAGGCATATGCATGTATGCGTGCGTGTAGTAATTTAAAAATGTTTCACTTCGCAATTATTATATGCTCAGGCGCTTAATGTGGTATCGGGAAATCATCAAAATATTCACAGAGGAAGTGAATTAATAATAACCAGGTTGATTAAACAGCCAATGGTTTATAAAAAAGAAACAACGACCAAATAAAATTAATAAATAAACGGCGCACAACCTGCCCACATAACCATGTACTTTGAGAGGGCCGCAGGGGCCAAATTTGCATCGGAATACAGACACGGCGAGATAAAACATTCGCACACGCGCGTCCAAAGAATATATGTATCGCTTTACAGAGCACCTAGGGCGAGATAGAGGGGTGGAGATGGTTTGGTAGTGTAGACATATGTAGCTGTGTGTGTGTGTTCACATATGTAACAGGAAGAAGAAACGAAGATAGATATGTATTTATAAAGACCGAAGAGAGCAAAAAAGCGAATAATAGAAAATAAAGACAACGTTTTTTTTTTTCAGATAGAAGAAAATAAAAGAAAAAAGCTGTCAGAAGCCGTAAGCTAGAAGAAAATAAAACACACAGAAAGACAATGAACGCGCGATACATTGCACAATTGCCATCTGGTTATTTACATAATTTCGACTTTAATTTTCATTAAAAATTTAATTAAATCCCCCTCCTAGTTCCGGTCCTGATAGAGTTGTTGTTGCCGGTCCTTTTCGTTAACAAAAAACCTTTACATCAACTTTCGATTTTTGTTTTCGCCATCCCTCATTGCTAGCGAATAAATTTTGCAAAATTTGCTAATCGCGATTTCCGTACGAATGGTAATTAATGGATTATGCTTATCAGTATACAGGGCCGTAACGATGCGATTGTTCCACGCGTACACATTGGGGCCCTCCCATCGCGCCATGCTGGACTGGTAATTAGCGAAAAGTATTATTCACACTGTCGAAATTAAACTTATCTTCTTTCGGAGAAATAATTTGTACAAATGACTATTTTGTTTTGTTTTGTTTAGTTGATTATTCATTTGCATGTATGTGTATGTATATCAGTGTCGGGTTTAATTGGTTTTTCCTGGTGGCGGCACACGTGTGTGTGTGATAATTTGTAATCATTTCTTGTGGAGTAGAGTCATTAATATAATCAATACATATGTCAGTATTAATAATTGTACGAGTACAACACCGTCAAGTATAATATGAAAAGTATGTACAATATATATATATATATATATATATATATATATATATATATATATATATATATATATATATATATGATGGACACATGAATACTTTGATTCGATACTGTTAACTCACTGTTATTGATGATTCTCTTTTGTTTCTTGTGTTGTAACGAGTGCAGCTCTTTTTATTTCGTTCGGGATCATGAGATTGTACATGTTAAGAGAATATTATCAACGTATATGCTTATACAGATGTTTTTTAAATATTGTTCTAAATTATTTTGCATAACAAAAAATTACAGTGTTACTGATACATATTCAACATCAATATCACCATAAGAATAAAAATGACCAACACAGTGCTATAGTTGAGCATGCTTTACATACTGGACATTCTATAGATTTTGTTAATTTCAAGATTTTACATTCCGAACCTAACAAATTTAAAAGATTAATTTTAGAAAGTATTTACATTAGCTTGAATAATAACACATTGAACCACATCACTGATTTTCATAATATAATTTCTAATTTTGGCGCTTTAATTTCAACAGTTTAACTAAATGGACGCTAGAGGGCTAAATGTAGCAGCTTCGTCGTTTTTAATTTATTTTATTATCACTGACTTGTCCGACTTGAACATGACCTTGTCAGGCCATGTTGTTTCATTCGTTTTGTTTTTCTCATCACTTTTAGTGTAAATACTTAGGTATTAGGTAATTATACTTTTAAATTGTTTACTAGTGTATTAGTATTATATTTTATATATTGATTATTTATACAATTTTTCCAGATGTTGCTTTCAATATAACATTGTAATTTTCGCTTTGATAATGGCTACAACCCATGGCCGAAACGTCAGCATATATTGCTAATATATAATTGTTTCTGATCATCTCGTAACAACTTATTGTCCTTATTCCAACTATTTCCGGATTATGAATGCCGTTGTCAACATCACCGATCACGTTTTTTGGACAAAAGAAAATTTAACAACATGATACATATTTACTTATATCATTTTTTATATATATAAAGCTGATATATTCATATAATACTCGCAAAAAATATTTAAATATATTTCATATGTGAATTTAAAAATGTTTTATGTTTTTTTTATCTAATTTTAAATCAAAATTCAATTAAAAAACATCAATGTTGTTTTTTTGCTGTGTTTGTCAAGAATAAATTATTATATCATAATTAAGCATGAAAAATTTGAATATCATTGTGTTACAATTTACTTATTGCAAAATTATTTTTTGTGCATCTGTAGGAGTGATCCGAGACATGCCATCTGTTTATATTTGACATTATTTATGGGTGTTTTATATAATTATTAACCTTGTTCTATATATGTAAGATACGTTTGATTCATACTTGCATGTACGTATAAATGCATACAATGCGAATATTAATAGGTATATGTATTACCTTTGATCCATACATACAAACACACGTCCACGTAACTGCGTTGATATTTAATTCTGATTATATCTTTTTCGCTTTCTTTCCAGTCTCAGTGATGACTTATTACAGTGTGATAAAAAATCAAATAAATTATTAAGTGTCTATTAAACAGTAATTTTCATTTTATTACCTCAAGGCCTTAGGGCCTTAATAAGTCTATATCAGCTGGCCAGAGTGGAATGTTTGCTGTCTGTGTGACTAAATACTTATAGCCCTTTGTACACTGCACGTGTTTGTACATTACATTACGTTGGTATGATATTCTTACATTTCACCTGAAAACGATCCGCGTGGTGGTGTAATTTAATTCGAATTAAGACCTTAACACCTTGTTTGTAAGGGAGTGTGGATGTTCTCGCATTAAATTACAGGTCCTTTAGGCATGTGCCTTTAAGCATCTATACGCTACTGTATGTGTGTGTGTGTTGGCTAATGTGTATCTATTCGGCTTGTATCTTACGTGTATCTACATGTGTGCGTTTATGTATTAGCTAATAAGGTGTTTTATATATATATATATATATATATATATATATATATATATATATATATATATATACGTATATTTGTACTGTGTTTGTGTATAAGAATACGTAGCTATGTGTGTAAGTGTGTGTGATGGCTTGTGCCACGTTGAACACTCTGTCAACAGATGTTGATCTCATTTTGTTTTATTGATAGACACAGCACACTTAATTTGGACACTGGTGTTGAGTGGTGTTTTTGTATGGTGACATGTGCAAGGTAATATCACTACCAAACGTATGGAACAATTTAAGTTTTTTGTCGAGTTACGGCGAGTTTCGGCGCATCCAGTGACCCGAGTTCGGGACTCGCAAACCACAACTTCTACAAGAATTTAGGTACAAACAATAAAATTTCTGACTAGAATAATTTTGCAGTTTATTCTAAATCGTTAATATTTGGTGAACCGATAATTATAACATAACGGGACGTATGTATTTCAAAATACAATTGTAATTTAGAAATAACGGTTTCACTTGAATATGTTTGTGCAAAGTGAACATATAGTTGTGCAGTTTGATAAACAATAAGCATAGTATCATTCTGATTCTTCACAATGTAAATACTGAACACGTTTTTTTTTAAATATTTTTCTTTCGTTCTGAATCACAACACATAATAGTCTTACCGGTTCTAAGGTGATTGAACGCCTTGGTGTTGAAACGGACGTTACAAGTGTGTATGACAGAGAGAAATAGTGGTAAGGCCCGCACACCACATGTATGTATGTATGTGTGTGCGTTTGTGTGAAATGCGGGGCCTTCTGCAGTGTGGAATAGCCGCTAGATTGGCCGTACGGAACGTTAGAAGGTGAATTTTGCACCTGGCGGATTTCTATCGCATAAAAACTAACGATCTTTCACCATTTATAAGCATAGACAGATAGATAGAATGATAGATAGGTAAGGTGGGGTTACCCGTTTGCCAATATACACTCACACACATATACATACATACATCAGCAGGTACAATGACCACTAGAAGACATTAACTTTGAAATGATTGCCCACCTCTTTCTTCATATTTGTTGTAATAGTCATATGAGAACTGTTCCGAGTGACCTGCATGTAGTCCTGTATTCCAAATCATATACTAATAGCAAACAATAAACAATAATAACAACATCATGTCATA
Organism: Carabus problematicus; assembly: GCA_963422195.1. Taxonomy (NCBI): domain Eukaryota; kingdom Metazoa; phylum Arthropoda; class Insecta; order Coleoptera; family Carabidae; genus Carabus; species Carabus problematicus. The sequence goes on from OY728580.1 coordinate 8,824,125, forward strand.
TCCTAAGGGTAACACAATTAAACATTTACTCGATTAACATTCTTCAGCAGACTTTACACATAGGACGGCACCTATAGTTTTTTCAGTAATTTGAACCACAGGTATGATAACGTCTCAGGTAAAAATTGAATCTGTGTTTATTTATATAACCGTGTTACATGATTTTGCAAGCATACATCTATATACCTGCGACCTCACGATCAATATGCTAATAGCATATATAAATTAATAGATATTTTCTAAAATCACTGTATTAAAATTCACAACGGTTCAATAATATTTATCCTGTCTTTTGTTCAACCAAACATTTGTATTACAAATACTGTTAGTGCTGAGAGCAGAACTGGAAATAACTAAAACCTCCCGCTGCAAAATTTGGCTTACCAATGTATCGTAACACAAATAATCATTGATTTGCATATGCCAATGCAATAAATGGCGACTTCAATCATTCATTAAAGTTAAATCTTCTCAGTCAGACACACTCTGGTTACAAGTATGTATAGTGAATCTCGATCATGACGAAAATTCATAAATACATAACATCAGTTATAACAAAAAACACAGTTGATCCGGAATTGAATGATAAGAGAAGTTTTCGTGTAACTAGAGTTGCCTATCAAAAATCCGACCATCGAAAACCTTCAGATTTCCGGCATGAATTTCGGGACGCATTTTCAAATTTACCGCCTTTGCGTGCCACTGTTTCCGAGTTTAAGGTACGGTTGCAGGGTAATGATTACAATTCTGAGTAATTATTTTGATTAATTGAATAAAAATTTCAGTTAGTTGAATTAACATTGCGAGGATATTATTTTGTGGAACTATATTAGCTGTTGAACATTAAAATTTCATTTACTTTTCATTCTGTGTTTAATTTCCGTTCTTTAAACGGCTATACAGATAGTTATTTAAATATACAGAGTGCCCTATTTAAACGGGCCACTACAGGGATTTTGGAAATACAAGGTCGGTTAAATTAGACAAAAGTTGCGCACTTATGGGCCGATGATAATGGCGATTTAGTTTTTTCAAAATATTGCATGGCTCACTAGATAATGACAAAAGTGTGATTTTCTCGAAATTTAATTTTCCGTTATAACTCACAAAGTACAAAAAATATTGAAAAAGTTTCAAATAAATATTTTATCATACATAAGAAATTTTGCCATGAATTCGATGAAATATTTTTTTAATAGATATTTCTGGAGATACAGCATGCAAGTTCAATTTTTTAAATAGGAATCATATTTAATTTTAGTTTAGTTAAAAAGAGCTACTTTTCCTCTTTACAATGATGTATTTGTATTGATGTATTTGTGTCTCCAGAATAATAAAGTAAATAAAAATTTCATCAAATTCTTCAAAAAGCCTGTTGTTTATGCTAAAAATTTTATTTGAAACATTTTTCAATATTTTCAGTACCTTCCTAGGCTACTGTACATATATCCAGTTAACGCGAAATATGTAACACAAAGATACGAATAGTATGAAAATTTTACTTAATCTCTAGGACATAAATTGATTTAAAGATCGTTGAAATAAAACAAAATGGAATCGGCAGACATAAAGTGCACATAGGCATAAATATGTAGGTGCCCCACTACATAATTATATAAAAATCATAATGACATACATACAAATGCAGTTACGTTAAACCGTATGTGTTTGTGTGTGTGTATGTGCACATCCTTCTGTCTGACATTTCGAAAGTTGAGCTAAATATACAATATTTAATATACCTTACCCCCGATTTGCTGAATAACATTTAAATGCATGCCCCACGGGTGCATATATAAGTTATTTATTCATTTACCATCATTCGTTCATCGGTTGCGCGTAGCGCACTGTGCCGTTTAATTATGTGAAAAAATCGATTAAGCGGCACAGAGGGCGCGACATCAATGATGAACAGTATTAAATTGCTAATCACTGTACTCCAAACGCACAACTGGCACCGAACCCACGGGATTTCTGTTTCTATATGGACAATTAATTCTACGATTTTTACGAATTCACCTACCATATGTCTATGTGAGCTGAGCAGTATCTTATAAATATCATCATAATCATGAAACTTTAGATTTTTATTGATTTATTTATTTGGTATTATGTACAGTACCTACCTTAGGAATACAAGACAACAAAAAGAGCCAATACACTAAGCATCAATATCTTGCAAATTATGAATGAATTCTTTCAAATTTAGTCTCAATCTAAAGTATTCTTTTTTGGTTAATTCTATATATGGCAAGAATTATATTTCATATTTTCCTTTATTTTAACATTTATATACTGTGGTATTGTGTTTATTAAAACCTACTATTTTTTAAGATATGCATATTATTTTAATTGCGATTTATAAATTTAATTATAAAGGTTGTAGTCGCACTTTCATTTTTCTAATAATAATCTCTTAGGTAATAGTAGTACTAAATTGTCTACATGATATTTCATCGAAATTACACAAACGTGGATTGATTCCAGCTGTGTTGGGTAGACATGTTATAAATGTCTCATTAGGTTTTCTATTTTTACAAAGTGAAACCGTTAAATTTATATGCGCTAGTTCAAATTTGACAACTCATATACATTTTAAATTTTTTATATAAATACATATATAAAAGTATTAATTATTTCTTAATACATATTTTTATATATTACCGGATATGAGTGTTTAAAAAAAGCGATTCTACTGTTAATTATGAATATTTTAATTGGATGGTAATTTCTTTAATACGACAACCCGCGCTTGTTAACGATTGGAACTGATAACATTAACTGAGCATCAGTTAACATATCTGTTGTATTATCATAGGTTGTGGTAGAGATATCGATAAAATGAAATATATATATATATATATATATATATATATATATATATATATATATATATATATACCGCCTGTCATATTAACAGAAGACCTCTGCTTTTCTGTTTCTGTCTGTCGTTTTCGCTCTTTCTTTATATCCTATTTTCCTTAAATTTCCTTCATTCTTCTTTTCACCGTCGTTGTCATTTACTTTCTCTGTCTTTATTTCTATTCCTTCTTCGTCTTCTCATTGTTTCTTCTTTCGGTGGGTAGAAAACGATAAATTTAGTCTGTGAGGCTCTCTGTCTCTCGCTTTTGAATACCCGCCAATTATTGCAACTTATAATTTACTATCAAAATAATTAACCACTGCTTGAGCTTGATTCCTTATAATTCCAGTGTTTAGCACGTGTTTTTCATTCTAGTTTTAAAACACACGGTGCATATGTGGTGACATGGAACATCGAATTATAAACGATGTCTGTAAATGTCGTATTTGCATCTAAATTGTAAAAATCTTGTTATTTATTTGTTTTAGTTTTCTCAGATTGTTTTAAAAAGATTTATAATATTAGCTACAATATGAACAATATAAAAATAATGCGATATTATCAATTAGTTCATTAATTTTGAAATGTTTGTTAATATTTTATATAAATACGAAGATATTAACACACTATATATGTATCTATTGACATATAGTTGTCCTGCGAAATATAAACTGCGTTAATCGCCAATTAAGTATATATTCTTCTACATCTCAATTCATACGAAAAAAATTCCCAGTTGATCAGTTAAAAGAAATGAACCTATGTTTATATACCTATATGACAGACACGTTATCTTCTGCGTGTAATTATCCACCAATTTTATACCGTTTTTTTTCACCCGAAACATAAAAAAAAAAATCCAAAAAATATTTCAGCGTCTCTCTAAACAAGACAATGATCGAGGCAGGCGGCGGAAGTAGCTTGATGTGACAGAGGAAAAAAAGCGACTCAAATGTGAATTTTTATTCCGAGAAATTATAAATGAACATCACGTGTATATAGGTATATAGATCTGTTCCGCATATTACATGGCCGTACGTGCGTGGCGGGGACCATGCGGTGAGGGTGGCTGCCAATTTCCCTCGTTCTTAGCGAGTGGGACAGATAGATAGTGTACCATTGTTTTGGAACATCTGCTCTACATAATTCATACGATTGGCGAACGGATCGCGTGCCTGCCTTGTGCCCTTTTGCCGCATTTGTTTTTTGTGCCTTTCAACTGTTTAGTTTTTATTTCCCTTAGGTAGGTATGTGTGTATGTGTGCTGCTGCTGCTGCTGTTGCTGTTGTTGTTTTGGTTTTGTTTTTAAGGAAGTCCTCTTTTGGACGTATAAGATTTCTAAAAGTTCACTGCACTGCTGACATAAGGGCTGTATAATTATTTGAACGGAATACGTGATGAAATGAATTCATTAGTACAGAATGCAGTAATATTATGCAGGTATGGTTATTGCCTGACCTGAGCGAATACTTACTAATATGTATATATTATAATTGTATCTTGTAATATCGTTAATGTCTCTAGGATTATACCACAAGCATTACATTCACAATATTTACACGATAAATTAACAAATTTTTACTGTTTTTATGCAATTTGGAATACAGTTTAAAAAAACTTATATGACTAGTTATATGATAGTTAAATAGTCAACTGTAATTTTATTTATTTTATAGGAGAAATTTAATACTATTATTTTTTTTTTGTTCTGACCTACCGTTGAAGTCTTCTCTTATTATATACTATACAAACATAAAATTATGCTTTTCCAATTGTTGGTGCGACATATTATTGAAATAATATTTCGTGCCACACGTATACGATAAATATATTTGTAGTTAGAATTTGTTAATAGTAAATTTGTTCTATATAATTATAAATTCAGAATTGTAAAACATTCTTCATTAGTAATAGTTACAGCATATAAGTTGTAAGGCAACATGCCTAGGTCTTTTTTATGGGGGAAAGTAGAGAGACACGGTCTCTAAACATTTTTTTCCGAATGCCGTCCGAGTGGAACTCAGTTCTCTTATCGATTTTATAATTACATAAAAAAAATTGGTCCTACATTACAATAAATACTTCTTTCATTTATTTACTCCCCTCCCGTCTCCTATATACCGGATTTTTAGACGCTCTCAAACTTTTTTCCATATTAAAATAGTCCGGTAACATACCAATACGTCTGTTTGGTGGACATTTGTCTTTAGATCGTTTAGTTCAAAGATTTAACATACTCGCCCTGTTACGTGCGTATACGTAAATAGATGCGTGTTATATACATATACGTAAGTGCCGTTGTACGTATGTAGATGCCTGCTATATATATATATATATATGTATATATATATATATATATATATATATATATATATATATATATATATATATATATATATATATTGTGTGTGTGCGTGTGTGTATCGCCGTTGGAGATGAGGGTGGTAGCAAGTCCGTCGGCAGCACCTGTGCACAGGCTATCTCTGTTCCTCTAACGCACACACACCTATATGCATGTATACAAGTGTGTAGCACTTAGGCACCTGCCCGAATCAGCCTGGTTACACCTGCACAGCAGAAGCAACAGCAGCAGCGCGTGCGGCAAACATCAGAAATATGTACATGCATGTGTGTGTGTGTGTGTGTGTGTGTGTGTTAGTGGACAACGGCTATCACAGCTCTTCACTCCTACATATACATACATACCCAAGCACGTACACACACGCGAGGTTGAAGGATGAAGACCTGTGTGTATGTAAAACTATTCACCTTTTCTAGAATTCCATGCATGTGGTATGGTGTTAAACAGTGGCTGTTGCCCTGTTTATAAGATTGTGCATGTGTAAGTGTATTGGGGTTGATGTACCCCACACTGTGTTATATATGTTCCTATTCACCCCTACCCGACAAAGATTTGTACAAACCTCAAGCACATGTATCTTTTTTAATATCTGATTCGACATATCTTTCTTCGAATAATTTTAATGAACTAGAAATTCTTAACTAGTAACAAATGTCTATACGTGCAGTACCTATGTTTAAGAAATTTATTTTAATATACTAGTTGAAATGTTACCACCTCAGAACATTCAATGAGAAGTCAATAACGAAATAAATCTAAAAATAATACAGTTTACAAAAATTTCATTTTGCTTTATATACAAATTTCTCCTTTGCGTTCATTTATATGGGTAACTTCAATGATGGGTCGTGTATGAAACCATACATTTTTCATCGGTTTGTCTTAATTTGCAAATTATATTGCGATAAGTATTTTCATTGCGTTTGCCAATATCATAGAGATATAGGAAATATTTTACACGATGGAAACTAACATTTTACGCTTCGTTTAAATACATATTTCTTGTCAAGTAATTTTCTCATCATAATATTATGAACTTGTCCCTTAATTTCCATACTATTTGTCGGTGTAGTTATCTTCCTTGTTCGGGTTCAACCCCAGGCCTTTGACGCCCGCTCGGTCGTTCTCATACAGGTCAGTAATCCTTAAGTTCATTAGCACCTGCCCTGAGTCTATGACAGAGTGAATGGGGGTCTCCCAATGACCGGAAGACACTGTAAAAGTCTGGCGCCAAAGGTAGACACGGATTTTTGTTTATAACTCGACACTCTTTAGGCCCATTTACACCTCTCTCACACATACATTATCAGTGTCTGCATCCTCGTCATATCCCAGTAGATGTATATACCTATATAGACACAGAGTAATAACTGTAAAATTAATAAGTGCGATTGTCTATTGTCGTACCGGCAACGCTTTCATTGGTTTATTGTACAGACACAGTGGATTGGTTTATTACGGTACCCACGGAAAACAAATGAAATTGCAAGGTGCATATTCAATTCTTTCTTTCTCATTCTCTCTCTCTTTCTCTAAGGGTAGGTTTAAAGGGGATGAATGAAAATGTATTATCGGTTTACAAGTCGTAGTGTGAAAATCGTAGTAATACTATTAGGTATCTAGCGGTAAAATAGTAATAACAGTGCCGCTTTACGTTTACTATGCGACATTATAATATTAATTGGCGCCGAACTTTGGCAATATCACAACATATCTAAAATTCACATGAGATATGGTTTATATGCAGAGATGTATGTATTTTTTTTTTCTTTTTAAAAATTACTATATTATATTGCCATGCATGTTTGAACAACTAAAATACATACTATAATAGTAGATAATATACTTAATAAAATGTAAAGATTGAAAACTTTTTCATAATTTACCGTCGCATCTTTGAATATTTAAATAAAATGATTCTCTTGCCGCATATTCGATTAAATTATAAACATTAATAATTTAACAATCATATGAATAGTGAATATGATTTCTGTTCATGTAATAAAACTATGGGTAATTATTCAAATATTGTCCGAGCAAAATTAATCAATCATGTAAACATTTTTCCAAGACCCATTTTCTGCTTTTACTTTTATAATTATAATTTCATAAGATCCTGCGGCTATTGCTTTACAGTTAACTGTGTTACACTACAGAAAATCATCCGAAAATTAACTGAAAAAAACTCATGATGATGATTAAGTCATTATGTACTTATAATAATTTGGCGGATGGCACATGCAGAAGTCACCTGGGCGAACAAAAGACACGAGAAATTACAAAGCACACATTGATGACAATAAAGGAACCGCTTATCGCTTATGGCTTGCATTCATGATAGTTGGGTGTTCTGCAATGTATGTGTATGAAAATATAGGTCGACTGATTTCTGTATGCCGTTATAACGAAAAAAGGTAAAATGGCAAGATGTAATATAAATGCACTTATGAGAATATGCTTGTGTTTAAATGTGTAAGTTTGTGTCTACATCTACGCATGGAAACATATATGCGTGTATGTATGTGTGTGTAATTAAATTGTAGCGTAAACAATTGGCAGTCAAGGGGGGCGAATGAATATACGTACAGAAGAGTGAATGATTTAAAAGGTGGCACGTGTATGCCAGAGAGCTGCGACGCGTGAAATTGGCAACGAGAGGCCCCAGTATGTATGTGTATGTCAGTCAGTCATCTGGCAGACGAAACATACAACAACCAACCAACGAACCATTAGCAATAGCAGCAAGGATACCTAGAACTGAACACAGAGATGCACTACCGCTATATTTCACATTCACCTCTTATTCATCAAAACTACTACCAAGTAAACAAAAAATAAAATATATGTTTGTAACAAACCTGATGATATATCAATGTAGATTAAACCTGTCGCAATTGATCAATAAAATATGTGATAGGACAAAGTCAACCAGTTTCAGTTTTGTTACTAGAACTAATTATAGTTAGCCCTTACACTAACAATATACAAATAGAATACTACTAATTATTTACCGTTAAGAAAAAAAATACAGTATATTTTATCTTCAAAACAATATGTATTTTGACAGCCGTATGCAAGAAACTGTTCCTTCTTCCCTATTAAATTGTACTTATAACGAACCTATAATTCTTTAATATTTATTAATATATTCCTAATAAAATTCCTCGATAGTGGGAAACAGCGTTTTTCTTAAAATTAATTACGCCTAGATGTTAATGAACTTCCTGTATAGAGTGCGTGCGTGCGCGTGTGTGTGTGAGTTGCTAATTAAAGCCACCCCATCGCAGTAGTTCGTAGTCCAGCTTCAGGTGACGGTTGTCGTTCATCGGTAATTATTTGAGTCTCTTCCGGTTCAATGGTTCCCACACTACCAATGCTGGCAGCACGTGCACATACATGTACATATACATAACTATATACAGGCACACACGTGTATATACATAAGTGGACAATGTCCTTCTAGATATGTAAATTAATAACCATTGCACTTTCAATAAGATGATGGTATGCATAGCTACATTATATAGTTGCACATACACATTTGTATTATTATAAACCGGCAGTCGTACATACGTACATACACATACCAGTATAGGGGTGATTATATATATATATATATATATATATATATATATATATATATTTCATTCAATATTATATAAGTGCTTGAGTTTAAACTATTTTCATTGTTAGGGGTATGCTGTAACTAATATGATTATTATACGTATATTATAGATATAATAATAATCCATTCAAAAAACTGTATTAATGCATAAAGATATCGTAATGTGAACTAAATATTATATTGTTTTTGAGAAATAATTTTGAATCCTGGGAAATTTAAAAGTGTTCACAATTGTAAAGTACAATATTTATTTTCAGGGCTGTATTCGAGGGTATGCGGGAGTATACAGCGTATATCCTGTGTTAAGTTTCAAAGGAATTGCGTATATATAATATACCTTCTGATTTTTAAGCTTTATCTCTCTCCGCCTTCCAGCCCACAAAATAAATTTTCTGCATATGTAGACTTCAAATACAGTATCCCTTCTACTAATTTTACGAATATGTACCTCACTAGTTATTTTAATTAGATTAAAAACAAATCCTACTGAATTAAGGTAAATAATGTTACTGTTTACATCATAATACTTCAAGAACTCCAACAGTATGACAAACAGAAAACCTGTTAAATCATTTAATTAAAATTGTTACATTGAATTTATTTGCAGATGAACTGAATTCAAAATTATTTCAATATTTTAATGGACATTTTATGCACCGTAAATTATTATTAAATTGTCGTGTTAAGTATATGCAAGTATATGAGCAATAAATTGGATTGTCATCAATTATTGAGTTAAGCTAAATGTATAACATTTTTATTATTTATTAGTACCGGATCCGACAACAGACACGAAGCTTTTTAATAAAGTTCACTTGGAGAAAAATATGTTCACTAATTTTATTTATGACGAGTCGTACAAGACGACATCAGTGTATGTATGTATCGGAAACAGAGTCATACATAATGTTAGTCTCCAAATTACTACATATACAAGCATGTCTATCAAATATTATTTAATTTCAATTGTTTTGCATATATATCTATTTAAAATCATTTGTTTTGCATCAAATTTTTATGTAAGTTACGAAAACCATTATTTTTAACACACTCCCTTCTGAGTTATAGGCCAATAATTGCTCAATTTATGTCTAATTTAACTGATTGCATCTCTTACAGTTTCTGAGACCCTAATGGAGAGCAAAGATTTTGTTCCACTCTATACATTATTGAACAAGTATGCATGCATATATACCTGAATACTTATACATATGCGTATGTCTGCTCCTGTATTTTCTTATTTGTCAATTTGTGACGCGCACAAGAATGGGGTTAATTGGAGACATGTAGAGGCTTCCTGGTTCCTGGTGTGAGTTGCCACCTGCTCCTTAACATGCATACACCTATATACAAATACATATAACTTTAGACTCATGTATACGCGAGCATAGAGGTATTTCGGCTATATTCGTACACCCTCGCCCAACTCCGCCCACCGTGCATGCGTGCATATTGCGCGTGTGTACTGTGCGCGCGCACATACATGTGCACAAGTATTCAACAGCGAGCATATCCATCATAATTACTGCCAGCGTGTATGTGTGAGTGTAAGTTCTTAAAAATTATACATTTAATAATATACTCGGTGTCAGCTGATCGTAAAATATACCACTTCCATTTTGGGAAAAGTGGAATTCTGCATGATTTGTAATTCTTGTTTGTGTATGCGTGCAATTCGGAAACTTGTTGTTCATCAACGTTAGTGTAAGATTAAAATAGCAGATAGTAGTAGTAATTTATCTGGCATAAATTTTCAAAATGCAATTAAATATTGTTTTTAATGTAATCGGTTCTTCAGATGAATTGTGTTCTAACTTTGCAATAAGAAATATTGTATATCAATGCAATATTTGATATTTGCTCATTCTTTACCAATTATTATGCAATCCGGCATTGTTTGGATAAAGTATTTTCGAATATAAATAACACACTGAACGATTCTACCATTTTATTATTTTATTTTTAAAATATTATTTTACCTTACACAGTATAATTACATGGCAGTGTTTAGGAGATTGGAAAATATGGCTTGGTCACATTCATATTTCTGTCATCAGAGTGCAGCTGGATGGGTAATTACAATTATTGTAGACTGTGAGCGGTTTTTATGCCTCGTGAAAATATTATTAGGTAGATTGATTTTTGCAAAAAAAAAAACATTATTGACTAGAGTACATTGTTAGCAAAGCCAAACTAAATAAAAAGACAGAAATAGAGAGATGGCATGAGTGTGTGTGTGCGTGTGAGACAGAGACAAGATATAGACTGATATCTTTGTTCTTGGTAGAGGAATGCGGAAGCCAAAATATCAACCAGAAAGACAGAGATAATGCAAAGTTATATATAAAAATAGTAAATCATTAATTATTATAATTATTATATATAGGTCCATGCGGGTTTCTGTTCAACATTTACAATAACTTTAGTATTTAATAATATAGCACCAATAATAATTAATAATATTATTAATTCTTCAATAGAGAAACAACGGCAGACGTACACAGTGGCGTGCGTGTTCTAGGCTGGGCGGTGGAGGGAGCGCACATAAGGTATCACAGCCCTGAATGGCAGTGGTGGGGTTATAGCTACTTGTGGCTCCCTCCCCTGAACCGTACGCAAATGCATACACCATAGTCAGAACATCGATCAATCAATCAATCATCATCATAATATATATAGTACATTCTCCTCTGAATAAAAACGTTTTTTTTTTTACACATAATTTCTGCATACTTATATAAAAATATTTAATAATATAATTTCTTTTAAGATATATTTATAAACATTTGATGGCACGCGGCAGTTTAATTAATTAAAAAAATAATAATAAAAATATGTAAAGCCTATCTATACACAAAAGAGTGAGAAGATTTCGGGAACCACATCATCGTTAGATAAAGGCAGGAACACATCTGTATGTATGTATAGTATCTAGTCTATAATATGAACACGTTGTCTATTAGTTCGTTCTTGGTGTCTAGTATGGTGTTGGATTATGGTCCTTCTACGGTGTCGTACTGGTTTACGTGTTCTTTATACAAACTTGGCACCTACTGACCCGTGATCTCAGGTTGCCTGCTTTGATGGTTTGTTTTTCGGGTACCTGGAACTGACGATTATCTTCGATCGTTGCTAACCAGAAACTAAACTTGTTGGCAAAATAGTGGCAAGTGCCGCGACCACCATTGCACTCGATGAACGGAGTAGCTCGGAAGTCTTCCAGACATGAGCCCGGACTTGCTAACGATTGGCCACCACCCTCAGCTCCGGCAGCCGTGTGCTAGAATAGAAAATGAAAAACTAATTAATTTTTAATAGATAAAATTTAAAATGTTCTTAATTAAACGTAGTAATTAACGAGTGTTTGTCATAGCATGAATTTAGATTAACACTTACCATAACAAAACTGTATCCCACCCACAAGCCATTCCAGCCAGATGGACAATCAGGGAAGGCCTCCGACTGACTATGCACAGCGATTATATTGGCAGGTGCCTCGCACACCACGCACCTAGAAATGTACGGTCGGATGGCAGATTCCTCAACAGGCATCATTGGTATTGGAGCATTCGTGGACAACCAATAGGATCGGTCGTTTCTACTAGCGTAATTACAAACATTGTTAAAGTCGCAGAACAAGAATGGCATTGTAGAGAATTTCCTTATACAGGATCCGGCTAATCCAAGATCCTGACTGTGCGCCTTTTCGTTGCCTTCGATGTAGAGCAACGAGTACCCATCCCATAGCTTAATGTGACCTGGTTCACACTGTGGTATCTGTTCGCTTTGACTATGCCGCACAAGAAGAATACCGGTCAAATAGTCGGCGGGAGTTTCGCATGATGCTCCCGCATCACCTTTTAAACCCGATTCACCTACGGGTCCGGCAAGACCAGGTAGACCCTCAATACCTGGATCTCCACGTAAGCCAGGAGGACCAGTTGGACCTGGTGGTCCAGGTAGGCCTTCCCTGCCCTTCTCACCAGGGCGGCCAGGTAATCCTGGGATACCATCTACTCCCACTGGACCTTGTTCTCCTTTACGCCCCTCAACACCAGAAATACCTCGTTCACCCTTAGGTCCTGGGGGTGGCATCGGACCAATTTCACCCTTGTCTCCCTTCTGTCCCAACATGCCTGGAAGTCCTGGTTCCCCAGGTCGACCAGAGAATCCTTTATCTCCAGGTACACCCGGAAGTCCAGGTCGTCCCTCTAATCCTTCTAGACCTTGGTCTCCTTTTATACCAGGTAGTCCAGAAATACCCATTGGACCCTGTGGTCCAGGTTCTCCTTTCTCGCCTGGAGCTCCATATAATCCTGGAGATCCCTGAATACCTTTGTCTCCTTTGGGACCGGACTGTCCATCATATCCATTTCGTCCTGGAGCGCCGTCCAGACCCGCAAGGCCTGGTGATCCTGAAATACCACGATCTCCCTTCTCTCCTTCAGGACCGGTCAGACCTGTAAGACCCGGAGTACCAATCAAACCTGGCAGACCAGGGAAGCCCATCTCTCCTTTTTCTCCAGAATTTCCATGTACGCCATCACGACCGTTCTTGCCTGGAAGACCCGGTAAACCTTTCTCTCCCTTTGTGGTTAAGCCAGGAACACCTTCCGGACCAGATGGGCCTATGTCACCTGTGAGTAACGATTTATCGAATTAATAAATACACTCAACTAATAACCACACAATATGTAGCAAATATATATAAACATTAAAATGTATGTAATATTTCAAATAAATATCGCAGAGAATTAAATATTGCATCAGATATAAATTTGTTTTCATTTTTGTTTACATTCCATCGCTATTCCAATAAACTATATGTTATCAAGAAAAATTAAATCTGGAATTTATTATTTAAAGCATTTTTATCTAAAAAAAATAGGAACTTTTGCATAAGAAAAAACTAATTTAACTGAATACTACACACTGGGTATGTGTGTTAGGATTCGTTCTTGAAGTCAGTACTGAACAAAGTTACATTTTTGTTTGAGTCTTACTACCGCCTGAAATATTTCACAGATTTTGTATTGTTAGGATATAATATACTGATCATTTTCGAGAAAAGTCAGGATTATGAAACCTGTGCAACCTTTACTTCTATACACGAGGTTTAATGTAAATCGTACGTAATAACGTACAGGTAATATTAAAAGAAGCGCAGTTTACTTGCATATATTGCATGGTTTAATCAAAGTAGTAAGACAGCGAACCATTTTTTCTATAATTAACCTACATGTCTTTTTTAAGGTGCTAAAATTGATCCGTTTTTAAAGTTACCTTTCTGCCCTGCTGGTCCGGGCAATCCATCTAAACCACGAGATCCTGTCAAACCTAGGTTTCCTTTCTCGCCAGATAAGCCAGGTTGTCCGTCTATGCCACGTGATCCCTTCTCACCCTGGGCACCAGGAATACCCGGCGGTCCGGGTTCACCCTTTCCGCCTTTGACGGTAACAGTCGGTCCTGGTGGGCCACGATCACCAAGAGGTCCTTCAGGACCTGGGAATCCAGGTGTACCGGACAAGCCTTTATCACCACGCTCACCTTTAGGCCCATCAAATCCATCTCTACCGGAGAATCCTTTGTCTCCTTTAAAGCCTTCTAATCCAGGAAGACCAGAAACACCGACATCACCATCGCGACCTGGCATACCATCCATTCCGGGCATACCCGGTTCACCCAACGCACCAATACGTCCCGAATCACCCTTCTGTCCTGGAAACCCGGGTAAACCCATATCACCTTTCAATCCAGGAATACCTGGAAAACCATCTGTTCCGGGTGTGCCTCTATCTCCTTTCGATCCAGATAATCCAGGACGACCAAATCCAGGTAATCCGGCATCTCCCTTCTCACCGGTACGTCCATCGAGTCCTGCTAGACCTGGTGGTCCTCGTAAGCCAGGTACGCCATGTTCACCTTTTTGTCCTTTCTCAGACACCAATCCTGGTTCACCTTTGCGTCCCATTAGACCAGGTAGGCCTATTTCTCCCTTTAGCCCTGGCTGTCCAGATTGCCCAGGTAAACCAGAAGGACCAGACAGACCCAAATCACCCTTATCACCAACCAGACCTGAAAATCCAGGTGGACCCACTGGACCTACTGGGCCTAATGATCCGGGGTAGCCTCGTTCACCTCTATCTCCTTTAATACCTTGTAAACCATCTAATCCAGGTCTGCCCGGTGCCCCAGGAGGACCACGTGGTCCAGGAAATCCTTTTGATCCATCGATACCAACAACACCAGTGTCACCTTTAGCTCCAGGGAATCCAGGTAAACCTTGACGACCTGGTTCTCCAACTAAACCGGGTTCCCCTTTAGGTCCTTCTGGGCCAGGACGTCCAGGTGTTCCCGAAACACCTGGTGGTCCCAATGGTCCAGATTCTCCCTTATAACCTGGTGTCCCAGGTAATCCATTCAATCCCGGCGCTCCAGCGTCTCCCTTTTCTCCTGTCAGCCCAGGTAAACCTGGTGATCCTTCCGCGCCAGTTTTACCCGGGAATCCTGGCAATCCTTTTTCTCCTTTCAATCCGTATGGTCCCTGAGGTCCTGGGGGTCCAACGCCAGGTATACCTGGTTCACCCTTAGATCCTTTGAATCCTGATGTTCCTGGGGTGCCTCTAGCACCGTCTCGTCCTGGTTCGCCAGGGAATCCCATAGGTCCGAACTCGCCTTTATCACCACGTGGACCAGGTAGTCCTCGTGGTCCTACTGGACCTGGTGCACCATTTGGTCCCGGTGTGCCTTTTTCTCCCTGTATGCCTTGGAATCCCTTGTCTCCGGCTAGTCCATCTCGACCTGTCGGACCAGGTTCACCTTTCTGACCCGGTTGACCACGATCACCTTTAAAGCCTTCTTTAATTTCTTCTGCACAGTGTCCTGGATCACCTTTTAAACCCGTACGTCCCGGTTCTCCCTTATGTCCTCCTTGTCCTTTTGCTCCTGGATAACCCGGTTCGCCTTTCATGCTAAAACCGTTTTCTCCTTTCTGTCCGGGTATACCTGGCTGTCCAGGTATACCATCTTGTCCTGGGAATCCTTTATCGCCTCCGTCTCCCTTAGAACCGGGGAAACCAGGCATCCCTTCAGGTCCATTATTGCCTGGAGGACCTCGTAAACCTGGAATTCCCGGTGATCCTTTATCACCACGGGGTCCGTCGCGTCCTTTCTCAGCCTTAATCAAATTGTAAGGGACGAATGCCGGTTCTCCTTTCTGTCCTTCCGAACCTGGTGGTCCAACGATACCATCTTGACCCTAAAATATTAATATATATATATATATATATATATATATATATATATATATATATATGTAATAAATTGCCATATTATACTTATATGCATGGTATTACATACCGCTGTTCCAGGAGTACCTGGTGTTCCCTGAGCACCATCTGCACCGGGTTCTCCGGGGAATCCTCGTTCTCCGGGTGGACCTCGAGCACCCGTCATACCGGGGCTTCCGTCGACACCACGATCTCCTTTCGATCCTCTTAATCCGGGCAAACAGTCTTGACACCGTCCTCCAATGTCACCCTTCTCACCAGGTCTACCTGAGGCACCAGGTGTACCTTGGCGGCCAGCTGTACCTTTCTCTCCTTGCGGACCTTCTTTACCTGGGGGACCAGGAATACCTTCCAAAGCATCACCAGGAGTTCCTCTACGACCAGAATATCCACGTTCTCCTTTCTGACCTTTCGCACCGTCCAGACCGGGAACGCCGTCCATACCTTTGGGGCCCTGCAAATTATAATAAACATTTAATATTATGTAAATTAGTTTGCTCATATTTAAAAAAATGGAAGGATTGAATGCGTAATTAGTATTTAATATACAGTGCGAATAACGTAAGACTATACATTGGCGACTTTATTTTAGCTTCAATCAATTTGCCCATGTCAGTAACAATTGAAATTACAATGACGCTTGTTTTGGTAAATGTCACGGTGTTTTTGATATTTTGATACTAACATCTCACGAGTTTGCATAATAATGAGTGATTTTGGAAATGTACTGATACCAATTACAATTCCAATACTTGAAGTGTACTTTGAATCCAATAACATGTAATAGATTTAACAAAAAAATGGAAAAAACTCTGTATATGATTTAAATAAAAATAGTACTCTCTGGACAAGTGTCTAATTTTACATTATTCAACCATAATAAATTGGAGTTTTTGTATTAAATCACCATGGTAACATTGAGTAAATGCCCTATGTCTAATTTTAAATTATTCAACGAATTGATACTAGCATGTGCAAATTTATTAAAAATAAAGTTACCAATGTATAGCCTTACATTATTCGCACTGTATAATATTAGCGATTCACTCATGTTAACTAATACAACCGTATATCAAACTGTTACCTACAATAATAGATAAGCCTTTTTCTCCGGTAAATCCTCTGGGTCCAAGAGGGCCTTGTGGACCTGTAAATCCTCTTGGTCCATCGGATCCGGGAAATCCTTGCAAACCAGGTTCTCCTTTATGTCCTTTATCGCCTGGAGCGCCTTCTGGGCCAGGAATACCAGGAATACCGGCTCCACCAGGATGACCTATTGGTCCTCTTTGTCCTAGTTCTCCTGGGAATCCATCCAAACCTTTGGGACCCATAGGGCCAGGAAAACCGCGAGGCCCTGGTGGTCCAGGAGGGCCTGGACGTCCCTTGCCACCACCTGGTGGACCTTGGGGCCCACGTAATCCAGTTGGTCCTACGGGACCATCTTTTCCCGGTTCTCCTTTCAGACCTGCACGTCCCGGTAAACCTGACAAACCGTCATATCCTCTATCTCCCTTTTGTCCCGGGCCACCTATTGGACCAGCAAAACCATCTCTACCCTGAAAAATAAATTAACATAAAATATAGTAATGAAATTATTATTAAGTGACACTACATATTTGTATCTAACTTACTCTAGGTCCTGGGGCGCCTGGTAAACCTTTCTCGCCCTTCATACCAAGCAAACCGGGTATACCAGAGTCTCCTATAGTCCCTGGTTCGCCCTTCATGCCTGCTGGACCCGATTCTCCTGATTCGCCAGCCTCTCCATCATCACCGCGGGGCCCTATTGTGTTCCCTGTGTTGGTCAATGGCATTACTGCCGGGTTACCAACAGGGCCCATTTCACCTTTGTCACCCTTAGTTCCTTTTTGTCCTTCAAAACCAACGCCCATGTTACCTTTCTGACCTTTTGGTCCAGGCGGACCGCGTGGACCCTAGAAAAAAGTATAAGTGAAGTATATCCAAATTGCATGCAAGACAATCTTTTGATATTAGTAATAAAAGAACTTACGACTATACCCAAGTCCCCTTTAATTCCTGGAAATCCTGTTGGTCCAGCAGGACCTGGAATACCAGGTACTCCTGTCACTCCATTTAATCCTGGTTCTCCCTTCTGCCCCTTGGGAAACAGACCACTATAGGCAGCCTCTCCCTTATCTCCCTTATTACCAATAGGTCCTGGGATCCCTCTAGGTCCAGATTCTCCAGGGATACCATCCATGCCGGGTAAACCCTGTAGTAGACATACATTATTTTCTAATTTTCCAGAATCATTGTTCATATATTCATACGTCTGTTCCATTGCATCCGTCCATTCCCGGTAGACCTGGTAATCCTGAATGTCCTTGAATACCGGGAACTCCGTTAGTTCCAGGGAACCCAGGTAAACCCATTTTACCTCGGTCGCCTTTAAGGCCGCGGGAACCTTGTGGCCCAGAATCACCCTTATCTCCCTTCGGGCCCATGATACCTTCACTTCCAGGGAATCCCTGTTGCCCTTTTTGGCCTTGCAAGCCAGGAAGGCCAGGTGGTCCCTAAAATAATGATAAATAGTCTAATGCTAATAAAAAAATCCATTAGAGAGAATCCGTTATTATAAAATTCTTGTCTTCATACAATGAAATTCTTTTATAAAAGACTCTCTAAAAACTCCTATATCAAACTAATCAGCAAATTGTATATTTATATCGCTGTAAGTTAAAATTGACTCAAACAAACTTCATTGAGTTTTGCTGTAGATAATATGTACGTATGAATACAGGCTTAGTAAAAAAATATAGCCTGAACATAACATTTTACGTGCTTTTTGGAAATATACTAATGTTTTTTTCTTTGTTGTTCGGAATAAAAAACTGCATAATATAACACTATAAATATTCCCACTATAAATATCAAGAAAACTAATTTTGAAATTACATTTTCATGAAAATGTAATATTGAAAACGGAATATTTTTGTTTTAGTCTGCTTTGAAAATAAGAAATGTTAAAATTATTATTTTTTTAAATTTATATTATCGTGTAGTTATATAACATTATATTATGCATTGTGTTATTTGAATGTTTATGTAGTAATAAACAATACTGACCCTATTTCCTTTTTCGGCAAAACATTTCGGTATGCATCGTTCGCCGGTTTGATTGTTCTTGGGTCCTAGGGCACTATTTGGTGCTGGATACGTGTCATAATTACTGCCATACCTTTCCGACTCTTCGTACCTATCCACCCGTCCGTAGAGTCCGGTCCTGTTCGAGTCTGGAGCTTGCCAATTCCAGAATTGCTGCAAAACACAATGGGACACACAATCAAATGTATGTGCAGTACAGCCTTGTAAAACGGGTTGCATAAGTTACAGGCATATACGACTACGACGAAATGCATGTATCACTAAATAGTATTGTTATTAACTATTAACGTAGAACTAGCTAGTAAATTTAAAGTATGCATAGACAGTGTTCAAACTTCGTTATATATGTGTAGGCGTGGGTGTGGGGGCGCGACATAAGTACATATATGTATACAAGTATTATGTCCGATGTGTATGTAGTACGTGTTTCTAATTTTGTACTAATACAGTGCACAAGTGTACACGTGTGTTTACAACAGCGACACGGACATACGTCGGGCGTGCACACTTCAATCACCCGTGATCAATTCAATCACATATGCATAACATTAGTAGAATTTCCTTCAAAATATAATCATTTACTTACATTGTACGAAATGTCAGAAAATTAAATACATACATAAATCTCGATGAATTTATGTTAGTTAAAGATGTTGTACATACTCGAATACTATCTTTCAAAGTTTAGGTACTTCTCTATAAAGACGAAATTATTTTATATTCTTATAATCGTAGTAGTATGCTTAACTTTTTAATTAACGCGTCACATTTGTTCTTCTATGATATCTTAATTAAGGTAGGCGTTCGATCTACCATAGTACTCGATAGTGTTTTGTTTTATGGTTGTTCTCACCATATGGGGCGGTACCAAAGAGTGGGTTATTTATAGGTCCCAATTACTCAGGAGGGTTGAATCCATCGCCCACTGGCTGTAGGAAGATATTTTGAACCCATTAATTTAACTGTATGAAGATATATTTCGGTATCAGTGGTGCTACATGGTTCTATTGATAAACCGTATATACGTATAATCTAACTCTACGTAACTTGGTGTAATTTGAGTATGTAAGTGGACCCCCTGCACATTCAATACCCATCGGGGAGTCGTAGATAACTTCTACGAAAACTATTACGAATCACGATTATAGTAAAATAATTAAATTTCTGAATCGAATGTAGATATATTTATCGTTTTTATTGTATAGGAATTATTTTTGTTTGTTTAGTTTCTATCACAAGGAAACGAGATTAATGGAATTACATATATAGAAAATCGGATGTATGAGAATAATTTATGCTTATGTCAATATATTACTGATAGGAGTTTTTTGAATAGCTGTATGGTTGTTATGAACCATACAAAATTTTATTTCTATTATTGTATTAATTTTAATGAAAAAACTATATGACTGTTGACTGGGGAGTTCGAACCCAGTTCCACTCATTGTCAGTTGGTTAAATGAGGAAGAGTACTGTATTACTTAGTTAATAGGGTAATCATTTATAATATGTACTAAGGAAATAATTTATGAAGAAATTTTAGGATTTCTTAGTAGCTGGTACAGTAATACCGTCTCGTACTACATGTGAAAATAACTGTATAAAATAATTACTAACCTGAATAGTTAATTAATGTAATAATTAATGCATGTACTCATTACGGAGTCGCGGTGTGCTTAAATATAATGTTATCTCGTTATGTGAACCTTCATCATCTTGTGCCGGGATCGTATTCCGCTTCGAATACTAAAATGAAAATTACTTACAAATGTGAAATAGGTAAATTTTTATTGATGATGATACAATTATATATAATAAAATATTATATATAATAAACACTATTCGAATTTTAATTTACTGAAGAATGAATAAGTAATAATCTTTTCAGTCAGTGCCAAATATAACTATCGATGTTCTAGACAAAATTCAAGTATGTAAGAGGTATTAATTTAAATAAATCCTGTACAACTTTCTCTCTGACATGGATACGCCCTCACGAAATTTGTGCGTTTGAGTACCACTGGCACAGAGATGTCTGCGCCGAAGTAACACGTGCATTTTTTATTTCATTTCTTTTATGTATAATATTTTATTTTGCCCTTTTTTAGTCCGCACTTCAGCAGTCGTAGTTGCGCTTTGGCCGAAGCGCGCGGTGTGCAAATTGCCGAGCCGGTTTCGAAGATCATATTGCATTCACTGAGGAATGTACGAGCACAACGTAGCCTTATGCCCTATTATTAAGGGCGTAATAAAGTCAAAAATGCAGCGTCCGCATCACCTTGTGCAATAATCATTAATATTGGAACCATGCCCAGGTGTGGTATAGCGTAGTATGTTAAATTCAAATGTGTTATAGTGACTTTCAATATATGGGATACTTCTATTTTAACCAAATTGTTCGTCAGATAAACTAGAATTTTCACAATTTTTTATCATCTCATTACATTCATTATAATATCCGCCAATTAAAAATTCTCGTTATCGTGCATTAATTAAGCCCGACGTATTTATATAAAAATTATTTACAATAAGTAGTTCATAAGTTTATCGAATTTATTTCGTCAGTGCAAATATTCGCTTCCTTTTGGTGATAACGATTAACACAGTGATACAGTATTATGTCATTGGGGCAGAGTATCAGGGAAAAATCCTTGAAAATCTTTAGAAAAAAATACGCGTGTCCTGTTATTATTCGTGCTTTTATCATCTTCTACATTCATACATACATATATTATAATCTTCGGTATAAGAAGAACGATTTTAGCAAAATTTGTTTTAGAAATAGTACATTATACACCAAGGGAGAGACCACCATTTTTCCCTCGATGTATTTGTAGCCCTCTGGCTTCGCCCTCGGGCTTCAAACTACACTTCAGGAAAAATAAGTGGTCTCTCCCTTGGTGTATAATGTACTATTTCTAAAACAAATTTTGCTAAAATCGTTCTTCTTATATCGAAGATTACGAGAGGTATAACATGATTTTGAAGTGTATATAATTTACTATAATCAATATTGATCTCAGACTTAAACTTTCGGAAGTGGATCTAAGCCTAATTAGTTGAAGACTGATATTGTACCAAGTTCACAGATCTACTTACTTATTATTATAGTGTACATGCGTACTGCTCTATATGGTATAATTTACCTATTAAACCATTATATACTTCTATTTGTATATTTAATTCAGTCTAAAGTTTTTTTCTTGAGCATCTAGTAATTGAATACCTACCTTAATTCTAAGCCTGTGCGTCAAATTACAGCAATCAGACGCGAACTTGATGGACAGCCATTGTTATACACGTACACTCATATACAACAGAGTGTGTATGTGACAGAGATAGATAATACGACTCTAGGAAAATCACATTAATGTATTCACTTCTTCGATGCCCATACACTCGACAAACTTTACTTCACCTCGAGATGTTTATCTAACGATACAACAATAATAATAGATGTTAAATATAGTGGATGCAGTTGATTATAGTGTAGCATCAAAGCTAACATTGATAATATTCAATAAATATGGCATTAACGTTTAATTCGTTTATATAGTAGACACAAACGCACTGATTATTCAAAGTAACATCAATTGTCAGTCAAAGATGTCCAGTTTTTTTTCTATATAATTTACATTCATAGTAGATTTATTTAAGTCAAAAATTGATATGAAAGGTTAATCCCCAAAGGGTTGGAATATATAATTTACATATAGGTTTGTAAAAATCAATTGGTATTTGCAAATCTAACCAACAACGCAGTATATATTCAAAAATATGTATTTGGGGGAGCCAGAATATACCTTTGCAGAACCAGTACTTGCACTAGAAGTCGTAGTAACAAGTTTCTCAAATCAATTGTTTGACTTTTTCACAAATAGCCTTATCAGTGATACTAATGCGGTTTGTTGAAAAACGTAACATTTTTCGTTGTATCATACACGACTGTATCTGAAATGAATCTAATTTACGAACATTCAACAATTACATACATACACATTTTAAAGCACACATTTTGTTTGTCAAATGGGTTTCGTCTGGAAATGTTTATGTATATGCACTTGATCCTGTAGTATACTGTCATTGCATTCGATCGTCTTGTGTGTTTTTGCCGTTCTCGGTGTGCGTGTGTGTGGGACGCTGTCAACTTGACCAGATGTAACACAGTGTGCTAGCGACCAGAGTTGCTCTAAATATATGATGTCATCCACACATACACACAGTATGGCTGTGTGTAGTTATGTAATGATTATGTGTATACTTGTGTTTTATGTATATATGTATGTGGGTGTGAATTACGACAGTTTTATTATTTGCGACTTGGAGAATTAAATAGTTTT
The DNA here is from genome assembly GCA_963422195.1 of Carabus problematicus. Lineage (NCBI taxonomy): Eukaryota > Metazoa > Arthropoda > Insecta > Coleoptera > Carabidae > Carabus > Carabus problematicus. The sequence continues at coordinate 8,847,730 of OY728580.1, forward strand.
GTAACAAGTGTCAAGCTGAGAAAACGAGGCGAGTGCGCGTGTGTGTATATGGGACCTTGACAAATATGCGTTTCACATGAATGCATCCCGTATGTATACATTTGATACATTTTAATTACATAATTACTTAATTAATAACGTACAGTATTCTTAGATAATTACAAGTAAAAAATCTTTTTATATGTATATATGGTATAAATATTAAATTTGGAATGTTACATTAAATTTGTTAATCTAATTATCTACTATATCTACCATGTTACTACATTTAGAACAAGTGTATGGTCCATATAAAAAAGAACAGGGTGACATGTGATTATCAGTAAAGGTTTCTCCTACTCCAAAAATTACGTACCAGTACGTATGTATATACTATTTCATGAAACTGATAAACATAATTTAATCTTACTATGTAATTATCTGTCCCAACTACGTATATAATAATATAGAGGGCTACAAATACATCGAGGGAAAAATGGTGGTCTCTCCCGAGGTGTATATACTATTCCACGTTCGGGAGTAGAAATACTTAATTTCATAAATAATGAATTATAATAAATCGGAGCGAAATTGCGATATTTAGAAGCCTTTGGAAATGTTTCCATGCAACGTGTACCATGACAACAGACATTTATTTACAAAAACCTTTGTTATAATAAAAACTCCCTTCCGAAAAGTGTTTTCGTCCCTAGGAAGTAAATGCTTCATTTCTGTCCCGCGTTTGACGCCATAGAAACCGACTTCTACTCCCGGACGTGTAAAAATATTATTTTTTAAAACAAAATTGAGCTTTTGCACATTTACAACATATACATACAAACCCAATAATATAAATGAAGTATTTTGTTTCAAAACACTTGATTGTCGAATAACTTTTTAATTTAGTATCGATCGCTTATTTTTAAGAAATTGTATTTAAATTTTATAAACAGAAAGGAGTGCAACCATAGTTTACGAAGTAATGATGTATACGGGAAAACAATACTTACGGGTACATTATTAATATAAACTGGAAAAAGATACCGACCAAAATCATGCATGCGGACAATTACAGTTGCGGGAACGATGTATAGAAGGTTTACTGTTCACAAGTTAAAAATATTAGTTTTGACTGTCTAACATTAGATTAACTTTGATTTGACTGTATCATGTCAAATATTTATGTATTACATGGAATATATGTACATCGATATCGTTGATCACTATAACTTTAAAAATGCCTTGTCATTTCGTAAACACCCTGTATGTATAATTCTATTAGAGATATCATCACACACATACATATATTATTATAATCTGATATTACAGGCTGTCAGTATTATAATGTAGCGTACAAATTGATATGAATAAAAATAGAATTACAGTGAGAGACAGACAGCGAGAGAGAGAGAGAGAGAGAGAGAGAAAAAGGGAGAAAGAGTGAGAGAAAGAGAAGAAAGATGGGATGAAAACATGGCATAAGGCCAATATCCAGTAGAACTATGTACAGTGTGTAGTGCACAGCACGTATAAATGCATATGAGTTAGACTGTGAATATGTCGTCCCGCGTTTAAAATTCCTATCATGGGCGGAGTGGGAAGGGGTGAGTGTAGTAGATCCCCCAATTAGTTTGATGGATTGACAGATTAGAAAAAAACACCATGGGCGTAGATATTTAACTATAGCTAGGGTGAATGAGAAGATGAAAATGATTTTCAAATCAGATTTAAAATATATAAAGAGGATTTAAATAATATATAGTTGTATTTCACGATTGTAAAATTTTTCGATCATTTTCATTTTAAAATTCTCGTATTACATAACTTGAAAATCTATTAATTTGTTTATACCAGTATATGCTTTGAAACCTTGTTTTTGATAATCAGTTTCAAAGGTTTATAATTTTCACCATTACAAAATGTAATAGGACATTAAATCATATGAGAGTAAAGTGTTTTGATCGTATGCCGAACCTGTTGTTAATCAGGGGTTCACTGTATTATAAATTTCAAAACAACACTTGTACAGCTGTAATACAAGTATTAGTTAGAAGTAAATCACTGTGCTATCAGTCGAGTACGTCTGAAATTATAATATTTGCAATAAACATTCGTTTATCAGGTCCGCTGCACCGTTATTTGAGACTGGTCGGGACCCGCCGAAAGAAACAACATCAACGCACACTATCAATTGTTTACGATGTTATTGTTTCACCGTTATCAGAAAACCAGAGGTTCACAAATGTGTTCATTCATAAAGGACAGAGATAATTTATATATATATATATATATATATATAAATACGTCCCAGTAACCTGGAGTAACATTAATGTCCATTTCTTGGAAATTTACTGACATTTGTGCTTGTTATGACATATAAATTTAACACAGGGTAATGTTGCAGATGGGATTCGAATCCACGACCATTAGATGGCCATGTTGAAATTTGCGGGAATAGGCTTATATCTCATCATCATATACATAGTTATGAATAACAGTCTGTTATTAACAGTTCAACTGAATATAAGCTTTTAGGTGAAGCAATTATCAGAATTAAAAAGTTAAAATAGGTGAATCGGTAGCCTACAATTCATTAATTTACCAGTTATTATAAGAGTAAAATTTACAAAAGTCTCACTGTGTCTCAGTAACATTATACTAGTGGGTATAATTATGTAGGATATATGTAAACAATTAGTAGGCACAGAGATTTATAAATATTGCAGTTACTTATAACGGTGGTATATTCTATATCCTTCCATATATTTATCAGATTTTTATATTATACATATCGATTATAATAATTATATAATTAATCATATATTAATAAATAACAATCATAAAGTACATACGTATATAGGTACATCCCCTAGCGCACTCTTCTCAAACATTAGCGAATACGTTTTCACTTATAAATTATCATTAATACATTGTGGATCTCTATAAATCAAATGCGACAAGTGATCAATAAATTATGAGAGTGCCAAAAAGAATGTAAGATAAAAGAATCGGTAGACCGTGTCTGGAATTTTTACGATTATATTTTTCACCGTTCAGATTTTTTTTAAATCAAACAATCTGTCATGGACCGACTATGGATAATTGTAATCGTAAAATCAAGGGAGACAGTAAGACAGAGCGAATGAGGCAGAGAGAGAAAGAGAAATGAACATTCATACATCATTCATCTGTAACTATGTGTAGAGTGTAGACCTCATGTATGTATACATACGTATATTACTGTGTATTCGCATGTGTATGCTAGTACCTGTACCTATTGTATACATAGGTGTATGTGTATAAAAGTACATATATTGTATACGAAGATGGTATAATGTTGTTGATGATGATGATGCATGCTAACATATAACGGGATCGTAGTAAGTCATGTCTGGCACTGCGCACGATCATCATTTGTCTTCGGATGATTGAAATCACTTCAGGCCTTGATGCTCGAGGAGATTTTAATATACCCTTACACCCTTACATAGGCTACACTATGTGTCTATGTGGGTATCTATTCATTTACCAGATAATGACTTTCACCTTGCACTTAACAGTGTACACTGTTGACTACTGTATTTATACAGTATACCTAACAGATGTACAAGTTCCACATATACACACACAGTCACAGACACACAGCCAGCCGCAGTGTAACTATTTCTAATTTACTCAATTTTCCGGTACATCGCCTGTAGGGAATGTATAATGTTGTTAGGTTGGCGGCCTTGGCTTGTCTTTTCTCAAACCATATCGAAGACGCAAACCACATACTACCAGGCGATCTGACTGCACTACAACGGTATCCGCACGAACTACTACATAACCGCAGACATTCAACATTAATCGATCAACTATCGTAATGTCTATGAAATTACCGCAGATATATACTAAAAAAATATAGAAATGATAACTGACCAGTCCAGCAAAATCTACGATATCAGTTCACGAATGTAGACAATTCCGCGATCCATACTTATAAGATCCTTGAACTTGTCACTGATATAAAAAAAAAAAATATAATTCTCATAGTTCACATTTATAAAAGTCTAGTTCTTGTGCAAAAAATAAAATATACATAATACTTCATCTGTCGATCCAGCTCAATGAGTTCTATGGAATTACCACAGATATTACAAAAACACATGACAGGCACTCCATCTTCCCACACTGTCGCCCTGAGCTAGTAGTGTCCGACTATTTTATAGTCAGTCAGTCAGTCAGTCAATGTAAAACAGCAGTAAGAGTAAGTAATAACTTTTTGTTTCAGCCTTATTGAAGCTACCGGTCGCATAATATATCTATGTATAAATATAAATGTACATGGCTATATACCGGATGTCCCAAGAAATCTGGTATATAGGGAATTAACATGTAAATATAGAAATATTGTGATTACTTCTGAACAATACATTTTAGAGTAAAAGTGTAAATAAAAAAGTTGTTCATAATTAAAAACTGCGTAATATGATGTCATATTTAGTGCTCAGGTATGTTTCTAAATCGTGTATCTAAACGCTATGTTATGATTATTTGTTGTTGTAATTAACAAAACACGTGCAATTTTTGTTCAATGACCTCCTGATCTGTCATCAAAATGCGATATTTTAAAATTGATTTACTCGATATACAAAAATATTTGAGCACTGAACATTTCATTATACATATTATATAGTTTTTAATTCTGAACAATTTTTGTATTTACACTTTTGCTCTAAAATGTATTGTTCAGAAGTAACCACAATATTTCTATATTTACATGTTAATTTCCTATGTCCCAGATTTCGTGAGACACCCGGTATATACTTGTGTATGCATACAGGTATGTGTATATAGTAAAAGTAGTAGTTATTCCTCGTGTTCACGTAAATGATATGCCATTAATGCATGCAATGTACTGCAACCTGCAATTGTTCTGTTAACTCTCATTAGTTCCATTAAACGATACATGAATGTCACTATAGTGATTGTCCCTTGTTGGGACAGCATGCGTTAATGTCAATGAAAAAATGTAACAATAACAAATAAATGTGTTTATTATAATTTCGTAATTGTTCGTTAACAATTTGCGATTCTATATAGTTTTAAATGAAAACCGATATTTGCATCGCCAGATATCTTAAAAATAAAATAACTAAAATTCTAATTTTATTAGGATTGTATGTATTTTTTTATTTAATTCTATATAATAACTCGAACTCAAAACATTGGAATTGTATCAGTTCTGAATAAGGAAAAAATGTTTCATTGCAAATGCCTATCTATTTAACTGTATAAATTAATGTTAGATGATATTGCAACAAATTTGTTATAATATTCCTGAAGTTGTTGAATCATTTCTATATATAAATCTCAATTAATTGCTAGCAAGGAACTGAAGTACCACAGTACCGCAGAACTAGAGGTGTCGACGTTCAATTCTAAATCATAATAATTTAATAATTAACGTTACATTAACCGTTTAATCGATGCACGATAATATATCGACATGTATGTGTATGTATCTATGTATGTAGATGTAATATTCCGTTCGTTCAACTTGTATTTAGTTGTACAGGAAACTGATTAATCAACAGCATGTGTAATAATATACGTACGTACATATCCATACACATAGTTACGGAAACAAGTACATTATATATATATATATATATATATATATATATATATATATATATATATATATATATATATATACATATACATATAATATCGGAATGTGCATTTATATAAGTATTATTTACTGTACTCCCCAGTACTAGTGCTGCCCCCACCCCTCTATAATATAGTCTACTCGCCGCCACTGTATACTGTATTCTGTGCATCGCATTTACTGGCCTGCATACAGCACTTTTTGTGTAAATGTATGCACGTTTTTCTGAGTAACTTGGTGAAAATGTCAATAGCTTTTAAAAGAGCATACTCTGCACAACCAGTGACAACCAAAATATCTCACTAAACAAAACAAAAAAATACCAAAACCGTTAACCAACCGTAACACTAGTGGTTAGTTTTTTGTTATCTTTTAAAATCACTTCTAATGTGTGTATTGAATTTAGATCGGTTTTTTATCTATAATGAAAGTTAAAGATTTAAAGTAAGCTACAAGACAAATTTAGGTGGTAAATCTAAATTCCGGAATCATTTATGAGATACTTGCTGTATCATTCGAACCGAATTAAAAAAAGTAAAAAAATTAAAAAATCGTATTTAATTATGCATTTCAAGAGGTGTAATGGTAAAAGAAAGTATTACAACCTCGAATTATTATCACTACGTATGTATCATTTAACTTTGGAAAGGAGCAACAGGTGGTTACAAAATCACTGTCCACTTACCGCTGAAACGCAGGCAGTCAGGCCCAACAAGGACGCGAGTAATCTGCAAGAATAAAGAAACATTCTGTAGGTATACACAACATACACTATACTTATTTCATTTCTAATTTTAAAACCTACTGTTTTGATTTTTTATAATTTTTATAGCTAATTTAAAACACGTTGTAAATTTTCTATCGGTTACGCCGAGTTGTACTTACTGATGGTTACACGCGGTTATAACCTATGCTATGGGATGGGAGAATATATAAGTAATGATCACTTTTAGCTTTAACGCTGTTTACGACCGGTAAATTATCCGAGTTTTAATATTTTTTTGAATGGTGGAAAGTTATTAAAAAAAGTATCCGAATACATTAAATACCATTCTAGAAATATTACACTGTATCAAATAGAAGTTAAGTAATATGTGAAGTAACTATTAAAGTTTATATAAATTATAAAAAAACTGCTACAAAAATTTTAACATTTGTGTGAAGATAAATGAAACTATATTCGAAGATATCTCCAAAATTAGGGACAGTAAGTAAGCAAAATAAATAAATTTTTTATCACTTAAAAAAATGAGTAATTTCGCAACATCCACGAAAAAAAAAATGATAAAATATACAATGTATGTATTCTTGGAATAAAATTACTAAAAGTTAATCCTAGCCACAATATTTGATAACAGTACTTATAAATAAGTGTGAAATGTATAATTTCGCACATATTAATGCTTTGACCCAATTCTAAGCCCAGAGATCTCAATGCGGTAATATGCAGTTCTCTCTTCTACGCTTGTTAATTATTTCACATGTCGTGGATTTGATTCCCGTGGTGAGTGGGTTACTTACCGCAATCCCTGGCCCTTCATGGCTAGCCCTCTTCACCAGGTGTGCACCACACCGTCTCCTCGCTGGCTAGAACCAAACGCGTCGTCACCACAATGTCACCAAGAACCAACAAATAACTATCTCTCTGAACCCGCTCGCTCGTTCGTTCGGCCAACTAGTTACAAGGGGTCCTGCAGTACACTACGGTACTCGCGCTAAGCCGCCGCGCCACTGAACAACTTCGGCATACAGCCTCCGAACCGCACGAGAAGAGGCGTGACCGGTTACCGCCGCTTTGCCCCCCAACCGCTACAGGATTAGTCCGCACTAGTAATTAGTCCGTGTGGAAACGTCGCCTGCATTGCACGTATCCACTTGAAACTTGGTAGAACGGTGTTTTTGATAGACTTGCCCCTCTAGGACCAGGAATTTTGGAAGCCCGAGTCCTGGTCTCTGCGGAATTCCATAGTTTTCGACCGATATTCACCCTCGGCGGAGTGATACACACGATACGGCACACGGCTGAAGGGTGGGGGAAGTGCTGAGATGCCACCACGAGTCGCAAACATGGAGCAGTAAGCCATGCCGCAGCGGGCGGAATGCTGTCGGCGTGCAGCCGCGGCTGTATTGGCGATTTATATTTTTGTGACGGTAGTGATTCAACACGCTGATGCATTGGTAAGTTGACAGATTCACAATATATTATATTTCATTCAGTGTTATCCAAAGCTCGGTAAATATACTTGATCTGCAATGCTCTACTTCTTCAACTAAATAATAAATCACCGTACCTACTAAACTAATGAAATATTTCAAAATGCTGAGGCAGAATTTTGACGAACTGTCAAAATTTTATTCTATGCTTTTATTTATTATTACCACAAATCCTTGTGGTCTCTACGAGTTAACTTTCTGTCAAAATAAACAGATACATATAAAATCACAAATACTATATAAAAAAATTGTTCGCTTGAATATGACAACTTCTTAAGTTTACTAACGTCGCGTTAGTTTGTTTATTTAATTTGATATTATTTTACTCTTGCATCTATTGATTGTTGAAGCATGAGAGGGGTCAGTGACCTTGCGTAGCTGTGCAGGTAGACAGATAAATAGATTTCAATCAGTGGCTGGTGTTGTTACCTGCAGACAGACATAGCATACTTGTCACGTGATCTCGTTAAGGCAGATATGGGGTTGTTCTTATTAACTTATTATTTAAATAAATTATCAATATTATATAAGCCAGCCTAGACTTACGAACATAATATAGTCTTGAAGAAGGATTAGTAAATATTCGTAAAACTGAATTAATTTTGGTTTTTCAAATTCGCAAATAGACATTCGGCAGAATATGAGATTTCTTTATTTTAATATTTTTGTTACATTTTTTTTTTAATAATTAGATTTCTATTCAATTCTGAATAGTAAAGAACAGAGCTTTGTGATTAAATTAATATAATTAACCTCCCAGGTTTAAATTTAATATTTGCAAAAATTTGCTGACTCTTTTTATCGTAAAATACTTAGTATTGTTAGTAAATAGGAATATATTTTATTTTTAATTAGTATTCATAAAAATTCCACGTCTTACCAAATATTTAAATTATGTAGAAAATGTTACGAATATTATTATAATTTAAAATGAAAACCTAATTCTATTCTATTTCAGGGATTCTTCATAAAATTATAGTCAATATTCTTGACATTGATAAATCATCAGCCAATAATTCATCTTATATTTTTAGATTAGACCCAAGTAAAAAAAAATAATGCAAGGTTTATATTTATGCACTGTCATCGCTCTATTAAAAAATTAATTCACACATTACAAGAACTCATCTCGTTGTTATTTCATCTTGTTAGCAGTGTAAATAATACACTGTTTACTCTACGACTATTTCTATATTTACCTTCACAATTCACTCTTGATTTCCTTAGCCTGTCAAACTTAACCGTAGGGCTAAATATAGTAGAGAGGGTTAGTAGATGAATGCGTGCACTAGTCACAGTCCCTAATACGCACACTTGTAAAACAAGTAGAATTCTAATGATCTATTTTCAGATCGGGAAACAGAGGAAAATGTAATATAATTTCAAATGAGTTGAGAATATTATTAATTGAGTAAGTTTTTTAATTCTGAGAGAAGCGCAGTATATATTTCTACTGAAAATATAAAAAAAAATAACCAGTAAATTAGCTATGACAAAACATTGTCGGACGTGCGTAAGAGTTAAGAAATGCGTAGAAAATGTTTATTGACACTTAAATCAATTAGACAGTTTAGTAATTAGTAATTTTAGTGTTGGATAAGAACTTAATTAAGCATAGTAATAAAACTAACATATATTTATATATATATATATATATATATATATATATATATATATATATATATATGTATATATATATATATATATATATATATATATATATATATATATATATATATATATATATATATGCGTACTTACACGGTAGCAATGTAAGTATCATTTGAATTGTAAAATTTTAATTCGATGTTGTAAAAAAAATTATAGGAATTTGGTGATCGCGCGCGAGGACGACAGAGTTGGTAGCAGTTGTTACAATTATTGTTTGGCATGTTGTCTCTTTCTAGTTGAACGCATTCCTTTTCCTCCTCTCATTCACTCAATAAGAAGTTGCACATGTTATCAGATCAGGCCAACATATGCGTGTGTGTGAGACAAGGACAAATATATACATGCGGCTATAACTTTGGCAATATGTCTGTCCTCGTTTAATGACTTCATGCATTGCGTCACACACACGCATACAATGCAAACACATGTATGTGTTGTGGTTGCACTTAGATTCGAGTTAATATGAAAATGACATAATGTGTTCTTTTTTTAGAGGTCGTCGTAATTCACTTATTTCCACTGATTAACTCTCTCGTTCTAATTCTAGCATCATTATAAAGCGGATTATGTTAGTGTGATAAGGTTTTATGAAGCGTAAAACTACAATACTTATACATAGATTCAAAAATACGTACGTACATCGTTATGTGTATCAGTGTTATAATATATTAATCATAATGTATTTATATCTATATGTAGAATATTCAATTCATTGTTCTTTAAATAATCCAATTCTGCCATATTTCAAAATTTAATACTTCTTTTCTTCTAATGTCCTCATAATAACTTAACAGCTTTTTCTTTTCAAACACGTAAGTTAACTACAATAGTAAATAAATATTATAGATTTTAATTATTTTTAAACCCCTTGAAACACGCGACACAGTTAAATTTTTCTTTGTTTCAATTATGTTCGTAATGAATACAACTCATTCGTGGAATAATTCAAGTAAGTCAAGTAACTTAATACTACGAACAGTAAATTAGTATGTATGGAAACAACTACTTGCATTTAACTACAATTTAATATAGAATAAAAGAAGTTTGTATATGTATACAAGTTTCGTTCTTTGTTCTTTACGTTCATGTTTGTTGTAAAATATTTCTTTAAATTATTTCTCAGAGTTTATATTATATTATAGCTATCTGTATGCGTATGTAATAATCATTCTTCTATTTAATGAGCTCGTTCTCTCTGGTTCGTATGTGTGTATGTTTATGCGTCTCATTGCTCGGTTGATGACTGTGTGCGCTCCATTCATGGTTCCTCCGATAAGCACTATCTAAATTCTTTCCTAGCAACACTGGTTTATCTCTTTAAATGAACTCAAAAAGTTAATTCCGATGACTTCATAAGCCATCCGGTCCCCTAGTTCTATGGCTGCCTGATTGTCCATCTGTACGTCTGTACTAAATCGAACACTCGGCTTCAGTAAGGCTTTTTTTATTTGAAACTCGAACCGATCGTGCATCGCTTCCGAGAACCCATCGCAGGAATATAAATTATAGTCAGTCAGAGAACAATGCTCGACTATTGTGAAAAAAATACGAACAAACACATATTATGTGCAGAGTAAACTGATAAAGCTATTGGATAATATCCAGAGCAATAATTACAAATTATAATTGTTCATGTATTTTACATACATCATGAGCATTAAACAGTACAACGGTATCACATATTGATAACGAACACATCTGATCAGTAATATGAACGTGAAATCTTTCTTCAAACAACTAAAAAGAACCTGTAAGAGAGTACAACAATATGTAACAAGTATAATGCACTCTTATAACATGCTCTAACGCAATAGAATTCAAACAGATTAGCATATAGTGCGGCCTCGGCACTTCAAAAATCCATGCGTTGGTGCACATATGAATGTCAAATTAGAAATTATACACAAGTCACATTGTAGGCGGCCGAGGATAGAAACATACACTATTACACGGTGTTATAAATAGCAATAGTACTAGTAACGATAGTAGACACTTGAATCAAATGTATACGTGTATGTGTGCACAGCAAAGGGAGATAGATACATAATAAGTGTAGAACAAGTAAAATATGACGTATAACCAGCAATGATTTATGTAAATCAAGAGAGCTAAACTATCCACACGGAAATTGAAACATTTGATATACGGACATTTGAACCAATGACATATTTAGTTTTAGCTTGCTTTTTGAGGTTGTGCAAGATAGGATAATGTACAGATAAGTAGGAATGGACACAACAGATGAAAGTACCGCGAATTTTCGGACATGTTGATGTGATAGCTGTGGTTGTTAAAAATACACCGATAAGATATCAGAAATTTTAATTGGGTCATATATAAAAGGGCATCCTGTTCTCAATTTTGGAAGATAATTCTATATAAAAAAAGACTAGCAAATTAGATTCCATGCCATCATCGTATAATCACATGCGTACTTAAGTTACATAAAAACCCTGTTTTCGATTTTTATATTATATGGTCTTGTTAATAAGAAGTAGTATGTCCGTTTTATGAACTTGTCAATTTTTGCCTCTCATTAATTATCAAGTTATATGGTCTTGTTTCATAATAACTTTTACTAACTCCACAATTCATCATTTAATAAGAGAACTGTTTCTTTAATAATTAAAAGTTAATATAATTAGTTTACATTGACTTATTTTTATTTGAATGCACACTATTTACAAGTTCTATGATGCTCACGATTATATTAACACGAGTGGCAGCCTCTGTGTGCACACGTGTGGTCCATCATCACGTACACACACGTGTACATAGAAACACGAAGACTCGGCCAGTCATCAGAAACCAATGGCACGCTTTCTCTCCATATATGGGACACCCTATATTAGCTGTACAGTATAGAAAAGACGGGACAACTGAACTGCAAATCATTGCACACTTTTTTCTACACACCCGATGCATCTCTCTTCTCAAGAAGAACTGTTATTTATTTAGAAATCCATTGCGAAATCAACCATGTTAGGTTTGAAAATATGTACTACCCCAAAAAAAGTTACATTATTATTATTATGATTTTTTTTTGTTAAATAATTTATTAGTTGCTACTGTACAGCATGTCTAATGTTAAATCTGTCTATCGTTTATATCGAGTTGTCAGGTTATCAATAATTACATAACGTAGTATGTAACATGTATCTACATTCGAAATTAGTTCTCAATATTGAGTACCTACAATACTACTCTATATTCCATACGAGTATAATGTTCAGTGTGAATGAACGCCAGGGCACATTAATTTGAAGCACATATTCAACTCAGTATTTCTGACAATACCAAGCGTAAATTTCAAATAATCTTCTACATTCTTTCCATAATCCCGAGTGATCTTTAACAATGACTGCTCACCCAGTGTCCATTGTAAGTTTGGGAACGTCTGGTATGCTAAACGCCGTATCCTATTCTTATTTCCATGTTAATGACACTGCCCACAGCTCACTAGACTACCAGACGTTCACAGTAGCCTGTAAACATCTAAGTAGGCCACATGCATAATAACCAGTCCAGTACACAGCGCATTAAATTAAATACAGAACCTTTAAACGTCAAACCAATTTTCATATATATTAAATATCCCTAAAATCGGTGACGCAGCAGAAATGTCTCTACGTACGAGTACATCCAAAAATACCAACAAAAGCAACAAAAACATCGCTAAGATTAATGATATGTCAGAAGGATGAAACGCAAGAATTTAGTCTTGCAATTGTTATCTAAGTATGTTGCTGCTGCTGGAATCGAAGTGTTCATGATTCGCAGTTCATATGTTTGTTAAAGTGTTGATTGCGCGTAATTAAGATTGTCGTATTGAATTGTTGTTGTTGAGTCTACCAAGCAGTGTTGCTGAGATGTTGATTATCGTTTATTTTGTTTAATTATTCAATCTCGATGAGAGTCTTGTAATAAGTGGACACAATTGTTTTTTTTTCTTTTTTAGTTAAGGGTCAACAGAGACTCTGAGTGATGGTCATTGATCATTCCATGAACCGTACACAGGGCCGGCTCGAGGGACAAAATATTATAATTTGTATTACCATATATGAATCGTTATCCTCTTTTGGCAATTCCATGATACTAAGCTATTAGTTTATGCTACAATTAGCTATAGAACAAATATATAAATTGTACAAATTATATTGAATCTTACCAACACGGCATTTAACTAAATGCAAATAAAGTAACTGTTTAGCATGCAACTGTCAAATAAATAGTTTATATTCATTAATATAACGTACTGTATTTGTACAAATTGCAAATTACGAATATCCAGTTTATACATTTTATTATTTAAATTCACACTGATTGCTCCACAGTATTTTGCATATTTTTTCATGCATTACAATTTGTATAAATATAAATACATATGCACATTTATATCATATGTATACATATGTATATAGAAATGTACATGCTGAAACTCACATATAGCTACATATGTATATACGTAAATACATTAATGCCATTCCCAGTGCATGATAATTGTTAAAAACTAAGATTTACTACCGTAAGATGTTATACGGTTACGCATACCTGCATAATTCCTGCTGATCCTTAATTGGCTACTAATTAGCGCATGATTAGTTGAAACACTAAAAGAAAAAATAACGTCGAACTTCGAATGTTAATCTATATCATCAAATCCGATGAACTGAATGTTAAGAGTAAAAAAAAATCTAATCAGATTTCGTATATATTGTAACATGTACGTACACATGCTTCACTTTCTTCTAGTAGTATAATTGAAAAGGTAATTGTCTTCTTCTCTTGTCTTTATTCTCTCTTCTTCTTTTTCTATCTCAATTTAACAACTTGAAGCTAAAGAAGCATATTATTATAACCTTCACTTACATTTTTCTTGTTTTATTTTTACAAATTTTACTTCAAGTTAATTTTAATCTTGCTCTTTGAATCTGATTCATCTACTGTGGTCCAGACATGTAAAGTGTTATTTTAATCATATACTAGTTGCTTTAATTTATAAATCGGTAGAAAGTTCAATCAATTTAAAATTTTCATAATGACAAGTTTCGTTCTTGACTGTGCGTCGAAATCTCCAATTCATTTTTTATATTTTTAGTTGTATCTCAGGTGCTTTTAAAGGTACTATGCTTAAATTTGTACAATATATAGCCAATAAGTACTGAAATAAGTGACAGTAATTTGATACTTATTAATTGGGTGGTATTATAATGGCGAGCATTCAAACTTTTTAATTGATCATATGTAATTGATAAAATTGTCAATTATTTTTTTAGCTTTTTTTTTAACTTTGATTAATGTCTTGAGTCTTAAGTGCTAATTGATTACTATAATATCTTGTGCTTGAAGAAACCAAATTAAATGATTTATTTAGTTAGATACTAATCTTGGCTGGAGCAGACACTTCTAAACGAGCTAAGTACAAATAATTTTAAATTAATTTACCCTTAGCAGGGTGACAAGAACCCTTTCTTATCAGCACCACATCTTCACTCAGTCATACCTTCTTTTAAATTTCTGTTTAGCTTTAATTTTGATTCGAGATTTAAGTTGCATCTCGTTCTAGAAACCTAGCATTAGTTATGCAGCTTATATTCTATACCGCATATACGTGTACTATGTTCTTCATTAGTACTACATGCATATTAAATAGTTTGACCGTCTGCACGTAGACTCGATGAGTGTGTGAGAGAGATAGGTGGCTAGATCGATGATGATGATGATGATGATGATGATGATGATGATACAGTGGTATGCAGCGATGTAACAGCATCGTAAACCATCGGATTAACGGTCGATTATATTGATTGTCTATTTTCTTCTTGTCCTACCCGTGTAATTTTTATGTTTTGGCTAAGAGTACTGTTTACTTGTGTGGGTGTACTGCAATGCATACCGCTATATACAGAGGGTCTCAACTTATACAGTTGTTCTAAAGATCAATAGTATCCACTATCCATATCATGAAACTCTAAGTTCAACTTATATCGGGATTCTGCATTAACATTTAGTATTTAGACGAAATTATAAATAATCGAATAGAATAAAATTCCTATGAAAAATTATATACTCTATTAATTAATAATAGTGTTTAGAATGCTAAGATATATTTGAGTAGGAAAGCAATGAAACCCAATAAATGTTACCATAATTACTAGAATTATATTTTAAATATACTAGCTTCAAAATTCATCTCTAAATTCGCTTATGTATCCGTTATAATACATTCACTTTAACACGAAAAATCTTCAATGCAGTTTATAGTATAGTACAAAATATAACTATAGAAATTTTTTTGACACTTGTATTTCCGACTGTACACTTATGGGTTCAGTTCAACAATTAAACGGAACAAATTTCTTCACTCTTTTTGCTGACAATTATCCTTATATGTTTTTGCGAATTTCTGTAAAACTGGTATAGGTTTTACAGTACTATGTATATATGTAGTTACAATACACTCGGAGGTTTATGAATGAACTTGCCTGAATGTCTGAGAATGGTCAGCACAAACAAAGAACGAAGTATGCAGTCCAGACCTGAGCCAGGCCCAGGGCACCTGTTCACAATAGCCGGGTCCATCCACCGTCAGTGAAGCGCGCATGCCTTCAGTACACCGCCAGTACTGAACATGTTATGCCCTCGAATTCTTGAGTTATACAATTAAACTCACATAATGTATCTATCTACATTTCCTTTTGCTCTCTTGTATTAAAGTGTATTCAAATCCATATAGAAATGACGTCATAAAAAAACGAATTATTGAGAAGCCCCGCCCCTTATAGCAATATGATGTTCGTATAGATTTATACGAGTCAAATGTGTAGGAAAGAGATAGCTTGTTTTGTATATGTCGTGAATAAACTGTGACGTTACCCCTATATGCATTTGAATACACCATACATATTATAAAAATATGTATTGTAATAATGAAACCATTAGACTTTCTTTCCATTATTGAAATGTCGAAAGTTCCGGTCTTATAATTTTGTCATTTCTCCTTTACTTAACTATTCCTCATCATATAATTCTGTTTTATTGAAACTCTTTTGTCCCACTCATATAAACAGATAGATATTCAAATTTACACATGTTTTAAATTGGTTTATTTACAACTAGTAATATGTATATTATGTAATATTTTTCTGTGTGAACGTTGCATAGGTATTATTATTAACAACTGTATTTTCGTACACTATTTAAGAACAGAGTTTAATTTGGATTGTCAGAATACTAGCTCCGTTTCAGTACCACTGATGAACTATAGTGTGGAAGGTGCGAGAGGGTTGTGTGAATGGCCGCATGTATGTGTGGCGCAACAGTCTTCAGGAACAATAGCTTGGGTTCTTCTCTTGTTTTGTCGGCGCACATCAAACGTTACGACGATGTGAGTTTCATTTGTGTATGGCCTACGCCCTACCTAAACACGGGTGTCTCGATAAGTAATTACGTATTAAATGGGGCGGCAATTAGTGATTAGAATACATAACACTAGTGTCAGGATTAGAATTAAAGAACAATCGATGCATGATTAAGTATAGAATTGTTTCATCTTTGATATTCAAGCGATAGCAAAGCATTCTATCCTCTGTATGCATGTATGTATTATTTGTGTAAATAAACAAGAAGTATTGACAGTATGCATATGGATGTAGTTCTGGAACTCTTCGTTACTTGATGTGAAATCGTTGAAAATATCACATCAGACATGTATACTGAGTAGGTATTGTCATAATATTACAAAATCTTTACGTATAACTTATCGAATGTTGATAACTTATGTCTATAATGAATGTTTATATATTTAATTCCAAATTTTCCATGATTTCCCTTAAAAGATCAATATTAGTTCACGTTAAGTTTCAAAATATATTCATGTCGCTAAAGCTCCAGGCTTTGAGAGGCCCCCAAACTAAGACATTTTCATATAGTGGATTCATGTTTTTAATTTTTCCCGAATATAATTTGCCTACGGGCCCTTACTGTCCTTAATCCACCACTGGCTAAACTAAAAGATTTTTAATTTGATAAACTTCTTAATGGACACATACCATACAATCATACTACCCTAATACGGTTCGCTTGTATTAATTCACTAGATAAATTAATTTTATCCCGCTATCAAATGATTCGCGTCACTGCTATTTCCTCTCGCCAGTGGCGTAGGTGCCGCGGCGTGGTGGCGGGTAGAATGTTGAACAGGAGACAGTGAACTAGAAACTGGGTTGTCATGCTACAGCCACGTGTGTGGGTTGATGTGTGATCAGTGGACATTCGCCCACTCTACATGTGCACGCGTGTGTGCAGTGCAGTACGCCACTGATATGACACTGAGACAGGAAACGAGGAAGAGTTTATCACTAAGAAACGAGAGATTGCAAATGCACGTGCCGATATACATAATACATTGTAAATATGTATACAGA
Source organism: Carabus problematicus (assembly GCA_963422195.1). NCBI lineage: Eukaryota > Metazoa > Arthropoda > Insecta > Coleoptera > Carabidae > Carabus > Carabus problematicus. Next base: position 8,865,676 of record OY728580.1, read on the forward strand.
GATACTTGCATAATTGTGAATAGAGAAGAGCCCGAATACATACTATGTACCAGCCAATACTAACATAACTTATTTGTCACGTGGTTATATTAATATTTTCATGAGATATATTAATAAATATGATAATAGTCGTAACTATTTGGTTCTATGTTTGATTGAGAGTAGCAATATAATAGCTCGTGGAATGATACAAAATACAAATTGTTCATTTCTTGAAAATTTGTAAGTGTATGTCTATACAAAGTGCATATTTTTCGAAGTTAAATAACATAATAAACAACTGGAGTGGACTGTAAGCACTATCTATATAAAATTATGCACATGTTCTATAATTTCTACAACTGTCTATACACTTGCACTTCTATCTTTATATACATATATATATATATATATATATATATATATATATATATGTATATATATATATATATATATATATATATATATATATATATATATATATATATATATATATACGTATATGTGCCTTTGTATGAGACATATGATTTCACGCGGCGCTGTGCTGGAGGTTATTGTAACCGGAAGCTCTCCGGTATCTCGCAGTTTTGTTCCTAGAAACTGTCTCAGTATTTCCCAACCCCCCTATCCTTTGCTGGCACTCCGCTAGAACAACTAACCGACATAACCAGATAATAATAATAACAGTGCAAACCAATGCACATACACATCGCATAATGGAACATCTCACCAATATTGAAATGAATAATACACATTTTGATCTTTTTTTTACCTTATAAACCTGAGTGTGAGATGCCACACGATTTTTCGAAAAATGAAATAAAAATTACATGAAAAACAGGGCTTTCTTAGAAATTAAAAAAATCTCACTTAATATACGGGTTTATTTAGTATGTATAACCTTGTAATAACCTTGATGTTGATATAATTTACATTCATAGTAGATTGATTATTCGGTCAAAATAATTTATAGTTTATTCGGTATACAATTGATTATAACACTGAATACATACAACATCCAGTTAACTTTAATACCCAACAACTTACTAACTTTTCGCAAAACATTTGAACAGTGTTAGCTGAAATTTGATACTTATTTTTTCCTGTTCGAAGGTAATTCGATACCTAAATCTGACCTGTCATGATTCTTTTGTTCGATACTAAATTATACCGTAGCACACTAGACGTTCTTATCGTTTTGGGCCAATGCATAACTATGTAGAATCTATGCTTGTTCAAACCCACTACAAAAATTTCAATAATCGCAGTAGCAAAGTCGCTGAATGCTTCTAAATTTTTATCGAAACAAGTCCGCCTAAAAATCAAAAGTTGACACATTAATCTTTCATATTTTGGCAAGCGTGTGGTCGTTGCGGAATTATGTTTAAGGATTGGTAAACCTGCTCTGCGTTTTGCAAAATGGCGTAGGTAGAAATTAAATTAATCGTTATAAGTTTGCATTCTTAATTAGTGAGTCAAACATGGTTCGTACAAATATTACATACAGGATAATCTAGACATAGTTACGATCAAGGAAAATATACATTAGTAATATGAGATTGTTAGTTTATTTAGTACTTGAATCTAGGTTAACTAGGGTAAAAATCGCTAGTAAAATTATGTCACCAGGAAATTGATCGTAAATCATTGGTATGTGTGCTATTTTCAGTGCGAGAACTTACAAATATTTATACTTAACTTTATATACAGTACGTGTGTGCATTAGCATTCCACATGCAGCCGCTATTACAAATAATTTGCAGTAAAGTACACGTATATATGTTACTTACAGAAATCAATCAAGTTTAATAATCCAAAAAAAAAATTAAAGGAAATTACTACAAAAAAGTGATATAACTTATTTTAGTTTATACCTATAGCAATTGTTAGCATAGACTAAACCTTATCTTTCTCTATTCATACGAACATAAAAAAAAAACTTTAAATTTCTCTAAAGCCTGCTTTACATTTGTGCAATGCAATACACTGCGCAAGGCGTGAACTGCGCATGTGCGCAATACAAATTGAATCATTACGCAATTTTACATTTAAAACGGTCATGCAATACGACGAAGCTTGCATTGCCGAATTAGAACATGCGTTAATTTCTTTGCATTGCGCGTGCAAGTCTAGTTACTTTTTTGGTTACTTCGATAGTACCAACTTACTGATTGTAACCAGATAGTTTGACATTTGATGATAGATTATTGTGTGTTATTTTAGAACATAATAATAATGTTGCATTTTTTATTATCACTGCGATAATAGATTTTGTTCTTGATGTCAATATTTTCTGCCTTTAAAAAGAGAATGCGTTCAGATATTTTCTCAGCCCAGACATCATAACTCTCCAGCTAATTATTTACGATATTTTATAATATCTTTGTATTATTAATATTAGATATTTTTTCACCTAGTTTTCCAATAGATTGTAATATAAGTGACAATATAATTTAGAATAGTATGTACACTAATTAATCTTTATTTCTAATTTTTGTATGTACTGTCCATGCTCCAATTTTGTATTTTCTTGTAGGTTAAGTGTAAAAACAGCTATAAGCTGAAACTTTGCATAATAAAACAATTTATTATTAATTTGATGAAGTATAAAGCGTAACAGTTTGGTTAGAATAGAACTGTCAAAATAGACAGTTGGTATTAAAACAAGAATTGCAGTAAAAAGTATTGCACAGGTGTAAAACAGTCATGCAATGCAAGTCCGTGGCATTGCCGCTATACGTATTGCACTGCACCGTATTGAATTGCATTGCACGAATGTAAAACAGGCTTAAACATAATTGTATACAATTGTGTTAATCGTATGATATGCTTTTTCTTGGAAATTTTGTTTTATTTATGTAACTATAATGTTGAAAATTTTTAATTTAGTAATATAGTTAAGTTTATAGTATCTCGTTACATATTACAAACATTTTTCATTCTGGTTTCATGCTATAACCGCTGTACATGCATTTATACATATATTTAGCATAATATTTTACATAGTTAGTATGCACTTGATAATTTCTATATGTGCACATACACAAACACACATACATGCACACTAGGTCGACAAACTCAAGCAAATAGAACAGACAAGTCGGGAGTTTTTAGAACAACAGGCAAAGAGGATAAAAAATCAAGAACACTACTGTTGTAACTGTCAGATATGTATATACACCCACGCATACATCTAGTGTGTAAACACATATGTCGACCGTATTTCTAATGGTGATGATTTTCTAACATCTGATCAATTTTTTCTATCAAAAAACATTGTTTATTTAAAGTGTCAACACAATCTTAATTTAACTTCCGCTGACAGTGTTGGATACTGATATTTATCGTTATGTCAAATGGAATATGTACATAGTGATACCGTACTCTTATAATACATCTCAATGTAATATGTTAATAAGTTTCAATTCTATTTCTTTATGAGTCGTATTTTATACATATTTGACAATTATTTCAATCTTAATTAAAACAGTATGTACAAATTCTTAAATCTTAAAAATGTTTAGTATATAATAATAAATATTGATGTTGAAATATACCAATTATTGTTGTGTCTTTCATTATAAGTAAGCTAGATCCTGAGAATTAATTTATGATTTCATTTTTCATTCGTGTCTTCTACATTTAGTGCTCCATGTTGCTAGAAAGTGTATGTATGTACGAATATATGTACACGGAGGTTTGTATTCATGCAATGCATGTATAGTATAGTATGGTATAAAATGTTGATAGCACTGCAGAATTCTATCTGCAGTTATGCTGGCGCGGCTCGGTTAGAGACTTGACTAGCCGGTGTGTTTTTGCTGCACACATACCACATTTAAAACCATCCACTCAGCGCATCCTTATGCCAGTGTGTCTCCACTACGGATCGTCTTACTAGCTCGTGTATCCATACGTCCGTTCGTCTGTTTAGTTCAACTCTTTGTATCTATTATATATGTGGAAAAATACTTTATGCACTTTTAAAATATTAAATCATATTGTGTAAGCTATTTGACAACAATTTATAAATATATACTCTCAGTATGTGCAAAAATCTAAACGTTCTTCATGTGAAAACACTAATTTTACTTTTATCCTCCAAGAAACTATTCCCAGTTCGTACAAATCTTACTTGTACGTCTGTTAATCTTTCTCTCTATATAGTATACATGTATATTCGTGTCCATTTATACACTTAACATTTTTTTTTTCTTGACAACAATAATATCCTTTCGAAGAAACTACTTCCAATTACTATTCTATTGCTTCTGTTGAAACCTGTGTGTTCGTGAATTTCTTCTGTCTATGTTCTGTGTAGACAACAGCATGTTGTTAGTATTGTTGGTTGATCCTACTAGGCCTTGAATTAGGTTTATTCTTAATATCAATTCTTTAAATAATTAATTCACTCATAGAGACAAGATATACTTGTGTGTTTGTATAATGTAGTGAAAGTCATAACGCTGAAAGATACACTACCGAAAAGTGCATATCTGTTATATCTATAATAATTACAACATCGCCCATATATTTTCCATGAATGATCTGTCTTAAAATAGTTACTCATTAGCTAAATGCATATACAAAATCTGTGTCTCATCACTTGATACAGTTCACACGTTCTTCGTCTACTGCTGATGCTGTTTGACTCATAAAACTTTGTTTCTAAATATTTACATCATGCGAAAAAGAGAGTTTATGGTTGAAAGTGAAACAGCAATAGCAGACATACATATATGCATATCTAACGAACAGTAGTACAGAGTGGGACAGCAATATAACTAGACATGGATAGATGCTCACTTTGGTCAAAGCGACCGCACGGCCTTACTGAAAATCTATTAACTTTTTTTCGGGGTTGCTGAATGACGTCACGCATATCGGTCAGGATGTCTTTCTCATGGAGTTTTGCAGGCTAATCTATGACAGTCTCAAAACCCCAGACACTTACATTCATACATATATTACATATGATGTAACAGTTATGTATTATATTTATTTGTATTTGATGTACGGTTGTTTAAAATAAATAACATCCACTTGCTGTAGACTGTCTGTTGTATATCGTTCTGCTATCCAATATAAGTTCTCATATATTTACAGGATACAGATTAAAATTTCCATATAAAAAAGTACATAATGAAATCGTCTTTCAGTATAATTAAAATTCAATACACTATTTCAGTATTAAAGAAATAATTTGAACAGCTCTTGTAAATTCGTTACTTGAAATTTGACTACTAAAAGTCTTATACACTTCTCTTTGTCTGTTATTGCGAAAATTACACAATATACTTTATCATGGCGTTAAGTTCTTTTTGTCATGTTTCTATTTGATTATGTTCTCCAAATATTACATCATCAGTGCGATTATAATTGAACTGTACACATACATTTTCCGGTATTTATTACATAAATAGAATACTGTTAAGCGCGATATCAAAGGATACAAGTGATACCGTTTTGGAAATAAAAATGATCTAATAAAACGCGCAAAGATGATGCTCATGATCATAGGAAATGAGATCATGATGTCATGAACTCTCTGTGTCTGTAAGTTTGATAAACGTACATATTTCTGCGAAATAAAACAGTGTCCTGGTTTCAATACACCAACGAGACAGTAAAAATATAATCTGCAGATAATTTTACATGAGACAACGTGGAATGTCTCTGTATATGTGGTGTTTATAATACAAACAAGAGTTAGTGGTGATATAATATTCTTGGAAGGGCAGTCATAATCTTTGTAGACTCCGAAACTTCATGCAGACAGTAGAATCGGGTGACCACAAAAAAACCGCGTGTCTAACTAACTGCTTATGTGCATGTGAACATATGTGTGAATGTGTGTGTGTTCATTTTGATCTACCACGCGTTCACACGCATACACGGACAAGGACTATAGAACTGTGCAGAAATGCTGTAATTCCGTTGCCACACACAAATAAATCTAAATGATGACATCATATATGAAGTTTGTGATGTGCAGCCTTCAAATTTTATGTGCACACATACAAAGACACATTGGTATATATGTGCAAGTACTACAGGCAATAGTAACCCATTCGTCATAATTTCGCACATTAAGTTTATTTACTTTTTACATTACACAAACGAACATCTGGAATTAAAATCGTAATCTATTTATTATGAACTGTTACTTCTCAAAACAGTTGACGAATTCACTCGTTTCAAACGATATTTTTTGTGCTAACTAGTTGTCAACAACAGTTGACCCATTAATTTTGAAAGTGATGCATAGGGGTACAAGCTCACATGCAATTTCATTTAGATTGAAACGTAATACTTAATATAAATAACAACATGAATAATTTGGCTCACAGCAAGTTCAAAGTGTACGATTTTGTTAATGAATACACTGGTTTGAAATATTTTTTTTTGTCCATTTCACTTTGTAGTTTATGTTTGTCTTTACTTCATCACCTACTAGACATTGTCAAGTGTTTCATTATCTCAATATGCTGTGTATTTATTATGTTAATACTTTTTAAACCTCTAGATTAGGGTTAAATAAAAGGGTACTTGTAGAGGGTTGTAACTGTGTAGTTAAAACATTAACGACATCCATACATACGTACAAACACTATGTGTCTGAAGTAAATTGTTATAATGATAGCATATGTCTGACTACGTATATATACGTGCGTGTGTTCTCTTGTAGTTTAAGAAGGTACACATACATATATGTACGTGTATCTGGTGTAGTGTCTGTAATCTGTATTCAGTGACGGCCTCTAGAGCGACGTCTATTAGCGGCTCTGCAGGATGTACTCAATGTTAATCAACCATACTAGTAAGAGATGTGTTTGCACAAACTACAGGAATAATAGTTCACACACAAGATGTATGTACTTGCACACACGCATATGTACACGTACATACATGTAGATATATGCTCAGATACATATATGTATTATGTACACATTAATGAGAAGTAATATATACATACACATAGTTCGCGACTAGATTCTCAACCGACAGCAAGACAATAATTACTACTATATTTACCATGTGAAGTAGACTTTCTACCACTAAGTCAGTAATTAGTAAATTATTTATACTGAATCATAATTATATGTAAAAAAGTCAAATATTCGTTATTAAGTAAGTAGAGGCGACTAGTATTTAGTTAGTTAATTACTTACATACGCCCATACGTACATGGCTGTTGATATATACTACAGTTGGTCAAGTTTCCAACAAAATTTATAGTATAATTTTTCGATAAATAATGTGATTAAGCAATCGTGTCCCAGTAACGTGCACATGTTTTTCTGTTGACAGAAAAACTTCAATATCCTACAAGTCACCAGCCAACTATATACAGTACATGAATATACATATATCTTAAACTATCATACTGGTAATGGTATATTATACATATATACTTGCATGTATGTATTTATAGATATGTGTATATAAACATAACACATATTTAGGACATGTGCAACAACGCCTTCTAGATCTGAACAGTAAAAAATAAGGTCGCATTGAAACGTATACCCGGTCTTTTCTACACTCTTAAACAAATGAAGTCACATAAGAAATAAATATTGGTCGGGATGAGCCAATCGACAGCTGGCATTTCATGTAATCCTCTACTATTTTTTTTTTAATCATAAAAACACACGCGTATTGGGAAACAAATTACTATTCGTCATTTGTTATTAATAAGTTCCGTTGTCATAACAACTGTGATGTTCAGATGATTCAAACTGTAACATTATTATAACAGAAGTAATGAATATCATGCTACAGTAGATATGTTATCATATAAATTCGATTCTACTCTTCGACAAGAGTGCTAGAATAATTTTATTGATTATAGGAAGAACGTACGGTGTGTATGATTTTATTTATTAGATAAACGTTAGTTATAATTATAGTAACACTGTACTTTTAATTAAATAATTATGATACCGCAAGATTATATTGAGAATATGATTAGTTGTCGGAGAAACTGTTTCGAGGAAATTTCTGAATGGCAATTTTGCATGCATGTTGTGTGGTCTGCATTAAATAATGGTGTACCGACCTGATTTTTGTATTACACTTCTTCATGGGCGTGCTACATGAATTTAAAGATATATATACCTACCATTGCAATTGTGTAAATATATATATATATATATATATATATATATATATATATATATATATATATACAGGGTGACCCATCTGCGAATGCTCACCATTGGAATCTCCGAAACTATAAGAGATACAAGGTCGGTTAAATTAGACAAAAGTTGCGTATTTATGGGCCGATGTTGATGGCGGTTTTGTATTTTGAACATATTGCATGGCTCACTAGATAATGACAAAAGTGTGATTTTCTCGAATTTTTATTTTACTTTATAAGTCAGAAGGTATTGGAAATATTAAAAAAAGCTTCAAATAAATATTTTAGTATAACTAATAAGCCTTTTGATGAATCATACGAAAATTTTTTGTTACTAGATATTGCCGAAGTTACAGCCTGCAACTTTAATTTTTTAAATGGGAACCATAGTTAATTTTAATCCAGTTCAAAAGTGCTATTTTTTCTCTTTACAATGATGTATTTGTTTACCTAAATATCTTTTTTAGTTTCGAAGAAAAACTAAAAAGTAAGATAAAATGAATGATTTTTGTAGTGTGCCATGAAAATTTGGTATAAAACAACTGCAACTAAATATGTTATGTACGTGCAAAACAATTGAAATTCAACAACATTTGATAAACGAAACAAAAGTCGTTGCGTAAACTGAAAGCTAGTAGACAGATTCTCATATGAAACCCATACCTACATAAATTATTTTTTGTCTCTAATCTTTTGTTTACCAAATATTATTGAATTTCAATTGTTTTGCAGGTTTACACAGTACACAGCTTCCTTCATATACAGTAATTTCATTATTTTCCATGATACATGTTTTATAAATTATCCGTAGACTACGCCTCTGTCTTCAGAATATATGTATTATATTGCCTTCTCACGTATTTACTGTTAACAATATTTACATGCGTGCGGTCTCGACATCTCGACCTCCCCCTGAGTCCTATTCTGTACTGTGTTGTTAATCACCTGGACCGCGTATAATTCGCACCGTATACAGGCCTTATAAGGCCGACGCACTCATGAAATCGCCCCGGCCTTTGATTTATATACCACGCACTATCGGTCGTAACATCGTGAAATTTTTTAATTCTCTTCTTTTTTGTGTTTTGCTCGAGCATTTAATTTATTTTTTCCGTCCCCTCTATATGTATATAAATGTATGTATGTATGTATGTGTGTGAGTGTGTGTAATGGTACGACACTATTATTCATGCCCGTTGCATACACTGCTGCAATGCAAATTGCCTTGATTTTTTTTATTTTGGTCGTTTTTGATGTGATGCAAAAAATGTCTGGCAACTTTCACCAATTTGGTTGTACGGATTTCTTATGTAAGAGTGTACATGTTTGATTTAATTGGAGTACTGGAAATTGCCAGTCAATTACGATTAACTTGAAGGGTTGGAATTTAGTACATATTATAAATATTTAACAATTAACTATGCTAATATAACCGATATTAAAGAGAAATCACATTAAAATTCTCCTATTCGTTAAATACATTGGGCTGATTTAAGCACTCTCTCTTAACTTCAAAATTACGGATAATAACGTGTAATTTACGTCACATAAAGTTATATTATTATTTTTTTGTTAAAATCGATAGGATCGATCATAATGAAATTCGAATGCTTAAAAGGGTCATTTGGATGTATATATATAATATTGTTAGTCAGTTAATGCGCTAAATTGGATACACATGTATAAATTAGAGTTACAAATTTGCTAACACATGATATGATAATGAACTTGTAATATAATTTATAATATATTATGACCGTTATTAATTACAAATGCATATTATCCTGTTACCAAAAAAAATTGAAGTGCGCAATGAATCAGTTAGAAAAGACTAATAAAAAAAAATCGCAGGCACCATTTTTTGGTCATAGCAAATCTGCAAAATCAATTGTCAAAAATTTATTTGAAGCAGATGGTACATGCACATTAGTAATAGTTGAACGGAACGGGTATTTCAGTGTAAAGGTCACATGTATGAAGTGTCTACTGTTGTCTGATGACATAAGTCTGCATGCAGTGTGTATGTGTGTGCACTTGCAATATACTTCACAAGTGTATACATATACATCTGTGTACATATGTAAATATGCATACATGTGTGTATGCAAAGAGTGACTCTATTTAAGGTAACTAGGTCATATGTGTTCATATGATTTATGTGAGACCAGTCTGGTTTGCAGTAAGCGCTCAAATGGTGTTCTTAAAAGTGCAGAGAAATCCGGGACACGCCGTACAATGCACCGAACACGACACAATAAATATTCCACTGCCAATGATGATGTGACGATGATGCAACTCTGCACATATGACTTCATATTATCTATATAACATTGTCATTAAAGAAAACCAAGTCTTGGAAATATTAAACTATGGCAAGAGAGATTGTATTGCATAAAGCTTCTATTATACAAGTTTATTTGATAATTTTATTTAAATATAAACATTTTATAAATTATCAACAGTTTGTGATTTTATTTCTTCGATTCTCGTCTTTCGAATTATAAATTTACAATCTATTGTAGTGTTATGGTAAATAATTGGGAAATTGATTGCACATTAAGTCTATTGAGACATACGTATATCAATCTTAGACTTGTCAATTTAGTGGACATCTGTTCCAGACAAGTATTTAATTATGCAACAGTAGATAATACGCACACACGTGCATGTGTACGCATTAACTGGCACAGAAGGCAATAGTCATCAATTTGCATAGTAACTGTTATAATATGTACTACTAACATTCACCAGTTAATAGTTATTGACAATTCTACTATTAATTCCTACGTAATTTCCTTGTGTAACCAAACAGCGTGCCATAACATAATCGTTAATTATGGTTTCAGTTGACCCTTTGCGAATTTCAATTGAAAAGTGGACAAGGACAATTCATATTTTATGTGTAAGACACAAATACACACAGACATACACATTCAGAGGTCAATCAGAGATTAGGCCTGTCTTCAAAACGCGTGCTAACTATATATGACTCAATTAAATCGTCAAATTATGTATGTGCCTGAAATCAAAGATCACTAATGTTCTTTCAAATAAAACAGTTAAAAAGCACAGAAAAAAAATTTACATCGTGTTGCTTCAATTAAATGCCATTGGATTACACGAAAAAAATTGACAAAGTTCTCTTCTGTTTTGACAGGCAGAAGGACAAATTCTTAAATCAACTATAATTTATTCATTCATATATGTGTTGAGTATGATACCCTCTACGACCCAAACGATCTTTGCTACCGAAATTTTGACACCGATAAAAAAAATTATATCTAAAAATATGCTGAAATGTGTGCTAGTTTTGTAACAATTTGTAACAAAAAAAAAATTGTTAATTATATAGAAAAGAAAGATAAATATCTCAGAAACGACTAATAAAAATATACTAAAAATACAAGATTAGACATAACACTATTTCACTTATGGTAGGTTTCTAGGACAAGGTGTACTTAATTGGCATGTTTTTAACCAATCTCTAAAATATATAAATGATCTTTTAAAAGATTATTTGATCTTTGAAATATCAGTTTTGACTTTTTAAATTATATTAATGATTGTTTAAAAATATAATAAGTATGACCTTGGAAAACACATTTTTGATAGAAATTGATCTTCGTAATATCAAATATTATTCTAACCCTACCCTGCCCCATCCAAAGATATATTACCGCCTCCGCTGGCCCTGCCTACCCTTCTGTACTTTAAATATAAATCAAAGATAATTCGACAATTTTAATAGTCATTCATGAGTTTTCAATTTCAAATCAATTTTTTTAAAGATCAGTTAATATTTTCCCTAATTTAAATTTTGAGTTGAAATGAAAAATAGCAAATCTATCTAGTAACTCCCCTGGGTTAAATAACTTTTAGATTTGCATACAATAATGCATTTCGTATGGATATTCCATATTTGTGTACGTAACTCTTCCCGAATAATATGGAAAAATCTAATATTACTGTAAAGTAATTAGAAATAATAAACTTTCAAGTGACAAAATTTCGTCAACTCGTGTCGTACATCCGCGAATCTCAATCACTGGCCTATCTTTATCTCTGTCTCTCTCCGGACGCGACCTCGTGATTACAAGCGTCGCATCCACACACTTGCGTGGGCGTCTCTAGCCGGCGGTCACTTCCGGTTAGGTCATCGCTGCATCTGCAGTCGTCAAACTGTTTTTACAATAGCACCTTTAGTCATAAAATCAACCTGGGATAAATTGTGCAAGTTCCTTTATATGAGAAAAATAGCTTGTATGTGTATTTGTGTCTGGATGAATGTTATGAAAACGTTATTTTTGCAATGTTTTTGAATGTTTCCTCGAAAGAGTACAACGGTGTATCTGTTTCGTATCGATTGTCAGTTCAGCTCCTTCTGTGTTTACATATTCCACAGTGTAAAGTAGTACACGACTCTTCTATAAACACTGGTGGAACCATCTGGGCATGTCTTTGAACCTTCATTCACCATGTCTCTCTTTTACCCTTTCCCTTTACAACGACGGTGATTGTTTTTACCCTTAATCACACGTTAATAATTTAGTTATCCCTTCAATACGGTATTGTAAAACCTTTCTAGTACATATTGTTTGTTTCCATAGGAAACAATTTTGATCACTGCACTATGTACAGTTGTAGCGTGTGTTTACATGTTGCGATGGAGATGGGAGATCAAAATAAACTCTTTATGATAGAGGATTGCTGGACAACTTCCGGTCTTAATAGTTATTAATAGAAGAGTGATTGAAATACTTCATACGGGAAACATAAAATCTTACCAGATGTGTCGTCTGTAACATTTACAGAAATATCACAATATATATTATGTACTACTGAAATACTATTGTATTGCAATACACGTAACGTATCTAATGATTTCACGCAAATGTGTTTTAAAGTTGAAATGCCTGTAAGCTGGAATATCGAATAGATACTGAATGTATGTAAATACGAATTATTGGTACAGGTTGACCTGTAATTATAGAAATATGCAGAAATGATGTTAATATTTTGCACTGTCAATATCTGGTCGAAAATATTCACGGATTTACGCATTGCTGGCTCGGATATCGGTACATATACATTCCAGAACGTGATGATTTAGTGGAAGCATTGAGGAAGATTTGCATACTCGTTACTCTATATATATATATATATATATATATATATATATATATATATATATATATATATATGTGTGTGTGTGTGTGGGTGTGTGTGTGTGTGTATAAGTAAAATATTATTATATCCATAGTACCTTAGTGTATGTATTCAGAGTACTGAGAGTACTACCGCCGTGATAGAGTGTCCAGTACCAATGCCGGAAGACACATATAGTGTATCCATAGATATAAGAACTTGACTAAACGCAGCATGCTATTAACAGAGGATTATCCCAAATTATACGACACAGTAAATGAATAAAAAGCAGAGCTGTATTCAGAAATTTATAAATACATTTTGAAAAATAACAACAAAAATATGATATACATCTTAACAATAATAATACAAATTAACATAAATAAATGTAATATTCAATAAATTATTATTACGTCTTAATTATAGACAAAATGTCTCTTGTCTTTCCCGCTAAGAGCATTACAAATGTACCTGAATACCGCCACTACTAGTAGTTTATGGCCTCTCCTGCTGTGAAGGGTACCACCCTACCTATTAAGGAATCATGTCAAGTTCTTATATCTATGGATAGACTATACATATGCATGCAGACACACATAGCGGTAGATTCATTGTACCAGAGATGGACTAAGGGGGAGGCATCTGTATTATCTCTAGATACAGTTATATATCGTAATATACTATAGACATTACGTATATATTTACAAATCAAAAGAAAATTATCATTTTTAAATGTACAAATATAAATTGTTAGATAATTGACGAGATCCTTCTTACATTTCTCCAGAATACGCCTCTGTCCGGAGATCACTAAAGATATAGTTGAACAGCGGTACGCGTACATATACATATACTCGCAGTACTTGGGTTCGAGTCACGACCTTTTCGTGTACAAGAGGAGTAAATAGTTATCTGCGGCCTGTGATCTGGCTATGCACAAACGACTCGCGAAACAATTTCAATCAATCACTTGCTTAATTAATTCATTAATGAGACGTACATACATACGTACTGTACTTATATAACTAGGTATGTGTGTATGTATGAGAGAAAATAAGTGATAGTTACATGGTAGACATGCGGACAGACAAATGAACATCGTACATGGCGAACTGATCGTAAGAATGTCCGTACATGCACTATACATCTTCATTCATTCATTCATTCCTTCCTTTATTTGTTTGTTTTCTGCTACTGCGGCGATTCGATGTGTTTTTGTTGTTTCTGCCTTGTGTTTTTTGTTTCACACAGATACATCTATAGTTAATGTTAACTTGTCAACAATCTTGTATATATTTTGTTTGTTTATTACATGGCATCACAACATGTGATGTAATAATAATTACATCACTTATTTAAATACGGAAAAATTTAGAATTTGAACTGGTCAAGGATGAGTAGACGATATTAACTAATACTGTATCAATAATTGAACACATCTTTATAAACAAAATTATACATCTCTCATAACATAGAAATATTGACTCATAATTAAAATTAAACAAACATGACGATAATATCGTATTCTATATTTGGTACATTTCAAATCCACTCTCCATATCAGTTGTTTATGCTTATAGAATTCATTTAAAATTTCGTAGGCGATTTACAAATCAACCTAGCCAAATCAAGTCACTGCTGATTAACTAGGCGTTCGTTTGTTTTCGCAGAAAACATCTGAACAGCATCAGCAACAGCGACAACTACGGCCAATGTGCGTGCTGGCCTCGTTTTCGTCACGAAACGAAAACAAAAGCGTAACGAAACGAAACAGCAGATTGAGAATGCAAGCCGCCGCCTTGCACACTGAGCGACCGATTATTAACAATTATTGTAACCGTACATGGTCAGTGTATGTGTATGTGCATATTATATATTGAGTCAGTGCTATATTTCAACTGTTGTGATTACGTCACACTTTACGTAGCCGTGCATGATTTGAGGCTAAATCTATCAGTCACGAACTAGTAAACAACACACTACTACAATTGTTTTGGTAGAAAAAAAAACAAATACTATATTTCATATGATATTTGATTGGCATATATAAGTTGTTTAGTATTTACTTCATTGTTGATGATTATTTAGTCAAATTTTCCTATTTAGTATTTACTATTAATATTGATTAAAAATTATCAGATTCATTTAAATTTTAATATGAGCACATGCGCACATATGTAACACATTTTCTGTGAATTAATCAAATAACTTTACTGATTGTGACTTTTTAGGATTTTTTATATTGAAGATAATTAAAAATGGAATAATTTTGTCTTCAATTCATTAAATATTTAGGTGACACCAATTTTTTTTCTTGTGATTCTCTTAAATTGATTCGTTCCCCATATTTTTCCATGCATTTCATAATTTTAACTGATACACTAATATAGTGTTTATAGTCTCGTTAATGTTTGTTGTTTACATTACAATTCAATCAAAATTATAGTTCCATAGTGTTAATCAATATTCAATCAACATATCTGCATCATGATTCATCATGCCATATTAATAGATTAGATACACTTATATTGTGTATATAAATTGTTAACAACTAGCGATGTTACATAACCTATTAATAACCATGACAGGCGCGCACTTCAATTGTTTCAATTGATTTAAGAATGAAGGGGAATATTGTAGTTGGTCATGGTGGTAGTAGTGGGGGAATGCAGATGCGATTCTTTTGTTTCATACTGCAGAGATGATGTTCTTTTCGTGTTGTCTTAGCTGTTGTTAATTTGCTAGCAGGGTTTCCTCTATTTCGGGGTGTGATGTTTAGTTTAGGAATTTAGAATACTTTAATGGTTACGACGTATGTGCGTGTGAATGACACACATGATTAATAGTAATGTTGTCGGAGGTCTTTGTGCATAGAAGTTCCACTTTCGGAGCTGTATATTAACTTTAGGGAAAGTGGGACAGTTAGGATTATTTAGTTGTCCTGTTAATGCAGATTTAAGAGGATGCACATTAAGATGTACAAACAATATTTGAAAGGAAAGAGACTGGCGAATTTAGTAGTTAGGAAAACATAATACATGTAGAAAAAAATCACTTTTCCAATCGACTCTTTTAAACTGCTTCTAGGAAAATGGTGATCGCCTTATTTTTGACGACGGAACAATAGTTCTCTTGCTAGTACAGTTCCGTTGAATTTGAAACTAATGAATCAGTGATATCTGTGAAGCTGATATCAATGTGTATATAATTTATTTTATTGAATGGTTCTGAAAGACTTCAATAAATTAGAATAAACAGTATACCAGTTAAACCCACTGATCTATCTATGATACGCACACATACGAGTTCAAGTGTATTGGTACATACTATTCTATGTGCCTGTATTGTGTGGCCATCCTTTAAGAAGACAAGTTGCCTCAACACCGACAATAGTAGGCGTGAGTACCAAGGTCCCTCCACATACATACATAGGCAGACGGATTGAAACGCGCGGACCACATGTTATAAGATACATGCAGGGCAGAGTAGACTATAGTGAATGCCATAGATACAGTGTAGGCGCACATACATACATGCACACACATACGCACACACACACACTCCGTTCACATTGAATGAAGTAAAAACATGGTTTCACTCTCTTGGTACGTGGGAAAATTAGATCACATACATGGATATGAGTATGTATAGAGATACATTCACCCTTATAAAGATACCCATATACAAGCAGATACAGAGTTTTGGAATATGTACTTATTAGTCGAAGTTTTAAACTTCCTTGCCCCATAGATTTAGAATAGTACCACTACATAGCACGTCTCTATATTCGCCCAATTAACTCATTCTTGTAAAGAAAGCACAATAAAATAGCTGCCAATAAATGTCAACGATTTAGAAAGCAGCCACATTTTTCTGGTGAATTTTTGGCAAAACCATTTTATTACTGAAACATGTGTATGTGGTTCTTGTACAAATTTGGAATGGCAGATTTAGGTCAATGTATTAGTTAGTGCACTTGATACAAATGAGGAAGTCGTAAAGAGTGAACGTTAGCAAAATGGCTACCCACATTGATTGATACTCCAGTTATAATAATATAACTTTGACCGTTATACACATACACACGTACATTAACCAAAGACAAACATTCAAAAAACCCACTGTTGATAATAAGATATTTCAGAGAAACATAAAATATGTATTAGATAATTTCATTTGAATTTAAATATCCTGAGTTACAAGTAACAGTTTCACTTGAAATTACATCTGGAAGAGAAGCTAGGTTACAAGATTGTTTTGACAGCGTGTTTAGTTAATAACGATTGGATTCTAGGAATCGTAGAACTCTCTCAGATCAAGCGTTGTACCCTTGTGAATAAAATATCTGTCCGTCTATAGACATGTATGTATGAATTATTTATCAATGAAAGGTCAATAGTGATCATTCATTAAAGAAACTTATCAGAATTATGCCAACAGCACAAACACTAACACACATATGTACATAACAAAACTATACATACGTATATTATATACAAATGTTGCAATATTGTGTACATTCTGTGTTAATGTGATCCCCTTCTGTATAAGAAGTCAACGGGTCAAAGTTGAACCGCACGCACTCACAAATTAGAACAGGACCTGACCTAACGACCCCCTTAGAACATAATCAACACATATTTATTTTTTAGATCTAGTATCCAAATTTGTTTACGCAATTACTGAAAATATACGGGCTTATAATTTTTTTTTGTATTATGTTAGATCGTACATTTATTATAAAAATAAATAAATTTGTAATTATTTATCACAATTACGTATAAGTTTATTTCGGTATGTTATCTAGAACAGAAATTATTATTATGTTATTTTGGTCATTTATATGATATTAAATGTAGAAATAAATCTTATTATCATGAACAATATTATTATTTGCGATAAAGAAATGCTTATAATTTTCAAATACACATCGTGTATATGTGACAATAAAGCATCCAATTATGTAATTGCATGAAATTATTGGTAGATATGTACATATACTAACTACACACTACAACTATCCACCTGTAACCCACGTTTCCTTGTTCCCCTAACTTAGTAGGATTGTGTTATTTTATTAGTACTGTAATTACATGCCATGACTGAATTGGATTCCTTTACTGTGACTTATACATAAGTATAGCATATGTGTACTGGTGGTTGCGGCGTAGTCAAAGTTCGTAAAGAATAGGGAACTTTCACGGACTTTTAATATATTAATTTCGAAGAAATATATTTAAAAAAAACAATTAGTAGTAATTAGGATTTGAAAATAGCAATTAAATCATGGCAGCGAAAAAGTAAGTGACGTAACCACTCCGAAGTCCGGATTGCAAATGACATGCGTCATGTGCTTAGTTGAGGAATTACAATGCGGGGGTGCCTAATGATATTAGCTAAAAAAAACTTCCGTCGAATTAATATTACCTTTAAAAAAGCTTCAGTTGAAATGCAAAGTAGGTATTTATACAATATTTTGCACGGGGTACAGCCACTGCATGTGCAGGAAGAATCGTTGGTCTGCGCATGTTATTTGCCATCATCTATGGGTGTGCAATACTGTATGTGTGTGTGTGCGCCGGAGAGTGTCTACCTTGGAGAATCAGTACGTCACAGGTTTTCGCGCGAAGATGATCCGAATTTCAATAATTCATTTCTTCAAAAGTATAGCGAATTTCGAAACAAAAAATATGGAATTTGGTTTAAAGTACACAGATTCAACAAAAAATAGAAATAATGTAAAAGTTCCCCATTATGACAATAATATCATATCAGTAAACTTGTATGGTTTGGGTTTAATTCTTAACCGTCCCAACTAATAATAGTAACCTCTGTAAAGTAAGAAAAAAAAACATGTATTATGGCCAATTATTTTATGTATATAATAGAAATACCTTAGTTGTCACTATAATACGCATAAACATGCATATGGTATGTTTTTTTACTTGAATAGTATTATATGAATACGGCAATGTGTGCTGATCAGATGACCGGATGCTGAATGGAGCGTTATTGTGTCCGTTGTCAAGGAAACCAACAAAACACACGTACGAAATTTTATTCCGTGAGATGTTGAATCAGAGAAGTGCGATGCACCTTACACAGAAAGGCAGCAGTACTAAACATGCAGTATACCTGATGTGTACACAGTGTTCTTATGGACAAAGTCGGATGTCACTGATATGGGACCACTGACACTTGCTACACGTGTCTGCAAATATACCAAGTGTGTTAAATCCTTGCGACTCGGAACGACTATGCAATGTTTATTATACAGAGGATATACAGGTCCGGCACAAATTGGTAATGAAGTCGCGGCAACAGATGCGTATTTAGGCAGGCTTCATTGACAGTTTCCTACGATGTAACATTGCTATTGTTTTATATAAAACTAGTTATTTATTTTGTAATAATAATAATATGTATTACATAATAATATGTGTTGTTTTTCCTTTGTTGCAGAATTGCAAAGGATGTGCGAATGCATACAAATGCGACTGTACGGGTATCAAGGGCCAGAGGGGTACATTTGGTATCCCCGGGATGGACGGCGAGGAAGGTCAACATGGTGAAATAGGCTTCGATGGACCATATGGTCCTAAGGGCGAAAAGGGCGCAGGTGGCGAATTTGGTGGATCTGGTGAAAAAGGCTATCGAGTAAGTAATCCATCAATATAACACCAATGGTGCACTGTTATCAGATATCCAACATTATAAATGTCAATGATCCGACGTAAAACGACTTAAACAATTATTCTTACCGTCTAATTTTTTTCTTTGGCGTCTATTGTCTTCACAGAATTATAATTAACTAACGTCTTGTAAGCAATAAATGAAAGACATTTTTGCCAAGATTTATGTTCAGAATAACTTGTTAATAAACTTGTAGAGATAATAATTATACAGTCAGAAGCAGAAAGATTAACTATGACCAGGATTAATTTACATAATGCCCCTTATGTCTCATGGATGTAACTACGCCACTGAACTAGGGAAATGCACCTCGTAAATAAAGTTATGCCGTGCATAATTGAAGGAATGCATTCAGGCAAAAAGGCCATTACCCTGTAGGTCATTTTAAAATGTCTTCATGCAAAAATCTACTAAAAAATTTCATCAGAAAGTTTTTATAACTTTTTTACTTAAAAAAAACAATGCAGGTTCAAATATTTTTACATTACACTTAATTCAACAGGAAATACTACTAATATTTTATAGGATATATACAGTAATATGCAAAAAAAAAACGAGTATTATTAATTACTAAATATAATAATATGTAATTGGATTAATAGATTATGATTATCTGTTGCTGCTATAGTACTTACAATAATTACTCTCTACTTATTAGTATAATGCATATGATTATCTCGACGTAATATCTGGTTTTGCAATTAGTAAGATTAATAAAGGTAATTGTCAAAAGTACATACGATCAATCATATTTCGATTATCTGATAATTATATCGATAATAAATAATAAAATAGGTACCTAATTCTGAAATTCTATGTTTACCTGAAATCACATATCAGATTCTCGTAAAACAAATTTATTAAAATTAATATTTTATTTGTCACGATTTCATATTTGATCAATATTGAAAATAGGTATTATGAAATTGATATATGTATAACATGTACTTGCTAATTTTTTCAGACGAACGGCATAATTCTAAACATCTAATATTAATTATACAAAGAAAATTGCAAATAATAATCTTCTGGTATACTTATTATTTGTAGAATAAGATTGAGTATTGTTTACAATTATCGTTTGAAACCAGGCCATACTGTCATATAACACATATGTACATAACAGATGACATTTATAATTAGATTTGGTTTAATTGCCCAATTAATTCTTCGCATGTTATCATGATTGACATAGTTACATAACGTTCTCGTTTACAGAATTTTTGATGATAAAGAATGGAAAAATATTTATCGTGACACGAATTCATTGTTAAAAAAAATTAAAATTATTTGCCTGCAAATTTAATATATGAAAATATCTTGGCATGTTTTTAGTATGTAAATGTTTGGTATGATATAACGTACCAGTATGGCCAGAACAAGTTATGTAGCATAAATTTCAATGTTTTAAAACACATACATATTTGTATACAGAGCCGGACGAAAAATGCATATTTATTCTAGTTATAAAAAAAGTGTAATTTTCGTCAAATAAGAATTATTCGTGATTGATACTTTCAATCAAAAGTCTTACAACGATAAATTAGATAGGGATTATCAGCTATGTATACCTATGAATATTTCAAGTCGTTTTCTGATCGGACGATCATTGATTTTAGTTAAAGATGTTTTTTTTTTTGTTGTTTACAATTAAATTTGCTTTTATAGGGCGAAATTGGACAACGAGGATTTGGAGGTGCACCAGGAACACCGGTATGTTAATTTTTTTTCTATTTATGTGAAGAATAAACAACTAACTTTAATTGGTTTTATTTACATTATTGACAGAACTATTTTTAGGAAGATAGTACACTTGAAATATATAACCTAATTCGCTATAACTTATAAAGCATATACGAATCTTTCCTGTTTTTTTTGTCTAGCATATATTAAAGAATTTGAAGAAAATATTATTTCAATTTAATTGTAAATATTTCTTAGTAAAGTCATATATTTCATACAGGCACATTTACACCGTATTTTAATGAATATGTAGTAGTTTTATTCAGGATGTAATAAAAGCTTTACATATATTACTAGTTTTGCGTGTAATTGAATTCATTTCACAAATTATTATTACTCCGTGACGTCACGTACATGTTTTATTTATTCAGATCCGTACCGAAGACATAGTACGATTAAATTTAAAGTTACAGACATGCTGCGTACTGCATTTGAAATGAATGTACAAATTGTGCCCATTTAATGTTGCTATTTTTTAATGTTCATTCGTATTCTGCAAACTATTAATAGCGCTTTTTTCAATCTTAAATCATCGCTTTTGGGATCCTAAATATTATAATAGAAATGTTTCAAAAACAACTATGCAGTGAAATCTATACAATAAAATTACATCGTATATGATTGTCAATACCTACATGTATACTTACATAATATATGCAGTGAAACCGCAAAACATTATTTGTGAACATTTACGGGAACGGTGCTTGCATGTTTCATTGTATTAGTTTATCATATGTCCCATGTTCGTGTAGGGTCTCTCCGGTGAAACAGGCCCTCGAGGTCCAATTGGTCTGGACGGATGCAATGGTACCGATGGTACGATGGGTCCACGGGGAATCCCGGGTCTCTATGGCCGTCGAGGTCTAGGTGGTCCCGAAGGTGCCCAAGGTTTTTCCGGAGAACCAGGTGACGGTGGCAGTAATTCGCAAGGAGTGAAGGGAGATCGAGGAGAACCTGGCTTACCAGGACGCCATGGTTCACAAGGTACCGCAGGTCCGATAGGACCTAGAGGTTACCAGGGTACTCCTGGCGTACAGGTAAATATGCTAGTACATTGTCTCATAGAAAACCATAACATATTTCACCCTTAATAATTGGACTTCATTAGCGCCGAATATCATGTAAATTAAGGAGGATAATTTTATAATTAGTAACGTCGCAGTGACTGTTGTCTCCGTTTAAAGGGAATGGTTGGTGAACAAGGACCTATGGGCTTCCGAGGTGATCCGGGTGATGCCAAAGTGGGTAATACCGGTCAACTTGGCGAATCGGGTGACCGCGGAGATCCCGGCCCACCTGGAAAAATCACATATGAAAACGAAGAACTAGTCGAACCGCCGATCATACAGATAGCGAAGGGTGTAAAAGGTTTGAAGGGCGTGAAAGGCCGGACCGGGCGACCAGGCATGAAAGGACAGATAGGACCTCGTGGACCACCGGTTAGTACTCGCTAAGGATAAAGAATCGATTTGAATCGAAAAGTATGCAACCGATTCAATTTTCATTTTATTATTTTACCTGTTCTCGATGTCATATTATAAGTAGAATATAAATTAACAATAAAGACACTCTCCAGTACAACAAAATCGATAAAAAAAGTTATTATTATCTCCTATATAATGAAACATTGAAGATATTGACTAAACAGTCAATTGTCATTGTCATTGTCTTTTTTTTAAAACACATTTTTCGATTTTATACGAAATTAGAATGAGAGAAATAATATTTACACAATATATTCTTGGATAGGGTGATTCCGGCTTTCCTGGAGCCAAAGGTTATAAGGGAGAACAAGGTAGTGATGGTCCCAGAGGAAAACAGGGCAGGGAAGGACCAACTGGGCCAAGTGGTGAGAAAGGAGTTAAAGGTGCTCCAGGATACGCTGGTGGAGCTGGTCTAGACGGGTTGAGTGGTGAACCTGGAGAACTTGGTAACCAAGGACCTCCTGGACGACAGGGAGCAGAAGGACAGCCCGGTATATACGATCCGAATCTAGATGAATCTGGTCAGTTCGGAGTCGAAGGTCGCCAAGGACCTCAAGGCCCCGTAGGAGATCGCGGTTTATCTGGAATACCGGGACGACCTGGATCAGTTGGATTTATTGGTCCGGCGGGAGAACCAGGCCCTCCAGGAAAGTTGGGAGGACCAGGAAAGAAAGGTTCTTCTATTAAAGGAGAACAGGGAAGTGACGGTTTGTCCGGATTCAAAGGTATAATGTTCACATATAAAATAATTAAATAGTATTACCTGCGTATATTGTGAACATAATTTATTGTTGATCGCAGGACAACAAGGCGGAACGGGACCACCAGGCCCAGAAGGACCAATGGGTGAAAAAGGTTTTACCGGCAAGACAGTAATAGGCCCATCTGGTGAGGATGGACACCTAGGGACAGACGGGTATCCTGGTCCCTCCGGAGACAGAGGTGACCCCGGTTATCCAGGACCAAAGGGTATGTCGGGCGTTGGAAGACCATTCCGTGGGCCACTTGGAGAAAGTGGTAGACCTGGAATACCTGGAATACCGGGAGATGGTGGTATACCTGGATTCGATGGACATGCTGGTATTAAGGGAAAACGTGGTGAAGATTGTGGTGTATGTATGCCAGGTAAGTGAAAAATGATTATAGATACTAATAATTTTATTTTTTATACAATTTAAACAATTTTGCAAATCAATTAACTTATTTAGAATTTAAATACAAGTCTTCTTTAAATAACTAAATATATGTGTAAAGAACGATATTTTCATCACGATCTATAACACCGCACGAACCCTACGTTCCAACATGCACGCGGCACGCGTGTGTATGTATAAAATTATTTTAATGCATAATCAGTTTCCGGTGAGAAAGGACGTCCGTTATGATGCGTATAATCACAGATAACACGCGTATTATTCACACAAGATTAGAATATTCGCACAGCATCCAAATAATGTTATCCTTGACTGGAACAGATAAAAGATAATCACGCCTTTTTTGAAAGGGTACACTGACGTACGTGAACCACTTAATATAAGTGGAAATCATATGAGCGTAGTACAATACTGATGTATTTTAATTAGTCGGCCCGTCTGTAAGTGCTGCAGAACCACAAAAAATATAAATGTTCCATTATGAATTGAGGAGCTGTTTTGCAGAACTACATAAATCCAGATTTGTTCAAAATTGAGTTACATATCATATAGCATCGAAAATAGGTAATCACGCACGTTTTTCATGCTATTTGGTACGAAAACTTCATAAACCCTGTCCAAATTAATGTGTTAAAACGTATGTGTTGTGCAGAACTGAACAAATCCACGTTTCATATCAAAACTTGACTAATCCATAAGATACTTGATTCAGATAGCTGGCACGCCTGACTTTTGACTGTCAAATCAATGTTTTCGTAGATAATACATAATATCAGTAATACAGTAATAGTGAAATGAATAAATAATTTACCATCATAACCAAACAAATTCAAGGTAATGATTTTCAAAACTAAACATATCCATTGTATCATATCAAAGCTCAACAAAGCTAAAATATTATATTTAAAAAAATCTGGTGTGGTCATCACGCTACTTTCATATACTCAATTTAAATTGGCACATATTTGTCATTTCAAATGTGTAAATGCTGTAAATATTTGTCTTCGTTTTGTTTTCATATCATATATGATATTTTAAATACTTGCCAATATAAATACATTTGATTTATAACACGTTTGGTCTTTCATCTTCTGTATGTTAAGTTAATAAAACTAGTTGTTATCAAATATAAATTTATTATTAATACACTTAATAACACATAGTCAAATATAACATTTATACACAAGATTGGGGTAGCAAAATCTCTTTTGCACCGCGCAGACACACACTGCAGCACAAATGAAGCCAGAACAGAAGAACGGAAAATAATTCAAGAAACGCTACTTCGAAACGGTTTCAAACACAACATAATCAAGACGTATCGTTTTTTGCTTTTAAAATAATTTGAAATTTACAATTTCTGTGTTCAGCAAATTTTCTCTTCCGGTTTTCTACTTATACCCAAAATCTAATCAGCTCTTCGCCAATCCCAAAAAGTTTTAAATATGAAGTTTCATTACTCTAACTTTATTAGTTTTTAAATTAATTTGAAATTTACAATTTCTGTGTTCAGTAAACTTTCTCTTCCGGTTTTCTAATTGTACTCAAAATCTAATCAGCTCTTCGCCAATTCCAAAAACTTTTAAATATGAAGTTTCATTACTCTAGCTTTATTTGTTTTTAAAATAATTTGAAATTTACAATTTCTGTGTTCAGTAAACTTCCTCTTCCAGTTTTCTACTTATACCCAAAATCTAATCAGATCTTCGCCAATCTCAAAAATTTTTAAATATGAAGTTACATTACTCTGGCTTTATTCGTTTTTGAGATACAGTAGAGTCGCGATTTAGTGAACTAATTCCGGCCAAGCCTGTTCACTCTATAGGGGTGTTTACATTTTCGGGGTTCTGGTCTCACTCAGATATTTTGAGAACAACTTTTATTCTACGTACCTAAATCAACAAAATTATGTATGTATATGTAAAATAATAAAAGAGAAGGAAAAATATTGAATCCAAAATGGTTAGTTCAAGGTAATGTGAACTGTTCGTTTCAAAACTTAATCATAAAAATGATTTTTTATTATTTTATTGTAGATTTTCTTTAGTCAATTGTAGATTTTGAAAAGGAGAAATATTGAATCCAAAATGATTGGAATAAAAGACTATAGTTCAAGATGATAACAGATATACGACGTTTCGATCATATGGTTTTTGGTCATTTTCAAGCAAAAAACAAAATTTAGTTCAAACAAACATAAACAAAATCTCTTGAGAATTACACTCAAAAAGTACAAAAATATTTTGAAAAATATTAGAGAATATTTTTGTTTATGTGTCTTTCCACTTGAATTTTGTTATTTGCTTGAAAATGACCAAAAACCATCTGGTCGAAACGTCACATATCTGTTATCATCTTGAACTATAGTCATTTATTCCAATCATTTTGGATTCAATATTTCTTCTTCTAAAGATCTACAATTGACCAAAGAAAATCTACAATAAAATAATAAAAAAAAAAAACAAAAAATACATGTACCTATTACATAATATTATGTATACGTGTATTATGTAATGGGAAGATACATATAAAAGGTTATTTATTGCAGAAGCGAAAAAAATTAAGTAATGTCGGATTGTTTACGCTTTTTTTCAGGTTAATTTGTACTAATTTTTGTCGCAAATCATGTAACACAAGCAAACTGCAATATTCTGCTGGAAAACGCAGTCACACATTCTCATTTACCCAGGCATTAAGTATTTAATTTATTTTCGTTTACGTGCCATCTAGATTCATATTTAGTGGGATCCCTCAGAGAAGTATCGCAAGTACCATAGTTTACTGTATCGGGGTTTACAGCTGTTCACTATATCGGGACACAATGCTAAAATTTAAGTGTTCACTCTATCGGGTTGTTCATTTAATTGAGAGTTCACTAAATCGCGACTTTACTGTAATTAACATACGGCCTCACATACATACATACAGACGTCATTGAGAAAATAGACAAAACGTATTCAGGGGACCTTAAAACGTGCATTTCCATCAAAATCTCGCAATCGAAATTTTTCATGATTCCTATACTTTCCTTATACTATGTATAAAAGAGTAAAAACAATGAAGGGGATTGTTTTTATTTCTTATTTTATTGTTAAACTATACACTATCTTCGTTTAAATCACTGGTATAATAATTAAAACTAACATACTTATAACTAAAAGCATGAAATAGTTTTTTCATTTACTTTGTAGTAATTCAATTTTAAATTAATTAATTAATAAAAATTACTTCGTTTTTACTACTTTATTTTATATTTTCATATAGACATGTTGCAACACTATTGTGTCATCATTAGGAATAAATTAACAAAAGTTATACATTCAAAATACATAACAAGAAGGAACAACTAAAATTTTTAATTTTAAACGAAAATCAAAGGCAACTAAATTTAATATAGACATTTAAAAAAATTTAATAATATAAATCAATTTGTTCATTTAACAAATAAAAAAAAGGTTATTTGGAAGCAATAGAAATGTTTAAACATAAATCTCAAAATTTAAAACAGTTCCTCAATTAAGCATAATAAATATTAAACATAATAAGCAAATTGCAATTATATCTTAAAACCTAAAAACAAAATAACTCCTGCTTTTTCATTGTACCATGTACATTGCAGTTTATTAATACGGGCTAGTGCACTAGAACCGTAATACAATCAAATAATCACTAAATAATTTAAGTTTGCTAGCTACTTCCACAACACCGATAACTGTCGTGCTCTATCGAATAAGATTAGAGTTATTTGAAGTAATTTGTTGTGTAGTTTAATTGAAAATATAACGGTCGGTAATTAGTAAGTATTGATGAATTAAGGTTTACCTTATAGTTCGAAAATCCTCAGAACCAGTCATAGAAACAACATAGATTATAAATTCAATTTAGAAGTCAACAAGATAAAAAAATAAAATTCATCGAAATTTCGAAGGGTTGAGTAAAATTGTCAAACATAGCAACTGTGATTCTGAGGATGAGCAAATGCAATAGTCAAAACATCAATAAATATTGTCAATAATACACTGATTTTGGATTTCTGAACATCTTAATCATACAGCCTTTCTAGTCCATTCCGTTAAGGAGTTATTCATCCCAATATATCTACTAGGCTAATCTAACTTGTTAATTACCTTCTTTGAAGCAGCATATCCAAACATATGTAGGACGAGCCGACACTGATTTTAATACATAGTTATAATTTATTAAATACTTTAGTGTTGTATATTAAGTGGCAAATTACACTTTCAGCCACAAATTTAATGTCCGTATGCCAGAGTTTACGTCGACATACAGTAATAGTAGCGACCCAGGCTTTTCATGAAACATATGAATTCTAAATATTCCGAGTGGTGTCATTTATGTTAGGAATGTACTGGTCTATGATTGTAATATGCAATGCATTGCAGGTCTCCCGGGACATAAAGGAGAACGTGGTGATGCTGCACGAAATGGGTTGCCTGGAGCGCCTGGGTATCCAGGATTGCCAGGTCCACGCGGACCCAAAGGAGTCCAGGGTAAAACCGGTGTTGCCGGTTACAAGGGTATGGACGGTTCATCAGGTAGAATTGGTATGGCGGGTGAACAGGGACAAAAGGGTATTAAAGGTGAATTGATATACCCACCGGACGCACAAATCAAACCGGAACCTGGGGCGAAGGGTCTACGTGGATTCCCGGGTGACGATGGATTCCCTGGGATTAAAGGAGAGGTCAGTAATAATGAATAATGTATGTAAATTTATAATAAGACATACAGATTCCTTACATAAGGATTAAGAATATCTTTTAGTTAATATTAAATGTTAATCTATTGTAAAACTGCATGTAGATTGGACCCCGTGGGCAATATGGTAGAACTGGTGTCAAAGGTGAAAAAGGTAACTATGGAATACCAGGAGACCCTGGAAGAGATGGGTGGCCTGGAACTGATGGTAGACCTGGGCAGAAAGGCGATGCTGATCCAAGACCGAAAGAATTCTTACGAGGGGAACCTGGTGCTGATGGATATCCGTAAGCATACATTGTTATACGTTTGCGAAAGAAATAATTTTTAACTGATGTTATCCACAGTGGAGTCACGGGTGAACGTGGTGATGATGGATACCCGGGTGAACCAGGCGATGCTGGCAATTTTAATATCAATCTAAAAGGAGATAAAGGTATTAGGGGTCAGCTAGGCGAACCAGGTAAAAATAAACTCACATAAAATCGTATAACATGATTTAATATTGTGACGAAACTTACTGATTTCCCTTTCTTAAGGACGTGACGGATTCAAAGGATTCGCCGGACGTGTAGGAGACCAAGGTTATTCTGGATTACCAGGTGTGAAGGGTTCACATGGACTAACATTGGGTGGACAGCAAGGGTTCAAAGGATACCCTGGAATGCCTGGAGATCAGGGACCCAGAGGTAATCCTGGAATACCAGGTATACCTGGTGCATTTGGAGGATCCGGTCAAGATGGGCAAAAGGGAGGCCGAGGCGATGCTGGTATGAGTATACTGGATGGAGAGATGGGATCACGAGGTCTACCAGGACAGAAAGGAGAACTGGGTAGCGACGGCCCGCAAGGTGCATCAGGACGACCTGGAACTTTTGGAGGCAAGGGAGTGCGTGGATCTAAAGGTGCACCAGGACTTTCTGGATTTGCTGGAATATCAGTAAGATATAATCCTATATACAGTATGGTTAAAAATATAGTTAAATTTTATATATTTGATATATAGGGCATAAAAGGAAAACCGGGTGATATTATGCATGGTACTGCGGGAAGACCTGGTACACCAGGTTTACCCGGATTACCTGGTATGTTTGGTATGTTGGGAGCTCCTGGAGAAGATGGTCTGAAAGGATCAGATGGCTTAAGAGGTTTAAAAGGCGAACCAGGTCTCGCCGGATTACGTGGTCCGGACGGTGAAGCTGGTGCAGCAGGTTTTCCCGGATTCGATGGACGTATGGGCATACCTGGACCAGTAGGTTTCAAGGGTGATATAGGCGAGATCGGATTCCCGGGTGCTGAAGGTCCTGGGGGTGGTGTAGGATTACCTGGATACGTTGGACCAAAAGGACATCGTGGAGATATTGGACCACAAGGTCCATATGGAATTAAAGGCGTCACTGGCCTACCAGGCACACGAGGTGAGCCCGGTCTTATAGGACCAGATGGTTTACCTGGTGAATCATCATTTAGCGGCCCTAAGGGGGAAATGGGAGATGCTGGCCGAGATGGATTCTCTGGTCTGGACGGCCGTCCAGGTCGGGATGGTTTACGTGGAGAACAAGGAGATGCTGGAATTATTATCGACGGAAATTCTGGAGGAAAAGGACAAAGGGGAGAAGCTGGATTCCCTGGGCGAAATGGTCAACTTGGTGTCAAGGGCGGAAGAGGTGATTTTGGCCCTCCCGGACTTAATGGATCTATCGGCGAACCAGGATTACCAGGATTGAGGGGATACCCAGGACGACATGGAATCGATGGTGCCAAAGGTAGACAGGGACCGCCAGGTCCTAGAGGCCCTCACGGACAGAAAGGAGGACTTGGTATGGAAGGTGACCCAGGTAAAATGGGTCGGCCTGGATTCCCTGGTGACGTTGGCGAGCCCGGTGATATGGGCCCGCTTGGTTTACCGGGACCGAAGGGTAGATCTGGTTTGCCGGGTATGACGAGCTATGCGCCAGCTGATAAAGGTGACCAAGGTGATCAGGGCTATTACGGACTGACGGGATACAGAGGAACACCGGGTGATCGAGGTGTTCACGGACTACCGGGTGTCCAAGGTGAAGCTGGCGATGTAGGATTCCCAGGACCCACGGGTCAGACTGGATTCGTTGGTGTTAAAGGAATGAGGGGTGAGGTAGGTCCTCCTGGCTTACCCGGTATGCCAGGTATAAATGCAGAGTCTGGAGAAAAAGGCAGAGCAGGCTTGTCTGGCCTTCCTGGTAAACCAGGACGCCACGGACAAAAGGGAGCACCTGGTGATTATGGTCGTGAAGGACCAAAAGGTATCCAGGGAGTTACAGGGTACAGTCCCCCTGGTCCTAAAGGCATGCACGGTGACAAAGGCTTCATCGGCGCCCATGGACTTATGGGCAAAGTGGGTGCACCTGGATTGGATGGACTCCCTGGCCAACAGGGACAAACAGGTGAAATAGGAGAACCGGGTCACGCTGGACCAAGATACAAGGGTATATCAGGTGACGTCGGGTTACGGGGCATCCAGGGTGAACGTGGTGCTAAAGGTGTACAAGGTGATGTCGGTTTCGACGGTCGTCCAGGACTATCTGGAACTAAAGGATATATTGGACTATCGGGAGATGACGGGTACGCTGGTCGATCTGGAGTTCCAGGATTCAACGGACAGAAAGGTGAACGTGGCGACTCGGTTCATCCTAATGATGTTCTGGCAGGTATGCCTGGTGACATGGGTCTACCCGGCCTGGACGGTTATTTTGGCGAGCCTGGAAGACCGGGCAAACCTGGTCTAGATGGATTGCCGGGACGCATTGGTGAAGATGGTGATCGCGGTCTACCTGGATACGCTGGATTAGAGGGATTGAAAGGAGGACGAGGGTTGCCAGGATTGCCTGGTCGAGCTGGTCCGCAAGGTCAGCGTGGTTTCCCAGGTGCTAGCGGCGACGATGCTCCTAGCCCATCTCCGCCAAAAAGTCGAGGTTTTATCTTCACTCGTCATTCGCAACACATGTTTACTCCCTTGTGTCCACAAGGTACAGTGAAATTATGGGATGGATTTTCGCTGTTACACATTATGGGCAATGCCAAGGCACACGGGCAAGACCTCGGTGCACCCGGAAGCTGCATGAGGAAGTTCAGCGTTATGCCTTATATGTTCTGCAATTTGAATAACGTGTGTGACTATGCCCAACGAAACGACTACAGCTACTGGTTATCAACCACGGAACCCATGCCAATGATGATGACTCCCATACCAGCACAACAAGTCGCCAAATACATTTCTAGGTGGGTTCAATGTTCAATACATAATTATAAATTTGTATCAATATCTACTAATTTGCGTATCTGTTTTCATACAGGTGTGCGGTATGTGAGGCTCCTACACGTGCGATTGCTTTGCACAGTCAGTCAACGAGCATACCGAACTGTCCTAATGGTTGGGAAGAACTATGGAACGGATACAGTTTCATTATGGTAAGTTAGTCAACGTATGTATATTAATAATTTCTAACCTGATATCTATGTAATTGTAGCATACTGATGCCGGTGCCGAAGGATCAGGTCAAGCCCTGGCGTCACCAGGCTCCTGTTTGGAAGAGTTCCGTCCCAAACCGTTCATTGAATGCCACGGCTCTGGTCGCTGCAACTATTTCACCACTGCCTACTCGTACTGGCTAGCGACCATCCAGGATTCGGAGATGTTCCATAAACCCCGTCAACAGACACTAAAGGCTGATCTCACCACCCGAGTGAGTCGATGCGCAGTGTGTGTGCGTAGCAGAGCTCCGGATTATCGCAGCCCTCCAGTACCTAGGCCCCGGGATCCTGGTCTAGGTCTCCCTGAACCAGGCGCCATCAGGGATACATATGGTAGAACGGTCGCCAGTCAAAGAAACCCGTACACAAAACAGTTGGATCATAGACGACGCCAGAGACCACGTCAACGTCAACGAACACACGAGAACTATTAGAATTATAGCATGCTAACCTAACTTAGTGTGTTCTAAACTTTCTTGTTGCAATTTTAACTGAATTTCACTTGATCAAAGAGGCATTTAGACATTCTCAACCGTTGACAGAGCAAGATCAAGTTCGATTCTGTTGTAAATTTGATATTTTCTTTATTTTTGTAATATATTAGATACTATTATTATATTAAGAATTGTGCCTTTGATAAACTTGTGTTCAAACATATTATACCGAATAATGGAATAAATTTGATAACTATATGTCAATAAAAGCACAAAATTCTAATTAAATAAAGAATATGTTATATCGACATATATTTATTAACTATCAACAATGTACATGGTAAAACCTTAATAATTTTAAATGGCCGGAAGAAACTACTCAAGTATATTTTTATATTACAAATTAGTAAGGTTTAACTGTACAAGCATACTATTCTGGTATCTTTAATTAATTATTGATAATATACCATTTGTTAACTATTAATTCTGATATACTGGTGCTACTTTTATTATAATTAATAATATTGTTAATGTGTTCACACTGGAACAAGCTTTAAAATCAACGATACATATATACATACAAGTTAAGGATCGATAAAATAATTAAAAGAAAGCCATTTTAATACACTGCCATATATTTTTAACATTTATGTTTGTAATAAATGAAATATTTTGAATCTTGTGTAAAACTATAAATTTATTAACGAAATGCAAGTTTCTATGCATAGATATATGGATACCTTTATAATAAATGTATAAAACACAGTAAGATACAGGAGATATTAACTAATCCTCATTAAGATCGTTAGACCATTATAGTACTTACCGTCATGTAAGGATCTAAAAGTGAACATTACAATTAACAAATTAAAACATAACATAACCTGTAAATAAAATTTCATGAACAACTTACGGCGAGTATCAAATTTTAAAATCTTGAGTATTTTATTTTTTAATATGAAACATTTAGTATTCAAACTTTCCATACATTTTCAAAATGGACTAAGGACTGGACCATGGTTGGTTTTGAAATAAAACTGATTAGTTCGTTCATATTAAAATATTTAAATATAAAGAAAAAAGCACATTATAAATGTGTGATACAACAGTGAATAATAATCCGTAATAATAATAATAAAATACTAATCTCAATTAGTAATGAATAATCAACTCTATAAACGTTATAATATAATCGTGTTCTAGGCCACTACAAAAAAAAAAAATTGCAAGTGCTTATATGTTAGTGTGTATGTGTTTGATTCCCTGAACACAATTGGACGGTCACATCAACTGATGTACTAGTATGTATGTAGGTACAACTTGTATAACATGTAAGTATGTATAGATTTATAAATTATTATACTTCTACATGTATAATCAAACAAAAGAAAACAAATCTCTTCCTAGCGTATTTATATTTTCTATTTAATGTAAACTCGGTATATATGTGTGCATGTATGTACGTATTTACAGTATCATCGTTGAACAATAAAAGTTTAATACTACCAGTCCCCTGTCAAATATAGAGTCTATTTTATCAATAAACAAATATTTAATTAACCAAGATGTACAACGATTCATTTTCATATACACGCTTAAAAGATGTACAACCATAAAATAAGAACTCGAAACAGCTGCAAATAAGGCAGTTTTCATAACTTTATGCACACATTCATTGTTATTACGGAAGCCTGAAATCATTCAAATTTTACATTTCATCCACAACAATGATTGAAACTTCATGATCATTCATGTTTCAGTCACTTTCCGACCTAAAACGTTGTAAGATTAATGGTACATCGTTTTTTCAGATACATTAATACCTGATATTTGTAATAATATTCTAAGCTAAAAGTAATAATGGATATTTCAATCCAAATTATTGTTGCATTTTATCATTATCGTGATCATCATTCATTTTAAACAACTTAAATATAATTCATATTTTATTTCTGTTAGTACGCTCAAATGTCGGCAAAATGTATGATGCCCTACTCAACTATAATACGAATTGCTGGAACTGTCTTTATTTCAATATACATTGAAACAAGAGGTATGCGCCATTTTTGTTTCGTTGTGCTACAAGTTAGACCTGTACTAAGTTCGTTTTTTTTTTTGTGACCCTAATAGATCCAATTCACCGGCACCCATTGATGTTCTTGAGCTAGGTGGTCCATTGCTTCTACAACTTTCCTAAAGGTGATATCAAAGTCCTCGTTGATAATCACCAGGTCCGTGTACTTATCGTATGCTCGCTGAAGTCGTGCACTCTCTTCAACAGTCTTACGAAGGTCGTCCTCCTCGTAGAGTGATGCCAACGACTCCAGAGTACGAGCGCGTCGTGAACTATAACGGATGGAGCTCTGTCGGTCGAACTGTAGATTCCTGCTGCTGGATCCTGCTGGACCGCCATACATTGTTTTTAGCATGTCCATGCCCGGCGCAGCTATGAAAATCACATATGGCAAGAACTCGGGACTGTTGTGCAGGGTCTTGAGCGCTGCAGGACTGCAATCCAGTACGCACATTTTCCCGCGCCGGATTACATCACGTACCGTGTCCAAATGAGTGCCGTACAGGTGTCCATTGTGTTCACCATACTCCAGATATCTACATCACAAATCGATATAAATATACATTTACTGTTGAACTAATTTAATAACATTCATTTCATTCATATTATTTGCTACAAGTTATTATAATACAATACTAATGAAAAACAATGGGTATTATAATATTCTAAAGGTTAACTGACAATTTAAAGAGAAAATGTTTCAATTCTTTTCTTTTCTCACCTGTGTTCCCGTATCTCTGCTTCCATACTCTCCCTGTCCACGAACCAGTAACCTTGGCCGTTCTCTTCCAACACTCGTTGTGGTCTACTCGTGTACGGTACTATTGTGCCGAACTTCTCTGGATCACTATTCACTAGTCGATTCTTCAATGTCCTCCGACCGACACCATGCGGTCCAATAAGTACCAAAGTCTTCCGTTTGAACGGCGGCATTCGAGTAACCTCTTCATACAACAACAGTTCGGCTTTGTCGAAATCATTATTACTCTTCGATTGATAGAGAAAACGACGTTTTTTCTTAGAAATACGAGCTCCACATATGCTAATCTTGTGGACATAGTCTGCCTCTGGTGCCACGAATGCTTTGCGCCGTTCCTCCAACTCTAGAGAGGGTACTAAGCCGACAGGAGAGTCAGAACCACCCGTAGCTAGTCGCGCCTGCCACCAATTAGGGTCACGCTGGTCAACAATCTGCAGTACGTCGCCACTCTTGAAAGCGAGACCGATTTCTCGACAGGGTATCAGTGTGTCGGTTTGGGGATCATAGTCAAATAGGGCACGCATGTAACACTGCAAAGAGAAATATAATTAATAATTAGCACAGATAGATGCAAGTATTGTATTTTCGATGTGGTATGTATTAAAAACTAAATATACGAATCGGCTTTGTCACCATGCGACTTTCTTATACACCTGAATTTCAAAACTTAATTTAAATTGAAACATGTCTGACATTTCACATGAATATTTCAATTCATATTTTGTTTTGTTTATGTAAATATTTTTGTATTACATTTCAGTGAATACATTTAATAATAATAATAATAATTAATCATGATTAATAATAATAATAATAATTCATGGTCCCGCACAACGTTAACGTATTTAACAAAACATTTATTTACATGTCGATCACTAAATACCATATTGATGAAACAATAAAACTATAGAATAATGTACTTTACCGTTCATAGTTGAAGTGTTTCGTCAATACTTTACCGTTGTAATTTGATTAGCCTAGTTTATATATTGAGTTGAGAGTAGTTCCTTGAAGGAATGGAATAGAAAGGCTGCTTAAATGATCAAGATGTTCAGAAATCCAGTATTTGTAAATTAGTGACAATTTTATTGACGTTTTGACCATAGGATTTGGTTATCCTCAGAAACGTAATAAAATGTTTAACATCGAAAGTATATAAACAACGTACAGAAACAAAAGTGTTACCACTCAAAAGTAAACAATGAAATTACAAACTCAAATTAGAGGTCACAAGATAATATGAAGAAATATCGAAATTAAGTTGAACATAAAAATTTTTGGTGCACATAAAGAAATTCTGGAAATTCTGGAAATTCCTCCTTACATAGTTATTCCGTTTCATCATAATCTCAGCCGTTCTTTAATTAACTTGTTCAAAGACATTCCCACTAAATTGATTTTCATTAGCACCAATTCTCTACATAGTTTATTTTCTCTTTTAAAGTCACCAGTCCCTAAAAACAAAAAAAGTAATGTAGTTTACCAGATTAACTGTAATAATTGTCCGGCCACTTATATTGGTGAAACACGGCAGTACCTTGAAACCCGTATTTATCATCATAAATACCATTTAAAAAATAAGAACTCTTCTCATAGTGCTATTGTTGAACATGCTGGTAGTTCTGGTCACAATATAGATTTCATCAATGTTAATATTTTACATACTGAACAGAATAATTTTAAACGTTTGTTTTTGGAAAGTTGTTATATTCAGTCTACTAAGAACTCTGTGAATCATAAAACGGATTTTTTACAAAGTGTTTCATGTTACGCGCCCTTATTAAACAAGTTATGATGTTAGTGTTTTCCGCTAGGGTTCTTGTACGTTGGTTCTGACGTCCATTTTAAGTTTTGACTTGACAAGACAACCATGTGGTCTGTCTTGTTTTTCTGCGTTTTTCTCTGACGGCCATGGTCAGGTTTTTATTGTTATTATTACTTTAAATTTACATTCATACGTTTTTCTTACACTGTTCAATTGTATTGAACATGTTTTGTTCACAATTTTGTGTGTCTACTTCCATGTAAAATCCACGTGGTAATATTGTTCTTCGCTTCTTCCTATAAGGTAATTTTAAGCTCGCTATGCTTTTATTGTATTTTTTGAATTGTTATATCTAACATGTGTTGTTATTCAAATGTTGTAGCCTTGATAATGACCTCATACCTCAAGGTCGAAACGTCGGCATAAGTTTTTACATGAACTTTGAATAAACTTCTTTACATCTGAAGTTGAAGTCATCATTCCAACCCTTTGGGGATAAATCCTTTCATATGCACATAAAGAACAAAACACGTGGTGAACATCGTGCAAAAGACAAGTTTGTGCATATGAAAATATAAAGATAAATTAGAAACTAAAAATAACTGAGAAAAATCAACATACGAAACAACGAAATCTCGATTTCAAAATATCTAGTAACGGTGCATAATTCTAGTTAACATTTAAGAAATCAGTTCTATGGATAACAGGATGATTGGTGTTAATGTAAATATTTTCTAAAATTAATCTTCTAAACTTATTGGCTTCTATATGTAGAACAGTGAAGATATCGAAATAAATGGAATGAGCAAAAGAAATAGCATGATCGACAATGTGATTCGGACGTTTATACTTAAGATGGTATAGCAGGTATATGCCAAGTTATATTCCTGACTACTTGACTTGTAATACATAATTAGTTTATTGGGAGTGCTATATCCTAACGATCGAAAACAGTTATACAGTGGAATAATGCTCGCTCGGTCCATCTATTGGGATTCATTCTTGGTATCAGCAGTGAACAGGGTTACAATTTTATTTGGGGCTAATTATCTAGTGAAATATTTCAAAGAATTTGTTTTGTTAGGATATAGCACCCCCAATAAACTAATTATTAAGGGTCAAATAGTCAGGAATATGAACATGGCATATACTATACTTGTGTTGTTTTCTTCTGTTTTCAATGTATTGAAGTGTTTCATAAATGTAGACATATGTACAATCAGCGCAAGAGATTCTGTACACTAAATTACTATTTTGTTGTAGTGGGACGGTTGCTTTTAAATGGGTAAAAAGCTTTAAAATGCGTCTTCGAAACGCGTCGTGATCTTAACTAAAACTAAAATTGAAGTTCATAAAACGGATATATTACATTATGTTAATAACTTTAAAATTCTGTCCATTAACTTAGTAATAACTGAAATTTCATCCTTTTTGGGGCAATAATCAAAGAAATTTAAATAGCGCCCGGAAAAGCTAGATTTTCTGTAAAAATCTAAAACAAATTCAGATTCGCGTTTAATAGTAACATTAAGGAAATTAATGGAACGATCAGAATCTAGTCTTAATGTAAATATCATTGATTCTTCAGGTAAACAAATTAAAATGTCATCTACATAGAAAATAGAAAAAGAATGAATATTTTTTTTTCTAGATATGGCATAAGTAATTGCGCATATAGCTAAGTTAATTATTAAATTGAAAATAAGAGGATTGTAGGCAGAAAGAAACACATTTAATGAAATAGTGAAAATAAATTTACGACCACCTATATTTTAACACTATGTTGATGTGGTATGCTGGTGAACAAGGATTTAACATCTAAAGAAATTAATATATGATCGGAAGACAAGTTATAGTACGGATTTTATCAGCTAATTGGAATGAATTTTCTAAATAGTATTCAGAGTGTTATTTTAAAGGAGATAAGATATTAGCTAAATATTTTGATATTTTATTTTTATGCGTGAACCTGTAGCTCTGTTTGGTTACTACTGGTTACTACTAATTAACTTTATATTTTCATATGCACAAACTGGTCTTTTGTACGATATGCACCATGTGTTTTATTCTCTGTGTGCATCAAAAGTTGTTATGTTTAACTTAATTTGACTAATTTACTTACTACTTTCTTACTAATTTCTAGTTTCGATGGAATTTTATTTATTTTTATCTTGTGACCTCTAATTTTAGTTTGCAATTTCATTGTTTTCTTTTGACTGGTAAGATTTTTGTTTGTGTACTGTTTTTATACTTTCAATGTTGGTCGTTTATTTTGTAAACCATTTTGTTAAGGTTTTGTCATGGTCGAAACGTCAATAAAATTGGCATTAATTTACTGATGCTGGATTTTTGAACATCTTGATTAATCAAACAGCCTTTCGATTTCCTTTCTTCAAGGAGCTACTCTCATCTCTATGTACATTACCGTTAATTTCTTGCCGCCAAATTCTGCTGCCGCGGCATGTACTGCCCTTGGACCGACTTTCAACGTGACAGTGTCATGTGACCTGGCGATCTCCATCAGTAGGTCCTCAGGAGTCGATACGGGATTACCATTTACTTCTAGTATCACATCGCCGATGCGTAACAAGCCCTATATATACATGCACAAACACAATAATAATAAATATAATAATACGGCCCAAAAACTTATTACTACATTACAAAGCTATTTTTCTAATATTTGGTTTTTTTTTAGAAGGAAAATTTTTTTTTTTTAGAAAATTACACAATATTAATGAGATAAAAATTTCGACATTACAAGCAATCTGTTAAAAACAGTGGAATCCGTTTATCATGGACTTCGAGGAACCAAGGGAGTTGGTCTCTTATAACTGACTTTACATTTTATAAGAATATGATTTAAATAAAAAAATAATAATAAGAAAAATACATATTTAAAAAATGTGCAGTTTTTAATCAAATATATGTATGTTAAAAAAACAGATACATAAATTATTTGCGAAAGAGTTTGTTAATTTAATTCGAACACAACGATTTTTTTACCTTCTTATACACTTATTCTGTAATGTTGCTTGAAGTGTACCTACTATTATTTTGTAAAACTTGCACCGTTGTCGATTTGTTGCTGGAATTTATCGGTTGCATTATTATTTTGTTTACATTATAGAATTATAGATGAAGGTCCAGCATTACCAAGTATTTTACACGTATTTTATCCGGATGCTCACGGAACTTTGTCATTATAAATAAATTTCCATTATAAACGAGCCCATTATAGATGGATTACACTGTATTTGTATCTCTATATGTTAAAATATTCTACAAATCAAAACAATTGTTCGGCCTCTTCAGAATTTCAGGTAGAAGAAGCTAACTGTACCTTACACATTT
This sequence comes from Carabus problematicus, assembly GCA_963422195.1. Taxonomy (NCBI): domain Eukaryota; kingdom Metazoa; phylum Arthropoda; class Insecta; order Coleoptera; family Carabidae; genus Carabus; species Carabus problematicus. Next base: position 8,906,636 of record OY728580.1, read on the forward strand.
ACATTTAGCTATTAACTAAATATTCAATAATTCAATGACGCAGTAAAAATTATCACTGAATTAATGCAGATCTAGACAATACTATGACCCTTATTGTATACATATCTAGTGAGTATACCTGTCTGTCAATCATCCCGCCTCCAAGGATTCGTGCCACGACCAGTTGCCCGTGGTCCGCCTCCTGTTCGACCGTCAAGCCCAGGGGTTCGTTGGGACTCTTGCGAAGTCCCACCATGCGTATAGTGTCCGTATGCATCGTGGGATCGTCGTGGTTAACCTGGTGTTCACCTGGTGCTGCACTGTTAATATTACTGTTGTTGCTGGTGCTATTGCTATGTTCGTGACGACGCTGTTGCCGTCGTCTGCCGATCTCGTCGTGTGTATGCAACAAGGAGCGCACGTGTGGTGTACACAATAATTGTTTAAGTTCACTGACTTCACGATTACGTGACAAGGTGCACTTGGTGACTAGCTCTTGAAGAAGCTCACCGTTGCCCAACGATACAGGCTCAGGTACGACTGATGGTTCCTCGAGACGATCTTGTACCTATACATACAGAATATTGTACACTTCATAAAACATTGTGACGATTGTTTTTTAGACAATAAAGATTCTGCTACATCCAGATTCATAAAGTGGAATTTAATACGAATCTTAATAAGACGTATACGAATTTATGCTGTAGGCGTGAGTGACGTCAATTATTGATGTAGTAAAAACTTTAAATAGCTATTGTGTAGGTTCACTATAGAATAATATATCAAACTGTGGAAGATTTATTTTGTCTATAAATGCTTCAAAAGATGGAACACTAAAATGTCGGGTTTCTAGAACGAGGTGCAACTTAAACAATATCGGATCTATGTATATTATTAACAGACAACAACTTACTTTCGCTTCGATATTGTTAATTTTTATTCAAGATTTAAATTGAAACTCATCCTAGAAACAATTTGTCAATTACAAATACATTAATGTTCATCTAAAACCTTTATGTATTAGCTACTTAGTACATCATATCTACTTTTAAAAGTATCAATAAAAAACAATCACAGTAGTAAATTTATATAACAATGCAATAGATGATCGAAAATAGTTATACAGTGGAACACTGCACGCACGGTGCGGCTATTGGGATTCATTCTTGGGATCAGTAGTGAACGGGGTTACAATTTTATTTGGGGCTAATTATCTATTGAAATATTTCAAAGAATTTGTTTTGTTAGGATATAGCGCCCCCAATAAACTAATTATTACAAGTCAAGAAGTCAGGAATATAAAAATGGAATAGACTATATCTACCATATGCAAATTACTCAAACACAATACGTGTATATAGTAAACAAACAATTCGTATTTACAAATTCCAAAGACCACATAGAGTCCGAAAATTCAGGTTTGGCAACATATTAGTATGTTTGAATATATTCTTCTACACACACAACAAAAACTTGCTAGATTGCTTCTTACAAATTCATATGGAATTCGCAGTCAACAAACGTAAACAACAAGTATATGAACGAATAGATTCCTAAGCACACCTCTTTCCGCAACCCATTATAGCGATGTATTGCGTGTTGCGGCAATGCGTGGGGATTTAAATGTCTAAAGCGCGCTAGAAGTCAATAGAAAGTTTATTTAGCGATTGAATGCATGATCAACTTTCTCTTTTACTTATTTTGGAATAAAATCATACTTTTCAATGCACGATATTCACTTGAACCTAAAATAGATAATGTAACAACGAGAAATTAATGTTTCTTAAAATTAATCTATTTTAATTAAAATGAATTTAAACAGATTAAAATTAACAATGATTGAATCGATCTGTCTACTTTTACTAAAATATTACACGTCGTTTCATCTGAAATTGTATTTTTAAATTAAAGTTAAATTTTCTTGAATAACAATTCTCGGTGATACGATACTGAATAGCTCAATATTATGTACAAACTATAATATTTTTATAATTTCATGTTAATAATCAAAGCATCAAATGACTTCGAGTTTCAGAATCCCTTCCTATATAAGAATGTACATACTTACAATATGGTACACTGTTTAGCACAATATTACACAGAGAATAGAAACCGAGACATAAACTATTTCACGTACCGTGTTTAGAAACTGTCTTTGCAAACTACACAATCAACTCAATGACACGCCCCGTTCCTACGGATGAAATCAACCAAGTTATTAGCTGTTAAATGACCTCACAGGTCAATTGCCTTTTAACCTGGTCCCCAAAGAGACACTTGAGCACGTATTTAGCCACGTAAGATAAACTGATAATGGTTATAACTGACCATACATACACAAAAACACTGCACAAATGAACAGTGGACTCAATGCACTAGCAGTTGATGATGAACAGCACAGGTATACGAGTCTTGTACGGGTTAACGTAAACAAAATGGCTGACAGTAGCCGATGATCTAGTCGCTAAGGAATGACACGTGTGCGACTGAGACAGATATATAGACACGGTGCGGTCAAGTGACCAACCATGCAGGTGTAACGGCAACAAGTAAACATAAACAGGAATGCTAGTGTGTATGTGCGCGCGGGCTTATTCAAAACAGTTGAGTAGTATGTGTAAATAAACGAACAAACAAATGATGATCGGAAACAACGGTACATACTGGTACATACTACACAGCTTTATTGGAGCGTAACAGTTGTTTTATATACAGGTATTAACACAATGCACCTATGATTCGGACATTATACACGTTTATCAATAAATGTAATATCACAAAAAATATATAGGAATTATTTTAAACCAAAAGCCGAAATAAAAGATAATTATGCAGATAACAAGTATAAAACTAAAGGTGTTATTTAAAATGTTTATAAGGAGGATTTTTTTATAAAATTTATTTTTAAATTTAAATTTCAAACTACAAACAAATATTCGTTAAATTTCTCAATGACAGATTTCCAAGACGAAGCATTACTTTATTCCCGAATCAGCATCAACAATATCGAATCCGTCTAGTAGCATTAATGTTATGGGCACAGGTAAACAACCTAATTTCGCTTAGACACTGCTCGTTCTTATTCGAAATTTAAGTTGAACTTGTGTCCTAGAAACCCGAAATAAGAATCACAATTTATTAGTCTGTGGAAAATACATGTTCTTTCTTGTAAATTTCGCTTGCTTTGTTGCCCAAATCAGATGAATTCGCCCGTGTATATTTTTTTTTTTTTAGTTTAAACAAATTTCAATAAAAGTCAAAACACTAGTATAACGAATGACACAACTCATTAAGCCAATAATTTATATTATACATCAAATCTAATAACGGCAGTCTAATATCCTCTACAGACTCTACACCGTTTAGATATGGTTTTAATATGAATTGTTGGCTATACAATAACCAACATACTATTTTCCCTGTATTATATTTTCTAAGTTGTACTTCATATTAAATTTAGTAAATAAAAAATGCATTATATTATACCTGCGTTTTGGCAGTCATGTATTTTTGGGCCTAGTTGGCCGATACTATACAGTAATGTTTTTCAGTCATTTTCTAATTAAGACAATGGCGTAACTATGACAATTCAACCGTATTGGGGTCTGTGAAATTTTGGAAGACATTCGCCTCTGTAAAGTGTGGACTAGATAATTAACAAAGTATAGTTCGTTTCATCTTCATATTCCTAACTTATTGAGTTGTACTAATTAGTTTATTGGTGGTGCTATATCCTAACAATGCAAACACTGTGAAATATTTCAATAGATAATAAAACCCAAACAAAATTGTAACTCTGTAACTGATCCTAAGAATGAATCCCATTAGCCATGTTTACTTGGGATTCATTCTTGAGTTCAGGTATGAACAGAGTTACAATATCGTTTGGTTCTTGTTATTTAATAAAATATTTCACAGAGTTTCTCTTTGTTAAGATATAGCACCCGTAATAAACTAATTATTACAAATCAGGAAGTCAAGAATATGAAGATGAAACGAACTATACAATACTACATTATAAGTAACCCAGCAACTGACCGCGCAACTAACGTCAAATATAATAGTTATTGATGTACCAAGGGTGTTATGACAATGGTTATGGCATAATCATCAAGTAACACCCATGGTGCATACAAGACTTTATATTACACTTTCCTATTATTTTTATCAAAAATAAATTGCCCGTGACAGTTCAAAATAATTACGACGTATGCATTGCCAAAGACTTTGATTTTTATTTATTTATTTACCCATTCAAATTAAATGATTCGATTGGTTTATTCTTGAAAATCGCGTCGACTGAATTACATGTTTTTGATGATATGTTAGAAGATATGTATTTTAACGAAGAAACGAAGAAAGCTACTGAAGATTTATTACCCACGAAATCGAAGGTAATTTATGAAAAAGTCTTCAAAATAATTGTTGACTGGAAGTTGGAAAATTAAGTTTATTTATGAATGATTAGTGGGCGTAAAAGTCATTATAGCCGCTCATTATGTCCTAGGGCATAATAAGCTTGTTTTTGTATTTCGTATCCAAAGTGAAATAAAGCTAATAATAATAGGCAAGTGTAATAGAAAAGTCATTATGCCTTCGATTTCGTGGTAATAAATCTTCAGTAGTTTTCTTCGCTCTGTTTAAAATATCTTCCGACATATCAAAAACACGTAGTACAATCGACGCGATTTTCAAGAATAAACCAATTGTCTGAGTAAATAAATAAATAAGTAAATAAAGCCATTGAGAACGCATATGTCGTAATTATTTTGAACTGTCATACGCAGTTTATTTTTGATAAAAATATTAGGAAAGTGTAACATAAAGTTTTGTATGCATCACAATGGGCATATCATCGTCATAACGCCCTTGGTAAATAAATAACTATTAATATTAGTCCGATTTTATTTTAGAATTAGTGAATTATAATTAGCAAATTATTTCTATGTTTACTGCACCAGCGCAATATGGAATTTGTTTACATAAAACACACGTATTATAACGGTCAAATTCCACAAGAAATATCCAAATTCACATTACGTACTTATTGGGTTACCAAATTACCATGATAAACTACAGTATTACCGAATTTGCTATAACTATGTATACAGGAAAAATAGTCACACTAAAAGTATCTTTACTAAAGATTCACAAACGCCAATCTTATGAATTTTCACAAAATCAACTATCAATAAGGGAAACTATTATTGATTCTGTTGTCAACTGAAATTTACAAAATTCAACAACTTCCCAAATAGAAATTTTATTTAAAAAAAAAATCTTCGCAAAGGCATGCCCGCAGCCTCCGAATGCGCGGCACTGGGTCGATAGCATTGCGCGCGCACTATTGTACCTAGATGTGTGCAAGTATTTACACTGGACGAAGTAAAGTTGTGCAGGTTTCCTCACTACTATGCAATCGATACTATTCCACGAAGGATGCTAGTGATGTATGCATGGGCGCCCGTAGAATTTTTTCCAGGGGGGGGGCAAAACATAGGGCAGAATTTTTTCAAGGGGGGGCAACACATAAAAATATATAAAAAGCATAAGGTTTTAACATAAAAAATTTTAAATTGGCGACTCCAGGGGAGGGCAAACGCCCCCCCTTGCCCTATGCTGCGGGCGCCCATGGATGTATGTATTGTATGTACAAACCTTGACGAGCCCACGCATCACCGGGGAATCCATCAAGGCCTTAAGGAAAATGAGGTCCGTATCCTGGATGCCCGCAGTGCCATTCAGTCCGTCAATATTATCCCGAACATGCTGAAAGGCCGCTGAAAGACATTCAAAACAACATCATATATTAACTACCTTTTTAAATACATATTTAAGTTTAGAAATGCATTTGTTTTATTATAAGCAAAATAAAAATATTTACTTATCTGTTCTAGAAACAGTTTCATACTCATTCCATAAATACTGGAATATATTATGTACGCCCACAATTTTACAGGCTACAGGTTCACAGAACAGTATTTTAATAGTTATACATACATATATCTATAGTTATATTTAGACCTGATTCTTGCTTTTAGAAATGACAGAATTTATGGCTGTTTATCAAAAATGGACAATGGAAAATTAAGTATTAAATATGAAAATAAGAATAGTTTTCCTGGACTAAAAAATGCAATGTTACTAAGGTTTATACATATTTACCGGTAACTATTTTATACTACAATTTACCGATAATGTAATAAAATTTTTAGTAAAAATGGATTTTCCTCACAGGAGAAAATATCTTACTGACCCTAGAATCTAGATTATACTGATTGAGGACGAATTCTACTTTTTTCCTTCTAAAATTAAGTCATTTTTCTTTCATTCATATTATTTACTAAATAGTCAACTTTTTCCTGAATAACATATGATCATATTTTCAAATTGTTTAACTTTTGACATTATATCTGCTTGTGTTTGACAATGGCTTTTTCTTCTATTATTAAAGTTGGTGTCATGTCTTGAGAATGACCTCCATCCTTGAGGTCGAAACGTCGAAAATATTCGCCGAAATTTGTTTACTACATTAAATATTTTCTTCAACAACAAAGAAAACTAAGTCCCTTATTCCAATCCCTTGAGGAAGAAATAAATTTTAGGTCTTATTACTGATGTTCCGTTGACTTCAATAATTTTTGTAAATATGTATATTATAAGTTAATTGTGTGATGAACGTGTAAAGAATTTTGACCAGTGAAACCGGTTAACCATTTACCGGTAATGTATTTCTTAGTTTTGTTAGCAGTAAAATCGGTCCGCCCCCTTATTATGACGAATTATTTTTTTTTGTATATTTGTAAAAAAAAACTTAATATTCGATTCTGGTTGAGCTTTTTTAAGCTATTTTAGCCTTACCAAAAACTACCTTGCCTTTTCAAATTCTGCGCCTCCATGATTCGTATGCCTGGAGTAGTTTACGCCACATACAAATGTCAAAAGTGAACTCATGCCCTTGTACATATTATAAATTGAAAAAGTATCAATTAGAATACACTATATTTATTCACTGAATCATACAGTCTATAATAGATTGATAAAAATAAAAAAATTCCCTTTATTGGTGTTCCCTAAGTTAGTTTACATCTTACAATTAGTAAAATATGATCTTCATTTTGATTTATCAAATCTAGAATGAAAGATGTATTTTCAGTAACATATTTTTACGAAATTCCTTATCCTCCGTCATTAAATTTACGCATACATGACTGGTTTCTATATACAAGTTATAAATATATCTTTTATAGATATGTAAGTTTATTTATATAGTCTTTATATGTAAATTATCGAAAATTTTCCGGCAATATGTTCAATCAATCAGACAAAAAAGGGAAATTGACAAGTTAAAAATACATATATACTTATCTATCACACAAAATGATATGCTTTTAAAATAGAATCCGAATATACACTCATACAACCTGATAAATTTTCTAAATATGTATATGAAAGGCTCTTCAGAAACTGTTTTCATGCATTGCCTTTCAAGTATTTATATGTTAAAGTTCGTGAGTAAGTACCTCACGGAATACTCCTAATTATCTCGTTTGTATGTGTGTGAGTGACTTAAGATACACTAAAAAATATGACGACTAATTATCTAGTTCTTGAGTGTGTTAAGTGCCAATTCATGCTCCAATGAATAGCCTGATTTTTTCACAATGATAATTATTCATTTAGTTGCTAATTGTAATTCGTTGTAACAAATGATTTTTAAAAGCAATCTAGGTTTATACTGTAATTAGTATTCTTTCACGGTAGACGTTCTACGAGGGTTGTACCTCGTAACTATAGATTTAGATATATTCACTTTTCTTGCATGCATTGTTACTGTCCCATGTGTGTAATTCACCCACCGTTGTCCACATGTCTCTCTGACGTCACTTGGTCCATGCTGTCCAGTAAACCTCTCCTCTCCGGTTCCCTTTTACCGAATCGTACAACCATAACTGGTTCTTTAGTTAGCTTTAGTGAGCCTACGTGTTAACACGCACACTCATGCATATATTCACACACAAACACACACGCACACCCGCACTATATACACAACAGTCAAGTATGTAGTAGTAATACAGCTGATTGTATCAAACATACACGCACACCCCACAAGAACTTGTCGCGGACTACTGATTATTTCTGACGCGCCCAGCTTCTGCCCCTACTCGTCATGGACCGGTAAACAGCGCTGTCTAGCGTACAACGACCCACCCACCACAAACACACACACTCCAAGATCTGTTTTTAGAAGATACACGCAGCATCGCGCGCATCTCTCGTTGAATTTTGAATATTACGCACAGTTGTCTAACAGTATTTCCTCTTTGCATTGTGGCGATTTTCAAGGAAGTATATGTTTATTTTAATTGGTTTTTCCTTAAATATATAACTGCACATGCTTGAGCATGGACTGTAAATTATTATTTTTTTTAAACAACTACCATTTTAAACAGTTTTGTGAAGTATTATACTGAGTAACGATGGTAAAATCTTCAGACGATTTTGCATTTCTATCATTTTTTTTTAATATAAACCATTGCTAGCAGTCATAATTCGTGCTACATAAATATCATTGATAATATTTTAGATCAATCATATTTTAGTATTGTTAAATAATTTGTCAACTGTACCAATGATATTTAAATAATTATTGCCCCCCTATATGAGTACCATAGTGACAAAAAGGATGCTACTTTCTTAAGAATGTATTTGAAATTATCAATTTCATTCTCTTCTGTGCAAAAATTCCAGTGATCATAATTAGTGCATATGTAACGGTGCTAATCATATATCTTGTGCAGATGTACACAAATATGACTCACCAAGTCCACTAAATCTAGAAGATGTTTTCACACTTTGCCTCACACCCATCATAGGTGAATGATTGTATTTACGAATGTCATTACAACAACTGCGAACAGACATAATTTACCAGTAATCCACAGTAATCATTGACAAAACAATAGCCTGTACGAGGTACGACCAGATACAGCGTTATGCACCCGGCACACACGCAAATATAACGTTTTACACATCGATATTTACAATAATCAATACGACTTTCTAATAACCCATAATTCCGATAATGTTATACGTAACTGGTGAAGGCTTTTAACAAAATATTGTGAGCAAATTTGCAATAAACAGTTCAAATTTCAAACGTTACAAATATAAACTATAAAACGAACTTCTAAATGTCAAATTAGTTCCATATTTTGACACAGTATGACGCTACAAGTCTAAACGTGCAATAGATATTAATTATGTATAAGATTCTTTTTCATTTTAGGAAGATTATGAAAGAATATTGTAATGATTTTAAATATATGTACAGGCAATAGCTGTATAAAACGCTACTTCTAAAATACTATTTGGCTCTAACGCTGGTTCCCCAGGACGAGGTTCAACATAAATTTTGAATCAAAACAAAGAATATCGAATCTATTTTCATTTAATAATATTTGATAATATTTAACAAGTAACGTAATTTCGATACGATAGTGTAGATTTTCATTGGTAGGTTTAAATTGGGAACTATATAGGCCTAGCATGTCGACCCAGGCTTGATAAATTGCGGCAAACTTCGCACAGCACGGTTCTTGTATAATACGGGTTTTGGTTTAACACGGTTAGAGAATTTAAACGAATGTCTGATAACACATTTATTTTTGTGCGGGAATACCCTATTATCATGTTGAATGTAATTCTTAGGAAATTCCCCTTGTTAGGCTCTGTGGTACTTAAATTGTAATTTCGATGGGCTGCATTTTTTGACTTTATATTTTTAAGGTTATTTTTATCTCACTCATACTTCTCGGGTATGTATTATTAAACTTCCTGTTCAAAAACCTTATAATAATTTTATTGTCGTAAATTAAATTCCAGCCTCAAATTATGTCTACTGAAAGCAAAAAAGTACCATTCAAAAGGAATGTTATTTCGCTAAATACAAAAATACACATTCTGGATCGTCTTAAAACAGGGGAAATGGTATCAAAAGTTGCAAAAAGTTTAAATTTAAATGAAGCAACAATCAGAACCATATTGAAAAATGAACAGAAAATTAGAACTGCTGTTGCTGCAGGATCTTCCATTTCCGCAGCTCGTCAACGAGCGCCAATAATGGAGAAAATGGAAAAAGAACTTAGTATTTGGATTGAAGATAGCACTAAAAAACAGATTCCACTAGACAGCAATATTATTAAACAAAATGCACTAAGATTGTATAATCATTTAAAGGAAAATGGCGAATCCTCTGTTACTTCAGATTTTGTTGCCAGTAAAGGTTGGTTTGAGCGATTTAAATCTCGCTATTCATTACGTAACATGACAATACAAGGGGAAAGGACATCAGTTGATAATGAAACAAGTAAAAAGTATACCGGGGAATTTCAAAAAATCATTGATAAACACAAATACACACCACATCAAGTTTTTAACGCAGGTGAGACAAGTCTTTGGTGGAAAAACATGAAAGGTTTTAAGATATCAAAAGATCATGTAACGTTACTTATGTGCAGTAACGCATCGGGAGATTACATGATAAAACCTATGCTAGTTTATAGATCTTCTAATCCTCGTGCAATGAAAGGTGTAAATAAAAACGCGTTACCGGTGTATTGGAAAGCAAACAAAAGAACTTGGGTAACTACATCGTTATTTGAAGACTGGTTTTTAAGCTGTTTTGTGCCAGCTGTAGAAAATTATTTAAAGCAGAACAATCTAGATTTTAAAGTGTTATTGCTATTGGATAATGCGCCAAGTTATCCAAGAGATTTAAGCCATCCAAACATTGAACTAATATTCTTACCACCTAATACTGCTTCTTTAATTCAGCCATTGGATCAAGGAATTATATCTACGTTTAAAACTCATTACATCACAATGTCGCTAAAATGGATTTTAGAGAAAATTTATTGTGAATCTATTGAAGAAGTAGAGGCATGGAAACATTTTTCAATTGTGAACTGTATCGAAATCATAGCTTTATCGCTCAAAGAAATAAAGCCATCCACGTTAAATGCGTGTTGGAAGAATGTATGGCCACAATCAGTTTATTCAGGAAACGTAGTCCAACCGGCAGAAACCGAAATTAGTACGATAGTACAACTTGCCAAGTCGGTAGGAGGAGAGGGTTTCGATGATATGACTACTGAAGACGTTCAAAAATTACTGCACTGCGAAGTGACTTTGGTAGAAATGACATCGGAGGTAAACGAAATCAAATCCGAGGACGATAGCGCGGATGAAAATTCCGAAATTCCCAATTTTACATTAAACAGCATACGGGAAGGCATAAACTTAGCTGAGCAATTAGAATCGTATTTTGTGAATGCAGATCCTTCGACTGAAAGGAGTACAATGTTCAAAAGGAAACTTCAAAAATGCTTAGCTCCATATCATGAAATCTACAAAGAATTATTTAGCAAAAGCAAACAAACCAAGAGAACACACGTCGCACAAGGCAGTTCAGAAGGTGAATATATTTTAGAAGAGAGTAAGCATTCTCGTTTCCAATAATAACTAGGAATGGAAACAGACATCCATGCCTGCAGCTCATCGACGTATGTCCAAGTCTGAATTTATCACAAATTATTTCACTAAATACACTCTTAAAATCGTAGGTGCCTAGGTCGAAGTACAATAACAAATTTAAAACAAGAGTGAAAACATTTTCTTCTGTTAACAAAAGCAAAGCAGACTAAGTCGACTATAAATGCATTAATCTTCTTTTGTTCATTTTTTATTAAAAAATAATTTTTTCTTCAATGGGGTTACATAATTTTTCAAAATAAAAAAATATTTTGAATACAATTGAGTGGAAAATAAAGGAGAAAAAAAATAAAAACTGAAAAAATACGAAAAGTACGAAAGAAAATTTTGAAAAACAAAAAGTCAACTGCACAACTAGACCATAATACGCAAATGTAAAAAAATTTTGTCAAGATCGGTTGGATAGTCTAGGAGGGGTTAGTGGAACAAAAACCGTACGAGCGGACAAACGACATACATACGGTCACATGTTGTAATAGTCATTTCGTGATCCAAGATCCGGGATTTCTGCGCAAAAAATTTTAAAATCGGAGAATGCTACAGATATCGTACCAAACACTATAGCCCTTCAACAGGAGGTCGATGAACTAAAAATGTACTCGGTATGTACATAATTTGTAAAACATTCCGTGATTATTTATAATAAAATTATATTTTACGGTAGATTAGAAAATTAAAATGGTGTTTTATTAACTTGTGTAATGTAATTTTTGGTAACAAATTTGCACGACCGTCTCGATTAAAAGTGTACTCTTTCCGGCCTGCTAAGAGGCGCAGTTTCAGCGTGCTGCCGCTAATAACGATAGGAAAACATTTCAACAAAATACTATTCTGACGGTTGTTAACCAACGAACAACAGAATTCATTTGTGATTCAGTTTAATACTCGAATATTTTGTGAAAAATTGATGTATAAACTGTGCATCTGGTGCAATTATTAATTATTTGTGTAATATTTACGTTGTTATTATTCACAGGTATTATTCATTTTCTTCGAAATTATTAGGTTTTTTTTTCAGCAACATTTTTAACTGCAGTTTAGTTTGGTGTGTCGTATCAATAACGAATTACTGTAATTATGGTTCATTATATATTGTATACCAAACTGCAGTCGACGAGGAACAAATTTATTACATAAATTCCCGTTAAACATGAATATTACACATAAATGGCCTGAAAGTATAAAGTTACACAGTGGTACTGGTAGATTGTTAAATGTTAGTTTTTCTCCGATATTAAATCGCGTATTAGATAATAAAAGATATATTTTTGGGAAAATAAATGTATACCTATACATATTGTATTTTTTTGTTCGGTAAAATCAAATTTCTTTTAAATTCTTTGATAATATTAATGTCTATATATTTCACGATTGATTTTGCACTTATAATTAATAATTCTTATGCAACAAGCTTTCACAATATTAATTGCCATTTTTTGACAGTGACAAGTAGTTACTGCGACCAGCGTCAAAACGGTGACATTTGGCGTAGCTGTCCGCACGAGAAATGTATTGTTATATCGTTCAGCTAGCCGGCCGGTTATGCATATGGTTATCCTGAGCTGACAACTCATTATTGCACTGCCCAGGTAACTGGTAGGTTTGCTTTTAGATTAATTTTTCAAGGAATGGTTTCGTTTTGCAAAAATCCGTCACATAATAAACATATATTTTTAGAGTCAACAAGACAATTTTATATACTGTTTAACACATAAAAAACCTACTGAAATAAAATGAACATCATATTGGTTTCATAATAAAACTGTATACACTCATAAGATTGTATATTATTATTACATACATAAATGGTTATCGTTTGATTCTGCAGTAATAGTGTTGTTGGTTGTTTTGACACATTCGGAATGTTGTAAGATGGATTTAGAGGTTCTAGGACAGTTTAAATTCAACGTGCCTTTACGCTGAACATTAACATGCGACCATAGACAATATCAATGTATCGAATATTGGAATCAAATATATTAATCTAGTATTTGATTATTCCACGGTATCTATGGTTTCATATTAATAATAATATTTAGTTTAATTTAACCTTATATACATGGTTACTATATTAAGGTTAAATTAAACTAAATTCTCCATGTAACTATGGATATACAGCTTTTATAATCTGTATCATGAATACATGTGTCACACACACACAAATGCGAACTGATTACTGTTGTTATTATGTTTTTAAATGTCCATTTTAAATGGTCAATTTCCCTTCACCGCACAACCACAAACATACACGGTCCACCAGGTACGAGAAGAAGAAATCAGCAAACAACACGGCGACCAAGATTTGTCGGAACTAAAATACAAACAGAAACATTGAAACTAAAATTATTATTGTTAACAATTATTCTCAAACTAAACTAACCAATTGACATAAATTTAGTCAAGTATTACTAGGCTTGAAAAATATCGGCGAAAAAAATGTTGATGATCGAGGAAATTTATCTGAATGAGAAAAATTTATGTCCCTCGCCGGGATTCAAACCCAGGATCTCTCGTATGTCGGACAAGGGTTTTTCCAATTAAGCTACGAGAGACAACTAATTATTCTCATTCAGGCCGTGATCAAATCTGTTAGTAAACCTTGTAGGCCCGCCCCCTAAAAGGCGGAAACTACATATATATGATTAAACAGAGTGTAGAAAAAGAAATCAATTACATATAATGGTATTAAAATATTACGATAAATCTATAACTTGTATTATTTTAATACTTACATCTGATGGAAAGTCGATGATTTCGAACTGTGCTGCCAGATCGGGTACAATGCCCAGTGCCAACGCTAATACGGCCCCGCCGCTGCACACAATACTGTACATCAGGGATTTATTCTGAGTCAGTGACTCCATGTACGGTTGCCCACGATAGTTGATCGCGAACGTTGCAATCTGAAGGGCCATAGAGATAATATACACGGCACTATTGACGATATTCGGCGTAAACTTCTCATCTACTTCTTCCTCTGTAAGTGATCCAGCCGCAGCAGCTGCAGCAGCCTCCAATTCTTCTACAGGAGTTCTTAGCTTAGCTTCGTATACCAAATACACTAAGCAGCCGAAATGTACGGCGAACTGAAGTAGAACTGTTAGAACAGTATATGCATTGAAGATGTTAGGCAACGGTCGTTGTTTGGACAGTGAACGTAACGGTTTCGACCGAGATATGAAAAGGAAACAAGCCGCGAGTAATACGCCTTGTAGTGTTGCTTGGGTATCACGTAACTTTATACCGTCCAAATACAATACGGACTGCGTATAAGCCAGAATCAGAGCATTGAGTGCGAGAATTTTGAACATTTGCAACGTTGTTACCAGCGTGCACCGACCCTGTTTGATCACGTGACAAATACACTGCACAGACGACAGTTTACTTGTAAAAGGAGACGCCACGGAGGCATCGCCTAATCGGATAACTTGGGCTTGGTCCTGCTCTTCTAATTCCTACACAAACAATGATCATTATACACACAATTCGTTCAATTTACTACAAACAATATCAAATTAAATATAAATTTTGTCAATATTTGGTACAATAATTAATGCATCTGATTTCATACAGCGGACAAAAAATGCCAATTTTCAAAATTAATTTTACTGTGTGGTCGAAGAAAATATATGTATTTCATTTCATATCTACAAAATAATTTCAAAATACGATGAATTATATTTAACATCGTGATAAATATTGTGACTGTTAATTTGAACTACATCTGAACATTATAATATAAATCAAACTATTTTTAACACATTCATATAACGCATGCAAGCAAGTTTGTATATACAGGTAGGTATCATTACCCAACCACATTAAAAAAAAAACGAATAATAAATATTTGATAATAAAATATTTTATTACATAAATGATTCGAAATTTTCGATTAGTGCCAAAAAATATAGACTATCTTGTGGAAAATATGGCGGGAAATTGAGCGCTCGGTAACGGTATAATGCATACAAGCAAGTTTGTATATATGTACATGTAGGTATCATTTACCTTGATGAGTGTCTGTAGTTTGTCTGCTGCCGTAGACGAATTATTGACTGCATGATTCATGGCCCGGCTCCTGGGTCCACCTCTGCCTCCGAGCGCTTCCATTCGCCCGTGATGCTCCCTGTCCTTATCTTTTTTGCTACGTTTGTGCTCCTCTCCATGTTCACCTGCTGATGGCATCGGTGGGGGTAGTATCGCTCCACTGGTATTGCTCAATATAGCTACTCCTACATCGGCATGTTTTAGTGCTCCCACATCATTAGTACCGTCCCCACACATAAGTGTGGTGTGTCCCAGTGCTTTCAGTGTGGTCACTGCGTACTCCTTCTGTTTTGGTGCAAATCGTGCGAACACAGCCACATGCGCCAGAATGGCACGCAATAGAGGGGCGTGTGTGTCACGTAAGTACTCCATGCCATCGCCAGTGATACACAACTCGTACCTAAAGATAAAGTAATTAACTATTTGCAAGATATTTTAAGGGTTCGTTTTTCGAGTTTAAGTGACTGACATCATTGAAAGAGAGGTGCCACAAAATAGGGGTTGTTTTATAGCAGACATTTAAATACGGAACACTGATCGAGGAAGCTTACGACTTAGATTATAAATTTGAGATTAAAATTCTAAGCACAAATCTGAATAAGATTTCAACATTTGACGTATATCCGTGAATTTCAAAGAACATTGTTCTAAATATATGTATAAATTTGTAAAAAAACTATTATGTCAATTTACATTCCATTAAGAAGCCTTGTTGTAGATACACGAGTAAAACGTGGTGCTGAATTGGGAACGAATGATCATTATTTGGTTGTACCCCGTGTTAAATTGGCTCAGGGCTGGAAAATTAGGGTAAAGAAATCTGAAAGAATGACACGTGTTCGATCATACAGATTACAGAATGAAGAGGTCCGACTGCAATATATTAATAAATTGAATAACGTTTTACCCATTTGCTCAGAGAATTTTGAAGATCTAGCTAGTGAGTGGAATACTTTCAGGGACTGTGTAGTAACGTGTGCAACTGAAACATGTGGTGTATCGAAAGTAGGTGTACGAATGAAAGATGAGTGGTGGAATGATAATGTGAAGGAGGCTATACGCTTAAAGAAAGAAGCATATCTGTGCTTTTTGAGTGTTAAGGATTCATATGGCGATTTTCGAGATGCATGTTTGCTTAAATATAAAAGTATGCGAGCGAATGCAAAGCGTGTTGTGCGTGAAAGTAAAATGCAACGTGAGAAAGAGAAGAATGAAAAATTGACGAATGACTTTGTTCTCAATAAAAAGATGTTTTGGACATGCGTGAAAAAGCTGAAGGGTGGTAACATGTCTTGTGTAAAAGCAGTTAAAGATCATGATGGTAATTTATTGTGGAAAGAATCCGAGATTAGGGAACGATGGAGCAGTTATTTTAGCAAATTATATGAACATAATTGTGTTATAAATGATCATATGAATGATTTTGATTGTGGTGAAAATGAATGTTGGGATATAAATGAAGACGATGTAAGTAATGCTTTGGCTAGAATGAAAACTGGAAAAGCTGCAGGAATAGATGATATTACAGTAGAGATGTTAAAGTATGGTGGCGAAAAAGTGTTTGCTTGGCTAGTTTATTTATGTAAATTCTGCTGGCGGCAAAATGTTGTTCCAGAAGATTGGAAGCGTGCTGTAATTGTTCCACTGTATAAAGGAAAAGGAAATATGAGTGAATGTACAAATTATCGTGCGATTAGTCTCTTAAGTGTTGTGTGTAAGTTGTATAGTAGTGTTCTAATTAATAAAGTAAGGGAGATTACATGTAGTAAACTGAATGGTATGCAAGGTGGGTTTTTGCCTGAAAGAGGATGTGTGGATCAATTGTTTTCGCTTCGAATGATTGTGGAAAAGAGTTTGGACCGAAACAAGAAATTGTTTTGTGCTTTCATTGATTTAAAGAAGGCATATGACAGTGTTGTGCGTGAAAAATTATGGCCTATTTTGAAGGAGTATGGCGTTAGTGGTACGTTATTGAGAGCACTAATGGCTTTATATGTAAATAATCAAGCAGCAGTTCGTGTGGATGGTAGTTTGAGTAGATGGTTCAATATTGACGTGGGTGTGAAACAGGGTTGTGTGATGTCTCCTTGGCTTTTTAATTTGTATATGGATGTTTTATTGCGACGAGCGTTAGAGTGTACAAATGATGGTGTGAAAATAAGCGATTTCGTTGTGCCTGCATTAGCATATGCTGATGATGTGGTTATTATGGGTGAATCTGAGGAACAATTGACGAGAATGATTGAGAGGGTCAGAAATCAGGGAAAATGTTTGAATTTGATCATGAATGCTTCAAAATGTAAGATTTTAGTTTTTGAGAAGGATGAAGTTACGGAATGCAAGATTAGCATAGATGGTGAGCAAATGGAACAAGTTAATGAATTTATGTATCTGGGATGCATGTTTTCGAAAGATGGACGGATGAATGCTGAAATTGAAAGAAGAGTGGTTGCAGGTAGAAAAGTTTTGGGCGCTTTGGGAATGTTTGCTAGAAATGTGAATGTATCAAGAGAAGCTAGGTTATGTGTGTATAATGGTGTACTTGTGCCATCGTTGATGTATGGATGTGAATGTTGGGTATGGGATAACCGGAATAAAAAAAGGGTAACTGCGGTTGAAATGAGATTTTTGAGAGGAGTGTGCGGAGTGACTAGAAGAGACCGTATTAGGAATAAAGTAGTGTATGATGAATGTGAAATTAGTAAAAATGTTGTGAAAAGAGTGGCTTCAAGTCAGCTGCGTTGGTTTGGACATGTGGAAAGAATGTCAAATGATAGATTGACTAAGAAGATTTATTTGGGTGAAATTGAAGGAACACGAATGCGAGGAAGACCGAGGAGTAAATGGATGAATATGATAGAAAATGTTTTGAGTGAACGTAAAATTATAAGTAGAAATAATAGGAGAGCATGTATGACAAGGTGTATGGATATTAACGAGGCGAGACAGTTATGTATGGATAGGAGTATTTGGCGAGCTATTGTTAGAAAATAAGGAATGAAAGGCAGTTTTCTATATATATATATATATATATATATATATATATATATATATATATATATATATATATATATATATATATATATATATTTTTATATTAAATTTTTTTTTTTGTTTAGTGATTGTAGGGAATAAAGGGCCTGCTACCCCAGTAATGGGAAAGGCGTGATGTTATGTATGTATGTATGTACATTCCAGTTTGTAACCATTTTGAGAATAACGACAGATTTTTGTGGTATTTAAATATAAAATTAATAATTGTTCCCAATTTCAATCAGAGGTATAGTTGCGATAGGGCGCAGCAGGGCGCCGCCCTTGTACTTTTCAAGCCCTACCACATTAAAAAAAACCGAATAATTAAATATTTTATAATAAAATATTTTATTACATAAATGATTAGAAATTTTCATTTAGTGCCAAAAAATATAGACTATCTTCTGGAAAATATGGCGGGAAATTGAGCGCTCGGTAACACTAAATTTGTTATGGTGTCGGTTCCCGCCGAAAAAAGTGCAAAGAACAATATGCTGGTTGTCCAAGAAATGTGGGACATAGGTAATTAAAAAATTGTAATTATTTCTGAATAAGAATTTGAATTTTGATAAGAGATCAGCATCCCATGGAATAAAAATTGCATATCTTTTGTTAATTCCAACAAATAATCAAAACAATGATTTTGTTTCATGACCTCCTAATCTGTCATCAAAATGCAGTATTTAAAAATTAATTTACTCTCTAATTTAAACACATTTAAACTCGGAATATGACATTATATTATGCAGTTTTTAATTTTGCTCTTCTGCAATCACAATTTTTCTATATTTACATGTTCATTCACTATGAAAACCTACGAAACAGGGAAACACAGAAGATACTATTAATGAATATGTTTGCACTTACTTGCCGGACAATAGTATACTTTTCTCCGTACTATCCATTGGCAATAGCACCGAGTGGTCGATACTTTGCCATTGCCAGTTGTCATCCACTTGTGTAGTCACTATCGTCACAGCTTCCTTCCGTGTGAATTCTAACTCTCGCGCTACATGACACGCCGTCAGTGGCCCGTCGCCCGTAATCATAACAACTCGGTGCGAAGCGTTAAGAATTTCTCGGATCACGGGTCTGGAATCAGGCTTGAGTGGACACGAGATGACAACCAGACCGACAAACGTTAAATCACACTCTAGTTCATCACGCGTCAAAGCTCGAGTTTGTTGAGGTGTCAGTACACCTAACTCTTTGCGTCCTAGAGCTAATACACGCGCACCTCGCCTCGATAGTTCCAAGTATGCTTCATCATAACCTGCAGGTAACGTTGCGAACATAGATCGAAGTGTTTCCGGTGCGCCTTTCACTGTTGCAACGTACATAGTGTCACTGCTTCCTGGTGCTGTATAACCCGCTATCACACACATACGTTTTAACGTTGATGTAAAATGATGTCGGTGAAATATTTTCATCGCAGGCGAACGACCGCGTCGCGGAATCACGGCATCTGAACGAGTGAGTGTCCACTCTACGGCTGTTAGTGTAGCCTTCTCCAGCGGGTCACCGACAAGACCATCGTCCAGATGTGCCAGTGAGTGGCATGTGGCTAGGACTTGGGCGGTTTCGATAGGTATATCGGAGGCGGGTGTTACCTTCGACGGAGACGATTTCTCATCGACAATAGCGACACCCTCTACTACAAGGTGGTCGCTGGTTAGAGTGCCTGTCTTGTCAAAACAACATACGTCCACCTGGAATAATCACAACAGTATAGAACGGAAATAGCCTACATAATTCAATGATTCGTGTACTTTTCGCATACAATTTAACTGATGTAATATTTGTACATTTGAAATGAAGATATTGAGCCACTAATAAAATCATGTTAAAGTCTGCATATTATGGACGTACGGATATAATTTTTAACGTTTGACGCTATTAATTTACGTACTTTGCCATTACACATCAATTTCGTAACAATAATTTTATTTTACTATTATACTCGTAGATTTATAAAAAAAAACTGGATTAAATTATACAAAAGATTAAATAGTCGATAAGATGAAGATATTAATTAATTGATCACCTTCTTATTCAACATTCCAAGCCTTAGTATGATTCATTTTTCAGATTTAATGTACTGGTTAAAGTAATATAATACACTCAAACCTCGCTATGTGGCCGAGATATGTTCCTGGAAAGTCGATCGCAAAGCGAAATGCCGTATCACGACTCATTTATTTTTCAATACATGACAAAGAGATTTCTCGACTTTTGACCGTATATCGAAAAATTGCAGGCGGTAAATCGAAATGTAATTATAATTGCATATGGTCGATATAGTGAAAAGCCGGGACGCGAGCTTAGGTGTACAATATTACACTACTGAAAGATTTTCCACATCGCAAAATTATAAATTTTACTTACGTTGTATCTTATTGTTAGATTTGACATTTCAAGTACATACATAGTTATTAATGTAAGTTATTCTGGTATGGCGTATTTACTGCCATTTTATGTTTTCAAAAATGAATACAGGCTCAAAATATTACTGAACAATTAATTATGTATACTGAGAAAAGGGACAAGCATGAATTTTGTGTGATATTTTATTCTTAGGAAACTATTTAAACCAAGTATGTATATACTCAAGTTTTCGATGAATTTGTATATCAATCTTACCTTGCCGGCGAATGGTATTCTGAATGGTTCTGTACAATACACGCCCAGCTTGGCAAGCGCTAGCAATGATGTATTAACAGCCAGCGATAGCTCTATGGGTAATTCCGGTGGTACAACACTGGTGAGTATCAGTGTGCATTCCAGGAACAATTTGTACCGACTGCGTGTTGGATCTTCAATGCCGCGTTGCCATACGTACGCGGCAGCTGCTACCGCGAACACCAGCAGAAATATGATGAAACCGAACGTCTCGAGATTGTTAGCAGTGACACGCTTCACACCGAACAAAATGGTGCGAAGCAGGCGACCTTGCGAAGTACCGAAGCCAGTACGCAACACGTAGGCGATACATCCATTATCCTGAGCTCGGGACGGTGCGCCTGAAGTTGTTGATACGTTAGACCCAGTACCAGCTTTACCTAGCACAGTATAAGGAGAATGTTGTTGAAATTAAATGAATAAATAAATACATACATCACGTTTTACCCCCAGTACCCGGGATAGCACAATTAAGCATGTATTACAAATATAGCAAGGCCCAAGGATGGAATCGAACCCGTGTTTATTTACATAACTATGTTGTCATAATTATTTCTTTGATTTTGTACATATTCACCTTTATCCATGTGAACATACTACCATGAAATTAATTGCACTACAATTCTGAAATTCGTTAACCTACCAGTCAAAACGATGAATATTTAATTTAATAGCAATATAAATATAATTTATCTATTTAGTATTCTAGATCAAACTTATTTCTTATCTCTTAAAGTATATTAAAATTAAGTTTTTATTTTATTACCTGGCGGTGTGTGTTGCACGACTTTAGTACCTCCAAACAGCACATGTAACCTTCCATCTGCTCCATTGATATCAAATTGTTCATCCACTGTACGATTCTCGGCTGGTTCTTTCATTTGGGGTACTGATTCCCCGGTTAGCATACTCTCGTCTACTATACAAGGTCCCCGCAGCAGTAGCATGTCGCAGGGAATCAGTGTGTCAGCTCCGTGCTGCGGTCGTCCTATGGATACGATATCACCAGGTAGTAACCGGTCACTGGGTAGCGGCCGCCAACGCCGATTTCTGTATACAAGCATGTTGTACGGCTTGTTTCCCATCTTACGGATCTCGGCCATGTTGCGCAACTGTTGTTGTACTAGTGTACACTCAAAGAGAACCAGCATAACGAGAGTGAAGAGCGAGTAGTACCAGTACTTGTCCAAACACCACAGTGCCACACAGAATACCTGCAGAAAGTAGAAAGAATATGTTTCGTTTAGTAGACTACAACATTGGCAGAACGTACAAGGCAATATGTACGTGAATAAGACAATAGAAACACACATTTAGAGCAAGATAGGAATGTTAGAGGTACAATTAGAATCTAAAAAGTAAAGGTAATGAGGGTTGGAATGATTGACAAAAGTTCTTGGTGTACAGAACAATATACATAATATCTTTAACGTTGGTTATAAGGCTGATGTTTTGTACATGCGGTTTGTGGCCATTTTCAAAACGACGAGAAAAGTTAAACAATCATCTATCCTAAGTATCACATGTTAGACAAAAGTAAGTAGAACATGACCCTGAAACATCAAGTTTCTAAAATAGCAAGACACGAATCAATAGGAATAAAATGGTGACTCGCCATTTTATTGATTGAAGGAATTTATATTACTATAGTAAAAAATAAGCCAAGAAAAATTAGGAGATATGCGATAAAGACTCAACAAACATTAAAAATTTTCTTTCTTTAATCTTTCATGTTAAATATTCACTTTGTCCATAAGGACAAGGAACGTGTTCATTAGTTGTGTACCTTGTACGATGTACGCAATCCGTACAGCACTACAAGATTACCAATGATTACCAACAATAGTTGGTCACGGCCTGAATGAGTTAAGGGTCCCTCGTAACTTAGTTGGTTTAGGCATGGGCAAACTTTTTAGTTGACGGGCCGCATAATAAGTTTAAATGGGATAGCGGACCGCACAAACAAATATTTTTTTTTCATAATTTATTCAAGACCAAAAATGATTTCTCAATAATTTTTGCAACATAATATTTATAACATATTATTTAAAAAAAAAAAAACATGAAAATAACTTGCCGCCGGCCGCATAAAACGACTAGGGTTCGAATCCCGGCGGTGTACTTTAATTTTCTCATTCAGATAAAATTCTTCGTTTCAATATCTAATTTACCCCTTAAGGTCGCCGTTCGAAGTGACTAAATCGTAGTTCAGTTACCATTTCAGTACTGATGGTCATACAAAATTAATATTTTTTTTTGAGTTATGGTAAGTATGTACCTAGGGACTGACGTATTTCTCGTATTTTATTTTCTTTGGAAAACTAGAGTTTGAGGTACCAAAACATTAAATCTGAAAGTAAACAAAAAAAAAAATTACGTCAGTCCCTCAAAAAAAAATTAAGAAATATAAATCTGTTTAATTTTTCTTTGAAATATTTCCCGTTTCGGTTTGGTAACGGAACTAGAGTTTCTCCATAAGGCCAATGTTAATTTTAGTTCAGCGTTATGACGCAAGGGAGCGCCGAACTGATAAAAAACTATTTTCCACGAAGTACAGTAAGCCAATTGTGTCACGAGCGCTACGTCACTCAGATATAATAAATATATGTATGGACCGTTGTACATTTAGTCATAAGTATACTTGCTTATGCACCGAACAATATAGGCAATATGCATTTGGGTAGTTGTTGGCCAGTAAAGTATAAGTATAAAGTGTAAGTATAAGTAATTTATAATTAAGGCTAGGGGAGGCAATACGAAGTATTGAAATGTATTATGGAGATATTTTAATTTTCCTGTACATTTTGCACCTTGATTTTATATGTATAGTATCGAATAAAAATTTGGTGCAAAACGAACCAATGTCTTAAAATTTAATTTTTTATTATTATTGTTCACTAAACAAACTGATAAGTACCATACGCTGGTTTTTGCACCCTAACAGTATCTTGCATTCTGAAAGAATAAATTTTTACCCGGAATATTAAAGAAACCATGTAATTAACAAGAAAATTAAAAAAAAAATAAGTGGACCGTTTTCATTGCACCTGAGTGTATATATATACTATTTATAATATGACACTTCAACACATAAAAATGTAGAGAGCCATTTCTCCTCTTATGCAACTCAAAAAGGTAAATAAAAATGTTGTTCAGAATTTAAAACCGCATAATATGATGTTTCAGTGCTCGAATAATTTTGTATAACAAATAGATCATGATGGAAATATTGCATTTTAATGACAGATCATGAGGTCACGGAACAAAAATGCACGTATTTTTTGTTAATTACAACAACTAAAAGTAGTGTTTTTGTTTCACGACGTCCTAATCTGTTTAAAATATAGTATTTTTAAAATTGATTTACTCATTTAGAAACATATCTGAGCATTAAAAATGGCAACATATTTTTAATTTTGAACAAATTCAGGTTCTGGGTCAATTAAATACAGTGAACAAAAAAAATTGTTATTTTGTAGTCTATATAAATGATAACATCGACTTGTTTATTGAAAAAAATAGCAAAAGATGACGATCTTTGGATCACAAATATGTATGCTACAATCATTACAAATATTATATTGATTGCATTTTACCCGAAATTGTAGAAAAAATATTCCATGAGGATTGAAATGTATAGATCCCAAGTACCTTGGAGAGGCACAGACCAATAGCAAGGCTAAAATATATATACAGGCTGCTATATACGATATATGTTAGTTTAATTTTTTTGTTTAGGTTTGTCATCAACGGCAGAGATAAGCTGTAGTATTACAGTCTAGCATTCATGCCTGGTTTGCGTCTGTAGTGGTCTGTAGTAGAAAATAGTATCGAGTATTTTAGGTAACTTAAAAACGATTGCAGCGCTGCGACGGAATAGTTTTACAAGCCCAATTTGACGGGGACCTTAAGTGTTTACAAACAGTCGAGAATATTCACAAACCGCTTGGCCGAAACGTCAGCATTTTATTATTGCTTTTAATATATTACATCTGTTCTACACATCAAGAACCTTGTCATTATCCCAACCTGTTCAAGATTTAATCATTACTTGCCTCAAAATTTAAAACAATTCGATGAAAGATAAATTAATAATAAAAGCAAAAGACAAAAAAAAAAATTAATTATTCTAGGAACACAGGTCAGATTAGAATTTCTGTAATTTCGCATAAAACTACATATGAAAAATACTCTTCATTAAACTACAACCTTCTCGATAACTATCGATAACAGTGTACACTATTACACTTTTAATTAAGAAGGTCGTGCACATAAAATATGTATACATGTTTAAAAAATAATATGCACTTACCTGAAATACAAAGAACGGTGCCGTAGCACGTTCTTTGAACAATTCGGCAAACTCTGGCACAACCATATCCAACATATTCTTCCCGTATAACTGTTCGGCGGCCACAACATCCAGATCTTCCTGGAAACCCTTTCGAGCCAAATATTCACCAAACGTACCCTCTACAGGAAACTCCAGCCCGCCAAAGCATTTACGTTCTGTGTTCCAGATGTATTTAGTCTTTTGGAACGTAAACCAAACCAAACTGTTGCCTTTTTCATCCTGAACAGTAATTATACAATCATTTACAATGATTTTAAACTAATTTACATGCAGTAATACTTACTTGTGTGTGATTTAATCTTACTAATTCAGAAGAACCATTATTTGATGTAGGTACCACCTTAACTACTGTTGCTTTCGCTGGGTCAGGTTCCTGCAAAATTAAAATGATGTTTAAATTAGTTATTTCTAAATATGTATGATATATACAACGCTTCGATGTTATCATTTTACTAAATAGTTAGACCAAACATTTGTTATTAAATGTAGTTAATGCCGAGTTACATAAACATAATTTTATTCGTTTTAACGACATCAACGCGGAACTACTTTAATTACCACTAAATAGAACAAATATGATTACTTTACTCAAAAAGGCCGTACCTTTTATAAAGGATTACTGCAAAAATTAATTCAATATTGTTCGTTTAGAACTTAAGACTTACAACCCGGCAAGTCATCGTTACGTTCCAGAACATGACGAATAGTTTCTGTTTCGTAACATCACGAACATTGAGTAAGGCTATTTAATAATTTACCTACCGATTTGCATGTCATAAAGCATCTTATGTGCACCGACCAATGACAGCAAAGGCAGCAGAGGATCTGAACACAACCAATTGTCGCTAATCCAACCATTCCGCCCTCGTAGAATTCCCAGAAACCATACCATGTTGTCCAACCATATATCCATGCTCCGTACAGTAATATAAACGGCAACACATAGCCATGGAATATTACACGAACACTTGTATACAACGTGACTGATTGCACCAGATCATCGAGCCGTATGTCACTTTTCATCATATAAATATGTTAGACGGTAGAAATAAATTATTAACTTTATCCTGTGTATGGAACTTGGGCATTAGATAATACTAAAATAGAAAATATGATGTTTTATGTAAATTAACAGCGTAAATGTTTAAAAATCCAACAGACCTGTACATAGCAATGTGTGGTAATGTCAAACGTCACCTCGTCACCTGCTCGGCACTTTAGGGAAATTTGAAATCCCCCTTGTTTGCAATCTCTCAGATTTATAAGTTGGTAAGTTGAAAATAACTAAGAATATGGTGACTGACTGCACAGGTCAGGTAGAAACCTGCATTAACTTTAAAGACTGTCAAAATTTCATTAATGTCAAACTGAAGTTATAAGGTTTTAACAGCTATTTAAGTATTCAAGCACGTAAATTAATTTATTATAACTTACAGTATTTATTAGATTGTACATTTAAGTCGCATAGTTAACAGTTTTTTTTGCAATTCATGGGTGATATTTAGAAAGTAGTGTTATAAAAATCAATTACTATGAATCCATGTAAAATTCCTACGGCCGTTGAAGACAAGGATGGTGATCAACGATGGATTAGTATTGTAAATATTAAAATTTAAACTAGTAATTGTAGTTTATACAGAGGCTATATTCTGAACATATTTTCAGCATAATCGGTTCCTTTCGGAGACTAGGGAGAAAGATCCTGATGTTATATTCATCGGTGACTCGATATTGCAAGCATTACAGCACACAGATACGTGGAATGAATTTTTTGCACCGTTGCATTCGTTAAACTTTGGTATACATAAAGACCAGATACAAAATGTGCTCTGGCGAATACAGAACGGGGAATTAGATCATGTCAAACCAAAGGTAACAAATATTAATGTCTAGGATCGTGTTTAGGTCTCTAATGTCTATCTCTATTTTCATGACAACGTTTGATCATTAACAATGTCGTGATCTATTTAATACCACGTTTATTGGGCGAGGTTCAACTTATATCTCGATTCAAAACGACGAATTTCCAAGCAAAACGTCCTTGTTTATCCCTCAACTAACATTAATCCTACTCGAAAAGTTTGATAGCGGTCGTTTTGTTTCGTGATTTTAATGAAACCTTGTTCTAGAAACCTGACATAAGCATTAATATTTTAGTTTAGAAATATATTAAATTATTGCTTTTAACATGCATTCAATACATAATGCATAATCGTTATGCACAATATTGAAAGCCATCGTTCTTCATGTTTTGAATTAAATATTGTTCGTGAAACCTGGCCTCAGTATTAATATTTGACTTTAGCAACAAATTAAATTGTTTAGTTTAGTAGCCATTTAATACATAATCGTTCTGTTATAAACTATGTTGTAGGCCATTGTGCTTCATGTTGGGACGAATAATCATAGTAATACACCTGCGGAACTATGTGACGGAATTCTAGAAATCATTCATGTTATGCGAGAAAAACATCCTGAGGCATACATCATATTACCAGTGAGTTTTATATGCAAATACATATAAATTTGTCTACATGTTCATTATATAACTCATCATGATTGAACGTCAAGTTTAGTGGATATATATTTAATATAAACTATTTTATTTCAGACACTGTTACCACGTGGCCAAAACCCCAATTCCTTACGAGAGCGGATGACTAAAGTTAATGAGCTCGTTAAAACCTCTGTGGTGTGTCTACCCCGTGTAGATATCGTTCCTATAGACAAGGGCTTCGTCCAACCGGACGGCACCATAAGTCACCATGATATGCACGATTACTTATTGCTAACGAACGCTGGCAGCAGAAAAGCTTTCGAACCTGTACACGATCTGTTATTACAGTTGCTCAATGAAGGCGAAACAGAAAAAGATTTGACACCGTCCGAATGAAACAATAATTGCACATGAATAATATAAATATAAACGAATAAGACCGCAAATAAAAGAGAATTTATAATATCAATACACACGCAACCATGTATAAAAACATAAACTAGCCAAACCAACTTGACAAGCATGAAGTCAAGATCGTTAAAATTGAAAGCATAATAATAGTGCCCGGCACAATTACTAATAAGAGTCGGCCGTGTGAAATAAACATTTAATTGATTAATTGAACTATAAAACAAATGCGCATATATATACAGGTGTCTATTTTAAACGGGCCACTATAGGGATCTCGGAAACTATAAAAGATACAAAGTCGGTTAAATTAAACAAAAGTTACACATTTATGGGCCGATGTTGAAAGTGATTTTATATTTGAAAAATATTGCATGGCTTACTGGATAATGACAAAAGTGTGATTTTTTCGAATTTTAATATTCCTTTATAACTTAAAATGTACTCAAAATATTGAAAAATGCTACATATTTCTGGAGATATAGCATGCGAGATCGATTTTTAAATAGGACTCGTAGTTAATTTTAATCCAATTAAAAAGTGCTACTTTTTCTCTTTACAATGATGTACATATTTGTTTACGTAAATATCTTTTCTAGTTTCGAAGATAACCTAAAAAGTATGATAAAAATGAAGTTTTTTTGTAAATGTGCCATGAAAATTTGGTGTAAATCATACTTTTTAATTTTTCTTCTAAACTGGACAAGATATTAATATAAACAAATACATTATTGTAAAGAGAAAAAAACAGCATTTTTTACTAGATTGAAATTAACTTTGGTTTCCATTTAAAAAATTCAACTTGCATGCTGTATCTCCAGAAATATCCAATAAAAAAATTTTCATCAAATTCGCCGAAAAGCTTTTTATGTGTGCTAAAATAGCTTTTTGCAATATTTTCAATACCTTCTAAGTTATTCGACAAAATTACATTTTTGTGATTATCTACTGAGCCATGCAATATTTTCAAAATAAAATCGCCATCAACATTGGCTCATAAATATGCAACTTTTGTCTCAATTTAACCGACTTTGTATATCTTCTAATTTCCGAGATTCCTGTGGTAGCCCGTTTAAAATATACACTCTGTATATATTCGTAGCATATTTTCCGTTTAAATTATTATTATTAAAGTATTGTATTTGTCAATTTTGTTGGGTCTATTATTAAGTTATATAATAAAATGTGTATATATCTTATGTGAAATTTGAACACAATCAATTTGTAATAATTTTCTAACGAAACAATATCTGAACACATACCTATAAAGTGGGTTATTTACCATTGATAATGCGTTGTTTCTACAAATGTATGTATAAACGTATGCATGTATATGTACGTATGTTACATTATTAATAGTTTTGAGTTACTATTACCTGTCAAACGGTATAAATCGGATTGGATATCTGGACATTCTAAGGTTATACATACACATTCCTCGATATGAAAGTTTTGATACCACGTTTATAAATGATTATGATGTGACGAATTATTTTTAATGAATTGCTATTAGAACAAAGAGCATTTGGTTATTGGTATGTACTAATACTAATACTGATACAGGGATTCATTAGTTAACTCAGAAACATTGTATCAAATGGAGCAATCAGTACATTGTTCTATGTAAGAATTTTGTAATTGATTCGATGTTGTACGTGTTATATATGCCGAATTGATTGATAGCTAGAGTTACTGATAAATGCAGAGATTATATTTATACTTGCTATCGTACTATAATAGATCTACAATTGTTAGAATATGAGGGCGCGCATAGTCAGTCATAGTAATATGTACCTACGTATCTTATAATTTTGTACTTTACACCCCACCGCTACACTCCTCCTTGACTTGCTAGAGTATGTGCATAAATTTATTTGTCTGCGTAAAACCAACCGACAATGCTTACTGTGAATATTTACATGTACTTTTTGCAAAGAATATATTTAATATATATTTATCACAAGAATCTGTCACTTGAAAATGGAAATAAAAAGAATGAACAAAACAATTTGTTTTATTTTTCTGTAAAAAAATATGTTTCCGGTCATTGGGATATAAAGGTAAAATGAAGTAAAATAATTGCTTAGAGAAAAGAAAATTCAACATATGAAAACAATTGCAATGCATGTTAAATACAATTTAAACATTAACAATTTATAAGGGACTTAAAGTAGAACTAGATGTAAATACGAGAAAGAATAACAAAGTTTAAACGATGAATTTATTATACATATGTTCATAGTTCTGAATTAGATCACATAAATTGCGCACAAAATATGTTTGTAGCATACCTTATCTGAATTAATTAATTTACGAAAATATATTCAAATTATAACCTAGTCATAAGATAGCACCCAACGCGAGTATGACAAAGGAAAAGTTCAAAGTTCATTTAAAATAACTACTTCAAACTAAAATAGTATTCAGTCGTACGTATGTTTATTGTTAATAATAATAAATTTAGAATACATTTGATTTTTTTTTACTTTATTTGATTTCGAGCTATTTATATTATGCAATATGAACCTAAGTATGTAACATTAATACTTTGATATCATTATTATTGTTTCAACATTCACCTGGATCCTTACAAGTCTACGTGGAAATAAAGATGAAGAATATTTTACAATATTTACTCGTAAAGCGCGCGCGCGCACAAACACACACTAATTCATACATACATTCGCATATAGTATTGTTCAGTTACAGGAATGCTCAACCATATCTAGTGTTTATGAAAAGTCAACTTACTGTTGATCACTATCGTAATTGATATCGTATTGTATATCGCAATTTAAAACTTTATATTCTAGCTTTTGATCTTACTATAAAGCATTTCTCAGTACATATAAAATATTTTATATTTATTTTAAAATAAACTCAAATTTTTTGTCCAAAGTTATACATTAACAGTTACTATATGTATGTATGGATGTATCAATGTACACAAAACAACCATTTGTTATTAATTAATTTATTTAGCAAATCCTGCTTTCACTTCTATACTTCGTCCGTCGGCGAATTGCATATGGCTGTCAATGATTTGGAACAACTCATTCGGTTGCGGAATGCGGCCTGTCTCCAGTTTAGACCACACTGGTACATCGTTCAGTGTGATTTCGAATGCGCCAGACGACATGAGTTGTACTTCGACAATATTACAGAGAAAGAACAACATCATGCACGCGTATAGTTTGTTCTCCACACACCACGTCCACCAACCAGGCTGCTGTTGGCCAATGTACATGAATACATTTACACCGCCCAAGATACATACGATCACCAGGAGTTTCATTATTCCCTGTACAGAACGTACAAAACATTATTATACTATCTAGCATAATATACAAATACACTCACATATGACAACTATTAACAATACAAAAATATAGCTACGAAAGTATTATAATTGCACTGTTAACTTACAATTAGTCGAGACATAAATAGATTAATGCCAGGTGGATCGTAGTTGCTACCATCGACAATAATACCAGGATACCTCTGGTTAATTATATTCACATAATCGTCGAACATTTTACGATATCCACAGGAATAACTGTAAGATAAATACTTCGGGTTACTATACAGATTAATGACGAATACGCGGATAATTTAATTACCAGTATAAGAATCTTAACGTCGGCGTTCCAACATGACCAAGTTTCGTCAAAGTAACATCTTTTTCTGCCTGGGATTCTTGTACGGCTGTACATAAGGCTAATAGTACCAAAAGTCCAAAATATGTGGCGAAACACGATAGCCTATTTATTGTAGTAGCCATTATTTAATCACTTATTTAAAAAACTAATTACTCAACAATAATTATTTAATACTATCACAACGAACTGGGGCGAAACATATGATTGCATATGACGTGCATATGATACAAGATGAAAATGACAAGTTGTTATTCATGTTATCCGTGAAGTTACCAACAAAAACTATATACATGTGACTTGAGGCAGAAACGTATATTTCAAAAATAAATAAATCTTAAAAGTATATAAATAAATTATTCTACAATCTTTAATATTTAATTAAAAATTTGTCTGCAATTTAGGATAATATACAGAAATTTTATAATCTTGTATGCATGTTCATGTCAATGAGTATGTGTGCATGTGTGTGTGTGACAGATCGTTTAGTTTCTGCTTTCTGCTTGATAGATCTTTTTCAAAATGGCGGGGCGAAGTACTGTCACTCGAAGAATTCCAGAAAGCGATTCAACAATCGCTTATGTGCAAACTGATGGACTGGTAAATATTATGAACAACAAATCCCACATGTTTCTATGTCAAAATTACCATACCGTAAATCATATGTGTCATAAGTAATTTACCATGTGCTTCTGCTAGATTTGACTAGCTTGCATACAAATGGCAAACATTAACGTTATTTTGGTTCCACTTGTTTGATTTTATATTGTATATTACAGGCTGTTATGAAAATAGTGAAACACTGCCATGAAGAGTCTGCAAACAATATGGACGTCGCTCAGGGCGCGTTACTGGGGTTAGTTGTGGACAATCGTTTGGAAATCACGAATTGTTTCGCTTTCCAGAAGCACAATGACGATGGAATGGACGAGGAGGAGTACCAGCTGGCGATGATGCGTCGTTTGCGACGTGTAAATGTCGATCATTTCCATGTAGGTTGGTACCAGAGTGCAGATGTCGGAAATTTCTTAAGTCTTCCACTGTTAGAATCGCAATATCATTACCAGACCTCCATAGAGGAGTCTGTAGTAGTTATCTACGATACACAGAAGTCTGCACGCGGCTTCCTGACTTTGAAGGCTTACCGATTAACGGCGCAAGCGATAGAAATGTACAAGGAAGGTGAATTCACACCAGAAGCTTTACTGAAACTTAAGGTCGGATATGAAAATCTCTTCATTGAAATTCCAATAGTGATTAAAAATTCGGCTCTTACGAATATCATGATGTCCGAACTATGTGATATGGTACCCGAGGAGGACGGCACCAGATTTCTGGATTTGGGTACCGCATCCGTGTTGGAAGGACAACTACGTGTTCTGATGGATCGTGTAGACGAATTAAATCAAGAAGCGATCAAATTCAATCGTTATCAGCAGCTTGTCAATCGTCAGCAACAAGACAAGCATAGATATTTGCAGAAACGAGCCCAAGAGAATGCTTCAAGGGCTGCTAAAGATGAACCTGCACTGCCCGAAGAGGATCTTAATAAATTATTCCGGCCACATCCGGTTCCACCCAGGTTAAACCCTATGATTGTTGCTGGGCAGATTTCAACGTACAGTCAACACATCTCGCAGTTCTGTTCGCAATCGTTAGCCAAGTTGTATATCACACAAGCACTGCAGGGCGCCAAGGAATCGAAAGCAAACCCATAGAAGTGCACGGCCATAGAGTCTACCAAACCAATCAAGACTATTATAATTGATTTTATACACGAAAACAACATAACGTTTATCCCGGTATCAAGTATTTGTTAGAATCGTAAAAAAATGCAAATAAAGTTTATACAACATAAAATTAACGTGTTTTATTAAGCATATATGTTACAGTAAAAGCTTGAACCATAATAATGTATACACTTCAGAGTCAATGCATACATTTACCTAAGATTTTAGTATGAACTCAATATAAATTGGTTTACTATTGCTCGTAAATGTACACACTTACTAGACAATGCTTTTATTTCCGCCAACAGATTAGTAAAAGAATCAATTCATTATAAAAAAAAAAATGGATTTTAATAAATAACATAATGAGAGTGTAACTGATGGACGAAATAGGGAACTTGCATAGATTTTTAATTAATTTTATATAAATTTAATTCGACGTACATATATAAAGTAATACATAATATATGTAAAAAAAATTTTAATTCCATCAATTAGCACATATTTAAATTTTAAAATAGCAATTTTTCAATAAAAAATGACGTCATCTAAAACGGGTCGAGCGAAGTGACGTCATTAAATAGCAACATGTCATGCGCAGAGCGAACAGAAACAGCTGACAGATGCACACTACTGAGCTATGTGGCTATGTGTGTGAAAGACCTTTCGTTGTGTGTGTGTGTGTGTGTGTGTGTGTGTGCGCCCATGCAGTCCTGACGTCACATAGCGTTTTCGCGCCAAGATATTGTATCAAAATTTCAATAATTTATTTCTCCAAAAGTATAGCGAATTTCGAAAAAATAAAAAATAGGGAATTTGTTTTAATGTATACAGATTCAGAAAAAAAATTTGCAAGTTCCCTATTACCTACGCAACCCTACAAATACTATGACGGAAACAATTTCTGTGTGGTGGACACACATCTACTTACAAAAGTATTCATTTAGATTCTAGTGAAAATGTATGCATTTACTAGTTAAAATTTACATTTGATTGATTGTGAATACATTTACTTTACAAAATAGTGTATACATTTATTGATTTTGGTACTTCTGCTGGGACATATGCATATTTTTATACACATGGTGAACAGGGTGACCAGGTCTCAGGGTTTCACCCGGAGTCTCAGGGTTTCAACATCGTTTCTTCGGGCCCCGGGTTATGTTGTAAAATCTCCGGGTTACGCTAATTTTATCTAAAATTAATGTAAATGGTTTATAGTTACGTTTCATATAATCATAGCAAATTTCTATGGTGGGAATTAACATGTAGATAAATTGTGATTATTTCTGAACGATACATTTTAGACCAAAGGTGTAAATAAAAAAAATTACAAAGTGTATCATATGTTATGTTCAGAGCTAAAATATTTTTGTATATCGAGTAAATCAATTTTGAAATATTGCATTTTGATGATTTTGATTAAGAAGTCATGAAACAAAAATTGCAGGTTTTTTTTATATATAAAATCGTATTTTCATTTACTTTATGATCTTCTATAATTAATAAAATAATAAATTACTTTTTACACGTCCGGGAGTAGAAGTCGGTTTCTATGACGTCAAAATCGGGACAGAAGTAAAGTATTTACACCCTAGGTACGAAAAGACTTTCCGTAAGGGAGTTTTTATTATGACAAAGGTTTTTATACATAAATGTCTGTTGTCATGGTACGCGTTGCATGGAAACATTTCCAAAGGCTTCTAAATATTGCAATCTCACTCTGATTTATTATAATTCATTATTTATGAAATTAAGTGTTTCTATTTCCGATCGTAGAAAAAATAATATATACTCCTCGGGAGACACCACCATTTTTCCCTCGATGTATTTGTAGCCCTCTGTCTTCGCCCCCGGACTTCAAATCACATCTCAGGAAAAATAAGAGGTTTCTCTCCCTTAGTGTATAATGTACTATTATATAAAATCACAATATTAATTTTAATTTAATTTATATTAATCAAAACACAGCGTTTTTCATTCATAATCTCCTAATCTGTTATTAAAATGTAGATTTCGTGGAACACCCGGTACCTACGTATATGTATTTTTTTTATTGTTTAGTCTGTAGAGATTTTTATAATAAAAAATCCTGTATTTCCGATTTTTTTCAATCTCAGGGTTTACCTAAACTTTAATCTGGTCACCCTGATGGTGAACCTAAATTCGAGAGAGTGTTAAGTCAATCAACAAATTAAGTTAATTTCTGTATGGTACCGGCAGCAAGTAAAATATAACATGACATTGTTAAAATGACATCATCAGATGAAGAGATAATTATTATTAAGCGTAAAAAATATAGAGAGCGTGTAAATCATTTAATTTAATGGAAAAGCAAAGATATTTTAAACAGTTACAGTTTTGATTATTTTAACCAAAAGTATATAATAGTAAACCAATCAGTAAATTATATGAGGAAATTTTCATATATTCGTTCAGGTCCATGAACAAATATATGCAAATTTCCTGTCGAAGAGCTGTAGTGTTCGGTATGTTTTCTGTAGCGTCTTCCGATCTAAAAATGTCACAGAAATCACGGAGAGACCCCATGGGTCACGAAATGATTATTACAACTACAACATATGTCCGTATGTATGTCGTTCGTTCGCTCGCTCGTACGTTTTGTTGTTCCACTAACTCCTCCTATACTATCCAACCAATAATAATGAATTATTTTTTACAAATACGTATTACGGTCGATGTAGTTGTGCATGTGCCATTTTTCAATTTTTTTTTAGTTTTTATTTTATTCTTCTTTATTTTCCACTCAATTATGTTCAAAATTTTCGTGCATATGCAGGAAATGAAACATTGATTTTTCATATTTTTTATTTTGAAAAATTATGTAAGACCATTGAAGAATAAAATCTTTTTTGACTAAAAACTGAACAAAAGAATCTTAATGCATTTATAGTCGGCTTAGTCTGCTTTGCTTTTGTTAACAGAAGAAAATGTTTTCACACTTGTTTTAAATTTGTTGTTTTATTTCGACCTAGGCACCTACGATTTTAAAACTGTATTTAGGTAAATAATTTGTGATCAATTCAGAATTGGACAAACATCGATGAGCTACAGGCATGGATGTCTGTATTCATTCCTAGTTAGCTCATCGACCTCCTGTCGAAGAGCTATAGTGTTCGGTACGATGTCTGTAGCATCTTCCGATTTCAAAAATTTTTGCACAGAAATCCCGGACAGACCCCCTGGATCACGAAATGACTATGACAACATATGTCCGTATGTATGTCGCTCGTCCGCTCGCTCGGTCGCTCGTACGAGATTTTTTGTTCCACCCAGATTTCCTAAACTACCCAACGGATTTTTATGAAATTTTTTCTGCAGATACGTGTTATGGTCTAGTTGTGCAAGGTACATTTTATTTTTCAAAATTTTCCTTCGTACTTGAGAAAAAAAATATTTTCCAATATTTTTTCAGTTTTTATTTTTTTCCTGCGTTATTTTTAGTTCAATTGTATTAAAAAATTTCATGCATATGCAGGAAATGGAACAATATTTTTCCATATTTTTTATTTTGAAAAATTATGTAAGACCATTGGAGAAAAAATATTTTTAAATTAAAAATCGAACAAAAGAATATCAATGCATTTATAGTCGGCTTAGTTTGCTTTGCTTTTGTTATGAGAAGAAAATGTATTCACAATTATTTCAAATTTTTTGTTTTATTTGCGACCTAGGCACCTAGGATTTTAAAAGTGAATCTAGATAAATAATAATTTGTGATATATTCAGACTTGGACATACGTCGATGAGCTGCAGGCATGTATTTCTGTATACATTCCTAGTTAGCTCATCGACCTCCTGTCGAAGAGCTATAGTGTTCGGTACGATGTCTGTAGCATCTTCCGATTTCAAAAATTTTTGCACAGAAATCCCGGACAGACCCCCTGGACCACGAAATGACTATTACAACATATGTCCGTATGTATGTCGCTCGTCCGCTCGCTCGCTCGCTCGCTCGCTCGTACGAGATTTTTTTGTTCCACCCAGATCTCCTGAACTACCCAACGGATTTTTATGAAATTTTTTCTGCAGATACTTGTTATGGTCTAGTTGTGCAAGGTATATTTTATTTTTCAAAATTTTCCTTCGCACTTGAGAAAATAAATATTTTGCAACTTTTTTTCAGTTTTTATTTTTTTTCTCCTTTATTTTTCACTCAATTGTATTCAAAATTTTCTTGCATATGCAGGAAATGGAACAATATTTTTCCATATTTTTTATTTTGAAAAATTATGTAAGACCATTGGAGAAAAAAATATTTTTTAATTAAAAATTGAACAAAAGAAGATCAATGCATTTATAGTCGGCTTAGTTTGCTTTGCTTTTGTCAAGAGAAGAAAATGTATTCACACTTGTTTTAAATTTGTTGTTTTATTTGCGACCTAGGCACCTACGATTTTAAAAGTGAATTTAGATAAATAATAATTTGTGATATATTCAGACTTGCACATACGTCGATGAGCTGCAGGCATGGGTGACTAACCCATTCTTTGAATACTAGTTTTTATATAATGCTGGATCCCATCCTTACTAATTAATTTTAAAAAATGTAAAAATTATTTTTCTACCACCAACTACAACTTCAGTATGCCAGCCCTTGGATCAAGGGATCATACGTAATTTCAAATTTCATTATCGGGATCTAGTTTTGAAACACATTTTTACAAAAAAACTAGGAATGTATACAGACATACATGCCTGGGGAGATGTTGTACACACGGCATGCTACATTCGTAATATGAAATTGACAGGAGAATTCCAGAGACTCGGTGGTCAGGGAAGGAAGTTGAGATGGACCACTTGAGAGCCAGTTTAGAAAGTGATAGGAATCCACAAGCGACGACAAAAACTGGATCAAAAATGGAAAATGTGTTTTGATCGGCTACCCTGATGGTGTAAAAGGTTATAAACTATGAAATTAAGCAGATGACGAGTTTCTTGTCAGCCGTTACGTTATCTTTTTATGAAACCAGTTTTCTGTTCAAAGAACCTGACTTTGAGATCATCGATCCAGTTGACAGACCACGATGTAATTGCTAAACTTGATGATGATCCAAACGAGATAGACGATGAGAGACGAAATCCAGGACATGAAAATAATACAACGCAGGCTAATCACCCAATTCCAGAAGAAGTGTTGTGTTTTAAAATGTCAGGATACCAGACAAGACCCATCCACAGCAGAATCAAATAACGACAAGTGATAACAAGAGTGGCCGTGCAGGAAGAATTAAAAAACCTTCGACGAAACAAGACCTGGATAGTAGTCCCAAGACCACAAGACAGAAGAATCGTAAGTGGATATTCAAAAGGAAA
This sequence comes from Carabus problematicus, assembly GCA_963422195.1. Taxonomy (NCBI): domain Eukaryota; kingdom Metazoa; phylum Arthropoda; class Insecta; order Coleoptera; family Carabidae; genus Carabus; species Carabus problematicus. The sequence goes on from OY728580.1 coordinate 8,945,909, forward strand.
TACAATCAAGATGGCATCCTGGAAAGACATACGACTAGATTAGTTGCATGAGGTTACACTCAGGTTGAAGGAATTGACTACGAGACGTTTTCGCCAGTTGTGAAGATAAAGATAAAGAAATTGGATAATTCACCAACACAACATTACAGCAACCTATCTAAATGGAACCTTGAAAGAGCGAATATTTATGGAATAGCCAACACCGTTCCATGAGAAGGAGAAGGAATATCACGTATGTCGACAGCCCAACAATGCTGCAGGTCGACAGTCAAGGTGCCATTAAACTAGCAACAAATCAACTTACATCGGAAAGAAACAAGCACATTCATTTGCAACACTATTTTCTTAAGTTAATTAATAACTCAAAAAGTCAATAATTTTTTACTTTACGTTGGAATTCCCATGAACAATACATATATTCTATAAGTTCATTCTTCATTTACTCACTCTTCCGCTGCGTGTTGTCACCTGACCAGGTGTTTGCTCTATCGCTGGAACTGTCGGTGCTGAATTCCGATTTTCGGGCTGCGCCACTTTTGTTGTTGGATCTATTGCGACTCGCTGGTTTTCCTCCCTTTTACCAATCGGTTGCGAATTCTTTCTCGTTTTTTCCGTCTTAGTGGAATCGATTCCTAGTCACCATACTCTTATGGGTCTGAATTACATAAGGTCGAGGTCTCTTTGCCTCGTTTCTAATCACACCAGAACGGCTCAGGTCGATAATCCATATGCCATCTCCCACTTATAGCTCTTCCAGCTCTTTTACGCGGTCACGTTTATCGTATTACCATTTTTGTTTTCTTCGGCATTGTTCCTCTGTTTCGGCTAATTTTTCCCGTTTAGAATTTTGGGTTTTAACAACGATGCTTTGACTGGAACCGCCGTACGAGTTCTCCTTCCTATCAGAAGTTCTGCGGGTAAAAAACCATTGGCCAAAGATGTGGTGGCTCTGTAGCTTTGCAAGGCTGCATTAGACCCTCCTTCACCGTTAGCTCATATCTCGCCAGCCGATACTTTCTAATCTTGCTCTCATTGGGCCATCTCCGCCTGATAAAAGTTTTTAGCTTCGCACAGATTTTATCCATGGTATGAGCCTCGATGATTTCAGCTAATCGCATGTCTGAAGCAAGTATTTGTTACTAATGTCACATGTGCTTCAATTTCTTCAGCCAGGTCAGAGTCCTTTTTTTCTTTCGGCAAGGAACTCTACGAACTCCTTCCCTGGAACGTGGACTATGCCATAATTGTAACTTGCCTGTCTTAAGCGCATTGTTTGCAGGTTTGTTGCAGCTTATCCATCACTTTTGTTCTGAATATTGGCACAAATGGTTTAATCACAGGCGCAAACTAACGTATATCCCTCGTTTTATATCTGTACCAAGTTCTTTCTGGTCCAAATCAACCATTTGATTCAATTCCATAAGACGAGGCGTCGGCTATGATGACCGTCTCTCTTTTTGGGTCGGACTATGCTAATACTGGCTCCTCCATTAATTCTTTCTCGAGGGCTTCAAACGCTGCAATTTGCTTCACTCCCCATACGAATTTATTTTTCGCATTCGATAAATCATTCAACGGATGTGATTTCGTCTCAAGGTGAGGTATAAACTTTCCTAGGTAATTTGCTGAACCTTGTAAACTGCGTAATTCGGATACGCTCTCTAGGCGGTTCATTTTCTTTATCCCTTCAAGACGATCTGAATCTTTATGGACGCCCGACTCATCGATGACGTGAGCTAAAAATATAATCGTTACACCATGTAACATTATTTTTTTCTACAATATTCGATTGGAATCACTGAACGCATAATTGACGGTTCGAAACTTGCAAAATTTGTAGTTCAAGTAAAAATGACTTAACACGCGACCTTGGATTGTGTAAAATGACCGTTTTTGTAAAAACGCTGGAAAAATGATGGAGAGAATGGGCAGGGACTTGTGAGTGGGTATGTGGTACCGATCAGCGTGTGGAGTGCGGAGTTTTTGAGAATACCGTGATAAGTTTTCCGGGCTATTGAGAGGATTTTATCGTTAGTCCACGAGACTAAAACTACCTCTGGTAGCCGGATACCACCCGTACTAGGGGAGTAAATACGCGGTCAAAGTTAGACGAGTGGTGTGCGTCAGCGAGTTTATCGGCGGTCGAGTTAGCGATCCGTGTTCCGCGACGTACTTACACCAGAGAGTGGAGTTCCCTCGTCCAGCTGTGCTCCACCAGGCTCTACCAGACGAGTCCGAGAACGTGTAGTCCGAGACCAGACGAACAAAGCCGTGTTCGGGGGTTCGAGACGTTAGTTCGGGTGCAGTAGTAGATCCGAGACAACCTGGGCTATACAGATGAGGTCAACCCGATTTCGCCCTCAAATCTTGCGCCCCCATTGCCCCCGTAGAGACGATAAGTCTGGTTCTATGTTGATTCCGTTTTGCTACTCTCTTTTGTATTAGTAGCTAAGTTTAAATTAGTATTCATAGTAATTGTGTTTATTTGGTTTGCTTACAACTGTATTTAGTTTATAATTAGTTAAGAATCATCATCGCTCTCATTTCACTCATTCTCATATAGTCATAAGAATACTTTGTCGCTTTTCTCCTCTTGTAATAAGTTAGTTTTAATATTAAAGATTCAGCGTTGATTTGTTTGATAGTGCACACGGTATTTACTTTGTTCAAACGTATTCTGTCGAACACACCCGAATCCCCCTTCCAACTCTCGTACTCGTGTTTGGAAATTACTAGGTGGGGATTCCGAAATTCGAGTCCGTGGCGCCCCCCTCTCTTTTATTATAACTATCTAATCATAGATGACAGGTCGAACGGCTCCCCTCTTCACTGTAGCTACCGGGAAACATCGGGCGAACGTGTGCCCGTACGGCTCACTAAATATCATTTTGAGAGCCAAGTAATACGTGGGTTACAACCAAAATTACATTTATCTTTGTTGAGCGTTACTTCCTTTCAGCAATCATTTAATTTCCATTCTCAACCGCGCGTCCTGTTCCTGGATTGTCCGTCCATGCACTAATGGGTTATCACTATTGACTTGAAAGGATTTGTGACATGCGCTTTTCGAAAAACTTGGGCGACGCATTTATTCCAAAAGGATGTCGTTTATATTTATAGCGATCGAAAGGCGTTATAAACGTAAACCATGATTGGCGTCCATTTTCGAGGATTACTTCGCTTCGCTGAGACGACGAAACCACTTTCTGAATTTGGCATCGGGTGAATTTACCGATTTAAAGTTACGTAATCTACGCACTTTCATATCGTGCCGTTGGGTTTCAGCGACAAAACGAGTTCCGCACACCAATCAATTGGCTCTTCTACCCTGTTTATTATTCCTAGACACTCCATGTTATCCAGGTTGTATTTTGTTTCGTCCAGCATTGGGATTGGAATTCTTCTTGGAGCTATTTGCGCATGAGGAACGGCGTCCGATTTCATTCGGATCTTGTATGAATATCTCACTCGTCCAAGTTCCCCGAAGAGTTTTAGCTATGTCTTCTTAGGATCGAATGACATCTTCTCTCCGACCGTTTCAACAGCTGATACACGCTTAATAAAACCAAGTTTCTCTCTCGTCTTACCGTCCAGTAACATACGTTCCAGATCTTTAAGCAGTGGTGTTCGGATAGTAACAACTCCATGTCTCGTGTGAGTGGGGAGAGTAAGTTAAGAGAGGGTGCACAGCCCTAATTCGGGGTTCAATCTTTTTACCCGAAGACCAAACTACAGCGACAAATTCCAGCTCTGCTTCTACCAGTGCCAACCAGCCGTGCCCTGGTGCCAATTCCGTACGTTACAGATGTGTCCACTCGAGGTCAGCTGGTTAACACAGTCCTGGTGGTTGTCGTTTACTAGGTTACATTTGAATAATAAAAACATCAAAAATATTGAGATGCTTTTCTATTGTTCTGTCTAACCTCCAAGTTCTGCGGACATCAATTATTCCTACCCATACAGGGAATTAAGTTTCTACATATTCACCAATTACTGACGAAACAATTTCAACTACTATTACTTTTTTAGAAAATGTTTTTGAATATAATAACTTTCTTGTTTTTTGTTACCAACACTTTTATGATTTAATTTTGTAGCACTAGGTATTTACAAACTGAACTTTGTTTTTCAAATTTAATTTGTATTCCTTTCGGTTTCCAAAGTGAACTTGGTTTTTCAAATTTATTTGGATTGTAATCTTTTTTCAACGGTAGATTGTTCACCGGCCCACTATCGCGCAATACGATCGGTCCACAGGGAAACCTTCCGGTGTCCCGGTTGGCCAGTCTAATAGGGAATTTTCATGAAATTTTTATCTTTATTTTTTTTTATAAAAACATAAACTTGAGTACTTAAAATATGATATAATGCAAATAAACTATTTTTTGTTGACCATTTTTAAATAAATTCACTTTGAAATTTGTTTCGGAATTCAAATGTCCCCACCACGTGCACAGCTCGAGTCATGTGATGTGACGTCAATTATTAGTAAGTGACGTCACAAAATAACGCCAAAAAAAATTTTCGTAAATTATGATACCGATATGACATTTTAAAAGTATTTTAAAATTTCATGAAAGTTGCTTATTGTAAGCCTAATCATTGCCCACGGTCCAAATCGTCGCAGCACCGCTTGTCAATCATCATACGGCAAATACAACAGGTTCATTTTGAACACAGTCTAATTACAATAATGTAACCGCCTAACGGATTGTCACATATTCGATTGTAAAACTCAGAATAAAATTGTAAATTTTGTGGTCCGAAATTCTCGACTTATTTCGTCGAATACATGCTACAACAGATCCAAACCTGCCATAGGCAAGGAAGAGGCATGAGCCCTGTGACGTCAAAATCACAGCGTGTTACGTTACACTATATATATACAGTAGTTTAAATGAAAGAAGTCCCCTGAAGGTCATTGAAGGGCAGTACGAGTTTAGATTTTAACCACGCCCATTTTCTCATATTCAGTAGCGTCGTTTATCTAATTTTTAATGGGGCATATAAGATACTGTAATTTCCGATGGTGAGGGGTTAGCAGATGACGGGGAGATATAAACAAAAGAAGAACAATGCATGCATTAGTATATACCAGATATAAAGTTTTCGGTGAATAGTCGGCTTAGCACCGGTAACAACAGAAATATGATGTTTTGACAGTTCATTACGTTAATCATTTGTGTCTCACATTTTGAATTACAACAACGATTTAGATAATGATATAATATCAGTGGTTGCAATAAAAGTGATTTATTATAACTGTGTTTGTGTTAGTGCATAATACTGGTGTTAATTAGTGGTAAATAAGACAAATTGACAGAAAATGCAGCAAAATGACGTTACACGCCTATGCGACAGCTAGTAGTGTAGGGAATAAGAAATCAACGTACGTTATTGCAATAGTATCGAGTACAACGAGCCTCATTTTGTTTTGCTTGTCGTAGTATTGTTCGGACATTCTAAAGACAAACGCGTTATATCCATCCTTGTCGCGCGTGCTGTTTGACAATTGAAATGAGAGAGATAGATATATAACTATACGTTAATTCGTATATGATACAGATAACCTTCATGGGACTTCTTTCATTTAAACTACTGTATATATCTATATTTTCACAACACTCACGTGCTTACACAGCGATGGCCGATCAACTACTACTTTGTATAACATGTGATCATTGTCATAACAATCGTAACTATGAACACATCTTCCATATAATTCAGGGCCGTCTTTTCGCTTAGGCCAACGAGGCCATGGCCTAGGGCCCGCTTATACAAGGGGCCCCCAATTGATATTCAAAAAATAATAGCAAAATAATTAATTCATAAGACATAAATATAATTCATAGGACGGCCCGGATATAATTATTATATAAATACGAATAACACAAGAAAATAGTATATATAAATAACTAAACACATAAATAACAAAAATAACAGTTTAACTCTGAACTTTGTCAATATTCAGATTTTGACATGAGGTCATACAAATATGACCGCCGCGTTTGAGAACTGGCTGCACTCTTATTACGATGTATTCGCTCTTTAGTTTCTTTACTCTCAGGAAATACACTTTTAATCGAAAAGGTCGTGACTTAGTTAAGAGAAAAAAATTGATAGAGTATGTGGTACAAAAATGGTACAGAAATTGATCTGGCTATACTTTAATGAAAAACTAAATACGTTTTTTTTTTAAATAATGTGTTATAGAACTTTTACACACAAAGTATTAAATACAATTCAATAATAAATTTAAATGAACTTTTAAAAATTCCGGATTAGTTTCATAATGCCGCCCGGATACTCTGAACAAGAAGACATCATTGCGAAACTCCCGACATCTGACAACTCTGAACAGATCACGCGCTACTGCTACAATAGTCTGGTTGTCAGATAACTCTCAGTACCCGAGCTCGCACGATCATATAAGTCTGAAATGGTCGGAATCGGGGAAATCGTGGAACTGCATTAATTATTATTTATTATTAATACAGGCAGGGCAGGGTAGGGTAGGGTAGGTTAGGGGTGAGTAGGGTAGAGGGGTGTATTATTAAGTAGGGTAGGGTAAAGTAGCCAAATCTATAAATTGCACTAACAGCAAATGTATTGCACACAAGTTTAGCACAACGTTACGAACTAAGAACAGGCATGCTCGTATCACGTCGTATTATTTCGTAAACAGACATCGTGTCTCTTCGTACTACTACATATCTGACAACCAGACTCTTGTGCTACTGCTGCTGTAAATTAGTGACCTTCAACAGCCATTATCTAAACCGAATATTCTGTCGTGTTTTACTTTGTTGTGTATCTCATCATTTGCTGTGATGTTCAGAGATAATATATTATCTGTTAAGTGCAGTGGCATATATTTATGAACTGTATCTGATTTTGCTATATTCTAGAATTTAAAGGGACACTGTACCGAGAACTCAATACAACATATAGGTTGTGCGATATAACTGGAATGCAATGAACAATCATAGAGAAGGTAACGTTGTATTTGTTAGTGTAGATTGTAGACGGAACATTGAATATACAATCATATATCAGAATATTCAAGCTTACAAAAGAAATTTAATCTATTTTAGTCATGTCAGTGGACGTAGAGTCAAAAAATTCAACTGAAATCACCAAAAATATTATAAAAGTTCAGCAGCGGAGAAGTGAAAAATCAAACATAAAGGCAAAAAATGATTTCGTATCTTTAAGGTATAGTTTTACATGTAATAATAGTACATTATATAGCAAGAGAGAGAAACGTCTTATTTTTCCTGAGGTGTAATTTGAAGCCCAAGGGCAAAGCCAGAGAGCTACAAATACATCGAGGGAAAATAGCAGTGTATCCCGAGGTGCATATACTATTTTTTCCACGATCGGGAGTAGAAACACTTAATTTCATAAATAAAGAATTATGATTAATCGGAGTGATATTGCAATAAGTAGCCTTTGGGAATGTTTCCAAGGAGATCGTACCATGCCAACAGACATTTGTATACAAAAACCTTTATTATAATAAAAACACCCATGAGGAAATTGTTTTCGTACCTAGGAAGTAAATGCTTTACTTCTGTCGCGATTTTGACGCCATGGAAAACGACTTCTACTCCCGGACGTGAAAAAAAAAATATAACTTGCCTACTTTAACATATGATTGTTGCATATAACACTGTCACCTGATATTTAATTTATAGCGTTACACACACCACTGATCAAGAACAAGAATTATTTAACGCTCTCATGACTGTTGCTAAAACATCTGAAGAGAAATACCATGTGCTGGACGCACGTGACAAACTTATCCGTCTTGGAACCAAATGTATAAGGAACCTGGCCAACGCTGGCCGTACCGTAGGTACGTGTAGAGACATGTGTCCGGAGAAGGAACGTCTCCAGCGTGAATGGCAACAACAGGTGGCAGCGTTTGAACAAGCCAACGGCAGCAAGAGTCGCTTGAACCACGCAGTAGCTGTCAAGCAATACAGTAGAAGTTCCGCCGACCAGGAGTCACCTCTAGCCCATGAATTGCGACCGGTGGAAGTGCTGCAAATGACAATGGGGTATCTGTTACATAGCATCATGGACCTGTCCGACACGCCAGACGTAAGCAATAATTTATGTTATATACAGAATGACCCAAGTTTGAATGCTCACCATTGGGATCTCCGAAACTATAAGAGATACAAAGTCGGTTAAATTAGACAAAAGTTGCACATTTATGGGCCGATGTTGATGGCGATTTAATATTTTGAAAATATTGCATGGCTCACTAGATAATGACAAAAGTGTAATTTTTCGAATTTTAATTTTCCTTTATAACTCGGAAGCTACTGAAAATATCGAAAAATGTTTCAAATAAATATTTTAGCATAGACAAGAGGCTTTTCGACGAATTGAATGTAATTTTTCTTTATTACTTACTTCTGGAGATATGGCATGTAAGTTCAATTTTTTAAATAGGAATCATAGTTAATTTTAATCCAGTTAAAAAGTGCTACTTTTTCTCTTTACAATGATGTATTCGTTTACCTAAATATCTTTTTTAGTTTCGAAGAAAAACTAAAAAGTAAAGTAAAATGAATGATTTTTGTAGTGTGCCATGAAAATTTGGCATAAAACAACTAAATATGTTATGTACGTGCAAAACAATTGAAATTCAATAACATTTGATAAACGAAACAAAATTCGTTGCGTAAACTGAAAGCTAGTAGACAGATTCTCGTATGAAGCCCATACCTACATAAATTATTTTTTGTACCTAATCTTTTGTTTACCATATATTATTGAATTTCGATTGTTTTACATGTTCATAACATAGTTAGATTCAACTGTTTTATACCAAATTTTCATGGCGCACTACGAAAATCACTCTTGCGATATTTTTCACTTTGTCTTCAAAACTGAGACAGATATTTGTATATGTGAATACATTATTGTGAAGAGAAAAAATAGCAGTTTTTAACTTGATCAAAATTAACTATGGTTCGCATTTAAAAAATTATACTTGCAGGCTGTGTCTCCGGCAATATCTAGTAAAAAAAAATTCATCTGATTCATTAAAAAGCTTATTAGTTATACTAAAATATTTATTTGAAGCTTTTTTCAATATTTCCAATACCTTCTGACTTATAAAGTAAAATCAAAATTCGAGAAAATCACACTTTTGTGAGCCATGCAATATTTTCAAAATATGAAATCGCCATAAACATCGGCCCGTAAATACGCAACTTTTGTCTAATTTAACTGACCTTGTATTTCTTATAGTTTTGAAGATAATCTACTACGTACATTGAATATGGTATGCGAACGTGTGCACGTCTTGGCAGAAACTAACTAGTTGTTTTTGAATCGCAGGTGAACCTAGCAGAATGGTATCATTTCGTATGGGATCGTACTCGTAGTATCCGTAAGGATATCACGCAACAAGAATTATGTTCCTTGAGTTCTGTGACACTAATGGAGCAGTGTGCTCGCTTTCATATACACTGTTCCGCGCGTCTCATCGCTGAAAATAATTCAGTGTTTGGCGAGAAAATGAACACAGAAAACTTGACGAAGTGCCTCCAAACGCTAAAGTATATGTACCACGACCTAGCTCTGTTCGAGTCACAGGTGAAATGCGCTAATGAACCTGAGTTCCGTGCGTACATCATCTTGATTAACCTCAATGATGCCAACTTCATGTGGGAAGTTCCTGGATCCAACAATCTCGTGAAATCAAGTTTGCTATCGAAGTTTACTCCGCACTGGACAAGAACAACTACGTGAAATTTTTCAACCTGGTGCGTTCCGCAACCTACTTTAACGCATGTGTACTGTTGCGTTACTTCAATCAAATTCGATTGAAAGCTCTGAGGATCATCATGAAAAGTTATTCACCACGGCAGCCGTACACGGCGTTTCCGATTGCAAAACTAACCAATTTGCTGGCATTTGAAGATGAACAAAACACTATAACTTTCATGGAATACTACGGATTGCAATTGACTCGAGAGAATACCCATGTGCTATTGGATCATCATATGTTTCAACCGCCTGATATGCCATTTTCACTAGGACGTGTGATAAACGTTATAGAATCCAAACGAATTACTTCTGTGGGCGAAGCAATATGTGGAAACAGTTTGCCAGAGACAACGTTCCTGCAACATATTCCTCACGACAGTTTTAATGAAAATGGGCGATTGAAGTTGTCGGAAGTAAGCAAAGAATGGCAACCGAAATACTTGAAATATTTACAGCAATTGCCTAATAATAACTGCCAAGGGAGACAATCCAGTTCCGGGGAATTCCGCGTGGTTGACATGAATGTAGAATTAGATTGTTACCCTGAAGAGACACACGAACTTGCAAAGCCATCTGCGGAGTTCAGATTCTTTACACCGCCTCGAATCTGCAGTAACATTCCAAGAGAACAAGTCCTTAGCGTGCACAATTTTAAATTCACATCTCCAAAGGTTTTGATGGCGTCCGACATTGAAGATGTGTCAGATCTAGATAGTGAAGACATTTCGACCACGTCACAAGCTAATGTACTAGAAAATATTGATGAACAAGATATTAAACCGACTTTCACACCATTTGTGAAACCAGTTTGCCTAAATGATATGAAATCAGTTACACATATTTATGCGTCCAATCTCAATATCTTTAAAGATATTGCACAAAATCCACATTCCGCAGCGGTGTCAAATATGGATGATTTTAACATTAATAATAAAATTATAGATAATGCATCAGCCAAGAATACACCGATATCCCTTAGTTGTTCATTTTTAATGGAGAAAATGTTACACATGCACATTGAAGATTCTAAAACCCAGACTATTTTATCCTCAAATCAACCAAATCTGAAAGCCGACATCTCATTTCCAGATATTTTAGTTTCGTTTGATTCTTCTGCGAAGCAGAATATACCTGATTTAGATGAAGAGGATCGTATACTGTGCGAGCAAGTAAAACACGAATCAGAACAGCGCGAATTAGCTTGGAAAGCGGAAGAACAACAAATCGCATGTAAAAAGAAACTTAAATCAGAAGTCGGTAATCAACCGCATGACATGATAGTACAAGTTAATCAAAAGATGCGAATGACAAGATTGACTGACTTGGAAAGAAATATGGCAACACGTAGACTTGCCGAGTATTTCAACAAATGGCGTGACGTGACGCGTATAGCAAGGAAGAAACGGAAATCTTTCTTTGATAATCCTGAATGGATATCGAGAAAGTCTGTTAAAACTATGGCTAGCGAACTGCACACTAAGCATCAGGCGTTAACACTGAATGACATAAAGCGTTACAAGAGTGGTACTTTACAACAAGTACCAGTGAGAAAGCATGTACAGGTAAATTCAATTGATATATGCCAAATATTATTTGAAACTCTATGCAAAAGTGCACGCCGGAATGTGTATTGGAAGATTGGAATATCCATGCCTACTGACGTGGAAGACAAGTATAGCAGTTGGTATAAAAGGCAAATGAGAAATGCATTCCAGTTAAATGAGAATTTGTCAACGGTGAAACGAGTTGCCATGAATAATTGCGGTAGTTTTACATATAATGTCAAACACGTAACAGACTTAGAGAATGGTCTGAATGGATTAGTGTTTATTGTTAATGAAATTGGTGATGTAACTCATACGAGATTAGACAAACTCATTGATCGAAGTCAACCTGTCCCAGTACTTGCAATACTTGGGACAAATAGTTACGCATGCAAAGACCTGCTAACATTACAATTAAAATTAAACGATTTTAGAAATCAGGAAGCAATTACGGACTATAAATTAATATATTCAAATATGAGCCATTTTGAAACAGCATTAATTGACGGCTTAAAATGGTTAGCCACTAAAGTAGAGAAACCTCTTGATTTAGAAATGGACGCGATGTCATCTTACTTACACAATGGTGTAGGAGAAGTTTTCTGGCATAGAATACACTCTGCTGCCGATATTAATAATCACTTTGGGAAGCTTCTAACCGATCCGAATATTACAATAAAGTTATTTAACGAAGCCGTACGTCTACTAGTAAATATAACACTTAACCCGGAAATTTCAACTCAACAGAACTTTCCTTCTGAGTTTAAACATTTCATTGAAGATAAACAAATAATTTTACCGTGCACTTACGAATATTTCCCAGATAACTGGAAATGCGAAGCACATGTACAAAGAATGAGAAATAATATGAATCTTTTGTTACTACCAGAATACAATTATTCATGGCCTGCCAAAGACTTTATCGAATTTCACAACTCACTTGAAGATTACTGCGCTAGAATATTCAACAGGATTGATCCTACAGTCTTAATAAAAATTATAAATGTGGTTTATGAAAGAAACGGCTGTGAAAACTTGCAGAATGTGTGTTGGCCGGATATTATACAGATCATAGTATTAGAAAAATTGAAATATATGCCATTTCTCGATGAATCATTCGAATTTGCGACTGTTGTATACAAAAAGACTGACTTGAAACGATATTTGGAAGATCCGTGGTGGTATAAATTGAAATTGGTTTCAGACAGGATGAAAGCAATATAAATGGAACATTTCTCAAAATCTGACGTTACTGATACTGAAATAGAAAGTGATACGGATTGTTTGAACGATAATGCAGATGTGTTATTAGTAAGGAACCACATAAACAAGCTGAATGAAAGATGTAGAGAACGATGTAGAAATATATAAGCACAGATCATATATGTATTCATCTACTTATTGGACTTCCTCGCATTCGCAATCGAATGAATTTCTTGAATTTATATCTGCTCCATTCATTACATTCCGTAATTCATCTTTCTACAAAAGTTCACAAGCAATATCCGCTCAGAGAATCAGGTATTTGATTGTTATGAACGTTTAAGCATCTTATTAAAGCAAATTTGCTTTTTTTATATAAAAATTATATGTATTTTATAAATATCAGACAGAGTTACAGATTAAAATTACACAGACTTCGACTAGAATTTGTCAATAATTTTTGTCTTTCGCTTTTAAGCATTAAATACTCTCTTTTATACCCTTACATTTTACATCAATCATTTTCATCCGTACCATATTTAGTAAAATATTTTTTGGAATGTTTAGCATTCTGCACACATTTTTTTTTGTTCTCTCGTCATTCGTATAACAAATTCATTTTATAGTTTATATACACGCTTACTTGGTACTTAATAGTAATATTTAATTACTAGGACATTTTAATATTGCACTAAATGGCCTATGTTGTCAATTGAAACGCAAGAAACTCAATAAAAATTGTACTACTTAACTATCGAAGATATATTTACTTATGCCACCTTACACTAACAGTGAAAATATTTTTTCCCTAAAATCAAAACAAACAATACAAAAATTAATGTTTGAATATTGTTCATTCTGATCTTGTATCAAATCCAATCACTGTTCAAACAATTTGGCATTAATTACTTATTTATCTAAGCGCCAATTAAAATTGGAACAACAAATATTCACAACAGAAACCAAGAAATGTACATTTGTAAATATACATATCTCTCTATATAATAAGCAGGTAACTTATTACCGCTGGCTAATTGTCTGTCCATTTTTATACAATGATAAACATAAAACAACTAACAGAAACGAACACTACACAACAACAAAGTTAAACGAAACAAAACTATGCTATTACATACCAGGTGACAGGTATCAGTGAAAATATGTCTTCAAAGACAAATCTTATAGTCGTAATATTGTACCGTAGTCGAATAAGATAAATCCACTTTCATATATGATATAAAATCAAATGTAAGCCTGATTTGATTTACACAACCCAGTATTATGAATGTACTTAGTTTTAATGACATAGTATGGCACGCAGCAAAATTCACGGGTTTATTAATATAAATTATCAGCAATATTAATCCACTAAAACAATTATAACTTGAAGATCCTATTATATACATTGTTATACACACCATTTATGTGTGAACGAATAAGATGGCGGACATCACATGACCAACCTTACAAACTGTACATTTTTTGCTAGTGAATTAGTATCGCTTCATAGAAATGAATTAATAGTTTCAACAATAACACAAAATTCCACAGTACAGCGTTTTAAAAACAAATTCTTTACTTACATGTCTAAGTTAAAATGTAATTCACAGTCCTGTTTTAAATTTACCTACATTGTTACACAGAATTTAATACGTTCATGACGTACTTGTTTACCGGTAAAAACGGTTGAACTGGATCCATCATAGCTTCGCTCAGGTAACTCTTGATACGAGGTGGTACATGCAAATCATCCAGATCTGCCTTCGATTTGATCCGTTTGACGATTTCTGCCCTACACCGGTCTTGGAGATTGACAAAATCCCTTCGCATGGATGCCAGGGTCATTTCGGTTTTGGCTGCTGTTGAACAGATGATCGGATACAGAGGTTCACGCACCTCATTGAGGCCTTTAAACGCCACTCCTAGATTCTTTCCATCCTTGTAGTAGGTGAGTGTGCCAGCTATACCATCAAATAGAATTCCTATGGTGGTGGCTTCATTCTCTCGAAAAGGTTTCGTATAGTGGTACCATCTGCCTCCGTGCCACAACAACCCTTTATGTGACAGACCCCAGCCGTGCTCGTCTTCTCCTAGAAGATTAGTGAACGCATCCGCGTGTAGGCGTGCTTTTCTAGTGCCTATGCCAAACATCATACTCGTACCGAAGATCCTCTGGGAGATATTCAGTTCCCAAAAGTAGCGGCCGTTGTTGAGTACACGTTTTCCCCGTACACCAGCTGTTCCACTGCTCCAGTTTGGATGGAAGTGTGCGGTGCGGAAAGCGGTGCCGTAGAGTCGCACCTCTGGGCTCCTGTCTCGGCGGTTCCACGTCCACTGGTCTTCGCACCCGTGACTGAGGGGCTGCGGATCGGTGTCCATGTCTTCGGGCATCGTTGCCGAAGAGCTTGGTGCCCGATGCTATGCTGTCTCTGGCGATAACGGTTCCTCGTCAACGATTCTACAGTGAATAAAGAAGCATTACTTAATTTTCGAAAAAAAAAAAAATATATTAGATTTGTAATATTTCTATATCAAATATAGGATTCGTTCATGATTATATGATAGTCATTTATTATGTTAGAATTGTTAGAAATATAGTTAAGAATTTATAGTAGTCGATAAGAATATATAAAAATTGTACAAACACAATGGTACACTGATTATTAATAATGATGGTAATATACATACTACTGTAATAGAGAATGTTTTATTGTCCTGCAAAATCGACATAGAACATTGAATGATTTTTTGAAAGTGTATATAATTCTGTGAACCATATGACAATTATAAATAACATTCTAAATATTAAAAGTAGTTGTATGCAATGTTACATTTGTTAAGACTGGAGTTCATCTCTATCTTAAAGAAAATTCAACATACATTAATATATAATAGGCTGAATATTTTACACATGCATTCCCTTGCTATAGTTTAAACTGCCCCATATGCAAAATATAGGCGCGTATTAATTAAAATATGTTTCTTGTGTATTATAGATATTAGGTGACTCATATGCATTCGTGTATGTGCGGTAAAAAGCATCCCTGGGGTTATATTAAAGAGGGCCGGTGTGGCCGCGGCGACCACTGGGGCCCGCCTACAGGGGAACCACCCTTCTTGGTAACCCCCACGTACGTCTGGCGATGGCGGTGACTCA
Organism: Carabus problematicus; assembly: GCA_963422195.1. Classification (NCBI taxonomy): domain Eukaryota; kingdom Metazoa; phylum Arthropoda; class Insecta; order Coleoptera; family Carabidae; genus Carabus; species Carabus problematicus. The sequence continues at coordinate 8,961,602 of OY728580.1, forward strand.
GGCTCACTCGTATACTTTCCTCAAGAGACGTACACACAGAAATACACAGTGTGTATGTACGCGAGGATCAATAGTTAGCGCCAACACGCATGCACACACATACGTACATAACATACAGAGGGAGAATAAGCCAGCAGTACCCAAACAATGACACCCCTTCAGACAACAGCGGGCAATGAACCTTTCACTGAAAACACTGTTGACAGTCACTGCTATTTATTTATCATACGAGGCGCCCTAAGGAACGTCATTACAACCACCCTCCTGTGATCATTTTTTTGTCGTATTTAATACTGAAAAGGGTGTCCAGTTATACAATTGGAAGTTCTATACATTGATTGATGGTCAATTTATGGACATGCCGTAGATCATTACTGGCGTCGAGATAGAAATAATGAAATATAGAAGTTATGAATGTTAATTTATTAGGAATTTGTGTAATGTTTTTAGTAAAAGCAAGAATAAATATGTTATCTATGTAGTTGTGTATATTTTTTCGTTTATTTCTATAAATAATAAAATAATACTGAATAATGCAATAACAAAATGTACACGAAACATGCCACCAGTAAATATTTAATGCTGCGATATATTTTGTATAACGTCTTCAGCGTAAATTATTTTCGAATATTAGAATAATGCAGTATATTGTATACTGAAATGTTTAAGTAATTATTGTTTGTTATAATTTATCTATTGTTTATTAAATAAAACAAAGATTATTGTTTCTTATACTTACAATATTAACAAATACAGCACACCTGATTGTAACACTCAAAACAATTTAACTGTAAACCAATGGTAAAACGTTTAATCAACATTCAAATCACATTTTATTTCCCCAAATGCGATTCACCTGTTATCGTCAACTAGCAATCTAATTTATTGATTAAAACGTAACGTATACGAGTATACGGGTTGCTACAATCGATTTTGACAGCTGAAGAGATAAAAAATAATATAAGAACAGCGATTAACAAAACACTATCAGTGTGCTGTGATTATCTTGTAGACAAATCTGGGTTAGCCATGGAGTGATTGGTTGGTCGTACAAGTTGGGTGGTGTATAGTGTTTTGTTTATTGTTGTCATTGTTGCTAATGTTATTTTGTGTTATTACCGTTCTATGATGTAGTGTTGTTCGACAGAGGCTGCTTCTACGGTAGTCATTTTGCTTGTAGTTGTTAAGGGGTTGGACCAGCAACCACTGCTATATAATTTCAATGTGTTACTACTGGCACGACACGAAAAATACTGAACGCTCTGGCGTCGACAAATGTCGTCGAGACGCACCGGGGCGCCAGTTGACTTGCGCCGTACACTCGCGAGGTAAATTGGGGTGGCAGAATGCATGATAAAAAAATATCAGTGCATATAAAACAAGTGTACCACGTAACGAATATAATTTTACAAATTATATTTTTTTAAATACTTTAGTGTTAATAAATTTCTGCCTGTACAAATTGTAAAATTAAGTTGAATAAGATATCCTATTTAACTTTTATTAAAACAATTTTGTTAAAAAACCTATGTAGCAAATATGTATTATGTTTAAATAATGTTAATTACATAGTGTCCAGGTAGAATATGGATTATACTAATTTTGCTAATGTAATGTTTTCCGGAAGAGTACCTAAACTGCAGTTTTACCATTTTGTTTAACGATGCATTCGGGAAAACGTAATTGAGGAAATGATGCATTGAGGTGTATTGATATGATGTTTAATATTATTATCATAATTGCTAAATCCAAGTACAGTAAAGTCGCGATTTAGTGAACTCTCGATTAAATGAACAACCCGATAGAGTGAACACTTAAATTTTATCATTGCGTCCCGATATAGTGAACAACTGTAAACCCCGATACAGTAAACTATGGTATTTGCGATACTTCTCTGGGGGATCCCACTAAATATGAATTTAGATGGAGCGTAAACGAAAATACTTGAATTTAAAACAAAAAAATTAAATACTTAATGTCTGGGTAAAGGAGAATGTGTGACCGTGTTTGCTAGTAGAATATTGCAGTTGGCTCGTGCTACATGATTTACGACAAAAATTAGTACAAATTAACATGAAAAAAAGCGTAAACAATCCAATATTACTTAATTTTTTTCGCTTCTGCAATAAATAACCTTTTATATGTACCTTCCCATTACATAATATGTACACGTATACATAATATTATGTAATAGGTACATGTTTTTTTTTTTAATTATTTTATTGTAGATTTTCTTTTGTCAATTGTAGATCTTGAGAAGAAGAAATATTGAATCCAAAATGATTGGAACAAATGACTATAGTTCAAGATGATAACAGATATGCGACGTTTCGACCAGATGTTTTTTTGGTCATTTTCAAGCAAATCACAAAATTCTAGAGGAAAGAAACATAAACAAAAATATTCTCTAATATTTTTCAAAATATTTTTGTACTTTTTGAGTGTAATTCTCAAGAGATTTTGTTTATGTTTGTTTGAACTAGAATTTTGTTTTTTGCTTGAAAATGACCAAAAACCATATGGTCGAAACGTCATTTATCTGTTATCATTTTGAACTATAGTCATTTATTCCAATCATTTTGCATTCAATATTTCTCCTTCTCAAAATCTACAATTGACTAAAGAAAATCTACAATAAAATAATAAAAAATCATCTTTATGATTAAGTTTTGAAACAAACAGTTCACATTACCTTGAACTAACCATTTTGGATTCAATATTTTTCCTTCTCTTTTATTATTTTACATATACATACATAATTCTGTTGATTTAGGTACCTAGAATATAAGTTGTTTCTCAAAATATCTGAGTGAGACCAGAACCCCGAAAATGTAAACACCCCTAAAAAGTGAACAGGCTTGGCCGGAATTAGTTCACTAAATCGCGACTCCAAATTCAGGAAGTATCAGCACAGTATTTAGCTTTTCACGTGCTAGCGTTTATTTTTTTGGCCCCTAAACTTTTTTACAGGTTTGTATTATTCAAAAATATTATTTGTTTCAAAGTATGAGCCAAGTTTTTGCAAGTCTTCTACACTACATTGCATAATTTAATTCTTCCTATAAAGTACATTGTTACGGCCCTGTCGTATCTTATATTTTAATTAGTCCGGTTCTGCGCAGCGTCTGTCAAAACTGCAAATTCATTCTTCAACATGTCTCCGCATGGGCACCATGGATGTGATGGTGGACATGATCACGATGACACCCCTGAAATGGGAATACAGTATAGTTTATTTGAGAAAATCGACAAAGATAACCTGGAATGCCTGAACGAAGTAGAAGAAGGTTCCGGCAAACGAATATTTAAACCCTGGGAGGAGCGACTAAACTTTGACATAGTAAGGTTAAGTACATACTTCACATAAAAATTCAAAACTAAATACATATTTTTTTTTGACAGTGCGTAGAAAGTGATGCAGATGAAGAATTATTATTTAACATTCCTTTCACGGGAAATATCAAGCTGAAAGGAATAATGGTGATTGGAAATGACGATGATACTCATCCAGCAAAGATGCGACTGTAAGTTCATTGATCTACTTAGTTGGAAAATAGATTTCCGTAGTGAGAAATCTATGTTGTAGGTTTAAAAACAGACCACATATGACTTTCGATGATGTAGCTATAGCAGCTGATCAGGAATTCGAACTAACTCCGAATCAGACTGGTACTACAGAATTTTCTACCAAGTACGTATACCGAAATGCATTTATTTCAATTTATTCTTGTTTCTATATATTGTGTTTGTTGTAGAGTTGTGACTTTTTCTTCTGTGCACCATTTGACTATACACTTTCCGTCGAATTTCGGGGCTGATCAGACTAGAGTTTATTATATTGGATTACGAGGCGAGTTCTTCCAAGCACACCGCCATGGAGTTACTATTTGTACTTATGAATCTCGACCCAGTATGTCCGATCACAAGAATCCGCTTTCCGATAGCGTAACTCATCGAATTCAATAAACACTATTTTTGGCATGTATAATAATTATTAAAGTTTAATAAATAACTTGTGATATTTCAAAGACTATTTAGTAGTATTTTTGTATAAATCCGCAACAATCTAATGATAAAATTGCATATTGTTAATATATAAAAGTTATTCACATAGAATGAATTTAGAGTTGTGTTCTAAGCGAAATGAATACTATGTGTTATTATTTTTAAGTTCGTTGATTTTGTACAGAATATGAATATATTATTTAAAGGTCTTAATGGTAAGCAGTTAAAACTTTTTGTTGGGAGATTATCCATTTATTAACAATGATTATTACAATATTTTTGTACTAAAATAACAATTTATACATGTCATACATCTGATACGGTCAATACATCAATGGACAGAGTTCATATATCATATATTATAATAGTAATTAATTAGCTTACAGTGTTACATAAAGTAAATATACGTAATAATACATAATTGTCAAATATACCGTGCCAAAGTCTGAATTTCTTTATTAATTCATACTGAGTGTGAACGTTAAAGTCAGCGTCAATATCGATACTATGAATACATAATTATATGTAATATCATAAAGAATGTTGAAATTACGTATTCATTAACTTGATATTGATTATAATTTCACACAATTATCACGAAACTAATAAGCTTTTTAATATCACCAGAACAATTTGAGTTACACATTACAAGCGAATTAACACTCAAAATTAATTATTGTAGAAATTCAGAATCAAATTTTAATCATTCATAATAATTATTTATTATATGGCTGTAGTAATTATGTATGTGTATTTTATAAATATCTATAATATATAGACAATAAATTACATTCAACATTAATATAATAATAATTACTAACATGAAACATTGGGCTAAATCTCACAAAAGTATATATCTGGACAAAACGGGAATAAGAATAATTGTCTGTCATATGTGTAAATCGAACGGAAAGAACATCAATTACTTGTTACTGGTCTACTAACATTAATTAATCAACAAATGTAACAACATTCGTACGAACAATCAGTCATCAGCCAGCCATTCTGTATTCGAAATAATAATTCCATCGACAATAGTGTTCAACACATTAACAAACAGACAGACACAGTGGCTGGTATCAATCATCTATGCAGTTCTGTAATTCCTTGTTAATACACGTTGTACAATAATACTTAGCATGTATTAATGTCGAATTGCTTTCTTTTTCCACAACACAACAATGCATAGTCTTTCATTTTCATAAATGCTATAATTTTTAAAATAAAAAGAAATTATGATCTCAATTCTATAACGTACAATTGGCAATCGCATTAAGATAGGATAACATCGTGCATGTAAAAGTATATACATGCATCAATTCATAATTCAATATATCTAATTGCAATCAAAGAATGTACACTGCAGAATTGAATCGTGTGATATTACAAGGTGATACTGCAGTCATCAGTCATTCCTATATTACGTTTAGGAACATTATTTTATTGTTACTGAGCTGTTGGTAACAGTTGTCTGTGCTCCAATTGTAGTTGATGCTTCACTATTTGCGAACAACACATCTGGTAGGTTTCCATTGTCCTCTGTCAGCTCATCTGGTACCATTTCAGTCTCCATAGTTGATATGTATTGTTCTGTCGTGGATGGAACTGGCGGTTTAGCCGCTGGCAATGATTCCGCAGTTGCAAACAGAACTTTATCGATGTAGAACATTGTTCCCAGGTTATAGACAAACACTTCACTCTCCACAATATTGGCATCATTGATCCTTACAACATCTATAAACAAATATTGATTGATTATGTTGACATGACAACAATATTACAAATATTTATTTTATGTACATAGGCCCAGTTTCAGCGTGACGAAGCTGTCGCTGCCTCCCGAACCAAACAATTGAACGAAATACGATTTTGACAGTTGTCAATAAATAAAACGGTTTCATTCTGATTTCGAATATTGGGAGATTTTGCGTATAAGTGATATATAAACTGTGGTTTTTGTGTTATTTGGTTTTAGTTAAGTCTGTGCTATAATTTTTTATGATTATAATTCAGTTGACATTATTATTATTTATTTGACATTTTAATATTAATTATTCCGTGTGTGATTATAATAATTGCTGTAGTGTAGTGTAATAGTTCGGTGTGTGCTGTGCTAATAGGGAACTTGCACATTTTTTTTTCAATTTTTTTTTCTGAATCTGTATACATTAAAACAAATTCCCTATTTTTTTCGAAATTCGCTATACTTTTGGAGAAATAAATTATTGAAATTTTGATACAATATCTTGGTGCGAAAACGCTATGTGACGCCAGGACTGCATGGGCACAGCCGGGCGCACACACACACAACGAAAGGTCTTTCACACACATAACCACATAGCTCAATAGTGTGCATCTGTCAGCTGTTTCTGTTCGCTCTGCGCGTGACATTTTGCTCGACCCCTTTTAGATGACGTCATTTTTTATTGAAAAATTGCTATTTTAAAATCGAGATTTCTGCTAATTGATAGACTTAAATTTTTTTTTGTTTTCATATTATGTATTGTTTGAATTATGTACGTCGAATTAAGATAAAATTTAAAAAATTAAAAATCTATGCAAGTTCCCTATTATAAATCATTGTAAATAATTATGGGTTGAAAGCGTTATTTACCAAGTTGTGGCGACGAGGAAATTTTTTTTTTAAATTCCCATCAAATATTGATTTGAAACGAAATTAGTAATGAGATTATTAGCTCACCAACAGCAAGAATAATGTTAATTTTTCTTTGTAATTTACACCATCCGTGTCCTGTAATTAGTATTCACAGCTGTCGAATCCTATAGCTGATCATTTCAGTTAAATAGTGCTGATGCTGAATCATATCACTACATATTTTTTTCAGAAATTGAAGTTCAACACTTCTTTATCACATTATTAATATCATAATTTTAAACAATATTAATTTTTACAGTCGTAATAAATAAATTTTTCTGACAAAAACATTCCTAATTTTACTTGCCATTTTTTACATTTAGTCCACAACGTACGCTGTCAGATTAACCAATCAGCGTGTAGCGTACTGTACGTTTGGTAGGCAGCGCCATCTAGCAGTTGTCATCACAAAAAATCTACGTACACAACTGTCACTCAATCGAGAAGGTCGCGATAATCAGTAACTGGCATCTATTTGTATCGTACTATATACAACCAAAAAATTTCTACCAAATTTAACACCATGGAAATATGCTACTATAACAATAGCGTCAATGTTTCCAGTGTAGTCAGTCGAGCAGTACTAATGGCACGTTTATACCACTAAAAGTCTTTAGGCGTAATTTTGTATAAACATTGTTACTAATGTTTACAATTTATTGAATTTTATAAATCATTAAAAAAATAAAGTGGGTACTATATTTACCGTATTAATAGCATTAAATCATAATTATTTATTCATCTTCAACTTTAAACACTATTAATGTAGTTATTAAATTACCAGCATAATGGTTAAATAGAAACGAATACTTCAATAGTTTCTGAGTATATCGAGTGATAATTGAAGATAGGCGAGCAGCGATTAGGGGTATTTTGTATTGGCTAACACCAGGTATTTTTACAAGCTTTTATTTAGTTTCACTTGTTAGTCTGAAATATTCGGATTCAATTTTAACCCACTTCTACATATCCGATTGATCAAAATTCACAAAAAATCATACAAATTGAAAATACCTCTTGCAATATTTCCCTATGTTGTAATGTCCAATTTATATAAACATTTGCGCCCCACGCTTTTATTTATTTTTTCTTTTTGTGCAATTTATTAAAAGCTGGTTTTTAAAAATAATTTTTTTTATTTATTTTTAAAAGTACAGTAAACTTCGCTTATAACCAACCCGCTTAATTTTTGTTATAATCGCAAAAGTTCTCGGTTATAACGAACTTAAAACGGCATTTTACCAAATAATCAGGGGATTCCTCGAAATCTTTCAACTGCGCATACATACATGTATGTACGGTCGCCACAACTGTCGAGTCTATTGAACGCAGTCAGTTATTCATTGTATTCAATGTGTTAAAGAAGTGCAATTATGAGTTAAGCAAAAGATTCTTAAAAACTATTGTTAATGTACATATGTATATGTATTACAAAACATAATATTTAATTCAATTTTGAACAAATCTGGATTTTTCTAGTTTTGTAAAACATACATACGTATCATGTACCTACTTGAAACATGTACCTATGCATTAATAAAAAGAATAATTTTCTGATATTTATCGTTTATTACGAACTTCGCTTATAGCGAACTATGTGACTGTATCAATTGTGCAAAACAATATTTTATACAAAATTGACTTGTTAATCTGTAACTTATTGTCAAAATAATTTTCATTTATGATCATTCTTCCAAACCACAAACTAAATGTAAAGTATTAAATAAAACATACTTCATTTTTGAACCATACATTAATCTAGTAAATTAACTGCAAATAATGGTACCTTTCTAAATACATATGTTAATTGTATTTTTATTATAATACTACGACTTAATTGGAGAAACCCACTAAATAATAATAACTTACTTTTGTTTCTCGATACTGTGATCGTTTTATTTCCCAACGATCCGAATGTTATTCCGTCTTTCAAGTCACGGTCATACAGTCTGCCTTTCAAGAAATGGTTCAGTAATATTTGCAGACCATCGCCGGTAGACAAGTAATTGTCGGGCATTTTATCCAAGCCGAGTTTCTCAAAAGCCGTGTCTGTGGGAACGAAGAACGTATATCCTGTTCCAGAAACATGCGGTGCCAAATCGGCCAAGTTCAAAAATCTCGTGATATGCGTGAATCGACGGTCTCTTTCGAGGGCGAGAAAGGCGTGAGACAAAAATTGGGCACCGAACCAGGGGAAGGCGAGTAATGGAGGCGTCTCTTTGTCACGATGTTGCTGATGCAAGCGAGAAACTATACTCTCACTTACAAACAACACTTCACCGATAAACATGATGTTGCCCTTTTCAACTGCAGTGTCGCCCTTGACAATTGTGGCTCCGTTAACTGTGAATGTAGCTGTAAATAAAAGTTACAGAATTAATATAGGCCGTGCGAATCTAAATCGCAAATGTTAAATTACTGATAAAATCACAAATATGTAGTAAAAAAAAAAATAATTACATATAACGTCGCCCGAAATTTGAACCCGAACATCAATTGACGATCTGTTGCTCTATCAGTAGACTTCTAACCAATTCTAACTGGTAGAATACAAAATACTCTTTAATTTTAGGAGCAATTTAAATGCCAAATTTAAAATAAAATTATGTAAAAAAAAGTATTTATAATTTAAGATTGGATGTTGATTGGAGTTAGGACTTAAAATAATCGGAGTTGCTGATTCAAAAAAATCTTTTTTACACGTCCGGGAGTAGAAGTCAGTTTCTATGGCGTCCAACGCGGGACAGAAATGAAGCATTTACTCCCTAGGGTCGAAAACACTTTTCGTAAGGGAGTTTTTATTATAACAAAGGTTTTTGTAAATAAATGTCTGTTGTCATGGTACGCGTTGCATGAAAACATTTCCAAAGGCTTCTAAATATTGCAATTTTGCTCCGATTTATTATAATTCATTATTTATGAAATTAAGTGTTTCTACTCCCGAACGTGGAAAAAATAGTACAGTAGAGTCGCGATTTAATGAACTCTCGATTGAATGAACTACCCGATAGAGTGAACATTTAAATTTTATCATTGCGTCCCGATATAGTGAACAGCTGTAAACCCCGATACAGTAAACTATGGTATTTGCGATACTTCTCTGGGGGATTCCACTAAATATCTGGATTTCATTTTGCTTCCTAGGTATGTAAACATTCGCATCTCAGATCAGTGGTAAATCTTGACACAGAAGGTGCTAATTTCAGTTTTAAAATTTATTTAATCTAGATTAAAAGTAAACGAAAATACTTGAATTTAAAGCAAAAAAATTAAATACTTATATGTCTGGGTAAAGGAGAAGGTGTGACCGTGTTTGCTAGTAGAATATTGCAGTTTGCTCGTGTTTCATGATTTGAGATTAAAATTAGTATAAATTAACCTGAACAAAAAGCGTAAACAATCCAACATTACTTCATTTTTTTCGCCTCTGCCATAAATAAACTTTTATATGTACCTTCCCATTACATAATACACGTATACATAATATTATGTAATAGGTACATGTATTTTTTATTATTTTATTGTAGATTTTCTTTAGTCAATTGTAGATCTTGAGAAGGAGAAATATTTAATCCAAAATAATTGGAACAAATGACTATAGTTCAAGGTGTTGTGAACTGTTTATTTCAAAACTTAATCATAAAGATGATGACAGATGTTTAATCTCTAATATTTTTTAAAATATTTTTGTACGTTTTGAGTGTAATTCTCAAGACATTTTGTTTATGTTTGTTTGAACTAGAATTTTGTTCTTTGCTTGAAAATGACCAAAAACCACATGGTCGAAACGTCGCATATCTGTTATCTTCTTTATGATTAAGTTTTGAAATAAACAGTTCCCATCAGCTTGAACTATAGTCATTGATTCCAACCATTTTGGATTCAATATTTTTCCTTCACTTTTATTATTTTACATATACATACATAATTTTGTTGATTTAGGTACCTAAAATAAAAGTTGTTTCTCAAAATATCTGAGTGACACCAGAACCCCTAAAGAGTGAACAGGCTTGGCCGGAATTAGTTCACTAAATCGCGACTCTACTGTATGTACACCTCGGGAGGGACCACCAATAAGAGGTTTCTCTCCTTTGGTGTATAATGTACTATTATTTTATTATAGCGCTTCGCCTCAAATTTGAGGCATCTTCAGATATTAAATTTAATTCTATATCGTAGGTACATGGTTGAAATTTTGAAAAACATTAATACATATAAAACTAATCAAACTGGTGATAAAACTGGTGTAAAACAGCATTCCATTTTGCAATATTTGAAGAAATTAAATGTTTTATAAAACCAATTTCTTGAATTTTCTTTTAAAATGTGTAAATTAGTTTTATAAAACATTAAATTTCTTCAAATATTACAAAATACTGTTTTATACATTACCAGTTTGATTAGTTTAAATGCGTGTTTTCCAAAATTTCAACCATACACGATATGGAACTAAGGCCGGGTTCGAAATCAAGATTCTAGTATTTTAGGCAACGAAATTAGGGAGATTTTAGGATCTTGGCGGTAAATTTAGCATATGCAAATCAGGACGTTGTGTGCTTTTACAAATCCTAATGTCTATTTCTAAAATCCTAACGTCATTTAGTGAACAATTTAAGGTATAAAACCAGTCACGTGATACATTAGTGCACTAAATTGTCCAATTCGAACGCAGCCTAAACTTAATATCTGCATATGCCTCAAATTTGAGGCGAAACATTATAATAAAACTAGAATGAATACATATACCCGTGCCTGTAGCTCGGCGACGTATGTCCAAGTCTGAATATATCAAAAATTAATATTTACTTAAATACACTTTTAAAATAGAGAACACTAGCTCGCAAATGAAACAATAAACTTTAAATAAATGTTAAGGCCAGTACATACGACGATAGAACATAGATTTTTTGTGATAACAGCTGCGGCGGAAACCAAAAGTATGGCGCCAGTTGTACAGTATATACCGCACGTTGATTGGTTAATCTAAAAGCTTACGTTTCGGAGTGAATATAAAAAATGACAGGTATAATTAGGAAATGTGTGTTAGAAAAATCTATATATTACGGTTGTAAAAATAAATATTGCTGTAAATAATAATATTAATAACGTGATAAACAAGTGTTAAACTAATATTTGTGAAAAAAATATATTGTGATATAATTCAGCACTATTTAATTGAAATGATCAGTTGTAGGATTTGACAGATTTGAATGCTAACTACAGGACCCGAAAGTATAAATTAAAAAGAAAAATTAACAAAACAAATTAAAAATTAATAAATAAATTGAATTATGTAGGAGTATCTTTTATTTTCGATAGCCATATTTATAAAAATATATCTTGTAGTGGGACATCTCTAGCATCGATATCGATTTATGTTACAGAGTTAGAGTATTAATATTTGCTGTATGATACATAGCACAAAAATGGCAGCGTACATTCTTATTCGGAAAACCAATGAAATTCTTACTATTTGTGAGTTAATAATAATAAACTCAGTAATGACTATGTTTGACACCTATATAAGGTAACTTATTGTTTTTATTTTTGGCGTTTGTGTATTACTATCTCTTGTTTGGCTTCCAGATGTACTTAAAAGTTACCTGTTTATTTACTTTGAGAATGCCCTAAACTCAGGTTGAAAGGTCAGTATAACTTATACACATACCTTTTATATTGAACTACTGAATAAAGTTCTTGACATCTGAACTTAATGGTCATTTATTTCAATCCTAAAAAGTTTACAAACTCAGTAATGATACCATAACTAATTTCGTTTTCTTCAGTGCTGTTACACCTTCATTTGCAGATGTCCATGATAACGTACTCCTTTTATTACTTCTTATACATAGTATAAAGATATAGGAATCATGAAATATTTCGATTATGAGATTTGGAAGGAAATACATGTTTTGAGGTCCACTGAATACGTTTTGACTATTTTCGCAATAACGTCTCTGTGTGTGGTTGTGTGTCTGTATGTTCATTATCTTAAAAAATAAATTGAAAAAATAATTTTTAAAAACAAGCTTTTATTAAATTGCACTAAAAAGTAATAAAAATAAAAGCGTGGGGCGCAAATGTTTATATAAATTGGACATTACAACATTTACGCCCCATGCTTTTATTTCTTTATTTATTACTTTTTAGTGCAATTTAATAAAAGCTTGTTTTTAAAAATTATTTTTTCAATTTGTTTTATTTATTTCTTTTTAGTCCTTATTCTGAGTGGTCTTTTATGTGTGTGTGCGTGTGTGTATATATACATTAATCCGCCTAACTTTTATATGCTCCTGATACGTGAATGATAAAATTCATCTGTTGCTAGGCAATTCAGTAAAAACCTCTTAAATTTATGCTACCCGGATACGTGAAATGAAGAAAGTTGTGATTATTATTATTTATTTATGGTGGTGCTCTGCTATAGGCCTGAGCCTCTTCAGAGTGTATGCGTCAGTGTAGTGCAGTGTACCTATCAGTGTACCTATCCTATGTGTTGTATTGTTTCATTTGTATGCCTTTTTGTGGCTGCCATTGGCCCCTCTATCTACTTGTCACATGACGTACGCCAGAGGTGACATTAGTTCGATTTAGGGCCTAGCGTGTTTTAAGTACTAGTGTACCTAGGCAGGGGAAACCGTTTATTTATACAAGTATGTTGAATTGACTCTATATATCACGACTGTACTATAGCGACCCGCGACTAGGCCCAGTTTCAGCGTGCCGCCGTAGGAAAACATTTGAACACAATACGATTTTGACAGTTGTTAATCAACAAACTACAGAATTCAGTTGTGATTCAGTGTAACACACGAATATTTGTGTAAAATTGATATACAAACTGTGCATTTGGTGCAATTACATATTAATTATTTGTGTAATATTTGTGTTGTTATTATTCATAGGTATTATTCATTTTACTGGAAATTATTAGGTGTTTTTGTTTACGCATATCATGCAATAATTGTAATTTGGTTCATTATATGAAGTGTTATATACCAAGCTGCAATCTACAAGATACAAATGTACTTCATGAATTCCCATCAGACATGAATATGACACATAAATGGCTTGATGGTACAAATTTACACATTGGTACTAGTAGATTATTAAATGTTAGTTTTTCTCCAATGTTAAATCGCGGATCACATAATAAAAGATGTATTTTTATCTTTTGCAGTAAATGTATACCTATGTTTTATATTTTATTTTATTATGAAATTTTATAAAATCAAATCTCTTTAAGAATTATTGACAATATTAATATGTCTATATAATTCACGATTAATTTTGCATTTATAATTAATAATTCTTACGCAACAATATTTTACAACTAGGCTCTTCCCGTGAGCACCATGTGCCCATATTCGTAATTTCTATAATAAACTATTTTTGAAAATTTCTGTGTCTAAGTTGCATGTACCTTTTTTTCTCCTAATTCCAAACTCTCTAGAATATCTTGATTTTGTCTGTTTATCCATCTTTCCTGTCTTTCTCCATCTAACCATCATTATTGCAGCCTTAATAGACTTTGTAGAAGTACAAATATCGTATTTTAGATATTTTAAACATAAATTCACAAACACTACTTGTGTGCATGTGTGAGATGTCAAAATGTTGTTATTATCGTTTATATTTATGTTGTGAAGGGGTGCTGTCATTTCATGCGCTGTCATTAACGTTGACTATGTTTCCTAGGTTACACAATTGCAGCTAACTTCATGCGTGACTGACAGACAAGGGCTTTTTAGCTCATCGACCTCCTGTCGAAGAGCTATAGTGTTCGGTACGATGTCTGTAGCATTCTCCGATTTAAAAAATTTTTGCGCATAAATCCCGTACAGACCCCTTGGATCACGAAATGACTATTACAACATGTGGCCGTATGTATGTCGTTCGTCCGCTCGCTCGCTCACTCGCTCGTACGGTTTTTGTTCCACTAACTCCTCCCAGACTATCCAACCGATCTTGATGAATTTTTTTTAACATTGCGTATTATGTGGTCTAGTTGTGCAGTTGGTTTTTGTTTTTCAAAATTTTGTTTAATACAAATTTTTTTCAGTTTTTATTATTTTTTTTCTTTATTTTCCACTCAATTGTATTCAAAATTTTCTTGCGTATGCAGGAAATGAAACATTATTTTTCCATATTTTTTATTTTCAAAAATTATGTTAGACCATTAAAGAAAATATTTTTTAATTAAAAGATGAACAAAAGAAGAGAAATGCATTTATAGTCGGCTTAGTCTGCTTTGCTATTGTTAACAGAAGAAAAAGTTTTCACATTTGTTTTAAATTTGTTGTTAGCTCATCGACCTCCTGTCGAAGAGCTATAGTGTTCGGTACGATGTCTGTAGCATCTTCCGATTTCAAAATTTTTTGCACAGAAATCCCGGACAGACCCCCTGGACCACGAAATGACTATTACAACATATGTCCGTATGTATGTCGCTCGTCCGCTCGCTCGCTCGCTCGCTCGCTCGTTCGTACGAGATTTTTTTGTTCCACCTAGATCTCCTAAACTACCCAACGGATTTTCACGAATTTTTTTTTGCAGATACGTGTTATGGTCTAGTTGTGCAAGAAACATTTTATTTTTCAAAATTTTCCCTCGTACTCGAGAAAAAAAATATTTTCCAATTTTTTTTCAGTTTTTATTTTTTTTCTGCGTTATTTTTTATTCAATTGTATTCAAAATTTTCATGCATATGCAGGAAATGGAACAATATTTTTCCATATTTTTTATTTTGAAAAATTATGTAAGACCATTGGAGAAAAAAATATTTTTTAAATAAAAATTGAACAAAAGAAGATCAATGCATTTATAGTCGGCTTAGTTTGCTTTGCTTTTGTCAACACGAGAAAATGTATGCACACTTGTTTTAAATTTGTTGTTTTGTTTGCGACCTAGGCACCTAGGATTTTAAAAGTGAATCTAGATAAATAATAATTTGTGATATATTCAGACTTGCACATACGTCGATGAGCTGCAGGCATGTATGTCTGTATACATTCCTAGTTTTTTTTCTCCTTTATTTTCCACTCAATTGTATTCAAAATTTTCTTGCATATGCAGGAAATGAAACATTATTTTTACATATTTTTTATTTTGAAAAATTATCTAAGACCATTGAAGAAAAAAATATTCTTTAATTAAAAAATGAACAAAAGAAGATTAATGCATTTATAGTCGGCTTTGCTTTAGGTAAATAATTTGTGATAAATTCAGAATTGGACATACGTCGATGAGCTGCAGGCATGGATGTCTGTATCCATTCCTAGTTTTATTTCAACCTAGGCACGTACGATTTTAAAAGTGTATTTAGGTAAATAATTTGTGATAAATACAGAATTGGACATACGTCGATGAGCTGCAGGCATGGATGTCTGTATCCATTCCTAGTCTATATATAATATTAGCTGACGTTGTTTGACAGTGACAAGTAGCTACTGTAACTAGCGCCAATACTTCAACATTTGACCGAGCTGTCAGCACAAAAAATCTATTGTTCTATCGCTACTGTAGCAAGCCGATATGAATCTAGAAGGTCGTGCTATATATATATATATATATATATATATATATATATATATATATATATATATATATATATATATATATATATATATATATATATACATATACCGGGTGTTAATTAAAAAACTGGCCATAGGCGTTTAACATGTAAAATCAGTTTTTCCTCCTGCATTAGTTACCAAATTACTTTAGAGAAAAATACTTTAAATAAAAGTTGTAGAGAATTAAATTCTGCATCTAAGTGAGCAATCAGATTTAATTTTTGACATTTCATAACTGAGAAAATGAAGTTTAAAATTTCATGAAAACACATAATATATAGGAATAGCCATGGAATTTAAACAAAATTAAAAACAGATATTTCTAAAAGTATGGAACAGTTTTCACATGAAGAAAAGCTTCAAGTAATAAAATGGTTCTATTCTGGACAAATTTATCTAAATATTCGTGATTGAATAATTTTTTTGACAGCAAATGTCATATAATTGTTTTTAATTTTGTTTAAATTCCATGGCTATTCCTATATATTATGTGTTTTCATGAAATTTTTAACTTCATTTTCTGTTATGAAATGTCAAAAATTAAATCTGATTGCTCACTTAGGTGCAGAATTTAATTCTCTACAACTTTTATTTAAAGTATTTTTCTCTAAAGTAATTTGGTAACTAATGCAGGAGGAAAAACTGATTTTACATGTTAAACGCCTATGGCCAGTTTTTTAATTAACACCCGGTATATATATATATATATATATATATATATATATATATATATATATATACCGGGTGTTAATTAAAAAACTGGCCATAGGCGTTTAACATGTAAAATCAGTTTTTCCTACTGCATTAGTTACCAAAATACGTTAGAGAAAAATACTTTAAATAAAAGTTGCAGAGAATTAAATTCTGCATCTAATTGAGCAATCAGATTTAATTTTTGACATTTCCTAACTGAGAAAATCAAGTTTAAAATTTCATGAAAACACATAATATATAGGAATAGCCATGGAATTTAAACAAAATTAAAAACAATTGTATGACATTTGCTGTCAACTGTATGACAATTGTATGACATTGTAACTGTCAAAAAATTTGTGTTTCGTAATTTTCGTTCTATAACAGATATTTCTAAAAGTATGGAACAGTTTTCACATGAAGAAAAGCTTCAAGTAATAAAATGGTTCTATTCTGGACAAATTTATCTAAATATTCGTGATTTAATAATTTTTTTGACAGCAAATGTCATACAATTGTTTTTAATTTTGTTTAAATTCCATGGCTATTCCTATATATTATGTGTTTTCATGAAATTTTAAACTTGATTTTCTCAGTTAGGAAATGTCAAAAATTAAATCTGATTGCTCAATTAGATGCAGAATTTAATTCTCTGCAACTTTTATTTAAAGTATTTTTCTCTAAAGTAATTTGGTAACTAATGCAGGAGGAAAAACTGATTTTACATGTTAAACGCCTATGGCCAGGTTTTTAATTAACACCCGGTATATACCGTTTGTTTTTTTAACCTGAAACTTTCAAATATCTCGAAAAATAGGCACTCTACGAAAAAATGTCAATTACCAAAATTTAATCATTCTGCGGGGGATAGTGCAAAAAATAGTCCCCCACCCCCCCTTTTGTGGGAGGGGCGGCGGTAACTTTGAATCTAAAATAGGAACCCAAATTTTTTATTGCAGATAAGGATTCTACGGCTAAATGTACATACGATTTGAATGAAATATTTTGTTTGGTTCACTATAATCGACGAAATTCAATTTTTTTCGATTTCTTCTACTAAGAACATATGCCTACGATTCTGCAATACGTTTTAAATAATAAATAAAATCAATAAAAAAAATAATTTTTAAAAATAAGCTTTTATTAAATTGGACTAAAAATAAAAAGCCAATAAATAAAAGCGTGGGGCGTAAATGTTCATATAAATTGGACATTAGAACATTTACGCCCCACGCTTTTATTTATTGGCTTTTTATTTTTAGTCCAATTTAATAAAAGCTTATTTTTAAAAATAATTTTTTTATTGATTTTATTTTATTCTTTTTAGTCTGTGGTAAGTGTATAATTGGATTAAAATTGAAGTTGATTTACTGTTTTGATATTCGGCAAATAGATGCACTTTCAATAAATGTGAAAATGACGAAATGTTCTTAAATTGGTCGATAAGTTTATTTTCGCTTACCATTTTTAACGCCACGAAGATCGGAATATTTTATGGACTGACCCTGTGCTTTGTTAATGGTCATAGCAAAGCAATCTTATTACATCGCAGAACTTCACAAATTTTTTGCAATGAGATAGGGAATTACACTAATTAATACTAATGTTATACACTGACATAAACACAGTTATAATTATAATAAATCACTTTTATTGTAACCAATTTTATTTTATTAATATCTAAATCGTTGTTGCACATTCCAAATGCGAGACACAACTGTCAAAAAACGTCGTATTTCTGTTGTTACCGGTGCTAAGCCGACTATTTACCGAAAACTTTATATCTAGTATATACTAATACATGCATTGATCTTCTTTTGTCCAATCCCCCCGTCAGACAGACAGACAGACAGACAGACTGACTGACTCACAAGTGAAACTAAATAAAAGCTTATAATAAAAAAAAACCATCACGTTTTCATTGTAAATACTCGAAATTCGTTGTCAAAAAACAAATACATATCGCGTTACATATCCACCTTTTTAAATTAATACAAAATGCAGTTTTGTGAAAACAGAGAATGAAAATACATATACATATATATTTTTGGAGCGATTTTGGACGTATAGAGTCATAGGGTAAAAAAGTCAGAAGGTACTAGAAATACTGAAAAAAGCTTCAAATAAATATTTTAGTATACCTAACAAGCTTTTCGATGAATAAGATGAAATTTTTTTGTACTAGATATTGCTGAAGATACAGCGTGTAAGTTGAATTTTTTAAATGGGATCTATGGTTAATTTTAATCTAGTTAAAAAGTGTTATTTTTCTCTTTACAGTAATGTATTCTACAAATATCTTTTTCAGCTTTGAAGAAAAAGTAAAAAGTAACACAAAAAGAGTGATTTTCGTAGTGTGCCATGAAAATTTGGTATAAAATAGTTGCATCTAATTATGTTATATACATGCAAAACAATAAAGACAAAAAATAATTTATATACGAGACTCGGTCTAATAGTTTTCAGTTTACAGAACGAATTTTGTTTCGATGTGTATGTATACTATACATACACATTAAACCTCCTGTTCTTTATGTGTTCCTGATACATGAGTGATGAATCCGAAGATTTCGGACAGACTAACAGACTCACAAGTGAAACTAAATCAATGCTTGTAAAAACGAGCAAAGACAGGAAGATGAAACTTCATATTTAAAAGTTTATTGACTATACAAAGAGCTGACTAGATTTCTAGCATAATTGCCCAACCGGAAGAGGAAGTTTACCGAACATCAAAATCTAATATTGCGAATTATTGGAGAAAATAAAAGAGATATGGAAAAAGTTTTGAAATAAAAGTTATAGGAAACAATAATCTTAAGAAAAAATGTTCTATGTATTTCTGTTCTATCATTGTCCATTTTTTTTTTATAGAATGTACGAGCGAGTGAGCGATCGAGCGACATACATACGGACATATGTTTATGTTGTAATAGTCATTTCGTTACCCAGGATTTCTGAGCAAACATTTTTGAAATCAGATGCTATAGACATCGTACCGAACACTATAGCTCTTCGACAGGAAGTCGATGAGCTAACAAAAACATTTTTTGAATCAGCAACACCGATTCTTTTAAACCCTAACTCCAATCAACATGCAATCTTACAATTATTATATTGGCTTAATAACTTTAAAAATGTATTTATAATTTAATACAATACAAATTAGCTATTTTTGCAAGATTTCTGAAGCTCATTGGATATTTTCTTTTTCGAAACCCATTATGGAAAAAATGATATAAGATATTAATTATGTGCATTTGCAAATAAAACAAATAAATAAAAAAAATCACAAAGACGATTTTTTATTTAAAATTGTATTGAGTAGGATGTCTTACACATTAAATTGTTGTATCGTTTCTATGATGGTGATAATACTTACAAGACTTGCGGAATAGTACTTCTCTGCCTCCTAGTGTTTTGGCGATTTGGCCATCACGTATGTTCTCCTGGCGCAAATTACCGCGAATGAAATGGTTGATCATAACATTCTCAGTGAACTCTGGCACGGAGAATGGATAGAAACCCCAGTCAATGGGATGCCAGCGCTGGAAAGCATGATCAGTGGGCACAAATACTGTGTACTCTTCACCTATGGACCAACATTTTGAATTCAATATAAATATTCAAATACTATTTCGTAGTTATCATATTTACCAAGGCTTAAAAAATTAAATTCTTAATAATACGGTTCTGATTTGGTTAGTGAAAAAATATACGTGTTATGCCTTATATTAGGAATAATAAGGCACATATACTACTAAGTTTTAAAATTATTTTTGGAAATGAAAACCTTATGGAAGGTTATAAGATGCCGTACCTTCTTTAAGTAGCTGTGACACATTGGACCTAGATAAGAAATGTTGGAACACCCTGACGCCGCTCTTGAGATACGACAGCACTTGACTAACGTTGTCAATGAACGTGGAATTTTTCCATGTAGCTGGTGCAGTTGTCGATGATGTTGTTCTAACCTCCTCTTTCACCGTAACTACAGACAACATGCCCACATCTAGTTTGCCCTGTTCCCCACCAATCATAACATTTTTCTTCAGGATTTTGTCATCGGGAAACAAATAACTGTCCAGAATGATCAAAATGCCGTTGGGCACTTCGATTTTCGTCTCTAATACTTGAGCATCGTTCACATATAGTTTGTCATTCGATTTGTGAACTTTTATTTGTTTTCCGCCTAAAGTTTTGAACGTGGTAGTATTTGTTAAGTCCAATCGTTCTCCAAGAAGGATGTGATCCAGTAACAGTTTCTTGACAAGTTCAGGCTGTTTTAGAACACTGTCTTCCCGGGTTCCCGCGCTGTTCCGTGGCGCTAGTATCGTGAATGGTTCAGCTAAAAAACGAGGAATTTTATTAATTAATTAATTGTTATACAAGACGCACCTTTCATTATGCTAATGAAAAAGGGCGTTATTAATGCTGTTTGCATGTTAATGGTGGGCTGTAATTTTATTTGCTAAACCCACATTTTCATGGGTGCAGCGTCCCGAAAATCACGCAATCACATATATAATATATAGATAACATATAGATTCCTTATATTTTCGTGTTATTATTATTATAATTTGCACGTTATTAATCATGTTCATATTTCGATAGTGCCAACTATATAACATCTTTCGTATTTTGTAAGTATTCATCATATTAAAAACTGGACATTTTTTTTATTACAATCCTTATACCATTATCGATGTTTTGCGTCTTTCTATATTCTAGGTATTTATAAATGTACGTTCTTCCAATATACATGCATAGTCTATTACATCTTATTATAACTATTTAATGATATACATACATACATATGTATCAGATGATGTCACATGGGTGTGTGTGTGCAGTGAATATGGATGAATGAATTGTCTAAACAGATTAGGAATGATGACTTTCGTTCATCATGTATTCATCACAGGTATATCCGAGTTATTATTTATCTATTTTTGTAGCAACGACCCATGCACCAGCGGCATACTAGTGATATACACAGACATATTAGCTAAACAAATGCCTACATTAAAAAGTACTATCTCTGTTTGATATACGTAGAACTTTTTTTGAACGACAAAAATAATATCACGAAAGTTTTAATCTACAATTTCGCGTCTCAGCACATGGACGGAATGACTAGTAATTTACTACAAGGTACGTTCGTCTATGGCATATAATATATGCCATAGACGAACGTACCTTGTAGTAAATATAGAGCATATCATGCTCTACATCGTAGATTTTATGGCTTAGATATTATCACCATAACAAAATAAAAAAAAATATTAATGCCCAGATGTTTACTAATAACGAATTAAAATAAACAATTTCGTATTAATTTTGCGGTGTTAATATTATGTTACAGGTAAGTGTAATTTCATTTCGGTATTATTCGTTTTAATTCGTGGTTAGTTAACAATGAATTTAACAAAGATCAGTGGTATAAACGTAAATATATTTGATTAATAATATTGAGGAATATAATACATATACCGGGTGAGTTTTTTAACCTGAGACTTTCAAATATCTCGAAAAATAGGCACTCTACGAAAAAACGTTAATTATCAAAATTTAATCATTCTGGGGGGAAAATACATTAGTGCAAAAAAATAGTCCCCCATCCCTCTCTTTGTGGGAGGGGCGGGGGTAACTTTGAATCTAAAATAGGAACCCCAATTTTTTATTGCAGATTCGGATTCTACGGCTAAATGTACGTACGATCTGACTGAAATATTTTGTTCTGTCATTTCAATTAAGTATCTGTCATTTCAATTAAGACATTTTTAGTAATATGAAATGAGAGAATAATTCCAGGGAAAGAGTAAAAATACCACTATGATTGAAAGCAACAATAATAACACCAAATATGTATTACGTAATGTATATTTCATTGGTAGTGCAGTTGCCCTGTCCTGACTCACTTATGCCCGGCGCCACTGTACCTGACGTATGCATGTATGCACGACAAGGCAGTGGCCTGCGTTCCAAGATTTCAATTTCTATACACCTAATGGGTTTTTAATGAAAGTCGCGCTGCCAATTAAACCACTACCGTTATGGCTGTTAAGAGATAAACAACCAGCAACAGTAGCAGCTACACTGGTAGTAGCACCGCGTATACACAGGTTCGTAGAGAGGGAGATGACCTTTCTCTCTTTCTCAAATATGCATACGTGCACACTTCTATAGAAATCCAAAATATTTGAGAATTTCCTTAATGTTTTCTGCTGACTTCCATCATTCTCCCTCTCTTCTTACATTGACCTGTATGTACGAACATACACAACAATCTCTAGTTGTATGATTGTTCACTCACCTGACATTTTCACCTCATCATTGTTAAACACTAGCCACAACGAGAAGAAATGGTCCACTTCCAAGTTAGCAGTGAGTTGGCCATCGATACCACTGGTGTCAGGTAGCTGGGGGACCAATACCATAGTCGGCGTCGTTGTCGATGCTGTTACTGACGATGGCGTCCCCCAAAGCACCAGCCCCATTAGTAAACAAAGCTTGATTCTAACAAACATTGCAGTATTTATGTAACAACAAACAACTACATCAACCCTGGTTCGTCTCTGGGTATTCTGAAGTTTTTCCTGGGTTCGTCTTATCGTCCCTTGTCTTGTTATCACCTGATCGATTCTCTTATTACTCTGACTGTCGACAACTGTTGCGCTTCTGTTTCTCAACTGTTCACCTGCCTGAGTCGGCTTACCACTTTTGTCTTTTATCCTCACTGTGCGTGTTGCTACTAAGTCTTTTGTTCGAAAACAATGAAACTATCACTCTAGTTTTCACACTCACAGATGCACACAGATATTTTCATCTGCTTTCACTTGTTTTTGTTGCACACTGGTTTATTTGTTTGTTTTGTACACATACATAAATATGTACAGTAGCAGTAGGTATATATGTGTATATATTTACTATGTATATAATTCTACCTTATCATCGTCATCATGATTATGATTAGTGTAATTCGTTCGTTCGTTATATGAGTGTGTGTACTACTAAGTGTGTGAATTACTCTCGATTGACCGTGTTGTTTGTTGTTGATGACTGTTGTCGTTAATTTCAACTGATGATGATGACGATCCTACACTCACTAACTCTCTCTCTTTCTGTAACACTATACAAATTGTGTGACTGTAGTAGTGTGTTTATATCACTTCAATGGTCAGACTTCGACTAAAGACTAGTCGCACTTGACAAGTGAAGAAACCTTTCAGCGTTCGCGATGATGCCAGACTGGCTTCTGACCAATGCACACATACATTCAATATTACAGACACTTGGGCAGTGTACACGCACACATGTGTACACATATACATACATGTTTGTATACGAAGTAGACGGGGTACCGCTGTGTGCAGAACTACCGCGCAACGATCGATTCGTACCGTCGTCGGTACAGAGGCGTAGACGCCGATAAATTTTATGGAAGGAGTAGTACCTCTTGTATCATGTACAGTCCATTTATACGTAGAAACGTCTTGGTAAAAATTGTTTAAATCTAATTTATATAATATATTACCTCTTCGTACATAATATACATATGTACTTTATTCTACTCTTCTCGACAACATATGGAGATAAAAGTTGCAAAGATTGAACCAGCGTTCGTGCACATGCTTTTGGCCAATTAAATTTCATTCATACATTCATAAGTAGCAGACCCTTTATTTTACCACATTCATTCGCAACATGGTATATCAAACATTATTTATGTACAACTAATTACTGTACAGGTTCTTTTTATTATTTTTTATATTTAAATTTCTCCATTATTATTTTAGCAGATATAACCTGTAATTTATAGTTGTCTAGCACGAATATCCCATACATAAGAGATGCCAATTTCCGTTATGTCAATTTTAGATGAGACAAGATCAAATACTGGTATCAAATCAATCTTATAACATTTATATTATGGATTAGCCATATATTCGGAACTATTGAACTTAGCACACGAACTCTGTTGGTTGTGTATATATTTCTCCCTAACGCTAGTCACTTATTTGTTCAACTGGCTAAGTAGCTACATCTTGTGCAGCAAGTCTTGATTTATTTCCGCATTCGTGTAATCTTCCCCATCGCGTTCTTATAATAGACAGATTTCTACGCTCTGCTCGACTTGAAACTTTTTTATTATAAATCATACCAGATAAAACTTGGTCCATCAATCATCTTATGATATGATGACGCCAGCACGTGCAGGATTTGGGAGCAGGATCGCGGACCAGCAGGAAAATAATACCAACGGCAGTAGCAGAGAAAATCATCTCCTTGCTTACGCATCAGCAAGAACAGGAATGGCAGGATTTAGTATTGCTTGTGTGTACTTTGAAAAGTCTCGATTTGATTTGTGTGTGAATTTTTTAGGTATTATAGATTTAGTATGAACCTAGTTGAATAACCTATCGATCTAAGAGAGTCACGTATATATTACAAAATATTCGATTGTTTACTAATACATTCACACAAGTACAGTCGGGTATACTACAACGTAGGATGTTACAGCGAAAATATTACAACGACCAATTGCTATCAATAAAATTAGTATGCTATAACGAATATTACACGATATACAACGATATTACAACGAATCGTTAACTATACATAACTGAATATACATACATTGTTTATTTACATCTTACTGTGATTATGCTTTTCTTGTATACATGCATACTTTAAAAGTATTATTTTTTTTATTTAGGTACTGTATTGTATTTTATTTTGTTATAAATTCACATGAAAACATGTCATATCTTGGTTTTGCACACATACTTCCATTATTCATTATTTTGCCATGGATTGTTTTTGTGTTATGTTACATAAAAAAAATAATACCTACCTTGCTGTTTTGTGCTATTGTTATTTAGTTTGGTATAGAATTGTTCGGATATTGGGTGTTTGTTTAATGTATTTTCATTATTTGTTTCAATGCTTTCTTGCTGTTGCTGCTACTGCCGTTGTTGTTTTTCCTGCTGTTATTGTTTTGTTTCCATTCCCAACTTAATAAGACTTCAGCGATGAGGTATTGCACAATATTTATTTTGTCGTGTGTAACTTGAGTGGGTGCGTGCGCGTGTGTACTAATAATGCGACCGGTATGTAGGTATATGTATACAATGCAATGATACATGCATGTAAGTACGTAAGTATGTGTGTATACGTATATAATACTTCAGTCATTGTTCTATTGAATAAGAATAATTTTATCATACTCGGGACAATTCATCTTTATCAGCGGGTCGCCTTGATGCCAAGTTGAACAGCACGTTCAACTTATAACACTTCACCAAGCACAAGTTCATTTAACATCTACACACATACACGTGCATGTACAAGTCCACATATTCATGTATACGGGATATATAGATACATGTATGCGTATTGTATTTTATGCATACCAACACACAGATTTTTAATAAATTCGAATGTTTTTTTTTTTTAGAAATTGTGTTTGCGAAAAATTCGAGTTGAGAGATGTTGATTACTTTGAAAGTGTGTCTGTTTGTATATGTTCTTCATTGACAAATCTGCCATAATGGAGGAAAATCTAGCCTGGTTTCTAAATGCAGTAAACTTCGCTTATAACGAACCCGCTTACAACGAACTTCCGGGTATAACGAACCAATCTATAAAGTACGAACTAAAGTATCATTAAACGTGTTCGCAAATAACGAACCCGTTTATAACGAACTTTCGGGTATAACGAACTTTAATTTTTGTTATAATCGCAAAAGTTTTCGGTTATAACAAACTTAAAACGGCATTTTACCAAATAATCAGGGGATTCCTCGAAATCTTTACACTCAGTATATGTAGGGTCGCCGTAACAGTTCTTGCGGTTCTTGTGTATATGTGGTTAATTGTACGAAAAAAAAATTTTTCGGACCTTCCCGCGATTGGAACGGTCCATGCGGAAATTTCAGCATGCTCCACATGGCCTGTCCGCCCCTGTTCACTGTATTTAATATGTTGAAGAAGTACAATTATGAGTTACGCAATTTCGAAGAAAACACGTATAGCTCTTACTTTAAATAAATAAAAATAATATAAAATAATAATTATAAACAAAAGTAAAATAAACGATTTTTTCAAATAAGATTCATAAAAACTATCGTTAGTGTACAAATGTATATGTATTACAGAACAATATCTAACTCAATTTTGAACAAATCTGGATATGTCTAGTTTTGCAAAACAGTTCTTCATATTATGTACCTACTTGAAACATGTACCTATGCATTAATAAAAATAATGAATTTCTGATGTTTATCGTTTATTAAGAACTTCGCTTATAGCGAACTATTTTCGTCGGTCCCTCGAGGTTCGTTATAAGCGAAGTTCACTGTATTGTCAAAATACAAAACTGTGGTTGTATCTTGCGCATTTCTCAATTTTTGCGGAAGATGTATGCATAGGTTTATACAGCAACTTTTTATGAGTAATATGCTGGTGACCACAGTTGAATAGCAATTTCTGGTTTTTATTGCTGTTTTTCTAAATCACGTTTTTTTTTTTACTCGACAAATTTTAACAAGGTTGTGAAAACGGCGTCATATTAATGAAGATTTTCACAATTTTGATTAGTATGGATATTTACAGGCAAGTACCTGCACAATAGAGCGTCGATTATCAGAACGTCGATAAACCGAAATGTCGCTTATCCGCACGCTTATACCGAACTACATATCTTAAAAAAGATGCGAAATTCATTGTGAAGAAAAGAGGACAAAAACTGGTCAAACAAATTAAGTGATTTACTTTTTAAAATAAAATAGTTTTTGTTAGGATGATAATTAAACAAATGAGGTAAAATAACTTATGTATACAATAAAACATATGTATGTACTAGTTTTTTCTTATTTTTTTATCATATTGATTATCCGAAAAAATCCGAACTAATTGGGACCAAGTTTAGTTCGGATAATCGACGCTCTACAGCAATTTGTGCTTGACAAAAACATCCAAAAATTCACATTTACATTATATATTTTATATGACTCATAATTCCTCACATTCTAAGAAATTAATTATTTCTTAAGTATAATTGTCACTGAAATTAAAACATGCATTTATCTTCATACGTACATAGTACTGTACATACACATCTACAAATATATCCTCATAACACATATGATATGTTTACACCGTTGTAATAAATTCAAAAACAAGCAGTTCATCACACTTACCATATTCTCTGAGTCATAACATCAAAAGCTATAGGTAGTTTTAAGGAAAACCCATTCTGCAGGAAAAGTTTCCAACAGTTATTCTGTGAAACAGTTGACTTTCTGTCAGTCACCTTCCGCGCTTCCTTTGTTTGTCTCACTGCTTATCAAATGTCAAGGAAACCAATTAAACCGCTATCATAAGGTACATGAAGAACTATATGGTGTGATTACATTTTGTATTTCTCATTAACATCTGAATCTCCTTTGGATTATCATAATTGACCGCTGGCTCTCAGTGTGTGTGTGTGTGTGTGTGTGTGTGTGTGTGTGTGTATCTAGTAGTTTGTTAATGTCATGCACGTACATGTGGTTTGATGAAGTAACACCCGTATGTACATATGCATGTGTGTATACGTGATATAGGATTTCCTTTTCCTGTCTATAAGGCGTTTCCTCAGGCAATTAGATTCACCAGTAACATCAACAAAATACATTGTTCGTTAAAATAATGATCCATCATATACTCATTCCTGTATATGCATACAGTACAGACCTATCTATTGTCAGACCTGGTAAATGTCATTGTTGGTTTTAAAAAATTAATAAGATTAATACATAATAAATGTATAAATTTATCACAAGACTTGCTTATTCTGCCAAGCACTTTTCAAGAATTAATTACATTTGTCTTGTAGACAATACGGTTCTGTTTACAATACGTACTTGGAAACTTGCCCACCTTGTATAAGTACATACACCTTTTATGCTGTCATCGAAAGTAACACTAGTAGGAGACCTACTTTCATATAATCATGATGACTAACACAAATACACAGAAAATACCTACCTTGAATATTTGTTTGTCTATCTGTGTCGCATTTCTTATGTATGAATGTAGAGGTAAACGACATTCTTATTGTCTTGTGATCAAGTGTAAAAAAGTTGTTGATTACTGAAGGTGTTAGTCACCAACATGATTACGGTTTTATTAGTTCATATCCGGTCGGTGCGGTCACCGCGAATTATCGGAAAAACCACTACAGTACGCGGCCGTTCAGCGAAAACAAAAATAACAGTAAATTATTATTGCTTTACAATTTGCAGAAGTATCATATCTTATCAATTAATAAGGTTAATACTGAAACTAAAAATAATTAATTTAAAAGAAAATTAATAACTTGTGTAGAGTTAAGGATCGTGACAGTTCACAATGCCAACAGATTAACTTTGAAAATGCAATGTGATTATTTACTAATCGCAGATTTATGTAAGTTAAGAATAGACTAGAAATTTACGTGCTACTAAAAATAAATGCATATCACCTTGGCGGGTATATTATATAAGACAAGAATAAAGAAAAATGTTATTTAGAATTACATAATATGAGATTGAAAGATAATGTCTAATGTAATAAAAAAAAATCTGAATTTAACTTGTTGATTTTGATTTAGGATTTTGTTTTTGGCTTATAGACACAGTCCAAATATAAGATCATAAAAATTACTTTATAAATAAATACATACATAACACAATGATTTACTATACAGTGTCGTCGTCTGTGAAGGCAAGGGGTGCCTTTATGCTAAAGGCGCAATACTAGAAGCGTCATGGAGCATGTGTTGTTGCATTGCTAATTATGTTGTGCATTCAGCACTCTCTCGGTTTGTATGATTATAGTCAATTATCTCTTATGAATTGTCATTAGAATCAGCAGTAAATTATATCATCAGTCGTAGCAGCATCATGTTGCTGTCGAGTTACGGTGTGGTCCGTGGACAGTCTTAAATCTACGAGTCAGAATTCGTCTAGACTTTTGAGTTCTCTGCAAATAAACATACGGATTTAGTAAACCGTCTAACGTAGTACGTAAACGTGAACAGCATACATATTACATAATCAATTCTTTCCGTAAGTGTTTGCCAACAATTTAGAATTTGAGGCTATAATGTTTATATGAATAGCTACATCGATCAATGCAAAATATTGATTGCGAGCTCTACGTAATATTTGAAATGGCAAACGCTCTGATGCAATAATTTAATTTAATAAATTGAATTAGTTAAGATTTTCAATAAAATTTATAGTCTAAATATTGATTATTATATTAGTTCTCAGTGCTACACATTACAGAAAACTGTTGTATTCCATTTTATTACTTGTGATTTAATGTTAATAGTTATCGGTGAATTTAATAAAAATCTGATATTCCTCAAAACGACTGTAAAATACATAACCTTCAAATTGATTTATAATTACAACATATACTTTTTCTTGCCATTATAAATATAAACAATTGAAAATAAATTATAAACCTAGTTTATAGCAACAATGTAAAGTACACAATTATTAATAATAAATTATAAACAATAAATTCCGAAATTGTATTGCAAACGCTACAATATGAAATGAATGCAACATCATCGTTAATCATCTAGAGTAGTTTTGAAATAAATGTTTAATCAAATCATATAATTAATGTGCTACGTGTGTTTCTTTGAACTATTTTATAAAATATGCGTACTAGACAGTGGCGTAGCTAGAAATTTTGGGCCCCTATGCAAATATGGACGCAGGGCCCCCTTCCATATTGGTCATAATTTTAAAAAAATACAAAATATTTATTTTCCTTGTTAATTTTTTCTTATATTTTTATTTTCTTTTATCTTGATGATATTATCTATTTTTTCTCAGTTCACTTGTCCAACGTAAGGCCACTTACACTCGTAGGCTCCTATGCATTGCACACGTTTGCTCTACAGTAGCTACGCCACTGGTACTAGAAAATTGAATGACGCCATTGTCGATTGATACAAATAGAATTATACTGATAAATAATTAATGGTAGTGTCATCTAGAACAGTGGTTCTCAACCGTGGTCGGCGGACCGGTGTCGGTTCGCAGCCCTAAACTGACCGGTCCGCGAAAACTATTTTTTTGCTATAATTGCAAAATCCACAAAATATTTCACCAAATAAATCTACTATATTTCCACTAGCTTCAAAATTCGATATTATTAAGTTAGCTGGAAAAATATTGTCTAGAACGGTGGTTCTCAACCGCCGGCCCGCAGCTCTAATCTGTGGGGTCCGCGAAAACTTTAAAAATATGGCTGTAAGTTGGGACAGGAGCGCGCCAAGAGCATGCTGCGCCTGTGTGCAAATTAAGAGTAATTATTGAGATCCTAAATAAATTACTAGTACAGTAGTATAATATTAATTTAAAATGCTTATCGCGAAGTAGTTTGGAAACGCTTATTTGAATTAAGAGAGGAAGTTCAATCTTTTCTATATCAAAAAAACCCTGAATTATCTAAATCTTTCCGCGAAAATAATTGGGTTGCAAAACTGTCATGCTTATCGGTAGAGATGCACCGAAGCATGGTTTGGCCGAATAATCGAATACCGAATATTCGACCTACATTTTCGCCGAAGCGCCGAATATTCGGCCGAGCATATTGTAGCATTTTATAGAAAATTACTTAAAAAAAATATAATTATTTTATCCAAATAAAATGACATAAAATACCTTATAATAAAGAATAATTATAGTAAATTTAATAATTAAAATGAAGTTTTGCTAAATTATGATGTATGAAAAGTAATTATTCGGCGTTTTTTGGGAACAACCTACTTCTCTTCTCTTCATAAATATTTCCAGCCTCTGAAAAACTCTTTCACTATATACGCTGGTAGCCTGTCCGTATGCCAGCAATAAATTTTTTCGCTTCGGCCGGGCGAATACCGAATCTTACTACTGCTTCGGCCGAAGCGGAATATTAAAAAAATACGCCGAATCAGCCGAATAACGAAGCGAAACCGAAACTTCGGTGCATCTCTACTTATCGGATATATTTTCCCTTATTAATGAATTTAATTTAAGCCTTCGGGGCAATAGCACTACCGTTTTTAACTATGATATGTTCTATTCTTTATCAAATTTTATTAATTCTGGAGATCTGGATATAAAATACATAAATCATATCGTCTCTCTTGTGTATTCAACGAATATTATTCACCTGAAGAAGATCGGCGAATAGTAAATATGTGGATTAATAATCCGTTTATTGATCAGCAAACTATTGGATTGAACGACTTAGAACAGGAAAAACTAATCGAATTAAGCTCAGACTTAGGGTTAAAAACATTACTTGAATCAATGCCCATAACACAGTTTTGAATTAAAGTTAAAACTGAATATCCAGTTTTACATGAAAAGGCAATTAGGATATTACTACCTTTTTCAACAACGTACTTATGTGAATCAACGTTTTCCGCAATGGCAATGATAAAATCAAAACAACGAAATCGTTTGAGTGTTAGTACTGCCCTATGCCTTGCTGTTACCACCTTAAATCCAAGAATGGAACATCTTGCTAGCAAAAAAAAACAGCAGCGATCACATTGATTTGTATACTAATGTACTGAAAAATAAATAATAAATATTTATTGCTCAATGTAGTTTGCATTTTTTTTTTAATAAAAAATAATATTGTCACCGGTCCGCGTAAAAAAGCAGATAATTTACGGTCCGCGATGAGTTTTGGGTTGAGAAACACTGATCTAGAACAGCGGTCGCCAAAATGGTGGTCCGCGTGGACCAGTAGTGGTCCGCGAAAAAATTTCGCTGGTCCGCAGTGAAATCTGGAATATACTTGCTTATCACATTAAGTTATGTTTTAAAATGCATTAAAACATAATTCAATTCATAACAATACGTTCTTTGATCACATTTTTTTACAAATATATTTAACACATAAAACGTCCTATTAGTGGTCCGCGGGATTTAATTTATAAATTTAGTGGTCCGTGCGGTCAAAAAGTTTGGCGAACGCTGATCTAGAACACATATATACAAATCCTACACATATCGTGCACAAGTACTCAAATTATTTTAGATAAAATACTTCAAATAAAAGTTATAGAGAATTAAATTATGCACGTAAGTTAAGTTAAGTAATTTCATGATAGCCATGGAAAAATTTCAAACATGGCATCATTTAAATTTAAATACATTTAAATCTCGATATAACGGACCTCGATACACCGGAATTTGGTTATAACGGAAAGCATGTAAGCAATCTTAAACTGCACGTGACTGCACACTCGGGGAATCACCCGAGTTCCGGGCAGGGAATCACCCAAGTGCAATTATATT
The DNA here is from genome assembly GCA_963422195.1 of Carabus problematicus. Classification (NCBI taxonomy): domain Eukaryota; kingdom Metazoa; phylum Arthropoda; class Insecta; order Coleoptera; family Carabidae; genus Carabus; species Carabus problematicus. The sequence goes on from OY728580.1 coordinate 8,994,874, forward strand.
ACACGCACTTTCACAATTTTAGAGAATTTAATAATTAAGAAACAACAAACTTCATAAATCCAAACAAAAATTCATACATTTTTCAAATCAGTGTCACCGAAACCAGGAAGTTCAAAAACAAACATTGACGACCCTCCTTAACGGGCGTATAAAGACATATCATCTGAAGACATATAAAGTGCAATTTTGAAGTGTAATTAGAATGTAAACATTCGTTTATAATATATTTCTATTTGATAATTCAATAGCTTATTCAGAAAATTTATTTTTATATAACAGACTATCGGTTATATCGGACACCCCCTCGCCTGCATTGGTCCATTAATCAAGGTTCCATTGTATATATATATATATATATATATATATATATATATATATATATATATATATATATATATATATATATATATAATTTTTTTGACTAAAATAGTAAAAGATCTCTTATAATAAGATTGACCTCCAGGACATAATATTATTTTTTTTACACTCGTGCTAAATATCCTATATATATATAACGTAGAATATTGTTTATATTGCCAAATTTTTTACATTACCTGCAAAATATATTGAAAAAACGCCGAATTCCTTTTCAATAAAGTACAAATAAAATGAAATACGTATTAAGAATTATTGTTGATTAAATGCAAATAGATTACTATGCTATGTAATGTGTAATGGCACGTATTAAGAACTATTTACATACCTCGTTTTTCAGGGCTTGCCTGCTTTCATAAACTCTGCGAGCCACCTTCACACGGACCCATTCCGGTCGATCCGCAATTGCCTTATGGAGGACGAAGCGTACTCCCAGAAGTACGTGTTCCAGAACAACGAACACTAACACCCAGGTACCTGCGTCCAGGTCTTGAAATCTGGTACGCATCCTAGGCGACAGTGCTAGTAGGCCGCAGTTTGTCATGATGGACATTGCGCCTACAATCTCAAATGCTTTCTGTAACAACAGAAACAGACAGTATATATTCAATATGCAGGCTACAATTTCATGGTAACATTTATGTACTATTGTCCTTTTCATAATATAACAGGACCTATGACGTAGTTCAGGAGTTACTCATCGTTTACCTTTTTAAAACGTTGATATCTCTCAAGTTATCATTAACAATTTCTAAATAAATTTTTTATGTAGTTTTAAAATTTCATATTCCCGCAACGCACATGTGTACTGCTGGTTTCATATGAAATATTACTGTGTATTAGAATATTTTATTCAATAGTTTAGATGTAAAATCTATTACTTATTTCACAATTATTTGTGTTGTTTTAATTTACTCGGTTCTTGAATTCAATTTTACTAAATTCATATATGTATACCGGGTGTTTTTTTTAACCTGAAACTTTCAAATATCTCGAAAAATAGGCACTCTAGGAAAAAATGTCAAGTATCAAAATTTAATCATTCTGCGGGGGAAATACATTAGTGCAAAAAATAGTCCCCCACCCCCCTTTTTGTGGGAGGGGTAACTTTGAACCTAAAATAGGAACCCCAATTTTTTATTGCAGATACGGATTCTACGGCTAAATATACATACGATTTGAATAAAATATTTTGTTCGGTTCGCTGTAATTGACGAAATTCAATTTTTTTCGATTTCTTCTACTAAGATTCTGCAATACGTTTTAAATAAAAAATCACGTTTTTATTGTAAATACTCGAAATTCGTTGTCAAAAAACAAATATCGCGTTTTCATTGTTTTCCGTTAGGCTGTTAATATTAACTTCAGAATGGAGTATTTAACTGCACAAGAGAAAATCATAGGCATATGCTCCTAGTAGAAGAAATCGAAAAAAATTGAATTTCGTCAATTACAGCGAACCGAACAAAATATTTTATTCAAATCGTACGTATATTTAGCCGTAGAATCCGTATCTGCAATAAAAAATTGGGGTTCCTATTTTAGGTTCAAAGTTACCCCTCGCCCTCCCCACAAAGAGGAGGTGGGGGACTATTTTTTACACTAATGTATTTCCCCCGCAGAATGATTAAATTTTGATCCTAGAGTGCCTATTTTTCGAGATATTTGAAAGTTTCAGGTTAAAAAAACACCCGGTATATATATATATATATATATATATATATATATATATATATATATATATATATATATATATATATATATATATATAGAAACTATTGTAGTTAATTAGCCCTAAAGTAATATAAGGATAAATATGCACGGTAAATCTCGTGTATGCTCCATTCAAACCCTTATAGGAGTGACGTCATATCAGATAAATAAGCTATCTCTTTTCTACACATTTGACTCGTATACAGTGGCGGATTTCCCAATAGGCGCACTAGGCGCGCGCCTGGGGCCCCGCATAATTTGCATGTTGTTTATAAATTTTTCTTTCTTTAAACAGATTATAAGAAATACATTATTGTAAAAATATTTAAATTTTTTAGTTTGTTTGAGATTAAGATCACAAATATGTAGGGACTATTTTTCGTAACACTACGTTCCTTATGTATGTATGTAGCGGCGGGGGTTGGTAACATGCAGTTAACGAGATGCGCGGAGAGATATGTATGCGCGTTAAATCTCTTAAAGTATTAGTGATTTGTATTATACTACAAATTTTATTTGTAGAAAACTTGATTCTCTAAATGGATAGGAATAATTGACGATTATAAGGTTCGTTCAAGATGTCCGCAGAACTTGGAGGTTAAGGGAAGGCTACAACTTGTAGCTCCACCTTGCCAACTTGTTGTACGTGCTGTTTGCACCTCCATTTTGTTTAATATGGTTGTACCACCATTTATCTGTTTTTCTTTATAACTTTACACCCTCATCATGGGTTTTTCACGAACATTGCTATGTCCAATGTTCACTTACGGTTTTTTAATTACATATTTTCATTTTATAACTTCTGACACGCTGTTAATACAGATCTTTTGGATTATTGTTGTCCTGATGATGGCCTTAACCTGATGGCCGAAACGTTGACTTTCTGATTAATAAAAACATCAACAATTTTGCGATGCTTTTCTATTCCCTTAACCTCCAAGTTCTGCGGACATCTTGAACGAACCTTATAATCGTCAATTATTCCTACCCATTGAGGGAATCAAGTTTTCTACATATTCACCTTCATTGACGAAACAATTTCAACTACAAATTTTATTGTAAAGAGTAGAGTGTAGTAGGGTATGGTAGCGTATAGTAGGATATAGTAGGGTATGGTAGAGTATGGTAGGGTATGGTAGAGTATGGTAGGGTAGGGTATGGTGGGGTATGGTAGGGTATGGTAGGGCATGGTAGGGCATGGTAGGGTATGGTAGGGTATGGCAGTGTATAGTAGGGTATGGTAGGGTATAGTAGGGTATGGTAGAGTGTAGTAGGGTATGGTAGCGTATAGTAGGATATAGTAGGGTATGGTAGAGTATGGTAGGGTATTGTAGAGTATGGTAGGGTATGGTAGGGTATGGCAGGGTATGGTAGGGTATGGTAGGGTATGGTAGGGTATGATAGGGTATAGTAGCGGATGGTAGAGTATGGTAGGATATGTTAGGGTAGGGTATGGTGGGGTATAGTATGGTATGGTAGGGCATGGTAGGGTATGGTAGGGTATGGCAGTGTATAGTAGGATACAGTAGGGTATGGTAGGGTATGGTAGGGTATAGTCGGGTATGGTAGAGTATGGTAGGGTACAGTAGGGTATGGTAGGGTATGTTAGGGTATAGTAGGGTATGGTAGAGTATGGTAGGGTATGTAAGGGTATGGTAGGGGAGAGTAGGGTATGGCAGGGTATGCTAGGGTATGGTAGGGTGTGGTAGCTTATGGTAGGGTATGGTAGGGTATGCTAGGGTATAGTGTAGAGTAAAGGAGTGTATTATTAGGTAAGGTAATAATACAGTCCACTTCCCTACCCTACCATAACCTGTCATACCCTCCATACCCTACCATACCCTATCATACCCTACCATACCCTAGCAAACCCTACCATACCCTACCATATCCTACCCTTACCCAGTCCTGCGGTTTTTTCTATGTACGGTTTTTTCCGTGTGCGGTTTTTTCCATGTGCGGTTTTTTCCATGTGCGGTTTTTTCCATGTGCGGTTTTTTCCATGTGCGGTTTTTTTCGTGTGCGGTTTTTTCCGTGTGCGGTTTTGTATATGTGCGGTTTTTTCGTGTGCGGTTTTTTCATGTGCGGTTTTTTCGTGTACGGTTTTTTCACAGAATCATAAAAAAGATATCGAAATTAGTTACACAATGCTATCGTTATAATATACAATTTGATCTTCTCATTGCAGAATATTCGTATTATATTAAATAAAAGTATACATATACATATCTAGAAAAATGTCTAGAGAAAGGGATTTAGGAGGAAAGTATTTGTCGAGTTATCAAAAAAGAAGAAATAAAAACCTATATTTTGATGAAACTAGTGTAAATGATGTGGTACATCAGGGTCGGGGTTATTTTATTTATAACATATTTTTTGTCATATGTGATAATTTGATATGTGAAATTGAAAGAAGGACTCATGTCTATTGTACAGTATAAAAATATTTCAAAATTTTGTTTTGTCCAAATTTAGATCGTGATGATTTAGATGCATGCATAAAAAATTTGAGAGATTTATATAAAGATGATATCGATTGTGAAACATTCAACGATGAAATTATTCAATTTTTAAATTTTTGTAAGGAAGAGAATGTTACATGTCCATCGGCAATGTATAAATTAATTAATTCTTTAGGTGTAAATTCAACATTTCCGAACGTTGATACAATTTTAAGAATATTTTTAACTATTCCACTCAGTAATGCTTCGGCTGAAAGATCTTTTTCTGTTTTGAAAAAAATAAAAAATTATTTACGTAATTCAATGATAGAAACCCGATTGTCTAGTCTGGCTTTGTTAAATATAGAAAGTGAAGAATTAGACAATATGGATTGTGATATTATAATTGAACAATTTGCCAAAGATAAAGCTAGGAAAAAATCGATATAATTGTAGGTACTTTTATAAATATAATAATAATTTTTGCGCCTTGGGCCCCGCGTTTTTTAAATCCGCCACTGCTCGTATAAATCTACATGCACATCGTATTGTCATAAGGGGTAGGGCTTCTCAATAACTGTTTTTTTTTTTAATGTCGTCGCTTCTATGTTGTTTTGAATAGACTTTAGTGTGAAATCATGTTATGCGGGCTAAAAATTAACACTGAAAGGTAGGTTACGTTCTAAAAGTTAACAAAAACAAACTAATTTAAATTCTCACTAATTTCATCGAACATAATACACGAATATGCTCCGTACAAAATTAAAAAATACCGTGTTAGACGAGGTTTGCAGCAGTTCTCTAATCGTGTTAAAAGTACCATGTTATGTCATGATTTTCGATTATTAATTGTGTTACAACGAATTCATGTTGAAGATTGAAATATATTACGGGTTACATGTATGCAATACATATAAAGGCGTAATGACTATAAATATGTAGTAGCGTAAATCCTTCTGAACTCACCTGCCATGCTCCGATGTCCTTAACTTTACGGGCCATAGGTCGCTGGAAGGCCACGCAAAGTTTAAATGCGTCCGCTCTTATCTCTATTATGTTATTTAATACGGCCCAGAACGCCGCTACCGGATAAACGGATGAAAACAGAACTACATAACCGAATTGGACGAACATCTCCAAATAATCATCGAACGTGCCCTCGTAACAATCCATTTCTCCCTCACTGGTCGCCTCGGCAATATTCGTATCGTCCTCGGGCAACTCCGGTACATCCGTCAACGGACACGTGCCGGAAATTTTGTTTCCGGTTTTGAGATGTTTTCCTGCCGTGGCTTGTGTATTTTCGAAAAACTGTTTTTTCCACTGAGCCATCTGTACAGTGTGCAATTCAGTTATGAAAATATATTAGGAGAAATATTCACATCTCAAATATAAATCGTTCGTTTAAAATTAATATTTTTTGCAGGTATATTATTAAAGGAATCATGCGACATAATTTTAAATTACAGCGTTAATTCACATTAATGCAAATTTACAAACAAAAATTATGAATAATGAAACAAAATTTTATAAATATTAATAAAATATTATCTACATCTAGTTAATACTCAATGTGAAGTAATATCATATTAGAGAATTCAAGTCTTACTTTTTCCATGTAAACGCGAATGATGAGAGGCAAAATGGCTTCTTGAAAATGACTGATGGCCTGTTGTATGATCAACATAATGGCCAACTGACTTCGGAGCATATCCATGTCCTGGATTACAAAGGCAATGTAGAACAGTGACATGAAATTGTTGACGAATTCGAACATAACTAACTTTGTAACACGATGTCTGTCGTATTGTGATTGTGTTCGGTGATTCTCTAATGAAAAAAATAAGATAATAAACATAAAATAATAGATTTGCCGTATATTAATGGTGATTCGTACCCCATTCCGTGAGATAAGTGGCTAGTTTCCTGTAATATGTGTTCATCACATAAACCAGTGCTGCATATCCGATACTCGGGAGCAATTGTAAATGCGACGAATATTCCAATTCAGGTTGCTTAATTAGCTCTTCCAACCAGAAAGATGCTAACATAATTACAAAAGTACCGAACATACAAACGAATACAATAGGGATTGAGACCAGATACATCTAAAAAGTTACTAATGTATGATTATATTGGAAAATGGAATTATTATTAAAGTTTAACCTTAACATTGGTTTTCCATCTGGGATATTGGGGTTGTATCTTTCCTGATACTGGATCATGACCCATCTGTCCATGGTAATTGGGTCTGGGTTCGTCTAAACTGGTCATTTCAATTGTACCCCAGGAAAATGCTAATTCATTGCTCCGACGTTTCCATACCTAAGAAATTTGATTCACTGAAGGCTAATAGGTACGTTTTCAATATAGCAGAAGCCAGATAAACCGTAATATATCTTTCTTAAGCAATAAAACTAAATTTAGGTATTTTAGTTAGTGTCCTTACTAAATAATTACATCGTGGAAATGGGCGCAGGAGGCGAATTTATTTATCGGATACCACAATAATACCAATCAATTCGTCAATTAGCATTTAGTATTTAGTGAATTTGACAAACATGAACGAGATTTATCTATGTAGCTAGCGCAGATTTATTTGCTATTATTTATAATCGTATGTTTGTTGATGTAAATCAGTGATATACAAGCCGCGGCCCGTTTTATATTATTCACAATAATATATACGAGTATAAAAAGAGTTAAAAAATAAATTTCAGCCGAAAACCAACAGTAGGATAAAATAAACTGTTCTGCGGCCCCCGAATAAAAAACGAAATTATCTGTAGACCTTTGTGCATAAAAAGTTGTACATCACTGGTGTAAATAATAGTTCAAATAGTGGATTTTAATATCTGCATAGTAAAACAGTTACATAAATACATGTAGTAAATGATTTTTGTATTGTGTAGAATGAATGCAATAAGACGAAAATTGAAAATACAAAAAAAATTATCTTTAATTAACATTTCTGTTCATAAAATACGAACTACAATTGACAGTTCTTATTTAAAATGACATTATTTGTATTATTTTAAATAAAAACTGTCAAATTGTCAAGTGCACTAATTGAAGACGACAGTTTTGCGTCATTGTAAACCTGCCTGATATATATATATATATATATATATATATATATATATATATATATATATATATATATATATATATATATATATATACAGTGAACTTCGCTTATAACGAACCTCAAGGGACCGACGAAAATAGTTCGCTATAAGCGAAGTTCGTAATAAACGATAAACATCAGAAATTAATTTTTTTTATGAATGCATAGGTACATGTTTCAAGTAGGTACATAATATGAAGAACTGTTTTGCAAAACTAGACAAATCCAGATTTGTTCAAAATTGAGTTAGATATTGTTTTGTAATACATATACATTGTACACTAACAATACTTTTTATGAAGCTTATTTGAAAAAATCGTTTATTTTACTTTTGTTTATACTTATTATTATTTTATATTATTTTTATATATTTAAAGTTAGAGCTTTACATGTTTTCTTCGAAATTGCGTAACTCATAATTGTACTTCTTTAACACATTAAATACAGTGAACAGGGGCGGACAGGACATGTGGAGCATGCTGAAATTTCCGCATGATCCGTTCCAATCGCGGAAAGGTCCGATAATTTTTTTCATAGAATTAACCACATATACACAAGAACCCCAAAAACTGTTACGGCGACCCTACATATGCGGAGTTGAAAGATTTCGAGGAATCCCCTGATTATTTGGTAAAATGCCGTTTGAAGTTCGTTATAACCGAAAACTTTTGCGATTATTACAAAAATTAAGGTTCCTTATACCCGAAAGTTCGTTATAAACGGGTTCGTTATATGCGAAAAAAATAACACACGTTTAATGATACTTTAGTTCGTACTTTACAGATTGGTTCGTTATAAGCGAAAGTTCGCAGTAAGCGGGTTCGTTATAAGCGAAATTCACTGTATATATATATATATATATATATATATATATATATATATATATATATATATATATATATTATAGAAGTTAAGTTAATTTTGCTTTTGTTTAAAAAAGAAATTATAATATTAAGTATAATGAGTATGAGAGTATAATGAACTAATGAGGATGGGAACAGGTGAGACGGGGAACAAATGAGAATGGGAACAGTTGCGACGGGGAATAAATGAGAATGGGAGCAGTTGCGAAAGTAATAGGGGCATCACCAACTAAAAAAAGTATGTATATATTCTTTATGTAATATAAATCAATCTGAAATTCGATAAATAAATATTATACATGATATCTGTGGAATATTTCTCGTGAGAATATTCGTGAACACTTATGAGAATGTTGAAATAGCATTGGAATAATTATATTTAGTTTAATATACAAGGGCTGAACTGCAATTTAGCTAGTCGCGCTACAGTTGCAAAACATATTGAATGCATTTTGACATGCGCAATGAGGCAGGTTTGTATTGCCATCCTTCGCGCGCTAACAGTATGTTTTAAAGGAAACTCTGCATGTATGTATATGGGAGTGTCTCGATTTCACCCTACCATACCTATATTTATTATCAATAAATGATAAAAATAGAGTTCGGTTTCATAGTTAACATAACTACATATGTATAATGAAAAGGTTTATCCCTGCATGGGGTTGGAATAACGACTTGAAAATTTCCAGGTGGTGTGGAATAATATATTGTTAAAACATGTTCGTACAGTTATGTCGACGTTTCGACCTTACGGATAGAGGTCATTATCAAGACAAATAAAAAGAATCTTAATAAAAAAGGCTTAAGACTTAGTAAAAAGAATCTTCAACATGCAATAACTACATATGATACGGTCCATCGAGACAATTTTCTGGAGCAAAAGTGGTGGGGGTTCCATTCTAACTAGAGAGAGATTTCGAACCAGCGAGATTTCGGGCTAGCGAAATGTGGATGCGTATCGCTAGCCCAAATCATTTTTAACCTACTTAAGAATACACTTCAAATCCCCCCGCCTGCCCGCCCTGTCTACCCTATCCTACCCATATTTATTGTCAATAAATGATAAAAATAGAGTTGCGTTCCATAGTTAATATAACTACTGATAAATCGGTCCAGTGAGACACAGAACCTGCGAGACATCGCACCAACGAGATTTCGTACCAGAGAGATTTCGAACCAGTGAGATTTCGGGCTAGCGAGATGCTCCGGATTTCACTATGATAGTTTTCTTGATAATAGCTGTCACGATAGCAACTATCGTGATAATTATCATGGTGCAGACTTCTTAATAGTCACTCTCGCACTGGCACACTATGTCGCTTGACTAGTTGATAGTACTCTTGCGACAGTAATAGTAACAAGCCCTGCCTATCAGCCATTTTTTTTACAACTATCAACACTGCAATAATAAAATCACTATACCGTGTAGACATCCTATCTCTATAACTATCATGACAGTACTATCAAAAAGATACGATCATCGTGAAATCGAGGCTTAAAATAAAGCAGGATATGGTGGTGTATTGCAATGCTATTTATATAATGTCACTGCGATTTAAAATCGTCGAATATATTGAAAGTTTGTCAACGGACACCCATACCGTTTGAGTATCATCGGAATCTGACGCGGATCCACATATATCGTTCATTGAAATTGACCCTATTTTCTGTGTGGGTATATAAACTGCACTTTTACCTACCTCCAGGAATACGGTTACCCACACTACGTTGAATACACAGAAGAACGGTACGGTATCACTCGACATTAAGAGTTGGATGAATCCTAGGAGCATGGGGAATAGCAGAGCGGTGGTGTAGAATCCGAGAAATGTAAAGTATAGTGCTATGGCCTCTCCAAAGTACAACCTTATATCCTCTACAAAACATTAATTCACAACATTAAAAACTTGCAATGAAGCCTGTTTGACACGATTCATAATTCTATGTAGAATAGGCAACTTTCATGAAATTTTGAAATACGCTTAAAATGTCACACATGCACCCTTATTAACGAAAATATTTTTTTAAATTTTTTTTGTGCTTTATTTTGTTCAGAATAAATTAAAGAAACTTCCTAAAAGTTCGCGCCTTTGAGAATCCAAGAAATTTTCCCCCACTCTCTTGTGACGTCACGTATTAGTAGATCGTTTCACAGTAGTCAAGTATAACCATTTATATCTATTCTTTAACTGTTGTGTTTGGTTTTATGGTATATTATTCTTTGTACGCTATTAGTAATTTCGAAAGCATGTTTTAGAGACATAATTCTGTTTACATACAGGTACGAATTTTATGGGAGAACATGTTTTTTCAACAGTTTTACTTCTCATGTTACACTGAATTACTTTATGTTTGACACTTGGTTTAACCTGAATAGCAATATCTTTATACATTTGATCATTATCTTGTACACAAATACTTTCTTCAGTCTCCCTATATTCCACTGTAGAACTTGATGGAACTGGTTCAGTTCTTGACGCCGTCTTCATCGCTTCTTCTATCAACTGCTCTCTTCTTCGTTCGATATCATCCTCCCGTTATGGTTTTGAATGTGGCCTTTTTCTATTAGGTTGACAATAAAATATATGAGGAACGACATCATCTTTCATAATTTTCTGGCTTCCCGTTAATTTAAATTTAATATAATTTTCCATATCTTCTTCTAGCTGCAATTATAGTGGTTACAGTTATATAATTTAGTGTATTCAATATAAAATATCTATATACGTACATTGAAATGATCCTCGTACACAAATAGAATTGATTTCTCTGAAAAATCCGACAAGCTTCGTCCTATAGCTGTCACTCACGATCTCCTTTTCGACAGTATCAATGGTACTTGAAAAGGTATTTTATCCGGATTCTTTTCACTATTGTCTTTGCACAATGGCACAATACGATATTTTCTACATTTATCTTTACGTATTTTTGTTTTATCCATTTCAGATATTATTCAAACTTGTACAATTTGTCAAAGAAGTAAGTGAACGTAGAACTGTCAGAATATAATCTAAAATACGTACTAATACGTGACGTCACAACCAATGAGACGTGTTTGCATGTGGTGGGGACATTTGAATTTTGAAACAAATTTCAAAGTGAATTTATTCAAAAATAGTTAACAAAAAAAATAGTTTCTTTGCATTATATCACATTTTACGTACGCAGGTTTATAATTTTGGAAAAAAAAAATGAAATAAAAATTCCATGAAAGTTGCCTATTGTGTATATAATAATAATTTGTGATATATTCAGACTTGGACATACGTCGATGAGCTGCAGGCATGGATGTCTGTGTACATTCCTAGTTTACACAAGTTTTATCAATGTTAAAACAATTAAAACAATTTACTTGTGAATAGGGCATGGTATTATAGACCAGGGGTCGGCAACCTGTGGTTCACAGGCCGCATACTTTAATGCGGGCCGCCAAGGTTAACAAACATACATAGTGATAAAAAGTTTCAAATTGTAGCTAAATAAAATCTCAGCCAAATGAATACAGTGCACGCCGCTTATTGGAATCACGGATAATGTTATCAATCGGTTATTGTTATCACTTTCGCCAAGAACGGCCCGAACGTATACAACTACACTGAAAAAATTTCGGTTATAGTAATCATGACTTCGGTTTATGTTATCAATTTTTTCTTAGAAATGTTTTTGTCCCGAGCAATTTACAAAGGAACAGTACAATAAAGTAGTTTTTACAATGAACTTTATAGAAATTTGATTGTCTAGTTTATTATATTATACCCTGCTGGTTGGAAGTAAACACAAATAAACTCGGACAATGCGTTTGTATAGTCTTAACTCAACTATGTTTTGCGGCAAGGTGTGCAGCAGTGGTCATCTGATTTTCAAAAGCATTTCGCGTATGAAATTTTTATTAATAATTTGTTCCGCGAACATTAGAGACAAATTGAATAATTTTTTTATATTTGAATTTCTCTTTGCTAATAAACACATATACATATTATAAATGTACAAAATAATTACATATATGTATGTACTACATACATTTCTACACATTTTCAAATTTAAATGCAAAAAAGGTTATATTTATTTAAAATTTTTTAGTTAATTTCATTCGTTATTTACTGTTACATATGTATTTTAAATTAATTAATAATATTTTGTGTTTATGTTTTTTTCGGATATTGTTATCAATCGGTTATTGTTATCAAAAAACTCGAGTCCCGGTGTGATCACATTAAGCGGCGTGCACTGTATTACCTAAAAAAAATCTCAATTGAATGGATATTAGCTAAAAAAACCTCTGCTGAATACATGGTCTTTTTCAGCCGTTGTGGCCCGTCTGAAAATATTATTGTTTAATTCGGCACGCATCTATAAAAGGCTGTCGACCCCTGTTATAGAGGTATGAGCAAAGCAATAAACCATTTTTCATAAAATTAAAATCCGGCATGTGTGTTCTTTTAATTCATTGTAGAATTTCTTTAGTCAAAATATAATATTTTCCTTCTTTTAATATTAATTAACATTTTTCATAAAATTTCATTATAATAATAGCCCGGAATGATTTTATTGAAGAATATTCGGAGATGCCTTTTATAAAAGTATGTATTAACTGAAACAAATATTTAAATATGACCGACCATTTTAAAGTCTATTGACCATTCATTTTTTAAAGTATGACTTATCTGAATATCTTTTTGTGTTTCAGAGTTATAACTTATAAGGTGTCAGAATTATTTTTGGCTCACTCTGAACATAAATTATTTTGACCGGTATGTAACGTATACAAGATTTTAATTTTGAAAGCATATGCAATTGCTTATACAGTGAACTTCGCTTATAACGAACCTCAAGGGACCGACGAAAATAGTTCGCTATAAGCGAAGTTCGTAATAAACGATAAACATCAGAAATTCATTTTTTTTTTTTATGAATGCATAGGTACATGTTTCCAGTAGGTACATAATATGAAGAACTGTTTTGCAAAACTAGACAAATCCAGATTTGTTCAAAATTGAGTTAGATATTGTTTTGTAATACATATACATTGTACACTAACAATACTTTTTATGAAGCTTATTTGAAAAAATCGTTTATTTTACTTTTGTTTATACTTATTATTATTTTATATTATTTTTATATATTTAAAGTTAGAGCTTTACATGTTTTCTTCGAAATTGCGTAACTCATAATTGTACTTCTTTAACACATTAAATACAGTGAACAGGGGCGGACAGGACATGTGGAGCATGCTGAAATTTCCGCATGATCCGTTCCAATCGCGGAAAGGTCCGATAATTTTTTTCATACAATTAACCACATATACACAAGAACCCCAAAAACTGTTACGGCGACCCTACATATGCGGAGTTGAAAGATTTCGAGGAATCCCCTGATTATTTGGTAAAATGCCGTTTGAAGTTCGTTATAACCGAAAACTTTTGCGATTATTACAAAAATTAAGGTTCGTTATACCCGAAAGTTCGTTATAAACGGGTTCGTTATATGCGAAAAAAATAACACACGTTTAATGATACTTTAGTTCGTACTTTACAGATTGGTTCGTTATAAGCGAAAGTTCGCAGTAAGCGGGTTCGTTATAAGCGAAATTCACTGTATTTTCACAGTGATAAAGAAGAACTTGTTGGTTTCAAACTAATCAAACATAAAACTAGATTCTAGCGAAAATTAGTTATTGTTATTAACTCATTAGTAGAAAATGATATAAGAATTAATAGTTGCATATTAACAAGTAATTAACATTGATTTTCAATTTTATAAATAAACAATGTGGTTATTCTTACCTACTATATGTACAAATAGCCTCATCCATTTAAAATTGTTAAAGATTTGAAAGTTTTTAACAAACATTAAAAAAAATAAAATCTGTGACATTTTGTACATAATTACAAAACTAATATTATGCAATAATGTGTCGAAGGATTAATGATCTCAGCTGCTGAAATATTATCTGTATTTAATGATTAAAGACTTGACTCAAAAATAGCAATTAACAGTTTTAATCACGCCATAATAATAATAATAACAATGAATTTATATCAATATGTATGTGTGTGTCTGTATTTCCGTAAAGGCGTATAATTACGTTTACATTGTCACCCCACTATTCACTTCATTTTACTTCGTGTCTAATCAGGTTTGCCGCCGGGTAGTGATAACGTGAATTTAATGAGAATTGCGAACGGGAAGACGCAACGAGTACAAAATTGAAACAGCCCATCTCGCAGTTAGTAATTTCCTAGATTAATTACTAATACAGGGAATATTGCTGAATACACAAACATGTACAGTCAGATGGTCTTATAATTAACGTAATAATAGCAAAGCTCTAAACCATTGCAGTGAGTGTGTTCGTGTATCAATTAAATGCAATATTTACATAATACAGTTTATGAACACAGCTATACAAAATAATATACATCGATATTTTGGATCCATGTAACAATTAACGATCAACCTGATACGTGATTTTGTAATTAATACAGAATGGAATGCAAGAAACTCAAGGTAATTGTTTGTAATTAGTTCTATTTACCTATTGGCTGATTTTCGAACAGTGATCGATACCATTTTCGTCCTAGTTTCTTTAATGCATCTTTGTCGTGCAATGAATAAAGTTGACTGATAACACCACATTGTTGACAGGCTTGAAATATAGATTGGCCTTCGTATAATACACATGAATTATACCTAGACAAAAATAAACCGGACACTTTTAATATTATAGTCAAAATCCAAAATAAGTTACAAATCTGAAAGTTATTCAATACATGTCAATCGAGCTTTCGTTCGATTTACAGACATACATACCCTGGTACGTGGACATCTTCCACAAGGGCCCGTATATTTTCCAACTCGTGTCGTACCATGGTCTGTCGCTCAGATACGGTAAACAGATCGTCCACCGTCATACCGTCCTCTAGGAAGTCTTCGAGTTGTCCTACGATGAATTCACGTATTTGGTCGGTACGATCACGTTTCTGCAGTTCCATCTGTTCGGCCACCTCTAGGAATTTAATCTTGGATGCTGACACGTGCAACGTTATACCCTGCACACATAAACGGATATATACAACTATATATTCAGATAACCAGGGCTGTGCAAATACATCTCGGCTCTAATATTGCAAAAAAAAATAATACAACTTTTTTGTAATTTTCTTTTTGCTTTTAGATCATTGTGTATTGTACCTCTAACGGGTCGTATGGTTCCTGTCGCACCACCAGTTCAGCTCCGCCATCCCTTCGTTTCCCTCGTATTTTGTTCACCAACCATTGCACGGTGACATCACGTACATGTCTGGCCACTTTGATCACTATACAGGTTCTTGGCACCTGGACACCTTCGTCACTTGTCTCATCGGACGCGTCCGTCACGTCTCCAGTTTGCTGCTGCACCATATTGTCTATCGACAAATAACACATGCAACAAACATTAAATTTATACATCACTAACACAAGGTTTTAGTGAACTTAAACTTAGAGCTATATGTTCGACAGAGAAATAATAGTTCATAAAAGAGTTTAAATATTATAACATGCACTACATATTTTACACATTTTTTAAATTTAGTTTCTAAAACATATAAACAACCTTACTGTAATGCAGTTATCGTTTGATAACAGTCAAATGTTATATGAACGTGTAAAAATTCTTGTGGTTTTAGTATAGCTAATATACTAATTGTACATGTCAACATATTGACAGCTGACGATATTAGAGTATTTGGTGTTAATGAAAAATATGATCTGTCACGTCTAGTCAGATTAGGTAGCTATCACAATTTAGAAATACCAAAACTACAAATTATGATATACATAACAAGGTCAAATAGTTTATCGATAACATATACTACTATTAAATATATTGCAATAAATTAGAATAAATAGAAAATAAGCAGACTGGGTAAATAAAAAACAAAAATCTTAGTTTTTTAATCCGTTAGAATGGATTTTGGAAGATTGAACTTAAATGTTCGCAATAACAAGTTAGCCCATTACATAACAAAATTATAATTTCATTATGATATACCGGAATAAAATGTTTATAAGAAAATACCAGCAGGTAATGGTTATTTCAATATTCTACACGGCTCTGAAAATGCATACGGTACTCTATGTAAATCCAGGTCTGTTTGTATGTAATATATGCAAGTGATATAAGCACATAACCATGCTGTACACGAAATATGCGCAAGACATTTGGCAAAATGCATACGTCTAACTGTGTATACATACCGGGTGCCTTTTTGTAATAAATTATATAGAGAATTAAATGTAAACTTTTTTACTTTGTGATATTACGTTCCTTATTATACAAATGCAAAAGTTATAATATAGATAAAATAATATATGTAAATTATACAATATTGTCTGTTAGTCAATTATTCGTATCTACCTTACGTTTAATAGGTAATACTTGTATACCTATATATACAAATATCCTCATTCATACAGTAAGATACATAAAATCATAGTCGCATATATGTATACTGACACTTTATGCGCGTGTGAGTGTACAAATACATATAGGTGTTTATTTTAAACATTGCTAACTTATTAATTTGTAAAGATACAAAGTCGGTTAAATGGGTAAAAGTGTATCATTTGTTTCATACAACTCACTATGCCGACCGTAGTGTCCAATAGGCACAGCACTAAAAAACTTCAACGTTATAGTAAAATAAAGTAAATAACGTGATATAAATATAGTTATTATACATGTCATAAATATGACCTCTATTATTTATTTAGGAAAACAATTTGCAAAAATTATTTTATTTTACACTTGTCTGTTATTAGCCTTTTTCACCTTTGATAAGGACTACGCTCATTGCTCAAAGCTACTGAAGATTTATTACCCACGAAATCGAAGGCAATTTATGAAAAAGTCTTCAAAATATTTGTTGACTGGAAGTTGGAAAATAAAATTAATGGTTAGTGAGCGTAAAAGTTATTATTCCCGCTCATTATGCCTTAGGGCATAATCAGCTTCTTTTCATATTTCGTATCTAAGGTGAAAAATTCTAATAATAGGCAAGCGTAATATAAATATCTTTTGACATATCATCAAAAACACGCAGTCGACGCTATTTTCAAGAATAAACCAATTGAATGGATAAATAAATAAAAATCAACGTCCAGAATTTATTCTGAACATAAACTAGTAATTTATGTACCAAGGGTAGGGTTGACGATTATTATGCAGGAAGGGTGACGATGTTCCAGCCCGAGGACCCCTGGCCCGAGGGAAGGATGTCGCCCGACGGGCATAATCATCTAGTAACACCCGTGGTGCATACAAGACTTTATATTACACTTTCCTATTATTTTTATCAAAAATAAATTGCCCGTGACAGTTCAAAATAATTACGACATATGCGTTGCCAAGGACGTTGATTTTTATTTTATTTAGATTACATCTATCAAAATACTGTTTTAAATTTCTAGAAATTTTAGATGAGGTATTATTACATCGCTTTTATCAATAAGTACTAATTAAACGAATGAAAACAGCAACTGCTTACGCAGGTTCAAGCCTGTAAACTTGCACATACTTTATTATACAAAGTATATCATTTTAAAGAGAAAATAAAATAATTAATTTTTAAATTATGATATATTCATCCGAAAATAACTTACAAAATATACAGTTTCTTTGAGAAATGAATGTGGATTACTAAATTGCTAAACATACTGGTTAGGTATGGGGGGACGTAGGATGTACAAGGTAAAGATTCGGTCATATGCAGATCACAGGTCACTGTAGGTAAGATTTTACTGCAACATGACGGAATATTTAGTAAACACGTAAGAATACTACGATTTTTTTTTAGATCATAAATATGTTTTGGTTAATATTAGATAAATTATAACTTTTAACATTGGCAGTGAACTTTCAATCAGATAAAAATATACGAATATTTGATTAGATTTGCCTATTACATAGGCAACCAAATGTAATGGGAAGCATATACCGGGTGTCTCACGAAATCGGTGATATAGGGAATTAACAAATAAATATAGAAAATTGTGATTACTTTTGAACTATACATTTTAAATAAAAAAAAACCTTTTTTAGAATTAAAAAATGCAGATGCTTAAATATTTTTTGATATCGAGTGAATCAATTGTGAAATATTACTTTTTGCTTTGCTCAATAAACAAATGATGGCTGTTTGAATACAATGAAAAATAATTTTTAGATGATCTTTAACTATTACTTCTACACTCTCATTATTTTAAGTTTTTTAGCTATTTCTCTAACAGTAATTCTCTTATTTTCTCGAATAAGTGCTTCAATGAGAATCTACTTGTCTTTATTGGTTGAGGTTCTTAGAGGATTGGTTAAATTTCAACTCTTTCCAGGCCCTCTTAGAATATACTCGAAAATACTGAATACAGTGAAAAGTAGTACATTATACACCAAGGGAGAGTAACGTCTTATTTTTTCTGAGGTGTAATTTGAAACCCGAGTGTGAAGCCAGACGGCTACAAATACATCGAGAGAAAAATGGTGCTCTCTCCCGAGGTATATATACTATTTTTTCCACGATCGGGGGTGGAAACACTTAATTTCATAAATAAATAATTGTTATAAATCGAAGCGAAATTACAATATTTAGAAGCCTCTGGGAATGTTTTCATGCAACGTACCTTCATAACAGACATTTGTTTACAAAAATCTTTGTTTTAATAAAAACTCCCCAGGGAAATTGTTGTCTTATTTCGTCCTTCGGGAGTAAATGCTTTACTTCTGTGACAATTTTGATGCCATAGAAACCGTACTTCTACTCCCGGCCGTGGCAAAACACTTCTATTTGACCTATCCTTATTATCTAACGAAATAAAAGTGTTCAGAGACGAAGGTTCGAAGAATGGCATTTTACCTACACACTTGCTCCGAAAGTACTATCCACGTTTTCACAGCAATATTTTAAAGGGGTAAGTAGATAGTATCGATTTACAATGGAAATTTGGAATATTCATTAAAAATTACATCAGCAGTTCAAAAATAAATTTTTTCTTAGCTTAGAATTTAGTTGTTCCACGAAAAAAAAAATACATTGATATTCTCAATTTCAAATTGATTAGTCTCAATTTGATAGCGATTATTTTCAATTTGAAGTTGAAATGTACAGACTGAGACACACTCATCTTTAAATTTATTTTTAAGTCTCGAATAAATCAGGATGGAATGACAACTTTATTTGTCAAAAATTCAATACATGATTAATTACAACTAACAACTAGCTCTATTAACAGCAAGTATGAACATGTATGTGTTTATATGTATCGCGGGTCTTGTGATTGTAAATGTTATAAATGTCATTCACCTTTCAAAGAATAACTTTTTTTGCTTTAATTGGCTGTATTCCACGTAGTTATTTTTTTACATAGACCTGGGAAATCCGCAGATAGTGCGTGATTTCATGTACAAATAGATGTATAATTGATACGATTACATGAAAAAATACGCTATAAATCTAACTGTACAGTATTTTTTGCGTATTTAGTAGAATAACCTGTATGAACCATAGAATTGCTAAACGTTAACGTAAAATACATACAATATTTGATTAATTTCATTTACAATATTATTTAAATTATTGTATGCTAGAATCTAGAAATGTGTGGTACGAGTACCCCCGGTGGTACGTGGTTTAGTGTATTATATATCAATTATATTGTAACTTAATAAAACAGAATTATCATAAATAAGAAATATTAAAATTTAGTGCACCCGGTAAATGTAATGTTCGAAAACAAGTAGGAGTATGTTGTAAGTGTGGGAAAAACTGTGCCGACATAAATAATATCGAAATAAAATACTACTGTGCAATGACAACAGTTTGTTATTATTTAATATCAAACTTATATGAATCATGTACATATGTAGGCTGCGTTCGAATTGGACAATTTAGTGCACTAATCTACCACGTGACTGATTTTAAATCCTAAATTGTGCACTAAATGACGTTAGGATTTTAGGAATAGACATTAGGATTTGAAAAAGCACACTACGCCCTGAATTGTATACCCTAAATTGACCGCCAAGATCCTAAAATCTCCCTAATTTCGTTGCCTAAAATACTATAATTTTGAATTCGAACACGGCGTTAATTTGATACTGTTTATAATGTGATATCAGCGTTTAACAAATGTTAATGCTAAGTTGTAAAATTACATTACAATTTTGTCTAATATATGTTTCAAATGCAAAAGACAAAATTGCGCAGAGCTTATCAGAATTTTATGCAAATTCGTTTAATTTACTGCAGTTAAATGCTCAAGAGTATAAAATTTTATAAAAAGTTCTGTGAACAGTAATGTTAGTTTGCGGAACTATTCCTATTAATACGAGACCAACTGGAACACATTTAATAATTCAAAAGTTTGTTTTTTGTTTCTGAGAGGAAATCGTCGAATTCATACGAGTGCAGTCTGCAAAGAACATTAGGCGAGTGATTGGCCCGCGGCCAACTTCGATTACTGTCACATTTTTAAACCTTCTGAAATTTTTCAGTAAAAAAAGCGTAGCTATTTTTGTGCTGAAAGCAATAAAAAATAAAAACCCACGTTCTTTAATTGAAAAACATTGGCCCGCAGTAGCTCTAACAAAACTTAATTAATTATAACAGATATTTTAATGAATCCATCCGTAATATTTTGCTTTTAAAATGAATTCTATTAATTTCCACACATTTGCTACATTTTGTTTATAACAGAATTAATGTTGTAATATAGTATCAAAATGAACAGTGCGGTTTTATTGTGTATAGTTCCTATAATGGGCACATTGTTAAACTTTATTATCTCAGGTAAGTGGACATAGACTAGGTATATGCCATAATACAAGCTGAAGTCAGCTGTTACTTATCAACGGTGATGGTAGGAAAAGTATCTGTAACACACGTTCACGTAAACGTTCATACAAACAGCTAGTCGTCATACCAATTTATTTTCACGTGCTCACGTGAACATGTAAGTCCGAGATTAACGGAATCGGAAATTCGTGGAACTGCATTAATTATTATTACAGGTAGGGTAGGCTAGGGGAGGGTTAAGTAAAGTAGTGAAGTCTAGAGTAGGTCAGGGTAGAGTAGCCAAATCTATAAATTGTACCAACAACCAATATATTGCACACAAGTTTAGGACAACGTTACGAACTAAGAACAGGCATGCTCGTATCATGTCGTATACATACATCGTGTATCTTCGAAAATAAATTGGTCTGACGACTAGACTTTTGTAACGTTCATTTACCGCAAGAATGGACGTGAAATTAGAAACAATGTGGAAATGAATGCAATATTGGAATCAAGTTCTATTCAACAATACTAGTCCATGTTATGTTCAGCGTGAATTAACAGCAAGTTTGAGAATTGTACATTGTTAGTAATAAGTGTAAGGTTAGTTTCTGAGTTCTTTATTATTACAAGACAGCAGCCTTACCCTTTCCGAACTACAGTATTACAAGGTGTATGTATATTAATTTAGAAGACATTTGCTTGGAATCACTGCTTGTTAAATGTTTACATGTATGTATTACGGCTGTTGTAAGTAATATAACTGACGATCGACTAGTTTGTATTCGTGTGTATACACCAATACATACATTAGCATGTAGCAGACGTGTGTCTAAAATTAAATCCACGTATCACATTTGTTTCATAATCGCGCGTTCGCTTAATATGCCTACATTATCGACAATCATAGCACGCCGGTGTATTCTTAGATGGCAGCATCTCCTATAGGACAGTTAAGATAGGTTTACCTCCTAAAACAACAGAGGGCTCTGCAGGTTACAAGTTAGATATTTAAATGTCAGATGTATGGAAGAGGGATTTGGTAATAATTACTAAAACTATACATAAGGCGAAGATTATAATAACGATATACATAGGGAACTTCAGATGGGGAGTCAAAATTCCTAAAAATATTTGTACAACTTTTCCGTGGCTGTAACTGGTGTATTGATATAAATAATAATATAATAGGAGTAATAAATAAATAATTGTAACAATATTGACTAGTGTACATGAATTACACGTGAAAGAAATGACGGGAAATTCTTGACATGATTAGAACATGTCAAGATCAAGAAACGAGTGTAAACCAGTGTAAAATAGAACAAAAATTCTTTCTGCAAATTCTTGATGACAATAATTGTCAATTGATCTCGACGGGCAATAATTGACCAATCTAAAACAGGCATATGGTACAAAGAACATGTTTTGAAATACGATTAAATAATGTTAGAAGTTTATTTTCCTAGAATTATAAATGTAGAGTTTTGATACGGTAACACGAAGGTATCCAACAGAGAACATTTTATTTTTGAAATTATGTATAAAATTGTGATGATAAAGCGCAGTCCAACATGATGCCACAAGCAAGGTGACCAAGTGTTTCACCCGGAGTCTCAGAGTTTCAACATCGTATCTTCGGGCTCCGGATTTTATTATAAAATCTCCGGGTTACGACAATTTTATGTAAAATTAATGTAAATGGTTTATAGCAATGAAAATATCAGTTACGTTTCATATAATTATTGCAAATCGCTCGCGCAGTGCATGCGCATATCTAACTTTGACTATTTCCGATCACGCCAATGGTTAAAGCTGATCAGCCGTATGTACCTGTATAATGTACATATATGTATTTTTAATTTTGTCTGTAATTATTGGTATTATAAAAAAACCTATATTTCATATATTTTTTTCAATCTCAGGGTTTACCTAAACTGAAATCAAGCCACCATCGTCACAAGGTCATGTTAAAAAAATACACTACGGCACACAAAGCGTTCTGCCTAAAGATCTAATGCTAGTTCAAGATCATTAAATTCACAATTGAAGACCGATTTTTAGCTGGATTTTTTAAAATAATTTAGTTCGTACTGTTAGTCAGGTATGTACCGCATTAATATTATCATTTTCATTTTTTAATTTTGTTAGCGTACATAATTTTATATTTATTTTATAGTTTTGCCGTTTTGATCTCTTCAATATTCTTAGCACCCTGCTCAGCGTGGAACTTTTGATTAGTAAATTAAGCCTACTTAGTATTGAAAAAAGCTATAATTTTTGTTTATGATCCTGAATAATTTTTCAACCGTTCAAAAAAAAAAAATTGCTATTATGTTCTTGTATTCTTTGTGACAAACAATATATTATTTTGATAAACGTAGAAATCAGTGATATTTATTAGAAAAGGTAGATTGGCAATGAGAAATAAAGTAACTGTGTAGTGCCTGGTTTACACTGAGCAAGAATTGACGTTGCAGGCAGGGTTTATAAAAAAATCGACTTGAAAAAAACGACTTCTGAATTCGATTAAACTCCAGAAAACAGATTTTCGAATTTTTCTCAAAAATAAATAAATAATGAAAACAGCAAAAAAATTACATATCGGTACAAAATATAAATTATATATTTAAGCATTTAGTGTCTTATTCAGCAAATATGATTAAAAAAAAAACATAAAATGTCCACGAAACGATTACTTTATCTTGTTCTTAATTTAGTTACAATATTTGCTGAAACAGAAAATATTTTCTCACTGATATTTTTTCTTCCAGTTCCTCAAGATTTCTATGAATAGATTTTTCCATTGCTACTTTTAGAGTATTATCTTTGTCCTGATTAATAATTTCTCCGTCTTACAAGGGGACATTGTCACGACCGGAACACGGATTTGAGTGAAATTCTCAAGAGATTTTGTTTATGTTTCTTTCCACTAGAATTTTGTTATTTGCTTGAAAATGACCAAAAACCATATGGTCGAAACGTCGCATATCTGTTACCATCTTTACGATTAAGTTTTGAAATAAACGGTTCACAACACCTTGAACTATAGTCATTTATTCCAATCATTTTGGATTCAATATTTCTCCTTCTCAAGATCTACAATTGACTAAAGAAAATTTACCATAAAATAATAAAAAACAAAAAATACATGTACCTATTACATAATATTATGTATACGTGTATTATGTAATGGGAAGGTACATATAAATGGTAATTTTATTGCAGAAGCGAAAAATGTTGGATTGTTTACGCTTTTTGTTCAGGTTAATTTGCACTAATTTTTGTCTCAAATTATGTAACACGAGCAAACTTCAATATTCTACTAGCAAACACGGTCACACATTCCTCTTTACCCAGACATTAAGTATTTAATTTTTTTGTTTACATTCAAGTATTTTCGTTTACGTGCCATCTAGATTCATATTTAGAGGGATCCCCTAGAGAAGTATCGCAAATACCATAATGAGCTATATCGGGACGCAGTGATAAAATTTAAGTGTTCACTCTATCGGGTAGTTCATTCAATCGAGAGTGTAGTAAATCGCGACTCTACTGAATTTATAATTTTACTGTTCTGACTTATCCAAACATTTAATGCAGTTCAAGGCTGTATCAAAACTACACAAAACGAACATAATAAAGAGCAGGCACTTGAAAAGGGTCTGCTTCGGGATATGCGGGAAGAGTTTGTTATGTAAACGAAATGTGACTGATTTATAATTGTCTCTTTTTTCCGAGATATGTTTAGAATAGAACATCTAACTAAATCAATTGTAGAAGTTCATTGCGCATCATCAGTTGTGTGTTATGTTACAGTGTAATAGTTTAGTTTGTTCGTGTATTTATGACAAGCGTATCAGGATTTTTTAATAAATTGATTCAGAATTACTTGTGAATTACTTGAATTGCCTATGAATTACTTGAATTACCTATGAATTACTGGAATTACTTTTGAATTATCTGTGAATTACTTGAATTACCTGTGAATTAGAAGCCGAGGTAGATAAGAATCTTAACCTCTCGGCAACGCTGCACCAACTGTCAGCGTGTATTTTAAACAGCTATATAAACACTGCTATATTTTTAAAGCCCTTTTTCTCGAAAAGGACAAAACGTTGCGCGCTATTACTTTACCAAGAATCACTACTAGTCTCCACCTACTACTAAAAAAAATTTCAGCTAAATCCGTGTTCCGGTCGTGACAATGTCCTCTTGTTAGATATATTCGTCGTTGGAATCTGTTTCCGAACAAGAATTTGGATATATTCTAGACCAGTGTTTCTCAACCCAAAACTCATCTCGTACCGCAAATTATCTGCTTTTTTTAGGCGGACCGGTGACAATATTTTTTATTAAAAAAATTGCAGACTACATTGAGCAATAAATATTTATTATACAGGTACATTTTTCAGTACATTAGTATACAAATCAATGTGATCGCTGCTGTTCTTTTTTGCTAGTAAGATGTTCAATTCTTGGATTTACGCCTTTCGCTACCAATTTGTTTCTTTAACATTATCCTTGTATTTACCATATATTTGTAGTATACCGGGTGGTGACAGCGACACCGGAACATGGGAGCAGGATTTGCTCTAATTTTCCTGCACACACGCAACACCATCTTTTATAAACAATGCTAAAACACACAATTAGTATAAGCAATAGAATAAACAATAAATAATGTTGATATAAACTGTTCAGTCTGAGATTATCAATGAATAAAAATATCACAAATGTTATCTTGTTTGTAAGCATAAAATGTATGTTAAATAAAGAATTATTGAAATTGAAAAAAATTGAATGGAACATAGGACTTTAATCATTTTAAAGATTATTAAAGCCAGTCAATAATTGTCGAACTTCAGTTGATTGGAATTTCGGCTTAAATGAATCGCTGTTGATGATTCAGGAAATGTAAATTTTTTTATTGTCTGTTCAATTAAAATATATTTTTCTTGTTAATTCCAACATGTGACAATATTGTTTAGTTTACAAAATTTTTACAATTTGATAATTTATATGTTCAATTTTAATATTGTTTTACAAGTTTAACAATGTGGTTAATTGTTAATTTTTCTATTGTTTTAATGTAAATTATTTTTCGAACTCCAGCCAAGTTTTTACATGTGGTTACAATTGTAAGTAATTTTACCAAATAATTGATTATTGTATGTTATTTGAACTAATTGTAGTTTCATAAAAATATTTTAGTATCTGAGGACGCTTCAAAACCGAAGCGAAACGTAATAATAAAAAATTTTACATTTCCTGAATCACCAACAGCGATTCATTTAAGCCTTAACTCCAATAAACTGAAGTTCAACAATAGGACTTTAACATATAAAATCATATTTAAAAATAAACAAATGATTTACGTTTTATCTGTCTGAAAAATATTCCTTGTTTCATGAATTTATTGCCAGTAGTTATTTATTAATCTTTAATTTAAGTGAATTATAAGAAAAAAATGGTGAATAAATACTCAATTAATGAATTAATTAAGAAATGAATTTCTTAAGTTCTATTATACTGGTTATAGTTTAGGACAAGTGAAAGATTAATTTTCTTCTGACAATTTTGTTTCATTTCTAAGGTTACCCCTAGGTATTTTTAAGCTAATTTTCAATTTAATTTCTGCCGTTATAAAGCATGCAAAATTAATTCTGTTTAATGATTTTAATGTAGAATTTTATGCTCTACAACATTTATTTGAAGCTTTTTCTATAAAATAATAAGGGAAGCAGGAAATTATAAAAATTTGATTTTACATGTTAAAGTCCTATGTTCACCACCCGGTATGTATTATTTAATATATATATATATATATATATATATATATATATATATATATATATATATATTAGATAAATTAAAATATCAATTCACCTTATAACAATTATTTATTAGCCATAGATTTGCTACTGTAATTTTTTACAATAATTTTTTTACTAGCTATTTTCAGTCTAAATGTTACGTACATAAATATAATTTTATTTTTTAAATTGTGGCAACGAGCTATATGAGTTTCAAGAATTTTATCAATTTTTTGAATATAAAATAACTTTTGTAACTAGTGTACGTAGTGCTGCCATCTTGAACACTCTCTCTGCACATGTGCGAATGTCCGTGGCGTCTCGTTACATTCTCCCCCTTGGTGTCACGCTAACGACCTCGGGCGGGACACCAGACGTAGGGAGTTTGGGAGGTCGTCCTCGGCGTCGCTGAGGTGGATGAGCTTCTCTTGGTTGCTTTACCCCTTCGGGGTTCCTAGGGTGCTTACGGGGTCGTCCTCGACAACGAATAGGGCGCACGGGGTTGGCCAGCCTATCACCGGGTACATAGCGGGTGAGAGCGGAGACGTGGTATACCCCAACAGGTATGCGAGGGTCCTTCAAACTTGCCACTTGGTACGTGGTAGGCGATATCTGCTTGCAAATCAGGTACGGTCCGTCTTGTTTTGGCGCGAACTTTGATGTATAGGAAGTTGCGGCTTTGCTCAAGGCATGGACGCGCACCAGTACTTGATCACCAGTGTCGTATTGGGGAGCGTCGCGACGGCGACGATCTGCTTGGATCTTGGATGCATCTTGTCGTGCTTCTTGGGTTTCTCGTGCGGTCGCGAGAACCTTCGAAAGACGTTGAAGATGAGGTGTTATTTGCGGTAGGAAGTTATCACCGTTGATAACTGCGCGTAAGTCGCGATGAACATCGTTCGGTGTTCTCAACTCACGACCGAACGTTAAGTATGCGGCGGTAAAGCCTGTAGCGTCGCTTCTTGCGGTATTCATAGCGAATCTGATAGAAGGCAATTTTGACTTCCACTGAGCATGTTCCTCTTGCACAAGGATGGCCAATTGCGTTTTCAAATCTCTGTTGCGTCTCTCCACTGGATTGACCTCGGGGTGGTACGGAGGAGTTAGGATTTGTTTAAATCCCTAGCAGTGGGAAACATGCTGCATAATTTCGCCAACGAACTGCGTCCCATTGTCGCTTATGACGCGGCGGGGTGTTCCGTATCGGAGGACAACCTCGTCGATTAGGCATTTGGCGCAGTTTTCTGCCGTTGCTTCTTGAAGGGCGAATAATTGGTAGTAACATCTTCAATGATGAAAACCCATCGTTCACCTGTTTCTGTCATTGGTAGTGGTCCAAACAAGTCCATCGATAAGGTTTCGAATCTTTGTGACACTGCCAGCGGGCTTCAGGTTTGCGGTTTTGAACCGTTGACAGTCAGTACACTGTCGTACATGTTCCTGAATGCATTTTCTCATTCCCGTCCAATAGAATCTGCAGGAGATTCGTTGGAAGGTCTTGTCAACTCCATAATGGCCTGCAAGAGGCGAGTCATGATATTCGTATAGTACGTCTGGTATTTGCGATTTTGGTACTACTAGCTGGGGTTCCTCTTCGTTACATTCTGGTGAGTATCTGTAGAGGGTCCCGTTGTTCACCAAATACCCACGGTTCGTCCATCTGACGAAGTCGATTGAATTGTCAAGTGACTCCAGCGCAATGATGATCTCTTTTAATTCGTCATCTTCGATTTGTTTAGCCATGGTGTTCTCCGCTGGTACTGTAGGTAAAGCGATAGTGACGCTGCATACTGGTATGCTATCGCTCTCTTCCGAGGGTGCGGGACGCGATAGGGTGTCTGCCACGACGTTACTCCGGCCTGGAGTATACTCGATGTTTAGATCGTATGGCTGCAAAGCTAGAGCCCATCTTGCCAATCTTCCGGTTGGAGATTTTAGACTCATAAGCCATGCTCCCTTGCTCCCTCCAGATAACCACGGAACTTGTCCATAGCCCATACCAGGGCGAGAGCTTCGCGCTCTGTAATACTGTAGTTCCTTTCTGGAGCCGTGAGCAACCTGCTTGTGTACTCCACTGGTCTTTCCATAGGGGCCTCCCCCTGGAGTAAAACGGCTCCCAATGCGTAAGAGCTTGCATCGGTCATTAGCACATACGGTTTCCTGTGGTCAGCTTGTCTCAGGATCGATGAGGATGTGAGAAGAGTTTTCAGAGCTTTAAATGCATCTTCATGTTCTGGTCCCCACTTCCATGAAGCATTTTTCTTTGTCAAGTCACTGAGTGGCTTGGAAATTCCGGAATAATTGGGAACGAATCTACGGAACCAAGATCCGGTCTGAAGGAATGTACGCAATTGTTTCCCGTTCACAGGCGTAGGCATCTCCACAATGGCAGCGATTTTTGCAGGGTCTGGTTGGATTCCTTGTGCGGTGAGCACATGTCCCAAATATCGAACTTCGGAACAGACGAAAACACATTTGGAACGGTTTGCATGTAGCCCAAATTGCTGTAATCGTTTGAAAACTTGTCGGAGGTCGTCGACATGTTCTTCGAATGACGTTGATATCACTACTACGTCATCCAGGTAGGCAAGAATGAGTACGTTCTTCAGTCCCATTCTCAGGCGATCTATCATTCGTTGTCCAAAAGGCATTCTTTTGAAGCGGAAATGTCCAGAAGGCGTGACGAATGCCGTCTTGTCCCGATCTTCAAATCTGACTGGTATCTGCCAGTAACCTGAGCGTAGATCAAGGGTCGTCATGAAGTATGATTCTTTTGCTGCGTGTAGCAAATCATTTATGCGTGGAAGCGGATAACGATCCGGGATGGTAACTGCATTCAGTTTACGGTAATCCACACACAGGCGATATTTTCCGTTTTTCTTCGGAACGAGAACAACTGGAGCTGCACACGGAGATTCACATTCTTCTCTGATGTCTTCGGCGAGCATTTGTTATATTTCTGTTTCCAAGTAACGTTTTTTCTCTGGAGTCATTCTGTAAGGTGGCACCGCGATTGGCGTTTCATCGGTGAGTTGTATGCTGTGCTCCGGAAATGGTGTGGGTTTGTCGCTTGGCGAGAACACATCGGCATACTCGGTAAGCAGTAAATTCATACGAGTTCTTTGATTGTCGTCTAGATGTTTACCTTCTTCATCACCGAGTATCAGTGTTTCGTTGGACACGTAGTTTGTTATTTCGTCACTATCGGAGCTTTCCGATAGGAAGCGATGACGATTCTTTGGTTCGTCACTGATATACCATTCATCTTTTGTTAGGTCTAATACCATGTTTGCTCTCTTGAGGAAGTCCACTCCCAGGAGCGTCTTGCTATTAGGAAGTTCTGGAATTGCAATCAATGTTGTCGGGACTGCTCGGTGATTCACTGTTATGTCCACGTCGAAAAGGTGTGGTGTAACATGTCTTGGCTCACCGTCCGCTAACATTATGGTAATTTCAGACTTTCTGGGTTTGTAGCCTTGTGTTGCTAACAATTGATGTAGTTTTGCACCAGCGATGCTTCCGCGAGAGCCAGTGTCCAAGCATACCAGGCCTGTTAGGTTCTGCACGTTGATAGCGATCATTGGTCGTTTTGTTTGATCGGATGTTGACAGTGTGGTTTCATTAAAGGTGAATGAACTTGATGTCATCTGATCGTGGCTTCTTGCAGGTCTGCAAGTAGGACATGTACTGCGAATGTAGCCGGGAGTTCCACATCCGTAGCACGTAACTTGTGGCTTCGTTTCTTCTGCGGGTGTTGGCGTTTGGGACTTTGGAGCTTTTGAATTCTCGCTCTCTTTCTTTTGAGTTTTCTTCCTGCATTCGGTTTCTGTATGGCCGTAGTACTTGCAGAAGGTACACTTTGGGCCAGGTTTTCGTTCCATTTTGTCCGCCTTCGACTCCGCTCGAGTCGTTTGTTTTACTTCACGTTCTGACATTTCGAACTCGCGCGCGCGTTGTTCCGCGTCACCCGTTTTCGTATTCTCCGCTTGAGCAACCCGTACACCATATCGGGTTGGGCAGTGGTAGGTAACACGTACGGCAACTGTGAGAGTAACGCATGTAAGTGACACACGAATAGCTCAGTGGTTTCACTGTCTTGTTGTTCGCGTTCAAAGAATTTGCGATATATTAATGGTGGTGGTAGATTCTGAGAATAAGCTTCCCGTAGCGTGGTTACTGCACCATTCCAGCCAGCGATACTACTTTTTATTCCTTTCCACCAGGTTGCTGCTATGCCTTCAAGGAGCATAGTGATACCTCGAAATGCATTTTCGTCGCTTACGTTTGCGCATTCTTTGTAGGTTATGATAGCGTCTAGAAATGCTTCAACATCTGCTGCTTCCGAGCCATCAAATCTCGAAGTGCATTTTGTGAAGTTTCCCTCAACGTGATTTGTTGATGTAGCAATTGTGTCTGTTGGTGACTGCTCTCGGTGCTGAGGTGTAAAACGTAACAGCAACTCTTCGAATTGTTCACGTGTGAAAGTTAAACCAGCAGACGGGTTTGTGTGTTTCGGCATTGTAGCAGTTTTGTCGCTTCGCAATTCGATATTCAACACTCAATGGTTGCGCACGGACGCGGTAGTAATGTTTTTCTTACACAACGGTCACACACGGACGCGATAGTAATGTTTTTCTTACACAACGGTCACACACGGACGCGATAGTAATTTTTTTCTTTGTTTCTTTTTTGGGCCTGTGTGTATTTTGCCGCCTTTGCGCAGCGCCGACGTGACGCTATGGTACTATTGTCTTTGCACTCAATGTTTAGCTTTTTTTTAAAGTGAATTTCGGCCAAACGTTGGGCAGCTACTTGTAACTAGATACATACTACGTATCTAGTTCTAATTATTTGTTTTAATAGTCGAAAATACACTTGTAAAAAAGGTTGAATTGTGCAAAACATTTAGTTATTCACCAACTGGAACAATCACACACACACACTCTGCTGCCATCTTGAACACTCTCTCTGCACATGTGCGAATGTCAGTGGCGTCTCGTTACACTTTAAATTAGTATTTTGTAAACGTATAATTTCTAAATATTCTCTCCATTCTTAATGTTAAATGTAATTACTGTTTATTGATTTTAATGTAGAATTTTATGCTCTACAACATTTATTTGAAGCCTTTTTCTCTAAAATAATAAGGGAAGCAGGAAATTATCAAAATATGATTTTACATGTTAAAGTCCTATGTTCCGCTGTCGCGGTCACCACCCGGTATAAGTACAGTGACTATATTAAAGACAGTGTGGACACCAGTGTATTCATGCAGATTGGTCGATGAGATTGTCCGCCATATTCCTGCCAACTTGCTTTGAATTGAAAGATAGCTGTGATCTGTTTTGTTGTTTTCTGAGATATTTGTGTGTATTTCGTAGTGTTTTGTGCTTAAAAACTTTATAAACATTTAATATATATATATATATATATATATATATATATATATATATATATATATATATGTTAGGAAGCTTTTATTAATGATACCTGAAACACTCCGTAATCAAACAAAATAACTATAAAGGAAAATTAAGTAAATGATATATTTCAATAAAAATATAAAGCCACTATAAACATAAATAAAATATAATAAATATCCCGCCCCGGATAACTGCTCCCGCGTAGGCTACTCTGGAGGTGGCGGAGTGAACCTGTAAGCAAGCCAAAACAACTATGAATATATAAATATTCAGTGAGTGTCAACCCATTTCTTTGGAGACGATCTCAACCGATGGGAGCCTGTAAAGAATACACTCATCATTCACTCAAGGCAACACTCGCCAGCCCCTGTTCCCACGCTGGACTATGTGCCACAACATAGCCCTGCCAGGGATGCAACTGGTCCGACAGTCACGTCCCTGTCCAACGTTGGACTGTGTGCTGACAACACAGCCAATCCCACGGTGGACCACGTGCTCAACAACATAGCCGTCCCACGGTGGACTACATGCTCTACAACATAGCCATCCCACGGTGGACCACGTGCTTACAACATAGCCATCCAGGGACGCGCTGACCCCACAGTCACGCCCCTGTCCAACGGTGGACCACGTGAGACACTACGCAGCCCTGCCAGGGACGCGCTGACACGACAGCCACGTCCCCTTCCCACGTTGCGACACAGCAGCCCAATATGGGACGTGCTGACCTACGCAGCCACGTCCCTGCATTACTGCCAACGCTGGACTATCAAACTACCTGATCCTATACACATCGGCCAGCTCCACAGAAATACACGTTGGGCCACATTCAACAACAGGACCTACCTCACCTAGAGTCACCTGCGTATGCACCGGAAGCACTAACACCGACACAAACACCATCCAGTCACACACCCAAAACAGCACAAGGTTGCACTCACCCAAGGACAGTTGTTGTTCCGTGGAATACTCGTGCTAGACTGAATATAATCTTATCTGGTTATTAGATGGGAAGACATTACAGTTACATGAAGTGATTACGGATGCACCGTCACCCATAACTAGTGTTATAACACGCATTAAAAATAACGAAATTAAAACGGTTCCTTATATATATATATATATATATATATATATATATATATATATATATATATATATATATATATATATATATATATATACAGGCTGTCCTATTTAAACGGGCCACTACGGGATCTCGGAAACTATAAGAGATACAGGGTCGGTTAAATTAGACAAAAGTTGCACATTTATGGGCCGATGTTAATGGCGATTTAGTTTTTTCAAAATATGGCATGGCTCACTAGATAATGACAAAAGTGTGATTTTATCGAAATTTAATTTTCCGTTATAACTCACAAAGTATAAAAAATATTGGAAAAAGTTTCAAATAAATATTTTAGCATACATAAGAAACTTTTTGATGAATCCGATGAAAAATTTTTTAATAGATATTTCTGGAGATACACCATGCAAGTTGAATTTTTTAAATGGAAACCATAGTTAACTTTTCCCTAGCTAGAAAGCGCTATTTTTTCTGTTTACAACAGTGTATTCGTTTATATAAATATCTTTTTTAGTTTTGAAGAAAAATTAAAAAGTATGGCAAATAGAATGATCTTCGTAGTGTGCCATGAAAATTTGGTATAAAACAATTGCATCTAAATGTTTTATGTACATGCAAAACAATTGAAATTCAATAATATTTGGTAAACAAAAGATATTCATAGTAGATTTAGTTAAGTCAAAAATTGATATGAAAGGTTAATCCCCAAAGGGTTGGAATGATGACTTGAACTTCAGACGTAAAGACTGACGTCCATTTTTAGTTTTGACTTGACAAGACAACTATGTTGTCTGTCTTGTTTTTTGCGTTTTTATTCTGACGACCATGGTCAGCTGTTATTGTTATTATTATTATTAATTATACATTTTCACACGTTTTTTCTCTACTGTTCAATTGTATTGAACATGTTTTGTTCACAATTTCTTGTTTATACTTCCATGTAATTTCCACGTGGTAATATTGTTCTTCGTATCTTCCATTAAGGTAATGTTAAGCTCGTATTGTTTTTACTTCTTTTTTGAATTGTTATAATTAACATGTGTTGTTATTCAAATGTTGTAGCCTTGAAAATGACCTCATACCACAAGGTCGAAACGTCGGCATAAGTTTTTATATGAACTTTTGAATAAACTTCTTTACGTCTGAAGTTCAAGTCATCATTCCAACCCTTTGGGGATTAACCTTTCATATATATATATATATATGTAAACAAAAGATTATAGACAAAAAATAATTTATGTAGGTATGGCTTCATACGAAAATCTGTGTAATAGTTTTCAGTTTACACAACGAATTTTGTTTCGTTTATCAAATGTTATTGAATTTCATTTGTTTTGCATGTACTAAACATGTTTAGATGCAATTGTTTTATATCAAATTTCCATGGCATACTTCGAAAATATTCTTCTTATCATACTTTTTAGTTTTTCTTCGAAACTAAAAAAGATATTTATATAACCAAATACATCACTCTAAAGAGGAAAGATAGCTCTTTCTAACTAAACTAAAATTAAATATGGTTCCTATTTAAAAAATTGAACTTGCATGCTGTATCTCCAAAATAGAAAGGTAAAAAACAATTTCATCAAATTCATCAAAAAGCCTGTTGTCTATTCTAAAATATTTATTGGAAACATTTTTCAATATTTTCAGTACCTTCCGAGTTATAACGGAAAATTAAAATTCTAAAAAATCACATTTTTGTCATTATCTATTATTAACTATTAACTATTAACATTGGCCCATAAATTCGCGACTTTTGTCTAATTTAACTGACCTTGTAACTCTTATAGTTTCCGAGATCCCTGTAGTGGCCCGTTTAAATAGGACAGCCTGTATATATATACCGTGTGTCTCACGACGATCTACACATAGGAACGTTGCGCGCTCATTTGATCTTTAAAATTAAAATATTAATCTGACTGTTTTTGTTCTTTTTTTTGTAATTGTAATGTCAAGTTGACGTTTAAATTCTTTGAAAATGTACTATTACATCGAATATGTTACAAAATTATACTAGAATATCAAAGGAAATAAAATAGTAAGCATAAAATTAACAATTATAGTGTCTAGATTGTAAAAAACTAAAACGATCAAATTAGTATTTCACTATCAAGAGCGTATGCAACGTTCCTATGTGTAGATCGTCGTGAGACACACGGTATATATATATATATATATATATATATATATATATATATATATATATATATATATATATATATATATATTTGTCCTCATAAAGCAATCCATATAATTATCTGGTAAGCATATTTTATTATTATTATTACATATTTTGTAATGTATCGTTATAAAATTTCAGTACGATTCTTAGGCAATTACACTATGATTAACTAAATTGGGTAACTGTCTAAAGTTTGTTGACGTATATCTAAATTTCAATTACAATCAATTTATATTTACCAAAAAATACTTTCACGCTTTGTAAATGCTGAATATTAATCTTGAAATAAATTTACGTAGCATAAATAACTGTCAAATGATTTACATATTTCTTTTATTGGCTATAGCTAAGCCGACTTAAAAAACATATATTAACCTTCTTATGTTTAGAAAAATATTATACCTATACAATGAATTCAGATTATATACAGTGGATTATAATTTTCTAGTTGCATGTACCGAAATACAAAAACTGTATTCTGTAATGCCTGGATGTGCAGCAGTAGGCTGTTATAACAGAGCGGAGAATGGTTTTTTAATGAAATATTTTCCCAAAGATCCTGAAAGGAGAAAAGAATGGCTTTTAAAAATGAAAAGATTAGACTGGATCCCTACAGATTGCTACGTTTTTTGTGAAGTACTTACATCCTTTTATTTTACAGTACAAATCAATATAATATATTGTTGGCATTAAATAATATTTCAAAATATTTAAAATTCATTTTAACTATTAGTTTTTTAATATATTTCTGAATGGTAGGCTCATTTTCCCCTTGAAATGTGGGAAAAAATTAGAGTAGATGGTAAAAGAAAACTGAAAAGCTACGCAGTCCCTACTCTATTTTATTTTACGACACATAAGCCCGTAATAAATTTACCTGTAATTACAACAGAAATTGCACATACCGATATGATTCGTCCATCCACAGTGACTGAAGATGCAGTCACTGTGGATTTTGCTACCACAGTTCCGGGTAAAAGTGATAAAATACCATACATAATTATTAATGAAACCAAGGCACTAAGCAGAGAGGAACTAGAACTAACATGTAAGCAATATGGTAGGCTGTATAGAAATATGTGTAAAAACCATGCAGTAAAAAAAATACAGACGCTGCAAAAATGAATTGAACGATATAAAGAACGCAAATCCTATTGTAAAAATTGTTCGATCAATTTTTAATGAAGATCAAATAAATGCAATGATACGTTCTACTGGAAAATTTATAAAGTGGTCAAATACAAAAATTAAAAAATCATTGCAATTAAAATTTGCCTGCGGAACAAATGGTTATGAGGAATTATTAAAACAAAAATATCCATTGCCGTATTCTAGAACGTTACGTCGACGTCTAGAACATCTGAAATTTGAATCTGGAGTTTTGATTGAAGTTTTTGACTTTTTAAAATTTAAAGTAAGGTCTAACATGAAACCGAAAGCGATTGTGGAATTATACTGGATGAGATGTCGATAATTCCATCGTCGGTATATGACACATCAACATGTAAATTCCATGGTAATGTAACATTACCAGGCCATTCGGGTCTGGCTATACATGCACTGGTGATAATGCTAGCTGGGATTAGTTCACGTTGGAAACAAATTGTAGCGTATTACTATACAGGTAAAAAATTTAACAAGATTGAACCACGTCTTTTAATGGAAGATATTTTTAAAAATCCTACTGAATCCTCAAATTATTAGGGCCTAAACACGTGCTTAGATTGTATAATAGGTAATCCACTATCTGCCATATTATATATTAATGTTTTTTTTTTTGCATAGGGAACTCAACAAATGGGTCGATACACAAAAATATTTCAATGGACATTATTCTGAGAGCTGAAAATTTGGGTTTGAGAATTTGTAATATAACATCAGAAATGGGTCCTTCTCATATAGCGTTATGGAGAGCATGGCAAATACTGGCAGGCCACTTTAGTCAAATTAAAAATTCAATTACACATTCTTTCGACAATAACAGGAAATTTTATATATTAGCAGACGTTCCACACTTATTTAAAAATATAAAGAATATGCTAATAAATAACAGAGAAATATACATTTCTCAGAAAATACAAAAAAATATGATTTGCCAACAAATACAATCAAAATTGAACATGTTAATGATCTTATTAAATATCAAAAAAATCTAAACTTTTTATTGGCACCAAAGTTAACGGAACAAAATTACATCCAGATCACTTTCAAAAAATGAAAGTTTCAAGACGTAATAAGTCACGATGTAACTAGTGCCTTGTTATTTATTTTCGACGAACTGAAAAAAAAAACAGAATATAAAACTACAGTATGGTTTATTAGTATAAATGAAAAATGGTTCCATATATTGACATCGCGACATCCAAGTGTGGCAATAAGCAAATTTTCGCAAGAAAAGTATATAGAAACTATAACATTCCTGAAGGATTTTATTGATATATTTTTACAAATGCATGTAGGAAAAAAATTATTTTTTAAAGGAAAAAAACTATGCGTTTATATTAACTTCACGATTTACTCAAGATTGTTTGGAGAATATGTTTAGCATTGTAAGAGTTAAACAAATAATGCCGACGGCAGTACAATTTATTTATATATATATATATATATATATATATATATATATATATATATATACATATATATATATATATATATATATATATATATATATATATATATATATATATATATATATATATATGTCCCTAAAATGCGTGGACATCGCTTAACCACAGATTCCTGGTTCGAAAATAAGACGATTTAATTAAACTTACCTATATGCAATTACGTTTCGTTTAGCTAGTATTCTGCTTCAAAGTTCTTTCAAGAAAAAGTTATTTTATCCATAACTACAGAACGCTTGGATCGATTTTGATAATATTCGGTAATGTACTTCTTACGGATGTAGGTCATCTTTTAAGGTGATATTAGTTATTATCAGTGGACCATTAGTATACGAAACACGGGTAACCCGGCATAAATCAGTCAAAAACATTTTAATGTTAAGGCCAATAACTTTCAAAAAAATAGTTTCAGAAAGAGACATTAAATATTCAATCACGGATTATGTTATCAATCGGTTATTATTATCACTTATTGTCACATATATATATATATATATATATATATATATATATTTATATATATATATATATATACAGGTTAGTCAAAATTACCGGAACACCTAAATATTTCTCCTACCGTAAAGAATTTTAAAAAAATTTTCGTACAAAAGTTCTTTGGTTATAAGCAAGCTATCGTTTACTTATTTTTTTAACATACAGGGTGTTCATTTTATTGTGGAAATTAGGTCAACTTTCTTTTTTCAAATGGAACACCCTGTATATTTTTACATTTTTTAATTCCGAGATTAATTCTAAGTATTTTTTGTAGGAAAATTTTTTTTATAAAATGCATAATTTTTGAGTTATAAGCAATTAATCCAAACTCCTGAACTTCGAATTAAGAGAATTTTCATACATACATATCGTTTACATATTTTAACCAAAGAAATAAAAAAAAATTGCAAAATAAAAAAAAAATAACAAATTAAATAAATAAAATTAAAGTAAATGTAAATTAAAGTACATGTGCCTGCTTGATAATGCTTCACAACTTCATGAAACAATTGACAAATAGTCAATCAATTGACATTTAAACGACAGATTAATTGCTTATATCTAAAAAATGATACATTTTATAAAAAAAATGAGTCCTACAAAAAATACTAAGAATTAATCATAGAATTGAAAAAAGTAAAAAAATATAGGGTGTTCCATTTGAAAAATGAAAGTTTACCTAATTTCCGCAATAAAATGAACACCCTGTATATTAAAAAAAATACTTAAACAGTAGTTTGTTTACAACCAAAGAACTTTTGTACGAAATATTTTTTAAAATTCTTTACGGTAGAAGAATTATTTAGGTGTTCCGGTAATTTTGACTAACCCTGTATATATATATATGTATATATATATATATATATATATATATATATATATTTATATATATATATATATATATATATATATATATATATATATATATACATATATACATATATATTATATTATATAGTCTATTTAAATGTCTTTTACCCTTTCGGGTGTCGAGATTGTTTTATTTCCTTTTATTTAATTCCTTTTATCAGCTCTCTCCATTTTTCCCTGTTCATTGCAGTTTTCCTTGCCTGTTGGGGGTCGATGTTATTTCTTTTCAGTGTTTCTTCTAGATTGTTCTCCCATGTTTTTTTTTGTCTTCCACGTTTTTTCTTTATTACTATTCTGGCA
Source organism: Carabus problematicus (assembly GCA_963422195.1). NCBI lineage: Eukaryota > Metazoa > Arthropoda > Insecta > Coleoptera > Carabidae > Carabus > Carabus problematicus. Next base: position 9,035,005 of record OY728580.1, read on the forward strand.
TTCCATACTACTTTGGTTTGTCTATCTTCTGACATTCTTATCAGATGTCTGTACCATGATAGTTCTTTCTTCTCTATGGTAGTTAGTATACTTTCTGTTTTTAGATTTGTTCTTATTTGTTCATTTCTTTTTCTGTCCATCCTGGTGACTTCTATTTTCCTTAGGTACCTCATTTCTGCCACCTGAATTTTACTTTTTGTTCTCTGGTTTATTGTCCAAGTTTCGCCGCCGTATATTAGTATGAGCCTGTATACTGTCTTGAATAGTGTCATCTTTGTTGCCTTCCTGGCCTGTTTATTGTTTAGTATTACTTGAGTGGTGTGGTAGTTTTTATTTGCCGCTAGTATTCTGTCGTTTATTTCATCTTCGAGTCTACCCTTGTTGTCGAGTGTTGTTCCAAGGTATTTGAATGTATCTACCTGATTTAGTGTTCTTACATTTAGTGTTATTATTGCTGTTACGTCCACTGTCGATATTACCATAATTTTGGTTTTGTTAATATTAATCGTCATGTTATGTTCTCTAGGTGTCTCGTTCCACAAGTTTATATTTATTTGTAAATCTTCCTCACTCTTTCAGCCCGATTATGGTGACCATTGTATTTGAAACAATATTCTATAGTATACGATAATTGTATTGAATACAAGAAATCTTAAAATTGGTAATATGGTGACATTGTATTCTATACAATTTTGTAATTCATTACAATATTGTATAGAATACAATTGACCCTGAAAATCGGTATTACGGTGACCACTTAACGATTGTAAGCTTTACAATAATCGTATAGATATCTTGTATTCATAACAAGCCGTTCGAGCACTTGTTAGCACAAAAATCGTATATTGTATTGAAGTTGAGACGAAGTTTCTGTGTGAAAATGGCACATAACAGTTTTATTTTGTTAACTGAAGCACTTGGAAATGATGAGGAAAGATAAGTAAATGCTTTTTTCAAGCAATATTAAAATAAAAAATTTCTTAATCACATTTTTACAAACCTCAAATAAAATTAGGAAGAAATCTTATGTTATTTTTTAACTGTCACAACATCTGAAAGATTCATATCCAAAAATATGAAGTTCAATTTTTAAATAAGTACCATAGTCAATTTTAAGTAATTAATTAATTAATATATATATACAGGTATATATATATATATATATATATATATATATATATATATATATATATATATATATATATATATATATATATATATATACAGCCTGTCCTATTTAAACGGGCCACTACAGGGATCTCAGAAACTATAAGAGATACAAGGTTGGTTAAATTAGACAAAAGTTGCGCACTTATGCGCCGATGATAATGGCGATTTAATTTTTTCAAAATATTGCATGGCTCACTAGATAATGACAAAAGTGTGATTTTCTCGAAATTTAATTTTCCGTTATAACTCACAAAGTATAAAAAATATTGAAAAAAGTTTCAAATAAATATTTTAGCATACATAAGAAGGTTCTTCATGAATTTCATGAAAATTTTTTTTAATAGATATTTTTGGAGTTTATTTTTTTAAATGGAAACCATAGTTAAATTTCCTCCAGCTAGAAAGCGCTATTTTTTCTGTTTACAATAATGTATTCGTTTATATAAATATCTTTTTTAGTTTTTAAGAAAAATTAAAAAGTATGGCAAATAGAATGATCTTCATAGTGTGCCATGAAAATTTGGTATAAAACAATTGCATCTAAATGTGTTATGTACATGCAAAACAATTGAAATTCAATAATATATGGTAAACAAAAGATTATAGACAAAAAATAATTTATGTAGGTATGGCTTCATGCGAAAATTTGTGTAATAGTTTTCAGTTTACACAACGAATTTTGATTCGATTATCAAATGTTATTAAATTTCATTTGTTTTGCATGTACTAAACATGTTTGGATGCAATTGTTTTATATCAAATTTTCATGGCGTACTTCTAAAATCATTCTTTTTATCATACTTTTTAATTTTTCTTCGAAACTAAAAAAGATATTTATATAAACAAATACATCATTGTAAAGAGGAAAAATAGCTATTTCTAACTAAACTAAAATTAAATATGGTTCCTATTTAAAAAATTGAACTTGCATGCTATATCTCCAAAATAACTAGGAATGGATACAGACATCCATGCCTGCAGCTCATCGATGTATGTCCAATTCTGAATTTATCACAAATTATTTACCTAAATACACTTTTAAAATCGTAGGTGCCTAGGTCGAAGTAAAACAACAAATTTAAAACAAGTGTGAAAACATTTTCTTCTGTTAACAAAAGCAAAGCAGACTAAGCCGACTATAAATGCATTAATCTTCTGCCTGATACTAATAATAATGTTGATGCCATCACTGACTTACATCCTTCTGATAACATTTCTGTATTAACACCTAATCTGGACATTCCTCCTTACATAGTTATTCCGTTTCATCATAATCTTAGCCGTTCTTTACTTAACTTGTTTAAAGACATTCCCACTAAATTGATTTTCATTAGTACCAATTCTTTACATAGTTTATTTGCTCATTTAAAGTCACCAGTCCCTAAAAACAAAAAAAGTAATGTAGTTTACCAGATCAATTGCAACAATTGTCCTGCCACTTACATTGGTGAAACACGACAGTACCTTGAAACCCGTATTTACCATCATAAATACCATTTAAAAAATAAGAACTCCTCTCATAGTGCCATTGTTGAACATGCTGGTAGTTCTGGACACAATATTGATTTCATCAATGTCAATATTTTACATACTGAACAGAATAATTACAAACGGTTGTTTTTGGAAAGCTGTTATATTCAGTCTACTAAGAATTCAGTCAATCATAAAACGGATTTTTTACAAAGTGTTTCATGTTACGCGCCTTTATTAAACAAGTTTTGATGTTAGTTTTTCCCGCTAGGGTTCTTGTACGTTGTTTCTGACGTCCATTTTTAGTTTTGACTTGACAAGACAACTATGTTGTCTGTCTTGTTTTTTGCGTTTTTATTCTGACGACCATGGTCAGCTGTTATTGTTATTATTATTATTAATTTTCACACGTTTTTTCTCTACTGTTCAATTGTATTGAACATGTTGTGTTCACAATTTTTTGTTTATACTTCCATGTAATTTCCACGTGGTAATATTGTTCTTCGTATCTTCCATTAAGGTAATGTTAAGCTCGTATTGTTTTTACTGTCTTTTTGAATTGTTATAATTAACATGTGTTGTTATTCAAATGTTGTAGCCTTGAAAATGACCTCATACCTCAAGGTCGAAACGTCGGCATAAGTTTTTATGTGAACTTTTGAATAAACTTCTTTACGTCTGAAGTTCAAGTCATCATTCCAACCCTTTGGGGATTAACCTTTCATATCAATTTTTGACTTAAATAAATCTACTATGAATTTCATTTTTTAATTAAAGAATATTTTTTTCTTCAATGGTCTTAGATAATTTTTCAAAATAAAAAATATGGAAAAATAATGTTTCATTTCCTGCATATGCAAGAAAATTTTGAATACAATTGAGTGGAAAATAAAGGAGAAAAAAATAAAAACTGAAAAAATTTTGAAAATTATTTTTTTTCTCAAGTTCTAAAGAAAATTTTGAAAAACAAAAATCAGGTGCACAACTAGACCCTAATACGCATTTGTAAAAAAAATTTCATCAAGATCGGTTGGATAGTCTAGGAGGAGTTAGTGGAACAAAAACCGTACGAGCGAGTGGACGAACGACATACATACGGTCACATGTTGTAATAGTCATTTCGTGATCCAAAGGGTCTGTCCGGGATTTCTGCGCAAAAATTTTTTAAATCGGAGAATGCTACAGACATCGTACCGAACACTATAGCTCTTCGACAGGAGGTCGATGAGCTAAAAAGGTAAAAAACAATTTCATCAAATTCTTCAAGAAGCCTGTTGTCTATGCTAAAATATTTATTTGAAACATTTCTCAATATTTTCAATACCTTCCGAGTTATAATGGAAAATTAAAATTCGAAAAAATCACATTTTGGTCATTATCTAGTGAGCCATGAAAAATTTTCAAAATATGAAACCGACCTTGTATATCTTATAGTTTCCGAGATCCCTGTAGTGGCCCGTTTAAATAGGACAGCCTGTATATATATATATAAATCTCAAAATTTTACATTGTTAAATAAACAAATTCATTTAAATTTCTTTTTAAATGTCTAAATTAAATATTAGTTGCCATTGAAAATTGTATTATGTTGTTATGTACTTGAATGTATAACTTTTATTTTATTTATATTTTTTATTCCTGATGACAAAATGTCGAAACATGTTGAATAAATAAAAAATATAGTAGTAAAACAAATTAATTTTAATTAAAAACTGCATAATAAGATGCCATATTTAATGCTCAGATATGTTTCTATAATGCGTAAATCAATGTTGAAATTACGCATTTTAATGACAGATTAGGAGGTTGTGAAACAAAAATGGTATGGTTTGATTATTTGTTGTTGTAACTAACAAAAATACATGCCATTTTTGTTCCATGACCTCCTGATCTGTCATCGAAATGCAATATTTCAAACTTGATTTACACGATATACAAATGTATTTGAGCACTGAATATGTCGTCATGTTATGCAGTTTTTAATTCTGAACAACTTTTTAATTTACACTTTTGCTCTAAAATATATTGTTCAGAAGTAATCACAATATTTCAATATTTCCCAGATTTCTTGGGACACCCGGTATATATATATATATATTCATTTCATATATAAAATTCAACATTATAAATATTATTATTATTATGTCAACAACTGTCAAGCCAAATAGGTTAATTATCGCTGTCAGAATTTCCAAAAGTCAACACAAAATCAGTGTTGGTAGTACTGATTTTCTAACTTCAGTTCAATAACGATTACAAGATCGTAATGGATCCGATATTGTATAGACTCTATACTATAGAGCACTTTACAAGATGGTCACCGTAATAGCAAATCTTTACAATATCTTAAAGCACCTTGTTTTCACACTTGTAATGAATATGATATTGCTTTGAATGCAATGGTCACCATAATCGGGCTGTTTGCTAGAATTGCCAGGTCATCTGCAAATGCGCACTCCGCTGTTATTCTTCTAAGGTTATGATACCTTATTTCTACTTTTTTTGGTTTATCCTTTAATACGTTCATTATATTGTCCATGTATATAATGAATAGCAGGGGGATTAACGCTCCTCCTTGATTGGTTGCAAATTCTTCCGACGTTGCGTTTCCTGTTCTTATGTAATTGGATGCCTTTCTGTAAATGCTTTTTACAGCTTTTATTAAACTTCTGTCTACCTGCAGTTTTCCTAATATCTCCCACAATAGTTGTAGTGGCATTCTGTCAAAAGCTTTCTCTAGGTTTATAAACACTATGAATACTTTGCTGTTTTTCCTCACTGTGTTTTCTATTAATTTTCTTAATGCGAAAATATTAAATATTAAAATTAAAAATAATTTAAAATTGATGTGTTTCTCAATATTTAAAAGAAATTTCGAATGGGAGTTATGATAGTGACGACAGAAACTTTTTAGATTTTTTAGATTCAATTAAAATTTCACGATGAAATAAAAAAAAAACGTAATTTTTACCAGAAAATTTCAAATTAGAAACATTAAATTTAAATAATAATGAACTGAATTCATTATATAATATTGCTGGCTACCTTATTTCTAGGATAATTAGAAATATAAAAATTGCAATACTTGTATAGTCAGTGGGATAAAAAAAAAGAAATCAAGAAACAGCAAATTTTTCAAAATTAACCGCATTGAAACGTTTTAAAAAGAATACCTTATTTTTCTGTAATGAAGATACATTTTTATTTGGGTGAAATTGAAGGAACACGAATGCGAGGAAGACCGAGGAATAAATGGATTAATATGATAGAAAATGTTTTGAGTGAACGTAAAATTATAAGCAGAAATAATAGGAGAGCATGTATGAGAAGGTGTATGGATATTAACAAGGCGAGACAGTTATGTATGGATAGGAGTAACTGGCGAGCAATTGTTAGAAAATAAGGAATGAAAAGCAGTTTTCTATATAATAGGGTTGTTCCCACAGCAGTACAAAACTGTCCGAGACTGTCCGGAGTCTGCGCAGTTTGATTTTAGGTGTTCCAACAGCAGTTGTGAAAAATCCCTGAATAAAAAGTTTTCTGTTCCAACAGTCCATGAACCAGTTTGCTGACAGTCAGAAAAGTTTCCTGACTATCCACAAATTCTAAATCCCCGCATGCGCATTGCGAGGTTGTTGACAGTTATCAATAAAATTGTATATTCTGTATTGCAATACAATTAATAGTGCGTTCCAAAACGTAACCAGGGTAACCGGTCATTTTGTGCTTGGTCATGTTTTGGTTACGAGTTATCCACCGCAATTTAGGAACGCCGAAAATAACCGGCGGTTATCTAGGGGAAAAAATGGTGGGGATTTGACAGCTGATGTAGGAGAACCTCAAATTGTATCATCAGATCACATCAGATGTCAATTGTCAGCAAGAAGTAACATTGTCAGTTGTTGTCAGTATTGTATTGCGATTGTACTGTACGAAAATTTTGTATGTATGTGCACATCACCTTAGTTATTTATATCAATTGTAATATTGCAATACACATTATTTCAGAATATGGATAATATAGCAAAGATGGCCATAAACGAATTGCTGTTAACATCGTCAGACAGTAGTGAAGATGAGATGGAAATTATTGCTACTGCAGTATACAGTTCAGTAATTGCCTTAAATAATTTGTATGGTAGTAATTTTTGCTTTAATAACATTATAGGACCGTTAAATGAGAGGAGACCACACATAGAAGACTATGTGGTTTCGGTAGTAGAGAAGTACTCTGAAGAAGAATTTCAGTCTCATTTTAGACTAAAAAGAGGTACCATGATGTATATACATAATATTATGAAAGACAAACTACAAAATAAATCATACGTAGGAAGACCGTGTGTCTCCTCTATGGAGCAATTGCTTTCTGCAATTTGGTATTTGGCAACACCTGAGTCATACAGGTATATATCACGCAATACATATTTGTTTATTGTAGTTTAAAATTCAAAATTGTGTCATTTCATTGTAGATCTATGTGCGATCGGTTTAACATCGGAAAAGGAACAGGTGTTAGAAATGTCAGAAAAGTTTCGGATGCCCTCTTTCAGCTAGCTCCTCTGTTCATTAAATGGCCTAATGACGCAGAAAAAGAAGAAATTAGTCGTCACTTTAATAGAACCAATAAATTCCCCAACATTATAGGAGCTATTGATGGAACTTACATTAAAATTCCAATGCCGAAAGAGAATGGACGATCTTACATTTGTCGCAAAAATTTTGCTGCTGTTACTTTGCAGGTAAAAAATATGATTTTATAAAGCATGACTGGTTACAAAATATATTCTTTCTGCATACTACAGGCCATTTGTGATCACCGTATGTTGTTTACGCACTGTTATGCGGGTGAAACAGCCTCTGTACATGATGCCACCGTTCTAAGAAGATCTGAAGTATGGAATCATATAACTGAACGTTCAGATATTATGTCCCCAGGGAATTACAGTATTGTAGGCGACAAAGCGTATCCTTGCTTAAAACAGCTACTTGTCCCTTATAAAGAAGGGCTTCAGTTCAATGAACAAAACAGATTATATAACTATCGCCATGCGTCATGTAGAAGCATAATTGAAAGAGCGTTCGCGATTTTGAAAGGACGTTTCCGTATCTTAAAATTTCTGGACATGCATCGCATTGATTGGATATCAAAAATTATAATTGCGTGCTGTGTTCTTCATAACATCTGTATTATGCAGAATGATTTGTTACAAGAAGAGTTTCTTGATATTCATGGATTTGAGGATGAACATGATATACCTATTATTCAATTAACAGATGAAGGGAGAAGGCGTGAAGGAATAATGTATAGGGATCAAGTATGTAATGGATTAGTACCCTAGCAATTAAGTTTGCCTACGACAGTTTATCTAGTGCTAAAGAGTTTAATAATATAAAGAATAATATAAAGATATATATATATATATATATATATATATATATATATATATATATATATATATACAGTGAACTTCGCTTATAACGAACCTCAAGGGACCGACGAAAATAGTTCGCTATAAGCGAAGTTCGTAATAAACGATAAACATCAGAAATTCATTTTTTTTTATGAATGCATAGGTACATGTTTCAAGTAGGTACATAATATGAAGAACTGTTTTGCAAAACTAGACAAATCCAGATTTGTTCAAAATTGAGTTAGATATTGTTTTGTAATACATATACATTGTACACTAACAATACTTTTTATGAAGCTTATTTGAAAAAATCGTTTATTTTACTTTTGTTTATACTTATTATTATTTTATATTATTTTTATATATTTAAAGTTAGAGCTTTACATGTTTTCTTCGAAATTGCGTAACTCATAATTGTACTTCTTTAACACATTAAATACAGTGAACAGGGGCGGACAGGACATGTGGAGCATGCTGAAATTTCCGCATGATCCGTTCCAATCGCGGAAAGGTCCGATAATTTTTTTCATACAATTAACCACATATACACAAGAACCCCAAAAACTGTTACGGCGACCCTACATATGCGGAGTTGAAAGATTTCGAGGAATCCCCTGATTATTTGGTAAAATGCCGTTTGAAGTTCGTTATAACCGAAAACTTTTGCGATTATTACAAAAATTAAGGTTCGTTATACCCGAAAGTTCGTTATAAACGGGTTCGTTATATGCGAAAAAAATAACACACGTTTAATGATACTTTAGTTCGTACTTTACAGATTGGTTCGTTATAAGCGAAAGTTCGCAGTAAGCGGGTTCGTTATAAGCGAAATTCACTGTATATATATATATATATATATATATATATATATATATATATATATATATATATATATATATATATATATATATATATATATATATATATATATATATATATATATATATATATATATACAGTGCGAATAATGTAAGGCTATACATTGGCAACTTTATTTTAGCGTTAATCAATTTGCCCATGCTAGTATCAACTCGTTGAATAATTTAAAATTAGACATAGGGCATTTACTTAATGTTACCATGGTGATATCATACAAAAACTCCAATTTATTATGGTTGAATAATGTAAAATAAGACACCAGTCCACAGACTACTATATTTATTTAAATCATTTACAGAATTTATTCCAATATTTTATTAAATCTATTACATGTTATTGAATTAAAAGTACACTTCAAGTACTGAAATTGTAATTGGTATCAGTACATTTCCAAAATCACTTGGGGGTGATAACTAAATTTGTCATCGTTTGATGACATGTGATGGGCCCTGCCCGGGAATTCAAAGCTGAAATAATCAGAAATTTCTCGCAAAGACGCCCCTTCTAAATACCAGGAATACATCTTAAACTTTTCTTCTGTGATGTACATTTTTTGCACTAATTATTACGCAAACTCGTGAGATATCAGTAACACAATATTGAAAATAGTGACATTTACCAAAACAAACGTCATTGTAATTTCAGTTGTTACTGACATGGGCAAATTGATTAAAGCTAAAATAAAGTCGCCAATGTATAGTCTTACGTTATTCGCACTGTATATAATGAACAAAAAAATAATTATAATAGTCATATGTATATAATAAACACAAAATTGAGATCAGCGGATATGGACCAGTGAGAGCATATTATATGAATAAATTTTAATTGCACATTATGATATATAGTCATTCAAGAATTTTAATACTTTTTCTTTCTGTTCCATACGTTCCTTGTGCCTCCTTTCTTTGTTTGCCTCCATTTCCTGCAGAACTTTTGTGAGGTCATCACTTTTCCTCTTGCGATTTGACTTTCCTGTTGCTATATATAATAATAATACATTAGTTATGTACATGTCATACATTTTCATTATATTTATTATATTACGTGTACTCGGGGAACTGGAACCAGAGTGACACTGCTGCAATCCTGTAGTTACTTTACCCGAGGAAGACGCAGTTGCTACGGGTGTTATTTCAGGTTTCTTATGCAAGATTTCATGCATTGCCTGCAAATAAATACATAAATATGTGAGTGTGAAATTTTGTGGAAACATGTACAAAGTTTACATCAAAAAACTTCCACTGCCTTCTGGTTTGTCCCGTGGAATTTTGGTTAGTTTTATGTTTTTGGTAAATTTTTTTCAAATTTCGCCACTTCGTGTTGCACGCATCACCCGTTTTCTTTATACCATTAACCTCCAAATGCTGCGATATTTCTTTCCACACTTTGGAAGCATTATATTGCGGGGAACAAAATTTTTTTTCATATTCCTGGTATACTTCAATTAAGGCAAAAACTTCATTCTCAGACCACGTCTTTCCTAAAATATACATCTTTCATTATTGTGCATACATTACAGATAGTAATAAAATATCTACCTGTGTCATTTTGCGTTATATCATCAAGATAATAATACACAAATTCATCTTCATCCTGTTCATCTACACATAAAAACAATAATAATAATGATCATTGAAATATATGCGTATATAATTATAATACTCACTGTTTTCCGTCTGATCCATAATTTTTGAAAGCTGACCTAAATACAACCTATGCAACACTTTCGAAACACTTTACTACTTCTGAACACAACTTTGGTTATGATTTGACACAATCTTAACGTTTCGCGCTCAAAATGAATTCCCCCACTCTATACAAATAAGAAAATAACCAACGTAACCATGCCTTGAGCCGCGGTCATCTGGTTACGATGAATATGACCAGATATCCCGTAACCGCGTTCCAAAACACAAGATATCCCGGTCATTTTACGTAACCGGTTACATTGGTTGCGTTTTGGAACGCACTATAAATATGAGTGATAGTGATTTAAGTAGTGATTACGAAATTTTGAAAGTACTTTTAAAAGATAGAATAAGACCTAAAAACCAAAATTACTTAACCTTCATTGAAAATTATAATGATGTAGAGTTTGTTGAACACTTTAGAACAAGTAAAAATTGTATATACCTTCCATATTATTTTATAATCATGCTGACAAAAACTAAGTTACAGGTTAAATCTCAATTGTTCACAAACGTCAAACGCGAGCCAAAAACCATGAGGTTCTTCTGACTGTTGATCATGAGTTCCAACACATAATCACTGACTAGTTTGAAATCAGTCATAGCTCGCGCATGCGTGCAAAAAATTAGTACGGGACTGTCAGCAACTAGTCAGGGATTTGCTGTGGGAACAAACCTAATATTAAATATTTTGAGTGATTGTAGGGAATAAAGGGCCTGCTACCCCAGTAATTACATTTAACATTTAAGTTTATTTATGGAAATGGAGATAATATTTAGAAATTATTTCGAAATTATACGTTTACAAAATACTAATTTAAAATTATTTTATATTCAAAAAATGGATAAAATTCTTGAAACTCATATAGCTCGTTGCCACAATTTAAAAAATAAAATTATATCTATGTACGTAACATTTAGACTGAAAATAGCTAGTAAAAAAAATTATTGTGAAAAATTACAGTAGCAAATCTATGGCTAATAAATAATTGTTATAATGTGAATTGTTATTTTAATTTATCAAATATACGTATATATTAAATAATACATATATTCATTTAGTTTCGTTAAAACGTTTATTTTTGGTTGCTAACATGAGCCTAGCCAGCTATAAAGATAATATCCTTCTTTTGTTACTAATGACATTGGGAGGAACATGGCGGCGTTTTGATGTCTGTCCACACTGTCTTTAATATAGTCAGTGTAGGTATAGGCACAATATAACTCAGTTATACCAGTGTTTGATTTTTTTAAAGATCAGGGGTGTTTTGGGCCTTGTGGGACCTGTATGTCCTAATGGTATTCTATACCGAGACAAAGAAGACCGAGTGGTATTAAAAAAAATGTATTTGAATATAATAATTTTTATTTATAATTTTATTATTATTAACACATGCCAAAAAATCACATATGGTAAGAATGAAAATATTTCTTGCATAATGGTATGTTCCACGTCACTGTAATCCTAATTTCAAATAACACAGGGATACATATACCCCACTATAAAGTACAAATGGGACATGTGTGTCCCAGTATCGGAAAATATGATACAATTGAATATTTGAGTGTCTATAATGCACACACACATATTTTGTAGTGTATAAATGTTTCTTACCTCCACATAATCTGGTTAAAAGCAACAAAACCTCAAACACAAACTGGTAAGAACACGTGCCTTTCAGTAAAAATAAGGTTGTGTTGTAGATTATTGGCGTGAAGTTCATTCTTGTTTCACACGATATTAATATGTGGTCGCTACTACCAGTGGGACAAAAATATCGGTGATAAACGTAATATATATATTTCCCGCTAGAATTTTTTAAAACATTGCTGGGACACAAATCACTCATTGGTAGCGAAAGGGTTAAGGTGGTAACTGTAAGGCGTAAGGCAGAACTAATACTCAAACGATTTCGTTGTTTTGATTTTATCATTGCCATTGCGGAAAACGTTGATTCACATAAGTACGTTGTTGAAAAAGGTAGTAACATACTAATTGCCTTTTCATGTAAAACTGGATATTAAGTTTTAATTTTAATCCAAAACTGTGTTATGGGCATTGATTCAAATAATGTTTGTAACCCTTGTAAGTCTGAGCTTAATTCGATTAGTTTTACCTGTTCAAAGTCGTTCAATCTATACATACGCATACGAAATTCACTAAAACGCATACAAATGTTCCCACCACAGAATAACAACATTGAAGGTTAAATAATCAATACCAGTGTTACCAATATGATGTATTAAAATTGTCCTCCCAACCATTTGAATTTATCTGCAATTGTCCGCATTTTTCTCAACAGAAGGCGCCAAATTCAAAATTTGTTAAATAATAATACGGTTCTTTAATTAATCACAACAAATGTAAAACATAAATTAATAAATTAAATTACCAGTAATTTATTTAGGATCTCAATAATTACTTTGCACACAGGCGCAGCATGCTCTTGGCGCGCTCCTGTTTCGACTTACAGCTATATTTTTAAAGTTTTTGCGGACTCGTCAGATTAGAGCTGCGGACCGGCGGTTGAGAACCACTGTTCTAGACAATATTTTTTCAGCTAACTTAATAATATCGAGTTTTGAAGGTAGTGGAAATATAGTAGATTTATTTGGTGAAATATTTTATGGATTTTGCAAATATAGCAAAAGAGTTGCCAGTTTAATTGTTCTTCTTGAATTGGTACTTCTAAAGCATTTAATAATTTACTAGGGATGAGTGATCTGGTAATTTTTTATGAATGTCGGTCATGATTTTTCAATCACCGTGATTTTAAATGGTGATCGGGATCACGTTATATTAGTTAATATCGTTATCGCTGAAAGCGCTCTCGTATATTGCAGTAATGCGTTGTAACTATTAGCAATAGGGGTTCCTAATCACCATGATGCATTCTGGATCTGGACAAAAGACAAGATAATTAATACCTGAAACTAGAACTTCGAAAATAATAGCAAAATAGGAAACATCATGGTTTAAAATTTATATTATCTAAAAAATTACAGATTTTATAGAAAAAAAGTCCAAATGAATGTGTATTAAACTGTTAATTTATTAAACAGAAAATAAATGTATATTTAAAAAACACAAAACTAATTTAAAATATTTACATAGATGACCATTAATTGTTTGCCTATTTTATACACAATGGTTGCATTCCACATTGAAAAACAGTAACATTGTGGTTTTTGTATTATTGAAACGGGGACGACAGTCATTCAGTACCTGTCCTGCTTTTAAAGTCTTTCGAACAGTACCGAAGAGACCAAGCAGTAATACAGAATTCTGTAATAAGCATTAGAGAATCATATTAATGGCAGATGCCAGATGACATCATGAAACTATTGCGTTACATCTTTGTTTTATTGTAAAATTATTAGTGAACATACATTACACAGTTCAATCAGGGCAGACAAGTTTTTATACAACCATTGCTATTATAATAACTTAAGAAGAAAAATTACTTTTAATCACACATAACATGCTGCATCTGGCATCGTGTCATTTACAATACATATGTAACAGAAACAAATACAAAATAATGGAATCACTGGTCACCGTTACTTTGAGTATTCTGTCACTGGGGCTACCAGTGATTTATTTATCACAGGGACAAAATCACCGGTAGTGAAATATAACCCATCACTAGAAGATGCTCTAATATTTGCAAAAATCAAGATCGAGAAACGTGAAATATTTGGTTGGTTTTGGTAACTTTTATATCGTTAAGTTCATTTGTCTTCTAAACTGTTACAAACAAGTTGTTTGTCTGTGCACGTTAATAAAATTGTGTGTTGCATGTTGAATTTGAAAATAAAGTATAGTTTAGAAGTTACAATTTGTATATAGGTTATAAGAATAAATTTGGAACGAGTATGTGACATGCAAGAATTTTTCAATGTGAAAAGGATATAAGATGTAGTATACCCTGTTCTACTATTTTATTCCTGACTTGTTGATTTGTAATAATAAGTTTATTGGAGATGCTATCCTAATAATACAAATTCTGCGAAATATTTCAATAGAAAATAAAAGCCAAACAAAATTGTAACCCTGACTACTACTGATCTCAGAATGAATCCCAAGAGCAGTACTGAGCGTGCAGTATTCTACTGTATAACTGACCCCTCATAACAGATGTGAAATAAGTGCATTTTAGTAACAGCCTTTTATATTACGAAAACCATACATACGTATGTTTTAAATTAGCAGGTTTTCTGTCGTATAATCTTGGCTTAGGTACAATTGTGACTTACAAAAATAGCGTAACAAAATATAATTTTGAATGTACCAAACGCTTTGTGCTGGCACGTTCACAGTTTAAAACAGCAATAAAAGATACCGACCACTGTTTCATTCGAAGAAAACTTTTACGGAAAACTTTCATACTTAAAGAAGAGACACTGTATATGTGTGTGTGATCTCTGAAATGGGAGACTTAAAACCAGTCGTGAAAAAAACTATTTAAAAGCTAATTATAAAAGAACGTAAGCTCTACACACATATATATACAGGCATAGCTATATGACTAGTGAATGAATTACACAGAGAGAGATGGAAGGAATATAACTACGTGAATTGTTAAAGAGAAAATGAAGAAGTATTCCTACTTTACCTTATGATAATTCTTGTTCTTTGCTGACTTTTTTTTCTCATAATACGTGCTGCTGAAACTTCACGGCATTCTGGCTCCCACACTGCTGTCCGTGAATGAGTGTGTGGCTGCTTTGATTTATAACAGAAGCCAACTCTGTATAAATCCAGGTCAAGTCCGCATTCCGCGCTTACGAGTTTCGAGTTTAGAATTTAACAACTTTAACAAAAGCAAAACTGCGCGAAAAAAATTCCCACCCTTCGCCACTACCCTGCCTCTTTTATAGCCAATAAAAAGCAATAATAAATTTTAGTGGACGACTTTTCTTTTTAAATCGATGCTGTGAATGCTAATAATAATATCGAAATAGAAAAATATTTTATCCGGATGGAATAATTGACTGCAGTTTTAGTTGTAAAAAACTATATACAGTGGAACCTGTCTTACAAGCTAATTCGTTCCGTAACAGAACTCGTGACTCGAACTATTCGTATGTCGAATCAATTTTCCCCATTGAAATGAATTGAAATGTCATTACTCTGTTCCGGGGCTCCAAAAAACCCGTATTTAAAAATACATATTCATTAAATTAAAATGCACGATTAAGTAAATTATTAATGTTATTCTAGTGTTAATTACAATTTATTCATAGTTTTAATTTACATTGCAATCAATGTTCTATACAAGTTTAATTGATAAAAACATTTTCGTACCTTAGTTGGAAGACTTCAAAATTACAATTTGCAAAGAAAAAAATGTATAATATGTAACTAAATAAAATACAAAAATCAATAATAACACCGGAGATACAGCACTAGCAATCGGCTAACCATAAAAACAATAATGGCGATACTGGAAACGACTAACACAACACGTGGATTCGTTTCAATTTCCCGGCATAACATGACCACGTGGTCTACTACGTATGCGCATAAGTATGAAACTAAAAACATAGAAAATACGGTCTTTCTATAAATCCATATGTCTTTATTTTGATAACACGTTGATGCAAGTCTTTTACATATGTCTCGCCTCTTCTTTTAAACAGCCTTGAATTAAAGCTTGTTTCGAATTGTCCGAATTTTAGCTCGTAATTCGAAGCAAATTTCTACCCAGACATTGCTCGTATCTCGAAAAAACTCGTGGAGACAATCGTAAGTAGAGGTTCCACTGTATTTGTATATATTAGCATAAAGATGCCTTACACCGAACGATAGAAACGCAAAGCATTATGTAAGTAAGTAAGTATGCATAAAGATGATTTTTGCTAACGTTTCGACCATGTGGTTCTGGTCATTTTCAAAGCGAAAAAACATCAAAACATCACATACTTCGTCAAGCATCAAAACAGATTGCATTGTAAGAAAAATTTCAAAATTGTAATAAATATAAAAACGGAAAACGTCATGCTGAATGGCGTAGAGAGACGGTGAACAGAAACTAATTTCTACTAGTAAAAATGACCAGAACTACATGGTCGAAACGGTAGAAAAAATCATTTTTATGCTAAAATGTACAAATGCAGCTGAACTTGCATAACTTCCAACATCATCATTAACCACAAAATGAGGAGGAATTCGAGTTATAGAAGAAAAATTGCATGAAAACGATGTTCCCACTCGATTCATCTCGACATAGAAATTTCGAGGTATAGAAGTTCTCTACAACTAGAAATGCAGTCAATTATTCCAACCCATTCGAATAAAATATTTTCCTATTTCGACATATTTCAAGTTTGACTAAATAATCATCAACAATGAGCTTTTTTTAATTGACAACTTCCTAACAACGATGAGATCGATGCCTAGCATCCCTCGGTGGCAATATATGTACATTTAACTGTCTTCCTCGGTATCATCTGAAGAACTAAGGAGTAGATCTTAGGGTAGACTTTTGCGGAGTCTGGTGTGTACCGAGCGTTGGTCAATATTATAATATTCTGCGCCTGGACATGTTGGTACTTTGGCAACAAAGTTTCTGTCCATTTTTCTTATGGCAACTTTGATGACACCAATTCCTTATGGAGCTGAGTATGTTTGACAAACCACGGTGCATTAGTGCCATTCTCAATATTTTGTTCTGAAAAGATTGTATTTTCTTGATTAAGGTTTTTGATGCTGCACTGGACTGGATAGGCTTAACACAATTGCTCTTCTTATAGATGAGTATATTAATTTAGTGCATTCTGGTCATAATACTGACTTTCGGTTAATCATGGGATATAGTATGCCCAGTCTGCTGTTTACTCCTTGAAGTTTTTTATTGATATGAGATTTCCACGGTATGCCACTGTTATCTATCTTGATTTTATCTATATCGTAATTCTTTTGAGTGTAAAAATTGTAGTTTTATTTTCCACTTTGTAAACCATGGTTTGATAATATCTATTGATTGTTGTAGAGTCGTAGATTATTTCGAGCTGTGTGAATGTCATCATGTTGTGTAACCATGGCCGTATCGTCCGCAAATATTGCATGTGAGGCCATTTCTGGAGTGGGAATGTCGGATATGTATATATATTGTGACAAAGTGTATTTTTGTGTGTTAAAAATTACGTGCACAGAGCAATGACCGTTAGCGAACCAATTAACGCGGTCTGCGCTCGAGCTCCGGACGGATTGAAACACTATTCGTTGAACTGACTGGTTTAATTCGGGGTTGAAACATGTGTGTAACTCGGGGGTATAAATTGCCCACCGAAATTCATGATAGTCAGTTAGTGTTCCGCTCTCCGAGGTGGCTCCAGCTACAACCGAACCGTAAGAAAGTTTTCCGTATTCTGATTTATTGTACCGCCTTGTGCGGCAGTGTATATTCTGTGTATTGTTAAGTGTTGCTCTGCACTGTTGCAGAAGTAATCGCATTTTTTACTTGTATTTTCCAACTGTGGCTTGACACTGCGACCCGACCTGTTGTCAAGTCATCAGTTTCTGTTCCGTATCAGCCGCACTGCGACCCGACCTGGCCGGCTGTCCTTCCAACTGTTGCTTGACACTGCGACTCGACCTGTTGTCAAGTCATCAGTTTCTGTTCCATATCAGCCGCACTGCGACCCGACCTGGGCGGCTGTCCTACACTGTTGCTTGACACTGCGACCCGACCTGTTGTCAAGATATCAGTTCCTACCCCGTATCAGCCGCACTGCGACCCGACCTGGGCGGCTGTTCTCCACTGTTACTTGGCACTGCGACCCGACCTGTTGCCAAGATCAGTCTCCGTCCCGCTACTAAAGTATCCCGTTATAACGACCATTGTGCATTATATGGCTCTGATTGTATATGGCTGTATATGGCTCTGATTTATGTAATAACTATCGAAATACCGTGTATTGTGCATCTGAGTGATTAGTGAAACCACGTCGCGTGGCGTAAGCTAGTGTATTTTACAGTGTGTACTACACCAAACTTTCTGTGCAAGCTAAGTTATTTCTGTTACCCTAATCTCCCTTGAACTATCCTGGCACGAAACCGATTGGCGCCCGAGCCATCCGACAACCGCACTACCAGGAAGCGTCACAAATTAGCATGCCTGGAAGTCTTCCTGACAACACGTACACACCACCGCCGTTACCGACCCCACCGACCGCGACCTTCCGAACTCCGCATACACCAGCCCAAACCGACTGGATTGCCGAACTGCAGCGACCGGCACGAGAGAGAGAGCTCAGTAGATTCGGGCTGAGGACGACAGGAGGCGTGCAAGAACTCCGCAGACGACTGGTAGGATTGACACAACAAGTCATGGAGAACCACGCGGTAACCGAGACCTTCGATGCGAGCACACAGGCTGAGCCAGAACTACCGTTCGCCTCACCATCAGCTGCGTATTACTATGCGACCCCGACATTGCGCACTCCGGTACACGTCTGCGAGACAGTAAGGAAGTGGAACGTCCATTTTGACGGTAAGTCCTGGAACGGCTTGAGGAACTGAAGACAAGTTACCGACTGACTGGAGAGCAGTTGCTGGTAGCCGTGCCAGAGCTGTTACGGGGTACCACTCTGCTGTGGTACCGGAACAACTGCAGCTTCTGGGAACAGTGGGAAGATTTTGTGACAGACTTCTGTCTGTTCTTCTTATCACCCTATTACCAACTACACTTGGAAGAACACATCAGCCGGCGGAAACAGAAGCCTGGAGAAAAGGGCCTCGACTACCTGGTGGATCTGCAAACGCTAATCCGCAGACACGGCAGTATGTCCGCCGAACAAGCTCTGTTCAGATTATATACTAACATGCTCCCAGAATACCGACAGCGTATCCGACGCAAGGATGTCACCGACATTCGTACACTACACCAGGAAATGGCAGAGTATGAGCAACTACAGAAAGACATGGCTAAACCGAGCCCAGTCCGCCTAGCCAGTGTGATACCGGAGCCTCAGAAATCACCAAGCCAAGGGTATGATCCGAAGAGAACGTGTGGACAAGAGGGCCATTGGCGGAACAAATGTACCGGTCTGTACCAGTTCAAAGTCATGCCGTTTGGACTGCACGCAGCCCCCGCCACTTTCCAACGTTTACTGGACACCGTTATCGGACCCGAAATGGAGCCACACGCATTTGCGTACTTGGATGACATCGTCGTGCTAAGTTCTACTCTCTCCGAGCACATGGAACACTTGAAGGAGGTATTCCGTCGATTGAGACAGGCCAACCTGCAAATAAATCCCGAGAAGTCTCACTTCGCGCAGAGCACCATTCAGTATCTAGGACACGTAATCACCGCAGAAGGGATAAAAAGGGACCCCGAAAAGGTAGCGGCCATCGTTGATATTCCGGCACCGAAGAGGATACGTGAACTACGACAGTTTCTGGGAGCTGCTTCGTGGTACAGACGCTTCGTGGCCGACTTCGCTAAGCTTATGGCCCCGCTTACTAAGTTGCTGAGGAAAGCACAACCGTGGAAGTGGGATGACGCTCAACAACAAGCCTTCGACCAGTTGAAAGCGGCACTAAATAGTGCACCAGTGTTCGCCTGTCCGGATTTTAGTCAACCCTTTGAGCTACAGACCGACGCTTCCAACTACGGCGTGGGAGCCGCCCTTGTACAGAGAACCGAATCCAGGGAATGTGTAGTAGCGTATGCAAGTCGTGCACTCTCGGATGCAGAACGAAACTACTCCGTTACCGAGAAAGAGTATTTAGCCGTCGTCTGGGCTGTGCAGAAGGTGCGACCATACCTGGAGGGTTACCATTTTACAATTGTGACCGACCATCAAGCACTACGCTGGCTGCACTCTATCGAAAACCCGTCTGGTCGACTAGCACGTCGGGCACTGTTCTTACATCAGTTCAGCTGTATCATACAGTATCGGAAAGGATCCTTGAACCAAGTCGCGGACGCGCTATCCCGACAACCACTGCCACAGGAACGACCACTCTATTATCCGGACTACCGTATAACTAATGGACGCCTGTTCCGTCGCTTCTGGGACCCCGCAGACCTCAATCAACCAACTGAAGACACCGAATGGAAGCTTTGTGTTCCACCACCACAACGCCGCCAGATTCGGCAGGAGAACCATGATCGCCCGGATGCTGGACACCTGGGGATCGCTAAGACCGTAGCCCGGATCGCACTGCGATATCACTGGCCGGGGATGGCCAAGGATATCAGCCTGTATGTGCGCCAGTGCCATTATTTATTATTATTTATTGTTTATTTTTAAATATGATTTTATATGTTAAAGTCCTATTGTTGAACTTCAGTTTATTGGAGTTAAGGCTTAAATGAATCGCTGTTGGTGATTCAGGAAATGTAAAATTTTTTATTATTACGTTTCGCTTCGGTTTTGAAGCGTCCTCAGATACTAAAATATTTTTATGAAACTACAATTAGTTCAAATAACATACAATAATCAATTATTTGGTAAAATTACTTACAATTGTAACCACATGTAAAAACTTGGCTGGAGTTCGAAAAATAATTTACATTAAAACAATAGAAAAATTAACAATTAACCACATTGTTAAACTTGTAAAACAATATTAAAATTGAACATATAAATTATCAAATTGTAAAAATTTTGTAAACTAAACAATATTGTCACATGTTGGAATTAACAAGAAAAATATATTTTAATTGAACAGACAATAAAAAAATTTACATTTCCTGAATCATCAACAGCGATTCATTTAAGCCGAAATTCCAATCAACTGAAGTTCGACAATTATTGACTGGCTTTAATAATCTTTAAAATGATTAAAGTCCTATGTTCCATTCAATTTTTTTCAATAATTCTTTATTAAACATACATTTTATGCTTACAAACAAGATAACATTTGTGATATTTTTATTCATTGATAATCTCAGACTGAACAGTTTATATCAACATTATTTATTGTTTATTCTATTGCTTATACTAATTGTGTGTTTTAGCATTGTTTATAAAAGATGGTGTTGCGTGTGTGCAGGAAAATTAGAGCAAATCCTGCTCCCATGTTCCGGTGTCGCTGTCACCACCCGGTATACTACAAATATATGGTAAATACAAGGATAATGTTAAAGAAACAAATTGGTAGCGAAAGGCGTAAATCCAAGAATTGAACATCTTACTAGCAAAAAAGAACAGCAGCGATCACATTGATTTGTATACTAATGTACTGAAAAATGTACCTGTATAATAAATATTTATTGCTCAATGTA
This sequence comes from Carabus problematicus, assembly GCA_963422195.1. Taxonomy (NCBI): domain Eukaryota; kingdom Metazoa; phylum Arthropoda; class Insecta; order Coleoptera; family Carabidae; genus Carabus; species Carabus problematicus. Next base: position 9,056,869 of record OY728580.1, read on the forward strand.
GTCTGCAATTTTTTTAATAAAAAATATTGTCACCGGTCCGCCTAAAAAAAGCAGATAATTTGCGGTACGAGATGAGTTTTGGGTTGAGAAACACTGGTCTAGAATATATCCAAATTCTTGTTCGGAAACAGATTCCAACGACGAATATATCTAACAAGAGGACATTGTCACGACTGGAACACGGATTTAGCTGAAATTTTTTTTAGTAGTAGGTGGAGACTAGTAGTGATTCTTGGTAAAGTAATAGCGCGCAACGTTTTGTCCTTTTCGAGAAAAAGGGCTTTAAAAATATAGCAGTGTTTATATAGCTGTTTAAAATACACGCTGACAGTTGGTGCAGCGTTGCCGAGAGGTTAAGATTCTTATCTACCTCGGCTTCTAATTCACAGGTAATTCAAGTAATTCACAGATAATTCAAAAGTAATTCCAGTAATTCATAGGTAATTCAAGTAATTCATAGGCAATTCAAGTAATTCACAAGTAATTCTGAATCAATTTATTAAAAAATCCTGATACGCTTGTCATAAATACACGAACAAACTAAACTATTACACTGTAACATAACACACAACTGATGATGCGCAATGAACTTCTACAATTGATTTAGTTAGATGTTCTATTCTAAACATATCTCGGAAAAAAGAGACAATTATAAATCAGTCACATTTCGTTTACATAACAAACTCTTCCCGCATATCCCGAAGCAGACCCTTTTCAAGTGCCTGCTCTTTATTATGTTCGTTTTGTGTAGTTTTGATACAGCCTTGAACTGCATTAAATGTTTGGATAAGTCAGAACAGTAAAATTATAAATTCAGTAGAGTCGCGATTTACTACACTCTCGATTGAATGAACTACCCGATAGAGTGAACACTTAAATTTTATCACTGCGTCCCGATATAGCTCATTATGGTATTTGCGATACTTCTCTAGGGGATCCCTCTAAATATGAATCTAGATGGCACGTAAACGAAAATACTTGAATGTAAACAAAAAAATTAAATACTTAATGTCTGGGTAAAGAGGAATGTGTGACCGTGTTTGCTAGTAGAATATTGAAGTTTGCTCGTGTTACATAATTTGAGACAAAAATTAGTGCAAATTAACCTGAACAAAAAGCGTAAACAATCCAACATTTTTCGCTTCTGCAATAAAATTACCATTTATATGTACCTTCCCATTACATAATACACGTATACATAATATTATGTAATAGGTACATGTATTTTTTGTTTTTTATTATTTTATGGTAAATTTTCTTTAGTCAATTGTAGATCTTGAGAAGGAGAAATATTGAATCCAAAATGATTGGAATAAATGACTATAGTTCAAGGTGTTGTGAACCGTTTATTTCAAAACTTAATCGTAAAGATGGTAACAGATATGCGACGTTTCGACCATATGGTTTTTGGTCATTTTCAAGCAAATAACAAAATTCTAGTGGAAAGAAACATAAACAAAATCTCTTGAGAATTTCACTCAAATCCGTGTTCCGGTCGTGACAATGTCCCCTTGTAAGACGGAGAAATTATTAATCAGGACAAAGATAATACTCTAAAAGTAGCAATGGAAAAATCTATTCATAGAAATCTTGAGGAACTGGAAGAAAAAATATCAGTGAGAAAATATTTTCTGTTTCAGCAAATATTGTAACTAAATTAAGAACAAGATAAAGTAATCGTTTCGTGGACATTTTATGTTTTTTTTTTAATCATATTTGCTGAATAAGACACTAAATGCTTAAATATATAATTTATATTTTGTACCGATATGTAATTTTTTTGCTGTTTTCATTATTTATTTATTTTTGAGAAAAATTCGAAAATCTGTTTTCTGGAGTTTAATCGAATTCAGAAGTCGTTTTTTTCAAGTCGATTTTTTTATAAACCCTGCCTGCAACGTCAATTCTTGCTCAGTGTAAACCAGGCACTACACAGTTACTTTATTTCTCATTGCCAATCTACCTTTTCTAATAAATATCACTGATTTCTACGTTTATCAAAATAATATATTGTTTGTCACGAAGAATACAAGAACATAATAATACAAGTAGGCTTGCTGCCATTAAACAATGAAACAAAAGCCGAATAATAAACGCGTACTTCAAACTTGACGTTAACTCCCTTAGATTTCTTTTTCTGGGGTCAGATGAAGACCTCTGTATATGAGACACCAGTAAACAGCGAATTAGAACTAGTGGCTAGAATAGTAGCTGCAGCAGAAGATATAAAAGACAAGCAGGCAGCTCTTGCAAGTGTCTCTTCTAATATTAAAACTCGCTGCCGGACTTGCGTTGCTGCGAATGGTGGCCATTTTGAAAATCAAATTTAGTCCTTCTTTTGTTGTTTTATTGTTCATTGTTTTATTTTTCTTGTTTAATGGCAGCAAGCCTACTTTGTATTAAATGATTGTTGCAGTTTGTTAAAATTTATCTTGTAATTCAATTGAAATAAAAGTTTTTTTTTGACAGATCGAAAAAAATGTTTCATACAAAATGTTATGTAGATAGTTTAAGGATTTTATAAATGTTTTATTTTCAAAAATCTATCGAATGGTTTTCAAAATATTTTGTTTTTAAATTTTTGATCGGTCGCCATTTTGTTATTTGATAAAATAGAAAACAATTGTAAATACAAATATTTTAGAGAACCGAAAGCAAATGTTGTGGGTTTTTTTATTTTTTGAATATTTCTTCAAATAAGGGAGTAATGACGATTTTTCGAAAACCCAAAAAACCCCAATAACTATGAACTGGGGCTCTAAATAAAAAATTTGAACTAAGAAAAGTTGTTTCTTTCAATGAGTTCTAACTGCCATTTTCGGGTGTTACAACTTAGTATTAACACCCTGTATATATATGTATATATATATATATATATATATATATATATATATATATATATATATATATATATATATATATATATATATATATATATATATATAGAGTGTGTGTGCCGGCGACTACCATACATAGGGAAATTAACATTAGAAATTTATCTTTGTTGATGATTATTTAGTCAAATTTTGAATTCATTCGAAGTAGGAAAATATTTTGTCCGGATGGGTTGGAATGAATGACTATAAGTTGTAGATGTAGAGAACTATAATTTTGTGTACAGTAGCAATTTAAGTAGCAATGCTAACGTTTCGGCCACGTGGTTCTGGCCATTATCAAAGCGTAGATTTTAACACAACATCTAAACTAAGTCAAGAAACATCACAACAAAAACACAAGGAGAAACATTCTCCAATTGTGCAGTTTATTTATGTAAAAATATAAAACTTCATGCCTAATGGCGTAGACGGTGAGCGGATACCCTCCGCTGAAGACACCGAATGGAAGCTTTGTGTTCCACCACCACAACGCCGCCAGATTCGGCAGGAGAACCATGATCGCCCGGATGCTGGACACCTGGGGATCGCTAAGACCGTAGCCCGGATCGCACTGCGATATCACTGGCCGGGGATGGCCAAGGATATCAGCCTGTATGTGCGCCAGTGCCATTATTTATTATTATTTATTGTTTATTTTTAAATATGATTTTATATGTTAAAGTCCTATTGTTGAACTTCAGTTTATTGGAGTTAAGGCTTAAATGAATCGCTGTTGGTGATTCAGGAAATGTAAAATTTTTTATTATTACGTTTCGCTTCGGTTTTGAAGCGTCCTCAGATAAAATATTTTTATGAAACTACAATTAGTTCAAATAACATACAATAATCAATTATTTGGTAAAATTACTTACAATTGTAACCACATGTAAAAACTTGGCTGGAGTTCGAAAAATAATTTACATTAAAACAATAGAAAAATTAACAATTAACCACATTGTTAAACTTGTAAAACAATATTAAAATTGAACATATAAATTATCAAATTGTAAAAATTTTGTAAACTAAACAATATTGTCACATGTTGGAATTAACAAGAAAAATATATTTTAATTGAACAGACAATAAAAAAATTTACATTTCCTGAATCATCAACAGCGATTCATTTAAGCCGAAATTCCAATCAACTGAAGTTCGACAATTATTGACTGGCTTTAATAATCTTTAAAATGATTAAAGTCCTATGTTCCATTCAATTTTTTTCAATTTCAATAATTCTTTATTTAACATACATTTTATGCTTACAAACAAGATAACATTTGTGATATTTTTATTCATTGATAATCTCAGACTGAACAGTTTATATCAACATTATTTATTGTTTATTCTATTGCTTATACTAATTGTGTGTTTTAGCATTGTTTATAAAAGATGGTGTTGCGTGTGTGCAGGAAAATTAGAGCAAATCCTGCTCCCATGTTCCGGTGTCGCTGTCACCACCCGGTATACTACAAATATATGGTAAATACAAGGATAATGTTAAAGAAACAAATTGGTAGCGAAAGGCGTAAATCCAAGAATTGAACATCTTACTAGCAAAAAAGAACAGCAGCGATCACATTGATTTGTATACTAATGTACTGAAAAATGTACCTGTATAATAAATATTTATTGCTCAATGTAGTCTGCAATTTTTTTAATAAAAAATATTGTCACCGGTCCGCCTAAAAAAAGCAGATAATTTGCGGTACGAGATGAGTTTTGGGTTGAGAAACACTGGTCTAGAATATATCCAAATTCTTGTTCGGAAACAGATTCCAACGACGAATATATCTAACAAGAGGACATTGTCACGACCGGAACACGGATTTAGCTGAAATTTTTTTTAGTAGTAGGTGGAGACTAGTAGTGATTCTTGGTAAAGTAATAGCGCGCAACGTTTTGTCCTTTTCGAGAAAAAGGGCTTTAAAAATATAGCAGTGTTTATATAGCTGTTTAAAATACACGCTGACAGTTGGTGCAGCGTTGCCGAGAGGTTAAGATTCTTATCTACCTCGGCTTCTAATTCACAGGTAATTCAAGTAATTCACAGATAATTCAAAAGTAATTCCAGTAATTCATAGGTAATTCAAGTAATTCATAGGCAATTCAAGTAATTCACAAGTAATTCTGAATCAATTTATTAAAAAATCCTGATACGCTTGTCATAAATACACGAACAAACTAAACTATTACACTGTAACATAACACACAACTGATGATGCGCAATGAACTTCTACAATTGATTTAGTTAGATGTTTTATTCTAAACATATCTCGGAAAAAAGAGACAATTATAAATCAGTCACATTTCGTTTACATAACAAACTCTTCCCGCATATCCCGAAGCAGACCCTTTTCAAGTGCCTGCTCTTTATTATGTTCGTTTTGTGTAGTTTTGATACAGCCTTGAACTGCATTAAATGTTTGGATAAGTCAGAACAGTAAAATTATAAATTCAGTAGAGTCGCGATTTACTACACTCTCGATTGAATGAACTACCCGATAGAGTGAACACTTAAATTTTATCACTGCGTCCCGATATAGCTCATTATGGTATTTGCGATACTTCTCTAGGGGATCCCTCTAAATATGAATCTAGATGGCACGTAAACGAAAATACTTGAATGTAAACAAAAAAATTAAATACTTAATGTCTGGGTAAAGAGGAATGTGTGACCGTGTTTGCTAGTAGAATATTGAAGTTTGCTCGTGTTACATAATTTGAGACAAAAATTAGTGCAAATTAACCTGAACAAAAAGCGTAAACAATCCAACATTTTTCGCTTCTGCAATAAAATTACCATTTATATGTACCTTCCCATTACATAATACACGTATACATAATATTATGTAATAGGTACATGTATTTTTTGTTTTTTATTATTTTATGGTAAATTTTCTTTAGTCAATTGTAGATCTTGAGAAGGAGAAATATTGAATCCAAAATGATTGGAATAAATGACTATAGTTCAAGGTGTTGTGAACCGTTTATTTCAAAACTTAATCGTAAAGATGGTAACAGATATGCGACGTTTCGACCATATGGTTTTTGGTCATTTTCAAGCAAATAACAAAATTCTAGTGGAAAGAAACATAAACAAAATCTCTTGAGAATTTCACTCAAATCCGTGTTCCGGTCGTGACAATGTCCCCTTGTAAGACGGAGAAATTATTAATCAGGACAAAGATAATACTCTAAAAGTAGCAATGGAAAAATCTATTCATAGAAATCTTGAGGAACTGGAAGAAAAAATATCAGTGAGAAAATATTTTCTGTTTCAGCAAATATTGTAACTAAATTAAGAACAAGATAAAGTAATCGTTTCGTGGACATTTTATGTTTTTTTTTTAATCATATTTGCTGAATAAGACACTAAATGCTTAAATATATAATTTATATTTTGTACCGATATGTAATTTTTTTGCTGTTTTCATTATTTATTTATTTTTGAGAAAAATTCGAAAATCTGTTTTCTGGAGTTTAATCGAATTCAGAAGTCGTTTTTTTCAAGTCGATTTTTTTATAAACCCTGCCTGCAACGTCAATTCTTGCTCAGTGTAAACCAGGCACTACACAGTTACTTTATTTCTCATTGCCAATCTACCTTTTCTAATAAATATCACTGATTTCTACGTTTATCAAAATAATATATTGTTTGTCACGAAGAATACAAGAACATAATAATACAAGTAGGCTTGCTGCCATTAAACAATGAAACAAAAGCCGAATAATAAACGCGTACTTCAAACTTGACGTTAACTCCCTTAGATTTCTTTTTCTGGGGTCAGATGAAGACCTCTGTATATGAGACACCAGTAAACAGCGAATTAGAACTAGTGGCTAGAATAGTAGCTGCAGCAGAAGATATAAAAGACAAGCAGGCAGCTCTTGCAAGTGTCTCTTCTAATATTAAAACTCGCTGCCGGACTTGCGTTGCTGCGAATGGTGGCCATTTTGAAAATCAAATTTAGTCCTTCTTTTGTTGTTTTATTGTTCATTGTTTTATTTTTCTTGTTTAATGGCAGCAAGCCTACTTTGTATTAAATGATTGTTGCAGTTTGTTAAAATTTATCTTGTAATTCAATTGAAATAAAAGTTTTTTTTTGACAGATCGAAAAAAATGTTTCATACAAAATGTTATGTAGATAGTTTAAGGATTTTATAAATGTTTTATTTTCAAAAATCTATCGAATGGTTTTCAAAATATTTTGTTTTTAAATTTTTGATCGGTCGCCATTTTGTTATTTGATAAAATAGAAAACAATTGTAAATACAAATATTTTAGAGAACCGAAAGCAAATGTTGTGGTTTTTTTTATTTTTTGAATATTTCTTCAAATAAGGGAGTAATGACGATTTTTCGAAAACCCAAAAAACCCCAATAACTATGAACTGGGGCTCTAAATAAAAAATTTGAACTAAGAAAAGTTGTTTCTTTCAATGAGTTCTAACTGCCATTTTCGGGTGTTACAACTTAGTATTAACACCCTGTATATATATGTATATATATATATATATATATATATATATATATATATATATATATATATATATATATATATATATATATAGAGAGAGTGTGTGTGCCGGCGACTACCATACATAGGGAAATTAACATTAGAAATTTATCTTTGTTGATGATTATTTAGTCAAATTTTGAATTCATTCGAAGTAGGAAAATATTTTGTCCGGATGGGTTGGAATGAATGACTATAAGTTGTAGATGTAGAGAACTATAATTTTGTGTACAGTAGCAATTTAAGTAGCAATGCTAACGTTTCGGCCACGTGGTTCTGGCCATTATCAAAGCGTAGATTTTAACACAACATCTAAACTAAGTCAAGAAACATCACAACAAAAACACAAGGAGAAACATTCTCCAATTGTGCAGTTTATTTATGTAAAAATATAAAACTTCATGCCTAATGGCGTAGACGGTGAGCGGATACCCTCCGCTGAAGACACCGAATGGAAGCTTTGTGTTCCACCACCACAACGCCGCCAGATTCGGCAGGAGAACCATGATCGCCCGGATGCTGGACACCTGGGGATCGCTAAGACCGTAGCCCGGATCGCACTGCGATATCACTGGCCGGGGATGGCCAAGGATATCAGCCTGTATGTGCGCCAGTGCCATTATTTATTATTATTTATTGTTTATTTTTAAATATGATTTTATATGTTAAAGTCCTATTGTTGAACTTCAGTTTATTGGAGTTAAGGCTTAAATGAATCGCTGTTGGTGATTCAGGAAATGTAAAATTTTTTATTATTACGTTTCGCTTCGGTTTTGAAGCGTCCTCAGATACTAAAATATTTTTATGAAACTACAATTAGTTCAAATAACATACAATAATCAATTATTTGGTAAAATTACTTACAATTGTAACCACATGTAAAAACTTGGCTGGAGTTCGAAAAATAATTTACATTAAAACAATAGAAAAATTAACAATTAACCACATTGTTAAACTTGTAAAACAATATTAAAATTGAACATATAAATTATCAAATTGTAAAAATTTTGTAAACTAAACAATATTGTCACATGTTGGAATTAACAAGAAAAATATATTTTAATTGAACAGACAATAAAAAAATTTACATTTCCTGAATCATCAACAGCGATTCATTTAAGCCGAAATTCCAATCAACTGAAGTTCGACAATTATTGACTGGCTTTAATAACCTTTAAAATGATTAAAGTCCTATGTTCCATTCAATTTTTTTCAATTTCAATAATTCTTTATTTAACATACATTTTATGCTTACAAACAAGATAACATTTGTGATATTTTTATTCATTGATAATCTCAGACTGAACAGTTTATATCAACATTATTTATTGTTTATTCTATTGCTTATACTAATTGTGTGTTTTAGCATTGTTTATAAAAGATGGTGTTGCGTGTGTGCAGGAAAATTAGAGCAAATCCTGCTCCCATGTTCCGGTGTCGCTGTCACCACCCGGTATACTACAAATATATGGTAAATACAAGGATAATGTTAAAGAAACAAATTGGTAGCGAAAGGCGTAAATCCAAGAATTGAACATCTTACTAGCAAAAAAGAACAGCAGCGATCACATTGATTTGTATACTAATGTACTGAAAAATGTACCTGTATAATAAATATTTATTGCTCAATGTAGTCTGCAATTTTTTTAATAAAAAATATTGTCACCGGTCCGCCTAAAAAAAGCAGATAATTTGCGGTACGAGATGAGTTTTGGGTTGAGAAACACTGGTCTAGAATATATCCAAATTCTTGTTCGGAAACAGATTCCAACGACGAATATATCTAACAAGAGGACATTGTCACGACCGGAACACGGATTTAGCTGAAATTTTTTTTAGTAGTAGGTGGAGACTAGTAGTGATTCTTGGTAAAGTAATAGCGCGCAACGTTTTGTCCTTTTCGAGAAAAAGGGCTTTAAAAATATAGCAGTGTTTATATAGCTGTTTAAAATACACGCTGACAGTTGGTGCAGCGTTGCCGAGAGGTTAAGATTCTTATCTACCTCGGCTTCTAATTCACAGGTAATTCAAGTAATTCACAGATAATTCAAAAGTAATTCCAGTAATTCATAGGTAATTCAAGTAATTCATAGGCAATTCAAGTAATTCACAAGTAATTCTGAATCAATTTATTAAAAAATCCTGATACGCTTGTCATAAATACACGAACAAACTAAACTATTACACTGTAACATAACACACAACTGATGATGCGCAATGAACTTCTACAATTGATTTAGTTAGATGTTTTATTCTAAACATATCTCGGAAAAAAGAGACAATTATAAATCAGTCACATTTCGTTTACATAACAAACTCTTCCCGCATATCCCGAAGCAGACCCTTTTCAAGTGCCTGCTCTTTATTATGTTCGTTTTGTGTAGTTTTGATACAGCCTTGAACTGCATTAAATGTTTGGATAAGTCAGAACAGTAAAATTATAAATTCAGTAGAGTCGCGATTTACTACACTCTCGATTGAATGAACTACCCGATAGAGTGAACACTTAAATTTTATCACTGCGTCCCGATATAGCTCATTATGGTATTTGCGATACTTCTCTAGGGGATCCCTCTAAATATGAATCTAGATGGCACGTAAACGAAAATACTTGAATGTAAACAAAAAAATTAAATACTTAATGTCTGGGTAAAGAGGAATGTGTGACCGTGTTTGCTAGTAGAATATTGAAGTTTGCTCGTGTTACATAATTTGAGACAAAAATTAGTGCAAATTAACCTGAACAAAAAGCGTAAACAATCCAACATTTTTCGCTTCTGCAATAAAATTACCATTTATATGTACCTTCCCATTACATAATACACGTATACATAATATTATGTAATAGGTACATGTATTTTTTGTTTTTTATTATTTTATGGTAAATTTTCTTTAGTCAATTGTAGATCTTGAGAAGGAGAAATATTGAATCCAAAATGATTGGAATAAATGACTATAGTTCAAGGTGTTGTGAACCGTTTATTTCAAAACTTAATCGTAAAGATGGTAACAGATATGCGACGTTTCGACCATATGGTTTTTGGTCATTTTCAAGCAAATAACAAAATTCTAGTGGAAAGAAACATAAACAAAATCTCTTGAGAATTTCACTCAAATCCGTGTTCCGGTCGTGACAATGTCCCCTTGTAAGACGGAGAAATTATTAATCAGGACAAAGATAATACTCTAAAAGTAGCAATGGAAAAATCTATTCATAGAAATCTTGAGGAACTGGAAGAAAAAATATCAGTGAGAAAATATTTTCTGTTTCAGCAAATATTGTAACTAAATTAAGAACAAGATAAAGTAATCGTTTCGTGGACATTTTATGTTTTTTTTTTAATCATATTTGCTGAATAAGACACTAAATGCTTAAATATATAATTTATATTTTGTACCGATATGTAATTTTTTTGCTGTTTTCATTATTTATTTATTTTTGAGAAAAATTCGAAAATCTGTTTTCTGGAGTTTAATCGAATTCAGAAGTCGTTTTTTTCAAGTCGATTTTTTTATAAACCCTGCCTGCAACGTCAATTCTTGCTCAGTGTAAACCAGGCACTACACAGTTACTTTATTTCTCATTGCCAATCTACCTTTTCTAATAAATATCACTGATTTCTACGTTTATCAAAATAATATATTGTTTGTCACGAAGAATACAAGAACATAATAATACAAGTAGGCTTGCTGCCATTAAACAATGAAACAAAAGCCGAATAATAAACGCGTACTTCAAACTTGACGTTAACTCCCTTAGATTTCTTTTTCTGGGGTCAGATGAAGACCTCTGTATATGAGACACCAGTAAACAGCGAATTAGAACTAGTGGCTAGAATAGTAGCTGCAGCAGAAGATATAAAAGACAAGCAGGCAGCTCTTGCAAGTGTCTCTTCTAATATTAAAACTCGCTGCCGGACTTGCGTTGCTGCGAATGGTGGCCATTTTGAAAATCAAATTTAGTCCTTCTTTTGTTGTTTTATTGTTCATTGTTTTATTTTTCTTGTTTAATGGCAGCAAGCCTACTTTGTATTAAATGATTGTTGCAGTTTGTTAAAATTTATCTTGTAATTCAATTGAAATAAAAGTTTTTTTTTGACAGATCGAAAAAAATGTTTCATACAAAATGTTATGTAGATAGTTTAAGGATTTTATAAATGTTTTATTTTCAAAAATCTATCGAATGGTTTTCAAAATATTTTGTTTTTAAATTTTTGATCGGTCGCCATTTTGTTATTTGATAAAATAGAAAACAATTGTAAATACAAATATTTTAGAGAACCGAAAGCAAATGTTGTGGGTTTTTTTATTTTTTGAATATTTCTTCAAATAAGGGAGTAATGACGATTTTTCGAAAACCCAAAAAACCCCAATAACTATGAACTGGGGCTCTAAATAAAAAATTTGAACTAAGAAAAGTTGTTTCTTTCAATGAGTTCTAACTGCCATTTTCGGGTGTTACAACTTAGTATTAACACCCTGTATATATATGTATATATATATATATATATATATATATATATATATATATATATATATATATATATATATATATATATATATATATATATATATATATATATATATATATATATATATATATATATATATAGAGTGTGTGTGCCGGCGACTACCATACATAGGGAAATTAACATTAGAAATTTATCTTTGTTGATGATTATTTAGTCAAATTTTGAATTCATTCGAAGTAGGAAAATATTTTGTCCGGATGGGTTGGAATGAATGACTATAAGTTGTAGATGTAGAGAACTATAATTTTGTGTACAGTAGCAATTTAAGTAGCAATGCTAACGTTTCGGCCACGTGGTTCTGGCCATTATCAAAGCGTAGATTTTAACACAACATCTAAACTAAGTCAAGAAACATCACAACAAAAACACAAGGAGAAACATTCTCCAATTGTGCAGTTTATTTATGTAAAAATATAAAACTTCATGCCTAATGGCGTAGACGGTGAGCGGATACCCTCCGCTCACCGTCTACGCCGTTTCTCCTTGTGTTTCTGTATATAAATATATATATATATATATATATATATATATATATATATATATATATATAAATATATATATATATATATATATATATATATATATATATATATATATATATATATATATATATATATATATATACAGAGTGTCCTATTTAAACGGGCCACTACAGGGATCTCGGAAACTATAAGAGTTACAAGGTCGGTTAAATTAGGCAAAAGTTGCGCATTTATGGGCCAATGTTAATGGCGATTTAATATTTTGAAAATTTTTCATGGCTCACTAGATAATGACAAAAATGTGATTTTTTCGAATTTTAATTTTCCACTATAACTCGAAAGGTACTGAAAATATTGAAAAATGTTTCAAATAAATATTTTAGCATAGACAACAGGCTTTTTGAAGAATTTGATGAAATTGTTTTTTAGCTTTTTATTTTGGAACTACAGCATGCAAGTTCAATTTTTTAAATAGGAACCATATTTAATTTTAGTTTAGTTGGAAAGAGCTATTTTTCCTCTTTACAATGATCTATTTGTTTATATAAATATCTTTTTCAATTTCAGAGAAAAACTAAAAAGTATGATAAAAAGAATGATTTTCGAAGTACCCATGAAAATTTGATATAAAACAATTGCATCCAAACATGTTTAGTACATGCAAAACAAATGAAATGCAGTTTTAGATATTTTAATTTTTTTGGTAGTTTATCGTGGCCGGGTGATTTTCTGTTTGTGAGTTTATTTATAATGTTTTTAATTTCTGTAGAAGTTGTAGGGCGAAAAGGAGTTTGATTTGAGATTTCAAGATTTTCTGCTTCGTAGTCTGTGGTAGGTTCTTTAATTGTATCTTCCTCGACGGGGTGTGCCTCAAACACTGATTCGAAATAGCCTGCAAACATTCGACAATTGTCTTCTTCTGTTGTACTAGTCTCTCCGTTGAAGATAATTGTACGTTGTAGAGGTTTGAATTACCGCGCCCTTTGCTGGTTTCCGTTCCATCCCTGCCCTGGTCGGTGTGTGGGTGTAGGGACAACGGGAGAAGTCATTCAGTTAGTGACCGGCGACGGGCAAACAGTTCTCCGCCATTTTTTGACATCTTTTGTAAACTTTTGTATATTTTCTGATTCGCTGTTATAATTTTCATCAAGCCAATACACATCCTGCGTATTCTGTGTGTTTGTCCAGTGTTCTAATTTCACCTATACCTTCCAGTAAACCTTATTACAGCCCCTGAGTTATCGAGCAACACGTGCTCCACTATAGTGGCGCCCAACGTGGGGCCCGAAAAACTTCAAAGTGTAACGGGAATCGTGTCTAAAAGCACCGTACCGATTACAGGTGTAATTGTGCATCACTAAGTTGTGACTACGTGCAAAGTTTCTTGTGCCCAAGCGCCATTTTCTGACGCCACGTTATCGCGGAAAGCCAAGCCCCTTCCGTTACACGCACCACGCCGCAGTACACGCTTGCGCACAACGACTGAAGAGACAAAATGGCGAGCCAAAGCCATGCAAGGCATGCTTCAGGCTTTACGTTCCCAAATCGGGGATACTCGGACCAACACCCTCGCATCAACAACCAGTACACAAGTAGGTAATTTTCTTTAGATGTACATCTCGTATCGACGGCGGCGTCGCAGGTGAACCCGTGGACACGCTTTCGGCGCGAGTAAGCCTGCGCATCAATTGTACCGCGAGTTATTCGCGAAAGAACAAGACGAGCTCACGACGACTGACATCTTCGTCTGTAAAGCTCGCGCTCTGTTGGCTCAGTTACCCGAGCCCAGGCCGATCGAGAGTGTCCAGCTCGACATGGTCTACGGCTTGTTGTACCGCGGGATAAGGATGAGGGTCAGGCGCGAAGAGCTACTTTTGTTCGACGACTTGCTGCGGTTAGCGAGGACAGCCGAGGAGTCCTTCCGTGAGAAACGGAAGAAAGAAGGGATCCACGATGCCTCGTACGGGAAACTCGCAACGTCGGCGAACTCAGCAACGACTGAGCAGCGCAAGGAGCACCAGCTGCACATTCTGCTCCAATTTTGGCCACGAAAATTAGCTTCGCAGCCAGCGAACGTACCAGCACGAGTTCGCGACCAGTCGTCAGCTGCTATGACTGAGGTGCACCAGGAGTCATTCGCAGCCAATGCGCCGTGTGCAAAGCTAAGCCGGCACCCTCCACAGCTACCAACACCGTCAGTTTAAACTCGCTCGAAACGGAAGCCCCGCGGCTCAATCCAGGTTCAAATCCATGGAGGTACCGGCACGGGATATGCTGACACGGCAGCACAGTAGAGTGTCGCGAGTCACTCGCTGTACGAGGTCCTTTAAAGCACAGGACAGAAATTCGAGAAGACAGCGTTAGTAGCAACGTTGGCCGATGGAAAGACACGGGCAGGAGAGGTATTGCTTACGATTGCCGACGTCACGCTGCAAGGCCGAACGGTTCGTACCACGTTCATAGTGCTGACAGATTCACGTCACAGTAGGACATTGTTAGGCATCGACTTCCTGACAGATGCAGGAGTGAACCAGAACGTGGCGGACCAAACGTACTTCGTAGATGATCCGCTGTCGGTCCATCAGCTGCACACGGAACCTGCACCTAAGTGTGGTGGTGCGTGTTTGAATTACGTGCAGAGTTTGCGACCAGAGGAAGGTGAGATGCTCGAGTCTGACCAACGTCAACACTAAGCTGGCGTGATTCAAGCCAATGAGGACGTGTTCGAGCAAGGGAGAGAGCCTACGCCGTATGTCGACATAGGTGACCACCCACCGATCTCGGTACCTCCATTTAGGGTACCAGCCCGCGAGAAGTAGGTGTTGCGAGACGAGGTGGAGAGGATGCTCGCCGACGCGGCGATAGAAGAGTGCGAGTCTCCGTGGGCGGCGCCCGTCGTCTTAGTCTCCAAGAATGATGGTTCAACCTGGATTGGCAAACCATTCGGCGACCTTAGCAAGAAGAAAGTGACGTGGAGATGGGCCGAACCAGAGTAGCAGGCGTTCGGCAAATTGAAGGCAGCACCAATGCTTCCGTGCTGAGACAGTTCGACGAGTAACCCCCGTTCGTAATTCGCCCGGACGCCAGTAACTACGCAATCGGCACTGTTCTACTACAGGGTGAGGGGGCGGAAAAAAGGCCGCTCGAGTACGCCAGCCGCTTACTATCCTCATTCGGCGGGAGCACCGTCGAGGTGGCGGTACCAACGCGGCCTCTTCGAAGGAGGGGCAGGCCTCGCAAGACGTAAGATCCTTCATCTCGATCGAGGACGACAACACCCTCGATCCAGAGGGGGAGGCTGTAGCGGTTTGAATTACCGCGCCCTTTGCTGGCTTCCGTTTCACCCCCTACCTTAGTCGGTGCGTGGGTGATCGGGAGAAGCCATTCAGCCAAACAGTTCTCCGCCATTTTTTGACACCTTTTGTAAACTTTTGTATATTTCCTTATTTTCTGTTATAATTTTCAACAAGCCAATACATCCTGCGTATTCTATGTGTTTGTCCAGTGTTTTAATTTCACCTATACCTTCCGGTAAACCTTATTATAACCCTTGAGTTTTTAAGCAACACGTGCTCCGCTATAAGGTATAATAACGGGTTATTAGCTAATCGACCTCCTGTCGAAGAGCTATAATGTTCGATACGATGTCCGTAGCATCTACCAATTTCAAAAAATTTTGCGTAGAAATCCCGGATAGACCCCCTAGATCACGAAATGACTGTTACAACATATGTCCGTATGTATGTCGCTCGTCCGCTCGTACGAGATTTTTGTTTCACTCAGATCTCCTGAACTATCCAACAGATTTTTATGAAATTTTGTCTGAAGATACGTGTTATGGTCTAGTTGTGCACAGGTACTTTATTCTACTCAATTACATTTAAAATTTTCTTGCATATGCAGGAAAGGGAAAAATATTTTCCAAATATTTTATTTTGAAAAACTATGTAAGACCACTGGGGAAAAAAAAATTGAACAAAAAAATATAAGTGCATATATAGTCGGCTTAGTCTGTTTTGCTTTTGTTAAGAGAAGAAAATGTTTTCACATTTATTTTAAATTGTTGTTTTGTGACCTAGTTATGGGATTTTAAAAGCGTATTAGGGTAAATAATAATTTGTGATATATTCGGATTTGGACATACGTCGATGAGCTGCAGGCGTGGGTGTCTGTATCCATTCCTAGTTTTAATGTTTTTGTGGCTTTCCACATTTGATTGTCATTGGTGTTTATGTCGGAAAGGTATTTGCGATATGAATTTATTCGATATTTTTCTAATTCCGTGTGTACTATATATGTCAGGCGATTCAGGTCAGATTTGTGTGTTAGATTACGAGTTCGTTGCCAAAGGCGTCTCATCTGATGTTTCTCTTTGATCATTTTGCAAATGTAATTCGACGTATAGGAGGAAACATTTCTTCTTCGCGTTCTTCTGCATTGCGCCGCTATTAGAGCTTTTTTAACAGTTTCAGTGAGTTCTTGGATAGCGAGGTTTAGTACGTTTTGTAGCTTTTTCCAGTCAACAGGGCCAGTAATAAGTGGTGTATTATACAGTACTTTTTCAGATGTGTTAAGGAAGGCTATTATAATTGGGCTGCGATCTCAGTCTAGTTCATGCTTTGTGAAAAGGAGTGGGTGGGAAAGTTTTTTATTAGGGATATGTCTATTGTATCTGGATGGTGATTTGATCGATATGGATAATTATTAAATTTTTCTGATACAGATAGATGTATTCCGTGAGTTGCGATAATTTTGTGTACTCTACATCCCCATTCGGTGTGTTTACTGTTTAAATTACCTAGCAGTAGCGTGGGAGTTCCATCCACGAATAATGATGCAATGTCTGTTTCTAAAATACGTAGGTTTGGACGTTCATATGCCGAGATTATTTTTAATTTGTTGTTATTTTGTAGCCTCCGTTCGATTGCATAGGGTTCCAAATTGGTAAGTTGTGGTAATAGCAGCGCATTGTGTGACTTTTTTACAATTATAGTAACGCCCTCTGATGCAATTGGGGCTTCCCAGTCTAATCTGATTATATTATATTCTGGAATTAAGTGCTTTTTTGTTATGCACGTAATGTCTATTTTAATGTTATAAGGGTTATAGGGAGGCCATGTTTTCTTTCGTTTTGTATTTTCACATCTGTTTGGTGTCAACACTTAGGTTTAAGTAATTATACTTTTAATTTGTTTACTAGTTGTATCAGCATTATATTATATATTGTTTTATTACATTATACAATTTTTCAGATATTGTTTTATAAAAATAAAAATTTATGTACTTCACTTTGAGAATGGCCACAACCCATGGCCGACACGTCAGCATGTTATTGCTAAATATACTGTTCTGATCATCTAGAACAACCATTGTCATTATTCCAACCGTTACCGGATTAAATATAAAACCTTTGTTATAACACATTTAATTATTACACAATTAGATATTATACAGGCAATTATCTCTAATGCACAAAAAGTATTCATTTATTGAAAACAACATAGTCACATAGAAACAAGAAAAAACAAAAAACAACAACGGCTTGTGTCAAGTCTGAAGTTCCAGCGCGTGAGCAGCGCAGTGCTCGCAACTACTGAAAACCTAAAAGTCCCTAGGAACTAAAAGTCCCTATACTAACGCACTTTTCAACACTCCCGCTCGTCGTATACACTCACAATGTTCAAAGTTTCGATATTTCTATAAAATTTGTCTCTCGACAGTGGTTTGGTAAAAACGTCTGCCAGTTCTTCGCTGCTAGGCACGTGTACCACTGTAATGATTCCTAACGGGTTCACCTTTCTAGTGAAATGTAACTCCACGTCAAAATGCTTTGTTCTGGCGTGCATTTCGGGATTTTTAATCAGTCTCAAAGTGCTTTGGTTGTCGATGTACAGAGGAGCCGGATTAGCCAACTCTTTGTTGATATCTGTAAGTACTTTTCGAATTCAATGGGCTTCTCGTGCTCCCTCGCAGGCTGCTGCATATTCTGCCTCGGTAGTTGATAGTGCAATCTTCTTTTGCCTCTGGCTACGCCAAGTTACTGGTCCACCACCCACGACAAACACAAAACCAGTTGTAGAGTGGCGTGTTTCCATACCTGCAAAATCTGCGTCTGTGTATCCAACCAGCGGTTCTGCTGTATCGAATACGATCCCAAGATCGGATGTCGCTTTCAAGTATCTCAGAATGCGCTTAACTACTGCCACATGTTCAGTGCCCGGATTTTCCAGAAAACGGCTGATGACTCCCACTGAAAATGCGATGTCGGGTCTGGATACTAGCGCCGCATACAGAAGTGAACCCACTGCTTCATGATATGGAATATTCACTACTTTTATCTTCTAGCTTCATAAGTCTCACATGTGCATCAGCTGACGTACTCGTTGGGATTGCATTTTCCAAATTGTAGCTTCTTGATGTACGTCTGTTGTCCAATGTATATTTTCTTCTTGCCACGATCTCTTCTGATCTCCATGCCCACAAAGCATTGACAACTGCCAATGGTCATCTCGAAGCTCCTCTTCATGTGGTTCAGTAATTGATGAATTGCCTCGCTGCTTTTGGATAGTATTAGACCATCGTCCACATAGAGAAGTAAGTACAACTCGTATCCATCGACTGTTCCATAGAACACACACGGGTCCCCCGCGCTTGACTGCAAGTTAAATTTCTTGAGACAGTTAGTGCACGTTTTGTTCCAAGGTCTCGAAGCCTGCTTCAAACCATATAGTGCCTTCATCAAACGACACACCAGTCCCTCGGTTCCAACGTCGAGGCCCTTAGGAGGTTCCATGAAGATTTCTTCCTTCAACTTACCATTCAGGAACGCTGTCTTCACATCAAACTGGAGAATCTCCAGATTTTCTCTTGCTGCAACGCACAACATGAAAAACCTTCTGTATAGTCTATTCCCTCGCGCTGGGTAAACCCTCTCACTATTAGACGAGCTTTTGCTCTTTCTTCGTTTGTGCCTGTTGCAGGTTTTACCTTATAAACCCACTTACACGTGATAGTGCTTCGTCCAGTCGGTCGAGGTACTACCTCCCAAGTTTCATTCTTCTCTAGAGCCTCGAATTCTTCATTCATTGCTCGCTTCGATTTGTCTGTGTCATTGGAGTTAATCGCTTCTTCATACGTGTTGACTTCCTCGATAATGGCACAGTTGCCTGCAGCTTCATGCCTATCAGCGCGTAGATGAAGGGTCACAGATTGTAACGTTCTTCTCTCTCAGGAGACTCAGCAAACACCTCGGGAGTTGTTTTATTTTCTTCACAGTTGATTTCACCCTCTAGTTCGACGCGTTCGGTATCCTGTATTTGTTGTTCTACGATCTCTTCTTTTGTTACTCCATCAAAGGCAAAAATTTGTACTCCTTCTGCTTCCAACAAAGTTCCAGCTAAATCTTCTTCGTTAAACCGAACATCACAGCTGACAATTACTTTATTCTTTATTGGATCGTACAGCCGATAGTTTTTCGATGTCGACTCGTAGCCTACAAGATATACCTTTTTTGCTCTCGCATCCCACTTCTTTCGTCCGAGCTCCTTTGGTACATGAACGTACGCTTCTGTGCCGAAGAATCTTAGGTGACTTAGATTCGGTTTCACACCGAACCATTGCACGAAAGGCGTTTTATTCATATTGCTAGAATTTGGAGTTCTATTCAAAATATACACAGTAGCTCGGACCGCTTCAGACCACAAACTTATTTTTAATCGACTTGCTAGAATCATTGTCCTTGCTGATTCTTGAATTGTGCGATTTTCACGTTCCACACGACCATTTTGTTTCGGCGTGTATGGAATATCCTTTCATGGGTCACACCTCTCTCTTGTAGCAGCTTAATTATCTTCTCGTTCACAAATTCCCAACCATTGTCTGTTCGGAATGATTTCACTCGGCGTTCAGTCACCACTTCTGCTGCTCTGAGCTGATCACCGATTTTGTTGCTGGTGTCAGATTTGTGTGACAGAAAATATACATAGCGGAAGCTCGTGGCTTCGTCCTTGAATACGAGAAGATATCTGTAACTTCCTACTGATGCGATATTCATGGGACCACAGATATCTGCATGAAACCTTGCGCCAGGTAGACACTCACAATCCTCCGTTGACGGATGGGAAACTCGATGCATTTTTCCTATCGCACAGTCTCCGCAGAAGAATGTATCTTTATCCGAGAAAGATACACCATCGACAACATTATTCTTCATGAATAAGAGTTATTGGGCATTTAGGTCTCGGAGTAAAAACGTATGTGAGTTAATATATGTATATTTCGTCAAATATATTGACATCATCAGCAAAGCTGTGGATAAATGAGAAAAAATACAGGTCAGTAAAACAATGTAAAACCGTAACAGACGGTGAAACAAATCAACGCAGTGTGATTACTTACATGTTTAAAGATACATAGTTAAAATATGAAACAATATCAAAAAAATAGTGATAATATAAGACACGACACAGCGGCGGCCATGTTGAATGTGCGATGACGCAACACAAAATTTCCAGCGTCACACCGAGCAGCATATTACACAACACGAAGCACCACCACACCAGATACATACCACATCACACCAGAAACCATCACAGAAGAACATGTTCTACAAATCTATTACACAACAATATGTGGTCATGTGTTGTAATGGCTGGTGGCAGCGGGGAATATGAACTGTACAATATTGCGATTTTTTGTAAGAGATTTTTGTAGGCGATTGAAAGGTGTTGCGTGTCGGTTTCTAAGTTAATGCTGTTCTTGTCGGTTTGAATATCTGTGGATTCCAGGAAAATTCTGTTCTTGAAATTTGGTTCATTGTCAATGATGGTGGTGTTGGCGAAGTCGAAATCGTGGCTGTTGTTGACGGCATGTTGTGTTAAAGCGGTTTGATGGGTAAGGGTTGGATCGTGTGTATTAGTTCGGTATTTGTTACATGTGTATTTGTGCTGTTGTATGCGTTTGTGTAAATATTGTTTGGTTTGTCCTATGTAGGTTGCAGGGCAGTCGTTGCAATTGATTTTGTATATAACGTTTGATTTGAACAGGATGTGTGTCTGGGTTTTGTGTTTATTGTACATGTGTTCTGTGAGATGGAATGGTTTATGTGCGACGATGATATTGTAGGGTTGTAAGGTGTGAGAGATTTTTTCTGATAGGCGTGGTGTGTAGGGTAGTGAGATGTAAGACTGTATGGAGTTGTTTATGGTAGGGGTTGGATGATGGTTGTGTAATATTTCATGAAGTATGTGGGTGGGGTAGTTATTTTGTTCTTGGTATATGAGACTGATGTTATTAGGAAAAAATTGAGGGTGGCTCAGTGCCATCATGCGGGATTTTAGGTTTTTGATTAAATTGATTTTGTGTCCAGTCGGATGATTAGATAAAAAGTTTAGATACCTGCCAGTATGAGTTGGTTTTCTGTACCAGCTGGTTATAATTGAGCCATTATCTTGTTTTAATATTGACAGGTCAAGGAAACTTATTGTGTTGTTTTGTTCTATTTCGTGGGTGAACTGTAGTTTGGGGTGGTGATCATTGAATAAAGCTAATATGTTGTTAATATCTGAGGTGGGGACTGCTGTGATTATATCATCAACATAGCGTTTGAAAAAGATGTAGTTAATATTGGATGCGGATAATATGCTGCTTTCTATGTGATCCATAATGAGATCCGCTAACGGGGCTGATCCCATTGGGGTACCGGATATTTGCAAGAAAAAATCTGCATTGTGTTGTAAGTACGCTGTATCTACGCAAATTTTTATGGCTGTGAGGAATTGTTTCTTGTTTAGAGTGGTTCGGGGTTTTAAGTCATGCCATTTTTCATTAATGACGTCATCTATTAGTTCTAAAGGAATGTTTGTGTATAGGGATTTAACATCCAGGGATATTATCTTGTGAGACGCTGGTATGTTGACAGTTTGTAATTGGGGGATTGTATTGTGGAGATTACGGGTCTTAATGGCATATTAGTTTTGTGTGTTTTGGGGAGGCCGTAGATGCGAGGTGGAATGGCATTGTGAGTTTTCAGTTCTTCGGCTTGTGATTTTGTGAGTTTGTTGGAATTATATAGTGTTTGTATAAAATTATTGATTTTGTTCTGGTAGATAGGTGTAGGATTGTGTTTTATTGGTGAGTATGTGCCTCTATCGTTGAGTAGGGCGTTTATCTTGTCGTTGTAATCAGTTTTGGTTAGAATGATTGTGGATTTAGATTTGTCTGCTGTGGGTAATGATGAGATCCGAGTTGTGTTTTATAAAATGCTGTGTTTCTTTGTGTGCTTGTTTAATGAATTATGTAGTTCGGTCGTGTTTAGGAAAGTGTATGTTCTGGTGTAATTTATTGTGGAAAGTAGTAATAGTTTGGACAATTTGCCCTCTTGTTTCTTCTCTATGTCTGTTACGGTTTTACATTGTTTTACTGACCTGTATTTTTTCTCATTTATCCACAGCTTTGCTGATGCTGTCAATATATTTGACGAAATATACATCTATTAACTCACGTACGTTTTTACTCCGAGACCTAAATGCCCAATAACTCTTATTCATATTAACCAAAGGTCATGACAGAGACACTCGAACATTATTCTTCATGTTCTTCACCACATTCACGCCCAAATGTCCAAGTCTCTGATGCCACTTGCGAAGTGACGTTCCTATTGCACTGCTCGCCACTGCTCTTTCTTCAACACGAAAAACGAGTCTATATTGGTTCAGACTGTCTTTGACACCAACCACTGCAATTGGCCCATCCGGATATCGCAATTCACAGTCACGTTCTTTCTCAACCACCACAAACCCTCACGACGTTACTGTACCAGTTGAAAAAAGGTTCGATCCAAGGCCAGGAACGTACTGTACATTTTCTAAAACACACTCTTTCCAACTTGTACCATTCCACATTGACATACGTATCAAGCCTTGCCCGCGGATTGTAAGTCTCTCATTACTTGCCACTCGAACATATCTTTCTGTCAGATTTTCTTTCAACTCACTAAACCATTCTTTTCGACTTGTCATGTGGTGTGACGCACCCGAATCAACAGTCCACACATCCCTTAGTGCGACGCTTTGAATTTCACTCGGTATCATCACGAATGCAACCGGATCTTTCTTATCCGCGTTTGTTTTCCTTTGTTTTTGTGGACACTCGCGGTACCAATGTCCTGTTCCGCCACAATTGTGACATCTGCGTCAATGGTCTTGTTCAATTGATCTTCTTCCTGTCGCAGACGGGACAGTAGGTTGTTTAGGTCGCGCCCTATAACATCAAGTTATACCATATAGTTTTGAAATTCTGAAAACGCGGCAACAGGCTACTGATAATTATTGACATTTTTATGTTGTCCGACAGTTTTTCTTCTTGATCCTCAATCTCTACCGCGAGTTTCATAACTTTCGAAACATACGTTGTCACCGAGTCATCTTCGGCCATCTTCAATGTGAAATACTCTTCATAGAGAGTCATGACACTTACTTAACTTCTCTTAGCATAAATTGAACCAAATCAAAGCTAAGCATCTACTACCAGAATGTTCAGGGGTTAAATATGAAACTCGATCGTCTCTACTCCATCCTTCCTGCTGTTGACTATGAAATTATTGCTCTCACTGAGACTTGGTTAAGTGAAAGTGTTTTAAATACTTAACTGCGTAATAGTTCATTCTCCATTTACCGTTCTGATCGTAACTTCGCTGCTTGCGGCCTCACTCGCAGGTGGTGTCATCCTACTACTTAACAATTGTACTGAATCTTGCAGTGTTAACTTTGGTGAATTCAGTTCCCTGATACCACTTAATGTTGACACTGTTTGTGCTAAAATTAAACTTGATGGAAGACATTTATATATTTTCAATGTTTATGTTCCGCTTAATTTGGGAGCTAATTGTTACATAACACTGTTTGAATTTTTTGAATCTTTGCCCTACCTATACGATAATAATTTTGTGATTGTCGGTGATTTCAACATTCCTGAATACGTCTTAAACACCGCAATTGTTACTCTTAATAATTTTCATAATTTTCTGTATTATTTTGATCTTAAACAATATAATTCCATTCGTAATTCTAATGATAGGATCCTGGATTTTGTCATTTTAATATTGTCTGTTCAGTTTCCAGCGCGCCTGAGTCACTGATCTCTGTCCAATATTCGCATCATCCATCAATTAACATTAAGTTTGACAAATTGTCGGCAAATGATTCCCCTAATGTAAGTTTTGCCAATTATAACTTTAAGAAAGCAGATTTTGTCAAGCTTTATTCTTTGATTGGGAATGTACTTGCTCATTTTACTAATGTAAATAAGCAGTGCGATTTATTCTACACCATTCTTTATGATATGTTCCGTCAAGGTGTCCCCTTTAAATCGACCTACAAATTTACTTATCCCCCTTGGTTCTCTCATCAAATTAAACTTAATATTAAACGCAAAGCTCATTATCTTAAAATGCACATAAAATTCCCACATATATCGTTCTATTTAGAACCATACAAAAATGTAAGATCACAAATTAAAATAGATATCAAGACTTCATATAGCCAGTATGTTCGTGAGTGCGTGAATACAATTGAATCCGACCCTTCCAAATTTTGAAACTTCATTCGATCTAAAAGTAATACTTCCTCAATTCCTTCCATAATGACTTTTGAAAACTCCTCTCTTAACTCTCCTTCTCATATTGTTAATGCTTTTAGTAAATACTTTCAAAGTGTCTTCACCATCCCAACCAGTGATCCCTTGTCACACCTTCAGATTTACTCTCACAATCTTATTACGTATAATCATATAACAGTTGATGACATTATGCTCTCCGTTATGAAACTTAAGCCCTGTGTTATGTAGTGCTAGTTTTCTCTTTTAATAATTATGTTAAATGTGCACTACAACAGCCGATAGCAACCATTGGGTCGCGACCCAATTTTGGGTCACACAAGTTTAAAAATGGGTCGCATACATATTTAATGATTTAGGATAAATACAACGGATGTGGAAGCCAACGATGTATATACTTGCTAAATCAGAATACTTCATTGAAATATTGGCGGTTAGTAATTTTAGTGTCTATTAGGATGTGGTAGACGGTAGAGGTGCCGTTATACATTGCGCTGGTATAAATTTTTTTAATCCTAAATCTTACGCCTATATTTTTTGTATGGTCCTGTAATTTTAAGAGACTAAAGCCCCCTCTCCTACCATACAGTCTCATATGGGTCTCCTTACATTTGAATTCATATTTTATGGGTCGCCAGATAAAAAAGGTTGCGGAACGCTGCACTACAACACTAATGAATAGATGTAAAAATACAATAAACTATAGAGCAAGAACAAATAACATGTATTTTATGCAATGACACACACAAAATTCAAAACATATGACAACAATAATCTTTTTTATAAACAACAACGGCACCTATGATCACAGAACAAAAAATATGAATGTTATAAATGAAACATGCTGGCCCCCTTGAAAGAATCATGCTTTCAATAATTATAAATTGTTAACATAAAGCAAAATGAACTATGTCAAAAAATTATTACAAAATATCAGAAAAAATGTCAATTATCTGTGGGAAGAGGATATAAATTTTTAGTGGATCTTCTGATGATACCCGCAACTGTGCGGATTGAAACAGTACGAATGATGTGATCTTTGCCTGGGTGGAGTTCTTCACCACGACCCAATAGCCAGCGTAATGGAGGAATATTATCTTCATCCACAATAACCAGTTGTCCAAGTTGAAGGGATTTATTACCTTGAGTTTTCCACTTACTCCTTGATTGTAGCTGGTGTAGATATTCTTTCGTCCATCGTTTCCAAAAATGTTGGCGAAGTTGCTCAATATGCTGCCAATGTGACAAACGATTAGTAGCAATAGATGTTAAATCAGGATTAACAGTCGATAAGAATGAGTCTCCAATCAAGAAATGAGCTGGGGTTAGACAAGATAGGTCATTAGGATCAGAGGAAATTGCAGTGAGAGGACGAGAATTTAATATAGCCTCTATTTGTACTAAAATAGTATACATTTCTTCAAAGTTTAATGAAGCATTACCTACAATTCTTCGAATATGATGTTTTGCCGATTTCACTGCTGCCTCCCAAATTCCTCCAAAATGTGGTGCCTTTGGAGGAATGAAATGCCAATTTATGTTATCAGTTGAAATTTTTTGAATAATATTATTCTTAAAATTGTCACGAAGAAAAATGTTACGAAGTTTATGGAGTTCCTTGTTAGCACCAACAAAATTCGTTGCATTATCTGAATAGATATTTGATGGTTTTCCTCGCCTAGACATGAATCGCCTAAGTGCATTGATAAATGCATCGGATGTTAAACCAGAAACTAACTCAAGGTGAACTGCTTTACTGGCAAAACAAACAAATATAGCCCCACAAGCCTTTATATTTTTAGCTTGTTTTCTCCTTCCATCACGAATATTCAGTGGTCCAAAATAATCTACTCCACAATTGGTGAAAGGACGAGCAGGAGTTAATCTGTGCGCAGGTAGATCACCCATTATATAATTAGTACGAACGGGTTTAGTTTTGAAACATGTTATGCACTTCTTTACAACATATCTTACAGCATTTCGTGCATCAATTGGCCAATAATTTTCTCTTACAGCTGCTAACGTAGATTGAATTCCGCCATGCATTGTCTTCAAGTGTTCTTGTGTAATAATTAATTTTGTTATATTATGATTTTTTGGCAGTAAGATAGGATGCTTTTGAGCATAGGCAAGGTTTGAATTTCTTAATCTTCCTCCAACTCGAATTAATTTTTCATCATCCAAGAAAGGATTGAGACATAATAATTTGCTTTTTCGATGTACCTTTTGATATTTTATTAGGTTGCATAAATCTTGCGAAAATGATGTTGCTTGAATTTGTTTTAGTATGCAAGTAGTAGCATTCTTGAATTCAGCAACCGTAATAGGCCCAGTTACCTTCTGAGCTGATTTACTTAGTCTTAATAAAATATTAGTCTTAAAACGCATGCAATATGAAATTATTCTAATTAATTTACCAAAGTTAGAATATTTGGAGAAAAATTCATTGTTTGTATTTGTGATTACAGCGGATGTAACAATTGTACGTCTTTCTGGAATTTCTTCTGGATTTGGATAACTTACAATATTAGGCCATTTAATTGTATCGTATGCCAGCCATGCCGGACCTTGCCACCATACAGTACAACTAACAAGTTGTTGTGGTAATAAACCGCGTGATATAAAATCAGCTGGATTATCATTAGTACTGACATGATTCCAACAAGCAATGTCTGTGATGTCTTGAATTTCACTTACTCTGTTAGCAACAAATGTCTTCCAAGTTCGTGCAGTTGATTTTATCCAAGATAACGTTACTGTTGAGTCAGTCCAGTAATATATTTTATTAATGTTAATATTAATTGCATTTACTGTCTGTTTTAATAAACGTGCTAATAATAATGCACCACACAATTCTAATTTTGGGAGAGAGATATTTTTTAATGGTGCAACTCGAGATCTTGAGCATATTAAAGTATTTGTATGATTTTGATGGTGTTTGACACGTAAATAAATGCATGCGCCGTACGCTTGTTCGCTTGCATTACAAAAACCATGCAATTCTAAACATAATGGATCAATGGCGTTTATAATCCATCTTGGAATATGTAAAGAATTTAAATGTTTTATTTGGTTTTTGAATTGAAACCACATGGTATAAATATTAGTTGGTACAGATTCGTCCCAAGATATATTTAATTGCCATAATCGCTGCATTAAAATTTTTGCTGTCACAATCACAGGACCGAGTAAACCCAGTGGATCGAATATTTGAGCAATATGTGATAATATATTTCTTTTGGTAATGCGTGTTGTATCAGTGTAGGATGGAATTGCAAATTGAAATACATCTTTGATAGCATTCCACTGAAGACCTAGAGTCTTGACACTTTGATCTTGGTCCAAATTGACGGTTACATGCTCAACTGAATCAGATGTCAAAGTGTTGAGTAATTCTGGATAATTTGATATCCATTTTCTTAATTCAAACCCTCCTTTCTTTAATACAGAATTAACTTCATTGAGAATTTGTTGAGTTTCTTGCAATGTATTTGCGCCTGATAATAAATCATCCACGTAGAAATCGCGCATAATAGGCAACTTTCATGAAATTTTTATTTCATTTTTTTTTCTAAAATCATAAACCTGCGTACTTAAAATGTGATATAATGCAAAGAAACTATTTTTTTTGTTAACTATTTTTGAATAAATTCACTTTGAAATTTGTTTCAAAATTCAAATGTCCCCACCACATGCAAACACGTCTCATTGGTTGTGACGTCACGTATTAGTACGTATTTTAGATTGTATTCTGACAGTTCTACGTTCACTTACTTCTTTGACAAATTGTACAAGTTTGAATAATATCTGAAATGGATAAAACAAAAATACGTAAAGATAAATGTAGAAAATATCGTATTGTGCCATTGTGCAAAAACAATAGTGAAAAGAATCCGGATAAAATACTTTTTCAAGTACCATTGATACTGTCGAAAAGGAGATCGTGAGTGACAGCTACAGGACGAAAATTGTCGGATTTTTCAGAGAAATCAATTCTATTTGTGTACGAGGATCATTTCAAAGTACGTATATAGATATTTTATATTGAATACACTAAATTATATAACTGTAACCACTATAATTGCAGCTAGAAGAAGATATGGAAAATTATATTAAATTTAAATTAACGGGAAGCCAGAAAATTATGAAAGATGATGCCGTTCCAGATATATTTAATTGTCAACCTAATAGAAAAAGGGCACATTCAAAACCATAACGGGAGGATGATATCAAACGAAGAAGAGAGCAGTTGATAGAAGAAGCGATGAAGACGGCGTCAAGAACTGAACCAGTTCCATCAACTTCTACAGTGGAATATAGCGAGACTGAAGAAAGTATTTGTGTACAAGATAATGATCAAATGTATAAAGATATTGCTATTCAGGTTAAACCAAGTGTCAAACATAAAGTAATTCAGTGTAACATGAGAAGTAAAACTGTTGAAAAAAATGTTCTCCCATAAAATTCGTACCTATATGTATACAGAATTATGTCTCTAAAACTTGCATTCGAAATTACTAATAGCGTACAAAGAATAATATACCACAATAATCAAACACAACAGTTAAAAAATAGATATAAATAGTTATACTTGACAACTGTGAAACGATCTACTAATACGTGACGTCACAAGAGAGTGGGGGAAAATTTCATGGATTCTCAAAGGCGCGAACTTTTAGGAAGTTTCTTTAATTTATTCTGGACAAAATTAAGCACAAAAAAAATTTTAAAAAATATTTTCGTTAATAAGGGTGCACGTGTGACATTTTAAGCGTATTTCAAAATTTCATGAAAGTTGCCTATTATTGCCGATCCTACCGGAAAATCAAATTTTTCTTCTTCAGCTAATTGTTGGAGTGCTCGTATTGCAAGAAAAGATGCGGAAGTTGTTCCGTATGTTACTGTGGTTAGGTCATATGATTTTAAATCTTCATGTGAATTGTTTCGCCAGAAAATGCGTTGAAGTCGTGTGTGTGAATCATTTATCAATACTTGCCGATACATTTTTGCAATATCAGCTGTTAAAACGAATTGATGAGTTCTGAATCTCAACACAATATCATGGAGACTTTGCTGAAGAACTGGACCAACCATTAATGCGTCATTTAATGAGAAACCAGTACCTAGTGGATTTTGCTGAACCATCAGATACAACACGCAACTTTGTGGTGAGACTACTTTTCTTAACAACAGCGTGATGTGGTAAATAAAATACTGGTTGATTATTTACTAACATATTATCGTCACAGGATAATTTCATATGACCTAATTCTTGATATTCTTTTATAAATTCAGCATATTGTTGCTTTAATTCTAAATTTTTATTCAATTTTTGCTCTAGTGCATAAAAACGCTTTAATGCTTGTCCGCGTGAGTCGCCTATTTTATGCATAATATCCTGTTTTATTGGAAGCATTACAACAAATCGTCCCTCTTTATTCCTCAGAAATGTTGATTTAAATATGAATTCACATTGCTGCTCTTCTAAAGTATGAATTGTTTTAGATCTGCTTTCCTCAATATACCAAAATTTTTCTAATTTTTCATCTAAGGACTGATTGCTTAAAGATAAATTACATGTAATGACATTTCTCAAATTATCTTTGTTAGTTATTTGTCCGGAAACGATCCATCCAAAATGCGTTTTTTGAAAACAAGGTTGTGCAATTGAAACTTTAATTTGACCAATACATAATAACTGGTAGAATAATACAACACCAATGAGAAGGTCAATATTGCTTGTGATATTAAATTGAGGATCTGCTAATTTAATATTTTTAGGAATATTGATATTGTTTTTATTAAATGTAAGAATTGGTAAATTTTCAGTAATTTTAGTCAGCACAAGACATTGAAGATTAGCTTGAAAAGCGTTGTATCTAGATTTGATTTTAACTTGCACCATGTGATTGATTTGTGCAGATGATAAATTGATTCCCGAAACAGGAATCTGTACAGACATTTTGTTTAATCCTAATTGTTTTACTAGCTGATCTGTTATGAAACATGATTGAGATCCAGAATCTAATAAGGCGCGACATTCATGAAGTTCTCCATTATTATCAAAAATGTTGATTAACGCAGTGGATAACAAAATTTGTTGTTGATTGTTAGGTGGATAACAGTGGTTAACAATAGTAGCTGAATTTGAACTTGATGGTATTAGCGAAATTGGTGAGTTAGAAATTAAATGTAGGAAGGTATTGTGACGCTTACCACATTTTTTACATAAACTTGACTTGCATTGACTTGAAATATGATTTGAACGTAGACAATTCATACATAATCTGCGAAATTTTATTTCTTTAATGCGATTTTCAATAGGCAATTTGAGAAATTGATCACATTTATATATTAAATGATCTTCTGAGCAAAACGCACAGCCAAGCCTAGATGTTGTCACGTGGGATACTGAGACTCCTTTATTATAAGATTTCATATTGGAAGATACTTGCAACTTATCAGTTCTCGAAATAGCATCCAAGATCTGACATCGATGAGTAAGAAACTCAACCATGTCCTTTATCGAAGGAATGGTGTTTTTAGGAAGACTGGTTTCCCATTCTTTATTAGTTTTTGAATCTAATTTGGTTGTAATTAGATAAATCAAAAGATCATCCCAATAATCTGTTGGGCCTTTTAATGCTTTTAAAGCCCTTATGTGTTTTAAAAAACCATCCAACGTTTGACGTAAACTAATAAAATTTTCTTTATGACAAATAGGTAAGTCATGAATGGCTTTTATATGTTTATGAATAATTATTCGTTTGTTGTCATATCTATCCCGAAGCATATCCCAAGCACAAGCATAGTTTTCTTGTGATATTTCTAGAGAATGTAATATTTCTGCAGCCTCACCATGTAAAGAAGATTTCAAATAATTGAATTTTTCTATTATTGATATTGACTCATTTGAATGTATGAGAGAGTTAAATGTATCATAAAAATTATACCAGTCATAGTAAGATCCATTAAATTTGGGCAGATCAATTTTAGGTAAACGAATTCTAGAATTTGAGCTTGACACAATTGACGAATTGCTAGGATTGACAGTTGCTGGACGAACAGATTCATGTTCCGCTATATATTGATTCGCAACAGAAAGAATTTCAAAATATTTTGATTCAAATTCTATGCGTTCTTCATTTAATAATTCATTTTCATCTAATAATTCAATCCTTGACAGAATATCATCAAAACTTGTCCAGGTTTCTTCAAATTTTGCTTTACGCAATTTCAGTTGACTTATATAGTTATTGCTTAAATCAATAGAATTTACATAATTGCAAAATCTAGTAATGGCTGATTTAACTTGTGTCCGTCTCTGTTTTAATACTCTAATCTCTTCTGCCATTTTATAGAAAATAGGGAGAAATTGAAAAATAAAGAAAGAAAGATTGGAGACTTACCGTGTGGTTTGTTGCCTCGTAGATATGTGTAAATAATTGTTGATGATATCTCGCACTGTGAAAGGTTGCTGAAGCTGATTGTATCGTTTTACAGTTGCGAAGAAAAACAATTATCCGGCTCGAAGGACTAAATGTTATGTAGTGCTAGTTTTCTCTTTTAATAATTATGTTAAATGTGCACTACAACACTAATGAATAGATGTAAAAATACAATAAACTATAGAGCAAGAACAAATAACATGTATTTTATGCAATGACACACACAAAATTCAAAACATATGACAACAATAATCTTTTTTATAAACAACAACGGCACCTATGATCACAGAACAAAAAATATGAATGTTATAAATGAAACACCCTGCCTATCTTGTGGTCCTGACTTAGTTCCTGCTATGATAATAAAAGACTGTGCTACCCCATTCTCCTCAGCTCTTTTTCACATCTTTAATCTCTCACTGAAAACCTGTACCTTTCCTTCTTTGTGGGAACGTGTCCGCATAACTCCAATCCATAAGTCTGGTGACATATCCGATATTTCTAACTATCGTCCTATAGCTGTTCTTTCGAACTGCAGAAAAGTGCTTGAAAGCATCATCTACAAAGCTATATAGCCGAATATTCATAATACTTTATCGTTCTCGCAACATGGTTTTGTAAAGCAAAGATCTACTGTAACCAATCTAAGTCTCTTCACCCATTTTCTCTCTGCTTTCCTTGATAACAATGGCCAAGTCGATGTAGCCTATACTGATTTCAGCAAGACCTTTGATTGTTTGGACCACAGAATTCTTATTCATAAGTTGCATTCTTTTTCTCTTTCTTCTTCCTTCATAAAACTCATCTTATCTCGATCACAGACTACTTTTCGTTAACTGTCTTGGAGTCAATTCAACATCCTTTATAGCTACTTCCGGAGTTCCTCAAGGATCCAATTTTGGTCCCCTGCTATTTCTTCTTTTTATAAATGACGTAACTCATGTCATCTCCAACAATAAACTACTTTTTGTTGATGACCTCCAGATATTCACTTCTGTTACCTCTATCGATGATTATATTATTCTTCAAACTTATCTCGGTAATCTTAATAACTGGTGCAATACTAATAAACTATTTCTCAATTTGAATAAATGTAAAATACTTACATGTTGTTTCCTGTTCGGTTATTGGGCTCAGCCTGTCGAACAGGGTATTAAATAAATAAATATCGTCGCTTCCAAATGTTCCGAAAACGGTTCTTTCAGGATTCAGCCGGACCAATCGGCCAGGTTGAAGACTACTGGATGCGAATCGAATATCAGAAACGGGGTTCGTTACATGCGCACATCGTGGTCTGGGTAAAACCGGGAACAATTGTGCTTAAGGATGTCGCATCTGCAGAAATACCGTGATACAATCATCCGATGAATGACAAGTGGCGTCAAATTATACAAAGTTACCAGCAACATCGATGCATACCATCCCGATCAGTAAACCACAATGTACGTGTTGCGAAAACAGGCGTACGATGTTTATATGTCCGCCGCGAGAAGGAAGACAGTCATGTAATTCCATTCAATTGGCCGTAGATTTTACTGTGGGACGGACATGTGAATATTCAAATTGTCACAAGCGGTGGATGGGAATTGTACTTGGCAAAATATGTTGACAAACCTGAGAAACCTATCGGCATGCAGATTTCCAGCAATGGCAAAAATGATTGTCAGGTATACTTGAAGGGGCGTGTAGTGTCCGTCTTGGAGGCTATAGCATTGCTTATCCAACGACCGCAAGTTTTCAGTAGCCTTGAGGTAATATATCTGTTCATTGACATTGAACCAGCGCATCGTTTTCTAATGAGAAAAAACGATCGAGCTAAGTTAGCAGAGGACGACACCAATGATTATTACGATACGAAACTAGAAAAATACCAGGATTGTCCGAAACAATTGAGTACACTAACATTTTATGAGCAGTTTTATTATTCTAGGTATCACCATGAAAACGAAATTCTCGATGATGGTGAATCAAATAATGAATTTGATTATGTAGATGATGCAACGGATATCATTGTCAATACTGAGACAAACGATAAACATGTTCCACTATTGACAAGAAGCCCCGTACTCTACGCAAGAGGCAGGGACGGCCTGCTATCGTCC
Organism: Carabus problematicus; assembly: GCA_963422195.1. NCBI lineage: Eukaryota > Metazoa > Arthropoda > Insecta > Coleoptera > Carabidae > Carabus > Carabus problematicus. Next base: position 9,091,437 of record OY728580.1, read on the forward strand.
GTTTTCCGCATTTCTCACCGTACGGTGCGAATTTAGAGAAATACTGCTTGCAGTGCCCGTGGATCGGGTGTCTGTCCACGCACTCAAGGACAATTCAGGATCGTATTTACAAGAGTGTTTGGACAGAAATCTAATTGACGAAGAAGACGAGGCAAAACGGTTTCTAGAAGATGCAGCAAAACAGAGCTTCTCTCTCGATCGTTTGCGAGATATGGCGTCCCGTTTGATCAATGGCAATTGGTTACAGGACCAGGACATTGACAAGCTATTGGAAACAATTGCCCCGTACCACATGGATGCTGAAAAGGTTCGATGTGGCATAATCACATGCTGGATTGGATTAAAATGTCCGAACGTATTTGCCCGTGCAGCAGTACGTGTCTGGATTTACCACCAGTCAACTGGCCACTTTCCAGCGGATTACCGATGCGTGGAAACACAACGAACAGATACTTTCCTTTGTTAAACGTGTGGGGCGGTGTTGCTAAAATTTTTCTGCTCGATGGTCTCGTCGCATACTGCTACGAGAACGGCAAGACCGTGCAGAAATTGGCAACGACCGGTTGTGCAGCTCACCTAAGAGGCGGCATCACAATTCACGCCTATCTCCGGATGGGATCCGATATGAACAGCCGTTTAGAACGCGGATCGACTGAAGCATACCTGTTGCAACGCACCGAAGTATTGTTGATCGATGAAGTATCGATGCTCGAACAACGTGTGATGCAATCACTCGAATTTTATCTCGGCATATATTCATCATGCAACGATGACAACCCTAACGACACCAATGCCATGAGACATCAGTAGAGATTCGCAGGTAACCGTGTTATAATGTTTGGAGGTCCGGCTCAGTTGCCGCCAATTGGCAGAGACATCTGGTAACCGACATTGTTACGGGATTTTGAAATTATGGTACTGAAGGAAACTGTACGCCAGCAAAATGACAAAGGTTTTGCAGAAATGTTGAACCAAGTTAGACTGGGCAATCCTTCAACAGAACACATTGTCAACTTAGGTAATCGTGTCGTGGCGAACGAGGAACTACGCGAAATCGATGTTGGTAGTCGAGGCTTGATATTGTTTCCTTTGCGACGTCAGAAAGATGCCATGAACGACATTGAACTGGACAAATTACCAGGCTCACTGCGTACATACCGTGCCGAAGATGTCGATACCGACGACAGACCGATTACGAAAAATATACGCGACTACATTGCGAGAATGGAGCATACAAATACACTGTTGCCTGCAAGCATCCGCTTGAAGATTGGCGCCAGGATTATGCTTTTACGCAATCGAGACATTGAACATGGATGGGTCAATGGCAAAATTGCAACCGTTGTTAATATGTCTGATAATTATGTTGTTATTGCAGACCCAAATGAACCCGAATTCAATTGATCACGCATCGTGTAAAGCAAGATATCCGATATCCGAATGCAGATGGCGAATACTTTCGGAAACAGTTCCCGCTGGATTTGGCGTATGGTGTAACCATACACAAATCTCAGGGACAAACGTTGGATGTAGTAGCTGTGTCTGCCGAAGGCCTGAATAACTCCGGTCAGTTCTACACAGCAATTAACCGCGTACGTAACCTGGACCAATTGTATTTCTTGCGTTTCGATCCAGACTCAATTTATCTCTCCGATGACATTCGTAAATTAATCGATTGGTTAAGCGTTGCAGATGTACTTCAGCCACGTTCCGTAGATGAGAACATTCCTAGAATGCCTGAAGTGTCACAGATAACATGCAAATCACGAGATAACCAACCAGAAATTCCACCACCAGCCAACAACAATAATGGATTAGCGATCAAATTGGACAAAACTCAATGTTCACGTGTTGCTAATTTACCATTACAGACACCCTCAGCAGCAAAGCAGTCTCGAATAGATACATCTGTGCTCAACATAGATGATGAGGTACACAAAGCTCTATATGCTGTAAGTATGATTCCAGTTAATATTCCGTTACGGGAGTATATCCGGCAATTTCATGCTATTGCCGTTCTACATTCCTGGACTGCAGAGAAATTGAATGAAATTGCCCACAACGCTGACTATGTGTACGATTCAAGACGGGTAGATCATTTTTGCAGAGTGACTATTACGCTGACAATTACAATAGCATGCATCTGGAGTACGAAAGTGTGCAAGAGTTGATCCACAACACTGCACTGGCTGTCCGGTCCGACTCCGGTCAATGCATTTGGGGTGGAACTGGCCATCTGAAGGCTATGACAGATATTGCACGACGCGACGTCTATGTATACAATGTGGACGTTGATCCGATACAAAAAGGATGGCCAGTGCGATAACGTTACTGTTGTCCGACGGTGGTACGAGTGCGGCACACTATTCCGCCATATTACCACTGTCCGTGGGTTTGGTAATGCTGAAACCTGCAGTAGTATTGCCTCCACAACGGAATGAATTCAATGAAGACGTTATTATTGATCAAATCAATATTGACGACTAATTGTATGACTGTTTTATATTCGTCACTACCATTTACCATACCATACTATTATTCAGCATTGTTAAACACACACACATGTATGTGTGCATTTATTGTGTTTGTACAAAAAAATGGTGTTATATTGCATATAATGTTTTATGTTGAGATAATGGAAAAGGTTTGTCCACTAAATATGTACTATATATGGTGATGTGCACGTATAACTTGCTCAATCTGTTATTATCTGTGCTCGAATTTATTTTCTACTACCACATATTAATGTATTCTATGTGTGGGTTTGAAATTATTACTCTGAGTAGTATGGTTATTACAATAACAGTGTTACATAGGCCGGGGAACTCCAACACTCTAATCTAGGAGAAACGGAATCAACAGTACTACCCCCTGGGTGATTCTGGAAATCTACTGATACCAATTACAATTTCAATACTTAACTTAATCCAATAACATGTAATTGGTTTAATAAAAAAAATGGAATATACTCTGTAAATGATTTAAACGTAATAATAAAATTACAATTAATTTATTTGCGATCTATTTAAATTTATTCATTTCAATCTATGCATAATTTTGTACTGTTATTTAATAAAACTGATAAACATAAGAATTGTGCTATATTTCATTTCATCAGAGTGACATATGCGAAATGAAATGTAATGAATGTGTCCAAACTAGCAACAAACAATAAACAACCGAAATAAATAACGATAAACAAAAATTTGTTTATTCTATTCATAATCGTTGCAGCGCTAAGACGTATTTATTGTTTGCTTATAATTTTCTGCGATAACATATAATTTTCCATTCATAATATTTATTTATATTTATAGAGATCCAAAAAAAGGCAATAATATAAAACAATGGTGGATGGTAAATATGGAAATTGGTATATCACCAGGAATCTTATTAAATATAATTATTCGTTACAGAACTGGAAGAACTATCAAAGATGTGCCTGAAAGATGAATTCGGAAGTGATGAAACACGTAAGTTATTAATATATATGTTAATACTTATAAATTTTACAATTTATTTGTTTTAGAAGAAACTAATGATAAATATATGGAAACTGAAAAAAAAGAACGTACAGTAGTTTAAATGAAAGAAGTCCCTTGAAGGTCATTGAAGGACAGTACGAATTTAGATTTTAACCACGCCCATTTTCTCATATTCAGTAGCGTCGTTTATCTAATTTTTAATGGGGCATATAAGATACTGTAATTTCCGATGGTGAGGGGTTAGCAGATGACGGGGAGATATAAACAAAAGAAGAACAATGCATGCATTAGTATATACCAGATATAAAGTTTTCGGTGAATAGTCGGCTTAGCACCGGTAACAACAGAAATATGATGTTTTGACAGTTCATTACGTTAATCATTTGTGTCTCACATTTTGAATTACAACAACGATTTAGATAATAATATAATATCAGTGGTTGCAATAAAAGTGATTTATTATAACTGTGTTTGTGTTAGTGCATAATACAGGTGTTAATTAGTGGTAAATAAGACAAATTGACAGAAAATACAGCAAAATGACACTACACGCCTATGCGACAGCTAGTAGTGTAGGGAATAAGAAATCAACGTACGTTATTGCAATAGTATCGAGTACAACGAGCCTCATTTTGTTTTGCTTGTCGTAGTATTATTCGGACATTCTAAAGACAAACGCGTTATATCCATCCTTGTCGTGCGTGCTGTTTGACAATTGAAATGAGATAGATAGATATATAACTATACGTTAATTCGTATATGATACAGATAACCTTCATGGGACTTCTTTCATTTAAATTTCTGTAAGCATCGTATTCATTATTACAATATAAAATCGATATTAATGTAATTTATTTTCAGAAGTCCAACCGAATCCGAAAAGGGTTGAAAAATACGTAAATGTCGAGTAATAATTGTGACTATACAAAATCAATATTCATGAAATACATTTTCAGGTTTTACACAAAATAAGGGAAAGCAATTTAAAAAAGTTAATAATCAACGTAAAGCCCGTCTGACACGATACGAAATTTAGTACTAAATTTCGTATCAATACAAAATATAATGGATCGTGTATGTACAGAAATGTGTGAAAATTTGTACCAAGTCTTTTTGTATTAACTTTTTGTACAAAGTATTTAGGATGTGTTCTATTTTCTTGTATGTAAGCTGCGCAGGAACGGTTGCTTAGCGCGTGCTGTCGTGCTTGTTACAGTGAAAAGTAGGTTAGATTATTTGAACTGTCAGGTGAGACTTTTATTTGTTTGTATCGTTTCTTCTTGACAGTAAATAATACGACTGTAGATCAGATAAATTAGATTGGAATGTCGTGGACTCAGGAACAAGTTGAAATTTTGATAGAAGGCTATCGCAATCATGAATGTTTTTGTGCTGTAAAATCGAAAATGTACAAAAATAGACATGCTCGAACAAAAGCATTGGAAGATGTTTTACGCAGCCTACAGCCAGTAAAATCATCAGCAACAATCGGGGACATAAAAACCAAATGGAATGGGATTCGCACCAATTTCTTGTCTGAGTGGCGGAAATATAAAGAATCATGTAATAGTGGTGCTGGCGAAGAAGAAGTAAATACATATTGAAATACTTAAATTTGAATTTTATAAATAATTGCTTATTGGTAAAGCAACACTGTATTACTACGAAAAAATAAAATTTATATTGGACCACTGCGCTCTGAGAAAAGCACACGACACAATAACAATGGATGAGCCTCGGGATGAGCAAAATGATGATGTGTCAGAGCGCAAATCTGGAAAACACTACGATTGATTTTGTTGAGGCATGTTTATGTATCGTTTATTTATCTTCTTCTTTACCAGCGGGTTACATCCAAAAAGTTTATTTTTAATTATTATTATTTTTACAAGATGATGTCTTCCAGACACAACTAACAGAAGAAAGTCAAGACAGGAATACAGGAAATGTTGAAGTTCGTAATCGCGAGGTGGAAATGGAACAAAGTTCTGTTAGCTCTGTCACGCCATCAACATATTCTGGAGCTTCGAAAAGAAAAAGAACGCCGAAAACAAATGAAAATACAGTCTTGGAAGGGGCAACCAGCACCCTCAAAAAAATTGCAGATGTCTTAGCTAATGATAAGCCAGATATTATTCAAACGAATGTATTTGGAAACTACGTTGAAAGTCGCCTTGGCTTAATTTTAGATGACGAAATTAGAGAAGAAACGGAAGAAGAAATAACTTCGGTGCTATTCCGAGCACTTCGCAAATATCATGACCAATACTAAAAGAAATAGATTCTGGATGTATTTATTTAATCATTCACATATGTTAAATTACCATGTAGAATAAGTTAATAGAATAAAGTTCATAATAAGAAAATATTTCTACGAATAATAATCAATTTTCATATTACTTCTTAAAATTGCAGTTTCCTGCCAAGGCACAGACCCTGTAGAAGAAAAAAAGTTCTTAAATTCTTCGCGAATTGAAAGTGCTGTATTTGTGCACCTATCTCCAGGTTGTCTGTTGATCTTTTTAAGTGAGTTTTGAGCAATTTCCCAGATGTTATGTTTGTATAAGATACATGATTATGCGTAACCAAAAAATTATGTTATACTACATATGCCAAAGGTATTGTTTCAACTTTTTGAGCAGATTAACCAATTGGATTGAGTAGTGCCCTAAATCTATTAGCAAGAATGCCAAAAGCGTTTTCAATTATCCTCCGTGCCCGCGACAATACGTAATTAAAAATTCTCATTTTGTGTGTGAGACCACGTTGAGGATAAGGCTTCATAAGTCTATTTGACAAAGGGAATGCATCATCCGCAACAAGTAAGTAAGGTACATTTAAAGTTCGGTCTGGCAAGGACTGGCAGGACCGTTTAATCAATTGTCAGTGATTGCTTTCGACAATTCACTTGCTCGAAATACTCCACCATCACTAACTCGACCATTACAACCAATATTTACATATAACAATTTATACGTTTTATCTGCTATTGCTAATAAAACAATGGAATGGACATTTTTATAATTATAAAAATATGATCCATCCGATCTTAGAGCTCTGAAGTTGATATGCCTTCCATCAAGAGCACTAAGACAATGGGGAAATTGACACATACCATTGAAATTGTCAGAAATTTCAAGCCATCCAGCACTTGAAGTCGGGGTTTGCAGGCAGAAACATTGACATAAATAAAATTCGGAGTATTATTCAGGCATATTTGTTTAATACCAATAAATAGATATGTACTTTCAAGTATTCAGATCTTAAATAAGTACAAATTGCTTCATACACTGCTGGTATAAATCTTGAAACTGTAGTTTCATGAACGCGTGTTGAGTACATCAATGATCTATAGGATTCAGCAGTAGCCAAGAAACGTAACGTAATTTCCAATCTAAAAGGGAATAACTTTAAAACAAACGTAATCATACATATATATATATATATATATATATATATATATATATATATATATATATATATATATATATATATATATATATATTGTGACGATGTCACCAAACGAGCTCTAGCCACTTGGCTCGTTGCGCCAGGTCTCGGAGCGCGCGCGACTAATTGATCCGCACAGTACCGTACCTAACGCATGATACAACCGAAATGCAAGTTAGTAAACGATCAATTAGTCAAGCCGTATAAAAGGGCTGCGAGTAGACGAACAAAATCAGTTAGTATTCCGCTAGTGATCCGTTCTCCGCTGCAGTCAAACCGCTTGGTAAGCATATTGTTTCTATTATTCTTTACTGTACCGCCCTCTGTGGCAGTATTTATTTTTGTATTCGTTACTCTGCACTGTTGCAGACGTAGCAAGATTTATAAGTTTGTTTTCCGTCACACTGCGCCGGTCCTGCTGTGACGTCATCACTGTCTCTCTCTACACTGTGTCGGTCCTGTTGTAGAGGCTACAGTTAGTTAGGTTGTCTACGTCACACTGTGTCGGTCCTGCTGTGACGTCATCACTGTCTCTCTCTACACTGTGTCGGTCCTGTTGTAGAGGCTACAGTTAGTTAGGTTGTCTACGTCACACTGTGTCGGTCCTGCTGTGACGTCATCACTGTCTCTCTCTACACTGTGTCGGTCCTGTTGTAGAGGCTACAGTTAGTTAGGTTGTCTACGTCACACTGTGTCGGTCCTGCTGTGACGTCATCACTGTCTCTCTCTACACTGTGTCGGTCCTGTTGTAGAGGCTACAGTTAGTTAGGTTGCCTACGTCACACTGTGTCGGTCCTGCTGTGACGTCATCACTGTCTCTCTCTACACTGTGTCGGTCCTGTTGTAGAGGCTACAGTTAGTTAGGCTGTCTACGTCACACTGTGTCGGTCCTGCTGTGACGTCATCACTGTCTCTCTCTACACTGTGTCGGTCCTGTTGTAGAGGCTACAGTTAGTTAGGTTGCCTACGTCACACTGTGTCGGTCCTGCTGTGACGTCATCACTGTCTCTCTCTACACTGTGTCGGTCCTGTTGTAGAGGCTACAGTTAGTTAGGTTGTCTACGTCACACTGTGTCGGTCCTGCTGTGACGTCATCGTTGTTTCTCTCTGTACTGTGTCGGTCCTGTTACAGAGGATAAATAATTTCTGATTGGCTTTCCGCCACAATAATGTTATGTTATTTCCGTTGTATTTTCAAATATTAGCTGCTTGTGTTATGTTTTCATAGTTCATAAATTATTTGCTTACGTTATATTTTCTTATGTTATTTGCTGGTTCTGTTATTTGTTATCAACACTGCGAGTGTCAGGATCTCGTGAATAAATCAAGACGTTGTTTTCTGGCCAAATAAATTATTTCTTGTACCACCCTGACCTCCACTGAACTATCCCGGTCTAAGTCCGATTGGCGCCCGAGCAACCAGAACCCGCAACACCAGGGAGCGTCACAAATTGGCGCCCGAGCAGGGACCACCGAAGGTGGCATCCCAATTTGTGACGCTCCCTGGTGTTGCGGGTTCTGGTTGCTCGGGCGCCAATCGGACTTAGACCGGGATAGTTCAGTGGAGGTCAGGGTGGTACAAGAAATAATTTATTTGGCCAGAAAACAACGTCTTGATTTATTCACGAGATCCTGACACTCGCAGTGTTGATAACAAATAACAGAACCAGCAAATAACATAAGAAAATATAACGTAAGCAAATAATTTATGAACTATGAAAACATAACACAAGCAGCTAATATTTGAAAATACAACGGAAATAACATAACATTATTGTGGCGGAAAGCCAATCAGAAATTATTTATCCTCTGTAACAGGACCGACACAGTACAGAGAGAAACAACGATGACGTCACAGCAGGACCGACACAGTGTGACGTAGACAACCTAACTAACTGTAGCCTCTACAACAGGACCGACACAGTGTAGAGAGAGACAGTGATGACGTCACAGCAGGACCGACACAGTGTGACGTAGGCAACCTAACTAACTGTAGCCTCTACAACAGGACCGACACAGTGTAGAGAGAGACAGTGATGACGTCACAGCAGGACCGACACAGTGTGACGTAGACAGCCTAACTAACTGTAGCCTCTACAACAGGACCGACACAGTGTAGAGAGAGACAGTGATGACGTCACAGCAGGACCGACACAGTGTGACGTAGGCAACCTAACTAACTGTAGCCTCTACAACAGGACCGACACAGTGTAGAGAGAGACAGTGATGACGTCACAGCAGGACCGACACAGTGTGACGTAGACAACCTAACTAACTGTAGCCTCTACAACAGGACCGACACAGTGTAGAGAGAGACAGTGATGACGTCACAGCAGGACCGACACAGTGTGACGTAGACAACCTAACTAACTGTAGCCTCTACAACAGGACCGACACAGTGTAGAGAGAGACAGTGATGACGTCACAGCAGGACCGACACAGTGTGACGTAGACAACCTAACTAACTGTAGCCTCTACAACAGGACCGACACAGTGTAGAGAGAGACAGTGATGACGTCACAGCAGGACCGGCGCAGTGTGACGGAAAACAAACTTATAAATCTTGCTACGTCTGCAACAGTGCAGAGTAACGAATACAAAAATAAATACTGCCACAGAGGGCGGTACAGTAAAGAATAATAGAAACAATATGCTTACCAAGCGGTTTGACTGCAGCGGAGAACGGATCACTAGCGGAATACTAACTGATTTTGTTCGTCTACTCGCAGCCCTTTTATACGGCTTGACTAATTGATCGTTTACTAACTTGCATTTCGGTTGTATCATGCGTTAGGTACGGTACTGTGCGGATCAATTAGTCGCGCGCGCTCCGAGACCTGGCGCAACGAGCCAAGTGGCTAGAGCTCGTTTGGTGACATCGTCACACCCCCGTCTTACTTCGGGGTGCGGTGGACAGATGGTGAATATCCATACTTATTTACTATCTTAACTACCCGGTTTACTTACTTAACTATCTACCCGATTTTACCCATTTATCTTATTTAAACCCTACTTAACTTATCTAACCTATTTTATACATTTATCTTAACCAACTAACTTATTCTACTGGCCCAATGTTCCTGGCCATGCTGGCGGGCACTAGCGCTGTCAGTTCACTGTTCTGCAGGCGGCGAGGGGGGATTGTTATCCACCGGGACGGTCTACCTGCACCACCGGGGAGATAAAGTCTGTGTCTTCTGGTGGGTGGGCAGGTAGGGGGACGTAGCAATTCCAGGGGGACGCGCACTAACAGGGGTGTAAAACCCAGCTCGTGGACGAGCTGAGCGACATCTCGCCTCCGTGGCGGGGTCCGGGGGATGAAGAATTCGGCGGGTGGTGCCGCAGTGGGGACTGCGCGGGGTGGCGTCGTCTCCTGGGTGGGTGGCTGCAGGGTTGCCATCAAGCATGGCGACACTGGTCGGATCCGTGGTCGGCGGCTCCTCTCCATCGTCCTTGTTGGCAGCATGTACTAATCATAAAACGGAGGTGTTAATGGGCTGGCTTAAGGTCCTTGATGTGGATCCGATATAAACGACGGCCGCGCTCGTTCCGCAAGTCGTATACCAGTCGAGACACACGGTTCTCGACTGTCCACGGCCCTGAGTACTTGGGAGCGAGTTTGGCCGCGTACCCTCTGCCGGCTGCCGATAGTGGATGCTCGCGTCGCATGACCTGGTCCCCTTCTTCGCACTGCCATTCGCGTCGTCCCCGGTTGTAGTATTCGCCCTGGCGACTGGAAGCGTGGCTAAGGTTGATTCTGGCCAACTCTCGTGCTTCTTCTAGTTTCTCCAGGCGGTCTAGATGGTCCGGTGGCACTTCGTGGGGGTCTCGCTGCTCACCACGTTCTTCCTGAGTTGCTCGGTGGTATTCTCCGGGTAGTGTCAGCTCGTGACCATAGTTCAGGTAGGCGGGTGTGTAGCCCGTGGACTCATGCCGGCTGGTGTTAATGGCCGTCATCATCTCGGGTAAATATCTGTCCCAAGTTCGCTGGTCTGCTTCGCAGTATTGCGCGAGCATGGGTTTTAACACTCGGTTTACCCTTTCTACGAAATTCGCTTGCGGTGTGTACGGAGGAATTAGCTGGTGACGGATGCCGAGCGCTGTTAACGTCTGCGTGAAGATATTGTTGTTGAATTCGGTCCCATTGTCCGTAATCACCACGCGGGGGCAACCATAGCGTGCCACAATGAGCTCTCGGAAGGCGGCGGTGATCGTTGGGCCAGTTGCTTTCCGCAGCGGTCGACATTCGACCCACTTAGTCAGTCGATCTTGGAACGCGAGAAGATACGCGTGACCTTGGTGGGATCGTGGTAGTGGTCCTACAATATCTGTGGCAACTGTCTCCCATGGACCAGCTATTGCCGGGGGTCTCATTAGTCCGGGCGCTGCTTGTTGGAATGGTTTGAATCGTTGGCACGTTCTACATTGACGTACGTAGTTGGTAACGTCTCTTGTCAACCCAGGCCAGTGATATCGCAAGGCGATCCTTGCCAGAGTTTTGGCAATCCCCAAGTGTCCGGCATCCGGGCGGTCGTGGTTTTCCTCAAGTATTTGTAGTTGTTGAGGTCGTGGAACACAAAGTTTCCATTCGGTATCTTCGTTGGGTTCGGTCAGATCCGCCGGATCCCAGAGTCGACGAAACAGGCGTCCATTCGCGATGCGGTAGTCGGGATGGTCTTGCGGTTGTGTTTCTACCTCCGTGAACTTTCTGTCATACCATGTGGGTGGGTTCTCAGCCACATGGAGTTCGGGGTCGTCGTTGGAGGCGGTATATGGGAGCGGTTGTCGTGATAAGGTGTCAGCGACTTGGTTCAGCGTTCCTTTCCGGTATTGGATGGTACAATCAAACTGTTGTAGGAAAATCGCCCATCGTGCTAGTCGTCCAGACGGGTTCTGAATCGAATGGAGCCAACGGAGGGATTGGTGATCCGTGATGATTGTAAAATGGTACCCTTCTATATAGGGTCTCATCTTCTGCACCGCCCACACAACTGCTAGGCATTCCTTTTCTGTGACGGAGTAGTTTCGCTCTGGATCGGAGAGGGCCCGGCTTGCGTATGCTACCACGCTAGCTTTGTCATCAGTTCGCTGAACCAAAGCCGCTCCGATTCCGTAGTCAGAAGCGTCGGTCTGGAGTTCAAACGGTCTGCTGAAATCGGGACAGGTGAGCACCGGCGCGCTTGTTAACGCTGTTTTGAGTTTCTCGAACGCAATCTGTTGGTGTTCTCCCCATTTCCATGCCTGGGCCTTTCTTAGTAACAGCGTAAGAGGTGCTACGATCTTGGCGAAGTCGGCCACGAAACGTCTGTACCAGGAAGCGGCTCCAAGGAATCGTCGTAGCTCTCGTACCCGTGTTGGTGCAGGGATGTCGCGTATTGCAGCAACTTTATCAGGATCTGTGTGGATTCCATCTGCCGTAATCACATGGCCTAGGTACTGTATTGAACTCTGCGCGAATTTCGACTTTTCTGGATTAATCTGCAGATTTGCCTTTCTGAGGCGCCGGAATACCTCCTGCAGGTGTGCTAGGTGTTCGGATAGAGTGGCACTAAGCACGACGATGTCGTCCAAATAAGCGAATGCGTGTGGCTCCATCTCAGGTCCGATTACGGTGTCTAGCAAGCGCTGGAAAGTGGCAGGTGCTGCGTGCAGTCCGAAAGGCATTACCCGGAATTGGTACAAGCCTCTACCTGGTACTGTGAAGGCGGTTAATTGTCGACTTTCTGGCGTGAGTGGAACCTGCCAGTAACCCTGCTTTAGATCAATAGTCGAGAAGTACCGTGCTTTCCGTAATCGATCCAGGATTGAGGTTATATAAGGCAAGGGGTATGCGTCCTTCTTTGTGACGGCGTTGAGGCGTCTGAAGTCGACGCAAAATCGGGGCTTCCCATTCTTTTTGCGGACGATCACTACTGGTGAACTCCACGCGCTGTGGGACCGCTCTACGATGCCGTCCTTTAGCATCTGATCAACCTCTTCGTCAATCACGGCTTGCATTTTTGGGTTTCGAGGTTGGTACCGCTGTTTTATGGGTGTTGGGTCGATAAGTTGGATGTGATGCTTCACCATCTGTGTCCCACCCTTTACCTGTTGGAACTTTACGAGTTCGCGTGTTATGAAGCTGGCCATTCGGGTTTCTTCGGTTTCGTGGTTCGGGAGTGATGCCAGCACATTACAGTTATCGGCTGGTGTCTGTGTTGGGTAGCAGGTGACTTTCTTGTCCCTGGCGTTGATGACCATTCCGTATGCTTGGATGACATCCATGCCAAGCAGGACGCGGTGGTTTAGCGTGGGCAGACACATAAATGTGGCGTGCCGCCAGATGTTTCCAATCTGACACCCTACGGTGCATTCCTCTTGGATATCTGTCACCGTGCCATCGGCCATTCTTGCTTGTGTGAACCGCGCAGGTCTGTATTGAGTGCGCTGACTTCGCAAGAGCGCGAAAAGGCTGCCGTCCATGTACGAGCACATGGCTCCTGTGTCTACTAGAGCGGGGCCGGTCCAGTTTCCAATGGTCGCTTCGACGAAGATCCGCCCGTCGGGGGTGGGATCTGTATTTAATGTAGATATGCTGGTACGGAGGACCGGGCTGTGGTTGTTGGCCTTCGGCTGGTCATGGTCCTTTAATGGCCAGCCGTGTTTGCGTTTCCCGCCTTCGGGGCGCAAGGGCAGTCACGTGACAATATGCCAGTGGTACCACAGCGCGAGCAGAATTTCTGGGGCGTAGCATTGCATTTACTGCGCCAGTGCCCCTCTCGTCCACAGCGCCAGCACGCTCGTGTGGAGTCGTATGTCTGGGTTGCTGCTTTCGGTGGTCCTTGGTTTCGGTCTACAGGTGGGCTTTGTACGCTGGCTAGGCGCGTCGTCTTGGTCTTGGCCATGTCTGTTTGGAGTTGTTCATACTCCAAGATTTCCTGGCTTAGTGTCCGCATGTCGACTACGTCCTTCCTTCGGATATATTGCCTGTATTCGGGCAGCATATTTGTGTAGACGCGGAACAAAGCTTGCTCCTTAGACATGTTACCATGTCGGCGAATCAGGGTCTGGATGTCTCCTAAGTAGTCACGACCCTTTTCTCCGTGCTTTTGTTTCCGTTGGCTGATGTCTTCTTCTAGCTGGAGTTGGTAGTCCGGGGGTAGGAAGAATACGCGGAAGTCCTCCAAGAAGTCCTCCCATCGTTGCCAATAGTTGCAGTGGTTTCGATACCACAGCAATGTAGTGCCTCGCAATAGTTCGGGTATTGCCAGTAAGAGTTGTTCCCCCGTTAATCCGTAGCTGGCCTTTAATTCTTCTACCCTCTCCATGAAGGCGACGGGATCGGTTTTTCCTTCGAAGTGGACATTCCACTTGCGTACGGTCTCACAGACATGTACGGGCGTTCGCAGAGTTGGGTTTGGGTAGTAATATGCCCCTGACGGTGACGTGAAGGTGGCAGAGAGCTGTGGCATCGTTGGTTCAGTTACAGCGGTTGTTTCTCCAACGGGGGTCTCCTCGGTGCCGGAATTCTCCATGATTTGTTGAGTGAGGATAACAAGCCGCTTTCGTAGTTCTTGGATGCCACCTTCGGTGCTCAGCCCGAATCTTCCGAGTTCCCGTTCAAGTGCAGGTCGCTGAAGTTCGAATATCCACCCTGTTCTGGCGGGAGAGTGCGGTGTGCGAAATGTCGCGGTCGAGGTGGACGGTGTTGGTGGGGGTGTTGATGGGGTGTTGTCTGTGCTACTTCCTGGCATTTAATTATTTCAGGGTCCCTGCTCGGGCGCCAATTTGTGACGCTCCCTGGTGTTGCGGGTTCTGGTTGCTCGGGCGCCAATCGGACTTAGACCGGGATAGTTCAGTGGAGGTCAGGGTGGTACAAGAAATAATTTATTTGGCCAGAAAACAACGTCTTGATTTATTCACGAGATCCTGACACTCGCAGTGTTGATAACAAATAACAGAACCAGCAAATAACATAAGAAAATATAACGTAAGCAAATAATTTATGAACTATGAAAACATAACACAAGCAGCTAATATTTGAAAATACAACGGAAATAACATAACATTATTGTGGCGGAAAGCCAATCAGAAATTATTTATCCTCTGTAACAGGACCGACACAGTACAGAGAGAAACAACGATGACGTCACAGCAGGACCGACACAGTGTGACGTAGACAACCTAACTAACTGTAGCCTCTACAACAGGACCGACACAGTGTAGAGAGAGACAGTGATGACGTCACAGCAGGACCGACACAGTGTGACGTAGGCAACCTAACTAACTGTAGCCTCTACAACAGGACCGACACAGTGTAGAGAGAGACAGTGATGACGTCACAGCAGGACCGACACAGTGTGACGTAGACAGCCTAACTAACTGTAGCCTCTACAACAGGACCGACACAGTGTAGAGAGAGACAGTGATGACGTCACAGCAGGACCGACACAGTGTGACGTAGGCAACCTAACTAACTGTAGCCTCTACAACAGGACCGACACAGTGTAGAGAGAGACAGTGATGACGTCACAGCAGGACCGACACAGTGTGACGTAGACAACCTAACTAACTGTAGCCTCTACAACAGGACCGACACAGTGTAGAGAGAGACAGTGATGACGTCACAGCAGGACCGACACAGTGTGACGTAGACAACCTAACTAACTGTAGCCTCTACAACAGGACCGACACAGTGTAGAGAGAGACAGTGATGACGTCACAGCAGGACCGACACAGTGTGACGTAGACAACCTAACTAACTGTAGCCTCTACAACAGGACCGACACAGTGTAGAGAGAGACAGTGATGACGTCACAGCAGGACCGGCGCAGTGTGACGGAAAACAAACTTATAAATCTTGCTACGTCTGCAACAGTGCAGAGTAACGAATACAAAAATAAATACTGCCACAGAGGGCGGTACAGTAAAGAATAATAGAAACAATATGCTTACCAAGCGGTTTGACTGCAGCGGAGAACGGATCACTAGCGGAATACTAACTGATTTTGTTCGTCTACTCGCAGCCCTTTTATACGGCTTGACTAATTGATCGTTTACTAACTTGCATTTCGGTTGTATCATGCGTTAGGTACGGTACTGTGCGGATCAATTAGTCGCGCGCGCTCCGAGACCTGGCGCAACGAGCCAAGTGGCTAGAGCTCGTTTGGTGACATCGTCACAATATATATACAAAAATTTACAAAATAACATATCTGCTCCGAGCTGAAATACTTTCTCGCATGTTGGTGTCTTCTTTTTTAATATATGGTTCTAATTTACTTAATAGCACATTAAACTGTTCGCTAGTTAGCCTTAGAAAATTTATATAAGCTGTAGGATCTTCAATTTTCAGTTCTTCGTTTACCAAATTCAGTATTCCACGTCCCTCGTTTCTTATCAAAAACCATTTTCGTGAGAATATTTTTTTATTCTTTTTTGAGTTCTTTTTTTTAATGGCAATTATTGTTACTACAACAGCAGCTGATGCAAGTAATAATCGGGGTTCTTGTAACACTATTCATTATTATTTTAAATGCACAGCTCATAAGATTATTTTCAGGTTAGAAAACTGTCATCAACTGTCGCAACTGTCATTGCAACGAACTTATTTTTATGGCATACACATTGCGCATGTGCATAAAGTAAAAATTTGTATACAAACTTAGTACCAACGCAGACAGAAAATTAATCTTGTATAAATTCCAATAAAAGATAGTATTAAATTTTTAATACATTATTTTGTATTTTTTAATACGAAATATAGTACTGAATTTTGTACCGTGTCAGACGGGCTTAAGTGTAGTAATAATTGTGACTATATAAAAACGATATTCATGAAACTTATTTTCGGATTTTACAGAAAAAAGGGACACATATTTTGTTTGGTTTTTTATTTTTCTTATGTTTGAAATTGTATATGAGTTGGTAGCCCTAGTGACTGAACCAACGGAGAGACTGTGTGCGAAAAAACATGGCGATGTTAACTTATCAAAGTAAGCGTCATCAAATGTATTATCTTAAGAAATAATGTGTAACATTACAACAAACAATAAAGAAACATAGTTCATATCAATCTGCATAAGTATATCAATGATAAAGTGGTCCTTCGAGCCGGATATTCGCAACATATAGTTGCGAAAACAGAAAAATCATCAAACAATTCACAGACGTTGGCGTCCATTGGAGGCGATCATAGAGTTCAACAGAGGTGGACAGCTGAAGGTGGCGATCGTAGATATCAGGAGAGAGACGGTGAACTTGGCGTACGTGAAAATAGTTTACTACGCGAGCAGCTGATTGACAGCAGACGAGTGACAAGAAGAGTTATTATCAGTGGAGACAGGTAAGTGAAAGCTATCCTCGTTGTTTATTCCTGTTTGTTGGTCCATCCTATAACAGAAACATGTCAGAAGCAGAACTGAAACGATTAGAATGCAAGCGTGCTACTTTAAAGGCAAAATTGACAGCAATATCAACATTTTTCAATGACACAAAGGTCAATTTTGAAGGTTATGATGCAGGTGCTAGATCTGCAGCACTTATTGAAGTTCAGTTAAGGAATGACAGATTGGAAGAAGTATTCATACAATATGAAGAAACTCAAGGTCAAATTGAAGCATTCACAGACAAGTTTGATGAAGAATTAACCAAACGAGAACAATTTGAGACTGCATTTTACAAGGTGGTGGCACTCGAAACAACTAGAACAGAAAAAGCAAACAAAGGACGAAGAAGGTTGGAGTGGGGCAAGGGCAAGTCAGTCCATCAGATCCAATAATAATGAGCAAGAGATTAGCAATCAAATTAAACTACCTCAGATTAAGTTACCGCATTTTTCAGGGTCTTATGATTCCTGGTTGGAATTCCGGGACACGTTTCAGTCTCTTATCCATGACAATGAACAAGTAGGACAAATACAAAAGTTCCACTACTTACGGGCTGCATTACAGGGTAATGCTAAGCAAGTGATTCATGCTGTTGAATTCACAGCTGCGAATTACACGTTAGCATGGGATTCTTTGATTGAAAGGTACGACAATACATCAGTATTAATTCACACGCATGTCAAAGGCTTATTTAACTTACCACAACTCTTAAAAGAATCCTCAGCAGAAATAAGAAGTTTTGTTGATCAAATTTCAAAAAATCTGAGATCATTAGAAATATTAGGCCAGCCCACAGATCAGTGGAATACGTTACTAGTTTATTTAGTCACAAGTAAACTAGATACAAAGACAATGCGGGAATGGGAAGAGAAGAAGGGAAATGAAGTACCCACCTTCGAAGATATGAAGAAATTTCTGCGAACCAAGTCTGATCTGCTTGAAACACTCGATCTCAACAAAAATATCGAAAAGCAAAAACCACAGTCACAGAAATCAAAAGCTTATTTAGCCACAGCGGCTAGCAAGTGCCCACTGTGTCAACAAGAGCATCAGCTGTTCAATTGTGGCAAATTCTTAACACTGTCACCATAACAAAGATTGACAGAAACATTTAAGTTTAAATTATGTATACATTGTTTAAAAAATGGACACTATGCCAAAGAATGTAAATCCAGGTTTCGGTGTAGAAAGTGTAAAGCAACACATAATTCACTTTTGCATGTAAACCAGGAAGTAAATCATGAAATTGAAACAATAGTTAAATAAACAGGAGACGAAACTCCGATTGCATGTAAACTTTCCAGTGCATTGAAACCGGAAAGGTTAAGTCATCAGATACTCTTATCAACAGCACTTGTGCAAGTCACTGTTGCCAGTGGAAAGGAACAAGTATGCCGTGCTTTGCTTGATTCTGGAGCACAATCAAATTTCATATCAACAGAGGCATGTAAGCGGCTTGGTTTGTCAAGAAAGCCAGTAACAGCAGCAGTCAGTGGAATCAGTCAGACTACATTACCGATCAAGCAAAGGTGTGAACTTAGAATTCAGTCACAGTACGATAATTTCACACAAGCAATATCTTGTCTCGTTATCGGAAGCATCAGTGAAGAACTTCCAAGTGAAGAGGTGCACACGTGCAATGGGTGCATACCATCATATATAAAATTAGCGGATCCAACGTACAGTAAACCAGGGAAGGTAGATTTAATACTAGGTGCTGGTATATTCTGGACATTGCTGTGCATTGGACAACATAGAGTTGGAAAAGGATCATTACTCCTGCAGAAAACAGTACTTGGTTGGATAATGACAGGGACTGCTGCAGGAATTCCAAATACAAACAAGATAGCATGTCACTTTGGAAGAAACATACAAGTCCAAAATCAATTGGAACTCTTTTGGAAAATAGAAGAACCCAAGTTACAAGAAACCTTCACCAGGGATGAACAGAGATGTGAAGACATATTTGTCAAAACATTATCAAGAAATAATGAAGGTAGATTTGTGGTAACAATGCCACTAAAGCATCACTCTGCTAAGTTAGGAGAGTCAAAGCACATAGCAATAAGAAGGCTTTACTCAATGGAGAGAAGATTGAATAATGATCCAGCACTCAAAGCGATGTATGTAAAGTTCATGGAAGAATATGAGAGTTTAAATGACATGTCAGAAATGTTACCAACGGCAAACGAAGTGTGTAATTATTTATCACATCATGCAGTCAAAAATGAGTCAAGCAGCACAACCAAACTCAGAGTAGTTTTCGATGGCTCGGCTAAAACCGAATCAGGATGGTCATTTAACGATTTGTTGGGCCAACAGTGCAGGATGACCTGTGGTCAATCATTTTCAGATTTCGGCAGCATACTTTCGTGGTTTGTGCAGACATACAGAAGATGTATCGACAGATCCTAATCGATCCCAAACAACGAAACCTCCAATGTATAGTATGGCGATTCAAGGACAATGAAGAAGTTAAAACCTTTCAATTAAACACAATTACATATGGCACCGCCTCAGCATCATATTTGGCAACGCGGTGTCTACGAAAGCTATCGGAAGAGAATCAAGCAACACTCCCTCAGGCATCAAAGCTAATCCGATCAGACTTCTATGTTGATGATATGGTGACAGGAAGCAATACTCTTCAAACTCTAACTCAAACCATTAATGAAGTTATAGTTATTCTACAATCAGCAGGCTTCGAGCTGCGGAAATGTGTATCAAACAGCGATCAGTTAATTAAGGATCTACACAAAGAAGCATCTAGTGAAGTACTAGAATTTAAAAGATTTTAGGAATTTATTGGTCCAGCAGCTCTGATGTTTTCAACTATAATATAGGTGAAAGTGCAAAGATAAAAAAATTATCAAAACGAATGATATTATCAGAAACTGCCCAATTATTTGACCCACTGGGGCTTGTCAGCCCATGTATTATTAAAAAAAAATGTTATTACAAAAACTCTGGGTTCTGAAGCTAAGTTGGGACGAATCTGTTCCTCAAGAAATTTACACAGCTTGGAAACAATTCAGAGATCAGTTGATTTAGCTGAACTATGTGAATGTTCCAAGACACATCACAGTTCAAGATGCTAAAATAATTGAACTCCATGCATTCTCAGATGCGTCTCAAAATGCATATGGTGCATGCATCTATGTCCGCACGATATCTAAAGGCATTGATCATACCGAGGCTTGAACTGTGTGCAGCTTTAGTACTATCTCAAATTGTACAAAAAATACAAGCATCACTTTCAATGACGTTCCATGAATCATATTATTGGACAGACTCATCTGTAGTATTACATTGGTTGAAGACCAATTCTCAGCAGCTCCAGCCGTTTGTTAGTAATCGAGTCTCACAAATCCAAGAAGGTACAAGAATCGAAGATTGGAGTTACATCAAAACTAAAGACAATCCAGTAGAATTCGTATCTCGAGGTATGAATCCAAACGACCTTCTTAAATTCACAATGTGGTAGCATGGGCCATCATGGTTAATGGAATCAAGAGAGAATTGGCCACAAACTATTCTTAATTTTGAAGGAGAACCTTTAGAGGTTAAGAAGAACGTAAACGTATTTATGGCGAAGATAAATAAATACAAATTTTCATTTGAAACATTTTCCGATGTGATGAAAATGAAAAGAGTTATGGTGTACATAATTCGTTACATGCATAATTGTCGGTTAAGGATACGTGAAGTTTCTACAAAACGTATCTACAGCACAGTAGAATTAAAGGAAGCTATAAGAAATTCAACAAGCATTAGTACAGAAGAATAAGGCCGTGTTCGAATTCAAGATTTTAGTATTTTAGGCAACGAAATTAGGGAGATTTTTGGATCTTGGCGGTCAATTTAGGGTATGCAATTCAGGGCGTAGTGTGCTTTTACAAATCCTAATGTCTATTTCTAAAATCCTAACGTTATTTAGTGCACAATTTAAGTTATAAAACCAGTCACGTGGTACATTAGTGCACTAAATAGTCCAATTCGAACGCAGCCTAAGAAGAAGCTACCAAAAGGCTAATAAAATTGTGTCCGAAAGAAGAATTTATGGAGGAAGTAAAGGCACTAGAACAACAAAAGGAATTTCCAAAGAGCTGTCTACAAAAACTAAACCCATTTTTGGATTCAAATGGAATTATGCAAGTTGGAGGTAGTATTCAGTTATCTCAGGCAACTGTTGGTCAGAAGCACTCCATATTACTGCCGAAAAAACATCGATTAACATATTTGCTTATCAAGCATTATCATGAGCAACTTCTGCAAGCAGGGGCTCAGGCAACCTTGTATGCAGTTCGTGAGCTGTATTGGCCCATAGCAGGGAGAAACTTAACAAAAAGAATCATACATTCCTGTATTACGTGCTATAAAACACAACCGAAGTCAATAAATCCAATCATGGGATAAAGCAAGGGTGACTTAAGCGTTTCCCTTTGAAAACGCAGGAGTGGACTAGGCTAGTCCACTGATCGTGAAAGGTCGTAAAGGCAGAGGTGTTAAAACAACAAAGGCTTATGTGTGTCTTTTTATCTGTATGTGTACAAAAGCCGTTCATATCGAATTAGTGTCTAGCCTGACCAAGGAAGCATTTTTAGCAGTCCTCAGAAGATTTGCTTCACGTCGGGGAACAAATTTTGTGGCTGCAAACAAGGAATTAGCTGCTAATCAAGAAATCCAAACCAAATTATCCACCGAGGGTATTACATGGCATTTTAATCCTCCATATACGCCCCACTTTGGGGGTTTGTGGGAGGCTGGAATTAAATCTATCAAGTATCATCTAAAAAGAGTTGTTGGTAATTCAATTCTAACTTATGAGAATTTACAAACTGTCCTAATTCAAATTGAAGGAATTCTTAATTCCCGACCACCCCTTCCCTTTGTAAATGACCCTACAGATCTCCAGGCTCTCACACCTGCTCATTTTTTAATCGGAAAATCACTCGTCTCAGTGGTGGATCCTGATACCACTAATATCCGAGAAAATCGCCTGTCTAAGTTTCAGCATCTCCAGCAAATCCAACAACATTTTTTGCAAACACATGTCCATGCACCACCATTTTGTTTAACATGGTTATACCATAATTTCTCTGTTTCTTTTTATAAATTTTCAACCTCATCATGGGTTATCCACGAACATTGCCTTATGCAATGTTCACTAACGTTTTTTGAGTTACATATGTTTAACTTTTTAACTTCAGACACGCTGTAAATTCAGACTTTTTGGATGTTGTTTGTCCTGATGATGGCCTCAACTGGATGGCCGAAACGTCGACTTGTTTAACAATAAAACATCAGCAATTTTTTGATGCTTTTCTTTTCTTCTAACCTCCATGTTCTACGGACACCTTGAACGAAGCTTACTATCGTCATTCATTCCTACCCATTGAGGGAATTAAGTTTATCTACAAAATATTCTTTTTACAGAAGAGGCCGGTTTTACTAAAGATAGAATATCTAATTTTCATAACAATCATGTTTGGCCAGACGAAAATCCTCACGCCGATGTCGAATCGCACCATCAAGTGCGTTTTAGTCTCAATACCTGGCTCGGCATTCTAGGAGACTCTTTAATGGGACCAGTTGTTTTGCCCAATAGGTTAAATGGTGCCGCAGATCACGAATTCCTACAAAATGAGTTACCAGTGCTCTTAGAAAATGTAACAATTAATCAGATGATGAATATATGGTTAATGCAAGATGGAGCCCCGCCACATTTTACGCTTCGTGTTAGAGAGCACTTAAATCACAGGTTCCCTGGAAGATGGATAGGAAGAGGAAGTTTCGTTCCATGGCCTCCTAGATCCCCGAATTTGACACCATTGGATTTCTTTGTACTAGGTTATCTTAAAAGTTTAGTCTACGCGACACCTGTACGTAATTTAGAAGAATTGCAAAAATGAGTTGTGCAAATCTGTGGTACAATTCAAAGAAGGCCGGGCATTTTTGATAGAGTAAGGGCATCATTTCTCAGAAGATGCAGAGCTTGTGTGGAGATGGAGGAGGGCATTTTGAACATCTACTATAAAAATAATTTACAAACATTTATTATTATTGTAAACATTTATTCATAAATAAAACCAAATATATTTTGTTGAATACCCGTACTCAGTTGTTCATTACTGGAAATGTACTCTTCTAGAAGCATGTCCATAATTTTGTGAATTTTGAAATTTTTTTTATTGTGAATAAGCACAACGAAATGTATATACTCTAACATGAATGACATGTACTTGAAAACGCGAAATCTACATACTAAACGCAAAAAAGACCCTTTAGAAAACTCTACGTTGTGTTGCCGGTAATTACAGTTCGTTAATATGGAGTCGCACAGAAGGATGATCATTCACAACTAAATAAAAGACAGAATCTCAGCAGTAAGAGTTTTTATTGCACATTAACGTTATTTGGGCAGGAAAACAATGTATTTATCTACTCAACACTCCACGAAATCGGACATCACACACAGGTGTGGGTTTAAATCGGGAACACCCAACTGCTTAGAGCACACAGCTTTTGAACAAAACTTGGGAGGATGTTGTCCACCCACATTAGGGGAAGATGTTGTACCTTGGGTCAATTTTTATGTTTTTCAATATAACTTTTTTTTTCTTAATATTTGAAATAAAATCAACAGGACATGAAATACATAAATCATTTTACTAATTATTTATTGTACCCAAAATTACGATTACATATATTCAGAAAATATATTTTACTCTACTAGTGCAAAATGATCCAAGGTACAAACTAGTTCTGTACCTTGGACCTTACATTTTAATAAAAAATAACATAGTAAATTCATTTGTTTAATAAAAAATAATATTATTTTATTCAATTCACATTATAGCTACTAAATTCTATATCGAATTGTAATGTTGAAACATTGCGAGCTGTTCCTCCTACACTTTTGGAAAATGGAAGTTTGCATACAATGTCCTCGCGTGCAAAATCGTATGTTTCTGTGGAGTTGTTTAAAAATTTTTTTAGTATCTGGAACTCTACGTAGATATTTAACTTCATTGTTGTCTTCCTCGCAACTAATTATTTCGGCAACGTAATAACTAATTGTCTTTTTTCCTACCACTTTCATGAACACAAAATCACCTCTACTTATAGTGTCGTTTTCACGAATATGGTCCAGTTCTTTTTCTTTTAATAGTTCTTCGTCTTTCGCTATGATGTCCTCAAGAGTTTCTCCACCACTGGAACTAAGTGAAATATTATTTTCTGATTCAGATTCTGAGACTTTTCTTTGCTTTTTCTTTGGTTTAGTTACTAATATTAATGTTAATATTTATTGGCAGCACAGGTTAAATTTTCAGAAATTATAGGGGGTCGTTTAACGCCAGTTTTACTTCGCGGCATGTTCAATATTTTCTATCTAGAAAGAAAAATTAATTATAAATAAAGTTTCTAAAATATTGTACCTTGTTCCGGTCCATGGTACAAGATATACCACTGACCTGAGGTACGAGTTTGCATTATTTCAAACATTTTTGCGCACAAAAGAGTAAGGTTAAGGGTAAATTTAAAAATACAAGTGAATCTGACAAGCTAAGGCAACAACCATGCACTGTATAATAGTTAAAAACAATAATACATATATACAAACTGGATGATAACTGATTATAATTACACGAAATACTTACATTATAGGTGAAGAAACACAAACAGACAACGTATTCCACACGTCCACCATTTATGACAATTTTCAAACACTGCCATCTATGATACAGTAGAGAGCATTATAATTCTATAACATATTACAGAAAATTCTAATATATAGACACTACAAACTCAATGACCCAAGGTACAGACCTGTCCGAGGTACAACACCTTCCCCTAATCAAAATGCTCTACGCTTCTGTTATTTATTGTATGTGTTTAATCGAATGCAGCTAGTTCCACGGTGTTGTGACATCTCGCTTGCAAACCCGCGATTCCACGATGTGAACCGGAGATCCAGTCTTATGTGTAGGGTAGCACTCGACTGCCCCTACGGTCTTCCGACATATTGCCAGTCAACCCGCATTCCCACGATATAGGACAGCGAGCACAGTTTAGTTGTGATAGTGTAAATTAAGCGTGATAAAGATACCATGAAACATATCAATGTTCAACTCCAAATAAAATTGCACATACGGCATCTATCTTACAAGCAGTGAATATTCCCAATCACGATGGCTCACCCGCAGGTACCATCGACTCCCTGGCACGCTGGGACAGGAGCTGCTGGTGGTAGACCCAAGTGACAGATGACGGACCTGGTTAGTGAACGCGGGGTGGAATGCGCTCTGTAGTTTTGCAACCCTCCTCTCGTGGCTGCGGAAGGAGCGGTGGACCTGGGCTCCCCCTGGTGGAACGAACGTGGCCTGCTTGTTTGGAGAGGACGTTTATTAGTTCACGATTGATTGATTACACAAATGGAAATCGTCTTTAGGAAGTGTATCTTTATGATTGCTAGCAGCTGCCCGTTAACCGCGTGCGCAAAACTAGCAGGAAGGAAGGTAAGTCTTGGTTATGGAAAATACCAGCAGCAACCACTAATTGCAAGCGCAAAACTAATGTAGATTTGGATGTTAGCAGCTACCGCTATTCGCAAGCGCAAAACTGATAGGTTAGGATTTAACCCGCTAAGCAGCGCCCACTGGTGCTAACAGTGAAGACAGGCTTTATTTATTTATTTATTTAATTATGGCAAGACAAAATGTATGATTATTGGTAAGTAAGGAATGTATAATAAAATTCAATTGAAATCACTATTTGTTAGAATATTAGAAATTATAGAATAGATTATGTTGATGAAATCAAATATTTGGGAGTAGTAATAGATTCAAAATTAAC
Organism: Carabus problematicus; assembly: GCA_963422195.1. NCBI lineage: Eukaryota > Metazoa > Arthropoda > Insecta > Coleoptera > Carabidae > Carabus > Carabus problematicus. Next base: position 9,117,595 of record OY728580.1, read on the forward strand.
ATTTAAAAATCATGTGCATTATATTATTAAGAAAATTGCTAAGAAAATAAGTTTTATGGCTAGGATTAGTGACTATTTAAGTATAGAGACTAAGATCTTAATTTTTAACAGTAGTTTTACCTCATTTTACATATTGCAATACAATTCTATTTTTGGTGAATAATGAATGTATGAGTAAGTTACAAAAAACGCAAAATAGAGCAATGCGTGTAATCTTAAAAGCGAATAGATATAGTAAGATTGAGAACATGTTGGATGATTTGAATTGGCTTTGTATTCGAGATTTTATTATCCTCAATACGACGACGTTTATATACAAAATTTTGAATAATTTAACACCGGAATACTTAAGCGCGAAAATAATTAAAAATATTAATGTACATTCACATTTTACTAGAAATAGTAATGATATACACATACACAGGAAACATTCAGAATTTGCTAAAAACACGATATTCGATAAAGGTATGGTAATGTTCAATGACCTGGAGGAAGAAATAAAAAGTGCAAGCAATAGCAAAATATTTAAAAAGAAACTTAAGCTAACACTTCATAATTAACCACACAATGTTCGAAATATGCTGACATATGCATGGTTACTGACCGAAGGATGTACTGTCAGCAAGGTCGAAACGTGTGGAGTAATTATTTGTAGAATAAACATAAGTATAAAGAATGTAAACTAGCAAATTTGCTGAAATAAAGAAATTATTATTATTATTAGGCTTGGGTGGGGAATACAGGATGCACAGTAGAATATCATAAGATGGAAAGAAATAAACTTTATATGCAAAAGCTTACTCTGGTCCAATTGGTTTCCTATCCACTGACCCTCACATATGAGCCAATTGTCTTAGCGGATGACTTGCCCTCACTCCGATGCCTCTCGCCTAGCGAAGGCTAGTGTATTAGTATTGCCATCTCCGTCTTACTCCGATCTCTCGTTCTCTCTCCCTCCCGACCCTTCTACTACTTGCTACTGACCGCGCTACGCTAGTGAAATTAATGTGAAATATTTACAATTAGAATATTACAATGTTTAACAATTCCCCGAATTGTTTATCCTTTTGTTGTATGGTTAACATAGGACACTATTCCTGTAGTCAGTTACTCGCAGTTTCCGTCGATTTGGCTCCAGATACGAGGTTTGTCACACTATAATTATACATAAAAGAACCCTGTTGGTTATCGCTTAACGGATAACCGCAGTAAAGAGAACACCCCTTTCCAAATATCAGTACCACAACAAACGCAGTATTATCATTGCTCTGTTAAGTTTATAACACATACTAAATGTGGTCGGCACGCGACTTATCGTAATCGCAGTTTCAATTAGTTTTTACGATAGTTATTACTTCGTTTATAATAATAATAGATTCTTACTGATTAACTAAACTGGCCTTTGTTTAACGTATTTGTTGTTAAAGTCGTTTCTTGGCGCCTTTTTGGTATACAAGGAGACAATAGATGTATTCTTTCTACCACAAATCTCAGTATATTTTACCTCACCTGTTTGTGAAAATTTTCAGCCGTTCTTTCTACTTAGGCAAGTGAGCTGAATTGAGGTTGAACTGAAATTATTTTCTCCCCCCTTGCCTATGCTACACATGCTCTGTAGATAGTACTTGTTGAAATTTTACGCTGTTGTGGAGTGGGGGAAGAACTTTTGAAATGTAACATCTTAAATAAGCTTGTATAGAAATTTAAGAATAAATAGAATGTTATAAATTAGTTGTAGCCTATAGGAATTTAATAATATACATGATAATTATACTTACTATAACACAAACAAAAATAAACAATATAAAGCAAAACACAAAAATATTCAGTCAAACATGATAACCTAAATCACATATCAATATAAAAAATAATTGTCAGATAATACTAACAATACCTATCCGACACAAAGCAAAACACAAAAATGTTCAAAAACATAAATCGAATAATACTTTCAAAACTAGGTAATGTCTTATTCTGACAGCCAACTGATATATTTAAAAAATGGCCGTTCTATTTACTAGGAATATATCTTAGCTCACTTAAGCTCACAGTTTAAATCACCTTACTTCAAGCTGAACTGTGGTGAAATTGTTGGTAGAAAGAATACAGCTAATTGTCACGACTGGAACACGGATTTGGTTGAAATTTTTTTAGTTGTAGGTGGACACTAATAGTGATTCGTGGTAAAGTAATAGCACGTAACTTTTTGTCATTTTCGAGAATAAGGGCTTTAAAAAAATATGCAGGGTTTATAATGCCCACTGCTAGTTGGTGCAACGTTGCCGGGTGGTTAAAATTCTTAACTACCACGCGCTCGGTCTGGGTTGGATTACCGCCTGAGTTGTTTTATTTTTATATTTTAATTATGAAAAATAAATGAAAAACTGCTTATATTAATAATAAATGTATTTTATTTTCACTCATCAGTCTCTTCGTTCTGCGAAGTTTTTTTTTTTAGTAGCTTTTGGGATGGCAATTGTCACAAAAACAATTGAAGCAGAATCTTACTGCGAACTTGGCTCACTCTATAAACGAAACTTCTTTGCACTGGCAATTCACACTTGTAATGCACGGATTACAAAAAAAAACAACATTAAACATTATTTAAATTCACGACATTCTCGATTGAGTGACAGTTGTGTACACTCTACGGCCGGTACATAGGACGAAAGAACAATAGATTTTTTGTGACGACAGCTGCCAAATGGCGTTGCTTGCCGAACGTACTGTATGCTACACGCTGATTGGTTAATCTGAAAGTGTACGTTATGGACTGAATGACGAAAATGACAGGTTACATTAGGAAATGTTTTTGTCAGAAAAATTAATTTATTACGACTGTAAAAATAAATACTGCTTTAAATAATGATATTAATAATGTGATAAAGAAGTGTTAAACTTCAATTTCTGAAAAAAATATGATATGATTCAGCATCAGCACCATTTAACTGAAATGAACAGCTATAGGATTCGTCAGATTTGAATTCTAAGTACAGGACACTGAAGGCATAAATTAAAAAGAAAAATTAACATTATATTTGTTATTGCTATGCTAAAAAATAGCACAAAAATCACAGTTTATATATACTTATAAACAAAATCTCTCAATATTCAAAAACAGAATAAAAATATTGTTTGCTTATTGACAACTGTCAAAATCGTATTTCGTTCAATTGTTTGGTTCGGGAGACTGCGACAGCGGCGTTACGCTGAAACTGGACCTATGTACCGGCCGTAGAGTAATCGAGAAGGTCGTGTTTAAATTAATACAAATGTAACGTTTGCTGTCAATGGTAGCACGAGTTAAAGTTAGTGATAATTTATTCGTTGAAAGCAATAATATGAATACTATACAGGTGTCCCTAAAATGTGTGGACATCACTTAACCACAGATTCCTGGTTCGAAAATAAGACGATTTAACTAAACTTATCTATATGCAATTACGTTTCGTTTAGCTAGTATTCTGCTTCAAAGTTCTTTCAAGAAAAAGTTATTTTATCCATAACGACAGAACGCTTGGGTCGATTTGGATAATATTCGGTACTGTACTTATTACAGATGTAGGTCATCTTTTAAGGTGATATTAGTTATTTTCAGTGGACCATTAGTGTACGAAACAGGTAACCCGGCATAAATCAGTCAAAAACTTTTTAATGTTAAGGCCAATAACTTTCAAAAAAATAGTTTCAGAAAGAGATATTCAATAGTATTTTTTTTGTTATTGTTGTCTGTACTGATATCTGTTAAGTTTTAGACACACAAAAATTAAATCTGAGGGACCGCGCACTGCATTTCATAAAAAAATGTAATCTAGCAGTCTGGTATTCTAAGAAATAAATGACGATATGATATTTATTAGTGCAATTATTTAGACTTCCTTATAAAAAGGAACTGCAAATATACACTAATGGTCCACTGATAATAACTAATATCACCTTAAAAGATGACTTACATCTGTAAGAAGTACAGTACCGAATATTATCCAAAATCGATCCAAGCGTTCTGTCGTTATGGATAAAATAACTTTTTCTTGAAAGAATTTTGAAGCAGAATACTAGCTAAACGAAACGTAATTGCATATAGGTAAGTTTAGTTAAATCGTCTTATTTTCGAACCAGGAATCTGCGGTTAAGTGATGTCCACACATTTTAGGGACACGCTGTATTAGCTGAAGATGTTACATCATTGGATGAAAGTTTTAAAGGTGATTTTACGAATGCTCTGCAATATGCGAATTCTAAATTCGAACTTAGCAATTTGCTAACGAAGACACCTCCAGCAACTATCTATAGCTATGGGTGACGCAATTTACAATGCGATTATGGACATAATAAACGAAAATTATGTAGTGACGGTTGATGAACTTATTCTGTTCGACGACAGCGATCACGAAGGATTTTACGAAGAGGTATGTTGTTAATCCCATTTTGTTTTAACTGTGATAATTTTATATTAATAGAATTGTATATAATCCTGCACAGATGAATCAACGGAAGATGAGAAATACGGTCCAATTGATTTCAAAGAAACTGAATTGATTCCTTTAAATTACAAAGCAAAAATTGTTGCTCTTGCTGAACAACATCCAAAATGGAATTTGAAGACATTACAATAATGAGGCGCAAGTCTCTTAAAACGAAAAGATTATTTATTTCAATGGAAAGAAGATATAAAACGTACTGGCACAAAATTCGATAAGACCTATAAAATTGATTCCGACACATTTGAACGCTTCAAAGAAGTGTAACAGATAGCGTGGTAACGAACACCGCTATTGTGCGTGCCGTTTACTGCAGGGCGTTAAAGATGGAGAATATAAGAAGTTATACTTACCTCGTTGCCGGCACCCTGTTCAGACTGCAAGATTGGACTTGATAGAGTTTGGGATACACTCGCGAATGACAAAACGTGTATGGGGTTAAACTAAATACTTTATTGACTATTGCTCGTTTACAACCACACCTCGTCGCGACCGCGTACTATTCGGGAATCTTCGCTTCGCGCTTTACACGTCGTCTTATAGCTGGTTCAATCTACTGACGATGGCAAAACGAACGGCCATTGCCCGTTGCACTATTAGGGTGTTGCTTCACTCGGTTAGTGACCCGGCGGAGTCAGCATATTGCTGCAACCGCCTGCGTTCGCGTACATATGTGCAATCCGTGCACGTGACTGTTACATTACCCACCCCTTTAAGACTGGGTTAATTCGGGAGAATGAACCAAGTCTCCTGGGGCCATCGTCACTACATTGAACCGGCGTCGGGTGTGATCTCTTATCTAAATTCCATAATTTTTCCTTAATGCATAGGCTGACGGAGTATGGCTACGTCGGCTGGCGGTATCTCGTGGCGACGTGCGGGGCCTGGCTGAGGGTTCATTTCCACTATATGAACATCGGCTGTCGGGCTGGGGTCCATGCGTATTCGAGGGTAGAGATGGGAGGTTAGGGCTTCTTCTACTTCGGACTCTCTGCGCTGCGGCTGCATGAGGTTTGGTGACTTCAGAGCCAAAGCGATACGGTGTCCTAAAATCTTCTGACGCAGATGGCTGCGTTTTACAATGGAATCGTACACCAGCTCCCTCATATGATTCTTAAAGGCGTTCTGGTTTATCTTCCGAGACTTCTGGTAGTAGAACCCAAGTGAAGTCTCAAAGATAACCAACAGTCGGTTCTGCTCGTCCGCCACGTCTGCTGGTGACACATCAGCTCTTGACTGAGCAAACGTAACGCGAACACCGTATCCTTCGTCTCCACGATGACGTACTTCATGTTGGACTCGTTCATCGCCAACACTGTCGCCATTCCTTCGAACAGGACGTCAATGCCCCTGGCACAGCAGTGGTCCTCAGGTTCGGACGCCCATGTGACCTCTCCCGATAGATCGTCAAAACAGTACTTCTCTAAAATTCTATTAATTATGTTAATATTAATGTTAAATTCGGGAGTTGCTGATCCACGGAAGGTCACGTGCAGTCCCTCTACTACGGGTTAGATACCCGTTGGTGACGGGTGGTTCGGAACCGGACGTGTTGTTGGCGTCTGAACTTGACCTACTGGCGTCGAGCTGGCCAGATCTTTGACTGTAATTTAGATCTGAAACTTGACTATCATTAATTCCTGCTACGATTTCTAATCTTAACGCGAATTTCCGTAATGACTCGTCTTTACGTCGGTATATTTTATAAAACTCGCGTTCTGCTGTTGTTTCGTTATTTTACGGCCAAATACCGACATTAACCAATCCCGTATCCCGATCACTGTTATGGGGCGTCTATCCGCAGGCAAGGCATAAAAGCACGTATGAGCTTTGCCTCTTAATTTCAACTTTATTGCGTTCACGACTTGGATGTCCGTCCATCGGTAACATTCCGCTACCGCGGCTGCGTTGTCTAAAAATGCCTCTAATTCCAGACCACCGGAGTATGTCTCGATCGTTTTTAGCGCAGGATGGCGGTGTGTGTGGACGGGTTGTTTCATGGTCAATATTTGACATCGTGGGCATCTTGGTTGGGTCGTGATATGGAGGTAAATGGTACGAAAACGGAAGATTCGGTACCTGTGGAGCGGATAACGGGTATGGCAAACCTCTCAGGCCAGATGGCACTGTTTGCGTGTAACGAAGCGCGTTCGGATTTCCGTTTCGGTCGTTGTGGCTACAACCCCTTGACTTATGGAAGTTGTAGTCGTGGTCGTTAGTCGTGTAGGTGTGCAAGTCGTAGCTGTAGTGGTAGTCGTTTCGTTTGGCATCGTGGACGTTCTTCGTGCAGACTGAATTATACAGTAAACAAGCCGTACCGTTCGTCAGTAACTCGAAGCAAATTTTCGATTTCAATTACTGGTCCTACCGACTACGCCAATGTAACAGATAGCGTGGCAACGAACAGCGCTATTGTGCGTGCCGTTTACTGCAGGGCGTTAAAGATGGAGAATATAAGAAGTTATACTTACCTCGTTGCCGGCACCCTGTCCAGCCTGCAAGATTGGACTTGATAGAGTTTGGGATACACTCGCGAATGACAAAACGTGTATAGGGTTTAAACTAAATACTTTATTGACTACTGCTCGTTTACAATCACACCTCATCGCGACCGCGTACTATTCGGGAATCTTCGCTTCGCGCTTTAGACGTCGTCTTATAGCTGATTCAATCTACTGACGATGGCAAAACGAACGGTCATTGCCCGTTGCACTATTAGGGTGTTGCTTCACTCGGTTAGAGACCCGGCGGTGTCAGCTGTTATGAGCAGGTAAAACATTAAACAAATATGAAAAATATCAAATTTCCTACTCGTTTACAGGAAATGAATCTTTACCGGCAATTTAATATTTACAGGTAACAACAAGGACTTTGCAGCATTGGGCCTTAGCGATAGCTGCAATTTTTCAGACGGACGACTTCGCGTTACAAGCTTCGTGGGTACAATCATTTAAGAAGAGACATAGAATCAAACAACGAAAAGTAACAAAATCTGTCGGCAAAAGAGACGTTACTAGCATCGAAGATATCTTAAAATCGGCAGACAAATTTCAAATGCAAACAAAGGAATTTAATTACCAACTTTGATTTGGATTATGTAATTAATACAGATCAAACATAATGCATTTATGAATCTACTTATAATAGATCATTAGACCATCAGGCAGCAAAAACAAAAAAATTGAATAAAATTACACATTCATATTCAGCACAATACAGTCTTACTGCATCAGGTAAATTGCTTCCTTTGGTATTTTTGTGCATCAGCTGCCTTGTTACATCATTGATCATTATTCATAAAAAACTTAAAATATAAGGACTTACCTTTGTGCTGATGATTTTTTCTTCGCGCTATTTGATTATTTTCTGTCTTTTACACGCAAACAAAAGTTTAAAAATGTATAACCTACAAATACAGACACAATGGCACACGTTCACCAAAGTTTTGTATTTGTTTTGTGCTTTATACCAGCGTAAATGTATAAGTGGTGGAGAAGCGAGTGTGCCAAACATGGAACAGATCGCAGTAAAGGCAAAGATACTATTACAACTTAGAAAAAAAAAATATTTTGATGACGTGCCATATTTGTCACAGTATGCGGAAAGGGGTTAAGATTGGTAGCAAATTTAAGCGTTGCATTGACTGTAATCTTTTGTCTGTTCAAATTTAAGCGTTGTAATTGTTCAAGTGAGATATTTCAGTACCGAGAATCGTTATAAAGATTTTTTTTCTTTTCGAGTTACGAGCTGCTGTGAGCAGTTGCTATAGGCGTACCATTGTGACAGGCGACGCCTGAATAGGGAACTAGGCGCTGAGCAGGTGCCCCTGAGGAGGGATCCACAACCGTCCAAGGATCTCCGTAATAGAGGAGATGGGAAGGCCCCCCAGGTAGCCAGCAGGCAGGAAATAACGGCTTACAGCCAAAGGTGAGGCCCCTGCTACCCCAATTTCCGCGGAACCTGGAGCACCCCGCGATCAGCGGATCCTTCAGGGACCTGGGACCATTCTGTTCAGTGCGGAAGAGGAACGTAGCTAAAAAACCCTCTGCTGCCGCAGTAAACTCGCAACAATAACTGCGAGCAACACCTTGGAGTGCCTGCCGACTCCCGCTAGTAACGTAACGAAGCGATAGTTGGCGCCCAATAGCAACGTACTAACTATCTCGCGATTTTGTTTCTTTCCTCTGTTGCTTACCATCTTAAAAATATATTAGCTGTATTTAGTTTATTAACTTCTGTTGGTTTCTTTATTATCGAGGTTTTTTAAATCGCCGTTTTCCACCTCTTGATTTCACAACTTTGCGAGCAGCACCCAATGAAATGTTGATTGCTTTTTTCACATTATTTTTATTATCATTTAATATTTTATTTTCTTGTAACATTGTTTTATTTTCACGTGCTTTATTTTATACAATACATATTTCATCAACATTGTGACATCTTCAGGCAATATATTAAAAAACAACAAATAAGCATTTTAATAAACAAGAAAATAATATTATAAATTAACTAAACCTACTATAACAAACAATTAATACATATAATTTAAAGGATAAAAATAAATAAAATCAAAATCAAATAATACAATGATATTTTATAACAAACTATTAAATAAAATTTTAATTTCTAGTCGCTCATCAATAAAAATAAATTTTTCAGGGTATCTAGTTTAAAACCTTTTTCGCAAAAATATAAATTTTTTAAACAATTAAGTGGAATTATATTTATTATTTTTAAAGGAAAATATCGCACTGTCTGGCCAATATATATTTCTTTGCAGCTACAAGTTAATAAATACACCCCGGATTTATTTAAATTGTCAATTTTGTCTTTCTGATTAAATATAATGACTGGTATTCACAGCACGATACAAAGAGCGCTACTAAGGCCTTCTAGCTAGGAGTCTGCTAGGAGCTACTAACGTCGTTAGTAGCTAGTCTATTCAGAGGTCGCTACTAGGAGTGTATTAACTAGTGCAAGTGACTAACGAAAATATATGTGGCAACGTTGCAATCATCTGTCAACTGTCAGAATAATAATATTTTGTGTAGCTAGTGAATACTTTTAAATGAAAGGTAAGTAAATTAAACAAATTTTATAAGTTTATAACGCTTTGTTATACATGGCACGACATTTTAATTAATATACTGGGTGACCCATCTGTGAATACTCACCATTGTAATCTCCGAAACTATAACAGATACAAGGTCGGTTAAATTAGACAAAAGTTGCGTATTTATTGGCCGATGTTGATGGCGATTTTGTATTTTGAAAATATTGCATGACTCACTAAATAACGACAAAAGTGTGATTTTCTCGAATTTTTATTTTACTTTATAAGTCAGAAGGTATTGGAAATATTGAAAAAAGCTTCAAATAAATATTTTTGTATAACTAATAAGCCTTTTGATGAATCATACGAAATTTTTTTTACTAGATATTGCCGAAGTTGCAGCCTGCAACATAAATTTTTTAAATGGGAACTATAGTTGATTTTAATCCAGTTCAAAAGTGCTATTTTTCTCTTTACAATGATGTATTTGTTTATCTAAATATCTTTTTTAGTTTCGAAGAAAAACTAAAAAGTAAGATAAAATGAACGATTTTTGTAGTGTGCCATGAAAATTTGATATAAAACAATTGCATCTAAACTTGTTTAGTACATGCAAAACAATTGTCTTTTGTCTAACTTAACCGACCTTGTATCTGTTATAGTTTCGGAGATTCCAATGGTGAGCATTCACAGAAGGGTCATCCTGTATAATAGATGCACTATATAAGAAATTTTGAAAAATTAAATATACACGTATAGTGAACTCTCGATATAAGAAAGTTTTAGTTGTATTTGCTTTGAGAAAGTTTTCGTACATCGAAATTTACCAAATATGTATAACTATTACACAACTAATTACATATATCATAATTTATTTTTTACACGTCCGGGAGTAGAAGTCGGTTTCTATGGCGTCAAACGCGGGACAGAAATGAAGCATTTACTCCCTAGGGACGAAAACACTTTTCATAAGGGAGTTTTTATTATAACAAAGGTTTTTGTAAATAAATGTGTGTTGCCATGGTACGCGTTGCATGGAAACACTTCCAAAGGCTTCTAAATATCGCAATTTCGTTCGGATTTATTATAATTCATTATTTATGAAATTAAATGTTTCTACTCCCGAACGTGTAAAAAATAGTATATACACCTCGGGAGAGACCACAATTTTTCCCTCGATGTATTTGTAGCCCTCTGGCTTCGCCCTCGGGCTTCAAACTACACCTCAGGAAAAATAAGTGGTTTCTCTCCCTTGATGTATAATGTACTAATTATACGTTTCTTATAAAGCGCTGTATTTGTAAAGGTACATATTATGTACAATACGGTATATAATAATATAAATAAAACATTTATATTTAGATGAGCGGAAAGCGTGAAAGGTCGGAAAATTGGTCAAAAGAAGAACAGAACTATTTAATTGAGCTGGTCAGAGAAAGGTAAGTTATTGAGAACAAACCGAATGATATAAGTATTGTAAGGTAAAGGAAAAAAGCATGGATGGAAATTGAAAGTCTATTGAAGGTTAGTGGATATGAGAGGAGTAGAACAAGGATAAAAGAACAGTGGGGAAGAATGAAAGGTACAGCAAAGGCCAATGTATCCAAATTCAATCGTGATGCAAAACAGACTGGAGGTGGTTCTTCAACAGAGATGCCACCGGAAGCAGACTGGATGATACGCGATATTTGTCCAAACGACTTCGTTGTAGTTTTCAGTCTGTACGATTCAAATGCCTATTAATAATAGCAGCACGAAATGCGTTGCCGCGAATATTATTCTGGGATGGTGGCATTGACATTCCATCTTCAATTTCTTCGTTAGACATTTCAGACTCTATATAAAAATTAATTAATAATTTTATTTACTTATTCAAAAGTGTTATAAAAGAATTGCAATTACCGGTATCATAATCGTTATCATCAAAATTAGTTTTTATGTTATAAATAACTGCGATTGCAGCAATAGCAGCTTTGGCAGTGTTCAGTGAAATGTTCAAACCGATTTGCAGGCTTCTGAACGTCGCCTTCCAATGCCCAAAGCCACGTTCGACGGTTCCACGGGTAGAAATATGGAACGCCTTTAACGGCGTTAATAAGAAACTCCGGCATGGATAACCACCATCGCCCAACAATAAACCTAGTATTGTACCATTCTACGATTTGATAAAATAACGTAATTATAATTCATTCATAACTTTGTTTAATAATTAACGAAAACTATATTACTTCAAACTTCTTTGCGCCATCGTGCATTTAAATCAATGATGCGATGGTTAGCATCACACACCACCTGTACATTTAGATAGTACCAGCCCTTTCTATTGCAATATAGCAAAGGTCGCTCCTTATTTGGATTTTTTATTCGTACGTGGGTGCAGTCAATACATCCAACAACATTTGGGAAACCGGCCTTGCCGTAAAATAGATTTTTTAGCACATTTATGTAACGGGGAAAGTGCGCAAACTGTTTTAATTTGGATGCCAATGCCATCGAGACCCTACGTAAAATTCTGCTGACGCTAGCCTGGCTTTTACCATGTAAATCATCTAAAAATAAATTGATGGTGAATTTACATCATTAAAAAACTCATAGATTAGGTTCTAATAATATTCGATAAAATACAGTAAAATATATCAGTTGTGACGCTAGCCTGGCTTTTACCATGTAAATCATCTAAAAATAAATTGATTGAGAATTGTCATCATTAAAAAACTCATAAATTAGGTTATAATAATATTCGATAAAATACAGTAAAATATGTCAGTTGTGCCTTAACCAACAACACTATTTTAAAACTTTATATTAATTAAAGACTAACAATGAACCACTATTAATGTAATATCAATAAAAATAAAAAAACTAATAAACGCTTCTATCACTTTTCTGATTGACCTTGGTGTTTGACAGGCAGCACTGTTCAGCTTACTGGCTGACATAGCGGGACTGATGAATTGTATTAGGCGGGAATTTTTTGGTGGAAATTCAAATATATATTCTTACCATTATCCTCCTGGTACATTCCTTTCGCATAAAAGCGTAATGCGGTAAGTGCCTGCAATTCAGCATATATGCAGTCTCGTCGACTTTGTGCCGGTTCCAACATAACTCTTAGTATGCCCGTTATGTATTGTGCAGTATTCTTTTTTTACCAGATATTGTCCTTTAAATTCTAAATCCGTATAAACAGTATATGGATCTGTATGGTCTCGATAATTTTTTTTTATTTCTTATACATAGTTTATTTCTTATAGGCAAATTACGTATATTTCGAATATCTTGCAAATTACGTACGAACGCGGCAGCCATATTTAAACAAGCAATTGGTGCGTCTAAATTTCGCTACTAAAGTTAGGAGTCTCCTAGCTTAGTCGCGCTTAATCGCGACCTGTGAATAGACATTTTTAGTAGGCCTTAGTAGATTCCTCTAGTAGCCCTTAGTATCGAGCTGTGAATACCAGTCATTATTACTATCAATTTCGACAGTAAATTTAATATTTGGATGTATAGTATTAAGAAAATTTCGATATAAAATGAGTTGCCTTTCTGTTCCAATAAATCCTGCCAAAATATCATCAACATATCTTTAAAAAAAAATTTTATGATTGAGGGATAATGTATTATTTAGAATTTTGTTTTTCAAAATTAAAAAAAAAAATTTTATGATTGTGGGATAATGTATTATTTAGAACTTTGTTTTCCAAATTTATAATATTGTTTTCTTGTTTATTAAAATGCCTGTTTGTTATTTTTTCTTATATTGCCTGAAGATGTCACAATGTTGATGAAACATGTAGCTTTGGTATAAAATAAAGCACGTGAAAATAAAACAAAATAATTTATATATATATATATATATATATATATATATATATATATATATATATATATATATATATACAGGGTGTAGAGAAAGTAATGCAACAAGGCTATATTTTTGTTATTATTGAATTTAGACAAAAATGTTTCAGACAAAAGTTATGGTAAAATGTACTTTATATTTCTGTGACCTTGAAATAGTCTTAAGCCATTACGCGCATGCGTTGCGCTGTGCAACTTTAATTTTTTAAATGGCAACATACCATTTTGACTAAATTTTTGGAATCAGAAAGACTTTTTACTTCTGGTAGTATAAAAATTTTGATGGATTACATAATCAAATTTTTAAGAAAAATAGGTATTAATTTATAGTATTTAAGTAAAACTTAAGGCATAATCAGTTTACTTTTGTTTGATTAACAAGTGATAAGTGACACCCAACGCAATTTTCATAGCTTTTTTAATTGTTTAGTTGTCACATCACTTGTTAATCAAACAAAGGTAAACTGATTATTCCTTGCTTATTCCTTGCTGCCATTAAACAAGAAACATAAAACAATAATGAACAATGAAACAACAAGGGAGGGACTAAAATTGATTTTCAAAATGGCAAGCCTACTTTGTTTTAAATGATTGTTGCAGTTTGTTAAAATCTATCTTGTAATTCAATTCAAATAGAAGCTTTTTTTTGACAGATCGAAAAAAATGTTTTATACAAAATGTTATGTAGATAGTTTAAGGATTTTATAAATGTTTTATTTTCAAAAATCGATCGAATGGTTTTCAAAATATTTTGTTTTTAAATTTTTTATCGGTCGCCATTTTGTTATTTGATAAAATAGAAAACAATTGTAAATACAAATATTTTAGAGAGTGTGAGTTTTTTTATTTTTTGAATATTCCTTCAAATAAGGGAGTAATGACGATTTTTCGAAAAACAAAAAAAACGCCGATAACTATGAACTGGGGCTCTAAATAAAAAATTTGAACTAAGAGAAGTTGTTTCTTTCAATGAGTTCTAACTGCCATTTTCGGGTGTTACAACTTAGTATTAAAACCCTGTATATATATATATATATATATATATATATATATATATATATATATATATATTATATATATATATATATATATATATATAATATATATATATATATATATATATATATATATATATATATATATATATATATATTGTGACGCTTCCTGGCAGTGCGGGTGTCGGGTTGCTCGGGCGCCAATCGGATTTGTGCCAGGATAGTTCAAGGGAGATCAGGGTAACAGAAATAACTTAGCTTGCACAGAAAGTTTGGTGTTTTATTGACGTCGTGCTGTTGTATTGTAGTACAAACTGTAGAATAAACTAACTTGCGCCATGCGACGTGGTGCAACAAAAATAACAACAGTGATTCACCAATCACTCGGATGAACAATACACGTTATTCCAATAGATATTCCATAAATCATAGCCATACATAGAAATGCACAATGGTCGTTATAACGGGATACTTTAGTAACGGGACGGAGACTGAACTTGGCAACAGGTCGGGTCGCAGTGCCAAGTAACAGGGGAGGACAGCCGCCCAGGTCGGGTCGCAGTGCGGCTGGTACGGGGGTAGGAACTGATATCTTGACAACAGGTCGGGTCGCAGTGTCAAGCAACAGTGTAGGACAGCCGCCCAGGTCGGGTCGCAGTGCGGCTGATACGGAACAGAAACTAATGACTTGACAACAGGTCGGGTCGCAGTGCCAAGTCACAGTTGGAAAGTACAAGTCAAAAATGCGGCTACTTCTGCAACAGTGCAGAGCAACACTCAACAATACAAAGAATATACACTGCCGCACAAGGCGGTACAATAAATCAGAATACGGAAACTTTCTTACGGTTCGGTTGTAGCTGGAGTCACCTCGGAGAGCGGAACACTAACTGACTATCATGAAATTTGCTGGGCTATTTATACCCCCGAGATACACACATGTTTGAACCCCGAATTAAACCAGTCAGTTCAACGAATACTGTTTCAATCCGTCCGGAGCTCGAGCGTAGACCGCGTTAATTGGTTCGCTAACGGTCAATGCTCTGTGCAAAAGTAATTTTTCACACAAAAAAATACACTTTGTCACAATATATATATATATATATATATATATATATATATATATATATATATATATATATATACATATATATATATATGACGTGACAAAAGTTGGACTGGGTTGGTCAGAGTTCGTCATAGGGGTTGTTCCCGGCTAGATACTGGTCATGGAGAGAGGGGTGGTTCGGGGACAACAGGATACTGTTCGGGTGGATAGGGCGCCACGTATTTTATCTGAATTACGTACACCCACTCATGCAAAAATACGAAAAAAGAAGTTAAACAGTAATTCAGTTTGGGTGTCCGCAGAGTAACCGACGTAGGAGGGATGAATCTACTTCGCAAATAAAGAATTAGAAGAAAACATTAGTAGAATAATGGGCAGTTTCAGATCGCCTCCATTGTTCTGAGGTCATTCTCGGAATTCCTTTGTTCTGAGGTCATTCTCGGAATTCCTTTGTTACTCTAACAAAGGAGTACCCTTTTTTAAGGGTTTGACCTTCTAAGAATTCCGAGGGTGCAGGTGTTGGTTAAAAAGGGTATACACCTGTACAAGGCTATGAGGCTAAAATTACCGAACAATATGTGCATTGTGTTTATTCTTTTTATGTATCTGTATACGTATAAGGCTATGGTAAAGTAAAAGCTTACATATCATTGCACTTAAAATTAACTGACCTTCTAAGAATTCCAGGGGTGCAGGTGTTGGTTAAAAAGGGTATACACCTGTACAAGGCTATGAGGCTAAAATTACCGAACAATATGTGTATATTCTTTTTATGTATCTGTATACGTATAAGGCTATGGTAAAGTGAAAGCTTACATATCATTGCACTTAAAATTAAGAATTGAGAGAAAATTTGTTATAACTCGTATTCATTTTTAAATTGTTATTAGCGACGAAATATTTGGACGTGTAGAATACTGACGGAAGCCACATGCAGCTATGTCGCTAGCTTAGACTAAACACTTCAATAAAAATTAGTTATATCTCGTATTTACTTTTAAATTGTTGTTAATAGCGAGATACTTGTACTTGTAAATACGTTGTACGAAACTAAAGTTTGTGTATTCAATATTATTATATAAGTGTAGGTAGTAATTTCTATTTGTTGTTAACAGCAGAATACTTGCAGAATATCGACACAAAAATACGCCCAAGTCCTGTAAAAATAACTTTGTTTATTTTGTTAGCAGCGGAATATTTGCACCTGTAGATCGTATACGACTATGTGTTAAATAAAATTTGTTATAGCATAATACTTGTAGTTGTAGAATATTAACGGGACCTGTGTACAGTTATTCTCCACAATAAATACTTTGAAATACAGTTTGTACTTATGTGTACGACGATCGCTCAACTTCTATCTCCGTTAGCTCATACCTGTCAGGTTATGATGCTAGTATACCTGAGTGAATAATATTTGTAAAATTAGCTTTGTTAAAATTAACTGTAAAAATATTGATGGTATAAAATATTACGTTACGAAAAACCCCGATGTGAAAGCTAGACCAGCAAAAACTGTCTTTCTCTGTCGGTGATTTTTATTTATGACAACCCTTGCAAACTACCTGTTTTTCTACCTACTTTTTCGGCGGGGTGTAGCGAAGGACAGAGATATAACCTGTCTCCCTTACACTCTGTAATATTTTAGTATTTAAGCGGGTGATTGAAAATGATAGTTAGTTCACTGAGCGACTTGAACAGTTGAAACTTGCAAAATGTCTCAAGAGTATAGCTTGACTTCAGAGGGTGATTTTCTGACATTCTTCAATATTTGTGAAGATATTCTGCAGGAAGAGTTGGAGCCAAACTTCGAGGCGTTCTTCAAACATTGTGAGGATATAATACACGAGGAGTTACAGTCGGAGAAGGTGGTACAGGTTGGGTGCGGACTGAATCCTAGAGGTCGACGGGGAAGCCAGTCTTCTTCGGAAGGTGAGGATGAGCCACTGCGCTTTAACATCGTGACAGACGTCTCGTGTCGTGTTAAGCGGTTCAACATGGAGGGGCGGCGTGTAACTTTCCACATGTCCGATCCACCTGCAGATGTGAACCCCGTCGACTGGTTCAGAGAGGGTATAGAAGAGTTAATTAACCATATTTTGCGAACTGTACAGCCCTCAGACCAGATTGGATTGGTCATGTATACACCACAGTGTGAGCTGGGATTAGTTTACGACGTGCAGATCAAATGCATATCGATGTCATATGGGATGCGATTGCCAAGATACTGCAGAGTAATGCTACACTCTTTTCCAGCGGAAACATGGAGGTAGTAATGACGCGTGTGTGTATGCCGGTAGGAACCGGTAATAGTAGGAGACTGAGCTGCCGCGGAGTGCAATATGCCGATTTCTGTCGCAGGAAATACGGTATTATTGAGACAAACAATAGTGACAACCTCTGTCTACCAAGAGCACTGGTTATCGCGAAGGCTCTTACGGATAAGAATCTCAAACTAAAGAATATTGTGAAAAATATTAATTCCCTTCAGAATGTCGCGAATGTCGTACATTGATTTGTAGTGCGCGGGTGAACATACCTGGGGAAGGATCCGGGATTCCAGAGCTCGTGGAAATTCAGAGATTTTTGTCTGATTACAATATCGTAGTGTATCAGTACGATAGTCGCGGGACAATGATATATGAAGGGAATAAGGGTAAAGAGTTACCACGGTTAAATATACTCCTTCACGAGTCATACTACTCGGTGATTAAAAGTTTGACGGCAGCTTTTTCCACGTCGTATTTCTGTGAGCCGTGTCACACAGGCTATAATCAGATAGGACAGCATAGGTGTGAAAAGACATGCCCATACTGCCAGCGATCACCACCATGTCCGCGTATTGGTATCCCAGCAGTGTGTAAAAATAGTGATCGTGAGTTCCGCGGGGATAACTGTTTAAAGAACCATTTAAACGCGTTATGTAGAAAATTGTTTTAAAACTTATGTCGTGCGGTCGGGAAAAGTACACGTATGCGGTATGGTGTACTGTAAAATTTGTGACGAGTACAAAAGTGATGGACATGAGTGCTACATTAAGCGCAACATTAGGAAGAAGCCGGTAGATGATGAAAAACATTTATTCCTGTATTTCGATTTTGAGACGAGGCAGGAGCCTAGTGTCGGGGACGATAAACTGCATGAGGTGAATTTGTGCGTGGTACAGCAGTCGTGTCCGGTGTGTACGAACAATGATGATATGCATCGGTTATGTGATTCGTGCGGAATTCGCCAGCATATATTTAAGAAGGACCCTGTGGCTGAGTTTGTCGAGTATGCGACTTTACCGCGGCGTTCGTTCAAAAGTGTGACCTGCATGGCGTACAACGGTAAACGATTTGACTTCCAGTTCATCCTGTGTCATCTGACAGAGCTCGAACAATGAAGCCGAAGCTGATCATGAATGGCACCAAGATCATGCTTATGGAGATCGATAATGTTCGGTTTATTGACTCCATTAACTTCCTACCGATGTCGTTAAGCAGTTTAGTGAAAGCACTAGATTTACCACCATCAATAAAGAAGGGCTATTTTCCACATATATTCAACACTCTGGCAAATACTACCTTTGTCGGTCCCATTCCAGCAGTCGAGTTTTATGGTGCGGACTCCATGCACAGTGGGGCGCGTGACCAGTTTATGAAGTGGCATGCTGAGCGAGTGCTGGAAGATTATATATTTGATATGGGGAAAGAGCTTGTTGAATATTGCGTCTCTGATGTGGACATACTGCGGAGAGCCTGTATCAAGTTTAGGAGTACCTTTCTTGAAGACTGCGGAGTTTGCCCACTTACTGAATCCGTGACAATAGCCTCAGCATGTAATAAGGTGTTCCGTCGACGATTTTTAAAATCTGAGACTATCGGTTTGATTCCCGAACACGGATATGTTCTTTGACCACTGCTGGGACACGAATTTCTCAAAACTCTTGTTTTCTTCACCTAATTTTACCCGATCTTACCAGAACAAACGTCGCTACAAGTTCGGCGCTCGCATAAATTAGCAATATAACACTAGTTCCTGATCAACAATAGTTTATTAGCCAATCGGACATTACACTTGGATATATAACCAATTAAATATTAAACCAGTTGAACAACCTAACAAAACATTTATTAACATCACCAATGAAGATGTCTTCATCAATTAGCCATTCAAATCTTCGTTTCGTCACATCACGCATTTATCTCTCCAAAAACCTCGGCATCATCGACTTTGTGTATTGGCCTGGCTCGGTCTCCGCCGAGTCAAGCTCCGCTTTCGTGAAGATCTCCTCGGAATCTAAAACAGATACTTAGGCCACAAGTTTAGAACATTGCCATAATTAAAGTAATGTGATAGATACTTTCCTCACATGATGTACGTGTTTCACGTGTCGCCACACCGCAACGTATTTAACGTGTCGTCACACCCCAACGTGTTTAACGTGTCGCCACATCGCAACGTGTTTAATGTGTCGCCACACCGCAACGTGTTTCCACGCAACGTATTTAACGTGTCGTCACACCGCAACGTATTTAACGTGTCGTCACACCGCAACGTATTTAACGTGAAGTCACACCGCAACGTATTTAAAGTGTCGTCACACCGCAACGTGTTTCCACGCAACCTATTTAACGTGTCGTCACACCTCAACGTATTTAATATAACTTTGTAATACGAGATAACAGGTTATTCGTAATACACGATTAGTACATATAAACTAGGAATGTATACAGACATACATGCCTGCAGCTCATCGACGTATGTGCAAGTCTGAATATATCACAAATTATTATTTATTTAGATTCACTTTTAAAATCCTAGGTGCCCAGGTCGCAAATAAAACAACAAATTTAAAACAAGTGTGAATACATTTTCTTCTCTTGACAAAAGCAAAGCAAACTAAGCCGACTATAAATGCATTGATCTTCTTTTGTTCAATTTTTAATTAAAAAATATTTTTTTCTCCAATGGTCTTACATAATTTTTCAAAATAAAAAATATGGAAAAATATTGTTCCATTTCCTGCATATGCATGAAAATTTTTAATACAATTGAACTAAAAATAACGCAGAAAAAAAATAAAAACTGAAAAATTTATTAAGTACGAAGGACAATTTTGAAAAATAAAATGTACCTTGCACAACTAGACCATAACACGTATCTGCAGAAAAAAATTCATAAAAATCCGTTGGGTAGTTTAGGAGATCTGGGTGGAACAAAAAATCTCGTACGAGAGAGCGAGCGAGCGAGCGGACGAGCGACATACATACGGACATATGTTGTAATAGTCATTTCGTGATCCAGGGAGTCTGTCCGGGATTTCTGTGCAAAAATTTTTGAAATCGGAAGATGCTACAGACATCGTACCGAACACTATAGCTCTTCGACAGGAGGTCGATGAGCTAAAAAGCGAACCAATGCTCATTCGGTCACACACAGTAACTGCTAATGCAGTCGCAATGATATTTCACCGTACTTAACACTTGTACTTACCAAGTGTAACCTTACTGCAGAATCGTCTCACCACTACACACCATCCCGACATCGCGCTCGCGTCCACCGTCCTCACTTGCTATTCGTATTCTCCGACAAGACCTGTTCCTACGAACTCGTCTTACGCGATCAGTGTACATACGTAATCACTTAGCGTTAAGTGATAAATGAAATACGGGTAATGTTACATTATACCAACAGTTTTATTTAATATAAATACCCCAACACCTTATTTGCTAACATATACCGGGTGTCCCAAGAAATCTGGGACATAGGGAATTAACATGTAAAATTTAAAAAGTTGCGATTACTTCTGTATTATTCATTTTAGAGCTCTGAAATTTGGTACAGGTGTAGGGATAGGTTATTAGCATTGATCGGTATTAATTAAAATGATATTAATGCCCACATTTCTGATAAAAATGCTTTTAAACAGTAATAATTAATAGGCATAGCTTAAATACCATTTTTTGCAAAAAAATGTTTATGGCGTTGCTAGCAGAACGGTAAGATGCTTATTTGGTAATTTAAATAATTTATAAATGTTATGGTTCGAATCGCCAATATACTTTAGAGTTTTTTTTAACTCTAAAATAATATATATATATATATATATATATATATATATATATATATATATATATATATATACAATACATATATAATTAATTAATGAAGATTCATAACATAAATCATTGCGCAAATCCACATACAGTAACCTGAAGGCATCAGTTTGGAGCGTTTCAATCGCACGCTAAAAATATGATGTGGAAACAATTTAGTATGCAGGGAACTTATAAATGGATTTCAGCACTGCCATCTCTGATTGAGAAGTATAATAAGACAAAACATCGAAATATTAAAATGAAACCCGTTCAAGTTACGAAAAAAAAAAATGAAGAACTAATACTACAATCCGTCTACAATTACCAATATAATAATCTGATGACAAACAAATTCCTAAATTCATAACTGGTGATAATATACGGATCAGCAAGTATAAGTGAATTTTAGATAAAGGACGCTGGCCAAACTGGTCAACCGAACTATTTACCATGCATAAAGTGCGACGTACTAATCCCATTACGTATGAACTGATTGCGTATCAAGAGCCGCCTATCGCAGGAACATTTTACAAATATGCATTACAACGTACAAGACAGCCTGACGTGTATTTAGTAGGAAAAATTGTTAAGAAGAAAGGGGATTTAGTGTATATAAAATGGCTACAAATGAATAAAACACACAAAGGTTGGATACATAAAAATGATGTTTTGTAATTAAAATATGTATAATTTCATGTAAATATTTTATTTTTGATAGATCTTTTAGGTAGTGTAGTAAAGGGGTTCTGAGACTAGCATTGCAGGTTGCCTACTTCGCGCCTGCACTGTAGTATGTTGTTGCGGGGTGGGGTGGGAAACGCGGGGGTCACGTGATCGGGGGCGTGGCCTGGATGAGGTCATCCAAGGGGTCAGGCTGTATCGTTGTATGGCCTCTTCTTTCAAGGTCATGTAGCTGGAGGTCGTCTTCACGGGGTGAACTCGGGGGAGTCACGAGTCTAGACCAAGGGTGACGTCATCCAGGGGGCAGGCTATACCGTTGTATGGCCTCTTCTTTCATAGACCTGGAGGTCTTCTTCAGGCAGGATGGGTCGCCTTTCAAGGTCATGTACCTGGAGGTCTTCTTCAGGGGGTGAACTCGGGGGAGTCACGAGGTCTGGACCAAGGATTACGTGGTCCAGTGAGCCAGGCCGTACCTGGAAGGTTTCTTTAGGTAGAGTACTAATCTGGTGGCGCATGCGCAACGCGAACATACTACGAATTTGTTCAAACCTGTTTCCTGCAATTGATTACGTCATAGCTATTTCTGTGATTCCCCCGTTTCCTGGAATTGATATGATAACGAATCTATTCAAACCTGTTCTATAATTCCTGGAATTGATTACGCAATATTGCGCAACTATTGCGTCATTCCTTGAATTATCCATGTTTACGGACTTGTTCAAACCTGTTTCACATAATTCCTAGAATTGATTACGTTATAGCTATTTCTGTGACACCCCACTGTAAACCTATTTTTTAGAATTGATATGATTACGGACTTGTTCAAACCTGTTTCACATAATTCCTAGAATTGATTACGTCATAGCTATTTCTGTGATTCCCCACTACAAACCTATTTCTTAGAATTTATATGATTACGGACTTGTTCAAACCTGTTTCATAATTCCTGGAACTGATTGTGCAACTATTTTTAGTAACTTTTGTATAAATGGAGGTTTGATAATAACATGCAGTCAATATTGTATCGGGCGTTCATGATGGAAAAAGACATAAGTGAAACCAGCTTTTCGTTCGTTCATAGTTTGTAACAAACAGCATTTACACGTCTAACAAATAAATCCGGTGAACTAAGTACCTGGATGAGTGAAATAATTATAAACGCGTATAGACGTGGTGAGGTGGATGATGTCAAATTTATCGAACTGATGAAGAGTATCGAAGGTGCTCAGCTAGAAGACTTATTTCACAAGCTGCTATCGAAATTTAAAATACATTACTGTCATTGCTCGGAGTTTGAATCCATTTCGTGATAATAGTGGCTGAGCATTTCGTTCGTAATAAGATTTTTGAAATTCCGAATGCATAGAATGCAAAAGTGCATATTGATCTCTATCAAAATTCAAATTTAAATTTTCATACGGAAAATATTCGGAATTAAGATATAATTTTACATTGGTAAGTTGGCAATGATCAAATAACGATGAATCTTTTTTCAATTGATTTTTTCGTGCTGTTTGAAAAGTGAGTATGATGAAACGAGGCTTTTCAAGTTGAGTTGTAGTCTTCACAGTCCATAGTTGATTCTGCGATGGAGGCAACAATGGATATTCATATAACTCCCATGTTCGGAACGGTATGTAAATAGACTTATTCATTTCAATATGCTTCAATAATGTCAAACGCTCACTGTCCGATACATGTACATTAGGCAAACGCCATTGAATTTTTTCTATTGTAATGCTTTCGTTAGCTCCAGATGTTGCTATGAATGCATTTTCATCGTTCTTTGCACGTACTAATATAAGTTCCTGACGTGCATTAACAATGATTTTTTTATAATCTTCAGCAAACCCCAACTACATTTGTAAGGGAATGCAAACATTGAAATATCCATCACAGGATAATATTAGATTGCTATAATCACGCGCATTCTAAGCGGCATTTTCCAGAAATTTACTTTCATTGATAGATAGAAGCGATTTTATTGTACTCGTAATGCCAACATTTTTTGATCGATCAATTTCAATTCCATTCAGTTTATAACGAATTTCATGGAATAAAATGCAATAGAATTATTGCTTAGTGTTACTCTTATATCACTTTCATGCTTTACTTTTCCTTGAATGTATAGAAAACTTTCATGAGGAAGAGTAAATATATCTTGCTGTTGCACAGAAATTCGTATTTCATCATTATTGTTGAATGTAGTTGATGCATATGGTTGATGTGAATGTACTTCCTTACGAATTATTCCATTAGCGAAATTAATTTCTTCGTAAATTTGTAGAATTTCCATTGCTGTCTTCGTCCTCTTTTTTTTTATTTTACATGAAAATAAACAAATAATTCGGTATCGTATTTTATGCCACTTGTAGAATCTTCGTAACCACTTAATTTTGCCGGAGTTTCAATCCTAATGATTTCAGGAACAGCTTATTCGCTGATGTTAACTGTTTAACACCACGTTTAGTAGTGATAGGCTTCTTTATTGGTACACCCATTTTATACGTTTTACGTATGGATAGGAGTATTTGGCAAGCTATTGTTAGAAAATAAGGAATAAAAGGCAGATTTCTATATAATATTAATTTTTTTTTTGAGTAGGGAATAAAGGGCCTGCTACCCCAGTAATGGGAAAGGCGTGAAGTTATGTATGTATGTACGTATAGCACCAAAATGAATACCCATTTTGACTAGACTGATTTCACGTGTAGTCCTATCGTGATGACTTCACCTCGACAAATTGATGAGATTTCCATCCTGATCGACTATTTTAAGCGTTATTGTTGAAATACTTCTAACACTGATCGGAAGATAGATAACATTCGCTGGTACTTCAATTTTGTATCCAGGTGGCACTGCTATAGAAAATTCATGTATTGTATGGCTCGGGCTTCCATTATGATATGCTCCCGTTTTAATGCTGCAATCTACACGCTGTGTTTACGCAGAATTTTCACGGGTTAATCAGATTCATGACGAATATTAGGCTGTAGAGTGCGTTTTGTGGAACCTAATATTAAGCCGATGGAATCATCAGGTTCAAAGTTTATTGCTTGATTGCATTTAATTTCACTCTTTACTGTATTGCTATTCGCTTTCAATGATATTGACACTTGTTTAGTTTTAAATTGCTGATTCAGATATAATGACGTCATCCTCTACGTAAAATTTATTATTATACTTATCAATGTTTGGTACAGAGTTGAACGTTTGAAAGTCAACAAGACCCAGTGCATATTCCGATTCATAATTTAAATCAATTGGCGGGAAAAAATCTGCCGTTAGTATGGACTGATTACCAGACAATGATATCAGTAGGGATGACATAGTGAAGCTGAGTGACTGTCTGATACAAATTGTTATTTATGAAGAAATTTTAAGCGTAAATGTCCGCAAATTACTGTATCAAAATTTTGAAACCTTTTATGATTGTATTTAATGGTTATTTTAGGATCTAAATGACTAGTATCTTAGTTTTTGTTTTAAGCCCATTCCTAATTTAATCTTAGTTTTCATCGCATTCTTCACCAGCCAGGCAGCGGATTTGGAATGAAATCTTTCCCGCGCTTTTTCAATTAATGTTTTGTCAGCATTATGTCGTTCATGCAAATCTTTTAGTTTTGAATATGCGATATCATGATCTTTGCAAGCAGCATCTAGTTGATTGATTCCAGGATCACCGCGTGCGATACGTTTATTCAGCTTTGTTCCCGTCCCGCAATACTGATAACTAGGAATGTGCATCTCTAATGGTAACTTATTAATAACTGTATTTAAAAGTCCTCGCCCGTGACGAGGCCGACGATGCCGTGTGCACTCTTTCATATTCGTACACATAATGAAGTGATGGTGCATAAGATCACCAATTTATACGTTAATACGAATGTAATACCCATCTCCTGTCAGTAAGAGTAAAGATGGAATACATTAAACATCAATTGTCATTACCAGTTCAGGATTTTGACGTTTTAATTGATAATAAGAGTCAAACGAATTATCAACGACATGGAGAACTTCTACCGAATACTGTACGTTGTATTATTTGTGGTCCGTCTAATTGTGGAAAAACGAATGTAATGCTTGCACTTATACTACACCCGAACGGGTTACGTTTTGAAAATCTATATTTGTTTGCAAAATCGCTAAATTAGCCTAAATATTAGTATTTAGCTAATGAATTCGCTCAAGTATCAGATGTAATAAATTTTTATCAGTATACAGATAATGCAGAAATTGTTCATCCTAATAACGCTAAACCGAATTCGCAGTTTGTATTTGATGATGTTGCATGCGAAAAACAGGAAAATATTCGCGCATACTTCAGTAGGGGAAGGCATTCAAAAATTGATTGTTTTTATTTATGCCAAAGTTACATCAGAATACCGAAACATTTAGTACCAGACAATGCGAATCTACTTATTCTCTTCAAACAAGACGATATGAATTTGAAACACATATATGATGATCATGTAAATACAGACATGACATATTCAATTTTTCGTGACATGTGCTCCACATGCTGGACGAACGCTCGGTATGGATTTCTTACCCCACACCCTCAGTATTCTAACAAGTGTTGTCGCGTACGGATGTTTACAAGTGTTAGGTTCAAAACGAGAAATTACGTTCAAAACGTGATAAGATACGTTCAGAACGTCCTTGGGATATGTTTTCAAGTTAATATCAGAATATTATATTTAAAGATGGAATCAAATATTTTGAATGATTGCATTACAAAACGAATAATAATTGTTAGCAATGCAATACGTCGCAAACATAACCTAATTAGGAAACAACGGACGTATAATGAAGGTGAATTAAATCAGCAGGACCGGCGCAGTGTGACGGAAACAAGTTAGAAATCTTGCTACGTCTGCAACAGTGCAGAGTAACAAACGCCACAGAGGGCGGCACAATAAGTAATATCAAAAACAATTTGCTTACTCAGCGGTTTGACTGCAGAGGAGAACGGATCACTAGCGTGACATCGTCACACCCCCGTCTTACTTCGGGGTGCGGTGGACAGATGGTGTATATCAGTATTTATTTAGTTACTACCCATTTTACTTATGTATCTATCTTATCTAACCTATTTTACATATTTCACTTATCTTAATTAACTAACTTATTTAAACCCTTTTACCTACTTAACTTATCTAGCTTATCCTATGGGCCCATTGTTCCTGGCTATGCTGGCTGGCACTTGCACTATTTGAGTGTCTCTGTGTTGGCTTGGGGGGATTGTAACTCACCGGGACGGTCTACCTGCGCCATCGGGGATGTAGAGTCTATGCCTTCTCGTTGGCGGGCAGGTAGAGGGACGTAGCGACTCTAGGGGGGACGCGCACAAACTTCGGCGGTGTCGGTTGTGGCGGATCTGGTGTCGATACAGACCCGAATATACTGGTATACTAATAATGGCGGATACTGATGACGATGTGAACGGCGTATCCCGCAATTTATGTGAATATAAGTGCGATAAGTGCAATAAAAAAGTGAAAAATGGTTTTCAATGCAATTCCTGTGAAGTTAAATATCATGTGAAATGTGCTAACATCACTGGATTCTTTGATGATGTTAAATGGTGTTGTCCAAGTTGTGGCGACAAAAATTCACCTGTCTCAGTTTCTGAAGTACGTTTCTCTGAACTTCAACGTGAAATTTTTCTGCTTCAAGGTGAAAATGCCGCATATAAGAAATTATATGATGATTTACAGAAAAAAATGATAGATCTGGTAAAAGAAAATGATAAACTAAAATCTTTTCAACCTAACAAAAACAAAACCGAGGGCTCGAACCAAAAAAATTCATCAATGTTACCGACAAAATTAACTGATAATTCAACTAATAGTAACCAGATGTTTCCAACTGTCACATACACTGAAGTACTTGCTAAATCAAGTGCGGTAGGTCATTTACCTTCGACTACGTCAAAGAAACAGCTGATCGAACATGATACAGAAACTACTAACGGGCATAAACCAAGCATCAACAATGACAGTACGAGCGCGGCGGAGGGCTTTCATGTCGTACGGAAATCAACGAGGAATTCTGTGCGTCCTGTGATCGGTACAGGAGACAAAAATTCATTGAAGGCCACACCAAAATTGGGCTGGTTACATGTTTGCAGGCTGGATTCAGAAACGTCCATTGACAGTGTAAATAAATATCTCACAAAAGCTAAGCCAAATTACAAATTTCAGTGCGAAAACTTAACATCCAATGGAGATTATGCCTCATTTAAAATAGGATATCCCTTTGAACTACACGATGAAATAAATAATCCGAATTTTTGGCCTTGCGGAGTTGCAGTTCGGCGGTTTTTTCTTACAAGGAAATCTCCAAGAAACAACAATATTGAAGAATCTCAAACAAAAAAGTGACTAAGGATTTTCAGTTTAAACATTCAGTGCATAAGAAATAAATTAAACGAGCTTGAAATTTTTTTAAATAATAAGAACTATGAAGTCATTTGCATAAATGAACATTGGTTAACATATGATGAATTAGACCTGGCCAATATTCCTGGCTATAAAATCGCGAGTGCCTTTTGCAGATCTATAAAAAAACACGGTGGAGTAATAGTTTACATTAATCCATCTATTCCGTATAAAGAACTAAAAAATATTAACAAATTATCCATTGAACAACATTGTGAACTATGTGCGGTTGAGTTACCAACATACAAATTAATAATTGTCAACGTATATCGATCGAATCTGGGTGATTTTAAAATATTTCTTAATTGCTTTGAAAAAGTTCTTTCTATCTTATTTCGGTGTTCTGGAAAGAATATAGTAATTGCCGGAGACTTTAATGTTCATTTTAACGCGGCTAATAACTTAAAGGATTATTTAATTAACTTAACTGACTCTTACGGATTCTACTTTCTCATTAAAGAAAATACTAGAATACATAAAAACTCTGCAAGTTGTTTAGATAATTTTTTAACTAACTTGTCATTGTCAGATTGTTCCACTGCAGTTATCGATCCTTGCCTATCGGATCACTGTGCCATAATTGTTACTTTGTTTAATATACTTGGCACACAAGAAAAACATGAAACTATGTTCAAACGTAAATTTTCAAATATTAATAATTTAAAACATTTCATTTTTCTTCTTAACAAGGAAACATGGAATGAGGTGTACACGACTACAAACTTAGAGGTAAAATTTCATAACTTTGTTTACATTTTTGTGCATCATCTGCAGAGTGCCTTCCCTTTGGAAACAGTGCAAATCAAATCAAAGCTTAATAGTATAAAATGGATAACACCTGAAATTACAAATGCTAAAAATTATTTACTTTTCCTACACCACATATATAAATCTACTAAATCAATAAATGTTGGTGAAATATTTAGACGATATAAAATAAAATATAAAAAATTAATTACAAAAGCTAAAGCTACAAAGTACAATAATATAATACTACAATCTGACAATGTCAGCAAAACTGTATGGCGCATCATTAATACAGAAGCAGGCAGAAGGAAGCATACGCATCAGTGTCAAGAGTTTGGACCTTCAGCGGAAGAATTTAACAACTTCTTCATATCTGTAGCACATAATTTAATACAGAACTTATTACCCACTTCTGAAAATTATGTAACCTATTTAAATGTTCTTAAAATTTCAAATGTAAAATCTTTTTTCTTGTTGCCTACTTGTGAAAACGAAATTATCAGAACAATCGCTAACTTAAAACCTAAAAAATCTGAAGATATATACGGCATTAGCATGTATTTATTAAAACTTGTACAAAGCAATGTTATTAAACCTCTTACTTATCTTATAAATGAATGTTTAGAACTAGGATACTTTCCGGACTGTCTAAAGATTGGAAAAGTTGTTCCTTTATTCAAAAATGGTAATTCAAATGACGCATCAAATTACAGACCTATATCTTTATTACCAGTTTTTTCAAAAGTTTTCGAAATGATTCTTTACACTCGCGTTGTTGAATATTTTTCAGTGAATAATTATTTTAATAAATGTCAATTTGGTTTCAGGAGCAATAAATCTGCTAGTGAAGCCATTTTCATGTTAACATCAAGCATAGCAGATGCATTTGAGAACAAAGAATTAGCAACCGGAATTTTTGTCGACCTATCTAAAGCCTTTGATTGCGTTGAGCATAACATTCTCCTGGAAAAACTAGCTTACTATGGCATTAGAGGGAGTGCATTGAAACTCTTCGAAAATTATTTATATAATCGCAACCAGAAAGTAGTTTTCAATAATAAAGTCAGCTCAAATCGCGTAGTTGGCCACGGTGTACCCCAAGGTTCTATCTTGGGACCACTTTTATTTTTAATCTATATAAATGATTTGCCCGTTAACATCACGGCTGAAACTGTTCTCTACGCCGACGACACAACCTTTCTTGTCAAGGACAATGACTGTAATAGTCTATCTAGCAAAATAAATATTTCAATGCACGAAGCTAACTCTTGGTTCAGTGCAAATAAATTAACAGTAAACGAGAATAAAACAGCGCGAATGACATTTACTTTGAGTAATATTAAAAATAAAGGTTCTGAGCTTAACAGTCTTAAATTTTTGGGTATTTACTTGGATAACCGCCTGACTTGGAACACCCACACGCATAAATTGTGCATCAAACTCTCAAAAGCTGTTTATGTCATAAGGAAGATGGCTCCTCTAGTAGATGTTGCTGTGACTAAAACTGTTTATTTCTCTATGTTTCACGCTTTGATGTGCTATGGAATTTCTGAATGGGGGTGTGCGCCCAGTCTTGAAAATGTGTTTATCATTCAAAAACAGGCAATCAGAGCGATCGTTTTGAAAAATAAAAGAGAGCATTGTAAACCTTTATTCAGAAATTTAAAGATTCTAACTGCATATGGGGCATATCTATACTTTTCACTCTTATATGTACATAAAAATAAAAATGGGTTAAAATTAAATCGCAACGTACATAACTATTGTACGAGGCACAACTATGAATTAAATTTACAGACTTGCAGACTGTCAACTTCCGAGAAACTTATTAACCAACGCTTTAATTTGTATAATAAGTTACCAAGAGTGATCATTGAGCTAAATTTAAGTATGTTCAAAAAATGTATTAAGCAGTTGTTGACTGACATGGCTCCTTATGATTTATCTGAATATGTAAATAATTTTTAAGATTATCTACAGCGTATTTCAATTTTACTTGTATGTAAATGTGT
Organism: Carabus problematicus; assembly: GCA_963422195.1. NCBI lineage: Eukaryota > Metazoa > Arthropoda > Insecta > Coleoptera > Carabidae > Carabus > Carabus problematicus. Next base: position 9,149,020 of record OY728580.1, read on the forward strand.
ATTTTGTATTTTTTTCTTTTTTTGCTACTGACTCCCTCCAACAAATAATTTGTATTATTTAAATGGAATAAATATCTATCTATCTATCTATCTATCTATCTAACTATATCATGCGGCTGATACTTGGTTCCTCGACGGGTGTGAATGGCGGGGCTGGTGGCAGGCCCTGGCTGATTCGGTTTGCACGGAGTAGATATTTGGGGGATGGGGTGTTGGCTCGTTCGGGTATGGTCGGTAGGGGTGACATGTCCAGATCTATCCAGTGGGGGGCTGCAGGCTTTCTCCGGAGTCACCGGAAGCGGAGACAGCAACACGGGTGTAATACCCAGCTCGTGGACGAGCTGGGCGACATCTCGCTTCCGCGGCGGGGTCCGGGGGATGAGAAAGTCGGCGGGTGGTGCCACAGTAGAGACTGTAGATGGTGCCGCAGTGGGGACTGTAGATGGTGCCGCAGGGGAGGCTGTGGATGGTGCCGCAGTGGGGACTGGGCAGGGTGGCGGCGCCTCCTGGGTGGATGCACGGTCGCCATCAAGCACGGCGTCACTGGCCGGATCCGTGGTCGGCGGCTCCTCCTCATCGTCCTTGTTGACAGCATATTCTAACATAAAACGAAGGTGTTAATGGGCTGGCTTAAGGTCCTTGATGTGGATTCAATATAAACGACAGCCGCGCTAGTTCCGCAAGTCGTATACCAGTCCAGACACACGGTTCTCGATTGTCCTCTGCCCTGAGAACTTGGGAGCGAGTTTGGCCGCGTACCCTCTGCCGGCTGCCGGTAGCGAATGCTCGCGTCGCATGACCTGGTCCCCTTCTTCGCATTGCCATTCGCGTCGTCGATGGTTGTAGTATTCGCCCTGGCGACTGGAAGCGTGGCTAAGGTTGATTCGGGCCAATTCTCGTGCTTCTTCTAGCTTCTCCAGGCGGTCTAGGTGGTCCGGTGGGACCACGTGGTGGTCTCGTTGCTTACCACGTTCTTCCTGGGTTCCTCGGTGGTATTCTCCGGGTAGTGTCAGCTCGTGACCATAGTTTAGGTAGGCGGGTGTGTAGTAGGGCTGGACGACTATTGTCTTTAGTCAACTATAATCGACTAATACTGTCTTTAGCCAACTATAATCAACTAATACTGTCTTTAGTCAATTATAATCGACTCTAGTCGACTGTAATCGACTCTGGTAGATCTTAATCGACTCTAGTTGATTAAAATAGACTGTAATTGACCTCAGTCTACCGTAATAGATAATTATTCAATTTAGTCAACTGTGAAATATACAAATGTAGATATTTAAGTGTAAAGAGATATTTCTGAATTTAAAAAGTCTAGTTCTAAAACTATGATGAATAAGTTGACTAATAGTTTACAATTTTAATACCATTTTAGAAAATTGAAATAGGAATTGGACATATGAAATGGATGATGAAAATTTCATGTAATACAAATTTGTTTTATACATTTTGATTTTTAATTTAATAATGATGAAATACGGAAAATACATAATCAATAAAAAATATATCATTAATATTTTATTTTAATAATAATAATAAAACACACAAAAGTAATATTTACGAGTACACAAGCAAATGTTAGTTACTAAATAACCTAAAACTAATATATCTATTTTACAAAAAAAAAATTATATTGAGACAATTTTTTTATTCATCGATAAAAATACTAATTGTTCTACATGCTATGTCGATAAACATGTTCTTCTGTCCGATACAACTAAACCACCGCGACTAAATACTCTTTCTGATGGAACACTGCTACCTTGAATACAAAGGTATTTTTTTGCCAGTTGTGCTAGTCTTGGAAATATCCTCTCATTGCTCTTCCACCAATCAAGTACATTTTCTTCAATGTCCGGCGCCACGGTTTTCAAATATTTTTCAAATTCCAGTTTTGCTTTCGACTGTACACCATCATTTACTGCATTAACTTGTCTTTTTAAAATGGCTGCCAGTCCAGTTTGCATTTTCTGCTTTTTATCAGACACTACATTGTCATCAATTTCTAAGTTCTCAATTTCTAATAATATTTTCTCATATAATTAATTTTTTCCGGTATCATTTTCACAATCAGTTTGAAAACGGGGATCCAAAAACAAACAGGTTTTTATTAAAGACAAGATGTCAGCAGAATAATATCGAGCACGTACAGTTTCTTGAATTTTTAATTCAATATTATCTACAGATTCTTTTAAAATTTGATTGCATAGGGGCAAAATAGAAGAAGCTGTTATATAATTTTCACTACTTAAATGTACTGAAATATATTTTAACGGTTTTAGGATGCTCACTATCGACGTTAATTTATCAATTTCCTCTTGGGTTAAAATATATTTTTATACTTACCATTGTCATAAGTCATAAACAGTGTCATTAACGGAACATGCTGATTCACGATTTACTCAACGACATTTAAAAATGACCACCATCTGGTTCTACAAAAAGTTGGTATCCGCTTTACTGGTAGATTTAATTGTTTTTGAACTTTATTTAATTCGCGAATAATTTTCCAGCTGTGCGATATAGAATTCGACAAGTGTTTAATTTTGTCAAACAAACTTTAAAAAAAATTAAATGTAATGCTTTATTTACACCTGTGTTCAGAACATGGCCGAAACAATATAAATTATTCCACGATAACAATTTCATGGCAGATAAATTGTTAGCACCACAATCTGTTGTGCAGCCCGCTATTTTTTCTGTTGGAATATTCCAGTAATTGACCCAGTCCAATAATATTTCTTTAATATTCTGCGCTGTATGATCTTCTGACATTTCCTTGCAATTTAAACAAAACGATTTTAATTCCCACGTATCAGTAATAAAATGAACTGATAAAGAAATGTACGGGATGTTTCCTTGTGATGTCCAACAGTCTGTAGTGAATGACACGTAACACGCTAGAGTTAATTAAAGTTTAATTAAATCAACTGTATTTTTATACAGTTTTGGAATCGATCTATCTAAGATTGTTTTTCGAGATGGCAACTGGTATTCAGGTGCTATAGTGCGAATTAAATGTTTAAACCCCTCGTTTTCGACTGTGTTGTAAGGCATCATATCTGTAGCAATAAAATATGCAATCGCATTCGTATATTTGGTCTGGCAGTTTTCTCCAAGCAATTTATAGTTGTGCAAGGAACTTTGTTGTAGTTTTATTGTCGACGATTTTGAAGTCAATAGCTGATTCAGACATGCAGCTGATGTTGTACTCGTTCGATTCGTCATCAACAATTACGACTGGAGTTTCACCATTCACCTGGCTGCAAATAAAGAATATACATAATAATAATTTGTGTAGTTTTTGTTAGCAATTTTTAATTTTTAATAATTAATAGCAAAGTAGTACAGTAATCACATGATTAAAGTATTTCAGTATATACTAAAAACTTTAAAACAAAATATTTAACAATTTTAAGTTACTTACCCAGGTGTAATTTTTCTAATTTCACTATATTTCACGGGATGATGAGTTTTCAAATGTTGCAACATACATGAAGTATTACTGTTAAAATTAATATATTTTTTATATAATATACACTGCACTTTTCTTTGGCCCTTATCTCTCAAGTCATCGAAATAAAACCACATTTTACTCTTTCGTTCCATTTCTTATTAAGCAAAATTAATATTAATGTTTATATAATGGTTCTTCGCCGCAAGTCAAACACGAACTGATTTTCGTAGTACACGAAAGCTGGAGTGGATTGACCAAAATATCTGAAGTGGCTTTTTTTAGCAAAAAAATAATTTATTTAAGTGTCTCTGTTATTCATAAATTAGAATCGTTCTCACATGTGCGGCGACAAAATGCACATAAAAGAAAAGAAATATACATTTTCACTAAGCGTCTGGAGGGTAGTGCGTTACGAAACGTATCGCAGCCTTTCTGTGACTTGTTGTTTTTGTAAGCATATCCAAAAATATAACACCATGGCAATCAATAACTATAAATTAAAGTTAGAACTCAATAGCAAGTGGCAAGAAACATAACAACCACTCCAACGACCTAAAAGGAAATATGATATACCTTGCTGACCGTGCTCCCTTAGTTCTAGGTATAGGTACAGCTGTTACATAATATTATAATTTTGCTACATCTAGGAACTGTATCCATGCTTGTTTTCTAATTGTTGGGTTTGTTATTTTTTCATTTATTTTAATGTCTTCGGAGGTCAATTAGCCTTGTCAACAAAAATCAGTTTTCGAAGTTAGGTAAGTTCGATTCTAAATAATAAGAGCAAAAAATATTAACTTATTTGTCTATTCATTAGATGAACAAGAATACAGTGGCGTGCCAGGAATTTTTGAAGGAGGGTGTGTTATTCTAAATTGTTTATATTTCTTGAATTTTGCAAAAAAGCATTATATATTACATTTTAAAAGTTATTTTTCATGTAAAAAATATGCAAAACGAGACTTAATATTATGTTGGTTCTTAAGAAATTGCAGTTAGGCAGAATTTTATTGTTGTACATGTAAATGTAGTTTAGTAATTTTTCTTTGCCAAGAAAGTAATATTATCTAACAACTAAAGGTTTTTTATATGTATAACATAAGTGTTACATTTTTTACAATGTCTAATACTTGAAACATTATTATTAAAAAACGTTCGTTTAGTGGATATATTTATATTAAAAAACTTATATATGAAAAAATTGGGTCCGTATGATAATCTTATTTAAACACAAAATATTTTTTAATTATAAGCAGGCTTTATCACATGCTTTCCTCTATTCGTATTGCCGTCACATTTTTAACCATTTGTTTTAATGTTAGAATTTTACATACGGACATTTACGACACTCCATTTCAAATTGGGGGGAGGTGCACACACCCAAACACGCATCTAGGCTACGCCAATGATACATTATCATGGAAATTAGGAATGTTTTTAAAATTAGGAATGACAGTTTAAAACATCTAAAAAGTCTAAAATCTACTAGCCGACTTTTTTAAAAATCATAGTCGATCGACTAATTTTGAAAAAAATAGTCTACTATAGTCGACTTTTTCACCAGCGCTAGTCGCGACCATGTGAGTGCGATCAAATGTTATATCATATCTCTTTTTTCATGATTGATATTTTTATTTTAAGTCAAATTCTTGAGTTAATGAAAAGGTTAAAACCGCGTGGAGTTGGAATAAAGACGTGTTATTTCCTGGTGGTATGGAAATAAATATATTTTGACTAAACCAACTCGTAAATGAAAAATTATGCCGACGTTTCGGTTTTCATGTTTGAGGTCATTCTCAAGGCAACTAAAAACCATAATTTGAGAAAAACAACAATAAAAAGACGTAGAAATAAAACTATAACAATATAATTTTTTTACCTTAAACAAAATCAGGGCTCGGGACCGGTTAAAGAAAACCGGTTAACCTTTATTTTTCGCTATTATGACGTCATTTTAATCAAAACCGAAACCGATATTTTTAAACATGGAAAAAACGGTTACCGAAAAAAATATATATATTAACCGGTTAATTTCATTGATTTTTAAAAATAATGATTAGTAAAATATTTTTTTAAAAAAATTTTAGTAGTTATTTTTTCTTTCGTTCGATAATTATAAATTTTACTCTAATATTGGTACACTCGAGAATACAAAAATGTATGTTCATAACAACTTTTACCGAATACTCCCTTTTCTAACCTAAGTATCACTAACTATGTCTTTGACATGTTTAATCAATTAACTAATGTTTATAATATCATTTACATACAGTATACTAAACTTAGTGATTTTATTTTTAACTTAGGAACTGTTTGTTGTTTGAATTAATGATTTATAGAAGTAAAGAAAATATTCAAAAACCCGCTGTAAAATTAATATTTTTCATTTCATACATTTTTGTTAATTTTATCCATTAAATTTTGTTCGAAAACCGGTATTTTAACCGGTAACCAATACTTTTTAAAAACCGGTTTTTTAACCCAAATCACTGACGAACATTACGGGTTTGAACAAAATCGTTTTGAAAATAATGTTCGCAATATCGGTTAATTTTTAACCGGTATTTTTTTCGGTTTTGAGCCCTGAACAAAATAGAAGACAGTCAAAAATTATTTTAAATTCCACGTCACAATTGACGTGGTAGGAAATAGTAAAAATTTAGTCACAACGACGTAAACCATGCTCAATAATTCAGTGAAAGAAGTAAAAAACGGAACGTCTAGTAATTCTGAGCAAATTACAGCTGACCATGGCCGTCAGAAATTAAAATATGTGAAACAGGCGAAGACAACACGTCTACGTCTTGTCACGTTAGAAACTAACTCGTCAAACATAAAACACCAAGCAACCTAGCGGAAAAACAATCAAACTGTAAAATTGTTCAGTGTGCAAAATATTAACATTGTCAAAATCAATGTTGTGGCCAGTAATCAAAGATTGTTCAACTAACGCACTATGAATGGAATTCTTGTTCTGTAAATGATATTTATGCTGATATATTCGTGACTCGATATATTGACGACATTGTATGTGGATGGGCAATTATTACAATTAATCTGATAAACGACGTTACTTTTTTATGTTTAGGAACGTGAAATTTTAAATGTGTCAAAAGATTATGTAAAGAATTGGTACCAATAAAAATTAATTTAGTAGGAATGTCTTTAAAGATATCGTGTAAAGAATGCCATAAATTGTGATGAAAAGATAAAACAATATGCGGTGGGATGTCTGATCTGATAGATTCAAAGAATTGATGTCAGAACGATTGATATCATGGATAATGTTAATATTGTTATTCGAATCAGAAGAAGCGGGTGAATTTAATTTAAGGGATCTGTTGTGAATAACATTAATAATCAAGTTTTCAGGATAACCATTAGCTTTAAGTGTTCTAATAACAAATTCAAAATTCTTTTTTTGAAACGAAGGGTGAGATAGTTTAAGTACCCTATCTACTAAACCAATAATCACTGAAATTTTATATTGTTACGATTATTTTTGTCTTCTCTACTATTGTCTCTTTTCCGTTTTGTTGTGTTATGTTCTTACTTCTGCGTCACGTGTCCTAGTGTGCTGTCGTCACTATTTGAAATGAAAATAAAATTAGCCCATCCCATCTTACCTTGCTGTAGTTTAATATAAAATATATAGTCATAATTTTACTCACCTATCTGTTTCTTTCATTTATAATAATACCATACTTATTCATTCTTAGGTTATCTACCGCACACACTGTCAATCAAAACAATGAAGTCTACTTGTTTGTACAATTTAATTAGGAATAGAGACCCGCTTACACTATAACTAAATCAGTCAGCACAACTTTCATATGTTAATTTATTGGTATAATATACGGCCGTAATTATTTCAGTAGGAAAATTATATACGTATTCCGAGGAAACCCTTGTGTTTATTTATTTTGCTTGATTGATTACAGTAATAATTACATTTCAGAATAAATATTTTACTTTCCCTGTGTAACGTTTGTTTTCTGTGACCTTGACGGCAAACTAGACATTTTGGCGGTGATTTAAGTAACTTCCTATCTATTGTTGTCTCTTACATGTTCTTCCTTCCTTTTTCTTCTTTACTTAAGTCAACTTGTTTCCGGTTGATAGCCAGTCGGATTTTGGTTTTGAAACTTGAAAAGACAGGCCAAGGGCATTGTGCGAACTACGTTTCTTTTTTTGTTTTACGTTGTTTTAACTTCGTGTTGAAGTTGCCCGTAAAGGGGATTTAGTAAAACGAAATCACCGTTTCGTGTTTTTGTGTGATCGTTGCTTGAAGCGATACAAATCTTCGACGGACTCCCGTAAGGGGATTCAGTATTTTCCTGGTGCCCAGAACGACCTCCGCCTAGCGTCTTCCGCCGCCGTTGTGAGTCGTGACGGATTTTGACTTGGTTCAGCAGCCCTGAGGCGTGATTTCCGCGCCCTAGGACGAGAGACACCCTCATACGCCACGAGTCCCGCAGACCAGTCCGGACCAGCTCTACGACCACGTGCGAGCTAAGTGGGCCAGACTCTGAGTTTATTATCTTTTCTTCTCTTTTCTCCCCCCCCCCCCCCCAGCCCTTTATTGTGTATTTTGCCCCATTGTTAATCAAGTTAAATATTCTGTTGTACAATATAAGTTTCCAGAGCAATTTGTTACGCTCGTTTCAGTATGTTCTATTTCTTCTGTGCATTTTGTTAATTTATTCAAATCTGTTATTACTGTGTAAATGCGGATGTTCTGCCAATACTATTTTGTTAATTTGCGCTGGTACTATTTACTGTGTGCGAATCCGAACGTACCCTTGTGTGAACCTTGGTTGATCAATCTCGGGCCTCTACGTATCATATGTTATTTTACCATCCGGCTATACGGCGCGAGCGCAGGAAATAGTCGTACGCCATTTGATTTTTGTAGTGCTACTATTGTGCGGCCATTTTGTAATTCTGGAACATCCGGGTCATAATTTTGTATAATTTAGTTCACCGTCATTTATTTAATAATTATTTAATTTGGTTTATTTTGGTTGTTATATTATTTCTTATTTTATTTTTGTTCAATTAATTTTTCTCTGTTCATCTTGTTATCATTGTTGTTATTTATTTGCTCTCTCTCTTTTTTTTTTTTGTTATTCATTATTAAATTAGTTGATTTTGATTAGTATTATTTTGTTATTAACGCCTTGTTCACTCCAACCCCTTCGTTGAGACTTTATTGCCAAGCTGTCTCCTTCTTGTCCAGCCTACCATCGCAATTTGGCGAGGTGTAGGGAACATTTTAATTGCGTGGCGCCCATATCTTTCTTTAAGAACCACCCCGTCTCCACTGAGAGTCCGGCACCCTCACCTTTGGCGAGGACAGTTGTTCGTGGCCCATCAGGCACGTAACATGTTTTGGTGAATAGTCGAAAAAAGATAAATAACGGCCGGAAGTAGTGGGTTTGCGATACCAGTCAAAAGTGTTGCTAAAGCGGATAACAGTTATATCACGAAAATTAATAGAATTATTGTCGCACTCGTGCTCCAAAGTAAATTGTAAGTTAGTGTTGAATTTATTAAAGGCATAAAAAATGGTGGTAATATTATTTTCAGGCAAACAAATAAGAATGTATTTAAGTTGTACAGGTTATTGGGCGAAAGAGTCTGGGGAGAAAAAAGATGTTTTTCAACTAATCCTTGTATATTTCGCCGAGTTTGTCGGCTTCATCAGCAACTGCGTGGTAAAACAAGATAAATACATGTAGTTTGACATGTGCAATAACAGTATTATATAAAATTGAACTTATGTGTACTAGTACAATGTAGAAAATGAAAATATGTATTGAAACACAAGTCTAATGTTAAAATATAAAATAATTAAATTACTTACATTAACTTAAGCACTAACCAAAAAAATATATCATGACACTTGTGGCCATTTTGTGTTGGTGACAGAGTGGGATGTCATGTGGTACCAGTTTTGAAAAAGATTGGCGGGAGTTTTGAATATGTGTGGATATTAATTTAATTTTCTAAGGATGTTTTTGTACGCTATTGATAAATGTTGTGTGTCAATGTGGAGATTGATGCTGTTCGGGTCTGTCTGGATATAGGTAGATTCAAGGAAAAGTCTCTGTTTAAAGTGTGGTTCTATGTCCATAATTTTGGTATTTTTGAAATCAAAAGTGTGATTATTTGTGACTGCGTGTTGTGTTAGAGCGGTTTGGTGTGAGAGGGTGGGATCATTTATATTGTTTTTAAATTTGTTGCAGGTATATTTATGTTGTTGGATTCTTTTATGAAGATACTGCTTGGTTTGACCTGTGTAAGTAGCAACACAGTCGGTGCATTTGATCTTGTAGATTAAGTTGGATTTGAACAGGGGGTGAGTTTTTGTTTTGTGTCTGTTATATAAGTGTGTTGTGAGATTGAAAGGTTTATTGGCTATTGAGACGTTGTGTGGGTGGAAAATGGAAGCAATTTTTTCTGAAAGTTGTTTCGTATATGGAATAGTGATGTAATCTGTGCCGTGTTGATTATTGTTATTTGTGGGACTATTGTTGTATAAAATATTAGTTAGGAGTTTTGGGGGATAGTGATTTTTTTTGAGATCATTGAAAATTAAATTTAGGTTTTTTTGATGGAATCTTGGGTTACTAAGCTGGGTCATTCTATTTTTAAGATTCTTGATTAAATTGATTTTGTGTGAAAGTGGGTGTGATGAATGGAAATTTAAGTATCTACCTGTGTGAGAAGGTTTGCGGTACCAGTCAGTTATAATACTGCCATCTGTTAGTTTGATGAGTAGTGTGTCCAGGAAACTAATTTGATTATGGATTTCTGTTTCATGTGTGAATTGTAGTTTTGGATGGAAGTTGTTGAAAGATGTTATAATGGTGGTGATTTTGTCTTGTGGAACAGCGGTAATGATATCATCTACGTATCGTTTGAAAAAAGGGATGTGGAAATTAAGTGTGGGAAGAATGTTGTTTTCTACATGTTCCATAATAAGATTGGCCAGAGGGGCGGAGAGTGGGGAACCCATCGGAGTGCCTGCTATTTGTAAGTAGAAATTACTTTCATATTGTAAAAAGGCTGTAGTGGTGCATAGTTTTATGGCAGATTTGAATTGGGTCTTGTTAAGTGAGGTGTGGGAGGAGATAACTTGCCATTTTTCGTTTATGACTGTGTCGATTAATGGTAATGGGATATTTGTATATAATGATTTGACATCTAAGGAAATGAGTTTGTAAGTAGCTGGGATATCGATGGAGGTAATGAAATCAACAAAACTGAATGAATCTTTTACATTATCATCATGGGTACCGGTGGATTGCGTTAAGATATGTGCTAGGAATTTAGATAATTTATAATTCGGGGATTGTATTGTGGATACTACGGGCCTGAGGGGTCGGTCTGGTTTGTGTGTTTTGGGTAAGCCATATATTCGAGGTGGGATGGAATTGTGTGAATTGAGGGAATCTGCTTGTGCTTTGGTTAATTTGTTTGCTGTGTATAATGTTTGGATGAAATTGTTGATTTTGGTTTGGAAAGATAAAGTAGGGTTGTGTTGTACAGGTTTGTATGTGTTTGTGTCATGTAATAAGGAATTCATTTTGTTGTCATATTCGGTTTTAGATATGAGAATGGTGGATTTGGATTTATCAGCTTTAGTTACTATTATGTCTGGATGTTGTTTGAGAAACTTGAGAGTATCCGTGTGTGCTTGTGTAATATATTGTGTGTCCTGGTTTTGAAGGGGATGGGTGTGTGGGTTTTCATGTATACGGTGGTGATGTGTGGATATTGTTTGTACTATTTGTCCTCTGGTCATGTCTTTGTTATCATCTGTTAGGTGTTGTATGGCATTTTCAGTGTATGTTAGGATTTTGCGGAAATTTGTGTTATTTTCTGTAGGTGGGAGATTGAAATGTGATCCTAAGCTTAGTAGTGTATTAACATTGTCAGGTAGTGTGTGGTCTGTATGGTTTTGTATCCAGGATTTATCCGTTCGTATGGGTGTGGTATATTGGGTTTGTCCGTGTGTGATAGTGTGGAATTTCCTTAGGTGCTTTATTTTTATTTGTTCTAATGTACGGTTGTGGTATGTGGATTGGAGTTTGTTAAAGTTGTGTATTGTGTTGGTGGGGAGTATGTCGGCTAGGGATTCATTAATATTGTTAATGGTTATGTTGTGTTGTTTGATTGAAATGTGTACATGTGTGATTTCATTGTTTAGGATTGTGTTCATTGTTCGGTGGATTTGGTTAAATAGAGTGTGATTTATGTAAATGTGCGATTGTAGGTTATGTATGATGTTGTAAAAGGGGTTGTAAATGTGGGATGGAAAAACCTTGTGTTTTCTGCATCGCAGTAGGAAGATCTTCTGGTTTTGGAGTTTTGTTAATTTTCTGTATGTGTTTGCAAGTAATTTGAGCTGTGTGTTTGTGTGTTGGCCATACTGTTGTCTTATGTTGTTGTAGAACATTATGTTGTTAAGTGGAATGCTGTGGTGAAGGTATGTATTCCTGTGGTGCCTATGTTCTTGTGCGGGTGTGTAGTGTGTCACTGTGCTAATGTTGTTGAAATGTAATACCTTTTCTTGTTGGATGGTCTATATGTGGCTGTGTAGTGTCATTCGGTTGGAATGTAGTAGTTCTCTGTTTTTACAAATGTGGAGCGCGAAATTGTGTAATCAGATGGAAACTGGGTTAGTGTACCACATGACCACATGACATCCCACTCTGTCACCAACACAAAATGGCCACAAGTGTCATGATATATTTTTTTGGTTAGTGGTTAAGTTAATGTAAGTAATTTAATTATTTTATATTTTAACATTAGACTTGTGTTTCAATACATATTTTCATTTTCTACATTGTACTAGTACACATAAGTTCAATTTTATATAATACTGTTATTGCACATGTCAAACTACATGTATTTATTTTGTTTTACCACGCAGTTGCTGATGAAGCCGACAAACCCTGCGAAATATACAAGGATTAGTTGAAAAACATCTTTTTTCTCCCCAGACTCTTTCGCCCAATAACCTGTACAACTTAAATAAATTCCTACGAGTCAATACTACACTCATATAAAAAAAAATAAGAATGTCATCGACATACGGGAAGTAAAACAACAATTGAAATTTAGAGACCTTGAACACGGAATCTTCAAGGAACTGCATAACTAACTCAGCTAAAATCGGACTTAATTGTGAACCCATTGAGACACCTGAGGTTTGAGTAAAAATGGAAGAATTAAATTGGAAATATGAAGAATTTAACGTGAAATTAATACATTCTATAAAAGTTAGTGCGTTTAGTTATATCTAGCCACCTGTGTTGTATAGTAAGTGTAATTAAATTATGTGGAATATTAGTAAATATGGAAACAACATCTAATGAAATTATATTATAATTGTGGGGAATTTGAAATGATTTAATTTTTTCTATTAATTAAAATGAATTCTCTAAGGAAAAAGGAGAAGAATACATAAGTGGGGATAAGAGTATTTAGATTTGAAACTATAGGTCGTAGCGGAATATTAACTTTATCAATTTTCGGCAAACAGTATAATTTCGGAGCAATGGCATTATGTATCTTAAGTGTATATTTACAACTATCCGGTATCTGTGACAATCCTATCAGTTTATCTATTAATTTATTGTTCTGATATTGAAAAATATTAGTAGGGTCTTTACTAAGTATGGTGTTGAGAATCCCTCTTTCCTACCCGGCAAAAAGGTATCTCTCGTAGTATCCTGGCCGGTCCTGTCCGTCCAATCACTTGATTTCGTTTCACAACATTCGTTGCAATAAATAGATAAAAATTCACAACAAAATTGAATATATTTTCCCTTATGTCACTTTTTACAAAATCAACAACAACATATCAAACAAAAACTGTCAACAATAATAATAAAACAATATTATTCTTGTTTTAAAACATTAATCCCGCTTGCTACGGACCAACTTAACAATTTATTCTAAAGCAAGCGGCAAATTCAAATAACATTATAATATAATTATGCAACATACTCCCACCTCTTTTGTGGTAGCCAAAAGAATAGAATAATTATATAAAAAATACTTCATGCCGACTCAAGATTGTTTACACAATCATAATATTAATATTGGAACCTATCTGGCTTCTTGCTGAGATGACCACGTTCATCACCATCAATGACGTCTCTAAGTTCCAATGTTTTCTTCACGTTCTTAATCTCTGTCTTTGGAATAGGGTTGAAATTATCATTATAGGAAACTTCCAAAGGAAATAGGCGCTGGAGTGGGCGTATCAATATTCCAGACTTTGTTTGAAGCTTAGCCACACGAGCGACGCCATCTTTTCCCGAGATGAGCTCTAAAATCTTTGCCATGGGCCACAAGATCCGCTTCTTGTTTTCCATCTCTACCAGTACGATATCTCCAATCTGAAATGGGTGGAATTTTGTATCCTTTCCTCTCTGGACGAGTTGAGCTAAATACTCCTTTCGAAAACGCTCCTTGAGTTCCTGGGACAGTTGATGGAGACTCTTCCTTCGTTCACAAAGTTTTCCTATCTTGATCAACTTTGACTCAGGGCAGTCCACGTCAGGAAGGTTGTAAATAAACATTGCAGGCGTGAGAGGAATCAGATCATCCTGGTCTTCAGTTACATATGTCAACGGTCTATTGTTCATAATAGACTCCACTTCACACAGGAATGTTTCCAGTTCGACATAAGTAACTTTTTTGAATCCCAGCATTCTCTTCAAAAGATCCTTTAAACTTCTAATAAGACGCTCCCACCATCCGCCCCACCACGGTGCAGAAGGAGGATTGAATTTCCAATTGATTTTGTATTGCTGAGTTCGTTTACATACTTCATTCCAGTCAATCTTTTTGAAAAGATTGTGAGTCCCTACAAAAGTAGTTCCATTATCGGTGTAGATTGTGTCTGGGCGTCTCTTCCTCCGACAGAAACGAATGAAGGCTAAAAGAAAGTCCTCCGTCGCGAGGGATTGTATGACTTCTAAATGGACGCAACGGTAAACGGCACACGTGAAGAGTGTAATCCAGCACTTTGACATGTCTTTCAATACTAAGGGTCCAGCAAGGTCTATTCCAGTAATTTCAAATGCTTGAGTATCTTTCACGCGATCTTCTGGTAGTGCTGCTTGGGGAACGGGAGACGAAGTAGCACTGAATCGCCGACATGTCACACAGGCTTTGACGATTTTTCGAATGGTCCTTCTCCCTTGAATTATCCAGCACTTTTCTCTAAGAATTCCCATCAGACACTGAACTCCACAATGACAATTCACGATGTGCTGTTCTCTTACCATGAGATTAACAAATGGATGTTGATTTGGAAGTAAAATTGGGTACCTGAATCCTGGAGTGTCTTGACGATTCAACAATTTCGTCTTCACATAAATGACTCCAGATTCATCACGTACCACTCTAAGTCCCGAAATCTCCGTTTTGTTTTCATCAAATACTTCGCCTTGAACCAACTTGAATATTCGTAGTTCAGTGGCATTTATTTCTCCTGGGGTTGGATCTTTTGCGACTATCAAAGTTTTCTTCCTTAATTTATCAGTAAATCTGAATACGAGAGCCATAATTCTAAGAATCTTCAAGTAAGAACTCTTTCCCAACATATACCAAGGGTCTTCTGTAATTTGAGCTGAGAGAGTTAAGACGCTTTTCTTCTTTTCACGATTTACCAGAGCCTCATCTGCTTCTGAGTCTTTCCCATTCGGCCATTCACTGGGTTCTTTCCTCAACCAATCCGGTCCCTCCCACCATCGAGATTCCGACAGTTTCATGAAACTCGATCCTCTTGAGGGTAAATCCGCCGGATTCAAAGCACCAGGAACATGACGCCACGCTTCCAATTTAGTCAATTGACGGATTTCTTTAACTCTATTTCCGACAAATGTGCCCCACTCGTCTCGACGTTGTATCCAAGCCAATGCAGTTGATGAGTCTGTCCAGAAAAATTTAGGTACTTGTTCCAATGAAAGCGCCTTTGTAACTGTAGCCGTGAGCCGTGCTGCAATTCCACAAGAGAGTAGTTCCAGTCTTGGAATCGTAACTAGTTTCACTGGAGCCACACGATTCTTTGCTTGTAAAAGTTGAACTGTAACTCCTTCGGGGGCTTCTACTCGAAGAAAAACGCATGCAGCGTAGGCTGACTTGCTTGCATCTGAGAAAGTGTGTATTTGGTATAACGATTGGTCATCAACACCTCCAGTCACGTTCCTGGGGATGTGAATTCTGTTCAAATATTGAGCTGTCTCGTTCCACCATCTGAGAAATAACAACTTCAACTCAAGTGAAACTTCCTCATTCCACTTTCGGTTCTCCAGCCATGCCTTCTGAACTAGGAGCTTCGACGGTAACAGGGCTGGGCACAGGAATCCCAAAGGGTCGTAAAAACGATGAATAATTGACAAAATTATTCGTTTCGTGACTTCTGATGGAATTGTAACTTGAATTGGAGCACAACACAGTGAATCAGCCTCCTTATCCCATGACAAACCAAGGACTGAAGTGAATTTATTTTGGTTTCCATCTGCACTGTGTTCCCATTGACGTAGTTCCATCTTCGCGTCAGCCATTAAGTTTGTAGACCCGATCTTGAATATCTCGTAATCATCCAACGTGTTGACTGAAGTAACGCAATTATCCACGTAAATTGAATTGCGCAGCTTCTGGGAAATCTCCTTCTGGTCTTCGGACACTGAACTCAGATGGTACTGAATAACAGCATTCAATAAGAATGGGCTGCAGTTCATGCCAAAGACGACTCTGTTGTGTTGAAAGGGGATAGGAATCTCAGGCTTTTCCTTCTCGTACCATAGGAAACTAATAAAATTGCGATCACTCTCGTTTACTTCAATCATTAGGAAGGCCTTACGAATGTCGGACGTGACACCAATTCTCCCCATCCGGAATCGTAGAAGAATAGATGGAATGAGTTCCAGAAGATTTGGTCCTTTTTCTAGGCATTCGTTTAACGACGGTGACCTTCCAACTTTACACGAGGCATCAAACACTGGACGCACTGGCGTTGTTTTGCTCTGTGGTTTAAATACGGCACGGTGGGGTATGAAATGACGATGAACTTCTGATGAGTCTTCCACTTTTGAGATTATTCCTTCGTCTAACCATGTCCGAAATACATCATCATAATTTTGAAATTCATCCAAAACTTTGAGTTTCTTCGTCGTCGATTCTAGTCGTCTGGTGGCCACTTCTCTATTTGACGGTATTGATTTGCTCTCCGCAATCCACGGAAGAGAGACTGAATATCTACCATCCTCTTTTCTGACTACAGTATCCAGAAAGTGTTCCTTGGCCAGGAGTTCACTTTCTTCACGAGACTTTACTTCCACTGGATCTCGAATTCCAATGGTGTCCAGACTCCAAAGATCTGCAACACTAGCTGTGATAACTGACAAGGAGAGTACGTTCATTGCTACAGTTGTACTCTGTCTCTTCTGTTGACCCATGAGAGTCCAACCAAAGCGGGTTTCAGTCGCAGATAGACCATTGTCGAGTTGTATAACACTTCCAGAAAGAATCTTTCCAAGCACATCTGCACCAATCAACACTTCAATATTCAAGGGATCATCGGCGTTCATATCATTTACAAAGATCTTCCTTTTCTTCAACTCTACCATCCAAGTTCCTTTCTTCACACGTGGAAGGCCACCACAGATTCTGAGTTGATCATACAACTTAACATTCATTACAAAATTCCGATCTCTGCTCACGAGATTGACATCAAACAATTGGTGAGTATTACCGATAACTTCAGTTCCACCAAACAACGCATGATTGAGCACAGTAGATTTTACTGACTTGAGCCCCAATTCCTCTGCTGTGTCCTTGAGAATGTAGGAACGTTGCGAACCCGAGTCCAAAAGAGCTCGAACTGATTTTGTTGTTTTATTTACTGGATTATGCACTACCACCATCACAGTTTGAAGTACTACTTCATTTGTGCAATTAAGATTGGCCTGGACATTTACTTCTGATGTTGACTTTTCACTCGGTTGCTTGTGGACTTCTGAACATAGAAGTGTTTGGTGCCTTTTTCCACAAATAATACACTTCACCAAACTTCTACATTTCTTGGACACGTGTCCTATCTTTAAACACAAGAAACATGCGCGACTCTTCTGAATTTTGCCCTTCTTCTCGTCCATTGACATACTTTGAGCCTTGATGCAGTCGCGACTTTCGTGGATTTTCTCACAAAATATACATTGAGACTTGCCATTGGAGCCACTGAATAAACCAGCTGCTGTGGGGAAGTTGTCGTTATTTCTAACGTCCGTCTGTTTCTGTATTCTCTTGTTTTCTGTTTTCTTGTCTCCAAATCCTTCTCTAGCCAACTTTCTCTGCGTCTCATGTTCGATTTCTTGCTTCAAGAATGCCATGAGGAAATCAAGTTCACTTTTCGGTGGAACGTCATTTGATCCATCTCTTCCGCAGAAAGAACTTCGTTGCCAAGCTAATAAAGTATCTTCAGGTAGGCTGGATTCCACCATTGGGTATAGAAACTCTATCATCTGTTCAGTAGTCACACCTAGAGACTCTAAAGACCGTAGATGAGATTCTAGCTTGTAGTAATGGCTTGCAAGATTCATCTTTTCCTTGTTCTTGTTGACTATAATCATACTGATCAGATCTCGAACGTACACTTGCTTCAAGAGTTTGGGGTTTCCAAATCGTTGTTGAAGTGCTTCGATAACCTTAGGATAATTGTCTCTCGATTGTGGGTAGCTGTCCACGAGTTCTTGAGCCTTGGAACCAGGCACCATACACATAACAAGGTACTGGAATTTATCTGCATCATGCAACTCATCATCTTCGTGGATCTTTTCGAACTGGGCCCACCAACCTAACCATTCCATAAGATCACCAGAAAACTTTTTCAACTCAATTTTCGGAAGTTTATACGTCTTCTTTGACGTATCGGAACTGTTAATTGAAGTCGTAGGATTTTCTACTTGCAATAGATGATTTATCTTCTCGTTGACCTTCAACTGGATCAGAGTAGCCTTGTTGATGTACTCTTGTGCCGCCTCAGTCTCTATGTTCAGGTCATCATCCAGGGCGTCTTCATCCAACAGGGCGTTAATCACTTTCTCATCCTGTACTGCCAATTTTTGCATCTGTGTCTCCAGTTGTTGTATTAAACTGTGTAGAACCAATCTGTTAACATGCTCTGCCATTAGCTCCTGTTCCAGGGTATTGATGAGCTTCGTCACGGAGGCACGTACCGATTTTCTAGCTTTCTTGATTCGCTCCATAATTAACAAAGAAATGGGATCAGAAGTGATCTCAAGTCAAGAAAATATATCAGAACTTATTCACCTGACTTAGTTCCCGTCCGGTGGGAACAAACCTCTATGCAATTGGTTGTTTATAAGTGACGATTCAAGGAATGAACGCGGCTTCCGCACACCAAAATCACGTCGGGGTCACCAAAAAATGTTGAGAATCCCTCTTTCCTACCCGGCAAAAAGGTATCTCTCGTAGTATCCTGGCCGGTCCTGTCCGTCCAATCACTTGATTTCGTTTCACAACATTCGTTGCAATAAATAGATAAAAATTCACAACAAAATTGAATATATTTTCCCTTATGTCACTTTTTACAAAATCAACAACAACATATCAAACAAAAACTGTCAACAATAATAATAAAACAATATTATTCTTGTTTTAAAACATTAATCCCGCTTGCTACGGACCAACTTAACAATTTATTCTAAAGCAAGCGGCAAATTCAAATAACATTATAATATAATTATGCAACATATGGTATAAGTATTCTTGTCTGACAACAATTCAGTGGTTTTGTTTAAATCTATGAAGTAAAACAGTAAAGTTACCTTTATCAGCTTTAGTGCAGATTAAATCTGGGTGTAGTTTCAAGAAGGATTTAGTGATGTGTATATATTTTAATAATAAAATCTCGGAACAATGTAAAGTGTTCTTGTACTTCTGAAAAAGAATATTATTAAAATTAGTTTTTAATATTTGTATCAATTTAGAGCGTAAATTAGCTAAACGTTGAAAATCAAGATGTTGTAAACCAAATTCGATGTTCGCCAAGGTGCTTAGTAAGTTGTTTTTGATAACAGTTAAATCGCTATTGTCATTAAAATGAAATTTAGAACCTAAAGCAAGAATGCAAGCCCCTTCCACAGGGATATTAATATCTTGTTGAATTTCGAATATTGTGAGTTGACAAAATCTTTAAAAATGTTAACCGGTAAACACTGTTTTAAATGGGTTTTACATCTATTAATTTTACTGTGGAAGTGTCTAATCATTTTTATAGTACTATCTATTTCTAACATAAGTAATTTTCTAGAAAAACTGTATCTAAGTTTAGTTTATTATATCTGGTCAAATTCTTTGTTATTAAGTTACTGTGGATATTAACTTGAAGACAATGAGGGATTAAGTTAAAATGTTTACAACGGATCAAGAATGTTTTTCTATTGTTAAAGTTGGCTAATCTTCCTAGCAGCGTCGCCAAATACTTCATGGATCTGGATATTTTGGATCCGTAAACAGCAGTTGAAAATTCAAAAAGGTTAGGTTCCTATTTATTATTTTTAGGAACAGCTGTTGTATTAGGTAATAATGCCTTTTTGGCTAAAAACATTCTACCCGAAGCTTCACTAGCTGAAGTAGCTAGTCAACGTTGGAGTCGTTTTAGCAACTGCGGTGCGTTTAATTGGAACAGGTAACCTGGACACTGGTTTGCCAGGTTTAACTGTCACAGCACTTGGCGTGGAACGAGACCGGCTCTCTAATGGTAGAGTAAGTTCTTCCGGCATTTCTATTGCAGGTAAAGATTCGGCGGAACATTGACTTAATCTGCTCAAATGTCCTTTGCGATCCTATCTTTCCTTCTCTAATCGACCCATTTATTTACGCAGATTCTCTAGCTGTTCGTTTTTGTTTGACAATTCGGCTTCAGATCGCAGCCTCTGCACCTTGTCCTCTGCCTCAGCTAGCTGTTTGTCTATGACTTCTAATTCACTCGCTCGCTTTATGGCTGGCTGTTTTGGCGTTAATTTCCTTGAAGAGCTCTGCTCTTGGCTGCCCGGCTCGACCACGATGGTGCCCGGCGTCTTCCGGCCTCAAAATGGACCATACTTAGTTGGGAGGGAGGCGAGGATGGTGAGCCTATTACGTTTCCACCACTTTCTCATGTTTTCTTTGTTGTTTTATTTTTTCGGGGTCAAATCCAGCTGAATACAAAACTCTCCGTATATATCTTTTATAGCCCCATCGCCATCCAGGGCATCGAGTCTATTTTGTTTTGAAATCGGGGTATGCAACCAGATCCAACACCATCAAATACGAAGGAATGACGAATGACGACGAATAACTGAGTTAATCATAAAACTGACTTTATTAATTTGATTACACATTACGCGCCGTGGTTAAAAAATTTTACAGTTTGATTGTTTTTCCGCCAGGTTGCTTGATGTTTTGTGTTTGACGAATTAGTTTCTAACGTAACAAGACCTCGACATGTTGTCTTCGCTTGTTTCACATATTTTAATTTCTGACGGCCATGGTCATTTGCGGGGAGTTAATAACATACATGGGAATAGCACCAGTCGCTTGACGTAATTTTTCTGCACTAAACCCATTAGCAATGCTGGCAATGTATAACATTTCTCACTTTTTTGCGGTGTATAATCAATAGGGTGATGACTTTTATACAACCTCGTTTCCTTGTATCATAATTTGATGAGCTTTCATTTAAGATTTGACAAATTCTTATATTCAACGCGATTTGATAAAAAAAATTTCACGCACAAAAAAATTATTTGCCAGCTTTTTTGGCCAATTTCTTTAAGTCTCTGTAAACAGATAAAAAATTGAATACAATTTTTAGAGTCACATATATACATTATTGTAATGGATGTTGGGCAGGAGAGTCGTTAAGGGGAAAGAAAAAGCTAAATTGATTGTGACTTGTATTATAATTTCGCTGAGTATGTCAGCTTCATCAGCAAGCTGTGAAACAAATGAGCAAGGTACAGACTTTTTATTCGAATACAATATGTAGTTTGAAATTATGAGTTAATACAATGTAAATATGAATAACGTAAAAAATAGCAATATGGTCAATTATACAAAAGAACAAAAAGAGAGAAAAAACACAAGTCAATGTAAATAGTTAATAATACTTACAAACTTAAGCACTAAACACACACGTTTCGCCGGTAGCCATTTTGTTGACAACTGATAGGTTATTTCGGAAACTATTTGATGTGGTCGGAAATAAGAAGTTTGGCGGGATTTTTGAAAACTTATGTCGCTGTATGTTTATTTTATTTTTTGTAAGATGTGTTTGTATGCAATGAAGAGGTGTTGTGTGTCGATATTAAGATTTAAGCTGGTAGGCTCTGTTTGTATATATGTTACCGGCAAAACCCGATTTCAGGATAAACTAGTTTTGCCTCGGCTAAACTAGTGCTTCCTACATGCAATAGGACCAACTGGTGTAGCCTAGGCTAAACTAGTTCGTCCTATTGCATGTAGGAAGCACTAGTTTAGCCAAGGCAAAACTAGTTTATCCTGACAGAAATACACACACTCTTAGGATCAACTGGTATGGCCTAGTATAAACATTATAGAATACCTAGAAAGATAAAATAAATAGGTAAATTGAATCAAACACTTTAATTAAAAACCATAAAATCATTTTTATTAAAACGATAATGATTCGGCGCTATAACTATTGGATGATTGGTAACACAAACAATCATACTGTAACAAAAAATAAAGTGATTTAATAGAAACAATCATTATACCTCAATAAAATAATTATTAAAATTATTATTTATTTTTACATGGTGTGCTTTGGTGGCACTTAGAATTGCTGAGTATCATTTCTTTCTTGCACTTGCAGCTGTTTGTGGAACAGTTTTTGTTGCAGCTGCATCTCACAAAACCTTGGCCTGATCCAGCTGAATGTCTCATAACTGCAGTTCTTAATGATATTTCAGAGCCTTGGTTTACATCTGTTACCTCCAAAAATTTCTGATTACAAACGTCGAATTCTGATCTGAAAAAAAAATTACTTCAGAATATCATTAATGCTCCAGAAAGATAGATAAATAATTAAGAAAGAAAAACCAAAACCTGCAATATAGTTTCTGAAGTACACCATGTTTGGTACCGACTTTGAAAAAACCTTCGTCATTTGTCTGAAGAATAACTCCAATGATGTTTCTGAGATCACCTTTGCCTTTATCAACATCTAGAATCGGTATAGTCACATTATCTCCGATGTTGGCAGGTGGATGAGACCTGTCCGAAGTAGCTTTCATTTTCTTAGCTTGCTTAACAAGACTTTCTGCTGCAGTTTTTCTAGCTTTTCGAATGTCATTTTCACGTGAAGAAACTTCATCTTGGTTGCTAACTTCTTCATCGTTATCATCACTGTCTTCTGTCAGGTTAATATTGCTGACCAAAGACTAGCAAGTTCACTTATGACATTATTGACAAATTCTCTACCGTTGTTAGATTGAAGAATGCACGGCGCTCCTATAGTTAGAAATATATCATTCAAATGGTAGGCTACCTTTGTCGCTCTCTTAGACTGTAATGCGCGTAGCAGAACAAATTTTGTTAGATGGTCTTAGTAATCCATAATAAATTTAAAATTTCCATCTGGTTGTGTCTGAAAATCGATCAGATCCACTTGGCACATACTATTCATTTCCGAATGAAGAATGGGCTTAGAAACCAATCCTCTCTTCTTCTTTGTTTTCTTTTCATGGCAGACACTACACATATATAAAATAAAATCAATTTCGTAATATTGGCATATTTTTTGGATGTCTCTGCCAACATCCTGTCTCGACCACCGTGGCCGACAGCCACATGAGCTGCGTCAATCACATCATAAAGTTCATCTGATGAAAGATAGTATTTTATATTACCTTCAGTTTTTTTACATCCCCGATTTTTAGCACAGCAAATCGTTTCACTCTTCTTTGTTGTAATGGTGTCTTTTTTCAGATTTTTCTGCATCTTCAACTTGTTCAACGAGTTCTAAATATTCGTCTGATGATAACACATTAAAATGAGAAGACTTTTTTTTTCACTTTGCAAAATTTCCGCCAAAAACTTTTCCCTGCATTGTTTTTGATCTGCTCGTCGACTTGACGTAGGTTCATCCATAATAAAAAAAAGAAAAATTTGTAATGTAACTTAATACGTAAACTTCTAACTTTAAACTGCAATAATTAACTAAACGCACGGCCGCACGGCTGGCAACTAGATGCAAAATGTGAAGTGCGGAGTGGCGCGGGGCGCGACTTGGTAATTCCCGCATGTACAAGTCCTGACATGTTCGCTCATTTACTTTCGATTAGACTAAATTAGTTTATACTAGACCATACCAGTTGATCCTAAGAGTGTGTGTATTTCTGTCAGGATAAACTAGTTTTGCCTCGGCTAAACTAGTGCTTCCTACATGCAATAGGACGAACTAGTTTAGCCTAGGCTACACCAGTTGGTTAGCCGAGGCAAAACTAGTTTATCCTGAAATCGGGTTTGGCCGGTAACATATATATAGATTCCAGGAATAGTCTGGGTTTGTAGTGGGGTTCTGTGTCAATAATTTTTGTGTTGTGAAAGTCGAAGGTGTGGTTATTGGTGATGGCATGTTGTGTAAGGGCGGTTTCGTGGAGTAGTGTGGGGTCGTTGGGTATAGTTTTGTATTTGGTGCATGTGTATTTGTGTTGTTGAATTCTTTTGTGAAAGAATTGTTTTGTTTGTCCTGTGTAAGTTGCATTGCAGTTGGTACAATTGATTCCGTATATTAAGTTTGATTTAAATAAGGGGTGTATTTTGGTTTTGTGTCTGTCGTATAGGTGGTTGGTTAAGTTGGATGGTTTGTGTGCGATTGATAAGTTGTGTGGGCGAAAGACTGAAGAGATTTTTTCAGAAAGTTGTTTGCTGTAGGGGATGGTGATGTATTCTTTGTTGTTTATGTGGGGGTTTGTGGGGATGGTCGGTTGGTTGGTATATAATATTCTATTGAGTAATTTCGGTGGGTAGTTGTTTTTTTAAGATCTGTATAAATAAGGGTTAAGTTTTTGTGGTGGAAAGTTTGGTCACTGAGTTTTGTTATTCTGTTTTTGAGATTTTTGATGAGGTTAATTTTGTGAGTAAGAGGGTGTGAGGTATGTGTAGGTTTGCGGTGCCAGTCTGTGATTATTGTTCCGTAGTCTTGTTTAATTATTTTTATATCGAGGAAACTTATTGTGTTGTTATTTTCAAGTTCATGTGTAAATTGTAATTTGAGGTGAAAATTGTTAAAAGCTGTAAGTATGGTGTTAATTTTGTCCTGTGGTACGGCGGTTATTATGTCGTCAACATATCTTTTAAAGAAAGGTATATGAAAGTTGAGATTGGGTAAGACATTGTTTTCTAAATGTTCCATGATGAGGTTGGCAAGCGGAGCGGATAATGGGGAACCCGTTGGAGTTCCAGCAGTTTGAAGGAAAAAATCGTTGTTATATTGTAGGTAGGCAGTTGTGGTACAAAGTTTGATGGCTGTTGTAAATTGAGTTTTGTTTAATGTAGTATGGTTGGTAATTATGTTCCACTTGTCATTTATAACTGTCGTGATAAGAGCTAGCGGGATGTTAGTGTATAGTGATTTTACCTCTAGAGAAATTAAACTGTGTGATGTGGGGATGTTGATGGAGGTGATGAAGTTGACGAAATCGAATGAATCTTTGACATTATCGTCATGGTTTCCTGTGACATTTGCTAATATGTGGGATATGAATTTAGATAATTTGAAATTGAGAGATTGTATGGTAGTGATAACCGGTCGGAGTGGTCTGTCTTGTTTATGTGTT
The DNA here is from genome assembly GCA_963422195.1 of Carabus problematicus. NCBI lineage: Eukaryota > Metazoa > Arthropoda > Insecta > Coleoptera > Carabidae > Carabus > Carabus problematicus. The sequence continues at coordinate 9,174,373 of OY728580.1, forward strand.
TTGGGGAGGCCGTAAATTAGGTGGTAACTGAGCATGTGTTTCATTATTTCAAAACCAGTGAACCAATTGTCCATCTTTAAATTTCTTCCGGAGTTTTAAATTGGCTCGCACATTCTCTCTACCACTGCATTGGTTTTGTTATTGGTCTGATAAGGCCCATCTGGTTGAAGACCAGCATATATTTCTAGATTTTTTATGTAATATGCCCATTGCATTTCATCAAGTGTTGCATTACAACCAATATTGAACACAAATTTGCAGTTCTTTACTAAATATTCAAAAATGGACCTGACTCAGCTATCTTGTCAAGTTTCCGTCTTTCTTCTCTTGACCGAACATCATCAAATCTCATACACTTTAGCAAAAATCTAAATCTATTTATACCCATTGCTGTGGAAAAAATAGGGTTTCCAAGGCCATCGGTTGACCAGAATTCAATAAGGTTCATTCTATTTCCATGTTTTACACCAGCTATATACAACAAACCAATTACAGCCTTTATTTCATATAGGATTGTTTCCTTTTTCCTATAGTCAAAATCTGTGTTCTGTGTTACTTTTCTTATATAAATATTTGTATTTATAACAATCTCATTTAGCATATTTAGATCAAACAATTTTAGCCAGCTTTCCATAGGGGCCTGTACACCCCGTGCATATTGATTCACACCGGATAATTGTGTAAGAATATTATGTTGCCTTGTGCGAGAATTTGGTGGATATTTGTTTTTCCATCTAGTGACATCCTTTCCCACAAGATAGTTGAGTTTTTCTTCATTTTTACAATTTTCATCGTTTTCCACTTCCTCATTTTCAACTATGCCCATTACGAGACCTTGTTCATTTTCTTCAATGTCTTGTCCCGAATGAGAATAATGATCACTTTGTTACGATTTATTTTCTATTTGTCTTGTTTCCCTTTTGTTCTGTTTTGCGTACCCCACTGTCTTTCATTTGTCCCAATGTGCATGTCGTGTAATCTGACATGCATAGTTGTTTCCTTATTTCCACTCCATCTGAGATATCGTGATAAAAATATAAGATTTAGATTCAAGTTTGAAATAGATTTAGTTCACTTACCCGTTTAATTACAGTATAATATACAGGGTGTCCCTAAAATGCGTGGACATCGCTTAACCACAGATTCCTGGTTAGAAAATAAGACGATTTAACTAAACTTACCTATATGCAATTACGTTTCGTTTAGCTAGTATTCTGGTTCAAAGTTGCTTCAAGAAAAAGTTATTTTATCCATAACTACAGAACGCTTGGATCGATTTTGATAATATTCGGTACTGTACTTCTTACGTATGTAGGTCATCTTTTAAGGTGATATTAGTTATTATCAGTGGACCATTAGTGTACGAAACACGGGTAACCCGGCATAAATCAGTCAAAAACTTTTTAATGTTAAGGCCAATAACTTTCAAAAAAATAGTTTCAGAAAGAGACATTCAATAGTAATTTTTTTGTTCTTGTTATCTGTACTGATATCTGTTAAGGTTTAGACACAAAAAAATAAAATCTGAGAGACCGCGCACTGCATTTCATAAAAAAATGTCATCTAGCAGTCTGGTTTTCTAAGAAATAAATGACGATATGATATTTATTAGTGCAATTATTTAGATTTCCTTTGATTTTTTGCAAAATGGGCACCTCGTTCACCAGATTTAAATATTTGCGATTCCTTTTTATAAGTATATATTTATCTTTCAATATTCATAATAGGTTAGCTTCCATTTTGACAAGCACAACAACGACGTTGCTTAGCTTGTACGTGTAATTAGTATTTAAAATCAGACCCGTTTATACCTAAGCATTGCATAGTATAGCGTATTTTCTATTGTTCCGCATAGACAAATATAAATCATTTAAATAATTTAAGTAGTTCAACTGTTTATTATCAATATTCAAATTATGTTCTTAAGTATAAAATAATTGTTACTCCCTAGTATCATATTTTTCCGATTACTCTTCTGTTGTTCCCGTGTAATTGTTCCTTATGTTGACCTTGGTGACAATTGCGTTATTGATGCAAGTTTTGAATCTTCTTTCTTTGTTTTTCCGACTTATCGGAGTTTTCCTTGTCGTTTTACTTAACACATTAGTGCATAGCGTCCGTTTAAACGGATCAGCTGTTATTGCTACCTAACCTTACTATTTTAGTGTATTTAGAGGTGCAGCATAGACCAATAAGTTGCTGATACTTTGCTTAACTGTTCGTGAAAGTTGATTGTGTCCTGTTTTTTATAAATTATTGTTAAAATTAAACTTACGCGATTGATGAACCCTTCACGTTTCTACGGCGTCGGCAGGCGGTAAGTAATATTTTTTTTTCTTGTAAATAGTGTAACATAGGGTGCTAAAATCTATTTTTCCATTTCAATAAAAGGTCGTACATCACTCTAGATTTGTTTTCTTTGCATAATAATAATGAATAAATATACCAGTTGTGTTTATTTATACCGTCCGTTTTATCGGACACTATGCAGAGTGTGTTGTTTGACTCATTTTAGCCTGCCGGTGCATGAAGTACTGCAATTGCTGGATGATGACGATTCTGAAGTAGTAGCGGATATATATGCTGAACCACCAGAAGATGGAATTGTTACCGACTGTGATGAGGACCAGAGCGATGATGAGCATGAAGCTGATTTGCATAATTTGGGGCCAAAAATGTTACGTACACAATGTGAAATACGCAGAAAGCACGATGTCTATGAAACATTTGAAAATATGCCTGGCCCTTCACATGAACCCAGGACCTCTGAAAACGTTGCTGAAGATGAGGATGAATATAGTTCAAGCGATGAAGAACCTCTTTCAAAGTATATAGGTCTAGAACCAGAAACACCTAAACATCAAACTAAGCCCAAAAAAGCGCCCGTGCAGCAAATAAAATGGAACAATGATAAACCAATGTTTACAATGAATGTTGCGTGCACGGAAAAACCACCTTCGCAAGATGCACAAAATTCCATTAGTCCAGTCGACTTTTTCAAACTCTTTTTTACAGATAACATACTTGAGACAATTATACACCAAACCAACACATACGCTATGCAAAAAAAAACTGGAACTAAATATGACTATAGACGAATTGTATGTTTTTATAGGAGGTTTGTTACTCTCCGGTTATGCAAAATACTCCAACAAAAGAATGTTTTGGTCTGCACTTCCAGATGTACCCAGAATATTAGCGGATATCATGAGGCTGAACCGGTTTGAGCAAATTTTACGAAACATTTCTGTCGATGAGAGTATGATCCCCTACTACGGAAAACATTATGCAAAACAATACATAAAAGGGAAACCTATCAGATTCGGTTTCAAAAACTGGGCATTATGCAGCAGTGATGGCTATATGATTAGTTTTGAAATTTATACTGGCAAAGGAGAGCAGAAAGAGAAAGTGTTTGGAATTGGTGGAGATATCGTATGCTCTTTGATAGCTGACGCAGAAATACCTCCTGGAGAGGGCTATAAGATCTTTTTTGATAATTATTTTTCATCTGCCAAGCTATTATGTCACTTGGCCGACAAAGGTTATTGTGCGACTGGAACCATCCAAGATGGCAGGACAGGTCGATGTCCCCTACCAGAAAAATCGAAGATGCAGAAAGAACGTCGGGGTGCCCACGAATTCCGAACTGATACTGATAAAAAGATTGCTATGGTTAGATGGAAAGACAATAAAGTAGTAACGTGTGTTACTAATTATGACAGCATGGACGAAGGTAGCTGCTCCAGATATGCCAGGGATAAAAGAGCAAAAATTACTGTACCTCAGCCAAAAGTATTTGCTAATTACAACAAGGGGATGGGTGGCGTTGATAAAATGGACCAGCTGGTTGCTGTTTATCGGACTAGAATGCGGCAAAGGAAATGGTATTGGCCGATTTTTGCATACTTATTAGATGTGTCTGTTACCAATGCATGGCTGCTTATGCGAAAAATACACCCTAATGATGATAAAGCATCAAGCCTCCTAAAATTCCGAAGGCAGCTTGCTAATGTTTTTCTCACCACACATGGCATTCCGTCGGCTAGAGGAAGAGTTCCAGTTGCACCCGCAGAAGACATTCGTTTCGATGGCCGTAACCATCTCATAGACTATATACCTACGGAGAGAAGATGTCGATGTTGCGGCAAAAAAGCACACTTCCAGTGCATCAAGTGCCAAATTGGGTTGCACCCAAAATTTTGCTTCGCTCTTTACCATTCTAAATGAGCCTGATAATTTTTATATTAATGTCGACTTGACCAATTAGCATAGTGTCCGTTTAAACGAACGGTCTGTATTTTTGTTAATAAATGTTGAAAAAATCTGTAAACTTTGATTTTGTGTTCCGAATGACATACTAATCAATGGCATTCAATAAAAAGTTTAAAAACAATTTCAGGGAACTTCATGCACTAATGGGTTAATGCTAAGTAAGGGAGTTTCGTTTTGACTGGGCGCACCTTGAAGGCCATAGTACAGTAATTTCTTTTCGTATGTCACGTTCTGGGTCGTACCAAGTGGATTTTTTTTGTCATTGTGACGACAAAAATCATCCATATTTTAAGGGATTTTCGACCATTCAGTGATCGCCGTGGAGAGTTCGCGAAAGTTCACGCTTCCACGGGATACCTGCCAGGGATTTATTGAAAGAAACGACGACACGAGATATTTCTATTGTTCGTACAATTTTCCCAACTGCCTGTTCTGCGTTGGTCCATGTCCACGACCTGAATACCGGAGGAGACGTCGCGGCGAAACCCCGTTCATCGCTGTTGAGCCCGCATCCATTCCCGTGGCCATCCGACGCTAGGGACCCGCTTAGACCAGTTTCCTGGAAACACGTGGTCACGCAGATAAGTGCACCAGCCCCTTTCTAGTTTTGTTTCTTTTCTTTCCCTTTTTTGTTTTGCTTATTGTCGTCCACGTGAACGTGAGACCATTTTGTATTAACTTTCTTTTCCCCCTTCATATTTAATAGATATACATATGTATATAATCTTTGTGTTCTTAAAAACGATTATTTGTTAACAACTAAGCGCCACGCGCACTTCTATTGTAATTTGATATATATATCGCGGACACGGGTGTATTCCTTTTTTTTTTGTCGCGCATTGTGTTTCCGTGTTCTCCCGCTAGGCAACGTGTCTATTCCCACCATTGTGAGCCGAAGTTGATCAGCTAAGGAGCCCGTCCCCCCACGTATTTTTCTACCTGTGCGGATTAGACACACGCGTAGTCGGGCGATCACACACTAGCGCCGTCTATTTGGTCATTTTTTTTTTTGACATTGTGCTGATCTCTCTGTTCAGCTGTTTTGTTTGTGTTTTCTTTGAACACCGTATCTTCATATTTTTTTTTGTTATTTTGATAATTTTAATTTAATTTTGCTGGTTTACATTTTCATTATTTGTTTTTACGTTATTACTAATTTATTTTATTTTGTACTTATTTATTATTTTTGCTTAAATCAAATTAAATTCATTTAACTTCTTCCTTTCAGTATTTTAGTATTTACCGCCCTTTTCCCGTGTCTTGTTGCGTTTCGAACATTTTATCCGCACCACCATCGCAGTTTGGTGGGTGCAGGTGGTAATTTTAATTGCGTGGCGCCCAAACCTAGTTATTACACCACACCCTTCTCCACTGAGAAGCTGGCAACCTTCACCCTGTGAGGACATTTGTTCGTGGCCCATCAGGCACGTAACAACTTAACAGACGAATTCGGGATCAGCAATCGAATCATTATCATCATCAGCTTATTCCATTACTTCCGAATACAGGTTTTGCAATCGAGGTTGCTCTCTTTCATAATCACTCATTTCTATAAAAATTATTTTATAGTAATATAAGTAACGAAATGCTCAGATTAGTTTTTTGACACACTTTAATTGAGCCATAAAATTCTAACCTCACTAAACACGTTAGGCCTGTCAGATCCAAGCTCCATCTACCACAAGAATTGCTAACTTTTTACAGTTTTCTACGTAAAGAAGATTACATGAGATATGAAAACATTTCTTTAAACAGTTCCAATTTAATTAATTTTAATTAATCATTCACCTGGGCCTCTCAGGCCCACGTATGCACTTTAGGGTAGAGTAGGGTAGTTCCAATTTAATTAATTTTAATTAATCATTCGCCTGGGCCTGTCAGGCCCACGTATGCACTGTTGGGTTAAGGACACTCTCGAAAAAAATATGAATGACTTAGAACCATGGAAAACACTAAAGAAATTAAAAAAGGGTATGAATTTACAAGAACTGGAAAATTTGGAACTTCCACCTCGGAAGCGCACATTTTGGAGGAGAAGAAGCAAAACCTAAGGGATATGATTGTTTACTTACCAGATCCTGACCATAAGATATTCTTCAAAGAAGTTATTGGTGATATTTAAGTTGCTTAGATCGGTTTTTAAAGAAGGCATCGGTAATTACCTAGATCGTTATTAATGTTTTTGATTTCTTGTCTTAGAACGTTCTTAATTTTTCATTTTTATTTCGAACTATTGTGAAAATTGTGCTTTACTCTTTGTTACAATTCCGTAGCTTTTGTTATTTTGCAATAAATAAAGAGAAAAAAATATGTGTGCCGCTCATTTAAACCAACTACCCTATATGCAGTTAAAAATGCAATTACCTCAGTTTGAACTTTATGGCACTTAGACCGTTATTTATTCCAGTAAAATGAGTTCCTTCTAGGCAAGGACGAAGTTTCTCTAGTGACCAGACAAGAGCAAGATCCTCTCTCTCTCTCGGTACTCGAATAATTTCTATTTTGTCGGTCCAAACCCACTTCCGGTTCTTACGTAGAGGTTCTGTCAGAGGCGAAATAATAATGGAGTTGTGTGGGTGAAGTACCTTGTTGACGGGAGTCGAGCAGCAAACCAGAGTATCGTCCATATAGGGGCGGAAATAAAGGATTTCTCGGAAGAAAGGGGCTGACGAGCACGTGTACGTTGTCTTGTGGAGGACCAACGTCCTTTACCGGCTGACTCACCTCGGTGGTGGAAGAGTTTACAGAAGAATACCAGAACCAGCCAAGGATAATCCCGATCACCACGTGAACGAGAGAAAACGCCACGTCACCGGCCAGCAAGCCACGACCGCACTTATCGGACATTTTGCAGAAATATGGTTATAATCTCCGAAACATTTGTTAGCGTAGCGTTCCATTCAAGAAGGAAGTAACTTTTTCAGGGTCAACTCGAAGACCTTATTTATCAACAATGTATCCTAAGTATTGTAATTCTGAGCGACAGAACTGGTATTTGTCCGGAATCAGAATTAAGTCAGCTGCTGCTGCCGTCAAATAGTTTTGTCAATATGGGCAGATGATCCTTGAAATCTTCCATTATGACGATGATATCATTGAAATAAACAAAAACGTATGGTTCGAGGTCCGTTCCCAAAACTCTGTCGTTAATTCGAACTGCATGTGTCGAAATTGAAACAATCCGCAGCCTAGAATGGTAAAGGCGGTAAAATCACGGCTCGCTTCATCTACAGGTATTTGCCAGTATATCAACTTAATATCTAATGAGCTCAAATATTTTGCTCCTTGCAGATGATTCAATATAGCTGATACGTAGAGAATGGGGTATGCATTTTTCTTGGTTATCTTATTGAAGCGTCGGTAGTCCACACAAAAGCGGAATGTACCGTCCTTTTTTGGTACCATGTGTATTGGCGACGACCACGGACTGTGTGAAGGTTTGATGAATATTTCTTTAATCATATCTAATTTTAAATCAAAATTCTTCTGCATCGCAGGAGACACTGGGTAATAACGCTGTTTAATCGGCGCCGAATCGGTAGCTATCTTGTACTGTACTAAGTTCATACATCCAAGTAACGTAGGCATTCGTTTCCAGTTGGCGTTAAAAACTCCTCGAGACGCTGATGTTGAACTGTGGTAAGATCTGATGCCGGTTTCGGCGTAGATCGGTGCTATCACGGCAAACTTCCACTCGTCACGTCGGAGATCTAGTACGATTTCCATCGCAAGCCAAAAATTCATACCCAGTATGATGAAACTTGAAACATCAGGCACGACAGCGAATCGGATAACTTTAATCTGTCCCATTAGTAGGACTGGTACGGTGATCGATCCTAGGTTTTCGCAGAGTTTCCCATTCGCTACTTTACAGTGTGACTTATCTGTTTGATCCAACGGAAGATTCAGATGCTTTAGTAAGTTTCAACCCGACTTGCTAATAACAGAAAGCGATGCTCCGGAGTCGAGTAAGCCGGAAAGTTTAATGTCGAAAATTAAAATTTACAAATATGGACGCTGATCGCCTTCTAAGTGCGATAAGATGTAATTTACCACAGCCATATTGCCTTCTAGTAATTTAGTTGCTAATGACGAAGCAGGTTGGGATACGACGCGCACTTTCAGTGCAGTGCCGGACCGTTTCCCGAACATTTAGAGCAGTTGGTGATAACATTTGGCTTCTCACGGCGGTTGTAGTGTGTTCGTCTGGCCTCGGTACAGTTTGCTTATATATTTCATAATTCCAGCACTTGAGAGGTGAGCGTATTGATAATCCCATGGCTTCTACGTATATGTTCTCCAATTGTCTGCAAATTTGGCCTAGTTCTGCTACCTTCTGTACTGTTTGTAGACTAAAGCGCTGTTGCAGGTACGGCTGCAGATTTCGACGTATATACACTAGTCGCTACGACTCAGCTGGTCGTGTACTCAGTCGTTTGAATAGTCCTTCCATATTTGCTGTAAAGATAGAGACTTTTTTCTCCGTTGCCTGGAGTTCAATTTCTAATCTCATCCCATAAGCTGAAATCACAGTTGGCCATTAAAAAGGTGTCTTTGAGTGAGGTATCAGATCATGCCAACTGTATATGGTGGTTCTGATAACTCTAAACCAGATAAGGGTGACCTGAGAGAAGAGTTCAACGGACGATGAGAATAATTGAAGTTTATTGACACCACGGTCTGAACACAGCTCGTTAATACGCTCGAGGAAGTTTGACATCTCCGGTTCGCCATCATATGTTACGTTCCATTTGTATATTGGGAATTGCGACTTGGAAGAAATAGTACGGGCAAGTGCGAAGGTAAGGTTGCAGGAATTTTGTTCTAATGCCCTTGCAAGGCGTATCTCGATCAATTCAACGGGGGTTTCCCTATCGCTGGCTGTTGTCTCAGATAGGGTTGGCGGCGTTTCCGCGAAAACATCGTCTTCTTGATCTACGACTTCTTGTTCATCCATTAAGTTGGCTGATGCTTTTACCGTAAATTTGTACGTCTCCAGATAATCCTTACAATCTGTCTTCAGACGTTGGATCCATTACGCGTCCCTAGCGTTTATGAACATGTGTCAGTCAACTTCCAATCCGTGCATATTTATTCAAGGAATTGTTCTCGTCAAAATTATCGTTCATCGTTTTAAGTTGATTTAGTTTTTTAGCGCAGATTTTAAGTTCGGCTGAGGGATCAAGAGGAAACTCGAGAAAAGCTATGGGTTCTTCATCTGTCTCTGTTCACATGTAATTGCGAAGACGTATTCGCTTATCTGCAACATTCTCAACTGACGAGATCTCTGGAATTGATATTTCATAGGATAGCTCATCAGAAAGCAGTCTGTTCGGAACCATTTTGATACTCATACAATAACGTTGGGCGCCAAATTAGTCACGTGCCCAGAAGGGACACGAACAATTGTTCTCGTCAGGACTGGGGTTGCTGGCCTCTCAGTGGAGACGGTGGTGGTTCTTGGTATAAGGGCGCTACGCAATTTAATAGTTGTACCTACACCACTCTAAATTATGATTACTAACATATGTGGTCACGGTTTTAATGAAATAATTAATAGTTTGTGGTAGCTTAGTTGGTTTCTACAATAAATATTTTCTTCAACATCAAACATAACTAAGTAGCTTGTTCCAATCTCTTGGGGACCAGAGAAATTTACCGTTTTATCACTTCTGTTCTTAAGTAATTTTACAAATACGAGTTCTATAAGTTTATGCCAGCAGAATGTCACCGACATGACATTGTCCTGTAGTGAAACAATTTTTGTTTAATTCTGTTATAAATTCTATTTTGCCTACTGTTAATAAAAGTGTCAAAGGCAAAGTCAAATTAAATAAAATTGCTAAAGTTGCAAAATAAATGTACTGTACAATATGTAGCATGTCTTCTATTTTAGTCAAATTTCTTGCAGTATGTACCAAAAATACTTTTCCAAAAACCGACATACGATATCTCTGCTTTCAAAAAGACCAACTTAGGAAATAAATAGATTCTTTTTTGTGACTACATCATAGAAATGTGACAGTACAAGGCTAGCTCCTGTCGTGTCAATAGAAAGTTTGGTGGTAACATCAAAGTATTGTCATCGTTGATTGCCGGAAACATAATGCGGTTACATGATGTGATAAGTATACTCTGTCAAAAATTGAACAACTTCTACATACTGCTGACGAGCAGGATGGTAGCCGGTAAAAGTTTGAAACAAAATTCGTGATGAACTTTCTTTCATAATTTTCTTTCTCAATGTTATGGCATTCACGTACTACTTTGTAGATGTTAAGTCACACACGAAATACACTTTTGTAATCAGATGCTATAACGGATGAGGTTCTAGATACAATTATATTCGTTTTATCATACCCGACTGTAATAATGTTTTAATGATTTTAATAATTATATTCAAATATTTAATCAAAAGAACATATTTTATAATAACAATTTTATTTAAACTTTTGAAGAACTCCTTTTTCTCGAATTGTTCTCAGCAGGAGAATATCATTAATAGGAAGGCAAACACTGTCTGCCCACTCAATAACTAAATTGAACGAGTTGATAACTTTATCAATATCAAACATTTGAGCATTGTTACTCTCGTCAAAATTTTCTTCGACATGTTCCATAGGTTTAATGTTCATAACGAAATCCAAATCATGAACGTGTGATAGTTCATTGTGTCCTTCCGCCCAATCCATTATTTCATCATCAGTTGCGACATTTTCTCTGATTACAGAATTGAATAATCAAACAATAGGAATATCATGATCTTCTGTAAAATGGCCAATTGGTAAATTAAAATTAGTATCTTGAGAGGATGAGTACAACTTAAATGTATTTACAATTACACTCTGTGGAACTTCGTTCCAAGACTCCACTGCCATATAAGCTACATCTTTAAGCGTAATGCAGTTTAAAGCAATCTTAATATCCTCAAATTGAGACGCTAATGTTCTGGTCGAGTGGTTGTAGGTAAGGGGTCATATTTGGAGGCAAAAACAAAATTTTGGTATGTTCATTTTCAATTGCCCCATGACACGTTGCATTATCGACGATTAGTAGAGCTTTTATAGGTATTTTTTTTGACGTCAAATACGATGTTACTTCAGGAATAAATTGCTTCAAAAACCATTCCTCAAATAAAGCATTTTTGGATGATCGATAATATAATGGAATTGTAATATTTTTAATGCACCTTGGGCGAGCTACCTTTCCTATCATTGCCACGCAAATTTTGTATTCGCGCTCGGCAATAAGTAGCGGGCGACGTTCGCCCGATAATAGCCGGTGGCGTCAGTGGAGTGGGGAGGAGTTCGATCTGTCACCTGTATGTCAGTAGTGCACACGTTGGGAAAATAAATAATTATAGTGGGCGCCACGCACTCTTTCTTCGGAATCCCCTCCAGTATACGGAAAAACACGAGTACGTATGTTTTCGGGAGAGAGGAGTTATGTCGCGCGAACAGCGTGAGAACAAAGAAAACACGTGAATCCCAAAGAACAAGTGAATTTAATTTAACTTAAATTTATATACAGAAAAACCAAAACCCGAGAATAACATTATTTTTGACCGAAATTGTCCTTAAAAACTAAATGCACGTGAATGAGATGAAGATGAAATTATTCTTATTTAACTAAATTTACAAATTTCCTAGAGTTACTGTATTTCGTCAGAACTAATATACAACGTAATACCGTCTGTTAGACATGGGAGAAGCTGACAAAATAGCGCCTCTACGGGGTTAACATGGTAGTTAGGGGCAAAATAGTACTCATCTGGGAGTCGTGTTGTTTCGGATGGTACACGGTGTCGCGGTGATGAACGCAGATACCCCGGAGACGGCTGGATGGCTGTCCAAAAGAACACGTCCTCGGATGGTCCGAACTATGGTCACGTGGTTAGGGCCTGAAGGTTCACAGACGCACGGGCGGAATCCTCGACTTGGAGTAACGTCGCAGAACACGTGTGGTCAAATCACGGCGACACCGATAATAATTCGCGAACACACACCGTATATTCTCTCTGTGAGTAAAACTCCCCCCGTAAGGGTAAATTCTGGCTTCCAGCGATAAATACTAAATTCTGGAAACGTAGATACAAAACTTTTGGAGAGAAACACTGTTTTCTCTTCAAGACTCGCTACCACACACACTTTTTTTTTTTTCGGAAAAACGGCCAGAACCAAAACTACCTTCGTCCAAGGTCGTGAATATCGTTAAGTTATTTTTACATAAATCTACGGAATGTACTTGTCGTAATTGGTTTCTGAACTTATATGGAAAATAACGTTACATCATCATTAAAGGTAATTTGTGATTTCCTGTGGCATTAATACAGGACATTAAAGGGATCCTTTCCTTTCTATTTTTTCGTCCAGGGGCTGTTACTTCATTTCGATGAACATTAGTTTTATATGTCGATCCTTTATACACTAGTCCTGTTTCTTCACAATTATAGATTTGCTCCATGCTGTGTTGGTTTTCATTAATTATCTCTAAATTTTTCTAACAAACTTGGAATTTTTTTTCACCGGACATAGTTAATAACGGAATGCCATGTCTTTTTTGAAGTTCTTCACCCGCCCATCACTTCTCAAAAATGTCCCAGTAAATCCCATGCGAACATAAATTTCCTTATCCTTTAATTTTAAAATTGCATTTGTGACGATATTTTTCAAGTCTCGCTGTTGTACAAACCACATATATAAAGCTTGCTCCATTTTTTTCGAGATTGTCATCAGATTTTTCTGTTTTGGTACATTGCAGCATGAGGCGACGTAGGATTCTAAGTTTTCTTTATTTTTCACAATTTTCGAAATTGTTGATTTATCCACATTAAATTCAACACAGTGCTTTTTTCCATTTTTCATTCTTTAGCAGGGTTGAATAGTTTATTTTATCGAATGACAAATAAAAATTACTACACTGGTTTATGTAAAACTTTGTTTAACAAAGGTGACTATATCGAATGACAGAAAACTAAAATTGTTTACTATATCAAGGTGTTACGTGCCTGATGGGCCACGAACAACTGTCCTCGCCAAAGGTGAGGGTGCCGGACTCTCAGTGGAGACGGGGTGGTTCTTAAAGAAAGATATGGGCGCCACGCAATTAAAATGTTCCCTACACCTCGCCAAATTGCGATGGTAGGCTGGACAAGAAGGAGACAGCTTGGCAATAAAGTCTCAACGAAGGGGTTGGAGTGAACAAGGCGTTAATAACAAAATAATACTAATCAAAATCAACTAATTTAATAATGAATAACAAAAAAAAGGGAGAGAGAGCAAATAAATAACAACAATGATAACAAGATGAACAGAGAAAAATTAATTGAACAAAAATAAAATAAGAAATAATATAACAAGCAAAATAAACCAAATTAAATAATTATTAAATAAATGACGGTGAACTAAATTATACAAAATTATGACCCGGATGTTCCAGAATTACAGAGAAGAAAGAAAGAGAAGAAAAGATAATAAACTCAGAGTCTGGCCCACTTAGCTCGCACGTGGTCGTAGAGCTGGTCCGGACTGGTCGGCGGTCTGCGGGACTCGTGGCGTATGAGGGTGTCTCTCGTCCTAGGGCGCGGAAATCACGCCTCAGGGCTGCTGAACCAAGTCAAAATCCGTCACGACTCACAACGGCGGCGGAAGACGCTAGGCGGAGGTCGTTCTGGGCACCAGGAAAATACTGAATCCCCTTACGGGAGTCCGTCGAAGAGTTGTATCGCTTCGAGCAACGATCACACAAAAACACTTCGAAACGGTGATTTCGTTTTACTAAATCCCCTTTACGGGCAACTTCAACACGAAGTTAAAACAACGTAAAACAAAAAAAAGAAACGTAGTTCGCACAATGCCCTTGGCCTGTCTTTTCAAGTTTCAAAACAAAAATCTGACTGGCTGTCAACCGGAAACAAGTTGACTTAAGTAAAGAAGAAAAAGGAAGGAAGAACATGTAAGAGAGAACAATAGATAGGAAGTTACTTAAATCAGCGCCAAAATGTCTAGTTTGCCGTCAAGGTCACAGAAAACAAACGTTACACAGGGAAAGTAAAATATTTATTCTGAAATGTAATTATTACTGTAATCAATCAAGCAAAATAAATAAACACAAGGGTTTCCTCGGAATACGTATATAATTTTCCTACTGAAATAATTACGGCCGTATATTATACCAATAAATTAACATATGAAAGTTGTGCTGACTGATTTAGTTATAGTGTAAGCGGGTCTCTATTCCTAATTAAATTGTAGAAACAAGTAGACTTCATTGTTTTGATTGACAGTGTATGCGGTAGATAACCTAAGAATGAATAAGTATGGTATTATTATAAATGAAAGAAACAGATAGGTGAGTAAAATTATGACTCTATATTTTATATTAAACTACAGCAAGGTAAGATGGGATGGACTAATTTTATTTTCATTTCAAATAGTGAACGACAGCACACTATGACACGTGACGCAGAAGTAAGAACATAACACAAACAAAACGGAAAAGAGACAATAGTAGAGAAGACAAAAATAATCGTAACAAAGGGTTGCTTATACCAAAAGTTTTTTTTTATCAAAGGTGACTGTATCGAGTGTTTACTGTATTTGGAAAAAATATACACACATGTTTTTATGTGCACTGTGCCCCCCACATAGGGGAAATTACAAAGTAACAATTTGTATTAATACTTATTTGAAAAAAAATTATTAATTTTTCATATTCTTCCCAAATAATTTTCAGTCCTGTCTTATTTTTTTGCGCCTGCTTTGCTTATTTTTCTAAATGTTCGTTTTCTATTCTTTGCTTCACATGTGTGTTTGTCAGTATTTCAGTCGTTTTACGTTTTCTTACAGATTTAACTCTTTCGCTTCTTCATGCCTTGGAATAAGGTCTTATCATTTCTGGAGTTACCTTTGATTCTTCAATATTCGGTTCTGCGCATGTGGATGTGCCTGGAGAATTGTCAATTACTAGCAAAACAAAATCGGTAACACTTGCTGCAATAAAATCATGTTCACCGAAAACGTTTTTATTAAATGGATAAATACCAGTTTCACGAAATCCAGAAATGCAATTACTATTTGTAAATGCATGTTGGAAGCATTTTCCTAGAATCTCTGCTATATCATAAATACCAATGCGTTTGCCTGGATGATTTATCATCCAACATCTACATGCATCATTGTACTATTTTTTTAGTGGACCGTAAACACATTTAGCAAGTGGTTGAAGCTTATGGCTGGTATGTGGAGGCAAAGTCAATAATGTTATACCAGAATTTTTAGCTAATTGAATAACTTATTAAAGATGCAATAGTTGGAATTTGGACAGGAAAGTCAGAAATAAAACACTTTCAGACGTTAAGCTGACGTTTCGGTATATTTGATACCATCTTCAGAGCTTCTTATTTTTACAGGTTGCAAGATCCTTGTTGATATTGGCCCACTGTTTAAGCTTCCTTGCCATAGGTAGTGGTGATATCGTGAAGGAATCCCATGTTGAAAAAACTCCGATAGATGAGATAATTTTATTATAGTTCCATCCTCACATGATTCATTTCAGCAAGAGATTCTCGACCGTCCACAGCCCTGAATACTTGGGAGCGAGTTTGGCTGCGTATCCCCTGGCGGCTGCTGAGAGGGGATGCTCCCGTCTCATCACCAAGTCTCCCTCCTGGCACTCCCAGTCGCGTCGGCGTCGGTTGAAGTACTCGCTCTGTCGGGTGGCTGCGTGGCTGAGGTTGATCCTCGCGAGCTCTTGAGCATCCTGTAGCTTCTCCATGCGGTCCACGTGATCGGCCGGTACTGCTTGGGGTTCGCGTTATTCTTCGTCCTCTCCCTGCGTGGCCTGGTGGTACTCCCCCGGGAGCACGAGTTCGTGTCCGAAGTTCAAGTAAGCCGGTGTGTACCCTGTAGACTCGTGTCGGCTAGTGTTGATGGCGGTCATCAACTCCGGTAGATACTGCCCATGCCCGTTGGTCCGCCTCGCAGTACTGTGCCAGCATGGGTTTCAGTACCCGATTGACCCGTTCCACGAAGTTCGCCTGCGGTGTGTACGGCGGTATCAGGCGGTGGTGAATCCCCAGAGCCGTCAGGGTTTGCTTGAAGACCTGATTTTTGAACTCTGTACCATTATCGGTGATGACCACTCGGGGGCATCCGTAGCGGGCCACGATTAGCTTTCGAAACGCGGTAGCAATGGTTTGTCCAGTTGCTTTCTTTAGGGGACGGCATTCCACCCATTTCGTGAGCGATCCTGGAACGCAAGCAAGTATGCGTGCCCTTTGTGTGATCGAGATAACGGCCCTACAATATCAGTAGCCACGGTTT
The DNA here is from genome assembly GCA_963422195.1 of Carabus problematicus. Classification (NCBI taxonomy): domain Eukaryota; kingdom Metazoa; phylum Arthropoda; class Insecta; order Coleoptera; family Carabidae; genus Carabus; species Carabus problematicus. The sequence continues at coordinate 9,190,971 of OY728580.1, forward strand.
CCCACGGACCTGCTATCGCTGGTGGTCGCATTAATCCTGGTACAGCCTGTTGTGTTGCTTTAAAGTGCTGACACGGTTGACACTGGCGCACGTAACTGCGGATGTCCTTGGTCATTCCCAGCCAGTGATACCGTAATGCGATCCGTGTTAATGTTTTGGCGATTCCCAGATGTCCGGCGTCAGGGCGGTCGTGGTTTTCTTCCAGTATTTGGCGGCGTAGGGGCGGGGGGACACATAGTTTTCATTCCCTGTCTTCATTCGGTTCAGTGATGTCCGTGGGGTCCCAGAAGCGTCGAAACAGACGTCCATTGTTAATACGGTAATCGGGGTGATCCTGGGGTCGTTCCTGTACCTCTGCAAACATTCTCTCATGCCATAGAAGTGGATTTCCCGCCATGTTCAGTTCTGGGCAGTCTGCATCTTCTGTGTACGGAAGTGGCTGTCGGGACAGCGCATCCGCGACCTGGTTCATTGTTCCCTTCCGGTACTGAATGGTACAGTTAAATTGCTGCAAGAATAACGCCCACCGTGCAAGCCGACCGGACGGGTTTTCAATGGAGTGTAGCCAGCGTAGTGCCTGGTGATCGGTGATTACGGTGAAGTGGTATCCTTCAAGGTATGGTCGCATTTTCTGCACAGCCCAGACCACGGCCAAGCACTCCTTCTCAGTGACGGAGTAGTTACGCTCGGAATCCGATAGGGCGCGACTTGCGTAAGCTACTACGCCGATTTTGTTTCCAGTTCGTTGGATGAGAGCGGCTCCCAAGCCGTAATTGAAAACGTCTGGTTGCAGTTCGAAGGGTTGGCTGAAGTCGGGACAGGTGAGCACCGGTGCGCTAGTTAATGCCGCTCTTAACTTTTCAAAGGCTTCTTGCTGGGCGTCCTCCCACTTCCATGGCTGTGCTTTCCTCAACAGCTTGGTCAAGGGAGCTACAAGATTAGCGAAGACCACCACAAAGCGCCTATACCATGACGTTGCCCCGAGAAACTGCCGTAGTTGGCGTACTCGGGTTGGTGCCGGAATTTCGATGATGGCCGCGACTTTCGCGTGGTCCGTTTTTATTCCATCTGCCGTGATCACGTGCCCTAGGTACTGGATGGAACTTTGAGCAAATTGAGATTTCTCCGGATTGATTTGCAGGTTCGCTTTCCGCAATCGGCGGAACACCTCCTTCGGATGCTCCATGTGTTCGGAGAGAGTCGAACTTAACACGACGATGTCGTCCAAATACGCAAACGCGTGTGGTTCCATCTCCGGTCCGATAACCTCGTCTAGTAGTCGTTGGAAGGTGGCCGGTGCCGCGTGCTGTCCGAACGGCATGACTCGGAACTGATACAAACCCCGACCTGGTACTGTGAAGGCCGTCAATGGACGACTTTCTGGTGACAGTGGGACTTGCCAGTACCCATGTTTCAAGTCGATTGTAGAAAAGTATCGAGCTTTCCTGAGGCGGTCCAAGATTGTGGTTATGTAGGGTAGTGGATAGGCGACTTTTCGGTTACTGCGTTGAGCCGTCTGAAGTCAACGCAGAATCGCGGCTTACCGTCCTTCTTGCGTACAATTACCACAGGGGAACTCCACGCGCTGTGTGAACGTTCGATGACACCATCTTCTAATATCCGCTCGACTTCCTCATAAATCACTGCTTGCATTTTCGGATTGCAGGGCTGATAGCGTTGTTTGACGGGTGTTGGGTCGGTTAGTCGTATATGGTGAGCTACTAGCTGCGTGTCCCCTTTCATTTGCTGAAAGTTAGCGAGTTCACTAGCTAGAAAGTCAGTCATCTCTAGTTCTTTGGTTACCGGGCTTGGTGGTGTTGGATGTACACTGCAAGTGTGCTTGGGCGTGACTGTTGGATGACAAGTGACGTGCTGATCCCTGGCGTTGATTGTCATCCAATACGCGCAAATGGCGTCCATGCCCAACAGCACGCGGTTGTTGAGCGTGGGTAGGCACATGAAAGTCATTTGTCTCCAAATATCCCCAATCAGGCATCCCACGGTACATTCCTCCTGTATGTCCGTGGTGATGCCGTTCGCCATTCTTGCTTGCGTGAAGCGGGCGGGTCGGTACTGAGCACGTTGGGTGCAGAGTGCTTCAAACAGTCTTTCGTCCACGTATGAACACATGGCACCAGTGTCGATAAGTGCGGGGCCAGTCCAATTGCCGATGGTGGCTTTGATAAAAATTCGCCCGTCCGGGATGGGGTCTGCATTCAGTGATGAGATGGTATTGTGGGAAGGCGGAGTGTTAGTGCGGAGTTTCGGCTGATCTCCCTCCTTTACTTACCAGCCGAGGGGTCGTTTCCCGACTTTGCAGCACACGTGCAGTCTCGAGACATGACTCCTTGGGTTCCACACCGGGAACCGAATTTGATCGGTGTTGCGGTGCACCGGCCACGCCAATGTCCTTCTTATCCACATCGCCAGCACGCCTTTCTCGGATCGTATGTTCTGCTAGTTGGTTTCGGTGTCGCTTGTGTGTGCACACTGGCTAGCCGGGCGGGGCTGGCTTTAATCAGGTCCTTCTGCAGTTCTTCGTACTCCGCGATCTCTAGACTCGGCGTGCGAATATCTGCGACATCTTTTCGTCTGATGTGTTGCCTGTATTCGGGTAGCATGTTAGTATATATGCGATACAAGGATAGTTCAGGGGACATGTGGCCATGTCTGCGGATCAGTGTCTGTATGTCTACCATGTAGTCGCGGCCTTTCTCCCTGGCTTTCTGCTTCCGTCGACTAATATCTTCTTCTAAGTGCAACTGATAGTCAGGTGGTAAGAAGAACGTGCGAAAATCTGTCACGAAGACCGTCCACTGTTGCCAGGTGTCGCAATACTTCCGGTACCAGAGCAAGGTCGTGCCCCGTAGCAACTCTGGTATGGCAAGTAGCAACTGTTCCCCCGTCAGATGGTAACTAGCCTTCAGTTCTTCTACTCGTTCCAAGAAGGCGACTGGATCGGTTTTACCATCGAAGTGGATGTTCCATTTGCGCACGGTCTCACATACGTGTACCGGAGTCCGTAGTGTCGGCGTTGCATAATAATACTCAGCTGGCGGTGGTATGAAAGGTGGTGCTGGCGATGCGGCTGGGGTGCTAGCGTTGAAGGTTGCGTCTGCTGCATCGTTTTCCAGTATGTGCTGAGTCAGGTTAATGAGTCGGCGTCGTAGTTCGTGCACGCCTCCACTCGTGCTCAAACCAAACCTATTGAGCTCTCGTTCAAGCGCCGGTCGCGGTAATTCGTACACCCAGCCAGTCCTGGCTGGTGCTTGCGGAGTGCAGAAAGTTGCGGTTGCCAACGACGGTGGTGCCGATGGTGTCCGGAAGACTGCCTGGCATACTGTTTATTTTTTTGAAGTCCCCGTTCGGGCGCCAATTTGTGACGCTCTCTTGTATCGCGGGTGTCGGATTGTTCGGGCGCCAATCGGTTTAATGCCAGGATAGTACAATGGAGATCAGGGTAGTGGAAATAAATAACACAGTCTATTCAATATATTAGGTAGTGACGTGCACTACGTAACGTAGCTATGGTAGTCAGTGATTTTAATAATCACGCATATAAACAATACACCTTTTTGCAATACAATAAATTATTATACATGTGACACTTGAACAAGAAATACAACCAATTATTAAACCAGCATCTATGATACATTGAACAAGAAATACAATCAATTAATAAATCGGCATTTATCATACATCGAACATGAAATACAATACTCGGGTTTCGGTACCAGGTCGGTTACTGATAACTTGACAACAGGACTATTGCGCAGTGTCAAGCAACAGATGGCAGAGACCACAACAGGACTATTGCGCAGTGTGGCGGTACCAGACCGGTTACTGATAACTTGACAACAAGACTATTGCGCAGTGTCAAGCAACAGATGGCAGAGACCACAACAGGACTATTGCGCAGTGTGGCGGTACCAGACCGGTTACTGATAACTTGATAACAGGACTATTGCGCAGTGTCAAGCAACAGATGGCAGAGACCACAACAGGACTATGGCGCAGTGTGGCGGTACCAGACAAGTTACTGATAACTTGACAACAGGACTATTGCGCAGTGTCAAGCAACAGAATACAATATGGTTACTTCTGCAACTGTGCAGAAGCAACACTCAATAATACACAATAGACACTGTCGTACCAGGCGGCACAGTAAATTAAGATACGGAAAACTTTCTTACCAAACGGTTCGGATGTAGCGGCGGTCGGAGAGTAGAACACTAACTGCCTATCATGCATTTCGGTGGGCTATTTATACCCCGGAGATACGCGCATGTTTCAACCCTGTATGCGACTAGTCAGTTCGACTGAGTAGTGTCTTGGTTCGTCCGGAGCGCGAGAACGGACCGCATTAATTGGTGCGCTAACGGTCATTGCTCTGTGAACAATAGTCTTTTTTTCACAAAAAAAGACTTTGTCACAATATATACAGGGTGTAGAGAAAGTAATGCAACAAGGCTATATTTTTGTTATTATTGAATTTAGACAAAAATGTTTCAGACAAAAGTTACATGGTAAAAAGTACTTTATATTTCTGTGACCTTGAAATTCTCTTAAGCCATTACGCGCATGCGTTACGTTGTGCAACTTTAATTTTTTAAATAGCAACATACCATTTTGACTAAATTTTTGGAATCAGAAAGACTTTTTACTTCCGGTAGCATAAAAATTGTGATGGGTTACATAATCAAATTTTTAAGAAAAATAGGTATTAATTTAAGGTATTTAAGTAAAACTTAAGGAATAATCAGTTTACCTTTGTTTGATTAACAAGTGATAAGTGACAACCAACGCAATTTTCATAATTTTTAGCTCATCGACCTCCTGTTGAAGAGCTATAGTGTTCGGTACGATGTCTGTAGCATCTTCCGATTTCAAAAATTTTTGCACAGAAATCCCGGACAGACCCCCTGGATCACGAATTGACTATTACAACATATGTCCGTATGTATGTCGCTCGTCCGCTCGCTCTCTCGTACGAGATTTTTTGTTCCACCCAGATCTCCTAAACTACCCAACGGATTTTTATGAAATTTTTTCTGCAGATACGTGTTATGGTCTAGTTGTGCAAGGTACATTATATTTTTGAAAGTTTTCCTTCGTACTTGAGAAAAAAAATATTTTCCAATATTTTTTCAGTTTAATTTTTTTTCTGCGTTATTTTTTATTCAATTGTATTCAAAATTTTCATGCATATGCAGGAAGTGGAACAATATTTTTCCATATTTTTTATTTCGAAAAATTATGTAAGGCCATTGGAGAAAAAAATATTTTTTAATTAAAAATTGAACAAAAGAAGATCAATGTATTTATAGTCGGCTTAGTTTGCTTTGCTTTTGTCAAGAGAAGAAAATGTATTCATACTTGTTTTAAATTTGTTGTTTTGTTTGCGACCTGGGCACCTAGGATTTTAAAAGTGAATCTGAATAAATAATAATTTGTGATATATTCAGACTTGCACATACGTCGATGAGCTGCAGACATGTATGTCTGTATACATTCCTAGTTTTAATTGTTTAGCTGTCACATCACTTGTTAATCAAACTGATTAAAAGTTATTTTATCCATAACTACAGAACGCTTGGATCGATTTTGATAATATTCGGTAATGTACTTCTTACGGATGTAGGTCATATTTTAAGGTGATATTAGTTATTATCAGTGGACCATTAGTGTACGAAACACGGGTAACCCGGCATAAATCAGTCAAAAACTTTTTAATGTTAAGGCCAATAACTTTCAAAAAAATAGTTTCAGAAAGAGACATTCAATAGTAATTTTTTTGTTCTTGTTATCTGTACTGATATCTGTTAAGGTTTAGACACAAAAAAATAAAACCTGAGAGACCGCGCACTGCATTTCATAAAAAAATATAATCTAGCAGTCTGGTTTTCTAAGAAATAAATGACGATATGATATTTATTAGTGCAATTATTTAGATTTCCTTTGAATTTTTGCAAAATGGGCACCTCGTTCGCCAGATTTAAATATTTGCGATTCCTTTTTCATATTCTCGTCTCTCATGAAATTTCTTATTTTTCCGACGAAAGTTCATAAAATCTGCTATAATTAGAACAAACAAGAAAATGAATTTGCTGCTGGGCTGGCTTCACTTGAACTACACCATTTACTTTTTAATTGTAGTTTAAACTCTGCACTTAGTATTTGCTTTGGTATAAACTTCAATTTTTAGTACTTGCTTCTATATACCTCACTATATAAAAGCAAATGCTAAATGCATAAAGCTTTTACTTTCAGATGAAGGCAATGCTTGAGTATTTATTTCATTTCGAAGCATTTACTTGAAGTAAAAGCTAATGCTTTTTTTATTCATACCCCTCATACTTGTTCATTTATTCTGTGTAGTTACTGCATATTATTTTTCCTAGTTTATACCTAATGATGTTATATAAAAACTAGACGAAAATTTCGTGTGTGGCCTTATTATAGTTTATACAGTGTGTCCCAGCGACTACCAGACATAGGAAAATTAACATTGGGAAATTATGTAAAGATCAAATATTGCTATGTCCGTGTCTAAACAAGTGATTTATTAACTAAATTAAATAAATATACATTACTATCAGATTGCTGTTATTTTTCGAATAGCTCTTGTTGCGTCGAATATGTATAAGCAAAATATTTATGTTTTTTAAGAGTGCGGTGAACATACGAGCGAGATACAACGAGATTATTTGCAATTTCTCTCACAATCGGCTTCAACTGCTGCCAAAATATCTACTTCCTTGTTAAGATTCTGGTTTTCATCTCTATTCCTTTTGCAAAGGTACCCAGTTTCTCTGAATTGTTTTACAATTCGTGCAATTATGTAATTGTTAAAATGAACACTAAAAAGCTTGCAAGTTCTTCGCAAACTGTTACCTACTAAATTTCATGTTACCATTTGAATTTTTTCTTCGGTTATATACACATTCATTATGAAATATTTGAAAATATATTATTAACAATTTTAAATAAATTTCTTTTAAATAATTATGTAATATGAAAATTATTTGACAGAGGTAAATTTCTGTTTGTTTTAAATCTTTTGTTTTGGCCACTCAGAAAGAATACATATAGCTTAAGGCAATAGTGGATCCTTATATAATTTCCCTATGTCTGGTAGTCGCTGGGACACACTGTATGTATTTATATAGTGTATTGTGTATGTATTACGCAATATAACAGTCATGCATAAAATGCCACTGACCATGATGACACGTTAAATACAGTGAAATATTTATTTTTAAACAAAATGAATCTGTTGAACACAAAATAAATTCATTTTAATATTTGCTATGAAAACAACCATTGTATTATTAAGTATATTTTGTTTTATATTATTAATTGTAAGTTTCCCTTTTTCTGGCCCTAAAATTTGTCCGCACTGGGCGGTTGCCTACGATGTACATTTGTACATGTACGATTGTGAAACTAGGGATAAATTAATTCAAAATAAAATATTAGAAATGCAGTATTTAATAATTGAGAATTAATATGATTATAAAAATAAGGAATGGAATCGAGGGGCTTATTTATGCTCGGTTTCAGAAATCAAGTAACAGTAAATTCATAAAAGCAAATTTGTTTGACATTTCGTCCTTTGGGCTTCAGTATACAGAAATCTGAAATTTATCTTATTTTCAGGGTTCTGTTCAAGTTCCGACAATTTTGAAATTTCATTTATTTTAATTTTGTTGAAAAAGAAAAGAATTGGATCCAAATGGCCATAATAAATGATTCTATTTATTGAAATAATTTTTCATAACGAAGGTAAAAATTCAGCGACGTGTGACCAGAGGCGTAGCCAAGATTTTTTGAAGAAGGGTGAGTTATATTTAATATTTTAGATTTTTTGAATTACAACAAAAATTTACATATACATTTTATATGAAACATAATAATAAAAAAATATCACTAAAAAAGCAAAGCAAAACTAAAAGCCAACAGCCTTTTTAGTAAAACTTAAAAAACATAATTGTTTTTTTAAACTAATTTTTTAGGTATTGACCGAGATATGGAACTATCACCCATTGAAGAGGGAAAATTCTGAAAGAAACGCATGACATATTACATTTACTTATTTTTTTTTTCATGTATACAAAAATATGCAAAATGATTCTTTTAATATGCATATTATGTTGATTCTTAAGAAATTGCAGTTAAGCGGAATTTTATTGTTTTACATGTAAATGTAATTTAGTAATACCTCTTGGCCAGGAAAGTAATAATATCTAATAACTAAAGTTTTTTATATGTATAACACAAGTAACTTTATTACTAGTATTAAAAAACGTTCGTTCAGTGCAAGGGTAGTCAACTTTTTTATTCCTACCACCCACTGTTGTATCTTTGTTAGTAGTAAATTTTCTAATCGCCCACCGATCCCGCAGTGACTTAATTTAACGCAACTGCAAAATACAGTAAGGCCTCGCTTAGCGCCACCTCGATTAGCGCTGATTCAGTATAACACGGGTTTTCTTGAATTTACGACGATTCGTTATAATGCGGTTCATGACGACACAATTACGGAAATTATGGATTAATTTATTTAAAATGACTCAGTATTAAAATGACCTTGTTTAACGCTCGTTAACGTTTCGTTTAGCTCTGGAACTTATTGGAAGGTATCCCTCTTATTCTACTCGTAATTTTTGAATGGAGGTTCAGTAAAAATATGTAGTTAAATTTATCTTTTTGTTTATACCGCATACCAGTGGCGCAGCCAGGATTTTTTTAAAGGAGTGTGTTATTTTAAAAGTAAACAAATTATAGTTCTTGATTTACAACAATAAATTATAAATGCATATACATTTCATATGAAACGATAATAAAAAATATGACTAAAAAAGTAAAATAAAGCTAAAACGTAACTGACTTTTAATTTTAAAACATTACTTCTGAAATAAAAACAAAACTAAGGCAAAACGTAAAATACAATAGTTATTAAATTAGGGCCATATTATCATTGTAATTCAGGACATGAAAACGATGGATATTGACTGGGGGATATGACTCAAAGGCTCCAGAGTAAATGGTGGCCCGTGGGTCCTCAACAGGTAAAAAAAAATACGCAAACGTATATTTTAATACATTATGTTCGTTCGAAAATTAATTTTTACTTTCTTATACATAGTATAAGGAAAGTATAGGAATCATGAAAAATTTCGATTGCGAGATTTTGATGGAAATACACGTTTTGAGGTTCCCTGAATACGTTTTGACTATTTTCTCAATGATATCTGTGTGTATGTATGTATGTATGTATGTGTGGCCGTATGTTCATTATCTCAAAAACGAATAAAGCCAGAGTAATGAAACTTCATATTTAAAAGTCTTTGGGATTGACGAAGAGTTGATTAGATTTTGGGTATAATTAGAAAACCGGAAGAGGAAGTTTACTGAACACAGAAATTGTAAATTTCAAATTATTTTAAAAACAAAAAACGATACGTAAATTTTTTTCAAATAAAAGTTGTAGCGAATATTATCATGAAGAAAAAATGTTCTATACATTTTTCGTCTATCTTTATCCAGTTTTGAATAAAATGTATTTATATATTGGCATGTATTTAAAATATCATATATGCTAGGAAAACAAAACAAATACAAAATATTTGCAGAAATACGCATTTTAAATGTCAAATATGTGCCAATTTAAATTGAGTATAAGAAAGTAGTGTGGTGACCACACCAGATTTTTTTACTATGTTTATACTCGAAACAATGTTCTTATAAAACGTTCATTTAGTGGGTATTTTTATACCAATACATACCTCTCGAGGCAAATATTTTCTATGAAAAAAATTTTGAACAGTGGGTGGAAATTCGCGACTTGTCACCTTTTTAAACATATAAAATACTTTTAAATTATAAACTGGCTTTATCACGTGTACCTTTAGTCGCATTTCCGCCAGTTTTTCAATCATGTTTATGTATATTTTACATGCGGACTTACATTATTAATTAATTGTTAATGAGATCCTTGAGGCCCATGTTGCGAAACTAAATATTGCGCAGTGCAACCTGCTCTGTCGGAGACATAGATGCGCTTTACATCTATCAAACTTCAAATCATTTAAATTTGACCATACTGGCCTTGAAAAAACGGACAATGCTTCACGAAGGACAAATAAATTTGAAATATTTTCCATTAATCCATAGTCACATACGGAAACATCAATTTTACGTTTGATGAAAATTTATAACTTAATAACGGACTAAACCCCTACCGCTGTCTATGAAAGATTGAACTCCCACTAGTGGGCGGTATCGACCAGGTTGACTACGGCTGGTTTAGACTATGGACTGTACGTGTTAAAAGTCTTATGCTAGTGAATGTACGTGCAGTTATTTAAATTAAGGGGTGTACATAGTTGGAAACTTCGTAGAACGTTCTATACGAGAACTTTTTTTGTATAGCTAAGTAATTCGTTGGCGGTGAAGTTTCTAAGCTTGTATCATTAAAAATATTAACTGACAGTTTTTTATTTTAACAGGGCGTGATCGTTTCCTACGTACTTTAATAAAGGATGCATAAAGTTTTAAATGGTTAAATTTTATTATGGCAACTATTACGAGTTTTTAATCCTTTAGACTTCAGAAACGTTCATATTTAATCTTTTTAATTTCCATAAAATGAAAACAGGCGACAGAATTTCTTATTAGATATATTTCTCGATTAAAGAGTAACATTATACACAGTTGAGCTTAAAACTCTATTTCCTATGACATTCAGAAGTTAATATTGCAAATATGTGCTGCTTTGAACTAACACACAAATTATTGTATGTTATTCACACAAACACATCTATGCAACGATACGTCGGTTTCAGGTTCAGTCCGAGATTTTCTGTCAAGAAATTCTGAATCCTGGCCTAGCTTATTATTGTATGGGACTGCATAGTCTTAATGCTCAATGATTACAATCTATTTCCTGGGAGACCGTGTGTCCAACTCGCGTGTAGCCCCATAAGTGTGACCGGACCTTACAGATACATTGTACACTGTTATCAAGAAGATCGTGCTAGATTCTGTATTCGAAGTGAAATACCTTTTGCTATTACACATAACATTAGTGTTTGACATATAATAAAAAAAATAGTAAGAAAAAGGAACATAATGTCGAATTGAATAAAACGTAATTGTATCATTTAATCAGAAATCAAAATTATCAATATCTTAATAGAATTACTATGTGCGTTAGTGTATTTATAATAAAATATTTACAGCAACACAGATGTGGCTTTGTTAGTTTTTGACCAAAATTGTTCACACGTTATATGGATATATAGATAAGTGTGTGTGCGGAGTCAAAGGTGGTCGGTTCCCTTTGGGAAATTCCGCTTTTGTAATAGCAACTGTTGAACAACCTAATCCAAAATTTCAACTGTGATTACATTGAAATTATAAAATAATAGTGTGTTCTGTTGCTGTTTACAGTGTATAAATATAATACAAGCGTGGTTACTGTTGTGTTGTAATCTTTTATAAATGTAACTTTTAGATGTCGTTTTAATTCGCGACAGAGTTATCAAAAAATATTTGACATTTTTATGACATTCTTAACGTGAATTTCATTATAAAATTGACATTTTTGTGGTATCTAAATGCTACGTCCGTACACTTCCAGCTTCACGTGATGAGACTCGATAGCGAGGAGACTGGGGTGGTTTTATTAAAGCGTCGCTCCACGCTTACTGTGATATTTGAAGAGTGCGCTGGTTCATATCTCGCTAATGACTCGGATAAAGTATTGAGAAAATGTCAATCAGAGTCCTCGGCATAATGTAGTCGAAAAATCATCGATAACACTCAGATCTCAGAAATTGACACACAGTCTCTAATATATTTTATAAGTATGTGATTTTGAAGTGTAAATTATACTCTTTTCTAAACTAGAAGGGTATATTACGAAAACATTCTCGCTGAATGGATTATATTATTGTCTGGATATCTTGTTAAAAATCTCTTTCAAAATGTATACACATTTTATATCCATTTACATGAAATACATACCACTAAGAAGGTTTCTAAGTTTATGACTGCGTGTTCTCTCCATTTTAAATCAACTGGTTATACTTGTTTAGGTAAAGTATCAATAATATACGAATAATAATTATTCATTTTAAAGATTATTAAGCCAGTCAATGATTGTTGAACTTCAGTTGATTGGAGTTAGGGCTTAAATGAATCGCTGTATTGATTCAGGATATGTAAAATTTTATTATTATTACGTTTCGCTTCCGTTTTTCAAGCATCCTCAAATACTGAAATATTTTTATGACACTACAATTAGTTCAAGTAACAAACAATAAATAATTATAAGGTAAAATTATTTACAATTGTATTCACATGTACAAACTTTTTAATGTAATTATTTTTTGAAATTTAACGAAGTTTCTCCAATCAACTGAAGTTCAACGAATAATAATTATGTTTTATCATAGTATTTATATTTGAGGTTGGAGTCGTCGGAAGCGTTTACCACCAACAGCAGTTGCAGAAACGTATTCATGCCCAAGCCAAATTGCAGGATATTGTTATATCCTGCAAACTCTAAAAAATGCCAAACAACAACGATTACTAAATAGACGTGTTACTGAAATAACAGTTCCCACCGTAAGTGTTGCAAATATTAAAACAGGAGACCAAATGAAGCAAATGATTCGCCTAAATTGTAGTATAGGTGTCTGATCTGAATGACAGTTCCGAAGCATGTGCACTACATATCTGCTGATGCACAGTGGGTCAAATTCAAACAAGCTCTCTTTCCACAGTGCTTGTCAAACAAAACTCTTGAAACCGAATTATTATCTTTCGAGCCGTCGAAGGCAGGCGGGTCACTAAATTTGCAAGCCGCGTAGTGGGCGGGTCACGGCGGACAGGAGTATGTTTCTGTAGAACCGAGTGAAGCGAGCTATATAAAAGGGTTTACTTCACATAAACTACAATTCGTCCGTCCCATTGTTTGGTGCGCACTGCAAATGCTCTACGTCACTGTGACGTCACAGCCTCCATTTTAATCAGACATCTATACTGCAATTTTGGAATTTTGCCGATGACTCGAGTTTCATATCAGAGACAGTAGCGACCAATACACTTTTATTATTTTTAAGCGTAGAAAATCATGTGACTTCACCTGTAAAGGAATATAGAGATGTAGTTATTCAGGGGGATATACGGAAGAAACAAATTAGTGGCTGTACAGTGCATATTAATATCAGTGATAGCTTATAAATTTGTAACTGTTCAAAATGAAAACCAACTAAAGAGTTTAACTGAAATTCTTTTCTTTAGGTTGCTAAGTACAACAGTGTTATTTTCAACAATTAGATATTTCGTACGTTGTTCTTCATGTTTTGTTTAAGGTGTCTTCACAAATAGGCAAAAATATATTTTTTTACATTGAACCTTCATTACCTGTAATTTTAAATGCAATACCACGGCCATTTAAATGAAATTGAACATTATATACCAAATTGTTTTAAGGAATTCAAAAACGTTAGGGTAGTTTTAGATTGTCTAGAAATATTTGTTGAAAATAAAAAATTTATAGAATTAAATATTATTCTCGATTTAAAGGTTCTACTATAATAAAATGTTCAGCACATAAATATTAAAAATATTCTTTGCATGCCAATCTCAAGTTATCTGTAACATAAATATATTGAATTATTATCGCTTGAACAGCATATCCTGTAAATTACTAAATAATTAACAAATGGAAACTATTAAAAAAATAGCGTTTAACAATATCAGAATGTCACAGCTACATAGGTATACAGACTTACTATCAATTTATTCTCGTTCTGGTCACATATTGCTGCGCGGATAGTACAGAGTGATCGAAATATATTGTCCGTCACGTGACTTGAAAATTTCCGTATTATGATCAAAATTATTTCCCACCGAAATAACATATTATTTGTTGCCTACGTTACTGCCGTTTCAATAAACACTTTTGTTTTTGAATCAGTAACAGCTTGTGTTTTCATTTTATTGACAGATATTTTGAAGTTAATTTAGTAATTTTGAAATTAGACTGCATTTAATAAATTTATTGAGAATGAAGGAAGGTATTTTGAATATTTATTATCATTTTTTAATGTTATTTTTTTATTCTTCATTTTAAAAAAAATTAACTGTACGCCAATGCGATATGTCAATCGTAGTCAGTATGACAACGATGCGCCAAACAAAAAAATCACAACGAGGCGGCAAGGACGATTAATCTCGATCGCTCTGTATGGAAGTTTGTGCTAAAATTGTTATGTTAAAAAACCAACCATGTTTACAGTTACATATATGTACATACGAGAACAGAAAATTCTTTATTTCTCGTGAATTCTCTTCTATAATATAAAATGCAAAATGCGGATGTCCTTTCGATGGTGAGGGGTTAGCAGATGACGGGGGAATTTAAACAAAAGAAGATCAATGCATGTATTAGTATATACGTAATATAAAGTTTTCGGTGAATAGTCGGTTTAGCAACGGTAACAACAGAAATACGATGTTTTTGATAGTTAATTATTGTAAGAGAAGAAAAATTCGTTACAAAGTTTCATATTATTGATAGGGCAAATTTAGTAAAGATTATTGTTGTCGTGAGTCAAGTCAGCAATAGATTCACATGGTCATATTCAGAGAAATATTGTATCAGCCGGAAACGCGCATAAGCTGATATTGTTCCCGGGAGACAAGTCAACACTAGATTCACGTGGTTAATTGCAGAAGAATATTGCATCAGCCTGAAACGGGATCAAGGGCGGTATTATTGTCGCGAATCCAGTCAGCAGCAGATTGGTCAATCGTTCTAGGAATATATCACGTCGTAGCAATATCGGAGGCGTAGCATGGGAAATGCAGGGTGCAACAATGATGCGCCATCGGCCGCGATAGTATTATCTCTAATTGCTTACTCAAGGAGTAATTATACTGAGACACAACTAATTTGCTATAAAAGGGTAGAAACATGAGCAACACTAAAAACGTTTTTTAGTTCTGACTTGACAAGACAACTTCGTTGTCTGTCTTGTTTTTTGCGTTTTCATTCTGACGACCATGGTTAGCTTTTATTATTAATTTTACATTTTCACATGTTTTTCTATTGTTCAATTGTATTGAACATGTTTTGTTCACAATTTTTTGATTATACATCCATGTAAATTCCACGTGGTAATTTGGTCTTCGTTATCTTCCATTAAGCCTTGAAAATGACCTCATACCTTAAGGTCGAAACGTCGGCGCAAGTTTTTGTATGAACTTTTGAATAAACTTCCTTACTTCTGAAGTTTCAAGTCATCATTCCAACCCTTTGGGGATCAACCTTTAATATCAATTTTTGACTTAAATAAATCTACTATGAATACCAAGAAATCTTGGAAAAATAACTCTAAAGTATATTGGCGATTCGAACCATAACATTTATAAATTATTTAAATTACCAAATAAACATCTTACCGTTGTGATAGCAACGCCATAAACATTTTTTTTGCAAAAAATGGTATTTAAGCTACATCTATTAATTTTTACTTTTTAAAAGCATTTTTATCAGAAATGTGGGCATTAATATCATTTTAATTAATACCAATGAATGCTAATAACCTATCCCTACACATGTACCAAATTTCAGAGCTCTAAAATGTATAATACAGAAGTAATCGCAACTTTTTCAAATTTACATGTTAATTCCCTATGTCCCAGATTTCTTGGGACACCCGGTATATATATACGCGTGAAGGCGTTTGACGTAACATGAGGCGCAAGGTGTGTAACACAGTGGCACTGTACCACATGGCTTACGACTCATGCCTTAAGTCTTGGCCAGGAACTTAAGAAAGTCGTGAAGAGCTCCAATGTGGCTGCTAAGATTAAAAACTACTAACCAAATGCTTACTATTATTATTCTTCTTGAAATGTGATCAACAGTCCTTATACAATTTAACTCACCTTGGACTAAAAACATCAAACAAAAAGAATTACATATAAATATTTAAAAAATTACATATCCAACATGACTGAAATTTGAATTTTTAATTTTAGGTAGCAATGTTTGTGGAAAACCCATGATGAGGTTGTAAAATTTATAAAGAGAAACAGAAAAATGATGGTACAACCATGTTAACAAAATGGTGGTCTCCACTTTGCTTTATGCAATGTTCACTTACGTTCTTTGATTTACTTATTTTTATCTTTTAACTTCAGACACGCTGTAAATACAGACATTTTGGATGTTTGTTGTCCTGATGATGGCCTAAACTGGATGGCCGAAACGTTGACTAGCTTAGTAATAAAACATCAACAATATTGCGATGCTTTTCTTTTCTTCTAACCTCCATGTTCTACGGACATCTTGAACGAAGCCTACTATCGTCATTTATTCCTACCCATTGAGGGCATTAAGTTTTTCTACAAGTAAAGTATTTTGAAAAATTTAATGATATTTTACATTCTTGAAAACGTGTGCTGTCTGTGTACGTAAACTATCATCTGTATAGTTTTGTACTTTCTTATACACAGTATAAAGGAAGTATAGGAACCATGAAAAATTTCGATTGCGAGATTTTGATGGAAATACATGTTTTGAGGTCCCCTGAATACGTGACTATTTTCGCAATGACGTCAGTGTGTGTGGATGTGTGTCTATGTTCATTATCTTCAAAACGAGCAAAGACAGGACAACGAAACTTCGTATTTAAAAGTTTATTGCTTATATGAAGAGCTGATTAGATTTCTAGCATAATCGCACAACCGGAAGAGGAAGTTTACTGAACATCAAAATCGAACATTGCGAATTATTGGAGAAAATAAAAGAGATATAGAAAGCGTTTTTAAATGAAAGTTATAGGAAACAATAAGCTTAAGAAGAAATGTTCTATGTAGTTTTGTTCTAGCTTGATTCAATTTTGAGTAAAATGTATTTATATATTGGCATGTATTTAAAATATGATATATGCTATGAAAACAAAACAAAGACAAAATATTTACAGAAATACGCATTTGAAATGTCAAATATGTGCGAATTTAAATTGAGTATAGGAAAGTAGTGTGGTGACCACGCCAGATTTATTGTAAGAAGCTACACGCATGGTATAAAGTAGTGATGGGCACTATCGAATAAAAACTATCGAGTTATTCGATAGTTGACAAGTATTCGAATAATTCGATATCTGAAAAGTTATTCGAATGAATCAAGAAATATTTTTTCGGTTGATTTTTATTTTCCATTATATATTTTTTACGTTTGAGCCATAAAGCATGACGGAGTCCAAACGAGAGTCAGGCTCGCCCGTACCGAAATTCAAACCAAAAGATCTGGTGGATCTATACCTATATTTGATCCATCAAAACCAAACTGTTTAACCATTAACCAGTGGATCTCAAAAGTTTAAACCGTTTCAGAATCCTACCGTTGGGATGATGGAACAACGCTGTTACAGGCCATATCTAAGTTGAAAGGTGCTGCCCGAGTATGGTATGAAGCTACAACAGTTAACCTGACAACATGGGCAAAACTCAGCCGAGAAATTATAACTGCTTTTCCAAATGGTCGGGATGAATCCGATATTCATCTGGAGCTAACTATGAAGCATTACATGAAAGAAGAGACTTTCCAAGAATACTTCTGCGACATGGTGGCGAACTCAAGAAAAGATCCCATAAGTGATCAGGCACTAATGAAGTACATTGTTACTGGTGTAGGAGATGTCGAACTTACCAAAACGTTGGCTCTGTCTGTGTACGCAGATCCGCAGCAGTTGCTAAGAAGAATAAAACGGTATGAAGATACGATGTTGCAAAACTTTTTCAATGTAGTTCCGTTGAGAAATGAATAGACCAGACTCGCGTTGCTCAATTTGAATACCTAAAAATGAGTCGAGTGAACCCATCACAATTTTAAACTCCGAAGCTAGAGATCTCAAAAACGAGTCAACTGTGTTTTGTGTGATTCGGTGAAAAAACCGCATATGAAAAAATCATACACGAAAAAACCGCACATGTAAAAAACCGCACAGGAAAAAACCGCACACGGAAAAACGCGCACATGGAAAAAAACCGCACATGGAAAACACTGCACACAGAAAGATTCACACACAGAAAAAACCGCAGGGCAGGGTCGGAGTAGGGCAGAGAAGTGTTTTTCATGTGCGGTTTTTCGTGTGCGGTTTTTTCCTGTCACCGTTTTGTGTTGATCTAACAATTAGATCGTCGTCGACATAAATAGAGACTATCAATTTTTCTAATTTATTCTGTCGTATATATATGCAAGGATCTATTGTTGAGCGTGTGAATCCGTTTTTTTCATAAAAGAATGAAATTTGTTGTTCCAGCAAAGAGGTGATTGCTTGAGCCCGTATAATGATCTTTTAAGAAGACAAACGCGGCCTGATCCATCGTCAAAACCTTGTGGTTGAATCATATAAATCTCTGCATCGATATCGCCGTATAAGAACGCGGTTCTTACATCGAATTGGTCAAGCACCAAGTTTTCTTCAGCTGCAGTTGCAAATAGAGCACAAATTGAATCATATCGCGCCACTGGGCTGAAAGTTTCACCGTACGACATTGCACGACTTCATTACGCGATGCTTCGACGATACCCAAACTTTGTAACCATCTTTTTCATTCACGTAGCCAATAAAGTACCCGAAGGCAGCTTTGTCATCAAATTTAACACGAAAATTCTTCGGAATATTGACGTAACATTCCGAACCGAAAATTATCAGGTAATCGAAACTATCAAATGCTTTACCAGACCACAACTCAAGTGGCGTTTTACCTGGGACACTTGATTTGAATAGTGACAGATAGAGAAGCTGCATTTACTTCCAAAGACTTTGCACAATACTGCGAGGACAAATACATTGAGCATAGTTCAATCACAACCGGAGTTCCACGCGGTAACGGACAAGTTGAAAGAATGCATCAAACGATCATATCAATACTGACGAAGTTCTCACCCAAGAGAATGGTTTAAGTACGTTTCCAGAGTACAGCAATTCCTGAACAGTATTTAGCAGCGAAGTATTGATACTTCTCCGTTTAAGTTAATGGTCGGTTTTACCATGGCGTTGAATGATGACACACGAATACGTTAGTTGATCGAAGGGGAGAAGGTAAATTCTCACCACGACGAGAGACACGAATTAAGGCTGCGAGCTAAGGAACAGATCTTGAAAGTACAGCGAGAATACGAAGGAAGTTACAAAAGAAGAAAGGCTCTGCGCAAATATGAAGTCGATAGTCTAGTGCCTATCAAGAGGACGCAGTATATGTATATATATATATATATATATATTAGTCAAAATTACCGGAACACCTATATAATTCTCCAACCGTAAAGAATTTTAAAAAATGTTTCGTACAAAAGTTTTTTGGTTGTAAACAAGCTACCATTTAAGTATTTTTTTAATATACAGGGTGTTCATTTTATTGCGGAAATTAGGTAAACTTTCATTTTTCAAATGGAACAACCTATATTTTTTTACTTTTTTCAATTCTAAGATTAATTCTTAGTATTTTTTGTAGGACTAATTTTTTTATAAAATGCATCATTTTTTAGTTATAAGCAATTAATCTGTCGTTTAAATGTCAATTAATTCACTATTTTTCAATTGTTTCATGAAGTTGTGGAGCATTATCAAGCAGGCAGATGTACTTTAATTTACATTTACTTTAATTTTATTTATTTAATTTGTTATTTTTTTTTTATTTTGCAATTTTTTATTATCCCTTTGGTTAAAATAAACGATATGTATGTATGAAAATACTCTTAATTCGAAGTTCAGGAGTTTGGATTAATTGCTTATAACTCAACAATTATGCATTTTATAAAAAAATTATTCCTATAAAAGATACTTAGCATTAATCTCGGAATTAAAAAATGAAAAAATATACAGTTCCATTTGAAAAAAGAAAGTTCACCTAATTTCCACAATAAAATGAACAGCCTGTATGTTAAAAAAATAAGTAAACGATAGCTTGTTTATAACCAAAGAACTTTTGTACGAAAAATTTTTTAAAATTCTTTACGGTAGGAGAATTATTTAGGTGTTCCGGTAATTTTGACTAACCCTGTATATATGTATATATATATATATATATATATATATATATATATATATATATATATATATATATATATATATATTGTGACGTTGAGTTTATTGTAGATTAATGTAAGTAACTTGTTGCAAATTGCCCGGCCGTAATGAACCAGACGTGTTCGGTCTTTTATCGTGTTCTGAGGAAAACCACGCGTTTTTGAAGAGAGTCGAGTTTCAGCCACGAAGCATAGCGGTAGTTAGACGTTTTGACCTGGTGGAGGCCGAGAATCTCCTCGTGCCACGGCGTTTTGTAAAGGCTGTCAGAGAGGTGCAGTTGTGACCGAGAAGGTTGAAAGCTCTTCTGATAGTAATCTTCCGTTTGGAGGAGTCTAGTGACGCGTGCACGAGGCCCGTTGTGATTTCTGTTCCGAGTGAGCACGTGTTGTGGGGAAAGTGTTACGTAAAGTTTCCAGTGCCCTACGCTCGCGGAAATATACCCGCTAGGGGAGTGTAGTGTGATTTTTGCCCACCTCGCCGTCATCGTCTTCGTTATCACTATCGCAGGGTTGACCACGCCAACCTCAGCATCAACGCCAACGCCATCGACCATCGTCTCCGTGCGAGATCGAACGGACCCGTCCGATCCAGAGCCAGACTTCCGCTTTCGATAGATGAGTACTCGCACATTTATAATACTTGTTTTCACTGCTTGAGTTGCGCATAACGTAGTGTCGCGTACGCGCAGTTTGTGTTACAAACCAGTGCCGTTCGTGAGTATACTGGCGACGTTCAGTTGTGTATTGTCATATCACACGTTGTGATCCCCGCCGACGAGTATTATAAGCCTGTACGCCACTGGCAGACCCTGGACGAGTTCCACCATCACGCGTTTGTGTGAGAATATCGTTCATTGTAAATATTACTGTATTTCCAAAAGATTAATTGAATATTGTGTAAACTTAGACTCGCTATGGCAAGAACTCCATTCTTGGTATTTTGTTAGTAATAATATAAACTAAATTTAAGTTTCATTTCATCACCCCACCCCCCCTCATTAGCTTTAGGACCTTACGGTTATGTTATAAATGGTAATTGTATATTTTCTCGTATGTTCATTATATTAGATAGATATAATCCAGCTGTGTTATTTTGTTGCTGCTTCATCCCACCGACGTACAATCCCTCCACGTGCACCCAGACAGACTTACTGTACTCTGACCCTTTCGTATTTTGCACTTGTGGGTGCACTTTGGCATTCAAAATACGTGGCGCCCTCTCCGTTACCTTTAGTAACGAACCACTCCCTCTCTCCGCAATTCAGTTAGCCGAAAAACACCTTTGTGACGTGATATCTCGCTTTTTGGGCTTTTGGAACGTCACAAATTTGGCGCCCAACGTGGGGCCCGGCACTGCCAGCATAGAATTGACCCCTCGACGGATCCAATTGATTTATTTATTTACTGCTTGTGGATAGCAGAACAATCGTACGTGGCATGAAGCATCAGCAACCTTAGTTAAGATTTTCAGTGTATTTTTTTTTTCTGGAATTTCATGTTAGCGTATAAGCTGTTGTAAAACTGGGTCGACGCAAAACTGAATACCGCCTACCCTACTCGCGACCATTTAGCTGTTTCTATATCCTTCGATATTCGGATGTACCAGTACTCAACTGCGGAATCCTTCAACACTCATCCTAAAAACACAACATGGATCCTGTTCGATTAGTACGTGACGAACTGGAATACGAATTATCCATGCGCGGTCATACTGACTTAATCGCTATTTCAGTAGTCGAACTACGTAAAATGTTGACTCGCGAATTAAAAACGGAAACAATCGGCACCCTAAAAGTAAACGAGACTATCGACGTCACACAAGAATTTAACACATGCAAAATCAAATTGGCAGAGCTTGATACTATGGCTCAAGCGATCCCGGACGCTACTCACATCGGTTTGTACAAAAGGTTCGCGTCTAAACTATTACATTTGCTCGGACGCCTCGCGCGAATAAACTCAGAAGCGGAAGATGTTGTGGACCTAATCGGAAGTATGCGACGCAAGCTTGATGAATTGGAAACTACCGTTTTGAATATTATCGAACCCGACATCCCCGAACCCGAACCGGCACCGAATACCCTCCAACCTGTAGTTGCAATTACGTCGCAGTATCCGTCACAAGGTCGTCAGATCCCGGTGAGTAAATGGAACATTACATTTAGTGGTGACAACAACGGACTTAGTGTGAACGCTTTTCTTGAACGTGTAGATGAGTACCGTATCTCGCGCAGAGTTTCGGATTCAGAGCTTTTTGACTCAGCGATAGAGTTACTAACGGGTCCTGCTTTAATTTGGTATCGATCCGTGAGAACAACGGTCCATTCTTGGACTGAGTTAGTGAATTTAATGCGGAACGAATTCGCACCATTCGGTTATGAATATGAATTATGGGCCGAGATTAGAGCTCGTACTCAAGGACCTTGCGAACGGACCGGTACATACTTCGCCTGTATGAAGAATTTATTTGCTAGACTTCCCTCTGCCCCGTCGGAAGCAGAAAAACTTAAAATTTTACAGCGAAATATTGCGCCGTATTTCATTCTCCATGCGGGATTGGCCGAAGCTAAAACTGTAGATGAACTGTTAACCGTGTGCAAAAGATTAGAAAACAATCGCTATTTATCAGAAAGGGTTCAACCCCCTTCATTGAACCGCCGTCAACTGTTAGAACCAGATTTGGCGTGCCAGTCACCAAAAACTCGAGTATGTGGCATAGAAACCAAACCGAACGCTCGTAAACTGATTTGCTGGAATTGTAAGAGTTCAGGGCACTCGTTTCGTAATTGTCAGTTACCGCGTAAGAAATTTTGCTACACGTGTGGAAACGCGGAACACACGATCAGAAGTTGCCCTACGTGCAATCAGAGACCATCAAAAAACTAGGATGGCCGATATATATATATATATATATATATATATATATATATATATATATATATATATATATATATATATATATATATATACAGGCTGACCCATCTGTGAATGCTCACCATTGGAATCTCCGAAACTATAAGAGATATAAGATCGGTTAAATTAGACAAAAGTTGCGCATTTATAGGCCGATGTTGATGGCGATTTTGTATTTTGAAAATATTGCATGGCTCACTAGATAATGACAAAATTATGATTTTCTCGAATTTTTATTTTACTTTATAAGTCAGAAGGTATTGGAAATATTGAAAAAAGCTTCAAATAAATATTTTAGTATAACTAATAAGCCTTTTGATGAATCATATGAATTTTTTTTTTACTAGATATTGCCGAAGTTACAGCCTGCAACTTTAATTTTTTAAATGGGAACCATAGTTAATTTTAATCCTGTTCAAAAGTGCTATTTTTCTCTTTACAATGATGTATTTGTTTACCTAAATATCTTTTTTAGTTTCGAAGAAAAACTAAAAAGTAAGATAAAATGAACGATTTTTGTAGTGTGCCACGAAAATTTGGTATAAAACAACTGCAACTAAATATGTTATGTACGTGCAAAACAATTGAAATTCAACAACATTTGATAAACGAAACAAAAGTCGTTGCGTAAACTGAAAGCTAGTAGACAGATTCTCATATGAAACCCATACCTACATAAATTATTAGCTCATCGACCTCCTGTCGAAGAGCTATAGTGTTCGGTACGATGTCTGTAGCATTCTCCGATTTTAAAAATTTTTGCGCAGAAATCCCGGACAGACCCTTTGGATCACGAAATGACTATTACAACATGTGACCGTATGTATGTCGTTCGTCCGCTCGCTCGTACGGTTTTTGTTCCACTAACTCCTCCTAGACTATCCAACCGATCTTGATGAAATTTTTTTTACAAATGCGTATTAGGGTCTAGTTGTGCACCTGATTTTTGTTTTTCAAAATTTTCTTTAGAACTTGAGAAAAAAAATAATTTTCAAAATTTTTTCAGTTTTTATTTTTTTTCTCCTTTATTTTCCACTCAATTGTATTCAAAATTTTCTTGCATATGCAGGAAATGAAACATTATTTTTCCATATTTTTTATTTTGAAAAATTATCTAAGACCATTGAAGAAAAAAATATTCTTTAATTAAAAAATGAACAAAAGAAGATTAATGCATTTATAGTCGGCTTAGTCTGCTTTGCTTTTGTTAACAGAAGAAAATGTTTTCACACTTGTTTTAAATTTGTTCTTTTACTTCGACCTAGGCACCTACGATTTTAAAAGTGTATTAAGGTAAATAATTTGTGATAAATTCAGAATTGGACATACGTCGATGAGCTGCAGGCATGGATGTCTGTATCCATTCCTAGTTTTTTGTCTCTAATCTTTTGTTTACCAAATATTATTCAATTTCAATTGTTTTGCAGGTTTATAACATATTTAGTAGCAGTTGTTTTATACCAAATTTTCATGGCACACTACAAAAATCATTCATTTTATCTTACTTTTTAGTTTTTCTTCGAAACTAAAAAAGATATTTAAGTAAACAAATACATCATTGTAAAGAGAAAAAATAGCACTTTTAAACTGGATTAAAATTAACTATGGTTCCCATTTAAAAAATTAAAGTTGCAGGCTGTAACTTCGGCAATATCTAGTAAAAAAAAAATTCATATGATTCATCAAAAGGCTTATTAGTTATACTAAAATATTTATTTGAAGCTTTTTTCAGTATTTTCAATACCTTCTGACTTATAACGTAAAATAAAAATTCGAGAAAATCACAATTTTGTCATTATCTAGTGAGCCATGCAATATTTTCAAAATACAAAATCGCCATCAACATCGGCCTATAAATGCGCAACTTTTGTCTAATTTAACCGACCTTGTATCTCTTATAGTTTCGGAAATTCCAATGGTGAGCATTCACAGATGGGTCACTCTGTATATATATATATACATACCGAATTGCGATATACACGCCATCACAGCTCTAGCTATTATTTTACACAACGCGGACTACCGTAATCTTATGTATGATGAATGAATGTCCTTCACTGTTCCCTGTTAACGCATACTTCTTTATTGACATCCATTATTCACTTTTAATTCAAAGGTTGTTACCACCGACGTTTTCACTTCTCTAGCTCCAAATCCCCGGTTGTTTTGGAAAAGTCGATGGGAAGCCCTAGTCTCTCTGCTTCGCTTTTCCGAATGATTACGCAACTGCTGCCAAAATCCACATAACCGCTTACATGTGTTTCATTAACACTGGCGTCTACGAAATACTTTTCGTTGGGAGATGTATGGGTAGTATTTACAAAAAATTCGTTATGACAGCAAAAGAAAACCCGCCCGAGTATACAACGAGGGGGATTTAGTTGTGATAAAAAAAGCAGTTTGTAGGGGGTACGAGTAGTCATAAACTAATACCACCGTATGCCGGGCCATTCCAAGTATAAAAGGTAATACCTAATGATCGCTATGTTGTTGGCGACATGGAAGGATCCACAAGAAGCAAGCATGCTCCTTACCGCAATGTAGTTGCGGTGGATCGCATGAAGCCATGAAGACCGTCCAATGAAGCCGATACAAACAGTGACGAACACGTATCGGATAGAGACGTTTAGGTGAGAGTTGTCCTTGAGGGCGAGGACAATTTCAGGTTGGCCGAATGTTAGCAAATAAGGTGTTAGTGTATTTATATTAAATAAAGCAGTTGGCATAATATAATATTACCCAATTTCATTTATAACGCTGAGTGATTACGGTTATACACTGATCGGGAATTCAACCGTTCTAAGTAGGTAACCAGTCAATAATATTGTCATTCCGATCTGTGTTTTATTTCGAGTTAGTGTTTGTGAAGTCGATTTATCCCTCCTGCGTTGGTTACTCTGCAAAACTAACTTACTGTTAAACTTCATTTTCGTATTTTTTTGACTTAGGGTATACTTAGTTATTTAAAATACGTGGCGCCCTACTTTTCCCGCCAGTTTCGACTGTTTCCAACCCCCCTCTCATCGCAGCCGATGACTAGCCGACAACAACCCTTATGGCGAACCCTGAACACAATTTTTCAGCTTTTGTACGTGATAATACATATATATATATATATATATATATATATATATATATATATATATATATATATATATATATATATTGTTACGCAGCTACCTTTTTGAGATGTGTCATTCACTCGCTCAGTCATACGTATAATATATAATTACTATAGGCACGTAATAATACCTATAGACTATTCCCTACAATACCAATAATCTACCAATATCAAATTTCCTCTGACCAACACCGCTCGGATCCTGACGATTCTCCCATTGCGCTCGTATCTCCACCTGTGCTTACTAACCGTCCGCTACGTCCCCATGGGCCGCCATGGGCGTCTCGCGGCTCCTCATTATGTGCAGTAGCAATGGAATAATAATATAATCAACAATTGTCTTTACACACAATCACTGTTTGTACTTACATGGTCCCTCCCGGGACCTAGCTCTCCTCCTGCTGACCAACTAGAGTTATTTCTCTCTCTCTCTCGCTCTCTCTGAATGCTCGCCGTATGGACTCATTGTATGCTCTCTTTCGCTGATTATCTGAAACAGACAAATACCACTCTCGTGGTCTTCGGGAACTCAGCCCGGCCGACATGGACGGATCGTAACACCGCCATGCCCGTTGCGGTGATCTACCTGGCGTCCCAGTTCACACCGATCGTTGCGGTGCTCTACCTGGCGTCCCAGTTCACACCGATTGTTGCGGCAGCATTGGACTTACAAATAACACAGAAGATGCCATACCTGCCGTTGCTTTTACGGTGGCTGGAATGGACTTACAACTCACTAAGAACTATGCCATCAGCGTTGCGGCAGCATTGGACTTACAAATCACACAGAAGATGCCGTACCTGCCGTTGCTTTTACGGTGGCTGGAATGGACTTACAACTCACTAAGAACTATGCCACCAGCCGATCGTTGCGGCTGCACTGGACTTACAACTCACTAAGAACTATGCCACCAGCCGATCGTTGCGATGGGCTGGCGCTCTCCAGTCCCACCGATTGTAGCGACGGGTTGGCGCTCTCCAGTCCCGTCGATTGTTGCGGTGAGCTGGCGCTCTCCAGTCTCACCGATTGTTGCGGCAGCAATGGGGCTTACAAATCACACAGAAGATGCCAAAGACACACCGATTGCTGCGATGGATCTGGCGCTACCCAGACCCACCGATCTCCTTCACCTGAAACTCACACATTGTCAACAGTATGTCAATTCTCACAGCCCTCCTGGCTGACACTATTGCTTACCCGCAGTACGTCCATTCACACAGCCGTCTAGGCTGATACTGCTGCTTACCTACCGAGTGCAATTGCACAACTTCTTTAATTCGACGTTACTGTAATAAATCTGATTAACCAATACATTAGCTAACAATATATATATATATATATATATATATATATATATATATATATATATATATATATATATATATATATATATTGTGACGCTCCCTGATATTGCGGGTTCTGGTTGCTCGCGCGCCAATTGGACTTAGTTCAATGGAGATCAGGGTGGTACAAGAAATAATTTATTTGGCTAGAAAAGAACGTTTAGATGTTTAATTTATTTGCGAAACTCTGACACTCGCAGTGTTGAAAAATAGAACCAGCAAACAATATATACAAGCAAACAATATGTGAAAATATAACGCAGGCAAATACTCTATGAAAATACACAGGCAAATAATATATGAAAATACATGTGACTATCACAACGGAAATAACATCGGAAAGTATTACATGAAAATATCACAAGATTTACAATTGTGATGGAAAGCCGATTAGAAATTATGTAGCCTCTATAACAGGACCGACACAGTGCAGAGAGAAACAACGATGACGTCACAGCAGGACTGGCGCAGTGTGATGGAAACAAGTTCAATTACTGTAACCTCTACAGCAGGACCGACACAGTGCAGAGAGAAACAACGATGACGTCACACCAGGACCGGCGCAGTGTGACGGATACAAGTTAGAAATCTTGCTACGTCTGCAACAGTGCAGAGTAACGAACACAAAAATAAATACTGCCACAGAGAGCGGTACAATAAAGAATATTAGAAACAATTTGCTTACCCAGCGGTCTGACAGCAGCGGAGAACGGATCACTAGCGGAATACTAACTATTTTGTCTGTCTGCTCGCAGCCCTTTAATACGACTTGACTAATTGATCGTTCGCCTACTTGTATTTTGGTTGTATCATGCGTTGGGTACGGTACTGTGCGGATCAATTAGTCGCGCGCGCTCCGGGACCTGGCGCAACGAGCCAAGTGGTTAATGCTTGTTTGGTGACATCGTCACAATATATATATATATATATATATATACATATATATATATATATATATATATATATATATATATATATATATATATATATATTCATATACCGGGTGTCCCAATAAATCTGGGACATACGTTATATACTGTGACGCTCCCTTGTATCGCGGGTGTCGGATTGCTCGGGCGCCAATCGGTTTTAATGCCAGGATAGTTCAATGGAGATCAGGGTAGCGGAAATAAGATAACACAGTATATTCAATATATTAGGTAGTGACGTGCACTACGTAACGTAGCTATGGTAGTCAGTGATTTTAATAATCACGCATATAAACAATACACCTTATTGCAATTCAATCAATTATTACACATGTGACATTTGAACAGAAAATACAATCAATTAGTAAACCAGCATCTATGATACATTAAACAAGAAATACAATCAATTAATAAATCGGCATTTATCATACATGAACATGAAATACAATACTCGGGTTTCGGTACCAGGTCGGTTACTGATAACTTGACAACAGGACTATTGCGCAGTGTCAAGCAACAGATGGCAGAGACCACAACAGGACTATTGCGCAGTGTGGCGGTACCAGACCGGTTACTGATAACTTGACAACAGGACTATTGCGCAGGGTCAAGCAACAGATGGCAGAGACCACAACAGGACTATTGCGCAGTGTGGCAGTACCAGACCGGGTACTGATAACTTGACAATAGGACTATTGCGCAGTGTCAAGCAACAGATGGCAGAGACCACAACAGGACTATTGCGCAGTGTGGCGGTCCCAGACCGGTTACTGATAACTTGACAACAGGACTATTGCGCAGTGTCAAGCAACAGATGGCAGAGACCACAACAGGACTATTGCGCAGTGTGGCGGTACCAGACAAGTTACTGATAACTTGACAACAGGACTATTGCGCAGTGTCAAGCAACAGATGGCAGAGACCACAACAGGACTATTGCGCAGTGTGGCGGTACCAGACAAGTTACTGATAACTTGACAACAGGACTATTGCGCAGTGTCAAGCAACAGAATACAATATGGTTACTTCTGCAACTGTGCAGAAGCAACACTCAATAATACACAATATACACTGTCGTACCAGGCGGTACGATGAATTAAGATACGGAAAAACTTTCTTACCAAACGGTTCGGATGTAGCGGCGGTCGGAGAGCAGAACACTCACTGCCTATCATGCATTTTGGTGGGCTATTTATACCCCGGAGATACGCGCATGTTTCAACCCTGTATGCGACTAGTCAGTGCGGCTGAGTAGTGTCTGGGTTCGTCCGGAGCGCGAGAACGGACCGCGTTAATTGGTGCGCTAACGGTCAATGCTCTGTGAACAATAGTCTTTTTCCAAAAAAAGACTTTGTCACAATATATATATATATATATATATATATATATATATATATATATATATATATATATATATACAGAGTGTCCTATTTAAACGGGCCACTACAGGGATCTCGAAAACTATAAGAGATACAAGAGATGCAATTGTTTTATACCAAATTTTCATGGCACACTACGAAGATCATTCTATTTGCCGTACTTTTGAATTTTTCTTCAAAACTAAAAAAGATATTTATATAATCGAATACATTACTGGAAACAGAAAAAATAGCGCTTTCTAGCTAGAGAAAAATTAACTATGGTTTTCATTTGAAAAAATCAACTTGCATGCTGTATCTTCAGAAATATCTATTAAAAAAATATTTCATCGAATTCATGGAAAAGCTTCTTATGTATGATAAAATGTTTATTTGAAACTTTTTTCAATATTTTTTATACTTTGTGAGTTATAACGAAAAATTAAATTTCGGGAAAATCACACTTTTGTCATTATCTAGTGAACCATGCAATATTTTGAAGAAACTAAATCGCCATTATCATCGGCCCATAAATGCGCAACTTTTGTCTAATTTAACCGACCTTGTATCTCTTATAGTTTTCGAGATCCCTGTAGTGGCCCGTTTAAATAGGACACCCTGTATATATTGTAACAAACCAAACACCAAATAGCTCTGTTTAATTAGGCCCTCTGGATTACTGCGTTAATGATTCCGCGCGAATCTGTAACTTACGGTTTGCAACGCAAAAATCAGAGAGTCGTATTCAAAGAGCCGTAGAAGAGAGTCGCAAATAATAGTCGCAAAGACGCGTGGACTACGTAGCAAAACGGTAGTTGCAGCCTGTATTGCTAATTTTGCCAATCTAGTTGGATTTGAACGTATAGTTCTAGTTAGTGTACCCGTTGTAGGGGATTTAAGTAGAGGTGCGACACGTTTCAGTTAGTGTATCAGAATTGCCCGTGTTTTGTTCTGCCTCCACGTGGCGTGGTAGGGTAGTTTTTGGAGTGATCCCACGAGCTGGGGAAGTGTTGTGCTACTGTCCGCGTCGTCCGACAATATTGCCTAGCCGCGAGGAACCTCGCCTTGTCACCGTGCAGCCACACGTGTTCAGACCGCCGAGGATTCACAGCCGTTAGTTCGCTTTATCCATACCATCGATTTCGGGTGATCCAGACGCCGAGGATGTTCATATGTTGATCCCTGCCTCCCAACAGATGAGTACCGAATTTACGTCTACTGAATTCTTTATCATATGGTCATTGACGTCCGTAACGCACGTGGTCTTTCACACGATAGCGCTAAACGGCTCGACACTACACCTTGTTAGCGCGACAAAACTCCTCGAAGCAGAGATACGTAACTTTCCGTGGATCACTAGCCCTTTAGCCTTCACGGCCACCACTACTACACCACGCGAAAGAACAGGAACGACACTCTAACAAGGCTACTGGCTCACCACGTATTCACATCCGCGATTCCGCGACTCTCACACCATTCAAAACAAAACCCGACCTTTTCTTGCCACTGCTGGGACACGAATCTCTGAAAACTCTTGTTTTCTTTACCTAATTTTACCCGATCTTACTAGAACAAACGTATTTTGCGGAACTGAACAGGAAACCAACATGCAGTTGTTAACCCGGTGGTCGCTACAAGTTCGGCGCTCGCATAAATTAGCAAAATATACGTCATAAATCATATATATATACATATATATATATATATATATATTGTAACGTTATTTTTCGTATTAGTTCGGAAACCAATTTCGACAAGTAAATTCCGCCGTTTTAAGTAAAAATGACTTAATGGTACTCACAACCTTGAACGAAAGTAGTTTTGTTCTTTGACTGTTTTTACAAAAAAAACGTGTGTGGTAGCGAGTCTCGAGGTGTATACAGTGTTTCTCTCTGCAAGTTTCGTATCTGCGTTTCTAGAATTAAGTTTTATCGCTGGAAACCAGAATTTACCCTTACGGGGAGAGTTTTACTCACGGAGAGAGAATACACGGTGTGCGTCCGCGAAATATTGTCGGTGTCGCCGCGATTTGGCAACACATGTTCCGTGACGTTGCTCCCAATTGAGGATTCCGCCCGTGCGTCTGTGTACCTTCAGGCCCTATCCACGTCACCATAGCTCGGACCATCCGAGGACGAGTTCTTTGGACAGCCATCCAGCCGTCTCCGGGGTATTTGCGTTCAACACCGCGACGCCGTGTACCCAATGAGTACTATTTTGCCCCTAACTACCGTGTTAACCCCGTAGAGGCGCTATTTTGTCAGCTTCTCCCGTGTCTGAAAGACAGTATTACATCGTATACTAGTTCTGATTAATTACAGTAACTATATGTAGTTACTAGGAAATTTTGTAAATTTAGTTAGATAAGAATCGTTTCATCTTCATCTCATTCACGTACATATAGTTTTTAAGGACAATTTCGATTAAAAACAATGTTATTCTCGGGTTTTGGTTTTACTGTATGTAGATTTAAGTTAAATTAAATTAACTTGTTTTTTTGGGATTCACGTGTTTTCTTTGTTCTTACGCTGCTCGCGCGACATAACCCCCCCTCTCCCGAAAACATACGCACTCGTGTTTTTCCGTTCACTGGTGGGGATTCCGAAGAAAGAGTGCGTGGCGCCCACTATAATTATTCATTTACCGAACGTGTGCACTACCGACATACAGGTGACAGGTCGAACTGCTCCCCACTCTACTGACGCTACCGGCTATTATCGGGCGAACGTCGCCCACTACTTGCTGCCGAGCGCAAATGCAAAAATCTACGTGGCAATATATATATATATACAGGTGTCCTATTTAAACGGGCCACTACAGGGATCTCGGAAACTATAAAAGATACAAGGTCGGTTAAATTAGACAAAAGTTGCGCACTTATGGGCCGATGGCGAATTAGTTTTTAGGAAATATGCATGGCTCACTAGATAATGACAAAGGTGTGATTTTCTCGAAATTTAATTAATTTAATATATATATATATATATATATATATATATATATATATATATATATATATATATATATATATATACAGGGTGACCCATCTGTGAATGCTCACCATTGGAATCTCCGAAACTATAAGAGATACAAGGTCGGTTAAATTAGACAAAAGTTGCGTATTTATGGGCCGACGTTGATGGCGATTTTGTATTTTGAAAATATTGCATGGCTCACTAGATAATGACAAAAATGTGATTTTCTCGAATTTTTATTTTACTTTATAAGTCAGAAGGTATTGGAAATATTGAAAAAAGCTTCAAATAAATATTTTAGTATAACTAATAAGCCTTTTGATGAATCATATGAAATTTTGCCGAAGTTACAGCCTGCAACTTTAATTTTTTAAATAGGAACCATAGTTAATTTTAGTTTAGTTAAAAAGAGCTATTTTTTCTCTTTACAATGATGTATTTGTTTACCTAAATATCTTTTTTAGTTTCGAAGAAAAACTAAAAAGTAAGATAAAATGAATGATTTTTGTAGTGTGTCGTGATTCATCAAAAGGCTTATTAGTTATACTAAAATATTTATTTGAAGCTTTTTTCAATATTTCCAATACCTTCTGACTTATAAAGTAAAATAAAAATTCGAGAAAATCACATTTTTGTCATTATCTAGTGAGCCATGCAATATTTTCAAAATACAAAATCGCCATCAACGTCGGCCCATAAATACGCAACTTTTGTCTAATTTAATCGACCTTGTATCTCTTATAGTTTCGGAGATCCCAATGGTGAGCATTCACAGATGGGTCACTCTGTATAGTGCACACCGCTTAATGTGATCACATCGTGACTCGAGGTTTCTGATAACAATAACCAGTTTTTTTTTCAGTTTCAATAGTCTTTTTATTGTTTTCTTTGCACGTTACAGTTCATTACAATTCTTTATTTTGGAGTCTCCTTCTCAGTCTTATGTTTATACCTCGATTTTTTATTTGTTATTTATTTATGTATAAGTTTATGAAAATTATGAAATAAAAACCTGCTTTTGTGATTGTGTGTGTCTTAGTCTAATGTGTCTTAGCCTATATATACATTATTTACAATATTTACATTTATATTTAACTTAGATTTAACTTAAAGTAAGGGGGTTTATGTTTAAATACCAGGTTGGTATGTTTGTCTGGTGTTTTGTGAATGTTTTTTATTAGTGGGTTATTGTTTGTTTGCTTTTTATAAAAATTCACTGATATTTTTTGTATGTAGTCTTTTATATATTCGATGTTAGCGCTTTCGTGTAGTTGCTTTATTCGTGTAAATCTGTCAGAGTTTGTGATTAGTCTCAATATTTTGTTTTGGTATATTTGTAGTGTTTGCATCATACCGGGGCAGCGTATGTTATAGTTGGTCGTATTATGGCTGTGTAGATTAATTTCTTGTTTTTTGCGCTTATTCTTATGTTCTTAACCAGTAATGGGTACAGTGATTTGGTTATGATGTATGCTTTCCGTATTGATTGTTTAATGTGTTGTTTAAAATTTAATCGTGTGTCCAGGTGTACCCCTAAGTAAGAGTGAGTATCTTCGTGTTTTTGTATTTTCTTGTAAATGCTATATTTGCTGTTTTGGTTGCATTTAGTTGGATTTTCCATTTGTCGAAATATTTTTCAAGAATTCTTGCGTGATTTTTAAGTTGTTTATTTGCTCTGGCTGTCTTGTGTGAGTGTGCGTAGATGGCTATGTCATCAGCGTATAATGCCATGTGTGTTTTTGCGGTTGTTGGGATGTCGTGTATGTTGTAATTAAAAATTGTTCAACCTTGAGGGACCCCCGCATTCACCGTTATTATTCGTGAGCGTGTGGTATTTATTCTAACCTGGAATTTTTGGTTCATTAGGTATGAGTGTATCAGTTTGATTTGTGTTGGGGGCTATTGTATTTGTATGAGCTTGTATAGCAGTCCGTTAATCCATACTGTGTCAAAGACTTTTTGTATATCAAGTAATTGCATTGTTGTGATGTTTTGTTTGTTGTAATTTAGTATAATGTCATTTACTATTCGGGTGTCTTGTTGGACAGTGTTGTGTTTTGCCCTGAAGCCAAATTGTGTGTTTGGTGTTATTTTTAGTTTTGTGACCATTTTGGTTAGTCTTTTGTGTAATATCTTTTCCGTGATTTTTGCAAGTGTTGGGAGTAGACTGGTGGGGCGGTCACTATCGGGTGAGTTGGGGGTTTTGTTTGGTTTGAGGATGGGTATTATGTGAGCGATTTTCCACTGCTGCGGGAAGAATTTTTGGGTGATAATTGTGTTGATAATGTATGTTAGTTGTGTATATGCCTTTTTGGAGAGATTTTTTTAGTATTACGTTGTCAATGTTGTCAGGTCCTGGTGCTTTATTACTGGGTAGTTTTTTGGCTATTTGTGCGATTTCGGAGAGTTTTGTGAGGAGTTTCTTGCGTTGTTCTGTGTCTGGTGGATGTTTTGTCGCAAGAAACAATTTTACCGTGTTGTTGTTTATGTGTTTGTGTTCGTCTGTATTGTCTATGTCGATGTTGTGTATTTGTTCGAATGAGCTTGCTAACATGTCTGCTTTTTCTATATCTGTGGTTGCGTGTGTGGTGTTGTGCTCTAGGGTGGGGATTGGTTTGAGACCGGAAGCTGCTCCTCCCTGTAGAAGCCGATCCAACCGTGACCCGTGGGGGTCAAACTCAACCACAGCTGTGTATAATTTCGTTTATGACGGCAGATTCACCTGTGCCGCGCCCTTCAGTGGCGTATTAGGAACTTATTTATTGTCATAGCGTACGCAGGTATTACCGGAAATTGGCGACGTTTTAAAATAAATGGGAGATTTATGTCGCTTGGAGCTAAATCAATTCTTGGTATAAGAACTGTTTCGCCACGACCACATTCAGAAATTATTACCGCCTCAATAATATTTCTACGTAGTGCCGTGATGGGAAGGCGGGTTCCATTGCAAAGGTTTCTTATCAACATTATTATTACGCCAACTTTTAATACTAATTTATGTGGAGGCATACCAAATGGAGTTAGTTCGTTCAGAAACTGTAGAGGATAATTTGCAGCATCATTTTGATCTTCTGAGATGATTGATTCAGCGCTATAATAAATTGGCATCTACTCCTGTAGTATAGTTATAATTGCTTCATTCATATTTAGAATTTCTAAATTAGTCGGTCTAAATTATTACCGCCTCAATAATATTTCTACGTAGTGCCGTGATGGAAAGGCGGGTTCCATTGCAAAGTCCTTTTTTTGAATTCAGGTTTCTTATCAACATTATTATTACGCCAACTTTTAATACTAATTTATGTGGAGGCATACCAAATGGAGTTAGTTCGTTCAGAAACTGTAGAGGATAATTTGCAGCATCATTTTGATCTTCTGAGATGATTGATTCAGCGCTATAATAAATTTGCATCTACTCCTGTAGTATAGTTATAATTGCTTCATTCATTTTTAGAATTTCTAAATTAGTCGGTGCAAGAATCACACGTTTCGCAACTTCATTGAGAGACATTTCGTTTAAATTTAACCCATAAATATTTTCAATTAAATTTTGATCTGAAGTTGTTTGTGCAGGGATTTCAATTGAGGATGCAGGCACATCTAGAATAGCTGGTGTATTTCCACATCCAATGTTTAGCAGCCATCCGTTATGAGCATTATAATGCGCGCTGCGCATGTTAGTTTTCAAAATAATTTTTATAAAATGTTGCCATAATCGACTTGATTTAATGCAGCATTCGACAATATCTACTCTTGTTCCTCGCACGACAACTGGTAACGTTTGTCTGAAGTCTCCACCAATAACAATAACTTTGCCACCAAGTGGCTGATGACTTTGCATTAATTCGCGCAGAAGAACATCGATGCAGCGAAGTCCATGTTTTGTCAACATGGATACTTCGTCAATAATGATGAGAATAGCTTGTCGAAGTATTTCTGCTTCCGGTGAATTAGATCGCATAGCTGAAACTGACGTTTCTAACAGTGGAACAGGGAGCTTGAAGCCGCTATGAACTGTTCTTCCACCTTTTAGTAATGTTGCAGCGATTCCTGTTGTTGCAAATGGAAGAACGATTTAATTTCTTCCTCTTATCATCATCAAAGTTCTGTAAAGGTAGGTCTTTCCAGAAAGAAATATCTCTCTAACTCATCAGGATTATTGACTGCTGCGCTAATTCTTTGGTACGCATTCATTTGTTCCTGGTTTAAGGTTCCAATTAATCTCTCTGCTTCGGCTTGTTCAACAATCGGGTCGTACATTTGAATCACAATTGGATTACCATTCGGCATAGGCAATCCTATCTGCACACATGACAAACTATGCTGCTTTAATACTGCATCGATGTCGTGCTAAGCCAACTTGTATGCAACATCATCAGTATTCGATCTTAAGTAATCGAGTGACATTTCTTTACGATAATTGTTCCACAATTGTCCAATATTTGTTGGCATACAAAAACAGCAAATATATGCAAATGTTTGACGCATTTGATAAGTGGCTGCTTCACTCAAGCAATTTTTCCATTCGTCATCCAAATCCAATAAATGACGGTGAAAAGCTCCATCTTTGAATGTCGGGTAAACTACACCATCGACGGTTCTTAAAAATTCAAAGCTGGTTGCGCCAGGTACATGTAATAGCAACATTCTCAAATAGAATCGTTCTTCTTGTTTGATTCCGACTATATACATTCGAGAAACGACTTTATTTCCTCCTCGTTGCCTTCGCTGCCAAGTGTTTTTGTTGTACACATAGTAATACGGAATATCTGTGTATAGATTTTCACGTGCGTTTCTATCATTTTCATTAAGTTGGAACCATGCTTCCAGTTTTGTTCGTCCAATGCGAGCAGCTTCCAATGCTTCTTCCTCATATCCCACTTGAAATGTAATGCGTTGTAAATTTGGCAAGTGAACTGGTAGTCTCATTACTGCATGCAAACGATCATGCATTGTAAATTCCACAAGACGCTATGCTGCTTCAGGTGCACTCACATATTTGGCGTTAATATAATTATTCATCTCATTACATTGCATGTTTCTTGATTCTCCTGCTGTGATGACCATATTTGTACAATCAAACCCTTTATAAATATATTTGTATATATATTTGATTGCACGGAGTGAGGTACAAACTTCCACGTTGATGTGTGCGTTGTATTTCAGGAGTAGATATGGATTGTACGGCACAACATATGTTACCATTTCTACCCCTCTCACTTCAGCTGTAACTCCACGTCGACAACGATAAAATGGATATCCTTTGATGTTGTGGATAGTATTGTCACGAAATTCCTTTGGGAATTTTTTCAGGCATATTCCATCCTCCGTGCACGGAGCTCGAGGATTCTCGAAGCCACATGGACCATGCATCATGCATCTTAAAACAATTTCATGCAAACGCGGACTTTCGATGAACGCTGGAATTTCAGCGTTGACAATTTCATCGATTCGTGCAGCATTTCTGAATTTATCGTCTGCTTGCAGTGTAATTAAAATGTGCACATATGGTAATCCACGCTTTTGAAATTCGATCGTGTAGACATAAGCGAGCGGTTTTCCAAAAATTTCATGTACCGTTATATCTGCAATGAGCGATTTCAATTTTAATTTAAACACTCTCACCACTAAATCAGGACGATTAGCTGATATTTCGCCGGGACGTAAATTTTCAATGATTTCTGGCCATTTTGGATTTGCAGTAAAGGTGAGAAACAAATCTGGAGCACCATGTTTTGAAAAAATGGACATTGCATCAGCGCAACGTTCTCTCATATTTCGCGGAGAACCTTCAAATGATGAAGGTAATATAACGGGAACTCCAGCATGCAAACCTTCATCGTGCGCTACATTGTCAATATGATCAGCGTGACCTTGATAAAACTCCGTTCTCAACTGTCGTTGATTTTTTCGGATGTAATTCAGATTATTAGCTTGTACTTGGAGATACGAATCAACCAACCATTGTTGAGTCAGTTTTCCTGCGATAATAACTGGATTGAAATTTCCTTGTATTGCCATTTGCGCTGTTTTGTACTGAACATTGACACCTTGATTCTCATTCCATTTACTCGGGCTTCGTTATATGCATCGCAATGCCAATTGGGTTGCCATCCTGGTTGACCGTATTGGTATATAATTGGATAGGACATAGGATCCAAATTAGGACTAAGAATACTTAAATTTACGAATGGTTGCTGTGGATTCTGGGGATTTGTTAAATATACACGTATATCACGGTCAAATGGTGGTTCGCCATCGTAATTTACGAATACCATTGCAATTTCATTGGCTGTGGGTGCATTGTAGCGTCGTTGATCGGATTGGCGGCCTCGACGAAACACCATATTTACAACTGGAGCAACTTCACCTGTAGCATTTACATTTTAAATTGCTTGAGTCATCACGCAACATACGATATGTATCGGCGAGTCTATTGTGTTGGCTGAAGAAGCGGTCAATCTGATCAAGTATTTGTGCACTACATTGCTCGTTAGCCGGATGATTTCTTCGAAATTCTGTTGCTTGCGTGCTGTCCACAACATACAGTTGAGCAAACGTTGGTGGTTCGGCATTCAATGTTCAAACATGACTTGTTCGGTGATAAACTTGACCATGAACTTTAAAAACATATTGCCCACCTCCTTGAAATTCAACAATTTTAGCGCCCATTGACGCAAATGACACAGCGCTGTTATATAAACGAATTATATCTCGAAAGTGTCGGTAATTGGGATTAGTTGGATTAGACAATAGTTTCTGGCAGCTTTACTTTTCCTTTGCGACAGCAACTTGTAAATTTTCCGTCAGCTGGACGCTCAGCAACAAAATTTCGTGATGCACAAAACTGACAAAATACATTTAATGGACCGCAACTATGCACAATAACAGTTGTTTCATCAATATTTATAAAGGCTTCTTGTCTTATTTCTGTTATTATTCTTTGCGTCTCAGCTAGGCGGCGATTTCTTTTATAGAGGATATCAGCAGTTCTTCGTGCTTCCGTCTGTTGCTGCGTTTCTTGGGAACGTTGAAATGCGTGTGCCTCTGCATTTCCTCGTCGCATGCGCTCTAAAGTTTCTTGACTTTGTCTATTTCGCCATCTTACCCGCCTTTCTCTATCTAACCGTCTTTTTTTGCAGCCAAATCTTGCATTTCGAATACCTTTTGAGAAATGTACAAAGAAGGAGACGATATTTATACTCTTCGGGATTGTAAAAAACTGTATGGTACTTACCCTTAATATGGAAGGTTTTTATAAACTTTGTAAAAGTACAAATAATGTATTTTAAATATATTTATAAACAATACCACGTGTGGCTACTTGTGAAATGTCAAAATTTTGTTATATTATTTATTATTATGTTGCTAAGGGAGAGGTGGAGAGGGTTGTCATGCGCTGAAATGTTGACTATGTTGCCTAGGTTACGCAATTGCAGCTAACTTCATGCGTGACGGACAGACAAGGGCTTTTCTATATATAATGGTTATAACCGAGTCGTCTTACTGTATAAAAGTTTGTTAAGTGCCATACCCCATATATGTGTATCCCGTCCACGCACAGATCACCGAGCTGTGGTTTTGTGCACAAGCGTGACGGAAGTCAACACAATTTGTGCTCGTGGCGTCCCTGCCGATTACTTAGTAATTTAGTGTTTGACTCACGACCCCCACTTCACAACAGCGAGCCGGCAACATTCGGGCGGCCGACTACGATCGTCTTGCCACACGTTAATGAGACAATTTTAAACGTGACAAATTGGCGCCCGGAACGTGGGGCCTGTTCAAACCAATTCTCTTTAAATAAATTATTCAATAATAACGTGGTATGGTCACACTGATAGACAAAAATGTGAAATACGATTCATAATTGATACAAATTTGTTTAATGTTGTTGTAATTTAAATTGTTTGCTATTAATTAAGTGTTTTCAATAATTTAATCTCGATTTTTGATAATTTAATTTCGCTCTCTACGAGATAAGTGTTAATCTTAGTATTTAGTTGTTAAGTATCTCTACAATAAGTGCCCTCAGATTTGTAAAAGCAAAATTTAACTCAGCTCTGGTATTACGCGATTTTTTTAAAATGGATCCTGCTCGGCTATCACGCGATGAACTTGAATATGAACTGGAAGTACGGGGATTCCCCAAGCTAGAAATGGCAACGGCCTTAGAAATGCGCGAAACGCTTAGAAAACTTCTTAAAGACGAGAAGATTGGGACACTACTAGACCGGCGAGAGGCAGCTTTCGATCGTGACGCAGACCTAACAATCTGTACGCGGAAGACGGTTGAATTACAAGCTTCAGTAACAGACATTACCGGCTCATTAGAATCTTCGACCGCGAAGAGATTCTTTGCGAAACTTAGTCATCTACTCGGCCGACTGGCGCGACTTACGTCAGAAGCCGACGATATCCGAGACTCGGTAATTAAACTACGGGCAGAATTGAATAATGCAGAAACTCTAGTTCTTGAGCGATGTGACGAAGTAGAGAATACTATTGCAAAAGTATCCGAACCTCCCGTTACGAACAATCCGGTAACGAATAACGTGATTCACGTTCCGTCAAAGAAACAAATCCCGGTAATCAAGTGGAATATCT
Source organism: Carabus problematicus (assembly GCA_963422195.1). Lineage (NCBI taxonomy): Eukaryota > Metazoa > Arthropoda > Insecta > Coleoptera > Carabidae > Carabus > Carabus problematicus. The sequence continues at coordinate 9,232,337 of OY728580.1, forward strand.
CCTTTTCTGGGGATGGTAGCGGTTTAAGCGTGAACGGGTTTCTCGAACGCGTAGATGAATACCGTGTCTCCCGGAATGTAGCCTCGACTGAACTTTTTAATTCGGCAGTAGAGTTGCTGAGAGGACGCGCGCTTATCTGGCATCGTTCGGTCCGAACTAAAATGTCAACTTGGGAGGATTTTGTGAGGATGTTAAAAGCCGAGTTTGACCCCATGGTTATGAGACCGCGTTATGGGCAGCAATTCGTGCTCGTCCGCAAAGCACTAATGAACGCGTGGGAAACTATTTCGCATGCATGATAAATCTTTTCGCTCGATTACCGCACGCTCCTAGGGAGGAAGAAAAGTTAGCTGTTTTACGCCGTAATATAGCACCATACTTTATTCACCACTCGGGCATGATGGAAATTAGAAGTGTTGACGAATTGTTACAAATGTGTAAAATACTAGAAAACAACAAATATTTGGCAGATAATTTCCAACCCCCCTCATTACCAAGACGTAGTCTTTTAGAACCTGATCTCGCGTGCCCCTCCAAATCAAGTACACGTGCCTGTCCCGCGGAAACGGTGGAATCTGCATCATCAAAAACACCGGTTTGTTGGAACTGTCAAAGACATGGACGTCTCTATCGAGATTGTCGCGCATCTAGAAATAAATTCTGCTTTTCATGTGGATTAGCCAATCATACCATAGCTACGTGTCCCAAGTGCGCCAAACAGTGGTCAAAAAACTGCTAAAGTTGGGGAAATCCGCGTGCGTGTCCAAACAGACGCCGACCCATGAATGGTTAGCTTGGTTAAATACCGTGCAGAACGCCTTCCTCCAACCTCAATTATTCTTATTATCCTCGTGCTCAGGAGACAATCGGCCCTATCTATTACTAGAAATTTTCGGAAATAAATATCAAGGACTTCTAGATTCTGGAGCTACCAAAACCATTATTGGAGACGCCGGTTGGGCAAAGTTGAGACGACTTAATTTAACGTTAAAATCCGAGAAAAACCTTCATTGCAAAGTGGCTGATGGTTCGAAATGTGCCGTTCTGTGATCCGTGGACCTGGTATTTTCTTTAGAAAACAAATCTTGCCTAATTAACGCTCTTGTTGTACCGTCTATTCCATACGAATTGATATTAGGTATAGATTTTTGGACTAAAATGGACATATCGCCTAATATCAGTAAAGGAATGTGGACATTTGCCAGTACTTGCGAGTCAACAACATGCGCTTCACGAACTATTAAATAAATTTGCATCGGTGGGCAAAACTCAACTCGGCTGTATTTCACTAGTAGAACATAAAATTTGCACTGACGCAGAACCGATAAAACAACGCTATTACCCCGTTAATCCGGTAATGCAGACTCATCTTGACCGTGAATTGAATCAGATGTTACTCGAGGGCATTGTAGAACCTTCCAAGAGCCCCTGGTCCAACCCTGTGCTCTTAGTTAAAACCTATCGATTCGTAGTGGATTACCGGAAGTTGAATGCCGTGACAAAAAAGGATGCGTATCCGATACCCTACATAAACGCGATATTGGATAAATTAAGAAACGCAATTTACTTAAGTTCTCTAGATTTCAAGGAGATTAGGGATTAGTAAGGAGAAAACTGCGTTTACGGTTTGGGTTACATAACTCACCGTCAACCTGGCAACGCCTCATGGACCGACTGTTTAATCCCTCTTCTGAACCATGTGTGTTTGTCTATCTCGACGATATTATTATAATCACTCCGACTTTCGCGAAACATCTTCAAATTCTAGAGAGAATATTTATCAAACTGATTGACGCCGGATTAACGATCAATAGAGAAAAGTGTAAATTCTGTCGGCCTGAACTAAAATACCTCGGCTATGTAGTTGATCAGGACGGACTACATGCAGACCCGGACAAAATACGCGCAATTTTGGATATACCCACCCCTAGAAATGTAGCGGACGTACGTCGTTTTATCGGTGTTGCATCCTGGTATCGCAGGTTTATCATGTCATTTTCCAGCACAACCGCCCCTTTTACTACCCTATTAAAGAAAAATCATACGTGGGAGTGGACTAAAGAGTGTGAATACGCATTTCGGACCATAAAAGACAAATTAATAAGTTAGCTACGATACTGAACTGCCCGAATTACGACCTTCCCTTTTACGTACAAACTTACGCTTCTGGTTATGGCTTAGGGGCTGTCTTAACGCAAAAATCCGGTGATAAGAGTTTGTAATAAGTTACGCGAGCCGCACACTCATGAAACTTCACAATAAGGGAAAAAGAATACCTGAGCGGTATTTTCGGTATTGAAAAGTTTCGTCCGTATCTAGAAGGGATAACATTTACCGTAGTCACAGATCACTACTCTCTTTTGTGGCTAAATAATTTAAAGGTCCCGATTGGTCGCCTAGCGCGTTCGATTTTACTATAGAACAATGTGAAGGTAAAGACCACCTTCTACCCGACCTACTGTCTCGTTCAGTAAAAAACAAAATAAATATGATTGACATTACCCCGAACATACAAGATCCGTGGTACCGACAACTTCGGGCTAAAGTTATCAAGAAACCAAACTCTTATGTAGAATGGAAAGTAGAGAATAATACGCTTTATAAATTACTCCGGAGTAGGAATACAGCCACGTGGAAACTAGTAGTACCTAAGGACTGCCGTCGTAACGGTTTCGAGGAAAGCCATGATAGACCGACCGCTGGTCATACCGGCGTTTACAAAACCCTCCATCGAATAAAACAGCTTTATTGACCAAGAATGCGTACCGATGTTGTTGATTATGTTCGTAAATGCCGTATTTGTCAAAGACAAAAATCCTTACAGAAAGCACCGGCTGGATTAATGGGGAAACGACTCTTCATAGAACAAACTTGGCAGTTAATATGCGCGGATTTTATGAAATTCCCGAGATCGAACCGCGGACATGCGTATCTACTAGTAATTATGGATTACTTTTCTAAATTTGTCTTATTATTCCCCATTAGAACAGCTACCGCGACTAAGTTATGTAAGATTGTGGAAAACGAAATCTTTTTAAAATACGGTGTGCCGCAATTTATCATCTGTGATAATGGGACACAATTTGTTAGTCACGAATTTATAACTCTCACTCAAACGTACCGGACTAAACCTTTATATAATGCCAATTACCACCCACAAAATAACCTAGCTGAACGGACTAATCGCGTCGTTAAAACTATGATTAGATGATGCATCGGTAACGATCATAGAACGTGGGATGAAAATCTTCAGAAAATCGCGTGCGCAATTAATACAGGTCGCCGTGAAGTAACTAAACAAACTCCCTATTATTTGAATTATGGCCGAGAACAGATCCTTGATGGGAACTATTTCGACCCGCACGCCTAGGATGATGGTAACCATGTGAACCCAATAAATCGACAGGGAACGGAACATTTAGATGTGATTTTTACAGCCGTGCATAAAAAAACTGAATCGAGCTTATAAAAAATACAGCCGCGTGTACAACCTACATCGCAGACCGGAGGTATTCGAAGTTGGCGATCAGGTATGGCGCAAAAACTATGTTTTGTCGGATGGATCTCGACATGTCGCTGCTAAATTAGCACCCAAATTCAGCGGTCCTTTTATCATTAAATCAAAACCGTCTAATCTGGTGTATCAGCTAAGTGATCCTGATGGCACGTCGCGAGGTGCATATCATTTGCACGTAAGGGGAGGATTTGTAACATGCAATTTTGACTTTAGCGGAAAGTAATGCAATAGACGAGTTGTGACATGTTTTATGTTACTTAAATTAAGTAAAAGACGCGCTTTTCTAGTTTTGATAGTTGAAAATTAAGTAGGTATAAACATAGCTTACAAAACTTCAGAGAACCTCAAAAATTAAATTAATAACAACATAGATGTTCGTGTCATATGCTCTCAAGAACTTGTGTTTATTTGTAGCTTGAGCGGCTAGGCATGACTAGATTTCTTTACAGCATAATTACCCTTGCCTTTGCCTTTACCCATTTTGAACCCTCAGTTTTACGTTTACGGCTTTTCCCAATTTATTTTAATTTCTGCACGTGACTTTTCCTGAGAATCCGCGGCCCAAGCGTTTCCCGGGTCATACGATTACTGCCGAACGTTCCAGCCTTGAACCGTTACTTTATTGCAGTTCAGTACTATTATTTCCTGGAATTTGTTTCCAAATTTTCCCCAAATTCAAGCTTGTCATTAGTGCCCCCTGTTCAGGGGCGTTCACTTATCTGGTTCTCGTTGTCTACCTTAAAGGTGATTCCATATCGAGAGCCTCAGAACGACGAAAAATTCTTCGTCTGATACACCCAAATATACGTTCGGTTTTGAGTAACAGAACACACCATTGGTAAGAGTAGCACTAACCAAGAAACGTATAGCTTGTGTACATTCCCTGCAACAAGTAACAAGTTTCTCTACAGAAATCCATTGTAATCAGCTGGACTACCTGGTTCGGTAGTTGTAAGTACTAAAATGAATGAAATATTTTACTGCTATAAATTTATGGATTCTATTATGGATATAAATTCTAAGATCGATAATTTCCGGTAGAAGACAAACAATATAAAATTTTAATAATTTGTCCTCCATATTGGCTTCCCAGAACTTTTTGTCTCTGATGATATACTCAATCATCATCGGATAATTTACCCCCATCCAAATGCCTAATATACATCTACTTTTATTAGTTGTTTCTAATTGTCTCTGTATTTGATAATTCCAATTATTGTTTGTATTAAAAACATACTTGTCGTCCTTATATTTAAAAGTCTTGTTTTTATTTATTTATTTTCATTTCTTCTGGGGGGATGTTGTACATTGACAGCGGGCATTTTATTTCAATTAATGTATTCTCATCGGCTACGCCATCGGGAGAATCGCCTATGAAGTTATATTTCTTGTGCACTGCCACGTACCCGAATGGGCCGTGCGCGATTGTCCTCGCCGTAGGTGAGGTTGCTGGCTTCTCAGTGGAGAAGGGGGGGTTCTTACTAAATGGGCGCCACGCAATTTTTAACGTTAACCTTCACCATGCCAAATTGCGATGGTGGGTGGACGAACCAGATGGCTATTCGGCAGCTGTAAACCCAACGAGAGTGGAGCGGGTAGGACGATACAAAAGATAGCAAGTAAGTTAACAACTGAAACCAATTTAATACTGGATAACAAAATAACAAAAAGAATTTAACAAAAACGTTGTGATACTAGAAATATAACAATTAACAAAATGAAATGCTAAATAAGTAGTTGTCAATAAACAATATGGTAGTAACATGTACCCGGATGCTCGAAATACACAAAATGGCCGCACAGTACAGCGACAACAAAAGTGACGTGGGAGCTATTCCCTGCGCCGGCGTCGTATACCCGGATAAGTATAAATACAAAGTACGAGGGCCCGAGGTTGATCAACCGAGGTTCACATAGGAGTATGGACGGAATTGCAAACAGTAAATAGCACCCGCTCTCAATAAAACATAAATTCGGCTCGAACATCCGCGTTTACACAGAAAGAAAATACTGATTATATTAACAAAACAAGTAAAACAGAACAAAATATAACAACGTATTAGATTAATTTGAATTTTTCCTATTTAATACAATCAAATATTTAATTTAATTGGTAACTTAATAATAGACACTGAAGGTGAGGGGGGGAAGAGAAGAAAAGAAACAAAATCAAAGTCTGGTTCACTTAGCTCGCACGTGGTTGTAGAGCCGGTCCGGACTATCCCGCAGTCTGTGGGACTCGTGGCGTATGACGGTGGAGGTCGTCCTAGGACACAGGAATTACGCCTCAGGGCAGCTGGACTACACCAGGGCTCGTAACAACTCACAATTGGGCTGGAAAGCGTCAGCGAAGCACAATTTGGGCACCGGAGAAAAACTAAACCCCTTGCGGGAGTCCGTCGACGAATTCACTCAATTAGCTAGCGGTAACTCACAACAGAAGACGTCGAAGCGGCAAATTTGCTTGGCAAAATCCCCTATACGGGTACTTCTTTACGAAGATCAAAAAACACAAGCGAAATCTGAATACAATCGCAATTCGCACAGTGCCCTCAGCTTACTTTGTTTAAGGCTGGAACCAAAACTCTGACTCTCTCAATCAGCACAAGACAAGTCGACTTAAGTCGTGAAGAACAAGGAAGCCGTAAAATAAAAAAAGACGGAAGATAGCGAATTTACTTAAATCAGCGCCAAAATATAGGTTCACAAGGTCGGTAGAAGCAACGTTCACAGTGAAAAGATCAGATTTGTTAAATTGAGATGTAATTAGTCATGCACCTATGTAGAGTCATGAACGGGGTATATATTTCGTGTATAAATATATATATTGGTTGTTAAGCATGTTTGGTTAATTACGGCAACAGAACTAACGGGAAAATGATTCACTCTACGAATGGAAATTATGCTACATTTAATTGTTACCGTGTAAACGAGACTCTGAACATAATTAGCCGTACTGACAGGTTCAACTTCATTGTTTATACCTGACTGACAGCACATGGCTAACCTAAATTTACTATTATTATTGAATGTTACAGATGCATAAATATATGTGAAATTGAAGTTAAGGTAGGTTAAATGAATTTACTATTGGGGTGAAATATTGTATCGGCAACGTGAACTAAATTATTCTAACTTTTTAGGCAAGATAGTACGAAAATCATATTGACCTACCGAAGGGATATGCGAGAAACTAAATATATGAAAACGAACGTGACAGCACAAACAAACCGCATTTTTCAACTTTAACATTTATTTGTTTTTCAAGTTGACGGATTGCCTTTTCTTCGTTTTCCCTGCCCTGTCTATTTGCTGCAATGTTCTGTAAGTCATTATTATATAAAATATATTTACTATATTGGCACAACTGGTAGTAGGTCTGCGTTTATAGGTATATTTTATGAAAATTTAATGCTGTTTATAATTTCCGTCGTTCTTCAACCCATTTCATGCCGTCAGTTTGACATTTTGGTTATTGTAAAAGTTGCTCTTCATTTCTGTCCAAAGATTTTAAAAATTCTTCTTTCTCTGTCATATAATCTTCTTCATTCTTATCTGGTTTTTTCACAGTTATCCCTATAATACGGATCTAATTTATTTTTAGCATTTCTGTTGTATTTTTTATATGCTTCATTTTTCTTGTTGTAATTTTCTCGATTTTTTTTTTAGACGTCGGTTTTCTAATTGCCTAATTAATTTCGGTGCCTTAGTAGTATATAAAATTCTATGTAAAACAGAGTGCGCTTTTTTCGTGTTATGTAACACAACTGCTGCATGACATCTGGATTTGTATGAACCGCGTCCAGTAAAATTGATTCGTTTTCCAATAACATAAAAAGTACGTCATTGAACATATCTGTGTTAAAAATCAATAAATTAAATTTACCTCCAACAAATTTTGCTAACACAGAATTATATTGTTCAACTGTGTTGTTGTCGACATCATATATTAGACTTTTAGCGTTATATGATAAAAACTTTAAATGTTGTTGCAATTTTTCATAAAATCCGGATTTTCTTATAACAACAAGAATTCAGTGGAATCCTCATTTTTTTGCACAAGTATGTAGCACATTTTGCATGCGAACCAAATTCGTGGTATATCATGTTGTCTATATCCATTTTTTAATGATAAAATTGCTTTTTGTTATTAATTTGATTTCGAAGTGCTATAGCACTAATAACATTCGTTTGGAAACGAAGAACTTTCGATTTGACTTTTTTTTCTAACTTCTATATTGTAGAGTGTATCCTGGCATAATTTCAGTAGTCTTCTACAAAAACAACGAGGCAAATGATTTCGGCATTCTATATTTTCCATAGTTATGTCCTTATATGGTCTAACTTCAAGTATTTTTTTTATAAGTGCTGCTATCTCCATCAGCAATTAATTTATTATATTTTACACCATGCATCAAACTAGACTTGAACGCTTCTACAAGAATAGCTGCTTCCATGCTCGTTGAACTTCCATTGAAATTTTTAAAACATATTTGTTCTTTACATACATTTTCTTCTTGCCTTGTTTCGTCACATATTATGCAATATTTATTTTTTACTCCAATATATAGAACTTCATGAAATTTATGACCTATAGGAGCTGCAACACCCAATAGTGCTTTGAAATTTGTTCCATATGACCGTTCAGACCAGCATCCATCACCAACTACAGTGATAAGAGGTATACCATTCACGTCGACACTGCCTGTTTTTTTGGGATACTCAGCCTCATTTTGAATTGCTTCGTCCATTTTCTGCGACGCGGTTTGTTAATTAATTTTATTTACATAGTTTTTTTGTGACATACACGGTATATTTATGAATGTCAAAGCCTCTTTTAAATTATAATATCCACTGCCAACACTAATAATACCGGACACAGCTCCGGTATTTAAATCCATTGACTGGTCATCTTCATTATCAGTAATAGAAAATATTTCATTGCATATATTGCATTGAAGACGTATCAGCGACACTACTCTTTTTCTCTGTTCACCTACTATAACCAAATTTTCAATAGAACAGGAAAATTTCGGACCATGTGCAGATATTATTTTCAACTGTTTGAAGAAATATGTTATATCGACAATTCCTCTTATTTAATTGCATAAAATGTCGATATTTCTGACGTGTTAATAGCAAAACACTCATTCTCAATATCTGAGCTAGACGTATCTAATTCATGGCAGCTCTAAATAATAGGAGTATACATTTAAGTTATTAATTTGTTTAATAGAATATGACAATAAGGAACATACCTCTACATCTTGGTTCTTTGAAGCTAACAATAACGACGTATTGAACACGGATTGCTCTCCTTTCGATGTAAATATTATTATACAGTAGAGTCGCGATTTAGTGAACTAATTCCGGCCAAGCCTGTTCACTCTTTAGGGGTGTTTACATTTTCGGGGTTCTGGTCTCACTCAGATATTTTGAGAAACAACTTTTATTCTAGGTACCTAAATCAACAAAATTATGTATGTATATTGTAACGGAGAAAATGCGGGTGGCCTACGGCGTACTCAGCGGAGTGGGGTGTGGGCCAGAGGCAGAGAAGTAAGCTATTCCTTCAACTAGCACAAATATATTTACAGCAAAATGATTTGATCCTAACTAGGCTTTGGACGCCTCCAACATTCTAAGCTACTTCTTTAGAACTAAATAAGTACAACTTAAGGTCAAAACGATACATAAACTACGGCTTATTTTAAATACAATCATGGGTTAAACTAAATGATACTCAGCCACGTGGTTGACGGCAATGCTCGTGATGCTGCATCGGTGGACAGGTCTGTCTCGTCTCCTCAAGATTTGTTTGTTAGGGCGCCAGTCCTGCGTCGACAGGACTCCTGAGGAACAGTAGACTTCCTGGTGGTTCGGGCCGTAGTTTCCACGTGGTCACCGTAGTATGTGAACAAACAAATCGTTATAAAATATGATATCTATTCCAAACCTTACATCTAAGTTCGCTCTGTATATTATTTTTAATTTCTAGCCTAACTTGTATACTAATTTAAATCTTACCAGCTACTTAATAACTAACCTAAATTGACAAGCTCTATAAGTAACTATTTTATTAGAAAAAAGAACAGGTAAATGTACTATACATTTACGAGAACGATATACTTAACTTTTCCTTCTCTAGGCCAGAATTACTCTCCGAATAAAGAAAACACAACTCTCTCTGAAAAAATGTACGCACCAGGTGTTTTGCACTGTTTCTTCACTGATGATCAAAAAAACCCGTCCGCACCGGACTATCACAAAGCGCCAGGCCCGGATTTGGTTACAAAGGGCGGGGAGCGTTACAATATGTAAAATAATAAAAGAGAAGGAAAAATATTGAATCCAAAATGGTTGGAATAAATGACTATAGTTCAAGGTGATGTGAACTGTTTATTTCAAAACTTAATCATAAAGATGATAACAGATATGCGACGTTTCGACCATAAGGTTTTTGGTCATTTTCAAGCTAAGAATAAAATTCTAATTCAAACAAACATAAACAAAATCTCTTGAGAATTACACTCAAAAAGTACAAAAATATTTTAAAAAATATTAGAGAATATTTTTCTACGTTTTGAGTGAAATTCTGAAGAGATTTTGTTTATGTTTCTTTCCACTAGAATTTTGTTATTTGCTTGAAAATGACCAAAAACCATATGGTCGAAACGTCGCATATCTGTTATCATTTATTCCAATCATTTTGGATTCAATATTTCTCCTTCTCAAGAACTACAATTGACTAAAGAAAATCTACAATTAAAATACAAAAAATAAAAAATACATGTACCTATTACATAATATTATGTATACGTGTATTATGCAATGGGAAGGTACATATAAAAGGTTATTTATTGCAGAAGCGAACAAAATGAAGTAATGTTGGATTGTTTACGCTTTTTATTCAGGTTAATTTGTACTAATTTTTGTCTCAAATCATGTAACACGAGCAAACTGCAATATTCTACTAACAAACACGGTCACACATTCTCCTTTACCCAGACATTAAGTGTTTATTTTTTTTGTTTTAAATTCAAGTATTTTCGTTTACGCTCCATTTAGATTCATATTTAGTGGGATCCCCCAGAGAAGTATCGCAAATACCATAGTTTACTGTATCGGGGTTTACAGCTGTTCACTATATCGGGACGCAATGATAAAATTTAAGTGTTCACCCTATCGGGTTGTTCATTCAATCGAGAGTTCACTAAATCGCGACTTTACTGTATTTAAAATTATTTATACAATCAATTACTCTTAAGATTTCGTTAATTTCAAAATTTTACATTCTGAACCAAACAAATTCAAAAAATTAATTTTAGAAAGTATTTATATTAATTTGAACAATAACACTGTTAACCATATCACTGACTTTCGTAATATAAATTCCAATTACGGCGCTTTAATTTCAGTAGTTACTTGAATGGACGCTAGAGTGCTAAATGAAGCAGCTTTCTTGTTATTAATTAATCCATTTTATTCACTGACTATGTCGACATTGAACATGACCTTGTTAGGTCATGTTTTTCATTCGTTTTGTATTTTCACTTCTTTTTGGTGTTAGCACTTAGGTTTAGGTAATTATACTTTTAATTTGTTTACTAGTTGTATCAGTATTATATTATATATTGTTTTATTACATTATACAATTTTTCAGATGTTGTTTTATAAAAATAAAAAATTTATGTACTTCGCTTTGAAAATGGCCACAATGCATGGCCGAAACGTCAGCATGTTATTGCTAAATATACTGTTCTGATCATCTAGAACAACCATTGTCTTTATTCCAACCGTTACCGGATAAAATATAAAACCTTTGTTAGTATCAATGAAAGAATATACAAAAATAAATACACCAAAAATAAATAAATTTATTTACAAATCCTCACCGTTAAATATTTTATTTGAATTAAAAGCTCTGATAATGCTACCTAATTTTGCAGCTTTTTCTATGCCCAATCTGTGTATCAAACCAAAAGACGAAAATAATAAAGTCTTAATTTTTTTATCAACGTTATTCAGGAAAAAGTTCTGTGTGAACTATAAACGCGGAAGCGCAGCCACCAATCGTAACAAGAGTCTAGTTTGCAGACCTACGTAACTACGAAGATACACGATGTCTGTTTACGAAATAATACGACGTGATACGAACATGCCTGTTCTTAGTTCGTAACGTTGTGCTAAAGTTGTGTGCAATACATTTGCTGTTAGTGCAATTTATAGATTTGGCTACTTTACCCTACCTTATTTAATAATACGCTCCTGTACTCTACCCTCCGGCTAACCTACCCTACCCTACCCAATCCTAAATGTAATAACAATTAATGCAGTTCCACGATTTCCCGATTCTGTAAATTTCAGACTTATATGTACGTACGAGCTCGGTTACTTGCATAGGTCTGCAAACTAGGCTCTTGTCCAATCGCAAGCCATTAACAAACGAAGTTGATAGATGGCAGGGCGTGCACCAATGTTTTTGTGTTTAAAACATGATGTAAATATGTTTTATTGAAATTTGTTTAAAACACGTTTAAAACATTAAAAATATGATTGAAATAAAAAAAAAACATGATTTTTTGCTTTTTTTTTAAAAAAAACATGTTTTTTTACCATCCCTGAGTTTATGTGAATCAGTGTATGATTTCAATGCATGAGAAAAAGCAAAAAAACAATAGAGAACATAGATAAATACAACCAAAGGGAAATATACAAATTAAAATGTAACACTTGTAATTTAAACTACATAGGCCAAACCGGGAGAAAATTTAAAGACAGGTATATAAAACACATAAACTCATTTAATAAATTTAAAATCGACTCCAACTATGTAACCCATCTACTTGATAATAAACATGCAGCAGGCAACATAAAAGACATAATGAAAATAATCAAAAAACGCCCAAAAGCTAGGAAACTAAACATCAGCGAAAACCTAGAGATATATAAAGTAAAATTTAAAAAGCCCATAATAAACATACAAATAAACAGCCAATATAATGCCATATTCGCACAACTCAAAATATTACACACACAAAAAACGCATCATTGAACAGTTACACACCAGTAAACGCGGCAGGTATATAAACCACAACATGACACCACACCTTATCACTTTATAATGAACGAGAGTTCGAAACGCGTCATGATCTTAACCAAAATTGACGAGTTCATTAAACGGACATATTACTTCTTATTAATAATATTGACGAAAAACTTCAGAACTGAAAATATAATATTCAACAAAGACAGAAACTGCCAGAAAATTATATATATACTGGCGCGACACGACATCAAACATTCTATATAGAATTATTTATCGTTTATGTATATTGACAATTCAAAATTAACTTGTTATCGGTATATTTATTTTATGAATTAAGAATATTTTATGTCGACCCAAACAGAAAATTGAACGCTAAATAAAATTAATAAGGTATTTATATGCAATGATCTAAACTAACATTTTTATTTATAATCATTTCTGCTTCTGCTTTGAAAGCAAACTAATTACTAACAAACTAAGTAATAATCTAGTATTATCCCCCGTTATCCTATATACTGTATTTACATATGTATGTATGTAAATGTTTATTATCATCATGTTGCTCGTTAATTAAAGACAACTTAATAATTAAATCATCCTACCGCCACCCGTGTACTGACCTCGTACTTGTTATGTTGTTAGTAGTGCTTGTTGCTTGAATAAGTTATAATAATTATGGTTATAGGAACGAACCAACCCTTCTGTTTATATGTGCGCAAGAAACCGGCGGTCTTTCTCTTCCTCTCTGTTCCTAATTCAGGAGCGGTTTGAGCGTTCAAAGCAGTAGAACTATTCTTTTCAATAGTGCTTTTAACATGTTTGTTATCTGGTGTTATTGCATTGGTTGAACAGACTTCCGGCAAGATGTAAAGTTTAGATTTTAAAATTTAAATTACATAATTTAGTAATAAACTATATTATTCCCGGTAATAATTATTACCGATATCGAAATTACCCAGTCCATGCATGTTCATACTCTTCGTTAAGATTGATGTGTGCGTGTGTGTAAGTGCAAGAAACAGACTCTTTCTCTCTCCCTTACATTCTGCATATGTATGTTTTTGTGCGTGTACTTTCATACATACATACGCACGTACTCTATACTAGCCCGTGGTCCTTAGATAAACCTAAAGCCTCTTGGTCTTACAAAATACATAGGACAGGGATTTTATCGTAAAGTTAAAGGGTCTCGTCCAGTAATGAGACAACTGTTAGCGCTTACACACGCATACAAACGCATGTATACGTAGGTATATATGCACAAGAGTGTGTGAGCTAAGGGTGTAGTTACCCCTCACGTTACTGGATGTTAGTAAGGATATCTACAAACCGTTTCCTCTATAACAAGCACGCCGGCCTCCCTGATGGTGCCCCTCATCGCTGTCCTAGTGGTAGTAATTGGTATGTCGTGATTGAAGTGTACAGTAGGAACTACCAGACACTCCCTTCTAACTATCATCTCTCTCCCACTCTATCTGTGTGTATGTGTATGTCGATAATAGAACGTTTTTGCACCCCGTCACACATAGTGAGGTTTACAGCTTCCAATTATCGTAACTTTAAATTAACCAGAACGGATTGAGATTATAATCGGATATTTTAAATAATAAACTATTTTTCTATATAAAAAAACGTATTTAGTTTACACTAATTAGACGATAAAAGTTTAGCTGTCGTTTATAATAAAAACAAAATGTTTTATTTGAATTATATTTATACTGTCAAAAATTCACTGATTTAGAAACGTTCATTTCAAAATAATTATCGTATTTTTCGGACGATATGATGCAGCCCAAATTTATTACAGAATTTTTAGAACAAAATTCTTACAGGAAAACGATAAAAAGAGTCACCAAATTGTAGTCTTGACAAAACCAGTTGCAAAGATATCAATTTAAACAAAACCAAAGACGTCCTCTATGTGTGACTGGTCAAAATACAAAAACTAGGTAAAAACAAAAACTGTCATTTTTTACATAGTAATTGAAAGAGGGAAGCAAAGGATGCGACACTATTATTAAAACTAGTTTTACGATTCATGGCTGTAGTACCTCCTAATTGTATAAGTATAGCAACTTTCCAACGTTAAACGCTTATATTTGTTCTGTTGAAATGTAAAATTGTGTAATTACTCTAATTTAAGCTGTGTTTTTTCATTGATGCTATATTCTATCATGGCGCTGTGGTAAATAAATAAATAAATACAAATCAAAGTCCTTGGCAACGCATATGTCGTAATTATTTTGAACTGTCACGGGCAATTTATTTTTAATAAAAATAATAGGAAGGTGTAATATAAAGTCTTATATGCACCACGGGTGTTATTAAATGATTATGCCTATCGGGCTTCACATTCCCTCGGGCCGACATCGTCACCCTCCTTGCATAATCATCGTCATAACACCCTTGATACATAAATAAATATTTTCTCCTACGATCTTTTATAATTCTTCAAAATAAAAAAAAATATAACAAAAATCTGTACCATTTCTCGCTTATGTAAGATTTTTTAAAATAAAATTCAATGGATAATTGAGTATTTTAAAAAAAATTCAATATATTTTTTTCTTCAGGGCCTACAATAATTTTTTGAAATCTAATTGTACGTGGCACATCTAGAATAAATATTTCTCTAAAATAATTATCAAAATTGAGATAAAAATTTTATTTTGCGCGTAAATGCGATGATGCGTTCTAAATGTTGCTTTTGTCAAATATATGTCAGAAGTAAAATGATGTCAGGTACTCGATTTATTCCCCCCTTCCCTTACCAAAACACTAAGAATTCAGCGTGCAAAATGAACTACGCCGCTGGTTCGCTGCGTTTTTTTTTTTTGTATAAAACTTTTAAAATGTAGCAAAATTAATAAAACATCTCAAATATTGAACGTTGTTAGTAATCAGTGATTGTGAATATTCATAAATATCAATTTGTGTACAAGGTATCAGTTTTCATAAATGATTTCTCAAGAAATGTTTGTGTAATAATTTTGGCTTTTTTTTATTAAAATACGTGTATGCATTAATGCCATACAATTATTATATTTTTCTTGTTTATTTCTTCGTCTGTTTTAAAACCAATTCATTTTTATCGAATAACAGACAGCTAGCTAACCTGTTAACTAACTCTATTATTGTGTTCCTTTTACGTGTAAAAGCGTCAAATGCAGTTCAGTTTGGTTCAGTTCAGTATCAATTCATCTTATTCTTTCGGGTAGATAAAAGGAAAACGGCTTTGAATACGAAATCTGAGTGGAAAGAACACCCGCCCTGAAGTGAGTGGCAAATGAGGTAAATGTGAGTGTTATTTTAGTAATGTCCCTGAATTTGCTCCTTAATCATGAAATAAAATGTATTTAAAAATAAAAATACTATAATTATGATTACCACATTCATTGAAACGATTTCTACAAATTTTGTTCTATATAGGCTAGCAAAGAGTATGTCATGGAGTATTGAATGTTTTTGATTTTGGGGAAAATATTCTTGTACAGAGGTGTGAATTAGCGTATCGCCGTGCACAATAATCAGCTGCGTAGCTGGCGATATTCTTAACTAATATTAATATAAATTGTTTCCTTTCGTCATTGATAACGTCAATCAACACTTCTAATGTTGCACAACTTTTATTCTATTGCGCACTTTTCGCTGACTTTTTTGTTGCATGTAGAAATTAAAATTAGTCTGTCAAATAATTCCGCCCGCCTCTGAACCTATCAAACTAGTGAAAAACTTGTGCACGTGATAGACAATTGATGCAGTACGGAAGATGTATCAGTGTCATCACCACGAATACTGAAACTTATTGCCTTTTACAACACAAGCGATCAGTGTGCAATGAAATTTTACCAGTAAGTGGGTTAGACATGAAACTTCGACATAAAAACATCGTAAAACATATAGTTAGTAATGGTTTTATAAAACAAAAGTTGGGCTCAACTATTATTGCTACACTGCGTATGTATTTCACGGAATTAAAAATAATTTTAGTGCAGTAAACGAGTAAGTGGACGAAATACAAATTTATTGACAAAATTATATAAATTAAATGATCAGTTTAAATTGTTTCCGAAGATAAAATATCAATTCTGGAAATGGGAAAATTGTTGATTGTTCAACAGCCTGAGGTTAGTAATAGTTTAAACAAGTAGAGTGCTTGAACCCAATCTAAGCAAGAGTATTGATATTTGAAACCATATTTTTTTCAACAGTGTTCTCCCGACGCTTACATAAAATAATTTGGTTAAATTTCTTGCTGTGCGAATAAGCAGCGACTTTAAAATGTATCTGTAACAGAATTTCGTCTCCATTCTTGTAAAAGGAGAATCATTTACAGTTTTACGTCAGTGCTCAATTACAAAATCTCTCGATCGAGAAAATAGAATATTTCTACAGCAAACATAAGAAAGCATCAATATCATTTATTTGCTTCGCAGTAGCGCGACAAATCATTGCAATTAACTAATTTAAAACTCAAAGAGGGCACTATGCGTTGTGATCAATTATAATTGGGCAGTAGCCAATGAAGTGCCAGTTCACTAGAAAGTAAGTAACAATGACTTTAGCATACATTAACGAACGAATCAACGAACAAACAAAGAGCGAGGTATAATTACATGCGCTACTGATTCCCCTAGCCCCCCGACACCGTCATTTTCCAGTAGCGTGGAACGTGCCAAGTTATTGTTTTTAACGTCCCGGGGTAAGGGCGAGCAGGCTAATTACCATGGGAGAAAACTTTGAAAGTCACCGATTAATTTACTGCCATGAGAAACGGACACGCAACGTGGCCCCGTATCGATTTCGATTAAGTCTAATTGGAAATATTCGGAAATCAAACAAACGACAACCCCATCTCCTCTGCTGGCTCACAATTTCTCTAACTCCTTTCTCTCCGATATTTGCGTATTCTGTTTGGTTCTCTTTAATTCTCATCGTATTCGACTACCTCTCCTGTACAATAATATATTATTATATCAGTTCAAGCGTACTATCGCTGGAAATATTAATTGTAATAATATTTTTAACACCGACATCGGTAAAATCTATCAGTTCAGCACCATATATTATTGTGTCAGCTTGTTTAAATTGTATACAAAATACGGGTAGAAGTAAATTAAAGTACAATAAATTGTATATTTTATTCGAAACTGAAGGCATTCGTAAGCGCAGTCGTTCATTTAAAATTGATGTGTAAGTTAATTAAACAGTTCGAAATTCATTATTTTATTCCAAACGGAACCATTAAGGCACGGAAAATTCAGTGATGCAAGAAGAAATTGTTTGAGTGATATCGTATTTTTCAATATACTGTATTATTATGAATAATTATAAAAAATAATATATACCGACGGCTCAATGTAGGTTATAACAAAGTAGTAGTACAATATTAATTAACATCCTGGTAACATGAGATATCATGCCATCTAGTTTAAAGAGTCTGGTCTCATTAATTTGAGAATATGAAATTGCTAAGTTATCTTCAAAAATACGGGCCAATATTGTTGTGAGATGTATTTTATAGTACAGGACATGCTATGAACATGAGTACGTCGATAATTATAATCTATCCTGCAACACTAGTACTCCAAAGAAACTAATTTTAAAAACACAAGTTCTGTCTCAACCCTTATAAATTAAAATATATAAAATACGTTAGAAACTATAAATATATGTTGTTTATGTTTAGTTTTAGCAGCGACTATACTTGGTAGTATGTTGTATATTAATTAATTTCAATTAAAGATTTAAACAGTAGACCCAAATTCAATCTAACACTATTCGGTCCAGTGATAAATCAAATGATATACTCCTATTTAATTACTTTGTTTTAATCATAGTATGTACAAAATAAGTAGCAATTTAATAAATATTGTGATTAAAAATAATGTAATTAAATATATTATTTCATTTATCATTATGAATTATCACAAAGTAAACGAAAGTACCAGTAAGTTTGCTTTTTACTTGCTCTGATCCAAGTGTGGATTAAGGGATACCTTTAACGGTGAAATGGCCAATATCCTTCATTATAATTTTCACTAGATATCATAGATTTTAGAAATCAAGATGTATTAAATTTAAGTTGTAATTCATATAAAATGCGTGTTAATATAGCTATGAAAATCCTATGTTCGCATCACATAGAATCCTATACATCATGCATGGCTTTAATTTAAATCTAGGTAAGACCACATTGTACCTACATTTGGTTCGGCCAATTATTAGTCTGCTACGGTATAAATATGCTTCTTTTTGTATGAATTAAACCACATTTAATCCAAGATTAATTTAGGTCGTACGCTGTAAACGTTGTCAACATATCAACAAAGAAAACACTAATTGCAAAACTTGTAGCATAGTTCCAAAGTTTCTTTGATTCTTTATGTACATATCGCATGACAATTAATTTGAAACCATACTAACAACACCGTGTCAATAAAAAACAATTTAAACATCATAAATTCCTAGACATTCATATTACGGGTACATACAGTCAGCACAAATATCATTGTTATTGGTAGTTGTAAACTTGGACAAATTGGAAACTTTTAATTAATCTACACAAGTAAAATGTTGTATCTGCCTGTCTTGTACATATTTACTTTTAACATGCAACTGTACACACATCAAGAATGTATTACTGGCTGCAGACAAAATGTTCATAAATATTTTCAGTGACTGCCAAACTTTAAAAAATAAGATCCCCAAAAGAAGATATTTACTTAGAATTCATTGGCCAACAAATGATAGAGGCGTAGGTACTTGTCAAAAATATTTCGAGAAAAGAAAGAAAAAAGTTTTTACATGTAACTCTTGTTTGACAAACACTGTTCTAAACTAAACGGTAAAGACATAGAGTACGATTTATACTGGTCACAAATCAAAAATAATAACACGATAAGTTAAGAAACATGCATAAGTTATGTTATATGTGGCCGATAGTATTAAAACACAAATCATTGCAGAGGGGGCAATGGCGCCGCAACGTAAACTATTATTAGCAGATGTCATCATTCCTGGCCTGACGGCGTTGGGGAGAGCAGTGCGGTGAATAGAAGGGACAGCTTGGTAACGGTGTGCGTGCGTGCCCGGAATTCATATACTGGACATTCCGGTGGTGGTGGTGAATACGGTTCCGGAACCATTGCCACTAATTTACAAGTAAATAAGGCACTAAAGGTTGCACGTGCACCTCACACCAAGACGCATATCGTTATCTCGCTCTCATTCTCTTGTAATTTTAATTAATTCATGATCACGAGAATGGCGGCCGCAACTCCTGAACCTCAGTTCTACTAACGGCTTTTAATATTTGTACAGCCTAGGTGCTTGCATGCACGGTCGGTATGTATTTAATGGGATTTCCAAGTAATTCATATTAGTGTTTGTTTTACATTGATATGCGTCACTTTGAACAATTATGAATTATAACTGTAAAATATTATTAAATCTGAATATAATATATTTAATGGGCCGATTTTAGCACTCTAAATTAATCAAACTTTTTAAAATAGATAATGACAACAAACTGGAATGGGTACAGGACACCCATGACTCCAATTCATCGACTGAGCCAACTATAAATGCATTGATCTTCTTTTGTTCAGAGTAACGACAAAATTCATTAATTTTTTTTCTGTGGGCTTTTATTGTTTTTCAAAATAAAAAAAAAAAACTCTGGTGTGGTCACCACACTACTTTCTTATACTCAATGTAAATTGGCATGTATTTGACATTTCAAATGCGTATTTCTGTAAATATTTTAACTATGTTTTGTTTTCATAGCATATATGATATTTTAAATACACGCCAATATATAAATACATTTTACTCAAAATTGAATGAAGATAGAACATTTTTTCTTCACAATAATATTCGCTACAACTTTTATTTGAAATATTTTTACGTATCGTTTTTTTTTTAAATAATTTGAAATTGACAATATCTGTGTTCAGTAAACTTTCTCTTCCGGTTTTCTAATTATACCCAAAATCTAATCTGCTCTTCGCCAATCCCAAAAACTTTTAAATATGAAGTTTCATTACTCTTTATTGGTTTTTGAGATAATGAACATACGGCCACACATAAATACATCCATACACACCATACATACACACAGACGTCATTGAGAAAATAGTCAAAACGTATTCAGGGGACCTCAAAACGTGTATAAGAAAGTAAAAAGGCTGATGTGGTCACCACATGACTTTCTTATACTCAATTTAAATTGGCACATATTTGACATTTCAAATGCGTATTTCTATAAATATTTTAAATGCATGTCAATATATAAATACATTTTACTCAAAATTGGATAAAGATAGACCAAAAATGCACAGACCATTTTTTCTTAAAATTATTGTTTCCTATAACTTTTATTTCAAAACTTCTTCTATATCTCTTTTATTTTCTCCAATAATTCGCAATGTTCAATTTTGATGTTCAGTAAACTTCCTCTTCCGGTGTTGCGATTATACTAGAAATCTAATCAGCTCTTCATATAATCAATAAACTTTAAATATGAAGTTTCATTGTCCAGTCTTTTATCGTTTTTAAGATAATGAACATGCAGACACACATCCACACACAGACGTCATTACGAAAATAGTTAAAACATATTCAGGGGACCTCAAAACATGTATTTCCATCAATCTCGCAATCGAAATTTTTTTATACTACGTATAAGGAAGTATATATAAAGAAAATATAACATTTCCCGGGATTGAAAATATAGCAGAAAAGAAAATGATAAAAATGCACGTATCTGCAGAAAACATTTTATAAAATTTGTTGCATAGTCTAGGTTCTAGAAGATCTGAGTGGAACAAAAAACTCGTAGGAGCGAGCGGACAAGCGACATACATACTGACATATGTAGTAATAGTCATTTCGTGAACTAAGGCGACGGTCCGGGATTTTTGTAGAAATTTTTTTTAAAGCCGGATTATGCTACGGATATCGTAACGAACCGACAGGATGTCGATGAGCTAAAAATACTTGCGATTATTTGTTGTTTTGATGGAGAAAAAGACATATAACCTACACATAGGTAGGGACCAATCGAATTAATTTTTGTGTGGTAGAGGTGCTGTGGAGTGACTTAATTTTTTATTTTGCTTTTATGTGTAATTTAATCCCTATGAAAAATCTGTGGGCCGCTTGGATACAGTCAGTACCTGTTACAAGAGTAAACATGCTAGTTATATTTTTCGCTCTACTTTATCCTGTACACATATAAGTTTATATATGTACGATGTTGATGTTTTATATGTCTCTACATAATTAATTCAGTATACCACACTGCGGTAATGAATTATGCACACATGTTAAGGGTAGAGCGGCAGCAGGTAGCTCAACCCGGGCGAATCAGAACGAGCCATTTTGAAAAATATTGCCCGACTAATAAAGTTTTACCAAGTGTAAATTTACTTACTCACAGTTCAATTAAATTCAAGCCTCAGCCAACAGAAGTGAACTAATACATATATACACGTACAATTCGAGTAGGTGAAGTTTGGATAAGGATACAAGCGAAGAATAGTAAATTATTTAAACGTGAATAATTGTAATAATTATTTAATCCTATCGATAGCTTTGTTATCTACCTACCTACACATCAGAACATCAGTTCTAATTTTATTTAGCTGATTGAAGTTATTAATAATTTTCTTATTTCTAACTGATCTGAACATTAATAATAATTTCCGTCCATGTTCTGTACCATGATGCTAGTCCTGCACAGTATACTATGTGCATGTGCCTCTGTATGTATGTATGTCTGTGGTGTATTCGAAATATTCATAAGGCTTCTGAACTAACTTGCCTGTTAATGACTTCACATAAAGTTTGTATAAAATTTAAATTACTCAACCCTGCACCTTGTGTGTCCCGTTACAGTCTCCCTTCTTGTTCCACTATAATCTCTACGACTTATTCTTGTATGTGTGCGAATGCGCGTGTGTGTATGTATGCACAGCCTCCCCAATAGCATGGTATGGTCGGTGGATCAACTATGAATATTATTGTAATAAAATTTTCCGAAAGGAAATTCGTTTTTATACGCTACATATATTTTTTATTAGCTATTATTATAAATAATTCTTCAAGGTGATGGGATTTAAAGTACGCCATCACCAGTGTAAGCACTATAAGGTTTCCTGCACAGATAAAAAGAGAAAATATTAGGGCCCGCGTAGTTACTGTGGATGTCATTGTAATAACTGGATGCTTTTATTGCACATTTCATTTGTGTTGTTAACCAGTTTTATGGTCAATGCAAGACAGTATGATATTGTTATTCGCGAAAATACCTATATAATTCATTACCGCAGATTTTTCCCGTGTTATTAGTTTCGTATTATGTGACTTTGAGATTCCTGTTGCCAAGGGTGCCGTGCTAAAAGGAATAATTTTTTGAGATGGTGGTGGCAAATAGAGATTAGTGATTGCTAGTATAAACCTATGTTGATAAGCTCGCTCTGCTTCTAATCACCACTGTTTTAACATCATCTAAACTGGTATTGAATTAAATATTATTTGAAATACTCATGTGTAGAAGAAACATCAAAATTTTTTGAGATGGTGGTGGCAAATAGAGATTAGTGATTGCTACTATAAACCTATGTTGATAAGCTCGCTCTGCTTCTAATCACCACTGTTTTAACATCATCTAAACTGGTATTGAATTAAATATTATTTGAAATACTCATGTGTAGAAGAAACATCAAAATTGATTAAAGTAAACAATATAAAAAATACTTTCCGGTGTCAAATAGTGACTGGTACGCACGCGAATCTTCTAGATTACAATTACGTGTCTATTTTCTTTAATTTTAGTTTTATCGAAATGAAATGTGAACATCCGAAAGAATTTATAAAATTCAGGCTTTAATTATTACATTTCTAATTTTACATGAATAAAGTGACACAGGTCCTTATAAAATCAGATGACAAAACAGTCCGGTTATGAAATTAATACAAGATTAATGAATAAATTATCCATCGATCCCACCATACAAATCCCTACGATCAGTAGCCCTAGGGGACCAATGGTGTTCATCTTACGAATTCACTGGAAAGGTTTATGATAATCTAACCCGCAGCCATAGAGTCGATCCCTAATGAATTAAACTGGGTAGGTATTAAATTTTGATATCAACGTCAAAATTTAACCACTACCCATCACCTCTAATCGAAATGGTGTTTCAGGTGCCCGTAAAAATATATGCACATGTGTTGAAACATGAATCTATGAGTTTATTTAACTAAAATATGTTATTAATTATTTATAATATTGTGAAAAGAATCATTCAAAGATTTTACTTTGAAGATACCTCGTTAAAGACAGTCAGCCATAAACTGTTAAAATTCCTGTCCATCGAAAGCTTATCGAAGGCAGTTAATTAAATGTGACTTGAACAAGGTTGAGAGGCTGCGGTACCCGTACACTCCAAACCTTAAATTAAATAGAATATGTTAAATTAACAATTGAAGAGGATAACAAGTTCTTCAGTCTCACTCGCTAGAATTTCAAAACTAATTGGAATGAACTTAAGCACAGAGCAAACCAGCACTCGTTCACGGACGAACAAAGTAGGGGGCAACGACGTAACAGGAAGAGACATGACAGGCCCGGACTTAACAACGAATATATATATATATATATATATATATATATATATATATATATATATATATCGGATGTCTCAAGGAACCTGGGACATAGGGAATTAACATGTAAAATTGAAAAAGTTGCGATTATTATACATTTTAGAGCTCTGAAATTTGGTACAGGTGTAGTGATAAGTTATTAGCATTGATATATATATATATATATATATATATATATATATATATATATATATATATATATATATATATATAGGTAAAAATTAATAACTTCGCTTTATTTTCGTTATTATGGTTTGTAGTTTTTCTTTTGTTATTTATACATTTGTATAATTTATTTGAATTTAAAAGCACTAAAATTGTTACACTGGACTTCTTTTTAGTTAGACGCAAAAATGAAAATTAGAAAAATTGTAATTGAATATACTGTTACGATTCTGTGCTATATATAAGTGGTGAGCACCTACACATAGCGAGAGACAAGGACTTTTGTGTGCGAGCGTTTGTAATCTACATTTATTTTTTATGAATAAAAGAGCCATGTTGTCGATTTTGTCTTCAAAAGACTCCGCTTTGGTGCTTTGTGTTTCAAAAAGTCGCGATATATCAGGCCTCGGAGCAGCTTGGATTATTCCCGAGATGAAGTGCGGGGCGTTGTTCCTCCACTTTTGTAAGGTTCTAGCTTGCTGCAATCTTTCACTCACCAACAACCAAGCAAGCATCGTTTTCTTTGCGTTCACTTCAAAGAAAAAGGGAATACCGTCACGTCTTCAAACTCCTCGGATTCTTTTTTAATCATTTTGAGTAGCTAATTATATACTTGTATTTCTCTCTGTACTCTCACGCAGCGTCGCCACTTGCGGTTGCACTGCACATGTTGAATACTACTGATGTGCTTTATTGAAATCAGGGTAAAGCAGTACAAAAAGGCAAATGTAGGTACTTACACATCATAGATCACAGATAGAATTCGTGTTTCCTCAATGTATTACTCGTACTCGTAAAAATACTTTCATTTCATTATTTATGTGTTTTTATTTGTTACAAATGTTCTTAGAAATATTTTCTTCTATAAAATAGTTATTATATTTATTATAAAGACTTTTATTTCTCTCTACATTAGGTTTGCTTTACATGTTCTTTTCAGTGCGGACTTATTATTCCGTTCCTGTGTTACAGAGTACAATTATTACTGCACCGTGCTTTATTTCTGATGTTTGCTGGATGGTGAGCACCAAGTCCTATTGTCCGCTCAACTCACTCTCTCATTACAATAGTACATACTCTGTCTGTCTCACTTGGATACTAAACGAACATTTAATAAAGATATTTCGTAATACACTCTCGTATTTCCGTTACCGTTTGTGTTACCGGTTTGAAATGAATATTTGCGACGACATTTTGCGGTTTTTAACCGGTATTGAGCACAGAGCACTTTTGAATTCATTACCTTCCGTTTTCAGTTTTAATAAACAACATTCAATGGAATGCCTGCTATTATTTCGGCAACGCTGTACGCAGTGGCGTAACTAGGATTTGTGCCCCCCCCCCCCCCCGCAAAACAAAATGTTGGCCCCGATAAACTTTTGAAAATTCAATGATTAAATACAAGAAAAAAGTAATAAGCGCAATATTTTTTTATAATTCTTAAAGATAAAAAATAGCAAAAATATACAATAAATCACATAATTAATATAAAATTAAATTAAATATCAGTTCTTCTGTCTTTTTTATTAGCAAAATACGTTATAAGAGTTTTCTAATTTAAATTTTCTGCTGCATGATGTTCTATTGTCAAAAGAGCGAGATTACTTAATCTATCTTGGTTCATGTTGTTTCTAAGATCCCATCTATTAATACTTAAACTGAAAAAATTGTAGACATCTTGTAAAATTACAAAAAAAAATTATCAATATCTCTGCAACCAGAAATTGCGTCATTTATAACTAAGTTTAAAGTATGAGTAGCGCAGTGTATATATGCTGCAAGTGGTTGTATTGTTTTTATATTACTTTGGACTCTATTGTATATACCAGTGGTCGCCAAAGTGGGGTGCGCGCACCCCTGGGGGTGCGCGAGATGTTACTAGGGGGTGCGCCAGAAAAATATAAAAAGTTTATTAAATGTAAAAAATACTTGTTTACGTTATATATATATAGGTATATATATATATATATATATATATATATATATATATATATATATATATATATAGTATACTGTCCACAGTGAGGTTCTAGGGGTGCGCGAATAAAAAGTTTTGTCTTAGGGGTGCGTGATCAAAAAACTTTGGCGACCACTGGTATATACCATCGTAACCTTGGCCACGACATTTTTTAATATCTATACTTAAATGTTCCAATGTGGATAATATTTGACTACTCATTCCAGTGGCACTGTGATTTTTTGTACTAAAGAAACCTATAAAAGATTCTTTAATAAAAAAGCCCGTACCCTCTGATTCCTCATTTCGCAATAAATAAACATATTTTATAATTATACTTATTTGATCTACGTTTTATATGCCTTGCGTAGTGTCACATATTA
This sequence comes from Carabus problematicus, assembly GCA_963422195.1. Classification (NCBI taxonomy): domain Eukaryota; kingdom Metazoa; phylum Arthropoda; class Insecta; order Coleoptera; family Carabidae; genus Carabus; species Carabus problematicus. Next base: position 9,259,081 of record OY728580.1, read on the forward strand.
TTTCAGAGAATGATGATGCATTTATTTCGTTAATTATAGAATTTAGTAGATGTTGTCCTAAGCAAGAAATCAATTCATTTTGAATTATAGGATTAAGATATTTTATTGTGCCCTTTTTATTTACAATTTGTTTCATCACCTCATCGTACTTTGCAAGGAGCATTACTTATAGTCATTTCCTGTTTATTCCCTGTGTCCCCGGAATGCTAGTCATTTTTTTGACAACAATAATGTTATATTAAATAATCTTTCTAAAACGCGTTCCCCCGTTTTCTTTGTCAATAGTCTTATTTTTCGTCCAATAATCATAAATTTTACAAGCTGTAATGTGTTTTTGTGAATTTGAATGAATTTTAATCTTTTTAGAAAAACCTTGCCAGTCTCTAACTCCTGTACGTCATTGTTCATGTTTGCTATCGGAAAATAACAAGCATGGTTCGTAATAAATAGCATCGAGAATTAGGGCATGACAAAGCTACAATCTATTAATATTTCCATATATATACGCGCAGTAATAATAACTTTCCGAAAAATGTCTATTATTTTTTAATGGATCCTTTTTAAATGGTCCTTTAGATTTACAAGGAGTAGAAAGAATAATATGTCTCTTTATTTCGTCGGTTAAAAATTTGTCTTTATAATAATCCATGTCAGTTACGGTGTTAAGTATAATTGGGAGCAGCAGTATTTTATTATTTACGCCACTGGCTGTACGTTTATGTGAGCGTTCGTAAGTACGGTACATGTATCCATTGTTGTTAAACAGTACAAGTACTGTTTAAATAAAAATTCCTGGTGTTTTTACCGATGAAAAAAAAATAATAATTATTATATATATTCGAAATTTAAAAATCGTCGTTATAATTTTTTTATTATAAAGATACATTATTGTGACACTATTTTTACTTTCTTATACATAATATACATATTATATATAATATGAAAAAAATCGAGTACGATATTTTGATGGAAATACATGTTTTGAGGTCCCCTGACCATGTTTTGTCTATTTTCGCAATGATGTTTGTGTGTGGTGATGTGGGTCTGTATGTTCATTATCTCATAAACGAGCAAAGGCAGGACAGTGAAAGTTCATATTTCACAGTACATTGATAATACGAAGAGCTGATTAGATTTACGGTATAATTGCACAAGCGAAAGCGGAAGTTTACTTAACATCGAAATCGAACATTGCGAATTATTTGAGAAAATAATAAACATAGAACCAGTTTTCAAATAAAAGTAAACAATAATTTTTGTTCTATCTTTATTCAATTTTGAGTAAATATTGAATGACATACACGGGCGGCGTTCACTTGTAGAGTTGTGCAGCTCCATGAACGTTATGAACATACTACATATGCTGCTCATTCAAATAAATTTTAATGTAAAATGTTGGCACGTATTCAAGATATCACATATGAAATAAAAAAAACAAAGACAAAATATTAACACAAATACGTATTTGAAATACCAAATACAGTGAACTTCGCTTATAACGAACCTCAAGGGACCGACGAAAATAGTTCGCTATAAGCGAAGTTCGTAATAAACGATAAACATCAGAAATTCATTTTTTTTTATGAATGCATAGGTACATGTTTCAAGTAGGTACATAATATGAAGAACTGTTTTGCAAAACTAGACAAATCCAGATTTGTTCAAAATTGAGTTAGATATTGTTTTGTAATACATATACATTGTACACTAACAATACTTTTTATGAAGCTTATTTGAAAAAATCGTTTATTTTACTTTTGTTTATACTTATTATTATTTTATATTATTTTTATATATTTAAAGTTAGAGCTTTACATGTTTTCTTCGAAATTGCGTAACTCATAATTGTACTTCTTTAACACATTAAATACAGTGAACAGGGGCGGACAGGACATGTGGAGCATGCTGAAATTTCCGCATGATCCGTTCCAATCGCGGAAAGGTCCGATAATTTTTTTCATACAATTAACCACATATACACAAGAACCCCAAAAATTGTTACGGCGACCCTACATATGCGGAGTTGAAAGATTTCGAGGAATCCCCTGATTATTTGGTAAAATGCCGTTTGAAGTTCGTTATAACCGAAAACTTTTGCGATTATTACAAAAATTAAGGTTCGTTATACCCGAAAGTTCGTTATAAACGGGTTCGTTATATGCGAAAAAAATAACACACGTTTAATGATACTTTAGTTCGTACTTTACAGATTGGTTCGTTATAAGCGAAAGTTCGCAGTAAGCGGGTTCGTTATAAGCGAAATTCACTGTAGTTAAATTGAGTTTCGAGATACATGTGTATAAGAAAGTCGTGTGGTAACCACACCAGATATTTTAAGTTAGGTATAATTAAAAACCTAATAGTAACAAAATCATATCATCGCCAAATTTTGTTGACAGAAACATTCGGACAAAGTGCTTTAGTAAGACGTTACCCCTAGCTTTCATAATTGATCTTGCATGAGCAGGCTTAGTTTAACGGAATCTTTAATTGTTCTGCGGTAAAAGAATCCCAAATAGCCTGTAACTTTTACCGCAAATCAGCAATATTTCTCTGTGAGTGATTCCTCAGTTTTTTTGTCAAACTGTTGCTATGACATTCAAATCAGGACAGCATGCGGGCCAATCAAAAAGAAGAATATTGTGATCTTGCAGATATTATTTTCTTATACATATTGTAAATAAAGTATGAGAATCATGAAAAATTTCGATTGCAAGATTTTGATGACAATACATGTTTTTAGGTCCCCTGAATACGTTTTGACTATTTTCGCAATGGCATCCATGTGTGTGGATGTGTGTCCCTATGTTCATAATCTCAAAAACGAGCAAATATAAGAGAATGAAATTTCATATTTAAAAGTTTCTTGACTGTACGAATAGCTGATTAGATTTCTGATATAATTTCACAGCCGGAAGAAGAAGTTTACAAAATCAAATATTTCGAACTAATTGAGAAAATAAAAGAGATTCGTCTAGCCCTAGCCGCTAGATGAACACCACTGATAATGTAAGAAAATGGATGTGATTGTAAACAACATTCGAGGAAAGGTGTAGTTGTTATGCCAGGAATTAATCGTGGCCATTAAAACAGTAATAAAGTTTATTATTTTGCACGTGAAAGCGCGTTTGAAATTACAGCGTTCAAAGGTTATATGCTTCATGGTCTGTACAATACGGGCTGCGTTGGATTCTAGGTTTTTTTTGCTCGTTTATTAGTGAATTCCGGGGAGCCCGGGCTTTATTATCTAGTTTTTGCACTCCTACCTCTACTTGATGTTTAATTTTAAAGTTGGTACCGGCTCCGTGTTTGTGCATTCCTGGCAAGTTTGTTTTTACTCTCCGCCGATAAATTGAAATGAAATTTAAAGTATATAACTATTTTTTTGCAGCCCGTTTTGTAATACACAAACTTTTTTTGAATAATAATATCTAATGTTAATTCTAAGCTAGAATTAAAACAGAGTTAAAGGTTTTTGCATACTGTAAATACGATAAGGTCATATTAAGGATAGTACAATTAGTTCCATATGTGCATAGAGCAGTACTGCAGTTAAATATTAATGAAATGATGAGTAAGTCCACGTGAAGGTTTTTTGCAGAATATGTAAATTAGCTACCGTCGAAACGTCTTATGAATGTTTAGTACCGAATCTACGTATTTGGTGACTCTGTCGTTCTTTAGGAAAACAAGTCGCGTGTCCAACCCTCGCGCTATACTTGTAACTGCTGCAGCTACCAATTCCTACAATGTAAGTACTTAGGTAGCACACGAGAACTTATAATTCTGAACTGGCTATGGTCATCCTTTTGAAATAGCCGCGTTTTCCATGCTTGGAACACCAGCCACATACACTGAATACATACACATACCTAAAATTTCTGCTCTCTGTTCGTGTAGCAGCAGGACTGCTGTTTTCGCCAATGCCTACCCTCATTCCGGCTGGCAGGGCCACTGGTCTCATTTTGCATACGCATTTAGTATAAACGATGATACTGATCGTTTAATTGAAGACTGTATCATTTTAATTCCAATATACGAATTTTTATCAGCACTTTTGCAAATAGTTTCATTCACTTCGGACTTCTAACTGTAGGTATTACTCGAGAACCTTTTGTTCTGCGATAATAACTTTTTTGGATAATGTTATTTTTTTAGTGAAATTTTTGCCAAATGTAATAATGTTCCGCATTATTTATAAATTTATTTTTATTACATCCCTCTTTGTCTATCGTATGTTCTCTTGTACATTGTTTGTTTTCCTTTGTATGGCAGATTTCTCTCTCTTTCTCTCTCTCTCTCTCTATAATATATATATATATATATATATATATATATATATATATATATATATATATATATATATATATATATACCTACTGTTTTCTCTATCTACGCATATGTTTAGCTGTCGCTGACATTTTATGGTTAATTAATTTATTTTATTTACAACTGCGCTGTTCTATATCTCGTTTTATTACTGCATATGCCTGCCAACATACATACATGTACTTGCAGTTGGTTTGTCTGTCTATTGAAGTGACAATGTTTTTGTCATTTTTTTTTAATAATTAGTGTCTCTAGTTATTAAGTTTTATTTAAACCATAAAATGCACTCACGCCCACGTGTAGACAAAAATAGCAACTCACTTTTATGTTCGTGTGCTTGTGGATGTATACGAAAGACTGTATGAATGTGTGTGCATGTAGGTAAACAAACGAATAACTGAACGGACAAAACAAAATACACAAGCAGAAACAAAAGTGAAACTCGTTCTCGTCGTTATTACAATAATTACGTTTTATTTTCACCATAAAAACCATCTTGCCTATGATAGCAGATTCATAATAATTCTTTCCTTCCCCCCCCTCTCTCTCTCTCTCCCCCTCTTTCGTAAAATGTGAAGTCTTCATCGTTGAAAAATGATTCTTTTTTACAGGAGAATGAATCGCCTTTACAAACAATATTCTCACTGAAATGAGAAATATTGCCAATGTGTACCAACAACAGTATAATTTACTGAAGTACAACAAAAGTACCTGTCAATGTACAGCGACGTCACAGTAGTTAATAGATAACCTAAATGAACAGCCAAATAATATGTAATTCATTCTGTTGTCAATCAGAAGCTACTTCGTAATGTATATTCTAATGGGATAAGAGCTTGAATTGAATTCTTGTTGTTTTTGAAACCCTTTGCGCACCGTGAGAGTCACGACACTAAGTTTGCACGTGGCGCCGTGGGGGCTATATATGACCTGCGATGCCAGAATGACTAAAAATATAAAATTCGTGTTAATTTCAATTATTTTATATTTTTTAATATTGTCACCGTTACTGCTATGAGGCGAAGAAATTAATACAATGTAGAACGTACCAAGATAGTTTTAGTTATATACAGGTGACCCAAGTTTGAATGCTCACCATTGGGATCTCTGAAACTATAAGAGATACAAGGTCGGTTAATTTAGACAAAAGTTGCACATTTATGAGCCGATATTGATGGTGATTTCATATTGTGAAAATATTGCGTAGCTCTCTAGATCAGTGATGCACAACCTTTTACGTATAAAGGGCCGCATATAACATCGATTTTGAGTCGGGGGCCGCATATGACTCCGTTTTTTGGACGCGGGCCGCAAAAGATTATATTGTACACTATATTTTTCGATTTTGGCTGAGATTTTCCTTTTTTTTTTTAGCTTATTCTATTGTAAAAAAAGCCCAAACGGGCCGCAAAAATTTGAAAAAGGGCCGCATGCGGCCCGCGGGCCGCAGGTTGTGCATCACTGCTCTAGATAATGAGAAAAATGTGATTTTGTTGAAATTTTATTTTTTCTTATAACTTAGAAGGTATTCAATATTCAGAATATTGAAAAATGCATCAAATAAATATTTTATCATAAATAACACGCTTTACAATGAAATTAATTAAATTTTTTTACTATATATTTCTGGATCAATTTTTTAAATGAAAACCATCGGCAATTTAATAAGTAATCTAGTTAATAAGTGCTATTTTTTCTCTTTACAACGATGTATTCTTTTATATAATTATCTTGTTTAGTTTCGCAGAAAAACTAAAAAGTATCAGAGGTGCAGTCCTGAAAAAGTAGTACCGGGGCGCATATTTTTTTTTCATAATATTTAATACAGCGGACGTGTAAATGGAAAAGTTATTAAAAAATCACGGATCATTTATGTAATAAAACATTTTACTATCAAACATTTCATTGTTCATATTGTTTTTTTTTTAATGTGGCAGGGTTTTTTTCTGGTATTTAAAAAAAATACCAAGGCGGAGCTCTGGTGCGCCCTGGCGCAACACCATTCCTGAGTATGATAAAAAGAATGGTTTTTGAAGTGTGCCATGAAAATTTCGTATAAAACAAATGCAACTAAATATGTTACGTGGATGTAAAACAATTGAAATTCAATAACATTTGATAAATGAAACAAAATTCGTACAGTAAACTGAAAATTATTTCGTATGAAACCATACCTACATAAATTATTTTTTGTTTCTAATCGCTTGTTTATTAAATATTATTGAATTTAAATTGCTTTGAATGCACATAACATGTTTAAATGTAATTGTTTTATACCAAATGTTCATGGCATACTACGAAAATCATTATTTTTGTCAAAACTGTAAAAGATATTTATATAAGCGAATACGTTATTGTAAAGAGAAAAAAATAACACGTTTTAACTAGATTAAAATTAACTATGGTTCCTATTTAAAATGTCAACTTGCATGGTGTATCTCCAGAAATATCTAGTTAATTTTTTTTCATCGAATTCTCGAAAAGTTTATTAGGTATATTCATCAATCCTACGGCAAGTAAGAAGTTTACACAAAAAAAAATATTTATTTGAAGCATTTTTCAATATTTTGAATACGTTCTAAATTATAAGGAAAATAAAATTTCGACAAAATCCGATTTTTGTCATTATCTGTAATATAATGCAATATTTTCAAAATATCAACATCGACCCATAAATGTTCAACTTTTGTCTACTTTAACCGACCTTGTATCTCTCATAGTTTCCGAGATCCCAATGGTGAGCATTCAGACTTGGGTCAGCCTGTATACAGGGCTATTGGCGCAACAAATATGTATTTTTTTATATATTTTTGTTTGTAAAATTAGTTATATCCAAAATGTCACATGTTTTTCATAGAATTATTGTAATACGTCAGCAAGGCACTAATTTAATTTTAGCTTGTAATATTTAGTTAAGGCACATTTGCAGTTTATAATCTTATAGCTCATACCGGCTGGGGTTCGTTCCTTATTCGTAGAATCGGCCCCAGCATCCAGATAAATTGTTTACAGATGTTTTCTCAGGACCTTGGTGAAAGTCTTCTGGCCAACGGTTTTGTGTAGACATTTGACATTGGCCTTCATGCTTATTTGTGAGTGGGTTTTAAGTTTAGCTTATTAGTAATCCCGTGAGATAGGTCAGTCGTTTTGAACCATCCAAATGTAACATGCTAAATAAAATTATAATATTGTCACGTCAGGGTATTCATGTTCATACATGTTTGTGTGTTGTACACATTACAAGTAAGCGCAAGCGCTTACTTGACATTGTAGTGTATAGAATTCGGATTAATATAGAATGTTGTGAATTGGTGAATTTCTTTTAAATTAATCTGATAATAAGTAAGTAAATAAGTAAATACGAATGCTATAATATGGGCTAGCGCTGCACGCTCTCCTGTCAATTACATAAGCGAAAGCGCTTACTTGATATTGTAGTGAATGTTGTGAATTAGTGGATTTCTATATCTTCAACCTACTCTACCCAATAATACACTCCATTCCACCACCCTGCCCTACCCAACTCAATAATACATTCCACTCGCTCACCCTATGCTATCCTACCCCAATATGTTTTGTAAAATATATTTCAAATAATAAAAAATAAAAGATAATTTACTTATAATTTCAATGCACACACCACAAAATGCGTCTGATTACTTACATATGAAAATACACAATAATTTATTTATAATTATTCTTGATCACCTGTTCGAAATATAATTAATTTAATATTAGCATTTTGACAGCTGTGAGAGAAATACTAATTTAACAATAACTGCTATTATTATATTGATCAGTGTGCAATGCGAAACATATAGTTAAATAACATAATTTTAGAGTATAAATGTGAAATTTATTACGAATTTCCAAATAAATACGTCGAGAAGTGTCACTCGAGATGTGAAATCTTGTTTGTGTACACGTTTCCACATATAATTACATGAATTTCGGCAAAGTATTAATGCTTTTCAACTAATAGTAAGTAATCCATTTGTTGGAAATGCAACTTAACATATTTAAATTTACCGCTCCTTTTGCATTCAAGATGCAGAGCCAATCATATCCTTTTGATTTTTGTTTTTTTGTTGTTATGATAAAATAAATAACTTGTGTATGAAACAGTTTTTCCAAACGCTTGAATCAAATAAATGTTTATATATATAAAACCTGATTTTTTAATTTAAAGCATCAAATCTCAACACCATTCATTTCCATTCATAAAAAATACAACATATTTATCATGAAAATCGCCAATTTAATATTTATCGTTTATATCAATGACAGATATAACCTTTTTTTTGCATAAAATCTTTATAAAGCAAATTCGCTGGAATTTCGTCATATTTTCTGCGCATCCTGATGAAGAATTTTGTAGATTTCAACAATTATAATACGAACCAGAAATACCTACCGGAAATAGTGAAAAAATGCACTGCAAATTATTGCAAATGACAACCATGTCCTATCAAAATGTATAATTTGAATTTCCCACTTTTCCTTTGATAGAAAGTGAAAATATTTGAGTTTTCCTCCAAAATTTTGTTCTATTTCATTTTGGTCATATTCCGATCTTAGTAATAATTCCCGGCCCTAAATAAGTAAATATGGTACCTATATTCAAATCCATTTAGAAGGGACGTCACATGAGATTAATTTTATTCACGACATAAACAAAACAAGCTATCTCTTTCCTATACATTGACCCGTATAAATCTAAACGCACATCGTACTGCCATATAGAGCGGGGTTTCTCAATAATTTGTTTATTTTTTTATTACGTCACTTCTATATGGATTTGAATACAGCTTACCAATGATACTCGTATAATATGGGCTCACGCTGCGCGCTCATCCGTCAACAATATATAAATAAACGTTAGAGTTTAAATGTAGTATATTTAATTAAGAGAAAACCAACAGCACAACGAACAAGGGCGTTAATTTATAAAATTTGTCATAGGGTTTTACATGGAAAATCAGTTTTTCCTTGCGCAAAAGTTATTTCCCATGTTAAACGACTATGGCCGTTTTTTTTATTATCATTTAACAGCTTGTATAACATGCATGCTTAAATATTGTGTGAAAACATTAAATGTATTCTAGCACTATTAGAGTCACATATGACTCCCAACAAGAAAAAAGGGTTGTACTGCTAATGATGCATATATGACCCCCTGCGTGAACAATGCGTTATTCATGATTTCACATCTCAACTTATTTATTCTACATAATATTTAACGCACAATAAGAAATTCCTGTTGGCGCCACGAACAAACAATGTAAAATCTGCGCGGCTCGTAAAGGGTTAAATTCAAAAATAGGTTTATTAATTTAATTTCACACCTCCTGGAGTAGAAGCCGGTTTCTATGGCGTCAAAATCGGGACAAAAGTATAGCATTTACTCCCTAAGTGTTTATAAATAAATGTCTGTTGTCATGGTACGCGTTGCATGAAAACATTTACAAAAGTTTCTAAATATTGCAATTTCGATACGATTTATTATAATTCATTGTCTATGAAATTAAGTGTTTCTACTCCTGATCGTGGAAAAAATAATATACACACCTCAGTAGAGACCACCTCGATATATTTGTAAAATTACACCTCCGAAAAAATAAGAGGTTTCTATCCCTTGGTGTATAATGCACTATTATATTACAACTGCCTATTATTAGCTGTTTTCACCTTGGATACAAGATACAAAAAAAGCCCATATCAACCTAGGGCAAAATAAGCGGGCGTAAAAGTCATTGTGCCCGCTAACTTTATTTTCCAACTTCCAGTCAACAAATGTTTTGTTTTTCATAAATTGCTTTGGACTTCATGGGTAATAAATCTTCAGTAGCTTTCTTCGTTCTGCTTAAAATATCTTCTGACATATCATCAAAAACACCTAATGCAATCGACGCGATTTTGAAGAATAAACCATTTGTAGGGCTAAATAAATAAATAAATAAAGTGCTGGGCTACGCCTATGTCGTAATTATTTTGAACTATCATAGATAATTTATTTTTGATAAAAATAATAGGAAAGTGTAATATAAAGTCTTGTATGCACCAAGGGTGTTACTGGATGATTATGCCCATCGGGCTGGAACATCGTCACTCTACGGGCGTAATCATCGTCATAACGCTCTTGGTACATAAATAACTATTAAAACGTTTCGCTACTTCTTCTTTTAGCTTGAAATTTTTTAATTATATGTTAAGCAGCAGTAGCCACCACATTGTTAATAATAATTAAAACATTATGAAACTAAATTACGTCGAAAGCTTTATATATTTTAAGGAAATTTAAAACGACTTAAATAAGAGTAAAGTAAAAAATGTAAAAATAATATATTTTTTTTATTTATAATCCATAAGAATTCAATTTAAACTCTTACTTATTATGTGCGCGACTGCTATTGAATGATAAAGAGATAGAATGAATAATTTGGGGCTTTCTTTCCAAACATATTATAAACTTACACGCAAAATACCACACACACGCCTTACACCTACACACCATATTTTTTTCGGACCATAAGACGCACCACGTTATGACGCACTCCAAATTTATACGACAATTTTTAGCAAAATAAAATTGTTATATACATAACGTATTTTATGTATTATTGCGATAGTTTGTACAAACAACATTAAGTTCACCTTCACTCTAGGTATTAATAATGCAATTAGAGTTTGAGACCACTGATTTATAAGATCTCAATTCTATTGACGTTCGAGTATAACATGGAAATATTATCGACTGCACTTACGTGTCAAGGAGACTGTGATGATGATTTAATCTCAAGATAAAGGTGTTCGGATTCGCTGGCTGTAGCTGCAAAACTGAAAAATTGAGATTTTCTTTTATTCCAAAATACTCTCAATCAAAAATATTCGTTCAATTTTGTATTGTATGTATGTATGTTTATGCTGAAAAATAATGTAGTGTCTGAATGTGTGTGCGAACATATGTTTCTATCTTAACTTGCGCCTCACTGGCTGCCTACGTGTATTTTTACATACACATTGGCCACTTGAGTACAGTTCAGAATGACACCTGTGTGGAAAATATTCAAGATACTTGAGCCGAGGAACATTCATAAAAACGGCGAGTCACTTCTTAAATGTACTTTATATACATACCTAGTACATGCGGCAGTGGATGAAGTCACCGTCAGCAGCCGTACCAGTAGTACAGTGTATAAGTTAACTGCTCATAGTAGACATTTCATTTCATTGCTACGTTCCATCCATCTGTCTCCATCTTATTCACTCACTCACTCACGTACTCTCCCAGGACTCACTGTCAATCCTCGTGCCAGCAGTTATATCTGCATATATACTGGCAGTACATTTTCTTACATAGAGTCACTCTGTATAACTGGACACTCTGTCAGAGTAAGCGGTGTACCAGAAGTATGTTTGTGCACATTACTATTTATATTCATTCTCCTTTAAATTTTTCATTAAATTTATATATTAACTTAACAATGTTTGAGTCGAAAATACAGGAATTATTTATATATTAAATGACTGCCAAAAGTACAGAATACTAACAAATGCTTATATACGTACTTATATCATATTTATATAACAAGTTTTATTTTAAGTTAGTCGGAAGATCTTATGTAAATATGTGCCTATAACCATACATTCTTTTTTTCCTACGCATAGACGTAAGTATGCATATATATTAGTATTGCTCTTTTAGTCTTTCACTTCATAACGTGATAAAAAGGGCCCAAGATTTGAACTCTGCTCTGTTTCTTTTTGTCTTTTCGTTTTTTTTTTGCTTCATTTTACTTTGCACTGTGCTTTTATGATGGGTCCGTGTGGAACAAAATATGCTTCTGTTGAAAATCTGTTTTTATTTGAGGTAGATATGAGTCGGTATCTCCTTGATGTTTGGCTGTGCAATATTCACCCTTATTTCTTTCTAGTCAACATGAGTCTCATTATTATATTACTGCTATCTAAAGCACAGTATGTGTTATAGATGAACATAACGAAAATATTTCATATATCAAATTAATTAATTAATGCTGGAATTTATATTTGAAGGCCGACAGCAATATTACAGAACTATGTAGTTGTATAACAAGGATTGTCAATATTAAATTCACTGCTATCTACGTGTGCCATTGCAAATATTAACTTAATTCATATTGAATATCTAATAATTCATGTTTCTATTCACAATTTCGTAATAATGCTCCACTTAAACTAACAGATAGATACAAACCAACCTTAATTCATAGATTATTATATTAATTTGCTCAATTCAGTTACATTTTTTATATTTACTGATTATAACTAGTACATATTGTAGTTTGAAATGTGAATAACCATCATTCAATAATTTCTTTTTGTTCATTTACTTACTATACTTAAAAAGTAATAATTGTTAGTCGAATAATTAGTCTATGAATTTCTGTCTCTACAAATTTAAAGGTAATTTTTAAGACAGTAATTGTCATTGTAAGATTTAATTTCCTGGTTAGGGAATATAAGATTCAAAGCAGATAGCACTCCGAACCTACTAACTGAATGCGTCTAGTGTCCCAAATAACTACGTACGTTCTATATTATCTCAGGATGGAATTCGTTCCGTTGTTTTTCTGGACTTGGAGTCTAACTGTTAAATTGAGTGGAAACTTATAGGAGCTGAAGGGATAGTTTGCTCTGTATGTATATATGTGTGTGCGAGTGCTTTATGTGACTGCCTTTCTATACACGTATGTATGTGTGTGAAAAGATGGACCTATCTACTATGTGCTATTAAAATGCGACTTGCATTTACATTTATTCGAAAGAGACGCACGGAGTAGCGGATTTATATAGCCGGTTGCCGAGGCTGCCCTCAGTAATGTATTGTCCTATTAAATCATTCTCCAAACTTAACTTGCATAACGCTATATAGTATGAAACAGAGCAGTGAAGGGGGAGGGCGAGCGACATAGTACTATAGAGCGAAAAGGGTAGTTAGATGAAGTATCTTTTATAAGGAAAATAGCAGTGCGAACCACAGAGAGAAATTGCTAGATAGAATGACAGTTAAATAAATAGTGCAAGAGTGGTAAAATATACAACATTAGATAAGTAGACAGAGATATGTACAGAGAGACAAGAAGGCAAGTAACCTGAGAGAACAATCCTATAACAGAGTTTTGCAAAGTAAATCATGAAGTTATAAAATCATATATGGAATATTATTCATAATTTACGTAATCCCGAACATACACGTACGCACGCAAAGTAAAAAAGAATACAGGTAGAAGACATTTAACTGGTCCCTACCATTCCTTGCCTACAATTAAGCAATAAATGAGGAGTTATTGCTTAATTGTTGATGTTTCTTCGCAACTTCCAAACGGACTTAAATAAGAAACGATTCATGTTCTATCTCCCTTTCTCACTTATATTCTGAAAGTGGATTTTACAGTGTGTTTTCTAATGAACATTATTTCGTTTGGCTGAAACGTAATTCCCTTCAGAAAAAAAGTTAAATTATTTTTTTCTCATTTCAGTAATGCTAGAAATTTAAAGTATGTCATTAAGATTCCTTCAAAGTCTTTCATTTTCTTCGTTTGTTCGTTCGTACTGGCGTCTCTCTTTTTCTTTCCATAATGCTCGTTAAAAAGATAAATTTAATAGCTTGTAAAAGGGAACTGCGCTTTATTACGCACTGATTGCTTATTTTGTCTAATCATAAAAGTATTCTGCATTATTCAACATTTGTTTTATTAAATACTTGATGTAAAGTTTTTCATTTTGTCGGTTTGCAAGTATATATAGCGTGGGATGGTTAAGTGCGTAATCGAATCGAACAGTTTGTGTATCAATTAACAAAATTTTAATTCAAATGCATTTATTTATCACCAATGTAACACGTCTTTTGATATTATGTAATTACTCTTCTTGTAAGCTGATATTAGAGAATTGAGATGATTCTCTAAGGCACGGGTAGACAACCGGTGGGTCGCGAAGGCTTTTCAGCGGGGTCTCGTAAACGTATTTGAAAACCTCAACCGACGTTAAAAATAACCTTAGCCGAATGAATTGTAGCAAAAATCTTATCTTTTCATGAAAAGGTTTGGCGAGGGGTGGGGGTCGCGCGATTCTTGGTCGTTAAGAAAAGGGGTCGTGACTAGAAAAATGTTGGGAAACACTGCTCTAAGACATGTATCCAACCATGTAGAATATTAAAATATTTATAAATAATAATTCGTTGATATTCGTTCATATCAAGCGAGTTGAGAAGATTCTCTAAGATATGTATCCAATAATGTAGGAATATTAAAGAATAAAAATATGTAAATAATAATATGTTGTTGACAAACAAAGTGCCAACAAAATATATGAAAACAAAGTGGAAACATATGTAGATACGCATACATACACACGCACAATTTTACTTATTTATTAATATTTTAAAATACGAATCAAACAAAGAAAGAGAATACGGGTTATGAAACATATTCTCTTATTCCAAAAATACGCGCCAAGCACCATACGTGTGCATGTGTGTAAGTCTTTAGATATTTTATATATAAAAGATAAAAATTCAATTTGGAATTCAATATTTTTAGAACGCTCGGAATGGTTCGACTAGTGATGCGGGGCTGTGTACAGGTATACTAGAGCAGTGGTTCTTAGCCTATGGGTCGCGCAGGAGTGAACCAAAAAAGTTCAATATAAATTATTAAATACTAGGGATTATTTATTAAATTTTCCTTTGATCGAAAAGTACCTTTGTTTATTTTTATTACTAATTTTTTTGTGATTTAAAAAAGTCATAATTGTAAAATTGAAGAAAATTGTTCAGATATTTTTAAAAAATGATAATGAAAAAAATTTGGTTTTTTGGGTCACGACATGAACATATTTCTCAAAATTGGGTCGCGGTTTAAAAAGTTTAGGAACCACTGTGCTAAAGTAACAGAGATAGTAGGTTCAGGGCGCTGATAAATTCTAAATTAGAATTTCTCCAACCAGAAGAAGAATCCCGGCAATCCATTACACCGGTTAGCGTTTTCACCATACATAATAATCTACTTTCCACACTGTAAGCATATCAATTCTTTCAGTATAATATACATACATACGAAAACACATGTGACTTTAAAAAATGCACAGATATAGAATATAAGTCATATTTCTACAACATATATAATAATTAAAATTAGTTTTTTATTTGTTCTCTTATTAAATAATAATACTGTATATTTACCGCAAGATTAGGTAAATATTAATTTAGTAAATCAGAAATATTTACTGTTTGTATATACCATCGGGGTGTTTTAAATAAAATCATTGATATTGTACAATATTCCTTATTACTAGTTTGATTCTAAATTGGCTAAATAATAATTGTTAATTTTATCAATAAAAATGTTTGCCACGTCATACTACTTATTATATTTCATTTATTTACAATGAACTACCCTTCGCTTAATTAAAATTATTGGCACCTAATTTTATGCAGATTTTAACTCGGCGTATATTAAATAGAGAAGAGACAATAAAATATATTGATAAAGCCTGATTTTGGACATGTACAATGTGGAATAATGCAAATCATACGCTCCTATATATGCGTGTGTTAACTGTGCAGGGTCATCGCAAAAAAAAACTACAAAAGCGCTGTATTGTTTAGCGAAAAAAATTTTTGTATTATTATTTTCATGATAATGCAATATTGCTAGTTTAATTTAGTTGAAAAACTCGGCATGTATTTCGGGATTAACTGTATTTTATATAAACTTACAAGTTCTAGGAGACAATTACAAATGGTGACTGTAAGTTAGCAGTCCCATTAAAAGATACAAACGTAGATAGCTCCCATATAAACGAATAAAAAGAAAACAGGAAACACATACACACAGCATGCAATCTCCATTTCGTCTCGCTATAATACAATTACCAGCCCCGGAGCTATGTGTGCAGACACTTTCTATTTTCATTGCGAGTTTTTCACAACTGCAGACTGGTAACCTTGAAGATATACGTGTATTATAAGTGTTCTGTATGTATACAGATGGATGTGACATGAGGGAATGTTTCTACTGTACTCCAGTGACAGTGGAAGTAGTTTTATATGATATATATATATATATATATATATATATATATATATATATATATATATATATATATGTATATATATATATATATATATATATATATATATATATATATATATATATATATATATATACGATGTCCTGGTGCTCCCGTTGCTAGTTGCTCCGGTGCGCCTATCCTGCCACTGTCGTACTAACCCCTAAGATATTCAGCACTGCTCTGGGGAAAGGTACTACATGTATACGAGTACTCCTCCGTGTACGCCAGTACTATTTCACGCGCAACGTCCCGTGGAAAGGGAACTGAAGTACTGCTAGTATTATATAGGGACACGTTAGCACACTGTACTGTGTAATAATGGTATGGTCGTCTTGGGTGGCAATACTATATCATCTCTGAGAAACTTAAATTGTACAGCGGAGATTCATTGTCACCTTTAAGTAACTGTAGTTACTTCCGTCTACACAGGCACATGTACATCCAGGGTGCCAGAGACGGACAACACAGGAACTGTAGACACGTTTAATCACAAACACACACACACACACACACATGTTTGGTACACTCATCTTACACTTAAAAGAAAACTCAACGATTTGTAATGACCGTTGCATTATTAATAATTCAATATCGATTTTACTACTCTCTAGTGTATATTCGTTACCC
Source organism: Carabus problematicus (assembly GCA_963422195.1). Taxonomy (NCBI): domain Eukaryota; kingdom Metazoa; phylum Arthropoda; class Insecta; order Coleoptera; family Carabidae; genus Carabus; species Carabus problematicus. The sequence goes on from OY728580.1 coordinate 9,276,154, forward strand.
ATTATTTCAATGTTCAACTAACTTTGTCCTCATATTTAGAAGTAATGAGTCTTACCTGAAACTCCCAAACTTTTCCCTTAGAAAAAAACATATCCTGTCATGTAGCACTTGATACCTGTGTGTATATTGGTATAACATATGTAATAATTGATATGATATATCAAGTACACATTCCAGGTGTTAAATGTAGATTTGATTGAATGCAGGAATACGACGGATCAAAATTCATTGCAACATCAGTAACAAAGCAGCGTGGTTTGTAGTACAGTGAACTTTCCCCTGCTCCACTACTAGCTGTGCTGGTCGTCTGGGTCCAGTAGCGGTAAACTGTACAGTACTCTGACTAACAATTGTAATGATTAAATGAACGCTTGTCCCAAACACTGTGCCAGGGACCAAAGGACAGAGCGAGCTCCACAACTAACACTGAAACTATGGTATGCACATGTATACCTACATACGTATAGCCAGTCATATACAAACATACTCACCGGGAAGCTCTAGTTTGCACACACATATGCAGGACAGTTATGTAGATGTTTGTGTGTTCACTTTACGGACAATAACTGTGCCTCCACTAGCCATTATTAGCTAGTCGAACAATGATATCAGTCTAGTATACTGCGGTATACTAACTGTATGTATAAATGTATGTATGTACCTACGGAACGATTGTATGCAGGAGTCTGTGGTGAATCTACATAGTTGTATGTGAGAGTTAATATCGCTGGTTTATTGCAGCTAAATTGAGTGTTCGTGGCGCCTTCTACGATTATAAATTGAACCATTGATCTAATTTTGTAGGATAATTACAAAGCAGTAGTACACGGTGTGGTTACTAATGCAATAATACATCTATACATATACGAATATATGCACGTATATACATATATTATTATGGTAGTTCATACATTGACACACATCTATGAATAAAGACAGCAGATATACATATATAGAATTATAGTTATTTTTTTTAAAAGAAAACACTAGATAGAAGACATATTTATAATGTGACAGACGGTCAATTTATTTACATAATTCGCCACTAAATTCGAATATAGTGATTTTCAACTTTATTAACATACATAGTCGTACGAGCGAAAATATACTTTCAGTCGACAAAATTTTTAAACGGTACTTTCAAAATAATCTGAAATATTGTGTAAACATTATTTTATTTACTAATTTTTAATTATAATATTATTATACGTCGTATAGTCATTATAAAATATACATAGCACTACATTCACGTTAGCATGTACATCCAATTTGTACGCTCATGGATATAAATATAAACTGACAGTCCGATATGAAAGGAGCGAGATATGTAGAAAAACATGAGATGGAGAAGTTATTATTGATAGTGTATACAATACTCGCAGGGTATTGAGTTTCCAGTATTGAAACATTTCAATTCATAAGACAATTCGGAATGTAACAACGTAGGTACCTACTTTTCAATAATCTTTCGTTTGTGATTTGTCATATGAATTGCCTATTATGTTACTGGTAACTGGTAATCATCTATAATGATGATACTGTAAAGGTAAGAATATATGGCGGGATTACAATGTAATAATAATAATAATAAGTATAATAAAGATAATGATGATGTTGATGTTGTCAAAGCACAAAGCTTCCTTCTCAGTGGCCTGTGCTACTGGGTGGTCGCTTGAGTTGTTCCGTTCTATAAAATTTTCCAGAAAGGTAATAACAATAATTGGTTCTTTATTCGTTGGCTCACTGACTCGATGTCATATCCCGGTGTTCCGTACGTATGTATGTATGCAGTAATAACGAAAATGTCTTTTATCCCCATGTTTTCTCTCTTACTCCGAATCCTTTACTTCCTTTTTCTACATTTATCTCTCCGTCTTTCTCCTTCGTTTATTTCTTTCTATATATTTTACCCTCTGTTATTCTTCTTTTCTACTGATATTATGCTCTATACTATTTTCTCTTTTCTGTCTTACATGTTGTAATTAATTTTGTCTGATAAACTCTTGTTTTTGATCACTTTTATGTTATCCGTACTATATCTTTATATTTTCTACATAATTGTTCTTCGCCATTATATTATGATATTATTGACCTTCAGAAATTCTATATCTCTATCATATTATCTATTTATTTTCATCTTATATTAACAATTTCATTTCCTCCCTGTTCCATCATCGTTCATGGCACTATCATCATCTTACGAAACTGTGTCAAAAATGAGTTGCAAATAACAAGGGTTTGCACACATTTGGCTAGTGTACCTTTGCATATATACGAATAGCCTTATAATCGAACAATGTATGCTTTTTAAATGACCGTCTGCTCACTCGTTTATTTAATAAAATCTGAATAAAACAATAGGATTTCTACGCTCTCAAACAAACGAGATGATGCACTGTACTTCTGTAAATACTAATTTTACTATTTATAACAAAGTTTTGGGAAAAATTAGGCTTTCTTTCACTTTACCTCTTAGGTAACGCATGTTTTAGAGAAATATTAATCTGCTGATTGATCTGTCGAAAAGCTCTAGTGTTCGATTACGATTAGATATTTTCGCCTTATTGTTTTATTTGCGGTCTTCTATTTAGGATTTTTAAAGTGTTTATGTGTATTTTAGAAAACAATAATTTAATGTAATTTATCTAAACATAAAAGCCACCGAAGACCATTAAAAAAATTCAAAAACGTATAGTGACCGGACATCTTCCTTTGAGATCCCCCCATCAATTATGTTATTCTTCTCAAATACTTGTGCTTGTTGCCTCAATCCACATTGTATATTATTTTAATTCGTATAAAGCTCGAGTATAATGATAAGAAGAGATTCGCGTGTAATGTATTAGTGGGCGAAGAAACTAAGAAAGAAGTTCTACGTAATTTAATTTAAACCTTGATTATATGTTGGCCGATTTGCGAAAGACACATCATCAGAATCAGTATTAAATTATAAACTAGGAATGTATACAGACATACATGCCTGCAGCTCATCGACGTATGTGCAAGTCTGAATATATCACAAATTATTATTTATCAAGATTCACATTTAAAATCCTAGGTGCCTAGGTCGCAAACAAAACAACAAATTTAAAACAAGTGTAAATACATTTTCTTCTGTTGACAAAAGCAAAGCAAACTAAGCCGACTATAAATGCACTGATCTTCTTTTGTTCAATTTTTAATTAAAAAATATTTTTTTCTCCAATGGCCTTACATAATTTTTCAAAATAAAAAATATGGAAAAATATTGTTCCATTTCCTGCATATGCATGAAAATTTTGAATACAATTGAATAAAAAATAACGCGAAAAAAAAATAAAAACTGAAAAAAAATTGGAAAATATTTTTTTTCTCAAATACGAAGAAAAATTTTGAAAAATAAAGTGTACCTTGCACAACTAGACCATAACACGTATCTGCTGAAAAAAATTCATAAAATCCCGTTGGGTAGTTTAGGAGATCTAGGTGGAACAAAAAATCTCGTACGAGCGAGCGGACGAGCGACATACATACGGACATATGTTGTAATAGTCATTTCGTGGTCCAGGGGGTCTGTCCGGGATTTCTGTGCAAAAATTTTTTAAATCGGAAGATGCTACAGACATCGTACCGAACACTATAGCTCTTCGACAGGAGGTCGATGAGCTAAAAAGCAGTGCCCGGGAGGTTTTATTTGCGAGACATTGTCAGAGCAATCTGTGAGTCGTAATGGGTTAAAATCGGTGCTAGCATAAACTTGCATGATCAACTATACTCGTCGCCATTTTACACATATCATATTGAATGTACAAGCCTACACCTCGCTTTTTACCACATCTCAATTTAATGCCTGCAGAAACTTTAGTCTAGTTTCGTTTATTGCTCGCACGTATTTCAGTTTAAGTACTGTTAGAACATGAAGATGCAAACTTTTGTCTAGGATACAATACTTACCGACTCACATTTTCTATCTTTTCTTGTTCCTTCCAGCCTCATATCTCTGCCGCAGCACGATACTTTTACCGTGTAATCGAATAGTAACATTCTCATTTGGAAGTTTTGCGCAAATTTTCTCTGCCCTAACCCCTACATTTGCGCCATTGCAGTCATTTCTTTTTTAGCAATGTTTTTAATATGCGCATGTTCTCTGTATATCTTAAATATTTAAGCTCTTTTACTGCCTCGATTTCCTCTTATTGCCACTCCCATTTTTTCGTCTTTTCTCTTCCTGCTACTTTTCTACATCTTATTATTTTGAATTGATACTGTCACTATACAGGGTGATACAGGGCTGATATCTGGGCTTATTTTGATCATAAAAGTTCATATGAATAACAGTCCAAAACGGCTTAGTTTTAAAGTTATAGGATGTCTAAAGTCCTTAAAGTATTCACTAGTGTCTGAACTTGGGAGAATTGTGACTCAACGCGGGCGCTGCCCTGCTCCACCGGAAATTAAAAGTCTATACCGCTGGTCCTGTATTGCTGAGTGGTGGAGCTGGAGCCAACTCTCGCTCCGAGGTAATGGCTATGGAGGATGTGTCCAGCATGAGCCATTCCGATAGGCTGAACTGTGATTGGTCACTGTCAGGGCCTCTGCGGCAGGTTTTTGCTACATTGGTGGCAACGGAGATAGCATCAGGGTCATAGTGCCCATTTCTCGGGCAATTTGAGCTGTGTTTAATAGTCGGGGACGGGGATGTCCGGCCAACACTGAGGATGTTTCGCCAGTCGTGTCCAGTATGGCAGAAGTACAATACGGAATTAGTGGACATGGCGAGACGGAACGAATACGTCGGTGGTGTTTTCTTGGTTGGTTGGCCAAGAGGCTCGGACGAGAGATGCGACTCATAGTTCTATAAGTAGAAAGAATTACTTGTTAGTAGGCAGGCTTCAGGTCTGTGATGTGAATTCGTTAGATATGCTGGCCCCGATTGCTCCGCAGGTTGTAGACCTTGACGGAGAGTTGTTTGGTTACAGTTCATGGTCCTGAGTATTTGGGCGCTAGCTTTGCCGCAAATCCTTTGGCGGCGGTGGACAGGGAGTGTTTCCTCCGCATGACTTGGTCCCCCACAAGAAGTTTCGAGTCACGATATCGGTTGTAGTGTTGGCCTTCGCGAGTATCTTCGCGGGCTAAGTTCAGTGAGCTAGTTCGCAAATGTCACGGAGTCTTGTTCGTTGCTCCAGGCAGCCAGGGGTTATGTGGGACTTGGGAGGAGTGACTTTCAGTCGGTTCGGCGGATATTTCAGTCGAAAGTCTGAGCTCGCGACCGGAGTTCAAGTAAGCGGGCGAATAGCCGGTGGAGTCATGGCGCAGGAGTTAATGGCAAGTGTGAGTTCCGGGAGGCACTTGTCCCATTCTCTTTGATTTGCTGGCAGCATACGTATATATATATATATATATATATATATATATATATATATATATATATATATATACACAGGGTGTTAAAAAACAGGGTAAAAAAAATTTCAAGTTATATACATTTTGATGTGCTGATTCAGAATCAAAAAGATTTTTTTCAAAATTCGCAAAATTACGGACTTGCTTCTAGAAGAGTACATGTCTAGTGCCACTGGTGACAGTACATTATTACAAAACGTCAGAATAAAATTAATTCATTTGTTATTCAACATCAGTTATGTGATAAAAAATTTATATTGAATACCCGAACTCATTTGTGTACTACCAGTGGCGCTAGAAATGTACTGTTCTAGAAGCATGTCCATAATTATGCGAATTTTTAAAAAATTCTTTTTGATTGTGAATCAGTACATCGAAATGTATATACCATGAAATTTTTTTACCTTTTTTAACACCCTGTATAGTGGCTTCAAGTCAGTTGCGTTGGTTTCGACATGTGGAAAGAATGTCAAATGATAGATTGACTAAGAAGATTTATTTGGGTGAAACTGAAGGAACACGAATGCGAGGAAGATCGAGGAATAAATGGATGAATATGATAGAATATGTTTTGAGTGAACGTAAAATTATAAGCAGAAATAATAGGAGAGCATGTATGACAAGGTGTATGGATATTAACGAGGCGAGACAGTTATGTATGGATAGGAGTATTTGGCGAGCAATTGTTAGAAAGTAAGGAATGAAAGGCAGTTTTCTATATAATATATGTAATATTAAATTTTTTGAGTGATTGTAGGGAATAAAGGGCCTGCTACCCCAGTAATGGAAAAGGCGTGATGTTATGTATGTATGTATGTATTGTTAGCTTATGAGATGTGTGTGTATGGTTGTATTTGTGGATTAATAATAATAACGTAATACTATGTATTAGTTAATCAGATTTATTACATGTTGTTAAATTTTCTTTTGTCCAATACTTTTTATCAATATCACAGATTTATTACAGTAACGTCGAATTATAGCAGTTGTGCAATAGGCAACATGAAATACGCTTAAAATGTCACACATGCACCCTTATGAACGAAAATATTAAAAAAAAATTTTTTGCTTTATTTTGTCCAGAATAAATAAAGAAACTTTCTAAAAGTTCGCGCCTTTGAGAATCCAAGAAATTTTCCCCCACTCTCTTGTGACGTCACGTATTAGTAGATCGTTTCACAGTAGTCAAGTATAACCATTTATATCTATTCTTTAACTGTTGTGTTTGGTTACTGTCGTATATTATTCTTTGTACGCTATTAGTAATTTCGAAAGCAAGTTTTAGAGACATAATTCTGTTTACATACAGGTACGAATTTTATGGGAGAACATTTTTTTTCAACAGTTTTACTTCTAATGTTACACTGAATTACTTTATGTTTGACACTTCAGTCTCGCTATATTCCACTGTAGAAGTTGATGGAACTGTTCAGTTCTTGAGGCCGTCTTCATCGCTTGTTCTATTAACTGCTCTCTTCTTCGTTTGATATCATCCTCCCGTTCTGGTTTTGAATGCACCCTTTTTCTATTAGGTTGACAATTAAATATATGAGGAACGGCATCATCTTTCATAATTTTCTGGCTTCCCGTTAATTTAAATTTAATATAATTTTCCATATCTTCTTCTAGCTGCAATTATAGTGGTTATAATTTAGTGTATTCAATATAAAATATAAATATACGTGCATTGAAATGATCCTCGTACACAAATAGAATTCATTTTTATGAAAAATCCGACAAGCTTCGTCCTGTAGCTGTCACTTACGATCTCCTTTTCGACAGTATCAATGGCACTTGAAAAAGTATTTTATCCGGATTATTTTCACTACTGTTTTTGCACAAGGGCCAATACAATATTTTCTACATTTATCTTTACGTATTTTTGTTTTATCCATTTCAGATATTATTCAAACTTGTACAATTTGTCAAAGAAAAATGTAAAAAAAAATGAAATAAAAATTCCCTGAAAGTTGCCTATTGCACTCGGTAAGTAAGCAACAATATCAGATTAGACGGCCGTGTAAATGGACGTACTGTGGGTAAGCAATAGTGTCAGCCTAGAGAGCTGTGAGAATAGATATACTGTTGAGTTTCAGGTGAAGGAGATCGGTGGGTCTGGGTAGCGCCAGATCTGCCGCAACGAACGGCAGGTGTGGCATCTTCTGGGTGATTTGTAAGACCAGTGCAGCCGCAACCATCGGTGGGTCTGGGTAGCGCCAGATCCATCGCAACAATCGGTGTGTCATTCGATCTTGGAAGGCAATCAGGAAAACATTTCTGCTGATAGATGAGGTAGGGGACTCTTGATGTCGGTGGTTACGTCTTTTCATGGTTCGCCTCTTCTGGGGCTATGCATTCGCCCTGGTGTGGCCTTTTGCCACGGTTTGTATTGTTGGCACGCCTTACAGCCCCGCACATATTTGGTGATGTCGCGATACATCCCTGACCAATAGCACCGAGGACGATACGGGTGATCGTTTTAGTGATATCCATGTGTTCACCATGGGGTGCATCGTGATTTTCGTATAATATCTATGCTCGTTGCGGAGTAGCAACGCCTATTTCCATTAGGAGTGGTCTCCCAGCTCAGGTAGGTTTCCGGATGCCTTCGCTAAAGAGAAAATGTCCGAGGTACCGGATTGCTTGCTGCCCGAAATCGCATTTCTCCTGGTTGAACTGTAGATTTGCTGCCCGTAGCCTACGAAACATTTCTTGCAGATGCTCATATCTTCATCGAGATTGGCACTCAGTACGACAATGTCATCCAGGTACTTTATCAAAGATTTTCTGGAAGGTGGCGGGCTCAGAGGGTAATCCAAACGGTAGCACGCGAATGTGGTTCAGTCCTCTCCCGAGTACGGTAAATGCAGTGAAGGGTTTGCTGCTAGTAGCCATTCTTAAGGTCAACTAGGAATCTATACAGACATACATGCCTGCAGCTCATCGACGTATGTGCAAGTCTGAATATATCAGAAATTATTATTTATCTAGATTCACTTTTAAAATCCTAGGTGCCTAGGTCGCAAACAAAACAACAAATTTAAAACAAGTGTGAATACATTTTCTTCTGTTGACAAAAGCAAAGCAAACTAAGCCGACTATAAATGCGTTGATCTTCTTTTGTTCAATTTTTAATTAAAAAATATTTTTTTCTCCAATGGTCTTACATAATTTTTCAAAATAAAAAATATGGAAAAATATTGTTCCATTTCCTGCATATGCAGGAAAATTTTGAATACAATTGAATAACAAATAACGCAGAAAAAAAATAAAAACTGAAAAAAAATTGGAAAATATTTTTTTTCTCAAGTACGAAGGAAAATTTTGAAAAATAAAATGTACCTTGCACAACTAGACCATGACACGTATCTGCAGAAAAAATTTCATAAAAATCCGTTGGGTAGTTTAGGAGATCTGGGTGGAACAAAAAATCTCGTACGAGAGAGCGAGCGAGCGGACGAGCGACATACATACGGACATATGTCGTAATAGTCATTTCGTGGTCCAGGGGGTCTGTCCGGGATTTCTGTGCAAAAATTTTTGAAATCGGAAGATGCTACAGACATCGTACCGAACACTATAGCTCTTCGACAGGAGGTCGATGAGCTAAAAATGAAAAAATAGCGGGCCTGGCGTAGTCGGTATCGGGCGTATCGGGAAGGAGATAGGCGTCTTTTTCTGTGGCTTCCCATCCTTTTCTTGTATGATCGCGATGGCAGAGCTCGACGCGCTATTAGATCGCTCTATAATCTCCTCGTTTAGCATCTGGTCTACTTCCTGGTTAATGGCCATCATTTTAGGATTGCGGGGTTGATATCGTTGCTTGATTGGTGTTGGATTTTTTAGACGGATATGGTGGGTTATTACGGGTGTAAAAGTCGGTTGCTGGCAGCAGTTGTGTCCTCCGGAATAGTGGTGACTTCGTATAATGGCTGGACAGGTGATCTAACAGTGAGGTGTGATTGGCCCATGTAACAATCAATCACCATTCTTCGTGCGGATGACGTTCTTGCCTAGAAGTATCTAGGTGGAGAGTATGAGTAGCCACATAAAAGTGGCGTATTTTAAGATTTCTTTAGTGACACAACCCAGGCGACATTCTTCCTTTGTTCATTTGTGAATAGAACTTAAGTAATGGGGATGCGGCGAAATTGTACTCCTCGGGATCAGCAATGGTCCATCAGGTCTTGATTGAAGTAGGATCGTGCCGAATCGGTGTCGATCTGTGCGGCTTTCGGGGTTCCGGCGACCATGATTGGGATCATCATTAGCACATCGGGGGTACTCTCGTGAACAACAGATAGTGCTCATGTTCAGGGATCCGAGGTCTGGGATGGGCAGATGAGCGAGGCTCCGTTACTCGACGGCCCGGTTTGCGTCACTTTTTGGCAGTTGCGAACTGAATAGCTTTGATGGGACCCTACAGTTCTGTCTGAAGTGTCCTTTACCATCGAATCGCCAACAGATTCTTGAAGAAAGGGGTGGCTGCAATATTTGTTGCATTGTGAATTTTCAGTTCCTTTTGCAGTTTCTCGTATTCCTCGATTTCTCGTACCAGATCTTCAATGCTGTTGCAGTCACGACAACGAATATACTGCCGGTAGTCGGGCACGAGGTTTGTGTGAACTTGGTCCACTTCTTCTAAACCCAGGACGTAATCGGCTGGTAGATAGAAGGTTCGGAAGTCTTCCAGAAACTCTTCCTATGTACTCCAGGTCTTGCGGTTGTTTCGGTACCATAGCAGTGCCGTAGCCTTCAGTAGTTGTTCGTCGGTTAGCTTATAATTTGTCCGTAGCTTCTCTAGCCTTTCGAGGAAGACCATTGGGCGTGTTTTGCTACCAAACGACAGCTTCCACTTACGGACCGTTTCGCAAACGTGTGTTAGAGTGCGGATTGCAGCTCGTGGGTACCAGAAGAATTCCTCGTTTCTCCTCGTGTGGCAAGGGCACCATCGCTGAGCTGGCCTCTGCTGAGTTTGTTGCTGCAGCAGGACATGCGCAGTACAGAGTAATAGTACGGGACGGGAAAGTAAAACTAAAATACAACAATGCCGCAACAGGACACGCACAATGCGGTAAACAAGTAAATAACAATGGTAATAACTTACCAGGTAGTTCGGCTATGGAACTGGTCGGTCTAGCTGTTGGAACACTGATTGATTTTCTGGCATTTCCGTGGGTTTTTTTCCAAACCTGTTTTGACAGTACTCAGTATAATTAGCCCTTAATTGCGCGGAGTTGTGTCGTATGTGAGTCCGAGTGGCGTGCGAGTCTGAGCCGCTGCAAGCGATGCGTTGGCAGTTATTGCTCCACTCGCCCAGCGCCGAAATTAAGAATTTGTGATGTCGCATTATGTAAATTGTATAAATAAGTTGTCAATTATTAAAAACACGCATGTATACTTGTCAACACAAAGTGTTATTGGCCTAGCCCGCTTTCACTGCGCTACTGAACAATAAAAACATTCAAAAATTGTTTGAAAATGAGTGGAAATCATCATGTGTGATTTGAATGCCTAAACAGCACAAATTATGACACATGGAAACAAACCGTGCTGGTTAAAAATAACGCATGTAAATGGTAACATATGTAAATGGTAAAAAGACGCCCTACAAGTGTAGATGCGGCACTGGGACGTGAAAGATGAAAAAGCAAAATGGGATTTGATTTTAGCGATAAGTGCATTGGAACTGAAATAAATAAAGACTTGTGTAACATCGCGGAAAATATGGCTAAACCTGGAATTTATATATCAATCGAAGACATTTTGGCTAAAATTAGGGATCGTGAAAATATTCCAAATCACTCGGTAACATTTTTTGACGCTATTGATAAATTGGAAGAAATGGAACTCGTGATGAATTTTTAACTATTAACTATTTTGCTTCAGCACAGTTTACCCGATAGCTTTAAAAACTTTCGATGTGCCAGCGAATCACGTGACGAGTTACCAAAACCAGACGCACTCAAGATAAAATTGATGGAAGAATTCGATGCATGAAAATCAAAAGATGGTGATGTCTCAAATGCGATGGTCACTGGGGAAGGACGTCAGTGTAGTAGTCACAAATATTATGTAGGAAGCAGGCACAGAGGCAATTCGCATATAATCTCCAATCCTAAATTCCTGTTCAAGTGTTACCACTGCAAAATTGTTGAACACAAAGCGGCCGACTTCTGCAAACTTTTAGCGAAAAACAAGCAGAAGGCGAGTTATGTTCAAGATGGTAACAATACGTACGTTATTTCTAAAGGCCAGATGGCGTTCCATACTGCATCTGAACAAAGCGGTAGGTGGTGTCTAGATAGTGAAGCCACATCACACATGTGCAAGCTGGACGAACAGACCATAGAACTTAGCAAATAGTGGATCAACGCAAATTGAAGGCGTAGGGGAAATTATCTTGGCCATACAGCACGGGAAGACGGTAAGAAACGCGAAATTTTCGAAAGTGCTTCACGTACCAGATCTTCGAACGAACTTAATGTCAGTTTCAAAAATAAACCGACAATGGCTATGAAGTTACTTTCAAGAAAAATTCAGCACTAGTGAAAAATGCAAATGGAGACGTGACGCTTGTTGCTGACCGAGTCAGTAATTTATATTTCATTTGTGTATCCGGGGAGAGAGCAGAGAGCGGTTTTTGAAATGTAGTGGGAATAAAATATAAGGATAAACAATTTTGGTACTTTATAAAAGAGTTCGATTTCATCAGACTCATGGAAACATGGTTGGAAGAAAAGAATTGGAATAAATGGGAGGACAAGTTGCCACAAGAATTTTCATGGAAATGTAAACATGCCACAAGAACCAAATTCTGCAATGATAGCAATGGCTCAGGTGTAGGGGATAGAAGAAAGGAAGTTTGAAGGAAATTATAAAACAAGAATGATTATGTTCGACTCTCTCATAAAAGGAATCATAATGTATGGTGCAGAAGTATGGGGGTGGGAAAACCGGTGGACTAGTTATTGGAAAGTAGGAGTTCTGGATACTATCTTGCGCGGACGATTTAGTATGTGTATCAAAAACACAAGAAGAGATGTAATCACTGATAAAGAGACTAGGCACATACCTGAAGAAAACAGACATGATATTGAACACGGAAAAAATAAAAATTATGAAGTTCAGAAAAGGAACTGGAAGAGACTTAAAGGGAAAATGGAAGAGGCAACAGGATGACATGGAATCAGTGAAAGAGTTTAAATTCCTAGGGTGCATATTCCGAACCAATAACACCGAAGATATCAAACACAAAAAGAGTAACAAAGTTGGGGCATAGGGGAGAGAAAGTTCAAACATGACATCAAACTAAGATGTTACTCTTCGATTATACGATGAAGAGTATCCGGATGTATGCGGCAGAGATTTGGGACTGGAAAGAGCAGGAAAATAGAAAATATTCAAGTAAAATATAGATATTGGAGCTGGAAGTACATACACCGAAGTACATAGTATTAGAAGAGACAAAGAAACAAATTGAGAGTGGAGGCAGGGAAGAGAGCGATGAAGTTTGAGGAGAAAATAAGACGCAATTATAATAAAGAAATATTATTCGATTGCTAGAACAGCATTACAAAAGGTGGTACTCAACAGGGCAAAAAGGAAAGAAAGAGGGCTCAATTCTATGAGAGAAACGGACACACCACAAGAGATATGGAAAATAGGAGAAGACTTGGCCAAATATTATAGAATAAATATTAAATAGAGATGCAGACATACAAAGATAGGAACAAATCGCAAAAATGAATAACGCCAGATACAGTACCCGGAACAAATATTTAATAACGATAGGGTTACCACGATACATAAAAAAGGAACAGAAGAGCGAAAGGATTAAAACGATAGTAAGATTCCGATGTGGAAATGAGGAAAACGCAAACATGTACTGGAGGAAAGAAGAAGATAGGAAATTCAGGTTATGCAAAGAAAAACAAGAAACCATAGACCACTTACTTACCGAATGTGAGAAGAGAAGTGAAGGAGCTTACATGGTAGAGGATGTACTTGACGACTCGGGCAAAGAACTGGTGTGGATGAGAGAAATATTAGTAGTTAGGAATAAAACAATTGCACATAGTAATTACAAAAAATTAGAAACAAACTTTTATGTAGATTTGGACACCAAAAGGTAGCAAATAAATACTATTACTACTACTACTACATTTTGAGTAAAGAAAATTTACAATGATTAATATTATTGGTTTTATTAATGATTTTTTCGCGCATATTAATAATAAAAAAAATAATAAAGCATCGATTAAAAAATATATTTAAAAATACATAGAAAAAATTATGCTTGTCAGGTTTTCCCTAAAGAAAGACGGGAATTGGCTGTCTCGATGAATAGAGTATGCCAATGAATTTGTCTGTATATGTTTCGAATTTTGTAGACTTAGAAGAGTAACTAGTAAGTTAATATTATTAACATGGGGTACATTATATTCATTCTCATATTAGTATGTTATAAGATGTAACTGGTGTTATTGATGATTCTCATATTCGTGCGTCAGCACCGACAGAAAATTGTAGATTCTAGTTAAATAGTCCTCCAGGGACTCTAGCAATATGTTATTTACTGATGCTTATGCTAACAAGAACTAGAATAAAATGACTGTAACCTCTTTAGGCTACCTGATTTTAATCGAAGAATTATAACTTTTACACGGAATCAAATGGCAAGATGCATCCAGAAAAATAGGCACCAGATCCATATTTTTTATTTTAAATTAATTTTAACTTTACTCTGAATAAAAAATATCAATGTAGGTATTTATCGTTCACTTTACTTCTGGCAACAAAAGAAATTAGATAATAGTTTTAATTAATTAGATACTATGCAAAATTTGCTTTTATACTTACTAACGAAAATATTTTTACATTTATTTAGATTTTGAAAGTGCATGTGCTTTTGCATGGTCCTTAAGAGTGCACACGCGGGGAGGAGGGTTAACTACTCTTAGGAATGTGTGCCAAGCCAAAAGCAAAATTCTTCGAAACGCCACATATGGTAAATCTCAAACCCGGCCAGTAACAAAGAAGGGTCTGCTAAAAGTACAGCATTATGCAAAAGAAACGTCATATGTGACGCGTTGCTTGTGACTTGTTACATCTGACACCGATGAGTTACCGACATGGATGTATACAATCTAGTTTTTGTTTGTTCTAAATGTGTGTATCTAACGCACAAAAATAGGTTTGCGTTTCTGACGCTAATGCACACTAACACAAATAAAGTTATCCTTGTTGAAAGGACGTAAACAAGAAGATGTAATTTTATACTGTATGTGTGAGGGTGTGTTTATTAGACGTGACTATAAAAGTTTTTTCGTTCTCCCTTTCTTTAGCCGCTGTTCTATTTACTAGTACAAAAACGTATTGTTTGTGTGTGCCGAGTAGAAAACCAGTCAATTTCGCGTGTTTTAATTTATCATCCGTGGCGTTTTACAGGAGAAAAAAAAACCTTGACTTTTAAGTCAATATCCGTAACGTTGCCATCAGTTAACTACTAACAATGTAACCAAACAGTAACAAAGAGAGAATAAGAGCAAGAGAGACAGAATGAATTTATAAAAAAGTCACAGTAGAACGGTAACAAAAAGCAAGAACCAGTGTATAAAAGGAGCCGAACCACGAAGTATTGTTGCCGTGACCGAAAAGAAAATATCAAAAACATGTTTACGTTTAACACAATTGTTAGTCATAGAGAGTATGCGTGTATTAGTATGTGTTGTACTTTATATAATATTCCCTCTGGCTGTGTATGGATGGTAGCAGTGTGCATGGGTGTGCGTAAGAGTATCTAGCGACTTTTCCACTTCAGATACCACTCATAACTAGCCCGTTTCTCAACTGAACTGAACTATAATATAAATCACTGTGAAAGAAAATGATAAATTATGATCTAGGTTGTTACATGTCTCCTAGTCATAATCTTTGATACGCGTATTACAGCGTCAGGGGTACCCCGTATTACAAAGTACAGACTAGAATATATATCCTGGTCTAAAATACGTGAACACCTGAATTAATTTTCGATAATGAGGCAAGATTGGACTATATACCCACAATAATACGTAATATAATAATGATGCATCTTTATAAAAATGATTTTTTCTGGCGGAGATTTTTTTCTCATTTTCTTTCTTGTGATTGTCAAGAGGACGTTAATAATGAAATGTTTGCTCTTGAGGGCTGCGGTGATGGTGGTGGTGCCGATTCCACGGATTCCACTATCCACCCCCTCGTAATAACAATACGATGAGTTGAGTGGATAAACACTTGGGGTTTTTTTTCTGCACGTCTGCCGATTCAGTTCTGTTTCTATACTTCTAATATGATATGGCTGTCGATCGCGCTCGTATTTTTGCCGAATCAAGATGTTTTCCCGGGTCGATCGTCCGGGAGAGTTAAGACGAGAGTAGAAGTGGAAACTACGTACGTAGATATATAGGAGTCGTATGAGGGTGGAAACCAAAGAGAGAGATGAAGGAAAGTTGTGGAAGGAGATAATCGTGCGAAGCTGAATAAGCACAGGGTGCTAATCCTTTTCAAATAACACAGATACGATCTTTGAACTAATAATACCAAGGCAATATCGGGAAGCATAGAGATATAGATGATATCAAACCAATATAAAGAACACATACAGATATACACTACTGCTATGTATAACCATACCTACAGGCATCCATAAAAAAAGATAGTGTAGTAAATAGGCAGCACACAAAAAATTTCGTATTTGAAAAGAATTTAATTTATTAGAGAATTAAGTCTCAATTTTCCAATCGAATATATTAATAAAGTATAGATAATGATTAAAAAATATACCATTCAATTGTAATAATTTGTGACCTATTTCCTTTAACAACAGAAAATATCTATTTAACCCATTCCGAAAGTTTTCCATTGTGGCTCACCAAAATTTTCGTTCTGCTCTTTCAATGTTGCTCTTCACAATCATTCCCTGATGGGGATTATTTCAACATAATCTGTTTTTTTAGAGACTTCCGTAAAAAGAAATCTTGAGATGGAAAATATTGAATCCAAAAGGTTGGAATAAATGATTATAGTTTAAGGTGTTGGAAACTGTTTGACGAAATAAAATCTACAATGAATAAAAAGAAATCATAAGATTTCAGGTATGCAGAATGTGGTGGGTATTTATTATCAATATAACTTCAAGATATAGAGATTGCAATGAAATAAGATTACTGAAGAATCCATTTTGTTAAATATTTAATGACTGTATATATGTAAATAGACAGTGTCTTGAAGTAAATAAATAGTTTATAAAGAAATTGGAAATTTTTTAACGATGTTCAAAGATTTTCAAGAAAACTGCAAACTGTGTTTCAAAGAATATTTTCCATTGATAGCGGTGCTTGGTCTTCGAATATGAACTCAACGGGAATCTAATCGCATTTTATTAGTAGTAAATGCATTAGTTAAAATTCTTATGTATTATTTTCCACAATTTTAAATATATACTCGTATATATATATATATATATATATATATATATATATATATATATATATATATATATATATATATATACAGGGTGACCCATCTGGTAATGCTCACCATTGGCATCTCCGAAACTATAAGAGATACAAGGTCGGTTAAATTAGACAAAAGTTGCGTATTTATGGGCCGATGTTGATGGCGATTTTGTATTTTGAAAATATTGCATGGCTCACTAGATAATGACAAAAGTGTGATTTTCTCGAATTTTTATTTTACTTTATAAGTCAGAAGGTATTGGAAATATTGAAAAAAGCTTCAAATAAATATTTTAGTATAACTAATAAGCCTTTTGATGAATCATATGAAATTTTTTTTTACTAGATATTGCTGAAGTTACAGCCTGCAACTTTAATTTTTTAAATGGGAACCATAGTTAATTTTAATCCAGTTCAAAAGTGCTATTTTTTCTCTTTACAGTGATGTATTTGTTTACCTAAATATCTTTTTTAGTTTTGAAGAAAAACTAAAAAGTAAGATAAAATGAATGATTTTTGTAGTGTGCCATGAAAATTTGGTATAAAACAACTGGAACTAAATATGTTATGTACGTGCAAACCAATTGAAATTCAACAACATTTGATAAACGAAACAAAAGTCGTTGCGTAAACTGAAAGCTAATAGACAGATCCTCGTATGAACCTCATACCTACATAAATTATTTTTTGTCTCTAATCTTTTGTTTACCAAATATTATTTGGTATAAAACAGTTGCAATCATTCATTTTATCTTACTTTTTAGTTTTTCTTCGAAACTAAAAAAGATATTTAGGTAAACAACTACATCATTGTAAAGAGAAAAAATAGTACTTTTGAACTGGATTAAAATTAACTATGGTTCCCATTTAAAAAATGAAAGTTGCAGGCTGTAACTTCGGCAATATCTAGTAAAAAAAATTTTCATATGATTCATCGAAAGGCTTATTAGTTATACTAAAATATTTATTTGAACCTTTTTTCAATATTTCCAATACCTTCTGACTTATATAGTAAAATAAAAATTCAAGAAAATCACACTTTTGTCATTATCTAGTAAGCCATGCAATATTTTCAAAATACAAAATCGCTATCAACATCGGCCCATAAATACGCAACTTTTGTCTCATTTAACCGACCTTGTATCTCTTATAGTTTCGGACATTCCAATGGTGAGCATTCACAGATGGGTCATCCTGTATATACCGGTGTTAAAAAAATAAGGGTAAAAAATTTTCATGGTATATATATTTCGATGTGCTGATTCACAATAAAAAGAATTTTTTCAAAATTCGCAAAATTACGGACATGCTTCCAGAAGAGCACATTTCTAGTGCCACTGGTGACAGCATATTATTACAAAACGTCAGAATGAAATTAATTCATTTGTTATTCAACATTAGTTACGTGGTGAAAAATTTATGTTGAATACCCGTACTCATTTGTTTGGTACTAGTGACACTAGAAATGTACTCTTCTAGAAGCATGTCCATAATTTTGCGAATTTTGAAAAAATTATTTTTGATTGTGAATCAGCACATCGAAATGTATATATCATGAATTTTTTTTACCCTTATTTTTTAACACCCTGTATATATATATATATATATATATATATATATGTATATATATACCGGGTGTCCCAAGAAATCTGGGACATAGGGAATTAACATGTAAAATTGAAAAAGGTGCGATTACTTCTGTATTATACATTTTAGAGCTCTGAAATTTGGTACAGGTGTAGGGATAGGTTATTCGCATTGATTGCTATTAATTAAAATGATATTGATGCTCACATTTCTAATAAAAATGCTTTTAAAAAGTAATAATTAAAAGATGTAGCTTAAATATCCTTTTTGCAAAAAGGTATTTATAGCGTTGCTAGCACTACGGTAAGATGCTTATTTGGTAATTTAAATAATTTATAAATGTTATGGTTGGAATCTCCTATATACTTTTTTTTTTAATTTTAAAATAATTTGATTTTATTATATTTATTATTTTATTTATACACATAAAGATGCCTAACCTAACCTACATTTGAAATCAGTTATTTATAGATATACATTCCTAAGTACAATTGATTTAAAAAATGCCATAATTCAGGAATGTGTAAAATAAATATTAGACAGTTTAAAAATGTAAGAATTAATTTTTATGATAGACTAGGTTATTCTCGCAGAAAATGGGAGCTTATTTGAATATTTATTATAGGCATTTTTATGTGTATAAATAAAATAATTATTTTTTAAATAAATGAAATTCTATGTAAATTATTTTAAAATTTAAAAAAAAAACTTTAAAGTGTATTGGAGACTCGAACCATAACAATTATAAATTATTTAAATTACCAAATGAGCTTCTTACCGTTGTGCTAGCATCGCCGTGAAAGAGTTTTTGCAAAAATGTTATATAAGCTACATCTTTTAATTATTACGTTTTAAAAGCATTTTTATTAGAAATGTGAACATTAATATCATTTTAATTAATACCAATCTATGCGAATAACCTATCCCTACACCTGTACCAAATTTCAGAGCTCTAAAATGTATAATACAGAAGTAATCGCAATTCAATTTTACATGTTAATTCCCTATGTCCCAGATTTCTTGGGACACCCGGTATATATATATATATATATATATATATATATATATATATACATATATATATATATATATATATATATATATATATATATATATATATATATATATGAAAAAGAATATCAAGTAATGCTGGCAGATTATTACATACAACATTGACCGTTTGTACATTTTACGATCAAAGACCTAGCTGATATTCCAAAATAGACTGTTCACATTGTATTGAGTTCCTATAATAAATCATTCTATTAATTACTGTTTAATGTCGAGTGATTTTGCATTCATTTGAAAACTAGTTAAAATTCCGACAAATGCAATAAACTCTTGATAGAGATGTTATACTACTTAGTAGAAAATTTGAATAAAAACATACCTATGTATAAGTGCTCGCTATCTTTAATGCCTTGATCTATAATCTAAATATTGATTCTGGGTCTTTAAAATATAGCATCTAGAATAAATATTTAAATTTGTTTATACGAAAAAAAAAATGTTTTATTCCATTAGATTCCGCCATGGTCAATACCCAAATGTTTAGTGAAATCGCGAAGCCGAAATCTATCATGGTTAATATGCTTTCTTTAATTATATACTAATCTAAAAACATAGATTAAAAACGAATGAAGCAAAATATACCTATTTTTAATAATTCAACCAAGTTGACATTTAAACTATGTATACATATGAATAAATGCAAAGTCTAATTATTTTGTTATTTTAAATCCAATTTTCGCTTCGTATACCGGGAGGTCTGACTGAAAAACGGAGATATGTACAGTACAAGAAATTGCAGTACGCAGTGCTGTGTAACACAGTCCAACAGGAGTAGAGTGAAGAACTCATTCATTCATTCGGTCATTTGTTTTCAACGTTCTATAACAAAAGTGGTTCCGGTTCCGACCAGATCCAATTATGAACGAGTGGTGTATGCTCTGCTTATACAAACAATCTTAAACTTTCTTCTACTGTTAACTCTACATTGCGTTTTACGTCTCTGAGCAATTTAGACTACCATGTTCATCACTCTCGCATTTATTATATAGGTTTTTTTTTCAATTTTGTATGTATATGTTACGTGATCAAAATGTTAACTTATCAATTCATATCAGGCCGATATCGATATTTTAAGGAATGATGCATGTGAAAGTAAAAATAGGCAATTTAGAAAACTAAAAATAAAACTCCATGTTGTAGATATTCGAATGTTCTGAACATTGCACTCATTATTTTACAAAATATTAAGATTTAGGTGTATTGCTTTTTTGAATGATTTTATCAATATTTTCCATAATTGAAAATTTCTTGAAAGTCTAAAAAATGTGTTAACGATAAATGGAAAATTTCTTTCTTTCCCAAGGGGTTTGGTTTGAATAATAGACTTAAGTTTTTGGATCTTATGAAATTTTATTGTAAACCAGCATAACTGTAAATTACAATTAAACAGGTAGAGGTCATTTTCAACACACTGAAAAATACCATTTGAAATTCAAACAATTGATAAAATAACAGCCTTAAATTACAATATTTTTGCTTCTTTTACTGATGTTATTTTATCAATTATTGTTTGAATTTCAAATGGATAATTTTCAGTGTCTTGAAAATAACCCGTTCCTGTTGGTAGAATCGTTAACATAATTTACAGTTATGCTCGTTTTCAATAAAATTCCATAAGATCCAGAAACTTAAGTCTATTATTCCAACTCCTCGTGGAAGAAAGAGAAATATTTTGTGTATTATCATATTTTTCACTTTATAATTTTCCTTTTCAAATAATACCAGGATTTTATTATTTTTCTTTATCCGATTTTGTATATATATATATATATATATATATATATATATATATATATATATATATATATATATATATATCTATGTATAATGTTGAAATATCTGATATTTTCCTCATGCTATGAGTATTAAAATACATGATGCCATAGGAAAACAGGCATTTGAAAATTGGTTTCTCTGTGTAGAAAGATAATAACCATTATAATACGTTTTCTCGTAGTATGCCATTTAATAATCAATTCAGTTCCCGACGTTGTAGGTCTTTATTGCATGAATATGGAAATGGAAGGGTACAACAATGAAAATTTAACTTTTTGTATAATTATAACTTTTATACGTTTGTGTGTGCACGTGTTTCACTGTTAATATAGGAGTGTGCGATTCTGTGAATGTGTGTCATCTTGTCACTTCATTAATGAAAGTACTTTCGACGGACCACATTCTGCATTACCAGCACCACCGTTACCGCCGCGACGTCTCCAAGCATTAAGCCATTAGGGACCACACACATCTACAGAATACACAACGTCCTGTACTGATACACACACACACACACACACACACACACACACACACACACACACACACAGAGAGAGAGAGAGAGAGAGAGAGAGAGAGAGAGAGAGAGAGATGTGCGCTGTCTGACCCGTCCATGCCTTTAATGAAATTGTCACACACATTTTAACATCACAAGAGCATACGAGCCACCCGACTGACTAAGTAAGCGAGCAAACGAGCGTGTGTGAAAGACTGGGAGTGTGAGTATTTTTGGGTCAAAGGTGACGTTTGCTAGCGGTCAAATCGGTTATTTAATGTCCCATTACCATCGGTAAAGGTTCACAGTCGTGCTGGCGATTTTACCACCGGTCATAAACCATACACTGTAGGTAGCAGTAACCAAGCGAGCATTACCAGTAATACCGCGGTTTAAAATTCAGCCCCCGAAGCGAAAATAGCGTTGTAAATGTAAGAAACACATTTAGTTGGCCTGCATCTGTCTTATTTCATTTGTTTATTTCGTTTAATTTAATTAGTTTTTCTGAAATAACCATCCTCCAGTTGTAGACAAATGGAACATTCTGTAATAATTAACTAAAAACGTGCATGAATTATATTGAACATTTATGCTATGTTTACATAAATGTTTGAAGACTTTGTTGAGGTTATTGTGTGAGTTGAAAATATGTAATATTTTGTTAGATAAATCTGTCCTTTTATTTCTTTGTTTGTAATTTGTACAGTTGCAAGCATAACTTAGACAGAGATACAGTGTTAGCTATCTATTCTTGCACTCCCAGCAGATTAAACTATTCTTAAATGCACATACAAAGAATATTACAGAGTAATAAATGGTACAAAGTTAAACTTTAGTTTAGAGTTTTTCAAAATAATTTATCATAACAATTTTGCTCTACATTATATATACAGACTGTCCTATTTAAATATGCCACTACAGGGATCTCTGAAACTATAAGAGATAGAATGTCGTTTAAATTAGACAAAAGTTGTACATCTAGGGACCGATATTGATGGAGATTTTATATTTTGAAAATATTGCATGGCTCACTAGATAATGACAAAAGTGTGATTTTTTCGAAATATAAGTTTCCAGCATAACGCAGAATGTACTACAAATATTGAAAAAAAGCTTCAAATAAAAATTTTATGTATACTCGTATATACGAGGTTTGATAAAAGAATTCGTGAAATTTTTTGATGTAATAAAAATTGATTGACATATTAGTTAACCTGTCTTTGATGGTTGTCTCAATTTGCAGCCTTATTAGAAATGTATTTTAGATTTTACAATCAACTGATTGTAAAAGTATGTTTTTATATATTCGGCGATATTTTAAAATTTTCATAATTAGAGATCTAGGAAATGCATTAAATTTTTCGTTAAAAATGAAATCAAACGCTGTAAACTAGTGGAAATGCTGTAGAATTCATTTGATGAACCGAGTATGAATGAACGAGAGATTTACAAATGCTATAAACGCTTTGAAGATGACTGTAGAATTGGGAGACACAGAATTTCAATCACCGAATCACCGGGAAAGACGCTAATAAAGTTTTTTTTTAATAACCGTCGTTTTACAATTAGAGAGGTTGTTGAAAAAGTCAATATATTGTATGGATCATGGGAAGAAATATTTTACTAATGTTTTTGGCATGAGGTGAGTGGCAGCAAAACACCAGTTTACACTTCATTGCTTGTTCGAGATTTTCTGTCAAAAATAGCCCTGTAATGATTTCGCAACCATCCTAATTCACCAGATTTGGCTCCACGTGACTGTTTATAAGATGAAAGCAACAATGAAAAAAAAATTTACGCCCATTGAAGAATTAAATACCAAATCGCCGAAGGAGCTGAATTTAATACTAAAGTTTGCGTTTAACAAGTATTTTGAAGACTGGAATAAATGCTGGCATAAGTGCCTGAAATCCGATGGGGACTATTTTGAAGGGGACAATATAAAAATTTGTTGAATAAATTAATACTGTTTTGGAAATTGAAGTTTTGCACGAGCTTTTTGCTCATACCTCGTACATACCTATCGTATCGTATATAGCGCACAATTCAGCTTAAGTAAACATTCACAATTCGGTGCTAATAATTTTCCATGTTACCCCCTCGGGCTTGTGGGCAGATTGTCGGATGGTGCAAAGGAAGGGGCGGAGCAGAGCGGATGTAATTGCACCACGATTCTGTTTACATTTTCGACTGACGAAAGTCAAAGTGATAAAATGTTAATATCCTGTCACATCCGGCTGAAGTACACAAGTCCTCACCCTTCCTCGGGCACATTTCAACAAACCTATATACCATCATCGCTATAATCATCATTAGAACACTAGGGACACTCGTCATCGGGCGTTTAGGAACATTAATGAATTAACAGCCTTCTGGTATTTAGTATCGTGGCATCACATCGTGTTAAGCTGACATCTTTATTCACATGTATGTGTATGTTAGAAATAGCGACAGAGAATAGTTCTTAGTACACGTCGTATACTAGCAAAACTTATTAGTGACTGACTGTGTAAATGCGTTCATCTGTATATATCTGTATATATTCATGTATTTGCAAAAGATAAAGTATGTATAGCTGCAATGTAATTACGTTATCATTAATTACATATATACTCGTATTGACTGAAATTATTTTGGAATAGTAAACAAATAAGAAAATTCATTATAAAGACCACAGGAACAATTTTATAATCTTTGTACTCTTTTTAACTACACTGAAAATATCGATTAAAAATCTAGAGTTAATTCGACACATATTCCAGATATAATCTCGCTCCATCAATAAACGTGTTATTAAATTGTTACCCGCTTGTCCCAGTATAACTCAATCTTACTAAGTAATGATTGATTGCTATATGTAAACCAGCAGTAAGGTTTATGGTATTTACCTTTCTGAATGCCCATTCATAAAGGTTTATTGACTGTCATATATAATACTGATTTAAATGTACATTGCATTTCGCTTCTTGGGTAAATGTATTTTATGAAATTCTTCTAGTACTGGATTATGTATGTGCTGGGTTGACGGTACAATTGATCAGCTATGTATGTCTGAAGGGTTACACTTTCCCGCAATTCGCTAGAAGCTAACAAATTCGAATCAATGTTTTGCAACGGGCTGCAAGTCTGAAATTTAATTTAAACTTGGTTGGCTAGGCGACCGGGGCAAAACAAAAAGTATGTTAGACAATTGAATAACGGTCCCTCGCATCGCGTACGTCAGTGTGCTGCTACGTTATATATTTATTGATTCTAAATCTGTTGCAATACACAAGTATATATATATATATATATATATATATATATATATATATATATATATATATATATATATATATATACATATATATTTATTTATTTATTTATCACTTATGTCCGTCTGTCGGCTTGTCTGTTTGTGGGTCCCTTTCAGTGTCTCTTGTTATTCGTGAAATGCCTCAAGTTCCATGTAGCCTTGAAGTGAAAAAAAAAATTGAAAATATCCGACATTCCACTGTCCACTTGAGTACATCCTGCAATATCTTTCAGTAAACGGAGCGGCGGGACGACAGAAATAAGTGTGAATTCTTAGCGTACAAAGGATGGGTGGCATATATAATGAAATCGATCAATATATACATATACTATAGTGAGAATTATATTGCAGAATAAAATTAGTTATACCTATAGCTGAGGCAGGTTATAAATGGTAATCCAACTCACCACACTGGTAACTAGAGATAGCGTGTTAGTCAATACATGGTTGAGTGCCAGACATCTGACTGAATAATACCGATCCGGGAACATACTATCATACGAGATGCAATGATGTGAGGACATACATCGCGCCGCTATAATTAACCAGATAAAGAACCGCCCTGCAAATGCTTACTGAATACCGGGCTGGATACATGATGGCCCGTACTTAATATTGAGCGACTTCGGTGAGATAAGTAAAGTGCATTACACCCACAAAAACACACATGCACACGTTCTGGCGTATACATATACTTGCACACATGGACATGTCCTCAAACATATATTTTCAAACATGTGCTCACTCACATCCATATAAAACAGAGTTACAGTTACATACAGGGCAGGATTATGGCTGGAATCAGTCAATGTAATTTTTCACCTCATCTATTAATGGGCTTCCGTCCACACTTAGTATGAGACTTGTTCTTAATATTTGCAATCCATGTCTAAAACTAGAACTAATGAGTTTCAAGTTGCATCGGAGCATCAATATAGCCTAATGCCGATTCTGGACACATATATTTATCTGGTTACACAGGCATAGAAACACACACATACATGTATGTACACTAATACATAGATAGACACACACACCGACACATATACACGTATATGTATGTATGAGGGAGAGAGAGAGGAGACACACACATTCACAGCGGTTTAAACTGTTTTTCACGTAATAAATCTACAGCTTCCGGGGCCAAATGAGACGAAAAAGTCCACGATTTGAACTCGCCACACATCAGCGCAACTAATTCCGATATCGCACGAATATTTCAGTGCAAACTGATGATGCAAAAACATCGTCGGCCTGTAGACGGAGGGATTTAGAAACCATTTGGTTTCAGCTGGATGAGTTAAAATATCAGCAGATGAAGAACGTATGATAAAAATTAGCTGGAACACAGTTGATGCAAGCTTAGTGGCGAATGAATTTTACAATTACTAAGTATTAGTTATACATACATATATTAATTTAATTGAAACATCAATATACCAGTGATTCCGGTAGAGAATAACATGAAATATTAAAACAACACATCGATAAAATAATTTGTTTTTCAGGTCAACGAGTGCGCACGTAAATAAATTTTTAAAAATTTTCAACATTTTGACATGCAAATTGAACGGTATGTATATAGAAACATAAATTATAAATACATAAATATAATGTCAGAATAATAACAATGATTTTTTTTATAATAAATATGTTTTATTCATTTATGTGACTACTGTAAAACCACAAATTTGTAACTTGTTAATGAGTTCAATTGTAAGGTATGTTTTTAATTACCAATTTGGTTTCTTTAACTAAAATCTGAATTCACGCACATTAATCGTACTTGTATTTATGTGTGATAAATTGTATTTAGTTTCAGTGTACCGATTAAAATTAGAAATGTTTGCTTATCAGTGTATTATCTGCGACCCTACCTATATACCTTTGGCATACTAACACAGTATAATGCAATGTTATTAGTCGACTATTTGGTGTTGTGCCCCGTGGGTCTTGCCACATTATTACATTACTTTACTCCCTCTTGGTTTATCAGTGTTAATGTGAACACACACAAACGTACATTTATACAAACATACACCCGCCTATACACTCATATGCAGATGGCACAATTTAAAGGTAAAAGTGTTTAGTTATATATATATATATATATATATATATATATATATATATATATATATATGTATGTATGTATGTATATATTCCTCACTATAATGGTGTGTTGTACTGTTGCTGTTGTTCACGACACAATCGCGGGAGATAATGGTGGCAGGGTCGCAGTCTTCAGGGGCCAATTACGCAGTCCGCACGAACATATTATCAAATTGTAACTCTCTCACAAATGCCCCTGTCCTTTACACTGTTCTCTTCCATCCTGTGTTGGTGCGTGTGTTACACATAAATACAGATACACTATTACCAACTCCCCCGTGTATATTAGTATACACAAGAGATTGCTATCTCGCCAAAACCACCATCTCTCTACATTGGTTGAAATTACATCTCGCAAAATCATACTTGCCCTGCGTTAAATCAGAATTATATTCCTGTGCGATTATTATGCCTGCGATTGGACATCGTTGCCGTGACGGGTAAACAACGCTTTTGTTCAACGGTATGCGCCCTTTGGATCATACACTAAAATACAGCAATAACATGCTATGTAAAGATTTTATGTGTTATTATTTCAGCTTATTTCAATTTTCATTTATTATTCGCAATTAATAATTTCGTTGACTTTTATTATAATGTTTTTATTCCCTTAATCAATAATAACCCCTGTATGTAATCAGGGTGATTCGCCCGTTTGTTTATGTAACTGTATGCCTATTATAAATAAACGTTTATGTGAATAGCTATGTAAGTGTATGTATGTGTAATTTGAAATTTCATATTATGTAAAGTAGCACAAAGCTTCGCAATTATGTTCCGTTTTATTATAACTGGAAAACAAAGCAAAATTCTTAATTAATTTTCACCGGAATTTCATAATATTTTTTTAAGGAAAACATGCTTTACAATCTCAATTAATTCTGTTCGTTTTATGGAATTCAAAAGACGACATTATTGTAAAAACATGATGTATATATCAGGTTATCCAGACAATTTTTTTGTAAATAAAACTGCATAAACATTATTCATTCGTGAGCTAATGATATTCCTGAGTTTTGATTTAAATCTGGTATATTTAATAGAAAAAAAATGTCTAAATTCGCCACCAATGAAAAACGAAAAAATTACTCGTATATACCGATATTGATGTAAACAACTGAAGCAAAATTGTATTATTGGTAAATGTAAGTAGGTATTTCACATATTTATGATTTCATTATATTAGACTTTACTTCAGTGTGTGTATGATTTAAATCACATGATTTTTTTAAAATTATAATTGTTTTTGAGATCATTTTTCATTTCATACAATTTCGTTCATTCAAATTTGTTCAATGCAAATTTAATAAACAATTTAAATATATAAGAAATATATTTTTTCTACAGAAAATACAATTTATCTTCTCTGTTTTAAATTAAGAAACGATTTTATAATAATTTGTTCTTTTACTAGCTGCCAAAATACTACAATACCTGAATTAACGAATCTGGTTAGGTAGTTTTTGATTTATATCTAAAATCTAATATAAATTTTAGAAAAATCATATTTTTGATTTTTTTCCAAAAATATCGATTTTGTACACACCTGAGCACTCGTACTTGAAATTGACAGCGATAGCGTTAATAATATAAAATCTATTGAAATTTTGTAAAACTACCGAACTTTTTATTGAATTATAAACTCCCATACTCTTCTTAATCTGAGTTAAGGGGATTCTCTGCTCGCATGAACAGTGCTTAAAACATACCTTACTATTTGTTAATTCTTATGAAACCTATTACATTCTAACAAGATGTTATTGTTTTGATGGTAAGTATAAAGTACAAACTACAGAGTTACGTATGAATATTCTCAAAAATGTGTATAATAACGCAAATAATGTACGTTGAAATGCAGGGAAAAAAGCCATTTCTGTCTACATTTGTATCACGTATTTTCTAATACACTATTCACAAATTGGTACATATGGATACGGTCAAGTGTAGTGTAACATGTAAACTTTCATGTGCGCTAATAAAAATGATCTTGCAACTAACACATTAAGAAAGAATTGACAAATACGAAATAACATTTTTTAATTCATAAATATATACACTGGTGGCGTGGTAGGCATCAAATGAGTTTCAAGTGATTAGCTTTTATTTATTTCCGCGATCAAAATAAATGTAACCGGCAGTGAGAATCGAGGTACTGTGTGAATTTGTCTGTTTCAGATTAGCCGTGAAGATGAGTATATAATGAGTCCATACAGTAAGGATACAGAGCCAGAGAGACAAAGGGAGAGAGAGAAAGAAAGAGAGAAGTAGTTGCATCTAGTCAGCAGGAGGCGAGCTAGGTCCGTGGGACCATCTAAGTACAAATAGTGATTATATCTGGAAACAAATGCTAATTATGTTATTGTTTCATGTACTTCCATATATAATGTATTGCCGTGAGGAACCCATGGCGGCCTAAGAGGACGGAGCTTATGCCAAAAGATTTATATATATATATATATATATATATATATATATATATATATATATATATATATATATATTGTTACGATTTTGTTCACCTTGTGCTTTCTTCTGCTGTTTACGTTTGTATCTTTCCTATTTTCCATTGCTGTGTCATGTCATTAATCTGGAATACATTTTGTTTAGTCCCGTTCAATTTTCATATACATAATTATATAGAATTTAGTGTCAAGTTTAATAGTTTTCCTTTCTACTCACCGTTTTATTACTATGTATTCTCCATATATTATTTTCTTTCATTCGACATTTTAGGTTAGTATATATTGTATTTGACAGTAATATGACGCCGAACCAGCTTGGACAATAATAATGACAGACAGACAGACCTGTTTACACGTAATTACTACCGTATGCATTTTATTTATTCCATCTTCAATTCAAACTTAGATTATTTCAAGTAATATTACTAAACCTAATACTTTATTCATTGTTTATTCACTTATTTATTTATTGTAAATTTTTTGAGCTGCCCCGTGTTCCAGATTATTCTTCCGTGTTTTGTGTAAATATACCTTTTTAATAACCTTGTGAAGGTTATTGTTTTGGCGCTATATTTGTGTGTTTTTTTTCTTCCTTGTCTTCCCTACTTAAGTAAGTTCTCTCTCTTCACGAACTGGCTGAAGGACGTTGATTGCGGCCCTTGTCTTTTCAATACTGAGAAGAGTGGAGTTTTTGACCTTCAAGCGAGTGGTACGAAAAGGGCGTTGGCCGAGTCGCAATTTTGGTTATCAAGTGGATTTTCTTTGAATCACTGTCGTTTTGTTGTGATTTACCCTTGTGGGGATTATTTTCCCTTGATATTTTCCGGGCGGAGAATTGTGTTTGTTCTCCGACGGACTACCCCTGTCGGGATTAGTGCGTCACGGGCAACAGCCGACCACGTGCTGTTTCAAGGAGGTTCAGAGACCCTTAAATTTGGTCGCGTGAGGACACCCACCTTCCTCGGGACGATTTTCGGTGCTGCCAAGGTCCAGGAACCCGCAGCCAAGCAATCTGGGGACAATTTCGCCGTTTCACCACCTAGGCAGATTCAGCACAGTGTGGGAGAGCTAAGTGCAATCTTTCATCTTTGTTGTTCACTATTTTATTATTTTACTTCCCCATATTTAGCCCCATTGACTGTCGTGTTTCTCGGTGTCCCACATTTTATAAACATTTGATTGCATTTCTTGTCGTGTATTCTTTCTGCACTCGTGTAGGTACGTGTATGTATGTGTAACTAAGGGTTGCATACGTCCATGTAGGCACACCGTGCGGTCAGTTTGTTTTGCATTTAATTAATTTTTGCCATTTTGTTTCTTATTGTTTTGCATTTAGTTTGTTAGTCGTAAGTTTAATTTGGTTTCTCGATTAAGTAATGTTAAGCCGCGTGTGGATGCGCCATTTTCATTTTGTATCATTTTGCTCATTGCGACTGTGCCGTGACGCATTCGGTCCCCCACCATCTACTCTGTGAACCGAAGCTGATCAGTTAGGGCCCGTCATTTTTTTGTACTCGACGAACTCGACGCGGGCTGAACGCATGCGCCACGCACATCGGTACCTGTCGGCTAGCACCGGACATCCACGCGTTTGTCATTGTCCGATTTATTATTATTATTATTATATGTTTTACCATTATGTATCTTTTGTTCGCTCACGATTCACTTGTTGTTAATTTAGTATTATTGTTCATTTACATCTTTCTCTGTTCGCACCACCATATTTAATTTCGTTTTCCTTGTTGAATAAACGTCAGGTTAAATTTACCCCTACCGCATTTTTTTTTTTGCGAGCCTTAACGATCCCACACTCTCACGTTGCGTTTCCGATATTTGCGTTGTCCAACCCACCATCGCAGTTTGGCGTGGTGCAGGAACTGAAGAAATTGCGTGGCGCCCATATTTTTTTTTTGTATACGAACCACCCCGTCTCCACTGAGACCCGGCAACCTCACCATTTGGCGAGGACAACCGTTCGTGTCCATTCGGGCACGTAACAAATTTGGCGCCCAACGTGGGGCCCCCATTTCGTTTTTGCCCATTTTCGTTTTTGCTATTGTTTTTGTTTTCGTTAACATTACCCTTACCCTTTTGATTAATGTACAGTATTCTTCTGTGCGCGCTATCGATTTTTATTTTTTTTGCTCCTTCCTATAAATAAGTATGAGTATCAAAATGGATCCGTACAGATTACTCTCTGATGAGTTAACCTATGAGTTGACTATTCGCGGAATCCCGGTGACTGGAACCGTCGCCGATAAGCGAATTCGCCTCCGCAATTATATGCGAACAGAACTCGATGAGGGTGCCATATCTTTTCCGGACTACCCTCTTGATCCTGCTGCCGAGCTGAGGATCTGCACGAAGAAATTAACTGATCTCAAAACGATGATCGATAATTTCGATGAAGGTAATTACATGAATGACTACGCACGCATTGGAAGTCGACTGACACACGTTCACAAACGATTGGGACGCGTGATGGATCCAAAGTTGGAAGCTCAACTACATGGAATGAAGACGGACTGCAAGGACTATCTCGAGACAATCCGATATAAATTCACCGTACAAGCATCTGCCACTTTGATTGCTGAACAGGATATTGCGGACCCCGAAGATGATGTTACCCCGGTGGCAACGCCACCCTTACCTGGAACAACACCTGTCACTTCTGAATTCCCTGTTGAGCCAATCGAAGTACGTCTAGCTAAAGCACTGGAACAAATATCCTGTAACCTAACCTGTCCACCTGCCCGTACTACCCCTTCTAAGTCACAATTCCCGATACACAAGTGGAATGTCACGTATGATGGCGGATCGGGGTTGTCAAATTTCCTCGAACGCATTGACGAGCTAAGTGTAGCTCGTGGAGTCAACAAATTCCAACTATACTCGTCTGCAGTGGAATTTTTCTCTGGAGACGCTCTCACGTGGTTCAGAGCAAACCGAACTACTATACGCAATTGGGATGAGCTAGTGACTGCACTCAAAAACACATTCTTACCGGCTGACTACGACTTTAGTTTGTGGGATGAGATTCGAAACCGAACGCAAGGTAGTGGAGAAAAAGTTTCCATATACATAGCCAATATGGAAGGGCTGTTTAAACGTCTGAGTACACGACCATCTGAGACGGAACGACTGGTATATATACGGCGAAATCTGCAGCCGTACTTGCAGCAGCGCTTAGGCCTGAAAACAGTACAGAGCGTAGCAGAGCTGGGACAAATTTGCAGAGAGCTAGAGGACATACAGAACCGGACGCAACAATTTCGTGAACCACCAGCAGCCAGTCAAGCCATTGAACCGGACCTGGCATATCATCGTCCACGTACATCCGCCAGGATTGCTGCAGTAGACCCAGCACAAGACCACGTAGAAGCTATGGGATCAGCAGCACGCCCACCCATTAAATGCTGGAATTGTGAGAAGTCAGGTCATAGGTCAGCGAACTGCACTGAATCCAAACGTACACACTGCTACCGCTGCGGGAAGCCAGATGTCACCATCCGAAGCTGTCCCAAATGTACGGGAAACGGTCGGGGAGGACACTGAATGGTCGCGCCGTGTCCCTCTCCACTCCTTCATTAGCGACAAAAGTGCTAGAAGACAACATGGCGGTGGTAAATTACATCCTCTCACATTCGGAAGGCGACCAGCGCCCGTACTTAGAGATTTCAATTTTTAATGTTAAGCTGTGCGGCTTACTCGATTCCGGAGCATCTCTTTCAGTCATTGGCAAATCTGGTTGGGACCGACTCCAACATCTAGATCTTCCCTTGGACCAGAAAGACAAGCCGTATTGTAAGGTAGCCAACGGCAAATTCTGTGAGAGCTTGGGATCAATCACCGTGCCAGTCCTACTAATGGGAAGAGTTAAAGTTATTCGGTTCGTTGTCGTGCCTGATATATCAAGCTCCCTCATTCTGGGCACGGATTTTTGGCGCACATCTGATCTTACCACGAGTCAACAACAGCGTCTCGAAGAGTTTCTTAACATCAGCTGGAAACGAATGCGTACGTCACTTGGATGCACAAAGCTAGTAAAGCACGAGATAGTCACCGATTCTGCGCCGATTAAGCAGCGATACTACCCAGTATCTCCGGCGACGCAGAAGAATATTGACATGGAGCTGGATAATATGCTTAGGGAGAACATCATCGAACCGTCACAAAGTGCGTGGTCGTCACCAATCCTACTGGTACCAAAAAAGGACGGTACCTTCCGTTTCTGCGTGGACTACCGGCGCCTCAACAACGTAACTAAAAAGGATGCATATCCTATTCCGTACGTCTCGGCTATTCTGGACCGGCTGAAAGGAGCAAAATATTTAAGCTCTTTGGATATTAAGTCGGCATACTGGCAGATACCTGTTGATGAAGCGAGTCGCGAGTTTACAGCCTTCACCATCTCGGGCCGCGGATTGTTCCAATTTCGACGTATGCCGTTCGGGTTGACAAACGCTCCAGCCACGTGGCAGCGATTGATCGATAGAGTCTTGGGACCAGAACTCGAGCCCTATGTCTTTGTCTACCTCGACGACATCATCGTTATTACCGAGGACTTCGAGGAACACCTGCGCATTTTAACAACGATTTTTGACCGCCTAGTAGCCGCCGACTTGACGCTAAGTCAGGATAAATGTCAGTTCTGTCGCTCAGAGTTACGCTACCTGGGTTACATTGTTGATAAGCAGGGCCTTCGTGTTGACCCTGAAAAAGTCACCTCTATCTTGAATATCGCCACACCAACAACTGTTTCCGAGATGAGAAGATTTCTGGGCATGGCTTCTTGGTATCGCCGCTTCGTCAAAGATTTCTCGACCATTACATCGCCCCTAACGGAACTTCTACGTAAGAACCGGAAATGGGTTTGGACCGAGCCTTGCGAACGAGCCTTCCAAGGTATCAAAGAATGCCTTGTGACCGCCCCCATCTTAATGTGTCCAGATTTCAGTAGGCCATTTGTGGTACAAACTGACGCGAGCGCATACGGATTAGGCGCAGTGTTAAGTCAAGAATATGATGACGGAGAGCATGTCATCTGCTTCTTAAGTCGATCCTTGACTAAGCAGGAGCGAAATTATTCCACGACCGAACGCGAGTGTCTCGCCGTGATTTGGGCTCTAGAGAAGCTCCGTCCGTACCTGGAGGGCGCTCATTTTACAGTGATCACAGACCACCACTCATTGCTCTGGCTCAATAACCTTAAGGATCCTTCCGGTAGGCTGTGTCGTTGGGCTGTCCGCTTACAACAACACGATTTCGAAATATTGCACCGCAAGGGGAAGGACCATCTCGTGCCTGACTGTCTCTCACGAGCTGTGGAAGTCACGGATGCCTTGGAACCACAGGCGGTATCCACAGATAAATGGTACAACAAACTCCTGAATCGTGTCACTAACAGGCCGCACAAATTTCCTCAGTGGCGGATCGATAACGGCTTGCTTTTCAAATACGTCGGAGCCAAAATCCCGGAACTCGAAGACCATCAATATGCTTGGAAACAAGTAGTACCCAAGGAAGGTCGCGCGAAACTGCTGAAACACACACATGCTGAACCCACCTCAGGACATCCAGGAATTACGAAGACTTACGCCAAGCTGCGACAGCATTATTACTGGCCCAAGATGAAAGCTGACGTAGTAGCTTATGTACGACGGTGTGTCACCTGCATCGAACAAAAGGCTGTTCAGCAACGCCCGCCTGGCCTTATGGGTACGTGTCCTCGTGTATTCCGTCCCTTCCAGCTAATCAGCACAGATTTGATAGGCCCCCTTCCTAATTCGTCACGCGGATATAAATACATCCTGGTTGTTGCTGATTATTTTAGCAAATTTGTTCTGACCTGTCCCTTACGAGCGGCAACCGCGCCTGCTGTTGTTCGTTTCCTGGAAAATGAAGTGTTCCTATTGTTCGGGGTTCCCCAATATTTAATATGCGACAACGGGGTACAATTCCAAAGTACCGCATTCCGGCAACTGTGTAACAAGTACAGCGTGAAGATCCTCTTCAATGCTCTATACCATCCTCAAAACAACCCGTCCGAACGTGTAAATCGCGTGGTGAAGACGATGCTCTCTTCGTACGTAAAGGATAACCATCGACAGTGGGACCTTTACCTACCTTCAGTCAGTTGTGCCATCCGCACGCTGATCCACGAAGTTACTGGGTACACGCCATATTTTGTGAACTTTGGTCGGGAGCACATTTTGTCCGGTGACGAGTATCCTGCTGGTGCCGTTGTACCGCATGAACCAATCGGTTATGATCGTGAGAACCTAACAGTCAGAACCGATGGATTCACTAAGATGTACACGGATGTACGCCGCCGTTTAGATCAAGCTTACCAGCAAAGCAGCGCCCAATACAACCTTCGTCGACGACCAGTCGAGTATGAAGTAGGCCAAAGAGTTTGGCGACGTAATTTCGCACTCTCCAAAGCCGCGGATTATTTCGCGAGCAAGCTTGCACCGAAGTATATCGGGCCGTTTATTATTCGGCGTAAAATTGCAAGCACGTCGTACGAACTAGGTGACCATAATGGCAAGGAACGAGGGATTTGGCATGTGAAAGATCTCAAACCCGGACCAGATGAACCAGACATGAATGATACTGAGGATGCCTAAATGAGGAAAAATTTGGGAATTTTCCCTCATGGAAGTAAGGGGGGTAATGTTACGATTTTGTTCACCTTGTGCTTTCTTCTGCTGTTTACGTTTGTATCTTTCCTATTTTCCATTGCTGTGTCATGTCATTAATCTGGAATACATTTTGTTTAGTCCCGTTCAATTTTCATATACATAATTATATAGAATTTAGTGTCAAGTTTAATAGTTTTCCTTTCTACTCACCGTTTTATTACTATGTATTCTCCATATATTATTTTCTTTCATTCGACATTTTAGGTTAGTATATATTGTATTTGACAGTAATATGACGCCGAACCAGCTTGGACAATAATAATGACAGACAGACAGACCTGTTTACACGTAATTACTACCGTATGCATTTTATTTATTCCATATTCAATTCAAACTTAGATTATTTCAAGTAATATTACTAAACCTAATACTTTATTCATTGTTTATTCACTTATTTATTTATTGTAAATTTTTTGAGCTGCCCCGTGTTCCAGATTATTCTTCCGTGTTTTGTGTAAATATACCTTTTTAATAACCTTGTGAAGGTTATTGTTTTGGCGCTATATTTGTGTGTTTTTTTTTCTTCCTTGTCTTCCCTACTTAAGTAAGTTCTCTCTCTTCACGAACTGGCTGAAGGACGTTGATTGCGGCCCTTGTCTTTTCAATACTGAGAAGAGTGGAGTTTTTGACCTTCAAGCGAGTGGTACGAAAAGGGCGTTGGCCGAGTCGCAATTTTGGTTATCAAGTGGATTTTCTTTGAATCACTGTCGTTTTGTTGTGATTTACCCTTGTGGGGATTATTTTCCCTTGATATTTTCCGGGCGGAGAATTGTGTTTGTTCTCCGACGGACTACCCCTGTCGGGATTAGTGCGTCACGGGCAACAGCCGACCACGTGCTGTTTCAAGGAGGTTCAGAGACCCTTAAATTTGGTCGCGTGAGGACACCCACCTTCCTCGGGACGATTTTCGGTGCTGCCAAGGTCCAGGAACCCGCAGCCAAGCAATCTGGGGACAATTTCGCCGTTTCACCACCTAGGCAGATTCAGCACAGTGTGGGAGAGCTAAGTGCAATCTTTCATCTTTGTTGTTCACTATTTTATTATTTTACTTCCCCATATTTAGCCCCATTGACTGTCGTGTTTCTCGGTGTCCCACATTTTATAAACATTTGATTGCATTTCTTGTCGTGTATTCTTTCTGCACTCGTGTAGGTACGTGTATGTATGTGTAACTAAGGGTTGCATACGTCCATGTAGGCACACCGTGCGGTCAGTTTGTTTTGCATTTAATTAATTTTTGCCATTTTGTTTCTTATTGTTTTGCATTTAGTTTGTTAGTCGTAAGTTTAATTTGGTTTCTCGATTAAGTAATGTTAAGCCGCGTGTGGATGCGCCATTTTCATTTTGTATCATTTTGCTCATTGCGACTGTGCCGTGACGCATTCGGTCCCCCACCATCTACTCTGTGAACCGAAGCTGATCAGTTAGGGCCCGTCATTTTTTTGTACTCGACGAACTCGACGCGGGCTGAACGCATGCGCCACGCACATCGGTACCTGTCGGCTAGCACCGGACATCCACGCGTTTGTCATTGTCCGATTTATTATTATTATTATTATATGTTTTACCATTATGTATCTTTTGTTCGCTCACGATTCACTTGTTGTTAATTTAGTATTATTGTTCATTTACATCTTTCTCTGTTCGCACCACCATATTTAATTTCGTTTTCCTTGTTGAATAAACGTCAGGTTAAATTTACCCCTACCGCATTTTTTTTTTTTGCGAGCCTTAACGATCCCACACTCTCACGTTGCGTTTCCGATATTTGCGTTGTCCAACCCACCATCGCAGTTTGGCGTGGTGCAGGAACTGAAGAAATTGCGTGGCGCCCATATTTTTTTTTTGTATACGAACCACCCCGTCTCCACTGAGACCCGGCAACCTCACCATTTGGCGAGGACAACCGTTCGTGTCCATTCGGGCACGTAACAATATATATATATATTTAATACGTGAATAGTAGCACAATAGTACATTATACACCAAGGGAGAGAAACCACTTATTTTTCCTGAGGTGTAGTTTGAAGCCCGAGGGCGAAGCCAGAGGGCTACAAATACATCGAGGGAAAAATGGTGGTCTCTCCCGAGGTGTATATATTATTTTTTCCACGTTCGGGAGTAGAAACACTTAATTTCATAAATAATGAATTATAATAAATCGGAACGAAATTGCAATATTTAGAAGCCTTTGGAAATGTTTCCATGCAACACACATGACAACACACATTTATTTGCAAAAACCTTTGTTATAATAAAAACTCCCTTATGAAAAGTGTTTTCGTCCCTAGGGAGTAAATGCTTCATTTCTGTCCCGCGTTTGACGCCATAGAAACCGACTTCTACTTCCGGACGTGTAAAAAGTATATTTTTATTAAAATAATGAACTTTCACAAAACCGCAATTAAATTATTTTATAAGTACATATATTTTACAAGTGATTTTTAAATATCTGAACAACAAATAATGCATTTGCATTATAATCTACGTATTACCCATACATATTCATGTGAGTAAAATAGTCAATGATGTTTACTTATCTCTATCTGTACAAGCTACTAACGCTCACCAATTCTTTCGGTGTTGGCATACACAAGATTTTATTTATATTATATAAGTTGACATCCATTAATCTGTCAGGGCTAGCATAAATATTGTCAAAGATATGACTCAAGGTTATAGAGAATGAAAGAATTAAACGAACGTGGCCCTACGACGGATACTGGGCTACTGACATATGCAAATGAGCACGTCTCGTGGTTCAGATTTTAAATAGTGGGGGAACCAAATGATACCCGCCCACTGGCTACCTCGTCCCAAACCGTTGCCACCCAGGTGAAACTATGGGACTAACGGAGAATCCCCTTAAATATATGAATTTGGTAACCGGTTCGCTCAACTCATGTTTAAAAAAATATATAAATATTTAACAATTACCACCATATTTACTCAGCTTTAACTTACTTTTCTACTTCATTGAAGATAAATTTTCATTATAATACATCAATCTTCGACTCGATAAAGTATTCAATTCGGAGTGAATAGTTTAATATTAATACATATAAATCAAAAATTAAACTGGTTAAATTTTTTTCGTTAGCTATAACAATATTAATAACCAGAATTATCCCTTCACTTAATAATTTAATTATAAATAGTTATGCATTTTTTGAAATTTTTTTTATTTCACAAAAAATCGATTTTTTACACAGCCTGGTAAATACAGAATTTATTGCCTGCCTTTCTATTATTTGTAAGCAAGCAGTATTCCATATTTGCATAGCTGGTATTAAATGTGTTCCATTATATCTATCTACGTGACACTAACACTAAGTGACGGTAGACGCAAATATGCAATTTTCTTTTATTAAAATCGAATTATCCAGCAGTTATCCGCCAGCACGGACCCATGCACGCACAGGTACGCACGTATACATCTAACCGTACGCTTATGAATATCCTGTGTACGCTTTCTCCTTGTGATTGGTTAGTGTCTTTGTATTGTGTGACAAGTGAAATGCGGGACCGGTTATTGAGATGAAATGATGAATGATATTGCCTACCACATACTTATATGGCGGTGAACAGTGAGTATGGTATAGTCTGGCCCTTTGACTGGCTGTCCGGTGATCCAGCTTGCTGACTTACAAATGGTCCGGGTCGGGTGAACTCTGTCAGATAAGAACTCCGTACCGGAGCAGTCTGGACAGTGGCGAAACATATAGTAAAGCTCACGTATGTATATAGCAGCTAGTACATATACTTCAACAAGCTCTAGTTACTATACTAGATATATGCAACAAAAATAGTAGTTTATTTTAACTGCAATACAGGTCAAATTAAAATATGCCGAATACCGATATAACAAACTAATTATAATTAATTCGTTATGTCGGTATTCGGCATAATTATTTAAAAAAAATCATTATAACCAAACAAAAATTACAATATTACAAATATTGAAATCAGATAAGAACTAAAATACAAGGAAAATTATGTTTAACTAGTTGATGTGAGCATTTGTTTCTAAAATGAACCACTGACGTTGCTGAAAATAATTTTCGGTAATTTTATTAGTGTTTATGTAAAGATGATAGAATTAAAAATAATGGACATAATAATTAACGAAGTTTTAGTATTGAATAATGCTATAGATTGTGTCCCTTACAAATATGTATATCAGCAAAGAAAAAAATATAATAGAGCTAACATAAATATTACTATTCGTAACTCATTACATATTCAGTGTTTTTGTTATATTAGGTACTTAGAATATATTATTACTCAGGAATAAATATATTAATATTACACATTCTGTTATTGTACAGGTAAGAGTAGATACTTGAATATAAATAATGTTTCAGATCTGAGTAAACTTGTAAGGAATATATTATGGCTTCATTTTTGTAGAAAATAAAAAATGGATTTAATCAGCTTCTTAAACAAAGCGCAAAAGCAAATATATATATATATATATATATATATATATATATATATATATATATATATATATATATATATATATATATATATATATATTGTGACGCTTCCTGGTAGTGCGGGTGTCGGGTTGCTCGGGCGCCAATCGGATTCGTGCCAGGATAGTTCAAGGGAGATTAGGGTAACAGAAATAACTTAGCTTGCACAGAAAGTTTGGTGTTTTATTAACGTTGTGCTGTTGTACTGTAGTACAAACTGTAAAGTACACTCACTTGCGCCACGCGACGTGGTGCAATAAAAATAGCAACAGTGATTCACTGATCACTCAGATGAACAATACACGTTATTCCAATAGATATTCCATAAATCATAGCCATACATAGAAACGCACAATGGTCGTTATAACGGGATACTTTAGTAGCGGGACGGAGACTGAACTTGGCAACAGGTCGGGTCGCAGTGCCAAGTAACAGTGGAGGACAGCCGCCCAGGTCGGGTCGCAATGTGGCTACTTCTGCAACAGTGCAGAGCAACACTCAACAATACAAAGAATATACACTGCCGCACAAGGCGGTACAATAAATCGGAATACGGAAACTTTCTTACGGTTCGGTTGTAGCTGGAGTCACCTCGGAGAGCGGAACACTAACTGACTATCATGAAATTTGCTGGGCTATTTATACCCCCGAGATACACACATGTTTCAACCCCGAATTAAACCAGTCAGTTCAACGAATACTGTTTCAGTCCGTCCGGAGCTCGAGCGTAGACCGCGCTAATTGGTTCGCTAACGGTCATTTCTCTGTGCAAAAGTAATTTTTAACACAAAAAAAAATACACTTTGTCACAATATATATATATATATATATATATATATATATATATATATATGTGTGTGTGTGTGTATATGTGTAGATCGTCGTGAGACACACGGTATATATATATATATATATATATATATATATATATATATAAATCAATTCCTGCTGTCTGAATGTCGGTTCCTTATATAGTACGTGTATTCATATCCCTGACTACTTGACTTGTAATAATTAGTTTATTGGGGTTGCTATATCCTAACAATTGTTGGTGCTCACAGCGGATAGCAGATAGTTTTCCAATGCGGAATAGATTGCATACAGTTCTGACGTGTATGCTGAGCATGTTGGAGATAGCGGATAGGAAAATACTACTTCATTTACAGAGAACGAGCAACCAGATCCGTTAATTATTTTCGACCCATCAGTGCATACATGTCGTGACGTGCTATAATGATCAAAGTATGAAGAGAATTCTTGAACGTATAAGGCGTGAGGAATGGAATCCTTTGACAATCTGATCATGCTCATGTTGGTGTTGATTAGTAGAATACACCATGGCGGAGTTCTAGGAGTAAGATGAGGTAATATGTCTTCTTTCTGTCTCATCGGCAATTTTTCCAGTTGCTGCACCAGTTTTATAGCCAAAGGGCGCATCATACTAGTGCTAGACTGATATGCAGGTTGCTTATGAAATAACACGGTGTTGTTTAGATGTTGGGGTTTAGTGAGACTATTGGCAGTGTATATCATACTAATGCGCATATAATGGAATTTCAGCAGGGCTATACCCGACTCACAGCACAGACTTTAAACAGGACTTGTGTGAAACTCTCCTGTGCACATTCTGATCCCAGCATTGAGGATAGCGTCAAATTTGTGTAGATGGCACCGTTAGACAGTAAAATAAGCGATGCACCCATAGTCCAATTTGGACTGAACCAAGGAATACAATCGTTGCAAGTATTGCCAACATGCAACATTGACCCGAGAGGAGCATTATATGTCGACGCTATGTCAGATAGCTATCATAATAAAGACCGCGTTTTTCTGTATAGAGATGCCATTTCAGTCGATGTCCACAGAAAAGCAGAAGTGAATATTCTCAGATCATTAACACATAAACAGTGGTCAACCGAGGCAAGAAAATTGTTGGCAATGTCATTGAATGCGATCATAAATAGTGTCGCATTGATTGTAGATCCTTGGGGTATTCCATTTTAAAGTGCTTAAGTATGTGTCGCCGTAACGAACTTTAAATGAACGGTCACGAAGGAAATTTTCAATGAAAAGAAATAATCCCCAGTCATGAAGATTTCTTGGGATGCTATATCTCCAGGTCATGTCAAACGCTTTCTCGAGATCGAAAAATACAGCAACGAGAAGCTTCCGCTTCACTATGCTGTTCTGTATGGCGTTGATGAGAAACACATGCAGCTCAACTGAGTGCATCTTGCGTGACTTGCGCTGCCGCAGATCAATGCGCTGATTTGATTCAAGGAACCACACCAAACGTAGATTGCTCATATGCGCATAGACCTTTGACAGGGAAATAGGTCTATAGCTGGAGGGCTGAGATGAGTTCTTGCTTAGCTTCAGTACTGGGATAACTGGTTTGCGCCAAATATTGGGATATTTGCAGGAATGTAAAATGTGATTGAGGAAACACAGTATTCGTTCCTTCATTAGCATAGGCAAATGTCGTAACATAGCATAAGATACGTTGGCCGGACCAACAAAAGTGTTGCCGGTATGCTTAAGTGTGATCTCATATTCCTCTATGGTAATACGGGAACTCGTCGTGCCTCGAGAAGAGAAGAGGTATTTCAACCGATGCTTTGGTGCGTAAGAATTGAAAACAATATTTATCTGTACTGAACATAGATTTAAAATGATCAGCAACAGCTCAAAAATATCGATGTGCTGTAAATACAAAACATTATCGACCTGGAGCATAGAGATTGTGTTGAATTTTCGGTGACCGTTTATGTACCGGATTTTCTTCTACAGAAGACTAGGAGATAGTTAGAGGTTATCGACGACACATAATCACGCCAAGATATCCGTTTAGTCTGGATGATAGTACGTCGAGCAAACGCGCGTGCATTTTTAAAAAGGATTTGGTTTTCAATCGTAGGAATCTGACGGAAATTCCTTAAAGTTTTTTTTGTATGGATAGCAGAGGCAACGTTATATTTCCAGCATGGTACTGACCGTTTTCGTGGTCTAGATAAAGTTCTTGGTATAGTATCAGTAGCGGACAATATTATATTTTCATTACTATCACAGAGAAAGGCATTGATGTCATTACTTATTTCCGCAGGTATTATGCTGGTTGCGAAATATTCCCACTCGGACAGATCAACTCGCCACCTTCTAAACAGTACATGAGAAATATAAGTGGAAGTAGTTTTAATGAAGATAGGAAAATGGTCGCTGAGATCGTCGAAGATATCCCATGATAACGCAGGGGCAAGAGTAGGCGAGCAAAAGACAAGATCAAAAGCAGAAAAGCTTCTGGACCGCAAATTAAAATAAGTTAGTTGCCCTGAATGGAGAATGGTAGTGTTGCTATTATCCAGGAAGCTTTATATTATCCGCCCTCTGTCGTCTGTGTGTGA
This sequence comes from Carabus problematicus, assembly GCA_963422195.1. Taxonomy (NCBI): domain Eukaryota; kingdom Metazoa; phylum Arthropoda; class Insecta; order Coleoptera; family Carabidae; genus Carabus; species Carabus problematicus. Next base: position 9,320,422 of record OY728580.1, read on the forward strand.
AAAACCTCATAATGTTCTGTGCACATTGAAGTCACCAACCAGAAAAAAGGGGGTTCAAGCTGTTACACTAAACCCTCGATGTCATTGATATTCCACGTGAAATTCAGAAGGTTGACGTTGCATAGTGTTATTCTTACAGGTGGGAAGATCTTGACAGCGACCGCTTGTGTGAAGTTGACATGGAATGTGTGGTGTCCCAGAGTCTAACAATATTGCCATGCCACCGTGTGAATGAGCACCGGGCACAAAATCATGAGGAAGGACATTGAACTCGTTGAGATGAAATGGTTCAAGTGGGTTGAGATGGGTTTCTTGAATACATACACAGCAGGGATTATGGTCAGCTAACAGAATTTGAAGTTCAGTTAAGTGGTTGACTAGTACAGTTCCACTGAATAAAGCAGATGATAAAAAGGAAGGAATGAAATAGTGTTATGTAAAATAGCTGACATGTTTTATTTGAGAGTTAAACAAGTGGTGAATATTATAAACAGAACGAGATGTGCAGAAAGAAGAAAATATTACGAGGATCGATCATCCTGACCAGGTTTACGTGGTCTGCCCTGAACCCATCCTCTACGTCAACGGTGTTTATGTTTCCGCGCTTCTGCAACGGCTGATCCATCCACGGAAACGTCACTGGAATCTTCGTCGATGGGGAAGACTGAGATAATGGTTTGAGGGGGTGCAAATGGTTTTGCAAAATTGGTCTGAGCACGTGGAAGATTTCGATGAGAGCTGTTAAACTTGTACCACAGAGATGCGAGGCATACTTGAATTGCAGATTAAGGGTTTAATACCAGGGGTGAATGGAACTTGTACAGTATAAGTTGACGATTCGGGAGTGATAATGTCAGTCGATGTCGTGGTTTTGAAAATTGCCGCAAAATTAGCTTTGAAAGTATCCTCAAATAATTGTTTAATTTGTGATAAAAGAACAGTAGCTATGTCTGTAATAGTGGGAACAGGAGCTGGTGGTTTCGATGCGGCTTGCGCGTATTATGTTGGAGCACGTGGTGTACTGCGCTTAATGTGATTTCTTGCATCTATATAGCTACATTTGTTTAGAGTTTTGTATTCAATAATACATATACAGGACAGTTCCGGGAATTAGTTAAGTGATTTTCTTATCAATTAACACATTTAACGGTCTGTGCATCTGGAAGCGGTGTGACCAAATAGCTGACACTTAAAGCAACCGCATTGGATTTGGAATGTAGGCACGAACAAGAAGACTGTACATTGCAGCTTAAGCCGGAAAATTTGGACTATTAAAGGTTGGAATAAGTAATGGTGTGTCTTTGAACTCACCATCACGACTTTTCATTCGCTTCACTTCAACCACGCCTTGTGATTTCAACTTATCGTGAATTTCTTCAATCGTACAGTTGAGTAAGTCACAATCCCTTTACAATTCAGTATGTTATGTACCGTGAACTCACCCAACTTTTTAAATTCCAGTAGCCTGCGTACTTGTTTAGCGCTGTTACGCTCCACCTGTATACCATCTCGTATTTTTTTTATTTGCATTTCACTAATTACACCACACAATACTTGTTAATCAGAAAGGGACTAATATTTTTAAAGCTGTTGCTGCTGTTATTTTTTATCCCCAGAAACCAGGGTGCTGGACCATTCGTCTCCTAGCTGATTTTATGTTTCTTGGCCGGATTTAATGAAGGTCCGGGGTAGAATAGGACATGTTCTTGGTGATTGATTAACTGTAGGCATAGTAAGGTGTGGTGGGATGTGTATTTTAAGGTAGGATAGAGTAGGGTAGGTCCTTTGTGGCAGATCAGCTGTAGGCAATGGGGGGACTGGGTGGGTATTTTAAAGTAGATAGGGCAGTGTTTAACTGTTTCAACGGCCAGTTGTTCATGTCGGCCAATTGTCCATGTCGGCCAGTTGTCTATGTCGGCCAGTTGTCCATGTCGGCCATTTGTCTGTATCGGGCTTTTGTCTGTCTGCCATTTGTCCATTTCGGCCTTTTGTCCGGATCCCGTTATTTGTATCACTCAGTTTTAACTAATTTGTTTACCGCAGCTATTTAGTTGCACACTAATGTCACCAATCCTGTAAAAAAATATTTCTTGTTAAATATTTTTGTTTCCTCGTCTTTAAACCATCACTGCACAGAATTTATTTAGTTTATTAAATTTGTATTGAATCAATTTGAATGACCGAAATTTTATTAAATGAAAAATGTCGTGATTTCAATAACAGAATAATCATGTGATTTTAATGGCGATTTAAATCGTTAATTTTAATCATACATACCCGGCTAGTGACAATGAGACTCATTATCACAGTTTAGCCGAGTGTAGATATATATGTAGATGTATAAAGATAACAGTCAATGAGGATACGCCGTAGAGTGAGATTTGTCAGACAACTCCCAGAATGTGCAAATTAATCAAAAGAAAATGCATATTTGTCAGAGCTGTATGTCCAATGCCAAGGACAATATTGCCATTTGAAGTCGGTTAGTTTAATCTCTTTCAGTTTACTGGTTGGAATATTCCACACCTGTTGCCGTGTATTTTCGCGCAACTATTCAATAGCAGTCACTATGTTTTGCTTCTTACCATATACCAATCAACATCAAATACCACATCGTCAGGTGTAGCCTGGTCCGCGGAATGTTTACCCAAAATTCCGACATTCCCAGGAATACATATAAAAGTGACAGATTTATGTTGGCTATGCATGTCGCTAAGAATGTCGTGTATTGCTTGTATCATTGGGTCAATGCAAAATTGGATGGAAGCATCCAAAATAGACTGAGAGAGCCTAAATATGACTACAGAATTATTTCCTGCAGCAAATAGCAGATAATGTTTAAATGCAAAATAGACGGCATAGATCAGCCGTGTATACTGAGCATGAAGGAGATAGTGAATGGTTTTCAGGGAAGGGACAGCCCGGTTCATTTATCATCTTCGACCTATCGATTTTGACGTGTAGTGACGTGCCGCAGTGCTTGGAGTGGATGTAAAATTGTGTCACATTGGTAAGTTCTCAAGTTGCCATACAAGTTCGACACGGGATACATCGCACTAATGCTATTTCGATTAGTATCAATTGCAGGTTATTTACGAAATAATACGTTGTTTTTCAAATGTTAGGATTTAGTAAGAATACCAATAGTGTATTTCATACTAATGCGCCCATATCGAAATTTCAGCAGTGCTATGTCCGACTTGTAATACAGACCGTAGATTGGACTAGTATGGTATGCACCTGTGAACATTTTGATCCCAGCATTAAAAATGGCATCTAATTTTTGCAGATGACAGCGATTCGCGGATGAATAAATCTTGCTTTCATAACTCAATTTGGACTCAACCAGAGAGGTATGCATTCTCTGCAGGCATTCTCAATCAGCCTATCCGATTTCGTGCTTGACAGATATTTGATTCATTCAATGACATACAACACAAAGTTCTGTTTGAAAAGAGGAAGATTATTTCATAATCCTCATGGAGATTTCTTAAAATATCATATTGCCAGGTCCTATCGAACGGTTTTTCAAATACAGCAGCGAGGTGCTTTCATTCCATGGTGCTGTTTTGTATGACAATTGTGAAATATACGTGAAGATCAGTTGTCGAGCACAAGCCACATTGACGCGGACAGTGAAATGATTTGACGCAGGGAACCAAACCAAACGCAAATTCATCATTCCCTCATAATCGTTAACAAGTGACATGTTACAAAAATCCGCCTAACACGTACGCGTTGAGTGGGTTTCTTGCCTTGTTTCAGTACGGGAATACTTAAAACTGTAGGATATTTGCAGAACTGCCTATTGTGATTTAGAATACTCAAGTATTCGTTCTTTTATTACTATAGAGAGATGTTTGCATACGAAATGTTGTTCGGACCGATTGCATGATATTTAAACACGCGACAGAAAATCATGGAAGATTTACACACGACAGATAAACATAGGTCTTTTAAACGAACAATAGATAAACGCACTTAGCAATTTAGAAAATCGCTTGATCGGCTGGAATAGTTGGATGACAGAGGCTTGCATTGAGGATTTGCTACAGGCAGTAAATGCAGAGACAGTGGCAGAGGTTCAAATAATTTAACCACGAGTAACTCCCGTTGAGAGTGTTACCATCGCCGAGGTGGCCGGTAGTGAATTGCAGCCAATGAATACGGGGAAAAAATGCGAGTGGATACAGATAAAATTCCGTTCGATTAAAATCTATTACGGACTGCATTCTAATATACTAATATCTATAATTATGAAAAAAAGTTCAGCTTTGGCAATTTCTTAGAACATCTAAAAGAAAGTGAGGAGCAGAGGTATATGAGAGAAGAAAGTTAGTGAAGAGCAACGGAATATGAGGGAAGAACGTTACCTAAATGATTTCATTAAGGATAAATAATTACATACATACATAACATCACGCCTTTCCCATTACTGGGGTAGCAGGCACTTTATTCCCTACAATCACTCAAAAAAAAATTAATATTATATATTACATAAAAAACTGCCTTTCATTCCTTATTTTCTAACAATAGCTCGCCAAATACTCCTATCCATACATAACTGTCTCGCCTCGTTAATATCCATACACCTTGTCATACATGCTCTCCTATTATTTCTGCTTATAATTTTACGTTCACTCAAAACATTTTCTATCATATTCTATAAAGAAATAATGAATAAATAATTAAATGTTATGGAGGAGATATCTAAACACCTTCAAATTATGCGTGTAATTATGAATGACTGATTAGAATATATTTTTGTCTGGGACATAGGGAATTATGTAAATATAGAAATATTGTGGATACTTCTGAACAATACATTTTAGAACAAAAGCGTAAATAAAAAAGTTGTTCAGAATTAAAAACGGTGTCCTTATAAATTTTGCAATGCATAATACAGTAAAGTCGCGATTTAGTGAACTCTCGATTGAATGAACTACCCGATCGAGTCAACACTTAAATTTTACAATTGCGTCTCGATATACTGAACAGCTGTAAACCCCGATACAGTAAACTATGGTATTTGCGATACTTCTCTGGCGGATCCCACTAAATATGAATCTAGATGGCACGTAAACGAAAATACTTGAATTTAAAACAAAAAAATTAAATACTTAATATCTGGGTAAAGGAAATGTATGACCGTGTTTGCTAGTAGAATATTGCAGTTTGCTCGTGTTACATGATTTGAGACAAAAATTAGTACAAATTAACCTGAACAAAAAGCGTAAACAATACAACATTGCTTCATTTTGTTCGCTTCTGCAATAAACAACCTTTTACATGTACCTTCCCATTACATAATACACGTATACATAATATTATGTAATAGGTACATGTATTTTTTTATTGTAGATTTTCTTTAGTCAATTGTAGATCTTGAGAAGGAGCAATATTGAATCCAAAATGATTGGAATAAATGACTACAGTTCAAGGTGTTGTGAACTGTTTATTTCAAAACTTAATCATAAAGATGATAACAGATATGCGACGTTTCGATCATATGGTTTTTGGTCACTATGGTGTTCGTTACAGCATCTATGCATCGGCTCACAGAAGCTTAACCTAAAACCAGGAGAAAATCTTGTCCGACAACTTTTTGCTAGCTTCCGGGGGCATAAAAATTTAATTTAAAAACAAACAAAAAAATGAACATATAACCCACAAATTTTCAGTGCAATTATTTATCACACCATTAAATATTTCGAAATTCCTTTACATCCACCTGAATGTGGCAAGCTCTGTTCGATTCCATTATATAACGTTTGTGTTAAATGTTTCGGAAGAGGAAAATAATTTTTAAAAGTTTCGTCTGTCAAGAAAACTATCGAAAAAGTTCGAACAATATTGTACTGAGTCAACTCGCAAGAAGATGTCAAGAGTTGGTGCAGACGTTGCGAAAACCTGCGCAGCTGCTAATGGCTCAAAGGCGAGCACCTATGAGGCAGTACAACGTCGGGTCATCTTTCGAGAGGATTTCCATGGACATTGCTGGACCATTCTCGGAAACCGACTCAAATAACAAGTACATTCTGGTAATTATGGATTATTTCTGTTAATGGGTTGAAGCATATGCCCTTCCAAATCAAGAAGTTTCAACAGTAGCCGAAGCTGTAGTCAGGAATTGGATTTATCAATTTGTAGTGCCTCTGGAGCTTCATGCGGACCTGGGAAGGAATTTTTAATCCCGATTGTGTCAAGAACTTTGCAAAATCCTTGGCGTCAGGTAAACTAGGACCACTCCTGTGCATCCACAGTTTGATATAATGGTGGAGAACCGGACCATAGGGAGACATTTAACGCAGACAATCAACACGACTGAGATGCACATCGGAATTTGTTCCTCTTTGCCTACATTTCATCAATCCATGAAAGCACCACAGTGCCACCTGCAAATATTGACTTCGGGCGAAAACATAAACTCTCGACAGATTTATTATATGGCCTTAAGAAGCCGAAGCTGGAGACGGCTACGTGGAACTCCTGTAGCAGAGAATGGACTCTGTGAATAAAGTAGACCGCTATGACATCAAAGCGTACGCAAGCAGTGTTCACGAAGCAGATAAGGTGTGACTGTATAATCCAATTAGACGAAAAGGATACTGTACTAAACTACAGAAAAACTGCGAAGGACCTTACGATTTATCGACGTAGTCTATAGGATTCTAAAGCCACCGCGGGGTAAGCTTAAAACCACCCATAAAAATCGCCTAGCCCCATACAAAGGCACTCATGACGAAGATGAGCCAAGAAATCAAGTAATCCATCCATCCACAGGTCAAGAAAAACTTCAAGAGCAGGCTCCGAAGACAGGCAAGGTTTTGACTCTTTGAAGAGGGAAGCAATAATTATTTTACATAGTGACGAACGACAAGTACTTGCAGAAACAAATATATGAGAACCTATGGACCACTCTCTATGAGTTGAGACAAAAGACCGAGAAACTTGATCGATTAGACTTAAAGTGCATGATCGAGACGATTATCAAAGCATCGAAAATCAGAGTGACTGTTTGCTGTTAACACAAAGGTTGGAAGTCAAAAATGTGGAATGCTATTTCTACTACAACCAGGAATGAAACAAAGAGGACCAGTGCAGGCAGTGCATTTTTAATGTATATGCGGATCTATTTTGATCGGCCCACAGCAAGCGCCCATGATTAATAATAAAATAAAAACAAAGTTCTTAGTAATGATATATATTTATAATTAAAAGAAAATTATTATAGTATGTATATCAGCCTTAAGAAGGGGGCAGTGTTGCGAACATGACGTCACGTCGGGAACGACCGGGACGTATTGTGGCATGAGTCATGAGCATGAGTGACGAATGGGCTGTGTAATGTTACGTGAAATCTTTCTAGAAGGGTTTGGCGAAAGTTCGAGTACATTACTGTGCGTGTTTAAATGGAGAAGCCAACAGAGTTCAGTTCGGTTCAGAAAGACTACAAAAGAGACTAGTGACAGATTCTAAACTGTGAATTGTGTAACAGTGTATACTGTGTTAGTATCTGACGTTAATGTATACTGTATATTTGCTATGTTAAAATAAATGAAATAATAGTACATTATGCACCAAGGGAGAGAAACCTCTTATTTTTCCTGAGGTGTAATTTGAAGCCCGAGGGCGAAGCCAGAGGGCTACAAGTACATCGAGCGAAAAATGGTGGTCTCTCCCGAGGTGTATATAATATTTTTTTTAACGATCAAGAGTAAAAACACTTAATTTCGTAAATAATTAATTATAATAAATCGAAGCGAAATTGCATTATTTAGAATCCTTTGGAAATGTTTCCACGCAACGCGTACCGTGACAACAGACATTAATTTACAAAAACCTTTGTTATAATAAAAATTCCCTTACGGAAAGTGTTTTCGTCCCTAGGGAGTAAATGCTTTACTTCTGTCCCGATTTTGGCGCCATGGAAACCGACTTCTACTCCTGGACGTGTATAACCCCTATATTTTTAGTATGAAAAATGAAAAATTTACCACAAAGTTCAGATGTTAAGAACTTTATTTCATACATGGGTCAATAAGGTATCTAAAGGCTTAATAATAACAACACAGTTTTTAATAAATAGTTGAGGACTATTTCAGCACACCTAACGTTATAATAGAAAAATATAATTGATATTTGACTATATTTATTCTTGTAACACTGCATCCATATGTTATGGATCTATGAGCCCTCTAGTGCGCTCACAACAGTAAAGAATAATAGATTCCGTGACAATCGTTTCTGAACAGTATTATACTCATAAAATAGAACGATCCAGTGGTGGCAGCACGTTATAGTGGCATGAGAAAGACAGACACGCCGCATACGCCCGCTTGCATGAGCATCTTTGTAGAAGTGCTACAATTAGAATACAAATTCACACATTTTCTGTCCTTGCCAGAACTAGCAGAGACGAACTGCATGTGCTTTGGATGGCGTTCTTACATACGTACGTAGGGTATACGTATTTCTCACTATCGTATTACCTTCCTCTTTTCATCGTCGCACACATACCGATAGTATAAGTGAGAATAAATGTCGATCATCGGTTGTTCTGTGCATGACCCACTTGATACGGATTTTATTGGCGAAATGACGTAGATACAAATTGTGTGTTTATATTTTTCTTTTCGTTTTTGGCTCATCCCGCATCATATTCGGACTGTTTTTATGTGCATGTGTGTAGGTTTGCTTTCTATACCCATTTTACAGTATTTATATCTTTGCATGTATATGTATATACCAATTTCAATTTCAATAAATCTTTATTGTTCTGAGTAATTTTTACAAACATGTTAAAGAATGCAACTTTAAGTTTACATACATATATACCGTGTGTCTCACGACGATCTACACATAGGACGTAACGCGCTCATTTGATTTTTGAATTCAAAATATTAATCTGACTGTTTTTGTTTTTTTTTTACTATTTAGACAGTATAATTGCCAATTTGACGTTTAATATTTTATTTTATTTGTGACATTCTAACAAATTTTATCAAGAAAAACAAACAGAAAGTGAAATCTAAATTAAAGAAAATGCAATCAACAGCTAGTGCACTAAGAAATAACTATTTATTTGGAATAGTGTTTGACACTTCAAAACAAAAACAATCAGATAAATATTTTGAATTAAAAAATCAAATGAGCGCGTAACGTCCTATGTGTAGATCGTCGTGAGACACACGGTATAGTGATCTCCTACACCTAGGCGTTTATATCACAGTTGTGTATTTGTTAGCTTACGCTTTTGATAATTATTATTAATCTATTTGTATTTGTAGGGTGTCCGTGTTTATGTGGGATTTTTGCAGGAAAGTTAGGGTAAAAACTTGCTTTAGGTATTTGTCATTTGTTATTTAATTTGTGTATTTGACAGAGTGCACGTGCGTTTTAATTTTTATTCGTTGGTTGCGTTTTGTTTCATGAGTTACTTGTGTGTTCTTTGTTTCTTTATTACAGTGTGTTATTTTGTGTTTTACATGGTGTACGTATGCTTACAATAATTATTTGTGTGTCAATGTTTTGTGTTCATTTTACATCCAGTGTTCTTATTTGGGTACACGTGTACATCTTTGTTAAATTTATCTTAATACTAGCTAATTCTATGTCTTTTTATTTACATCTATGTACAGTGTTTCATTTGATATGAATGTGTTATTGTTAATTTTTCTTTAGTGGTTTATTTGGTTTATTTATTGTCCATGCATCGAGTGCACGTGTTCGACTTAGTTTAATTTTGTCTTAATGCTATCTTATTCTATGTGTTTTTGTATTTACATCTTTGTGTTGTTGTGTTCGATGCGATTGTGTACTTATTGCTAGTTATTCTTAATTAGTATTACCGGATGTCCCAAGAAATCTGGGACATAGGAAATTAACATGTAAAATTGAAAAATTTGCGGTTGCTTGTGTATTACACATTTTAGAGCTCTGAAATTTGATACAGGTGTAGGGATAGGTTATTTGCATTGACTGGTATTAATTAAAATGATATTAATGCTCACATTTCTGTTAAAAATGCTTTTAAAAAGTAATAATTAAAAGATGTAGCTTAAATACCATTTTTGTAAAAAAAAATATTTACGGCATTGCTAGCACAACGGTAAGATGCGTATTTGGTAATTTAAATAATTTATATATATATATATATATATATATATATATATATATATACCGGGTGGTGTTTTAAACTATTACAATTATAATATAACATAAGAAATTCATTTCTGTCACTAATTGAGTAATTATCCACCATTTTTTCATATATTTCACCTAAATTAGACTAATAAATAACTACTGGCAATAAATTCATGAAACAAGGAATATTTTTTCTGATGACAGATAAAACGTCAATCATTTGTTTAATTTTGTTTGAATTCCAAGGCTACCCCTAATTTCTGCCGTTATAAAGCATGCAAAATTAATTCCGTTTATTGCTTTTATTTAATGTAGAATTTTATGCTCTACCACATTTATTTGAAGCTTTCTTCTCGAAAATAATAAGGGAAGCAGGAAATTATAAAAATATGATTTTACATGTTAAAGTCCTATGTTCCGGTGTCGCGGTCACCTCCCTGTATACATATATATATATATATATATATATATATATATATATATATATATATACATATACATATATACATATATATATATATATATATATATATATATATATATATATATATACATATATACATATATATTTATATATATATATATATACAGGGTGTTAATTAAAAAACTGGCCATAGGCGTTTAACATGTAAAATCAGTTTTTCCTCCTGCATTAGTTACCAAATTACTTTAGAGAAAAATACTTTAAATAAAAGTTGTAGAGAATTGAATTCTGCATCTAAGTGAGCAATCAGATTTAATTTTTGACATTTCCTAACTGAGAAAATCAAGTTTAAAATTTCATGAAAACACTTAAAAAAATTATTAAATCACGAATATTTAGATAAATTTGTCCAGAATAGAACCATTTTATTACTTGAAGCTTTTCTTCATGTGAAAACTGTTCCATACTTTTAGAAATATCTGTTATTGAACGAAAATTACGAAACACAATTTTTTTTGACAGTTACAATGTCATACAATTGTTTTTAATTTTGTTTAAATTCCATGGCTATTCCTATATCTTAAGTGTTTTCATGAAATTTTAAACTTGATTTTCTCAGTTAGGAAATGTCAAAAATTAAATCTGATTGCTCACTTAGATGCAGAATTTAATTCTCTACAACTTTTATTTAAAGTATTTTTCTCTAAAATAATTTGGTAACTAATGCAGGAGGAAAAACTGATTTTACATGTTAAACGCCTATGGCCAGTTTTTTAATTAACACCCTGTATATATATATATATATATATATATATATATATATATATATATATATATATATATATATATATATATATATGTATGTACCTATGTACCGTCGTGTGTCTATCATCTTAGAGAGTGTTGTGTGTTTGTATTTCCACTGTTACGAAGTGCTGTGAAATCTCTGGAACTTTATTATTTTTCTCCTTCCATGTTCAGGATATGTCTTTGTGTGTGTTGCCAATATCGCGAGTGATTGAACCGAGTTATGGAGGGACGGTTCTCGCAGAAATTCAGGAATACACGTGTCTTCCAATGGTATTATTTGATGATGGACTGCGCAATATATCTATTAAATTATATCTCACTACTTTCACCATGTACCACGGTATGCGTCTGTGTTGTTTTGTGCATTTACAAAAAAATACATCCAATTAACCTAAGAGGTACACATTTTCTATATTGTGAAATATAAGTAAAATATCTTTCATTGAAATGGAATATATTTCACATTACTTATATAATACTATAATATCGTCATTTATTTCTTAAAAAAACAGACTGCTAGATGACATTTTTTTATGAAATGCAGTGCGCGGTCCCTCAGATTTTATTTTTTTGTGCCTAAACCTTAACAGATATCAGTACAGACAACGACAACAAAAAAATTACTATTAAATGTCTCTTTCTGAAACTATTTTTTTGAAAGTTATTGGCCTTAACTTTAAAAAGTTTTTGACTGATTTATGCCGGGTTACCCGTGTTTCGTACACTAATGGTCCACTGATAATAACTAATATCACCTTAAAAGATAACCTACATCCGTAAGAAGTACAGTACCGAATATTATCCAAATCGATCCAAGCGTTCTGTAGTTATGGATAAAATAACTTTTTTTTAAAAGAACTTTGAAGCAGAATACCAGCTAAACGAAACGTAATTGCATATAGGTAAGTTTAGTTAAATCGTCTTATTTTCGACCCAGGAATCTGTGGTTAAGCGATGTCCACGCATTTTAGGGCCACCCTGTATATATATATATATATATATATATATATATATATATATATATATATATATATTTATATATATATATATATATATATATATATATATATATATATATATATATACAGGCTGTCCTATTTAAACGGGCCACTACAGGGATCTCGGAAACTATAAGAGATACAAGGTCGGTTAAATTAGACAAAAGTTGCACATTTATGGGCCGATGTTAATGGCGATTTAGTTTTTCCAAAATATGGCATGGCCCACTAGATAATGACAAAAATGTGATTTTATCGAAATTTAATTTTCCGTTATAACTCACAAAGTATAAAAAATATTGAAAAAAGTTTCAAATAAACATTTTAGCATACGTAAGAAGCTTTTCGATGAATTCGATGAAATTTTTTTTTAATAGATATCTCTGGAGATACAGCATGCGAGTTGAATTTTTTAAATGGAAATCATAGTTAATTTTTCTCTAATTAGAAAGCGCTATTTTTTCTGTTTACAATAGTGTATTTGTTTATATAAATATCTTTTTTAGTTTTTAAGAAAAATTAAAAAGTATGGCAAATAGAATGATCTTTGTAGTGTGCCATGAAAATTTGGTATGAAACAATTGCATCTAAATGTGTTATGTACGTGGAAAACAATTGAAATTCAATAATATTTGGTAAACAAAAGATTATAGACAAAAAATAATTTATGTAGGTATGGCTTCATATGAAAATCTGTGTAATAGTTTTCAGTTTACACAACGCATTTTGTTTCGTTTATCAAATGTTTTTGAATTTCATTTGTTTTGCATGTACTATACATGTTTAGATGCAATTGTTTTATGTCAAATTTTCATGGCATACTACGAAAATCATTCTTTTTATCATACTTTTTAGTTTTTCTTCGAAACTAAAAAAGATATTTATATAAACAAATACATCATTGTAAAGAGGAAAAATAACTCTATTTAACTAAATTAAAATTAAATATGGTCCCTATTTAAAAAATTGAACTTGCATGCTGTATCTCCTAAATAAAAAAGTAAAAAACAATTTCATCAAATTCTTCAAAGAGCCTATTCTCTATGTTAAAATATTTATTTGAAACATTTTTCAATATTTTCAATACCTTCCGAGTTATAATGGAAAATTAAAATTCGAAAAAAATCACAATTTTGTCATTATCTAGTGAGCCATGCAATATTTTCAAAATATGAAATCGCCATTAACATCGGCCCATAAATGTGCAACTTTTGTCTAATTTAACCGACCTTGTATCTCTTATAGTTTCTGAGATCCCTGTAGTGGCCCGTTTAAATAGGACACCTATATATATATATATATATATATATATATATATATATATATATATATATATATATATATATATATATTATGATGAAAAAAATTCATATGTTTTTCTTCATAATACTTAAATATGAAACTGCAAATATCATTACTACTGACAAAAATATCCCTGGTATAATCACTTTGACAGAGTTTAATGTTGTGTGACAGAAATTAAAGAGATTGTAATACAGTTCTATATTTCACTGACAGGTGGATTCAACTAAGTATTATTCGCTGTTGGCATTTAACACATCCGTCTATCTATCCGTCCGCTCCTCCGCCTGTAGTCGCACTTCACTCACAATTTTCCAATGCTAACAGAAGTGTTATACCCTGTAATGCGCTCTGCTGTATCTTCCTCCATATCCGCTTGTCTCATTTCTTACATCCCACACACGCACTCTCTTGCCGTCACCTCATCTCTTGCCATTCCCTCTCTACATCCTTCATCACGTATATCCTCGTGCTGGTTTGTCCTTCAGCAACATCGGCGTCTCACAGACCTACAACAGTTCAAGTCCGACGCTCCTCTTTACGAGCTACCCAGACCAAGCCCGAAGCGAATAAAAAAACGATGCCGAGTATTTTGAATAAAATTGGTTTATCTACTGAAACCTTTCAATGTTTGAACAAGAAGTTCCCTGAAATCTCGTAGTTGACCCGCTGCTGTCGTCTACGAATCTCTGTGTGTACATTTTACTTTGGTTTTTATATGTACTCCCCCTGGACTGTCAGAGACGTACTCTCAAAGATTTTATCAAGAAAACTTCATCCAACTTCAGCATATCATCTTTGTAATATACATGTATATATCTGATTATTTTTATCTGTATTTCCTCCGGCCAACAAGAATTATACTTGTTTTAAATTTGAATCAGAATTTTTTCCTAAAAGAACACGACCAAAAGTAATAAAAATATTACAAATTTCGATGTTTAAAATACACTATATATTGTTTCTTACAATATTGCTTGTGGCATTGTGTTAATTTTCATTCTAAATTTTCAGAATCACATATGAGATCGTCGTACATTTAGAAGAATGCTTGTAACATTGTATTTATTTTCAATTAGTATCACACATTCATTAGTTTCCGGTTTGTGCTGATAAAATATACACTACTAGCTATTAAGTTAGTTGTACCTTGTTATTCGCTACGGAAATACATGCGAGTCTAGGGAAATTTATCTGAGTGCATTGGTACTTCTGTGGACAACCGGCGACACCTAGGGGACCGATGAGCATTACGGATGTCAAATCAAGTTGTCCCAATCTAGTTTTCCTTCCTTTCGATATTTATTTTCTTAAATTTTATTTTAAAATATTCAATTTCACTAAGCAGTTTATTACGTTAAATTTATATTGAATTTTACTGGAGTTGTGCTATACTAACTCTACTGAATTCGTGTATCTTGTAACAATTGTAAATAACTGGTATACCCGTGAAATATGGAATAATATCAGAAGTTTTTTCTTTATTATAAAATGGGCACGAGAGTATAACAGCTGTATTAGTTACTTGAACGCCCAGGGCAATTTTTGTATTGGAAAATGGTAAGGTATCGCATACAATTTTTGTGTATTTTATTTTGCTTTTTGTTATGCATACGTATAATTATAAAATTGATTCTCTTTTGTTGATATAAAAGAAGGACATGTGAGTTGCCTTGTGTAAGTACCAATAAGCTGGTACAAAAAGGAGAAGTTAATTTGATATAAAATACACATTCAACTAATTTCAATGCTAATTGCAAATTGCAGCTACGAGTACATGCAGACGCAATAAGATAAAATCCTGCCCTTCAACTTAATAACAATAATCACTTATTACGTGCCTGCATTTTTTTTTAACATCTTAGGAGGATCTGCTCGCCTGTCTAGGGCAGCGGTCGCTAAAGTGGGGTACGCGCACCCCTAGGGGTGCACGAGGCGTTACTAGGGGGTGCGCCAGAAAAATATAAAAGTTTATTAAATATAAAAAATACTTGTATAAACTGTTCTAATAACACAAATATATTTATTTTATTTATGACTGCCAATTGATGTCATGTATATATATATATATATATATATATATATATATATATATATATATATATATATACCCCTCGAGGGTTCTAGGGGTGCGCGAATAAAAAAGTTTTGTCTTAGGGGTGCGTGATTAAAAAACTTTGGCGACCACTGGTCTAGGGGACAGATAGAGTGAGCATTCGAGATGACAATGGTCACAGACTTGGTGACGTCAAGAAGTGAATGATATAAGTTGAATCGAAGTTTATACGCTTGCGTTATACTTTCATCGTATGATTATGTGTATGTCTCCTTGGTTGGTTCGCAGCATAGAAATGAAATAATTTTGTCAAAGTTGGGGGTGGTTGATTTATGACTATGTCTCTTTGTGACTGTATGCATATGTATTTATGTTGTACATGTCCATGTGTGTGCTTGTTGTATGACGGTGAATCTAACAACCGGAGACAGCTCAGCAGGATGTATTGTTAAAGTAAATATATCATCACCACACTTCACCAACTATCCTAGATGTTTTGCATACACATACTCATATACTGCAAGATATATATTAACAGATACAAACTGGAAAAGATATCCTTATACTACGATACATACAAATACATACACACACACTAGACTTACTGTTATCTTATACAGCTGTAGAAATGAGAAATCTTTATATTATGTATGTCAGTGCTACTGATCTAATAGGGGTAGACATACATACATGTTACAAATAATGTTATACCGAATGAGCGCGCAGAGATTACAGTGATGACGATACAAAGAAGGAGCATTATCATTTTTGTTTTATATTTGTTAATATGCATGAAATACAGGTACATGTATCACCTTGAGCCTTGTGCGGAAAACATTTAAACACTTGTAATCTTGAATGTGATTCGTAGGAAATGTTAAATCCTGATACATTTATTCGTAATGTTTATATACAGTATATTAGGGATTTTCCAAGCTTCTTCTTCTCTTCTCTGATATTATTTTGCTTCTCCTCTCTAACTCTAAAATTCTCTCTGTTTTTCCTTAATCTTTCCATTAAACAGCTGTTATCTTACTTGTATTATCTCTCTCTCTGTCTTCTTAACTATCTCAGTATATTTCTTTTTCACTGCCGTACCTCTTTCTCATACACTCTGCGAGTGTAAAATGAAATGTAATTATTGTGCGTCGGTTGAGCTTAAATTTAGGAAATTTCAGCGAATTGCTGCCGCTGTCGGAATCTGTTCGACCGTCTGTCGGTAGGGCGGTTAGACGCTAGTAAAGAGTGCAAATCGGTTATTTCCTCTTTCCTCTACAGCTTTATCGTTACATTCTACTCGCACACTCTGCACTGTCCCCTTCTCTCTCACTCATCTTGCTTGTAACGTCTGTTACTAGCGTCTATCCCATGCGCCTGCTTTTCTGATGAACTCTTCATTTCTTAAATCCGACAGCACGCGCTTTCGTCCTCTCAAACGATCACGGAATTGGACGTGATTGTTCTGTTTCCTGATGTACAATCGCTCTCCGTTTCAACCGTTTGTTATTTCATACCATAGTCTACTGCAGTGGTCGGCAACATTTTTCAAGAGCGGGTAAATTTCAATACCTTCGATTCTCTGGTAGGTAAATGGGTAATTAATAATAAATTAGATTTGTCAGTAATGTATATATTATGTATTTATTTAAAGCAAAGTATGTTTAATCCGTAATAAAACAGTACACTAAAATAATATTATTTAGTGACTTAAATCGTAAAAATCTTTGATTCACCAGGAGGAAATTTTAATACGAAATGCAAAATAGCGCTAATTTTTGTATACATACATATGTATTTCGTATCATATATTTTGTTAAATTTTTCCGTAAATTTTGTATATTGTTATGGATTAGTTTAATAAATTATTTAAACATGAAAAGTGTAAAGCCAAGTGAACTAGTAAGTTCGTAATTAAAATGTTGGCTGCGGGTAATGTAATTACTCGCAGGTATAGGTTGCCGACCACTGGTCGACTGCTTAATGTGCTTCTACTTTATTCACTTGTGTTTTTTTTTAAATTTTTTCATAGAATTTGAGTCATTATATTTTGGTATTCAGTTCGAAATTATTGAATTGAATTTTTTGTGATTTTTTTTAATTATATATTATGCGAATTTTTTTTAATATGGTTTTATCCCGAATTCCCCCATTATAAAGAGTTATTAAAAATTTATATTTTATGTTATGGAGTACTAACAATTACTCCTATATGTTATTTAATGCATTTTTGCTTTTTCACAACTTTTTTATTAGAACCTTGGCAAGTAGTTGTAAATAATGAACGAAAATACATTTTTGACTATTTTGTTGTAAATTTATTGTGAAAAGTTTTTCAATGCCTCTGCGAAAAAAATCGTTCAATCTTGTCCTCAATTCGAACCGTTCTAAAGCGAATAGGTTTAAAATGCGAAAACCATCGAAGAGCTGTCCTTTCATTCATAGCATCTTCTCCGTATACTGCGCAAATATCGTGAACTGTTTTGGAGGTTTTATTCCTTTGATTGAACGCGATCAGAAGGAGGTGTCGAAAGTGCTCACTTTTGTCTATTAAACATTTCATTTTGAAGGCCTCTAATTAAATTAAATAATGGTTGTAACGTAAAAGCAAACATTAACTTGTAGAGAAGAAAATTTTCTTTCGAATGACGTATTTCCTTTACGAATTTCTTTTATTTTTGGTACGCATTTTTTAATTTGAAAAAACGGACACTCCTTATGTTAACACCTAATATATATTTTAAACCTTATTTTTTAATTTTTCTTGGTTAGAAACTAAATTGGTGAAAATCAATGTGCTTGATGTATATAATTTATGCATAAACTTGTACAGGGCTTGTGATTAAAGTCCAAGATGAACTCGTATCATCTATCTCGCTTGATCTGTTGTTACATGTATAATATACTACCTACCTCTTTTACTCTCGCACACACATCGCTTCATGCTGTTTATTTGTGGTTAACAAAAATTAAACTTCATTTCTCTTGAGACTAGGCTCTACCCGTGACCATCATGTGCCCACATTCATAATTTCTATAATAAACTATTTTTGAAAATTTGTTTCTGCATTGCATGTACCGTTGTGTCCGTTAGTAGAAAATTCTCTAAAATATTTTGATTTTGTCCGTTTATCCATCTTTCCTGCCTTTCTCCATCTAATATTTACTATTTTCGTTGGTTTAAAAACATGACCCAGCGATACGGAAGCTTTAATAGACTTCGTAGAAGTACAAATAACGTACTTTAGATATTTTAAACATACATTCACAAACAATACTTCTGCGTACGTGTGGGATGCCAAAATGTTATTATTGTTTATTTTTATGTTTCTAAGGAGGGCTGCCATTTCATGCGATGTCATTAATATTGCCTAGGTTACGCAATTGCAGCTAACTTCATGCGTGACTGACAGACAAGGGCTTTTCTATATATAATAAATAAACTTGCCTTGTAATATTATTAAATTTACAAATAATTTCGGGCATGTATAAACTTTCGTATCAAATTAATATAAAACGTAGATCCATGAGAAATTTGTACAAACAGAAACAAGCAGTGAGAGAGACGGAAAGAAAGAAACAGAAAAAGAGACAAGATAACTAAAAACTTATTAACCAGAAGTAACATGACAGCAAATTATACCATCATGCAATGAAAGTACCGGTTTAGTAAAACAAAGATTTCACATTACGACAAGTTTATGAATAATTTTATTCTCAAAGGTCAAATATGACAAACGCAATCTTAACAATATATTTCAATTTATAATTTACAAAAGAAGTAAGACAACTATACAAGTAACAATAACAACACTAAATAATTTAATTTAATTGTAGAAAACCAGTTAATTATTTAATTAAATAACATAGTATTTTCATTTACTTTGTGATAATTCAGTATAATAAATAAAACATTTAATTGCTTTGTTTTTATTATTAGTTGCTAGTCATAATGTTTAATAGATAAATAAACTTTGAGTGTACAGACAGATGTATGTATATATTTGAATATCAGTTACTTGCTGTAAGAAACTAATTGACTCATAAATACTTGGATTGAAATGGGATATAGTCAAATTTTTTTGACTACGGAGCACATTGCACGTTCGCGAGTCATTTCTGTACATCACTTATAAGGAATGTCTCTTCTTCGTAACCAAAGTGGTAATATCTAAAAAGGGGTATGTCTCCTCTGAAATTTAATGTCTAAAATGCTATTGCTCTTCTGTATGGATTAATTTGAAAGTATTGTAAAGGCAATTTATTTTTTATTTTTATATATACATATATATATATATATATATATATATATATATATATATATATATTTATTTTTATTTCAAACAAAATAGAATGCATTTAATTAAATATAAGCCTTAAAATTGTGTAATAACCTGCCTTAGACATAAACTACATCGGTGACTTTATTGCATATCTCCAAGTACTGTTCTCTGCACAGATTTGGAAAGCGTATACAGTACAAGACGACAGTTTGTGTCAGGAGTTAAATTGTATGATATACAACTACAATTCCACTGACCATTGTCCCAAACAAGCGTCTTGCTACTAATTGAATGCTCAGATGTTGCAATCGCGTGCACTGGAACCATCTGTACACTAGGGACGTATTATAACACGATGCACAAACTCTCAGCCGCATATGCACGAACAGAATACAACTGCTTCTGAAGATATGTAGCACAGCTGTTCGTGCATTGGTTGTAATCTTTATAATAATTTATTTTCAAAAACAAAACTCAATTAGATCATGAGTCGGCCATGTTTATCTGATTTTGTCTAGTAAAATTGTTGTAAAACAATCTTGTTTACAGCATGTTAGTATTGATTTGTAATTCAAAGTAGCATCATTTTAATAGAACAAATTAAATTATCACTACAATTACTATTTTAATAATCATATAATGTTTTTAATTAATTGTGTATCATTACATTCAAAGATTGTGTGATGTGCATATTGTGTTTAAATAAAATATGTATACGTTATTTTAAAAATAATGCAGGTTGTGATTCATCTATTATAATAAAACTAACAACACCACAACGACAGCCATATATGTATACACATTTCTATTATTTAGCAATTACTTGTAACAAAGGAAATATACTGTTTTCAAAATTAAACTGATGAAAACACATAATAATCAGAAATAGTGCTCCGTTACCTGCGTGGTCTCTATGAGAAGCCTCTGAGTATACTGACTTAGAGAATGTGATATTCTTATACGTTGAATGGTAAATGCTAATAAATTCTGATCAATCTTTCAGACGCCAAGCGGGTGTTACATTTGCGAAAGGAAAAAAAATCATGTGACGAAATATAAATGTTTAGAGCATATCAACCATATTTGTAATATTTGTAGTTCCAAACAAGACTAATTTGTTTCATTTATCGTTTTTATTGAAGCATTTCATTTTGTTTTCACAAGCTTTTATTTATTTTCTCTTGTTAGTTAGTTAGTTTGTTAGTTTTAACCCACTTTTATATATCCTATCGACTTAATAATTTTTAATTAAATATTTTCCAACGATATCTTTGCCGGAGTCTCTCAGACGCCACGCGGTTATAAATACTCACGCGGGTAACGGAGGGTTAAGCTGACACTTGTTAAATTGACGAGGTTCGAATTTATATTGTACAACGTGAAATATCTTGTTTTAACTTAATATACGTGTGACCAACATCCCCCGTGTATCTTGATGTTCTTTAGCATGGAATTGTTCATTTTCACACAATAAATTTCTGGTTGTCATACTACCAGTACGTATGCACGTACGAATGCAAGCACATAGAATATCGTCTGGGCGTTGTTCACGCGGTGTGTATGAAATGTACGTCTGTTACTTCTGCCGAATTGACTAACGTACATGAATACGCATGTGTGCCGGTGTGAGTAATATTGTTAGTGTTTCAGGTAGCGAATCATGAATGGGTTCTGACCGGCCGACAAGTGTCTCATCTCATAATAACTACCGTACTAACTAATGCCATAAACTTGCTATATTACATATTATATACTACAGAGAAGTTGTAATTAACATTCCATTCACTGGCAATTTGCTAACTCATACCAAATAGAATACCATATATAATAGAATACCATTCCAGTGTATTTTTCTAAAAATACGCGTATCATATTTGAAGGTTAGTTTCCAAGGGGATTATCAATACAAATATGTTGTTTGCAACTGCAATGTCGAATATATTTAAAAAAAGAACAGCTTTTGATTTTATGTCAATCAATACGCACCACTTTGAGGTGAAAACAACTCATAGAATAGTTTCGGAAAATTTTTGCTGTTAACGCTGTGTTTAGTGATTATTCCATATAATTTCATTAATGTGGACTTTCAATGTATTTGGATTAATTTAGACTATTGTATAATCAACCTCATGGTATATTACAACTACATATACGAATATATGCTTATATTTACCGTAAATGATTAAATTTACCGGGTACGGCTTTGGGAATAACCTGAATATGTATTAATACATACATAAGCTTCCATAATGAATTGACGAAATTTTGAATACGCCCTACATTTGATATAGATACGTGACTATTATGTGTGAGCGCACGTACTCGGGCTAAGGGTTATTACATACGCTCGTACACTGTTGTACACGTACTTGACTGCACTGATCCTGTACGTTGTCAATCAGTGAATGCCGCCTTTCCATTCCAAAGGAATAAAGGATATAATAAAGTCGCGATACAGTCAGTGATGTTCTGTGCGGGGTTTACGCAAACTGCTAACTTAAAAATTCATAATTTATACAAACCTCTAATTACGATTTTATACTTGTAGTGGATAGGGAACTTTTGTCAGTCATTAATTCATATCATCCACCGAAAATGTAGAACCTAAATCGATATATGAAAATAACGCTTACAAAGAGAGACAGAGGAGAAAAATAGAATCAGACCAAAGCAAGGAAAAACGCACAATGAGAATTCAAAACTTCCTTGGCGAATATTAAATGAGGATAGAATAATTACAATTTAATGTCTGTGAGTGTATCTTGTATTGGTAATCCTGTAATTGTATGTAAATTACAGCACCAGGATCAAAAGTTTTTTAGTGAACTTCTAACACGAATTTTCACATCATACCACTGACGCCATAGGCAATTTAAACTAAGAACTGCTGTTGTCATAGGAAGATACATATAGATAGACATCATTAAAGAAAAATACATACATTTCTGATTATCCATACGCTGTCATACATACACACCGACCGTATCGCCCATTCTTTCGCTACACTTGTTTAGAGGATTGCTATTCTATTGTTTACGTGCTGATCTCGTAATCTGACGGCACATAACAAGGTTTATACATGTGCATGTTCTGTACCAAGCTTAAGGCGAACAAATATATCATCAACATTACCAATGTTGCAGGTAATGATTGCAGCACGGTACACAGCCGACAGTATCAGAATAGAAAAACAGAATTCTCAGAGAAATATACATTTAAATTAGATACGGTGTGTGAAATACAATAAAATCAATATCTAAGGCAAACATATGACTAGTATAAAATAACATTATCACTGTAATATTAATTTAATAATGCTTGTTTAGCTACGAGTACTACTGCACGCCAAAACATGTCTTTTGTTCTGTTTATTTATAATTGTCGCTGTAATATCTGTCGTGTGGTAAAATATCGCCGTGTTTATTTGTCGTGTATTGAAATGTCATTGTGTTAATCTGTTGTCGTGTATTGAAGTAGGTTGATGTGTTACGAGTTGACCCGCCGCTTGTTGTCATGTCGGCACAGCCTTTAATTACATTCTTGTTCTTAAATTATAAATTACGTTTACTAATTTATAACGTTTCACTTCTTATTGAAAGCATCATTAGCTACTAAAATCCCCATTAAACAATACATTAATAATATTCAAAATGAAAAACATACATACATAACATCACGCCTTTCCCATTACTGGGGTAGGGTAGGGTTGGGTAGGGTTTATTCCCTACAATCGCTGTACTATTCGCTGATGATTTAAAAATATTTAAACGCATTCGGACCTACGATGATGCTACAAATTTACAGGAAGATCTGGACAGGCTACATGAATTTTGTTACAAAAATGAATTATTATTAAACACCGACAAATGCCATGTTGTTCGTTTCACTCGAAATATTATAACTATACGTTTCAATTACCATTTAAATGATAAAATATTACATGAAAAAGACTACATACGGGACCTGGGCATTACGTTTGACACGAAATTCCTATTTAACGAACACATTGATAAAACAGTTAAAAAATCTTATAAAATGCTTGGATTCGTACTAAGAACCGTTAAACCATTTACAAACGAAAAATCTCTGGTCCTACTTTATAAATCACTCGTTAGAAGTCAACTGGAATATATAACACCTATTTGGAATCCAGAATATAGTAAATATATTATAAGTATAGAACATGTCCAAAAACGATTTGTAAACATATTGTCAAAGAAAATAAATTGCAATTTTAATGACTGCCTCACTACATTCAAATTAACTTCTTTACAAAACAGACGCACCATAAATGATATGATAACTCTTCATAAGATATTAAATAACAAAATACGTTCTCAAACTTTTATGCACTACTTTCAGTTCAATGTTCCTTCAAAAACTATGAGAACTTGCAATTTATTTTTTATCCCTTTTTATTGTACAAATTCTTATTTCAACTCTCCAATTATTAGACTTATGCACTGTTATAATTCAATGTTTTCTGATTTAGATTTGTTTAATTTAGAAATTACTCATTTCAAAAACTTAGTAATTAATACTCTCCAGTAATCTGATTACACACAATTGTACGTATTGTATCTCGAAAACCTATTTTGGCTCTGGCTGTTTGGTTTTCTTTGTAAACAAATAAATAAATAAATAAATAAAAAAATCACTCCAAAAAAAAAATTTATATTATATATTATATAGAAAACAGCCAAAATGAAAAACAAATTTCAATTTAATCTTTGCACATGTATACTCCTATTTATTGTGTCAGTGAAGAACACTAAGTGTTTACACGTCTATTGTAAATTCATTCTTTCTTTCTACGCCGTCGCTCGTTTATGTTTAGTGATTGTCAAGAGTGTTCTCTTCTCTCCATCAATTCCAAAATACTAATCCTATTATTCGTATTTACACGTCTGGAATTTAATTCTAAAGTGTTTATCTGCCCGCCTGGTAAAAAATCTATCAGTAGAATTCATTCGTTACATTTCTAATCATATTGTAAGAATACCCCTTGGTAAATGGCGACAGCGGAGACCCGACTAAAAGTCAATATTTGCAGGCGGGCTCAGTGAGTGAACGTGCAGCTTCGAGAAATGTACCGCAAGGCAACGGTCTGTGTCTGCAGTTCTTGTTACAAAACGCTCATTCTTAAACGAAAGGAACGTACTGTGCACGCTGTATGTGTAGATACTAGCTATTGCACAATTTACGTAGCGCACCCAAATCTATCTATGTAGATGTTTTAGAGACAAATAGTCTTTTGTATATGAAGTTGTATAAAAGTATCTATCTGAAAAGTGATTGCATTCAACTGAGAATTGTTCGAAACTTTTATGTAACGATCAAAGCAACGGAAAAATATACGAGAAATCTGTCGGCGTATGTACATAATTTTGCTGGAGTTAAGTGAGAAAGAACAGTATAAACAAAGAAAGTTTATGTTTACAAATACCGCAGGTTTCAATATTAAATTTCTTGTCTTATAACGAGTTATAAAGTTTGTTCAGATGTTCAAGTAGAAAACGCATAATATAAAATTACTTTTGTGTCAACATAAGTATAATATGATATTGTAAAAAGTAATACATTTCAATATTGTGAATGTTAGATCAAGTGTGATCCCTATTAAAAATAATTCATAAAGTTCCTTTTTTGTTGTGTAAGTGTACGAGAATATTGTACAAGTAAATGATTTATACAAAGAGAAATTTTCACATAAAAGGTACTATGATAGTTATACAGGTACATAATGCACACAGAACAGAGTTATTTCTCCTTTCCATAAAAATGTATATGTATGTAGTACACTATTACAGTAATAATATAACGTACAATTAGCTATATTACATAACTTCCGTAAATGCTGCACAGTTGTCACACACGCACACACAGTTAGTGTCCTTGTATGTCGGTACAAAAACATTCACTAGTAGTATATGCAAAAGTTGAGAACAATGAAAAATGTTTGTTTTACGACTTGACCCGGAAAAGGGCTGTTTTTATGCTAAGGGCGGAATTAGTAAAATTTTACAGCTCGAGAGAACGCGGGCACACGTTCGTCCGTCTGTCTGCTTCACGAAAAAGTTGGACATATTTCACGTAAATTAGCTCCGCAAGACCCGGAACTGAATGCAGAGTGCGTCATTAAAAATACAACGGTTTTCTTATAACGAACTGGCAGAATGACTGATATCTGAACTTGACCAGCGAGTAACCAGAGACCCTCACATAACAAACTAGACTCAATCCAACGACTGTACAATGCTAACAGTAGAGAATATAGTTTTAATTTGTACAGATGCACGTACCAAGTGTATGAAATTGAAAACCACTGCACATATCCATCTGTGTGTCACGGTATATACATACGTCATTTTATACGGCTACTGTTGACCGTTTCTTCTTGTTGTGCCAACAGTTTACAGAGCCGGTTTATAGTCCACTACAGAAAAAGACATTTTAGTCTAAATCAATGATTTTATAAAAAGTAGTAATATTTTTATAATATTCTCGTTTATTATAACAAACAATACTATGCATATATATATATATATATATATATATATATATATATATATATATATATATATATATATATATATATATACCGGGTGTCCCAAGAAATCTGGGACATAGGGAATTAACATGTAAATATTGAAATATTGTGATTACTTCTGAACAATACATTTTAGAGCAAAAGTGTAAATTAAAAAGTTGTTCAGAATTAAAAACTGCATAATATGATGATATATTCAGTGCTCAAATACATTTGTATATCGTGTAAATCAAGTTTGAAATATTGCATTTCGATGACAGATCAGGAGGTCATGGAACAAAAATGGCATGTATTTTTGTTAGTTACAACAACAAATAATCAAACCATACCATTTTTGTTTCACGACCTCCTAATCTGTCATTAAAATGCGTAATTTCAACATTGATTTACGCATTATAGAAACATATATGAGCATTAAATATGGCATCGTATTATGCAGTTTTTAATTCTGAACAACTTTTTAATTTACACTTTTGCTCTAAAATGTATTGTTCAGAAGTAATCACAATATTTCAATATTTACATGTTAATTCCCTATGTCCCAGATTTCTTGGGACACCCGGTATATATATATATATATATATATATATATATATATATATATATATATATATATATATATATATATATATATATATACAGGGTGTTAATACTAAGTTGTAACACCCGAAAATGGCAGTTAGAACTCATTGAAAGAAACAACTTCTCTTAGTTAAAATTTTTCATTTAGAGCTCCAGTTCATAGTTATTGGCGTTTTTTTGTTTTTCGAAAAATCGTCATTACTCCCTTATTTAAAGGAATATTCAAAAAAATAAAAAACTCACAACATTTGCTTTCGGTTCTCTAAAATATTTGTATTTACAATTGTTTTCTATTTTATCAAATAACAAAATGGCGACCGATAAAAAATTTAAAAATAAAATATTTTGAAAACCATTCGATCGATTTTTGAAAATAAAACATTTATAAAATCCTTAAACTATCTACATAACATTTTGTATGAAACATTTTTTTCGATCTGTCAAAAAAAAGCTTCTATTGGAATTGAATTACACGATAGATTTATATATATATATATATATATATATATATATATATATATATATATATATATATATATATATATATATATATATATATATATATATATATATATATATATGTCCAGCGCGTCGTTTGGGGTCTCGATAATTCATGCATCGTGCACTTTGGAGTCGAAATGGGTACTTTGGGGTCCGACCCCAAACGGTGTATTTATGTAATGTGCACATTGAGGTCTACTCTTTTAACGCCACTGTAGCGGGAATAGGTACTAAAGAAAGATGGTTTTTGTCCAGAATAAAGTTCTTTTCAATATGGGCTACTAAAGCACCGTGCACGTTGCATATCTTCTACTATGTGCAACGCTTATATATTTCACAAGTACATGCAATCATCAAATAGGGCAGGAACGGACTGGAAACATTTAAACGGGTCGGGCAAATTTATAATTAATTCGTTTTCTTCAAGTATATAACAATATTTTCACTTGCTTTGTAATAGTTCAATATTATAATGATAAATAAAATAATATAATTTTTTTATTTACTTTGTTTTTTAATCACAATATTTACTAAATGTAAATGGTTTCGTACCCACATTTTGACATTTTCTGGCTAACAAAAAACCTATAAACAAATAAAGCAACATTTGAACAAATATTTACCAAACCTTCTATAACAATAAATATTTAAAAAATCTAAATAATATTAAATTAAAAATAAATCAATTAACATTGTGTAAAATAATATTACTATTTCATTTTCAATTGGTAAATGAAATTGAAATTTTAATGTCTATTTGCTCATTTAATAGTGTAAAATTCTTATTTAAATGTTTAAACATTTCAATTCCTTTTCAAATATTGATCAATTCCTTCGCTTCACGTATCCGGATAGCATAACTTCAAGAGGTCTAACCTGTAACTGCAACAAAGCTGATTTAAGTGCGCTCACACGGGAGCATCTCGTGCTTGACAATACTCATGCTTGCCGAAGACGCCCGAAGCACACTTTGACGTTTCACAACGAAGTCCGTGTTAAACCCAAGAAATTAAATATAACATTATAATGAATTTTAATATTTGGTTTAAATTTAAAAAAAAAACAACAATAATGAGTCCTTTAAGAAGCACCGCTTTATAATACACTATTTTAACTTCCCGCGCGTACAAGGAAGATGAGTCAGACTATTAGAGTAAGATGTATTAATGCTAGTATAATTCAGCAGTGTAACATGGTCCCGGTTTGGAATTAGCAGCTATGCACATTCCGGAAATTTCCGAATGGTTTTGAAATTGTCAGTCATAACTAAAAATTAAATTTTAAATAAATGACAAATCCGACTAGTGAACGTTTGATGAAAAAATATTGTAAATGTTTCATATCGTCATTAATTGATTGTAACTGTTAGACAAATTCAAAAAAGGCTGCTACTAACCCCGTAAATGTGATTTGGCTTGAAAAGCATTAATAACAAATGCAGCCAAACAGGAATTTCTTAAGAACTAACATAACCGCCCCCCCCCCCCCCCCCCCCGTCTATATTTAAGTAAATTTTCTGTTTTTTTTTTATTTTTTGTCATAATCAGTAAACAATATTATTAATTTCAAATAAATTTGTACAAAACTATTTGAAAATATTTTTGCATATGTAGGGGACCGCGACTACTAATAGGTTAAGAACTATGGGTATCCGGTGGGGTGGGGCGTGGAGGCACGAGATGGAAGATGGTATATACGAAATTATCTATTTAAATTGTGTTTTTGTCAAATATTTGTATTGATTGTCAGGTAAATATTACCATTTTACTATTATTTACGTATTTATGTGCGTATGTTAATTTTTTTGTTTTTTTATCATATGTAAATTTGTAAATTTCTTCCCCTGAAAAAATGTTTGCCCTCCCCTGGACATATTTCTGCGGACGTCCATATTAAGAACCACAGCCTTACCCAGCCCGCCGCTACCCTTTCCTAGATAGATTCGTCTTAGAAATAAGTAGGTACTAATATAATGATTATAATATTAAAACACATAACTAATTGTAGTCTTCTAAATTATACTTAAAAACATATTAACGTTACGTTAAGGAATACAAAAAATACCATTTGGACCAAGAAAAGCTATAACCAAATATGTTCTATAAATGTATATTTAATACATTGATTGTGATATTTAAATGTATATTTCTATTAAAATAAAACATTTGCATGTAAAGACGGGTCAATTTATCTGTTAACGATATTAATATAATGTTAGATTCAAGTAAATAAAATATATATAAATACATCTTAAAATTTTGTATGAAGTATATTGACCGCAATATCATAACACATAATTATAAATAAAAGTTTAGATCCGGATCTCGTCTGTATGCTAACACAGATTCATATGATAATGATATTTTAAGAAATATAGTAATGATACCAATATAGGATTAATAAATTATGTAGGTGTATACTGTATATTATGACACTTATTAATATAGAATATGAAGTGCATTAACTTTCAACTAACTTCGATTTTTAGATATCATATCCTACGGTTTCGTTAGAAAATACATGGGGTATTTTTGTATTTTTAGCTCTTCCATCTTTGACCAACCGACTGTATGTAGAATATGATAATGCCAGTATTTTCTATTTTATCCATTATTTAATACATACTATGTGCCAACAATAATTAATTTTTACTGTTAATTATGACAGCGTGATGATTGACAATAACAAAAAAAAATAACACGTATAGTAGGACTATAGTAGGATTTACGATAAAATAAATATGTTATAATATAATTATTCAATATTTTAGTTATTCTTATGTGCATGCAATATATTTGATATTCAATGATGTAATTTAGTTGTCGATTTTATATATACCACATTAACATTACAGTATGTTGCCGGGTATAAATTGACGTCGTACAGCGGCACGACCAGTCGTTCACCGATATTTCTCGTACATAGTGGGAACAAGTTATGTATCCGACGGTAGAATCATATTGTGGTACATGCCAATGGCAACAACAGGATGTGACTTAATTATTTTGGCGAAGGATACAAAATAAACCAAATCGTGTTGAGTAAATATTGTCTACAGTTTTGCTTTATCTATTTATGATATTTTATAATCTGTATACTT
Organism: Carabus problematicus; assembly: GCA_963422195.1. Lineage (NCBI taxonomy): Eukaryota > Metazoa > Arthropoda > Insecta > Coleoptera > Carabidae > Carabus > Carabus problematicus. The sequence goes on from OY728580.1 coordinate 9,351,171, forward strand.
GATGATGTCACATACGGTGCGTTTTTAGGGGCGTCTTTCAAACTAACACTTTACACTCTCATGATGCACAGGCCGTGCCAGTCGGTACCTCAATCCGGAGCTGTATTTTATATTAACGGAAGAGTCTGCATATGGGTATAATCACACAAGTACTGCCGCGCTTCGGTACTTTTTTTAATATAATAAATTAATATTTTATAGTAAATAAAAAATAGAATTATTATACAAAAAACGGCCTCGTATGTATGTGCACAGGATATTATTTATTTATTATTGCTAAATTATGTGTATTTAACACGTTGATTATATTAAAATGTATATTACAATTTAAAAAAAGAAACCATTAATTACAGACCACATATGTATACAAAGGCGGGTCTATTTATTTGTTAATGATATTACAAAGAATATAATAGAAAAATTAATCTTCAAGTAAATAAAATATATGTCAGTACATCTTAAAATTGTGTATTAAGTATATTGACCGCAATATCATAACACATATTGTTATAAATAAAACTTTAAATGCGGACCTCGTGTATGTGCAAACACAGAAGAGTTGATTTGTTAATGATATTTTAAAAAAATGTAGTAATGATACCAATGATATTAGGATAAATAAATTATGTAAGTGTATACTATACATTATGATATTTATTAAATATTAAGTGTATAAATTTCATCTAACTTCATTTTTACTGTTAATTATGGCAACGTAATAATGATCGACAACAACAAAAAACTCTATTTACGGGCCACATATGGAAGTAAAGACGAGTATATTTATTTGTGGACAATATTATAAGGAATATAATAGAAAAAATAAAATTCAAATCAATGAAATATATGCAAATACATCTTAAAAGTGTGTATTAAGTATATTGACCACAATATCATAACACAGACATACCTTCATTTATTCCATCTTGCATTCCGCAATCTATAAATGAATTTTTAGGCTTTACAATTGTTTAAGAAAAAGAATTCATAAATATGTATATTGTACTGTCATCGGTGCTACGACGTCTGTGTTCATAGTTTCAAGTCGGTTAGACATGTAGAAGTGTGTCAAAATTGAATCTGAAGATTTCAGACAGACAGCAAATAAACAGACTAAATAAAGGCCTGTAAAAGTAACCAATTGATTCTAAAATATAAACAAAATTAAAATTAAATTTACCTTAATAGATCCCCTCTGCTATTTGAATCTTACATTTTGTGCTGAGAATGGTTCAAGGCCATTTATTAATAATTCTCTACTCCGTAAATTACTATTATTTAAAATAAAAACATTATTCAGTATGTTTCCAATCATAAAGAGTATATTTGAGAAAATTATGTATCCTTTTTATAATAAATACATGTATAACAAATGCTGCCTTGTATATATGTATTTAATTATTTTTATTATGCATTACAAATAATTTCATTTCGATGTTGTATTAATTATTTTTCTAATAAAAATAAAAATGAAATTGAAAAATAAAACACATAAATGTTGTTACAAAATGGTTGAATTTTTACATTTCATATCAGGAACGCATAACTTACATGACGTTATAGTAATATCAAGCTGCGTTTATATTGTACGCCTGAGTTTAAACTTCACGCGATTTATGTGACCCTGTTACCAAATTTCAAGAATTTTGCAGAGGTTTATAATTTATTACAAAAATAATTAATACTAGTTTTCAATCTAATTTTATTGGATTTGTTTATTTGTTTTTATTTCTTTTTAAATGCTTTTTTTCTATTTGCTGCTCTTCAGAAGTAGGTGCTGGTATTGTCTGTTTTGAATTTTTGTTAATTGTTAATTATGAATAAAAATTAAATCTATATGTATAAATCTTTATGTAGCTGTTGTGTACATTTAACTAAGAATTTTACTCTATTAAATGAACAATTAGACAATTTAAAATGAAATAGTAATTTTATTTTACACAATATTAATTGATTTATTTTTAATTTAATATTATTTAGAGTTTTTAAGTATTCATTGCTGTAATACGTTTGGTAAGTTTTTGTTCAAATGTTGTTTTATTGGTTTATAGGTTTTTTGTTAGGCTGAAGATGTGTGCACGAAACCATTTACATTTAATAAAGATTGTGTTTAAAAAACAAAGTAAATAAATATATTATATTATTTTATTTATTACTATAATAATGAACTATCACAAAGCAAGTGAAAATACTATTATATATTTGAATAAAACGAAATAATTATAAATTTGCCCGATTCGTTTGAAATTTACCAGTCCGTCCCTGCCCTAATAAAAGATATCCAACATGTACGACACGAGGCAGCTAGACTAGTGAAACTAAATAAAAACTTTTAATAATAATGTCGATCGCTGTGAAGAACCCAGGTTCGATCCCGGAAATCAATATTAATTTTTTTCTTTTAAATAAAATTTAATTAATACCTAATTAACTTTAGCGGTGACTGTAGCCGCATATCAGTTTTCAAAAATGTTGTAATAACGTTTTTTCGACAATTTTCTAAAACACTGTGCTGGTTGCGTCATGATGAAATGTATTAGTGCAGACACAAACCAACCTGGCGACTCCAAAGGGCGCGATATATCGCAAGCGTATAAATTTAAACCACGACCCCAAACGGCTCGCTGGACATATATATATATATATATATATATATATATATATATATATATATATATATATATATATATATATATACCTATATATATATATATATATATATATATATATATATATATATATATATATATATATATATATATATATATATATATATATATATATATATATATATATATATATATATATATATATATATACGAATATTTTTTACTTGAGAAAATAAATATATTGTAATTTCGATTTTGGTATATCGGCAGATAAACAAGATTTTTATTCTGAATATTTTCTTCATTGTGATTTTGACGATTCTGTCAGTCCGTCAATCTGTAAATTCTTTAGCTTAAAAATGCTTGTATGGAAGGCGTGAAATTATAAAATATTGATTGACGGCACCTTGTACATCGGTGAATACTGCTGAAACGTCAATGTGGTTACTTGTACCCAGAGGCATGCCAACATTATGCAGCATCTACGTATTAAATACATTAACCTTTAAATAAATAGAAGAAGAACAAAAAGAACCAATTCGAATAATAAAATTAACGGCATTATCTAAAAACAACATTGTCATGTTATCTATTACTCCTTTTTAATTTTGCTATGAAACATTCTTTCTAAATAATTTTCGGTGTGAAAAATATAAATGAACATATTTGGGAATTATCTTGAACTTAATTATATTTTATAATAATTGTATTATTTACTTCTCATAAAATTTACCTTTATAATTAAAAACAAAAAGGAAAGAATTTTAAAATAATTTACATACCTACTTTTGTTCATGATTAATTTTGAATTATATGAATACTGAATTCTAAATGTCATTTTACTTTTCAAATGTTATTAATAATGTAATTCATGGACTAGATTTTATTTTGTAAATGAAAAGCTGCCAAAATTTGGATGTGTTTGTATAAAATTTAATCCGTCTCTGACCGCTCGTTGTTATTTTGCTTGATGCTAGTGTTTCTGCACGTCTAGTGTATTTTTATTAAAATATGTTTTGTATTTCATGTTAGAAGTGATGTCCGTACATAACATATGCATGAGATTTTCCTGCTTGTTGGCTGGTAGTCGCACACTTGGTCGAACGGAAAGGATGATGAACAAAAAGTGTTTTCATTTACGCTGTTCAGCGGCAGCGTTGATTATAATTAACACGGGGTGCAGTGGGAGCAGTAACATCACCAGGGAGCTACGGTCATGTTACCCTAGACTACACTTATGTGTATATGTTCTATACTTGGCGGTAGTACGTTGAAGATGAGCGATGTACGTACATGTTAGAATAGGTGCAGGTGCTGTGCATTACTAACTTATTTCCACATACACGAACTTATTCACTTGGCGCAGGATGTCCTGTTCATCTCAAGGATCAAACTTTGTAATCGGTTAACCTGTATATGTATGTATGTGTTATAAAGTTTCTAAACTGCTCTCAACTCGGTATGATCGTGTTTTGTCATAGTTTACTTTTTGTCCTTACCGAGGTGAAAATGTGCAATAACAAACACATGACATAAACAGTACATAACTTATAGCACATATTACATAGCATTACATATGTATGTATACAAGTATAAATACGCTGAAAAGGATAATAATATCAAGGATATTTATGTGAATTCTTTTAATTTATACATCCGAATTGGAGAATTGGGAAATATCTCAACGTCGATTTGAACCTTTGACCTTTCTGTTAATAATCATATACACATTTCCTTTCATTGTGCTGTGGTTATGTTTCTATAACTTTGCTAACCTACTGGTTCTATTGGTAGATATGCTCTTGCTGTTGAATTGAAATTTCGAAGGTAAAAACCGCTGGAATTATTAATAATTTGCCATGGCTCTATATGAAATGTGATTGAATTTCCCTAAATAATAATTGGTAGCATTGAAATCCGGCCAGGTATTCCCTTAGACACAGCGAACGAACGAGCTAGACGAAGTCAAGAATTTAATTATCACCGAAGAACGACATCACCGACGCAGCAGTGGCGCCACCACCGTGCCCTGTGGCAGTAGTTAAAAGTACGACTTGCACTTATCATCTTCCCTCCACGTTCCACATTACCTGACTGCTTAGGTTGTATCTTCGTTGGGTTGGGCTAAGCTTGCCGATATACTGTATTATCTAGTTCTCGGTATGTTCTTACTGGTTAAATACAGAATTTTAATCAGGATTCTATTAGATAAAACTTCAAGCATTAACTTGCCACTTCAAGTACGCATTTGCCGGTCTTAATGTATATTTTAGAATTACTCAAGGGACTACGTACACACACAAACGCACACACGTGCGCACATTCACTCTCAGATACGACGGCTGAAGGATTAATATTGTTAAATCATACCTCTGACTTCTTGACAGTCCCAGTGTGGTTAGCAGAACAGCGACAGAAGTAGTAGTATCAGGGGTTAAACACGTATACATAAATTCCAAGGCATATGCCAGTGTTGAACAATCATATATAGTAGCATATCATACCATACACATACAGAACATAGATACGTTCATACAGACATACGCCTGACACAATGTAGTCGTATAGCAGTATGTATATGTGCAATAATATACACATACAGATGCATGTAAGAAGAACAGAGGTTAAATGCATACACATACACAAGGTTCGGATATGCATACCCGCGATTGAATGTATACAGACACATACATATACACATAAACTGAGATACACATTCACAGCCTGAACAACGGTAGAGAGATATCAGAGGGTAAAATACTACACACACTAACAAGTACGGAGCAATAATGACAATTCTCTTTAAATTACAACTACCGTTGTACTGTTCTGTGCACTGTCTTTAGTACTGGTTTCATGTTTCTTAACCTGAACTATTGTCTAATTTCTTGGCTCTAACATTTATTCCAGAATATGGATTAAGAAGGTGTACCGTACAAGTCAGCAAAGTTGAATTTCGAAACTGAAATCTACTGTCACAAGTTAATGCAAATTTAGTTCATCCGTAAAATACATTAATATGGTACTTTAGCTTAAATAATTCATTTGTGATCATGGTGTTCTAAAGAAGTGCTTCTCTAATGTATTGATTTCATGGGCACCTAAATTTATTCAAAATTAAAAATATTCAAGCCTTCGTATCCTAAAAATAAAAAATTTTTTTTTGAAATTAATAATGAGTGAACAAAAAGCTTATTACACAAATATTTTCTACTTTCTACCATACAGACACTTCAATATACGACAAATTAACACAACGATATTTCAACACACGATAGATAAACTCAGCGACAAATAAACACAGGTCTTTTAAACACAGGACAATTACACAGAGAATTGATACCAGTCCAGAACGAATTTTAGAGGAGTTCGACATGGATGCGATGTTGGCATTTCAGGCACATATTTTTAGAATATTGAAGGAAAAATAGTTTCACGTATCTGATGTATGGTCGGGTAGGCAAGTCAGGGGTTGCAGATATATGCGAAATTGAATAGGACTATGATATTTAAGGAATTTTTCTGCAATTGTGGAATATTCTTGCTGTCATTGATTCAAAAAATCTCCTAATATAGAGTATATTCTATGCAGTAAACATGAATACTATAATATAATCTAATAAATAAAAAATATACAGTGTTGTTACATGGCCTGTGCAGAATACAATGTTTAAAGAAATCGTTAGTATCAACAAATATACGAGTATGGATGTAAATCCGGATTTACATCCATACTGAAGTTTTCATATTCACATTTTCAGGGAGCATTGGTCTGTTATTTCAGATGTTCAACTTGGAACGTCTCTCATATAGACAGAGACGTGTGTGTGTATGTTTGTAAAGTGGTTTACAAAACTTAGACATTGTTCCACGACGTTGAAGGAAACAGTTTCTTGTCCTATTGGTTGTTGCTTGCTTGGAAGCAGGCAAAGATAAAAAAAATATTAAACACGCCGTGCTTTTATTTGTATTAACTTTGTAGTAGACGGTGTTTCTGTAGTTACTTGTATACGCCTTAAGCGGTAATAGCAACCACCCACCATGCAATATCGAAATTAAACCGACTAATGCACACCATCGCCCAATTACCCGTCTGATAACCTCATCCCATTCAATGTCGAACTCTGATGAAATCATCTTTAGTCTCTCTTGTCTTACATTCAATATTTATTCGTCGTCCTGTGCATTCTTTCGGTTCATATACCGTTGTAATTATTCATTTACCTCTTCTTACCCGCTTCAACCCACCCTAGACCAATTATTCGATAGAAATACACACGAATATGAGTTTTTCTAACATTTGCTGATTTACCATGAATTCATATAAATGCTTTGCTTTCAATCTAGGTCCTATTATTTTCTGTAATAGGTACCTTGTTTATGTATTTATCTACCTATGTTTCTTTTCCCTTGACAAATACACAAATGAGACTGTTCAGAAGAGTTTCTCTGATTCATACATACATAAGATATTTGTCATTCCATTCCAAACCCTATTACACAACTCCCAAAAGATAATGGTAAACAAAAAAGAAATGGCTAAAGAATCACGCATATGATTTCTGTAAGTGCTTAGCTCGGCCCCCATGGACGCACGTCCCCGACGGAGGCAGTCAAGGGCGTACGTTATCCGGGAGTCCTGAAATGATTTACGCCCGACAGCGGCGGCGACGTCGGCGGCAGCAGGAAAAAAGAATCTCAGTGTTGGCGGTTGAATTTATAGCGGAAACATGGCTTTTACACTGTTTTTATTATGTTCTCTGTTCTGTTGTGTTTCGGAACGTTTGTTCTAACACGCGCAAGCATATCCTGATGATTTAGTACATTCGGCACTGGCGTAATCCAGGATTAGCCCCCACGTGTACATGTTGTACCCTCATGTCTAAGCAGTCTGATTTAGATATACTCTCGTACCTGAAAAAAAAACAGATATGGTCTATCTGTCATTGTAAGTTAAGACTAATCTCACATACGTATTATAGCAGAAAATTTCTACTGTGATCCTACTAGCTATATTTTAAATCTACAAGACTAACTTTTGTGCAATAATACGATGTGGTGATAAAATGTATACTTATGTGAAAATAAATATATAACAATGTAGTTTACAAATTCTCATTAAAGTTCTGAGTGAATTTCATAATAGATTTATAACATACCATTAGATATGAGTACATTGATAACTTACCATGACTGTAATGGAGAGTATACGGAGGTATACCCTGTGCTAAATTTTAAAGGAACAGCGTCTACCTTATGTTTTTGAGATATACGTATATATCCCACCTCCCGGCACCCTGCCAATCCGCAAAGTTCAATATATCTTTTGCTGATTTTAGAAATACGCCATTCTAGCTAACAGCACAAACTGTATAACTTTTCTAACAATAAGATTTAGAGTAAATATTATGATATAATTATGTTGCATCGATGATTTTATATTTAATGAATATGTGTATTGAAAGAGAGAAAGACCACCATCTCAGCAAAATAAATGTCTACCGATTAATTTAACATGAAATCATCATCACTAATTGTTAATTAATCCGGAGAGAAGAATTTTGTGATGAGTGATTTGCAATGTGAAAGTTTTACGATCATCATTTGTTAAATTGTCCGCCGCCTCCACTAAACGATCTGTTATCAACATTCAAAGATATATGGCGACGCTCTGGGTAGACTAGAACTTGTTTTGTGACCTGAATCATTCCATCCCCGGGTACAACCGCCAACCACCCCCTTCGGTGACGCGATCTGTCAAATCTTTTAGCGAATATAAAGGCTCTCTTGTATGATACCGCTGGCATAAAACTGCGTTAAAACAGGCCATAACGAAGTAATAAAAAAAGTTTAGTTCGCAAGTTGTCGGTCGGTGATGTCGCCACCTGAAGAGCGCGCGATGCGCATATAGCTTTCTCTCTTTAAAGCTCTTTATCTAAATCTGTAAAACTCTGTATCTAAAGCGCTTTTTCACTATAATAAAGCATTCTGTACTTGGTTTTTCTCTAAAACTCACTCTTACTATCTCTTTCTTTCACTGCCTTATTTGTCTTCTTTCTCTCTCATATTCTAATCCATGATATACATATTCAGGTTCTAATTTTATCAGTTTATCTTTTATGCTCCATTATAATTTCTTACTACAATCGCACTCACTTAGTCACATATTGTAGCTTCTTAATAAAAATCTTTTATTGTTTTATGATAACAATGTTATTCAATAGATATTTCTGATTGACGTTTAATAATATTCCCTGCGTTATACAAGGAGATAAATGGATTTTGGTTTCTAGATTGCTAAAATAATAGTGTATGTATACCAATTTTCTTTTTACATAAAGAATCTGTTTACACTTACCAAAATTGCATAGTTAACCATGTGCAAGATGCTACGCGTATACTTACGATATTACTACGACACAATTTCCTATGTGTAATATTAGTATACAGCAACTTTACTGCATACACCACTATTTCTACGCCTGTCACGCCACATACTATTACTAAAGCTATAGTCTGTCAATGTCGAGTAATGTCGTCGCTTGCACTGAACCGGTACTGACTGAAATGAGTTCTCGTTTCTTGTATTTTCTATTCGTCTTGTTTTCTCACGTTCCTTGTCACTACCGCCTTACACTAACACAAGCACAATCAAACTGTACGGAGAGAAACGGACAAGTTTGGAATAGTTCCAGCGGTGCCCTGGATAATTCTGCACCAGCATGACGGTATGTCAAGTTGTTTTGCTTTTGCGATAGTAGACTAGGTTATGTCTAAAAACACGTATGTGTATAAGATGAGAATAAAACATTATTTAGTCATTATTAGGTATTATATGAGAACATGTATGAGATAATGAGTAGATATTCAGTACGTTTCTCTGGCCCGAAATTTGAGCAATCCAATGTCACACTGGACCAATGTATCAATGTTTGTAGTAATTGTTACAATCGACCGACACTTACATATATAGTTGTCCCGTTGTACACATTTAATTGATTCCATGTACATATTTAGTGCAGGATAGTGTAAGTAGTAATACCTACATTTAGATATACGTGGTTGAACAAGTTTTATAAACATGGCATATATTGTTTACTTTGACACCCACACTTCCACATACATTTGCATAATTTTTAAAAACTCAGTAATTAGAAATCAAATTTTATAAAGTTGAATAGAATATATTTGTACTCCTATATAATTTTGAATGGTTAATTAACACATGTATTTACTTACTGTTTCAGTCATTTTCTATATATGAATATTGTACATATTTCTCTATACACGTGTAACTATAATGCCATTAATTATAATTTCAGTTATGTCCATTAGTTTAATTTGCTTTTGCCAGTACAAATATTTAATAATGGCAACATATTTAGTGAATTGGCTTCCTACTGTAATGACCGTAACTGAGTTAAATTAGTAATTATTCAATTAGGTTAATTACATGAATTTTGTATTTGATGACAATATTTTACGACTTATGAAAATATATCTATTGTACCTCCATTCGCTGCTGTACGTTCTGTCATGGCGCTCTTATATATACATGAATCAGCATCTGTATGGATGCAAATGAACAAGATAGATCATGAAAATGATTTCATATGTTTCACCATGTATTTGCGTTGAAGCTACAAGTTCAACTTAATTGCCTTTCGGTGTCATTTTACTTCCTTATATGTAATATAAAGGAAGTATAGGAATCATGAAAAATTTCGATTGCGAGATTTTGATGGAATACATGTTTTGAGGTCCCCTGAATACGTTTTGACTATTTTCGCTAACATGCCTGTGTGTGTGTGAATGTGTATCTGTATGTTCATTATCTTAGAAACGAGTAAAGACAGGACAATGAAACATCGTATTTAAAAGTTTATTGATTATACGAAAAGCTGATTAGATTTCTAGCATAATCGTACAACCATAAGAGGAAGTTTACTGAACATCAAAATCGAACATTCCAAATTATTGGAGAAAATAAAAGAGATATACGCATATGTCATATATGTCAAATACGTGATTTAAATTGAGTATAAGGAAGTCGTGTGGTGACCACACAAATTTGTTTTTAAATATCTACACGCAATATCACTGACGCTCTGATGTGTGGGTATGAAAGTCTATGCTATAATATTATGCAACTCAAAAGATCTAAAACACGCATCTTAATCTGACGATTTCATTGTATATGAATATTTTCTAATCCCGCAATTTCCGCTGGAAGGAAGACGTTTAGATGACATCACAGACAACTGAAACTCCGTGACATCTCCTCTGCTAGTCTGCAGTCTCATTCATGGCACGTATATATATTTTACGAATGTTTCTCACTTAAGTGCAATGAATAAAGTCTCGTGTAATAAAATTTGTTTTACAACACTAGTGTACGACATGGGTAATCGCAATGGAAAAACAAGATACCTACCATGGAAACGAAAATTTCAGTATACTGAACTGGACTGCTTATAAACAATCATACATGCATACATATATGGTTATTGTAGTATGTACCCATACATTAGAGTACCCGATTCACAAAGTATTTGGTTCATGGATTCGGTTAGATAAATTAGATCATTTGTTTAAACGAAAATATTGACAAAATACTGAATTGCAAAGAGATACGTTAAATACGAATACGAAAGATATTGATATTACGATAACACAGAATTGTCGATTAATATTGCTTACTTGACAACTTACACAGGATTGTTGGCAATTCATTAAAAATTGTAGAGTTGTGTCGCTTGTTTGACATTTGATACATAATTGAAGGTAAAGTATTTTACATCGAGGGAATAATACTTGAGTGAGACTGAACAGCGATAGAAATATTAGAGTTAGGTTTTAGAAATGTATTCTTCGCGGTTATTTAAAACATAAACAGTAGATTTATTTTTCGCAACGTTTCAATAAAACACCAGCAACAGAAACTATAGTAAACAATTTATGGAACAGAAAATCGAAGCAGAAAATGAAGAAATACACATACAATTGAACGGAAACGAGCCTATAAACAAACCTTTTAATAAAGAAGAACTAAACAATATAATGGAGGAATTAAAAAAAGCTCCCCCGGACCAGATGGCATAACGTATGGTATGATTAAATATCTTCCAAAAGACACAAGCGACTACCTATTAAATATGTACAACAAAATATGGGAAAGAAACATGTGTCCAAAGTCCTGGAGAGAAGTACATATCATACCAATCCCGAAATCTGGAAAAACGAAAACAAACCCAAACAACTATCGTAAAATCTCGCTGTCGCATACCCTTAGCAAAGTATTACAAAAAATGGTGAAAAACAGATTACTCTGTTTTTGAGGAAAAAAATATCTTAAATAATAATCAAAGTGGGTTCAGAAATGGTCGATCAACACTAGATCAAATAATATCGCTAGAATCAGAAATACAACACGCATTCCAAAATAAACAACACCTTGTCGCAATAATCCTAGACCTAGAGAAGGCATACGATTAGACGTGGAAATACCACATTATAAAATCTCTAAAATAATATGGATTGGAAGGAAACCTGCTGCACTATGTACAAAGCTTTCTGGCCGATAGAAAATTTAAAGTCAAGACCAACGGACGTCTCTCAGAAACAAAACATCAGAAAAATGGTGTTCCACGAGGAGAAATCCTAAGCCCAATATTATTTCTAATAGCTATAAAAAATATTACAAATAACATTCCGAATATATATAAAGATTTCCTTATTTGCAGATGATCTTGTTATTTATTATAAAAATAAAAACATAAATACTATCCAAGAAAAATTACAAGATGCTATTACAAGCCTTGAAGACAGTTCCAAAGACTTAGGTTTCAACTTTTCCAGCGAAAAAACGAAAGCGCTCCACTTTTATAAAATGCGAAAAATACACCAAAATCCAAAATTAACAATTAAAAATTGCAACATAAATACCAAAAATTTTTTAGGAATTACACTCGACCAAAAACTGACTTGGGCCCCACATATCCAGAAACTAAAAGTTGAATGTAACAAAAGATTAAACATACTAAAGACGTTAAATAATCATAGATGGGGAGCACAAAAAGAAATACTAATTATGCTGTATAAATAGATTATGGGTGTATTTTATACGGAAACCCAAATAAAACAAACCTGAAAATTGCAGATACCATCCACAATGCAGCACTAATAATAGCTACAGGTGCTTTCAGAACAAGTCTAGTAGATAGCATATTATGCGAACCACCGCTACGGTATCGAAGAGAACAGCTCACACTTGTGTACATAAGCAAATTAACAAGAAACCCGAACAACCCTACCTTTAAACACATATTTAAAAACCAAGAAAACCATCTCCCAATGCGAAACCGAACCCCTGTGCAACATAACATATCAAACGCTCTTTCCAAAATAAACCTCAAATTTCCGGTAATTCTCAAAAAATCATTTAATGTAATACCCTCCTGGAATTGTCTCAAACCTGAAATCAAAAATATAGTAAAACTGAAACCTCACCCCAACTCTACTTACAGACATTCTATCAGGTAAAAGAAAAATACAAAGACTACACGTTTATCTGCACCCACGGCTCAAAAATAAACAACAACACGCGAGCATCGATAGTAACAAATATAAACACTTACAAATACCACCTACCTGGAACCATGAGTACATACTCAGCAGAGACATACGCAATACTAAAAGCGGTACAATATGTCAAGGAAGAAAAAGAAGAATTGACAAATGTGATTATCTCTGCGTGGATTCACTTAGTGTATTACAAAACATCAAATAGCATACACACAGGATCCAACAATGCAAGAAATTCAGGACATCGTACACGAAGAAATCTTCGTCAAAAGAAGAAAAATCACATTTCTTTGGATACCGTCACATGTTGGAATCCCAACTAACTCACCATAAGTGGCTTATCTCGGAGAGTTATGATTTACACGTCAAGTGTGCAGATGTAATGCTTTGTTACACACATACATACTATATATGTACATAACGTTGTACGTATACAGGATCTTATTCATCTAGTACATTTATGTATACCGTATACCTAGACATTCATGCATACCTATAAACTGGAGCGACAGACAAACATGTCGGTCACCTAACCACATACGTACATGTATACATGCATAGATAGATACATGTTTACATGGAAACTGAACACACAGATGTATACTTGTATGTACACACAATGTGTGGGTTCAGAGTATCGCTTCCGGTATCTCAAGCACAGAGCCAATACCAATTCATTTTATTATCTAATCTGCTCATATGTCTCATTCTAATTCGACGCAAAATGACAAAAAAGAGGATGCATGCCGCAAATAAGTTGATTACTCAGGGCCGATACATCTAAAGCTGGTCTTGCCACTGACAAATAGAACGTTTACACAATTTGGATTCAACTATTCCTTTTATCTGGTGCTCATTCTAAAATTGCTCATAGGAACTACATTGTTAAACCTGTACATGTTAATATGCCATAAGAACATATTTGCTAGACGCTAAAATTATGGACGGTTCAACTCTAAAAAATGCAACCATCGAGTGATGAGTACTAAGAATAGATGGTGATTTTTATGGCTTGGTGTTTGAAGCTAAGCTGAGACTGGTAGGAGATACTGGTGGGCAGACTGACTTCACTGAAATTTCCACTTGAAAGACAGTGTTCAGGACATGGTTGGGGCCGATAATGGAATCACGGGAGATAGGACATAGCTTCTGTAATGATTCATTACAATACATTACAACACTTAATTTGTGATACAGGTAAGTAATATAAATATTCCCTAATATCGAATCGTTTTAGCATCATAAGTTTAAAATGTAAGCAAAATAGTTTTAGTTTGATATTGTATTGAAACATTGTTCAAATATCTCTCTCACCACATATGAGAGGTACAATAAATTTGTTGTATTATACTTGTTGAATTATTTTTTTTTTTAAGTGTTAAATGTTTAAATTTATGTAAAATTGTCACTTGCCCTAGCTGTAATAATTTTTGTATATGCAAAACGTTAATTTGATTCTGTATGTAAACAGATAGAATAGAAATTCATTTATAATAGTAAAACATAATTTGCCGCTGTGTCTGAAGCTAGTAGTATAATAGTATTATACACATTGTAAACATAAGGTAGCCTGGAGCGACTAAAGTTATTAATCTACTACTAATTTTATTATATTAATAATACTACCTAGGGTTCGTGCTTCCAGGCCTTCGTCTAAATAAAGACATTTTCTACTTAATACAATATATTGTAACGCAGATTGCCTTATATGTACTGTCGATTATTGTTTGGCAGTTATGTTTTGCAAACTTTTATATCAACAGGAAGTAAACATCATCTGTTTTTACTGAATATCAATAATTACCGATTTTCAAATTTACACCCAAAATTTGCCACGATAAAATATAATCTTATAGGAAAAAATATTTAAAATTTAACTATGCAATGCGTCTGAACACCAGATATATTTCATGGTTGTCTTTTCATTTTGTTCTGTCTCCATTATTTTTGACGCATTTTAGTTAGTCATTACATTATGTTGTAATGTATTATGAATATTATCATATTCAAGAAGATATTACAAAGTGTGCAGTAGATAGGATTGGGTCGAGTAGAAAGAGGGGTGGGGAGAAAGTAAGTTTAACAAAATTGACCACACATATCTAGACCGCACATGAAACTTTAGAACCGTGAGTGGTTGTAATGAAATCAATCGCAAAAAGTGCATACATGTAGCTGTCGCTTTATGACTTCCCGTTTTACTTTTGTACGATGTGCATTTATGCAGACCTGTACTTCTGTGTAAGAGTATATATTTAGACACTTAATAAGTACTTACTTTACGAAAGGAAATCACAACGAATGCATAAGCAGAATTTACCTATATTTAAATTTAGGTGGAGAACTTCGTATGATGCCGACATAACAAACCGGGGATAAGATAAGACGAATAATCTTGTTAATAATTAATTATAATACGATGCTCAATAAAGCAAAGAAGACACCGACTATGGAACCATATTATTTATAAATAAATTAAACCATTTATTTCAACGAAATATAATTTACAAAATATTGAATTATAAAAAAATATATTTAATACTAATATAGAAGGTGTTGATATTACGGTAACACAAGATTTAAATTATTATTGTTTACTCGGAAACTTAGCCAGAATTTAAGTTACTCATTCTAAGATAGCAGTGTTAATATTGCGTACACAAAATATTATAGGATTGTTGAAGACATGATTTGACATAATTACAGAGTAGGTGTATTTCCCCATATACACCGTCGTAAGGGTTTAACCCTGCAAGACAGGAATACACGTGGTCCGTTGTGTTGTTTTTATGACTTATCTCAAAGAGTTATGACTCTCTGCGTTAAGTGAGCAAGTGCATCGATTTGTTACTCAACTTTGTGATGTGAAGTGTACAGAACTGAGACTATAGATGAAAAATTTATTACTGACGATGAGGTATTTTTGGCTCGATTGTGGATAACGATCAAAGTTCAAATGTCAGTGGATAAGTAAACGCGGTAAATATATCGAGTGAGATAAAACTCTGCAGGACAAAGTGGCTTCACTATGTAAGGTAGTGTAGCAGCTACTTCCATCACGACTCTCACAAGAAATCTAGTTCCGAAAAATAATGACGGTCGACCCAGCGTTGTGGCACAGTCACACGAATGATATTGTTTTTGAGACTAAACTAACATAACATGATGATAAGAAGATGAGCAAGACTATATAGTAGATTAACAAAACATGATAAAGTGTCTGTAAAGTGCCAACGAGAGTGGTGAGCCAATTGTGCTAATCGGTAAAGCAGGTGTACTCCAGCAATTAGTAGTGAACTTCACGAGCACGACATACTGGGGATACGCAGACTTCGTAATTATATCTTCTAGGTGTAAATTTTCTGCGGAAATACCGTTTGCTCAGAAAAATTCTACGTGTCACATTTCTCACATTAACCTGGAAGAAATTGCTGTTTCTGCTAGACATGGGAGTATTCAAAAAAGAAGGCAATAATTCTGCAACAAACAAAACTGGTGAAACTATTAAACAGCTACAGCTACAGCGATGTGGTTTCCGATGACTGAATTCCCCAACGGCTTATCATCACATAAATATGCAGATTCTTACAAACACAGACAGAAGCAAAGCAAGTACTGGAACAGATAAAGTTTGTTGAAATAATTCAAAAGTTACCGTGTTCATCTGTTTGTCAAGACGAAGGACGAAAGAATAAGTTTCTATTCATTTTAAGCTATTAAAAGAGGTATCCGCGAAAGACGCCTAACCGGTACCAAGGATGGATGACACTAGCCGTGGTTGCCTTATTCTTTACCATTAATTGGTTACCAATGAGCTTGTAAGGCAGTGTTTCTCAAACTTTTTTGTACACCGCACACTTTATGAATATAAATATTTGTGCGGCACGCCAGTTTTTTATATGTTTAAAAACATTGATTCATAGTTCGAAAACTATACAATACATATACTATATCATATCTATAAATACAGTGGGCCAATAAACTGGTTGCATTTTGTATTTTATTATAAAAATTATAAATTTTGATATTGAAAATTTACCAACACCGTCAAAGCAATATTCAAGTATCAGCAGAACCAATACGAAAAAATATTTAAAAGAATAAATAAAATGTTTTAAAAGACAAAGAAAACCATTGTTAACAAAATCACAGATTATCTGTATCTGAAAATACATTTATGTATGATAAAGCGGCTTGCCACACATCAAAATAAACTAAAAAATGGTTAAAAACTAATAATTTAAAATTCAAGAAGAATAGTACAATATACCAAAATCATTTATTTATGTATATATTAAATTAAATTATAACTGAAAGTAGAAATTGTAAAAAAAAAAACATAACTTTTAATTTTACAATGTTATAAATAATTAATTGCAAACAAAATTGCAACCCAATGAAATAGCTTCAATGCGAGATATGTGATTGATGTTTAGTGCAAATGTCGGCAATCCTTGGCCTCACTGTCGATAAACAAACTCGCAATTGCTGTTCTACTGACAAAAGCTTTTCGCTCTTTTTTTTGTTTTATTTCAGTCATCGCCGGAAACCCCAACTCATACAAATATGACGTAGAAAACGGAAGTAGTACTTCAATCGCTCTTAGAAAAATATTAGGATAGTCTTCCTTCATACTTATTCAAAATCGTGCAGTCAGATTTGTTAAATCGAATTTGTAGATTTCTATCATTTTTTATTTCAATTAATTCTTCTTGCTCTTTTAAATTTAATTCATTTCCAGGTGAAGTGACAAATGGGTCTCTTATCCAATAAAATCATTTCACATCAATTGACGGGAAGTAATGAACTATTTGTTCATTTAATTTCTGTATAGTCTCAGAAACTTATTTAATTAGTCCTGGATTTTGTTTATTAAAAAGTGTTACATTTAAAAGTTGAAACATCTCAAGATTATTTTCGCCAATATAACGAAGCCAAAGATTTAACTTATCTTTGAATGCTACCATTTTATCCTGACTTAAAAGGATGTTTTCTTCTTTACCTTACAAGCTGATATTTAATTTATTAAGATGGTCAAACAAATCGGACAGAAATGCTACTTTAGCAGTCCAACTATCATCGCTGAAATAATTAACATATTCCGATTTTTCCAAAGTAAAATACATTAAAAATTCCTCTCGGAGCTCATATACACGTGCAAGAACACGACCTTTCGATAACCATCGCACCTCTGTGTGAAAAATTAAAATCTTATGTTGGGATTGCATCGTTTCGCACAATTTTCGAAATATTCGGCTCTGTTGCGGTTTAGACTTTACCACTTTTGGATTTTCTTTCTTCACTCGTGCGCAGAAACCTTTTATAGAACCAACCATTAATGGTGCTCCATCGGTGCACACTCCTACACATGATTTCCAACTAATACCGCATTTAGTAATATATTCGTCATTTCCGGTAGTTGATTCAGTCAGTTTCTTGCAGCATAAAAATTGATTAACAATGTCTTCTTTATGAATATATCTTATGAATGCTAAAATTTATGCCTTTCCACTTATATCGGTTGATTCATCAACCTGAAGAGAAAACTGCGTTTTGTCTGATTCAAACTCTTTTATTATTTGTTCTTCGATATCTTCGGACATGTCATTTATTCTTTGGCTTATGGTATTATTGGAGAGATGAACTTTCATAATTTCCTTTTCTGCATTTTCGCCAAGCATGATTTTTACTATTTTACGGCAGGCAGATAAATGTGACTTCATTTTTTGCGCAAGCAGCTCAGTTACAGCATAACTTGCTTCTTGAGCTTTATCAGACATGTTCATTGATTTATAAAACATTTTCTTTTGGCTGTTTATTAAACTTTCAAGATTTTTAAAATAACCAACAGATTTTTGTGATAAATGTTTATGTTTGGTCATAAAATGTCTTTTAAGTTTACTTGGAACCATTGATTCCGAACTTCTCATTACAAACAAGACATAGTGGTATTGGACTATTTTCGTCTCCGATCCAAGAAAATTCGATTGCCAAATATTTCTCGTTATATTTCCTGTTAATATTGTTCTTAGCTTTTTTCGACGTACTTTTGACGTAAAGTCTATTTTGAGAGGTGCTGGGTTCGTTCTCTGACCAATTTCGGCTACCAATCCTGGTGGATTTCGGTTATGTATTGATGTTTCACATTGATCATAGTAAATTGATTTTCGTTTCTTAATTAAAAATTTGTCCATATGCCTTTTACCCAGAAAAAATAGTTAAATTAAAATTAATGACAAAAAATACCAATTACGCAAGCAGAAAATAATAGTGCGCGGGTATGATTTGCATAAAATAAGGCATTTTAAGATAGCACATACAGCACTTGCTTGCCAAATACACAATCAGTGTTTGGCAATTTAAGTGCAATGGCAATTATAAAAATCATATGGTAAATAAACAGGGAATAGCTAAACCGCGATCCAGTAATTTAACATTGAACTTGCTATAACTTATAACCCTAATATTAGAATTAGATCATACTTACAGATTTTTAAATAAATTTTAAATATGATTATATATAAAGGACAGCTACTGTTTCCTCTATGTTTGTTATCGAACTAACTATGGACAGCTTTACCAGATGGAGAAAATTTTTTGTACCAACTTTAACAAAAAATAGAACCAGATTTTAAACTAAAGTACCAACTTTAAAAAAGCGGAAAATTTGAAATATGTGCAAATAGATGATTCAAGTTACTTCTTTTGATTTCAATTTTCATGTTCAATAAACTTCCTCTTTCGGTTGTGCGATTATGCTAGAAATCTAATCAGCTTTTTGTACATTCAATAAACTTTTAAATTTCATTGTCTTATACACATCCCCGCCCAACATTCATAATAGTCTGTATTACGTAAAATGGTACACATTGTATCAACGTATAGTAAAATTAACCCGAACTAGTACTGAGCCCAAATCAATAAAATTATTTTTCAGTGTTACACACAAATGAGTAAAAGAATACGTAGTTGCAGCCAGGGTTGGAATGTTTAAAACAATTATGTTTAAAACATGTTTTAAACATAGACCATTGTTTAAAACACTAGTTTTAAACATATTTTAAACATTTGTTTTAAAATATAGTTTGTTTTTTTCATGTTTAAAACAGATTTTTAGGTATTAATTAAACTACAAATTTTCACTTTAAATTAGGAAAAAAATTATTCTAAATTTTTATGAAAGAATATAATATGAAAGGATTTATCCCCAAAGGGTTGGAATGATGACTTCAACTTCAGATGTAAAGAAGTTTATTCAAAGTTCATGTAAAAACTTATGCCGACGTTTCGACCTTGAGGTATGAGGTCATTATCAAGGCTACAACATTTGAATAACAACACATGTTAGATATAACAATTCAAAAAATACAATAAAAGCATAGCGAGCTTAAAATTACCTTATAGGAAGAAGCGAAGAACAATATTACCACGTGGATTTTACATGGAAGTAGACACACAAAATTGTGAACAAAACATGTTCAATACAATTGAACAGTGTAAGAAAAACGTATGAATGTAAATTTAAAGTAATAATAACAATAAAAACCTGACCATGGCCGTCAGAGAAAAACGCAGAAAAACAAGACAGACCACATGGTTGTCTTGTCAAGTCAAAACTTAAAATGGACGTCAGAACCAACGTACAAGAACCCTAGCGGCATTCTGTTCTCAATCATTATCAGGTTCGACACAATACTCTTGAGACAAAAAATGGCTGCAAAAATCCAAGAACTGAAAAGCACTTTGGAAAAGACACTACGTGATGAAACCAAACCCTGGACAAAGACATTATTATTAATTGAAGAAAAGACAGGAGTTGACAGGTTATATGTTTTCTTGGGTTTCATTGCTTTTACCGGTATTTATTTAATATTCGGCTATGGCGCACAACTTGTATGCAATACCATTGGATTCTTATATCCAGCGTACACATCGATGAAAGCCATTGAAAGCCCACAAAAAGATGATGATACAAAATGGTTAACTTATTGGGTCGTATTTGCTCTCTTCTCTGTCGTTGAATTCTTCGCAGATATGGTTGCCGGTTGGTTCCCATTGTACTGGTTACTAAAGTGCTTGCTCATGGTGTGGCTGATGATGCCAACTGATTTCAACGGCTCTCTTGTCTTGTACAATCGTATCATCCGACCATATTTCTTAAAACATCACGGAACAATAGACAGCGGTCTTCAAAACTTGAAAGATTCTGCGACCAAAACAGTATAAAATCTCTGTTATTATCAGTTTAGCGGACAGGGTTATCAAACTGTCGGACCCGTCTTTTCATAAAAAGAATTTTCAATTTGTTATTGATACTCTCAAATCGAATGGTTATCCTGAATCACTCATCATTAGCGTTATTAATAATAGAAAGAATAAACTAACTCTACCTTCTCAGCCTGATACCAATAATAACTCTGTTGCCATCACTGACTTAGTTCCATCTGATAACAATTCTGTATTAACACCTAATCTGGAAATTCCTCCTTACATAGTTATTCCGTTTCATCATAATCTCAGCCGTTCTTTAATTAACTTGTTCAAAGACATTCCCACTAAATTGATTTTCATTAGCACCAATTCTCTACATAGTTTATTTTCTCATTTAAAGTCACCAGTCCCTAAAAACAAAAAAAGTAATGTAGTTTACCAGATTAACTGTAATAATTGTCCGGCCACTTATATTGGTGAAACACGGCAGTACCTTGAAACCCGTATTTATCATCATAAATACCATTTAAAAAATAAGAACTCTTCTCATAGTGCTATTGTTGAACATGCTGGTAGTTCTGGTCACAATATAGATTTCATCAATGTTAATATTTTGCATACTGAACAGAATAATTTTAAACGTTTGTTTTTGGAAAGTTGTTATATTCAGTCTACTAAGAACTCTGTGAATCATAAAACGGATTTTTTACAAAGTGTTTCATGTTACGCGCCCTTATTAAACAAGTTATGATGTTAGTGTTCTCCGCTAGGGTTCTTGTACGTTGGTTCTGACGTCCATTTTAAGTTTTGACTTGACAAGACAACCATGTGGTCTGTCTTGTTTTTCTGCGTTTTTCTCTGACGGCCATGGTCAGGTTTTTATTGTTATTATTACTTTAAATTTACATTCATACGTTTTTCTTACACTGTTCAATTGTATTGAACATGTTTTGTTCACAATTTTGTGTGTCTACTTCCATGTAAAATCCACGTGGTAATATTGTTCTTCGCTTCTTCCTATAAGGTAATTTTAAGCTCGCTATGCTTTTATTGTATTTTTTGAATTGTTATATCTAACATGTGTTGTTATTCAAATGTTGTAGCCTTGATAATGACCTCATACCTCAAGGTCGAAACGTCGGCATAAGTTTTTACATGAACTTTGAATAAACTTCTTTACATCTGAAGTTGAAGTCATCATTCCAACCCTTTGGGGATAAATCCTTTCATATTATATTTCGACTTAAATAAATCTATTATGAATGAAAGAATATACAAAAATAAATATACATTAACAAACGAAGTTGATAGATGGCAGGGCGTGCACCAATGTTTTTGTGTTTAAAACATGTTTTAAACTTGTTTTAAACATGTTTTATTGAAATTTGTTTAAAACATGTTTAAAACATTAAAAATATGATTGAAATAAAAAAAAACATGTTTTTTTTTTTAAACATGTTTTTTACCAACCCTGGTTGCAGCACACCAGTGTGCCGTGGCACACTGTTTGGGAAACACTGTTATAAGCTTTGAAAGAACAAGGAAGTTATATCGGACGTGGAAAGGGCCGTACTTCATGCGTCATATAAAATGTAATTACAGATGTAGTAGAGATTTCCAGTAGAGAAAAAGTACCGCCCAATGTACACTAGACACAACAGAACGGAATACGTACAAACATGTTCAATAGAAGAAATGCATGTTGCAAATCAATATAACAGAAAATGTTAGTGTTTTATGATCGCACTCAAGAATGCTCGACCATTCGCTGTGTAAGTAAATCTTAAAGACTACCATAACAAAATTTGATGCTTACTTCACATTTCATAATTTGTGATGAGTATTTGTTTTACGTTTAGATTTATACATGTTCAGTGTTAATATATTATTGTGGGTCAAACATGCTTTGGATCACTCAAAAAAGCAACACATTTTTGAATTTTCATATCTCTCGAAATACTGAGTCGATATTTTGACCTCATTGAGTATTATATTATATTATTTCTTTATTTAAGTAACAAGTGCTAATAATATATTCAAAAACAAAATATAACATTGTTTACAAAAAGAAATACAAAATATAAAAAATCGGATTATATACACTATAATAACACCTAACGAAAGCCACGAACGTGATACAATGAAAAGTAAAACAATATTACTACTTATTTACAAAATAACAAAGAATATACTAGCTATGTAACATTTAGGTGCAGAAGCATATTTTGCTTTAATTTGCTATTAATTTTTTTTTTCTGCAGTTTTTTTTATCTCACTGGGTAATAATGGCTCCAGAATACTTCCCTGTGGGACACCATGATCACAACGTATGGTGTCTGCCAAATATTTAAATATTTTGTTCTCTATTTCCGATCGTTTAGGTATGATCTGAACCATTATAACACTACTGCATCCGAACCCATGTTACGTAGTTAATTTACTAATTTATTTCTGTCTACTGTTTCAAAAGCTCTTTTCAAATATAAAAAAGTTGCACATATACTGTTTCCTCCATTTAAAGCTTCTTTTAAGTTTTTTTTTTTTTAAATTAATTGAATTGTACATTCACTGGAATACTTTTCACGGAACCCTGATTGCCAATGAGATAGAATAGTATTGTCATTCACATTATGTTTTAATTTGCTTATAAACTACTAACTTTAGAATTTTCTCAATAGCTACTAACATATTAATAGGTCTGTGGTCCTCAACCTTACAGGTGCCACTCACTTTTGATATTAGTATAATCATTGACTCCTTTAATTTTTCAGGAAAAGTACCATATTTTAAAGACATATTTATTAAGTTTAATATTGCAGAAACCAACAACATCGAAAACTTTTCTTAACAAATTTCGACATTTTTATACGTTATGTTTTTAATTCTAGTACACTATTTTTTCTTAAAATATTTTTCAATGTAATTCACATTTTGCTTTGGTTTCCTTTTAAATGGTATATTTTGTTTTCGTAATACTTATATTTACACTATTTTTCGCAAAGAGGAATTTATTGCGCAATAATTTATAGTTGCTCCAATTTTGCGTTGATGAACTTAATTTAAATATTTTGTAACTTCTCTTTTTTCAAACATAAAATTTTACCACAGTTTTACATTCACACAGTTCAATCACAGTTTTTCATTCATTTATATCACTCAACTCATACGAGTAGTCAATTCTTGGCATATAGTGATTATTCTGATCTTCTTCTACATGCTTTCTACCTTCATGTAAATTACGCATATGCTATGATCTGAAATTTTTGGTTCATCTAAAACTTCGATTTCAATGTATAGGTCATTTGATAAGACGAGGTCAATAAGTGACTGAGTAAAATTTGTCACTCTCGTAGGTACCGTTATCAGCTGTTTCATTCCCCATACTTACTAATTCCTTTAGTGGACGAAAAACTGAAACGCTTGAGTAAAGTCCTGAAAGTATTGGAAGATGAAGGACTCACATTGAAACTAGAGAAATACACATTTCTACAAACATCGTTACTTCTTTAGGATTTCAAATTGAACACAATAGTGTACGTCCAGCAGAATTGAATGTTAAAGCACTGTTTAATTTCCCTATACCAAATTCTGTTCACCAACATCGACAGTTCCTAGAACTCGCATCTTATTTTCGACAATTCGTGAAGAATTTTATGTCTATTGCTAGACCTCTAACTCGGTTGTTGAGTAAAATAAACCCCTGGAACTGGGGCATCATCAGACCGCATTCAATGAACTAAAGAAACCATTGGTTGAACATCTTGAACTTGAATATCTTGCAATATTTAATTTAAAAGCAAGGACTGAAGCACATACAGACGCTAGTTGACGGATGAGCCCATTAAAGTGGGAAAATAAGTGAAAATTACTGGTTCTCACGAATGAAGTCATACCTTGAAATAAACATTTCCTACTGCATTCCATGCCTTTTTAATCAGAATAAACCAGGGAACACCCCAGCATTCTTATCACCCGATCAAGAAACATCCTATACCGTTTCATACCTTATATTTGAAACATGTGGGTCCGTTTGTAAGAAGCAGAAAAGTGAATATCGGCATATTGGTAACCGTAGAAGCATTAAAAAAAATACCTTCTTAAAACACGTGATAAGCACAAGATCAAAGCTAGTAATCAATCTGCTGTAGGATATTGCCAATATGTACGGTTTACCTTCTCGAATAGTCACCGATCATATTAACAATTTTAGCAACTACAACTAAGGAAGAGACGAGTAAAATACCGAATTAAAAAAAAAATACAGGTCGGCATGAACAATACCATCAATAAATCAAGAGGAAAATCACCAACGAAACAGCGCAGATGGAAAACTTACAGCAGAAATACAAGTACTGCAAGAAACATTACAGGATATTCATGGAATAAGCAAAGAGGCAGTGAATAAAATTGCAGCTGCTCAAACTGAACAAACAAAAATATTTTATGATCACAAACGTTCAACCCCTCATAAATACGAAGTTGGTGATCTTGTAATAATACAAAAGGCACAACCATCAGAATGGATCAGCCGAAAAATGCGACCAAAATAAAGTGGACCGTTTCAGATACAAATGGTACTACCGAATGAGTGGTATAAAGTAACTGACATGCCAAAGTCGCATCGGAGTCAACAACTAAATAAAACAATATAGTAGCGGTTGACAAAATAAATTAAATATTAAAACCATCGTGCGCCATCTCAAATGACACCGCTGCAGACACCTGGGACGAGGAATATTATGATAACGTACCTGATGAATTCCTCGAGTCCGAATAATATGGTAGGATGGCTGAATGTAAGGAATTATTGTAAAGTATGGGTTAAATTAAAAAAAAAGTAGGGGACATAACTAACGATTGTTTTGAGTGCATGACTTCGATAATCATAGGATGTAGGTAGCAACCAGTAGGTCGGCAGCTCTCAAAGAGAGAGCATTTGCTGGTGTGTATAGGGTTATATTTTATTGCAGGTAATTGTCCACTCACGAAGTATGATTTGGCATACAACATTTTGTTCTAGTATAAAAATAGGCAGTTAGTTCTGTGTGTTGTTTTACATGACTGGAGTATGTGGTAGCGGTAGAATACATTTTGTCATTATTGAGTTCCTGTTGGTGAAATCCAGTACAGGAGACGTTCTGTACTAGAGGTGATAGGGATAAGGTAGGGATCTAACCAGTTCCTGTATCGTGGTCAAAGGTCGCTACAGTTGTAGTACCATCTTGGGAGAGGGGTGACGTCTCTCTGGCTGATGGGTACTCCCAGCCTAAAAATAACGTCATGCACGGACAGTGGTCTATAGTATGACCGACCAGTTAAGGATTAGACCGGTGAGCCACTGTACTTCGGCCATCGGAGTGAGACGCAGGAGATATTCAGCAACGGCGTAAGGTGGTTGTGTAATCAGAGGAACATTGAGATATTGCAGAACGAAGGTGCTCAATCGAGTAAATTAATGAAAAAAAAATTGTGTTCTCTAACACTTGTGACCTTAATGGAGCTTAAAATGATTACTAATTTTAGATGTTGTTTAAATACTCAATTTATACGTATTTTTATTCCTAATAACACGTGTTATTACATTATTTGACTTAAGAATAGCTTACAATATTTTTATTCGTGTAAAAAATATGCAAAAACTATGTAAAACAAAGAATATCTAGAATACGAAATAAATTTCAGTCAATAGAAAAAGATGTGATACTTAAACTTTTCAAATATTTGTAGAAAAATAATTTTTCAAAACTCTAAAATTTAATATAGCAGTTTTTTATACAAACAGTTTTGGGCCACTAGTTTGAATTGATTTTAATATTGTATTTAATTTTTAATCTACAAGTAACAAGTTATACAATACTTAATTTAATTTAATTATTATTAGATCACATTACCTTTAACATTGTACTACTCGCTCACTTTCAGATACTAGGTCAAAGTGTTGTAACTGATATTATTGTTACGATTATTATCAAGTTCAAATTTCAATATTCTCTAATATTTTTCAAAATATTCTTGTACTTTTTGAGTGCAATTTTCAAGAGATTTTGTTTATGTTTGTTTGAACTAGAATTTTGTTTTTTTTTGCTTGAAAATGACCAAAAATCATATGGTCGAAACGTCGTGTATCTGTTATCATCTTGAACTCTAGTCATTTATTCCAATCATTTTGGATTCAATATTTTTCCTTCTCTTTTATTATTTTACATATATGTACATACATAATTTTGTTGATTTAGGTTCCTAGAATAAAAGTTGTTTCTCAAAATATCTAAGTGAGACCAGAACCCCGAAAATGTAAAAACCCCTAAAGAGTGAACAGGCTTGGCCGGAATTAGTTCACTAAATCGCGACTCTACTGTATTTCTGTAAATGAGGTATTGTATTCATGACCATTTTTTTTCTAAAAATACACTGAACGTATTGTATTGAAATGTCTTAAACAAATTTAAGAAAAAACATCTGTATTCAAAATAATGCCTAAGAACTTTAATTAATTTGATTTATGAATATTTCGTTGTGTAATTATATAATTAATAAAATAACTTTGTTTTTATACGTCCGGGAGTAGAAGTCGGTTTCTATGACGTCAAATGCGGGACAGAAATGAAGCATTTACTCCCTAGGGACGAAAACACTTTTCGTAAGGGAGTTTTTATTATAACAAAGGTTTTTGTAAATAAATGTCTGTTGTCATGGTAAGCGTTGCATGGAAACATTTCCAAAGGCTTCTAAATATTGCAGTTTCGCTCCGATTTATTATAATTCATTATTTATGAAATTAAGTGTTTCTACTCTCGAACGTGGAAAAAATAGTATATACACCTCGGGAGAGACCACCATTTTTCCCTCGATGTATTTGTAGCCCTCTGGCTTCGCCCTCGGGCTTCAAACTACACCTCAGGAAAAATAAGTGGTTTCTCTCCCTTGGTGTATAATGTTCTATTATTCATTCTAAAGATATTTTAAATCAGGTAGTACTCAAAAATGTACTCTTTGGAAAACTACCTTTTTACACGTCCGGGAGAAGAAGTCGGTTTCTATGGCGTCAAACGCGGGACAGAAGTGAAGCATTTACTCCCTAGTGATGAAAACACTTTCCGTGAGGGAGATTTTATTATAACAAAGGTTTTTATAAATAAATGTCTATTGTCATGGTACGCGTTGCATGGAAACATTTCCAAAGCTTCTACATATTGCAATTTTGCTTCGATTTATTATAATTCATTATTTATGATATTAAGTGTTTCTACTCCCGAACGTGGAAAAAATAGTATGTACACCTCGGGAGGGACCACCATTTTTCCTTCGATGTATTTGTAGCCCTCTAGCTTCGCCCTCGGGCTTCAAATTACACCTCAGGAAAAATAAGAGGTTTCTCTGCCTTGGTGTATAATGTACTATGTATTAATTTTGTGAATTTTTGTTAAGTATTTATATACCGTTAAAGTAAGTACCTGAGGTTCTGAAACACGCTGTATATGTATCTACCGGAACTGAACGAAGTATTATCAATTAGAGTCTGTGTCTCTTTATCTTATTAGACTAAATATCTGCTATTAGGTATTATTTTTCAGTGGAGAGTACAAATATAACAATGAAGATGTTACCAACACCATACTTTGTAATTGTTCTCTTCAGCCTGATTCTTGATAAATTCGCAGAGCAATAATATTTACATTCTTTCACAGGTAGTTTCATTTATCTTATTGCACTGACTAGATCTTGTGTCCCAAAGACCTATCCAATTTACAATTTCATAATTCTAATGAGTGTCACTCGCAGAAAAATATATAAAAATGGAATAACAAAGGTTTTTGTTTTCGATACAATCTACTATAACCTTGAATTCCACATTACAGAAATATTTTGAATTAAAACGTAGACTATTCATATCATTTTTCTGGAAACATAAGTGGATCCTTTCTTTAAATACACTATAAAATAGTCTGGATTGGATTACTAGCTATAGAAGAGTTGAAAATGTAAACACAGACTGTTGGAATAAGGGGAAGAAATGTGCTGGTTAATAAAATCAATAGCTATTTAACAGACACGGATGTGTTCAATTGAATTACGTGGAATTGAATTGACGTTGATGGGTTATCCGAAACAGGGTTGGCTCTAGGCGATAGTGGAAAGTGTGACAATAGTCTGTGCACCATACCTCTGTTCCCACCCATCCCTTCCGACGGCACTGGCCGAGTAAAGGAAGAGTTATAGTTCAATATACATGTGCGGGTGTGCGGCACAAGTGCCTTGCAACTTTAATAATTTCATCGCATGAATCATTTTTATGAAAGGAAAATCCTGTTTCATTATTTTGTTTTTGGAATCGGAATTCGTCGTAAATCTTCGAAGTTTCAGCTACAGAAAGCCAGTAACGAGGCCACTGACAGAGTGAGTGAGTACGAATGATTCTATGCTCTGTACGGTAGAAGTGACAAAGACTACGAAAGGACAGTGAATTTCGACTACAGATACACAGTAACTGATAGCACTAGTATTACTTTTATATGTATTGTGATGCGTCTTTGGATGTGTGGGTGCGTTTTTGGGGAATAAGCCAAATTACGAAATTATTGAGACAAATTACTGCACCAGTGCTGACGATTAGCCAAATTCAATTCTTACATTTCCCTTACTGCACTACGCCCCTTTGGATACGACGGCCAGTGCCGAGTGATAAAAAAAAGCAAAATATAAATCTTAGAACAATCCGACATAAGACTGAACTAGAATGCAAATAGCAAAACAACTTAGGTATTATATCATCGGATAAACTTTGTAAACTTTTTAAAAATCGACATGTTTCGTACACCATTATGATATCTTCAAAAAATAATTATAAATTAATGAACAAACCAGCACCTTCCAAAATTAAATTAAAAATTTAGACAGTTAAAAAGAATAGAAAATTTTAAATCTGGGAGTTCAATAATAAAAAAAAATTTGGTTTTATGTTTTAGTTTAGTTGTCCAGTAGTGTTTCCATCGTTAATAGCAATGGCGGGTAAAAAAAGGACGCAATTTCGCATTTTGTAGAAAATTCTTTGAAGAAGGAAGAAAAGAAACGCAGTCGAGCGATCTGCAAAAAATGAATTTAAAAATTCAAGGTATTGCCGATCATTTGAAAAAACCTTATACAAAATATAATGTTAACATTGCTTCTACATCAAGTAATATTGAATTGGATGCTTTTAATAATTTTTGTGATATCAATACATTGAAAGATAATAAATTATACATTACAGTTCTATCTTATATATTGATATCTTTAATTACAGAATTAATGGATGTGTCTGTTTCCTGAGCTTAATCGACAATGAATAGGAATACTAGCAACATACCAGTTCGGGCAACATAAAACGTATCTGATTCGACTTCTTTAACTGTTAGAAATATACCAGGTAAAAGACCGAAACATGGCACAGTATCCAATTTTGTAATAAAAATTTCAAAAGCTGCAAAACATGAAATAGATAAACAAATTGCCCGGTCAATATTTACTGCAAATTCAAGTTTTAGATGCATTGAGCATTCACATGAAAAAAAGGCTATTAAAATTCTGTGTCCTGGATATTCACTCCAATCAGATTTACAAACACAACAAATTTGTTGAATGAAATTTATAATAAAGAGACAGAAAACGTTTGTCAGAATTTTCAGGAAACTGAGTCTGTATGTCAATTGATGGGTGGTTAAATGTTCATAATGAGCCACTCATATGCAACAGCGTTTTCTGAAAAATGCGTAGTGTATTTATTGTAGACCAAGACAAGGAGAACATTTGACGAACATTGTAAAACAATTAACTGAAATGTATTAAAATTTAATTATTTTTGTTTTAAATATTTTTAAGACAGAATAACATGTGATCATATTTTTAAATGTTTGAACTTTTCACAATAAGTCTGTTTTTGTTTGACAATGACTCTTTTTCTATTGTTAAGTTTGGTGTTATGTCTTGAGAATGATCTCCATCCTTAAGGTCAAAACGTCGAATTATTATTACATTGTAATTTAATGACTTGAAAGGCATATTTTAATTTTGTTTACGTAATAAACAAGCAATTTCAAAAGAATTGCAGTTTATACCAGGACGGCATTTATAGTTTATTGTAGAATGCGAACCACATTCCTGTTATGACAATGCCTTAGGTGAGAATCGAGTCGACCGTTTGCTTAAATAATATAAAATTCATTGTAATATCCTTCCCAGGCAACATAGTCTCAACTTTATAACAGCGCATGAAATGACAACTTTCCTTAGGAAGATGAAAATCATCACCTTGTCGATTAAAAATGTACCAAAGGTCGTAATAAAAATAAACAATATCAATATTGACATCTCAGATATACACACACAGAAATTCGTTTACAACTGTATATTTAAATTATTTAAAATACATAACTTGTGCTTTTACAAAGTCTATCAAAGGTTCCGTATTGAGAGTAAATAGCGTTATTATTATTATTTAATTCTGAAAAGGGTAAATGTTTTTATTTTCTGCTATAAAGACGGCTAATTAGAGAAAAAGAAAAATAGATAAATAGCCAAAATTTTTGGAGGATACGCGACAAGAAGGTACAAAAAACGGAGGAACAGAAATTTTGTAAAATAATTAGAATTAATAATTTGGGCATCGTGCCCAAGGAAAGAGTCTAGTAATACATATAGTATAATTAAAAAGAATGTCATTTTAATTTTTATCTTATTGTTACACATCAATAAATAACATTTTCCAGAACTAGAAAAATTTCTCACATCAACATAGTGGCCAAATAAATACCGGATCGATTATGGCAACTTATAAATCTAGAACTAGCATACTAATTTTTTTCTACCAACAAAGGTTGAAGTTTAATTGTCTCCAAAACGTATATCTTACATAGAACTTTTATAAAGAGTAAAAAAAAAAAAAAAGAATTTGCCACCTTGTTTGTTGGGCGCCACCGACCGTGATACGCCTTGTTGCGACATTGGCTCACCTTCAACTCAAATTCGACCAGTGATGCTAAATCGTACAATTGCTTACTGTAGAACGTGGAATGTAGCAGACAGTCCAGTGGCACAGTTTGGTGGGAGGCAAAGGGGGCTATCATGCGCCACTCACAGAGGGGCGCCAAACTGTCCTCTAGACAAACAAAACACTACTTTTTTTCAAAGTTGACCCAAAATTTCTTACGGGAAAGGGGCGCCAAAAAGGTAACTTAGCCCAGGCGCCAATTATGCTCGTTACGCCACTGGACGAGTCACTAACACAGACAAAACAAACAATGGGCTGTAAGGGAAATCAGTCTGAAAGCGTCTGCCTCTCTAATATACGCGGCACAACATTAAATTATTAAACTGAACTACAATATATTAAATGATTTACAAAAATGAGCGGCTTTCACTCCAACAAATGTCCGCATAAATAATAGGAGAGCATGTATGACAAGGTGTATGGATATTAACGAGGCGAGACAGTTATGATAGGAGTATTTGGCGAGCAATTGTTAGAAAATAAGGAATGAAAGACAGTTTTCTATATAATATATAATATTAAATTTTTTGAGTGATAGTAGTCAATAAAGGGCCTGCTACCCCAGTAATGGGAAAGGTGTGATGTTATGTATGTATGTAATTACACTCATCTTTATTAAAATATTCTAATTTGCCCCGTTCGTGTTCTGATGAGGAAGCCGCTTAACATGAAGCAGCAAATTTATGAGAAATAAATGTGTATGTATTCGTTTTACAAATAGGGACTTCCGCGAACAGTTAAAAGCTCAATACGAAAAAATGCTGTTTGAGGTAAGGGCGTGTTTTTATGTAAGTGAGTGTTCCTATTAACCAGCTCTTTTCTCATATCATAAATTTTTGCACCAAAAAGTGTTTCATCTTTTGGCAGAAAACACAACAGAACTCTGTTTTTATGCGTGATTGATCTTCGGCTCTCACTATCAATTAATTTAGATTACATTGAAACGCAACAACGAATCGTGACAAGCGAAAAGTGATTCACCGAATAAAATAAAACGAAACCAAAAAGAACCAAGTACGCACAAAAAGTTTGCTCCACAAACAGGGATTTTCCTTAAAAATTCTACTTATAGAATGCGCGTGCTAATTATTTTTTTCGGGTCATGGAGAAATTAGAGTTACAGAAGTTCGAGTTGTAAAAGAAAAATTGCATGTAATTTGCTCCCTAAATGCTGTTGCCACTCAATTCAATTCGACTTATAGAAATTTCTAGTTATGGAAGTTCGAATTATAGGAATTCGACTGTATTTAAATAAGGATTGACGACTATTCCTAGATCGTTGCAAACTGCCCTATTAATTCTTTTTTACTAAAATCAACAATGATATTTGTGTTGGACGAGCACTGCCTTCAGTAATTTAAAATTAATAAAAGTGTCAAGTGAAACTATCCAATTAGTTATTTAACGTAAGCATTGTTAAGAAAGTCTATAGAAATGAGATAACTTTGCTGAATGATTCAATTTCATTTTGCTAAAGACTAGATTTACATAATTCAAATCTGACCATAGGAACAACGATGTATTAGCGCAATGGACTTGAAGTAAAAATTGTATTCTGCAAGACGTGTATAGGGATTCCATCAGAAAAATTCAAGCTAAAGGTGAGATTTTTATCGGGCAATCTGTTAAAAAAATTCAAAGTTCAGATTTTATTTATGTGAATATGAATATGTATTTCGTGACAAAAAATGTTCTGTAGCGAAGCAAATAAGCATTTTTAGTAGTTTTATTGCAATTGTATTAAATTGTCTAGAAAATATATTAGATACACGGACATGACTTCAGTTGGTTGCAGCAGTATTCTACGGACACATTCTTGCACAACATATTAACAGTTCTAACAGCACATATGTGCGTGCATGTGTGTGAAAATGTGAGGAAAATTTTTATTTTATTCGAGTCGTGAATCTCAGCTCGAATTGTATCCGGTGGTCACGTCGGACTCAATAGCTCTTCATTTGGTGGGCTTGGCGTACGATAGTGGACAGTTTGACCTCCAGTAGACCAGAGAAAGAGAACGGGGACTGAGTGCGAGGAAAATAACTTTAACCGGTACACACACACATGCAGACATGAATGCACTGCGGAACACCGAATAGTATATAAAATGTAGCATCTAGAGGAAGACAGAGAGCGACAGATTGTGCTTAACACGTCACATACATACATACATGTTGTGGTAAGCTCTATAAGAGACAGATGCAGAGAATCAGAAAATTCCTTCGTTTATCCCATTGAACTAATAACAACACATAATTCTGAAACCGCAAATCATCACGTATGTTCATTCTGTTCAGTTAACGTATGTCTCTGTTTCTATGTTTCTCTGTATATCTCACTTCATATATCAGTTCAGTTATCAATTACAAGTATAAAAGGTCTAAATTGAACAACTGTACATCGGTGTAGGGATATTTATAATTTTTTTTCTAATTTATATGTCATTCGTTACAATTTCAATTAGTGCATTGATTTAAACAACTATACCTACATATATGAACATTGAAAAGTACCAGCGGTTATTACTGAACATAGCTTATTAATGATATTTCACGTTCGTGATAGTTTTGTAATTAATTTAATGTTCCGTAATTAAATAAACGTAACGAATATTGAATAATAACTATCGAATAATACATGTATAATATATTATAATAACATATTTGATGCATTCAGTTGCCGTTGGGTTATTATAATTATAACTACATGTTTTTATTTACATGAAATATATTATATTCTGTGAATATAAATATTACTACTGAACAAGACTGCGTACACATACAACGAAGTTGTCTATTGTATATTGTTATATTCATATAGGTATATGCAGTGGCGCCTCGTGATCATATAAACAGGTGAGACGAGATTAATGGAATATAAAATTGATATATTCATAATTTATTAACTTCATTCATTATTAGGTAAATTATAACAAATCGTGGAAATATTACAATATGTAAAAACATCCGATCATCACAGTACACTGGGTAAGGTCAACATTCAATGCAACTTTTTCTTTTTTGTCAATATATTATTGATATTGTATTGTGTGTTTGTGTTTGAAGGACTTTGTATAATATGATAATTTATATTGAATAACTATAAAAATACCAGTTTTTAGAAGCTCTGAAGATGGTATCAATTATACCGAAACGTTAGCTTAACGTCTGAAAATGTTTTATTTCTGACTTTCCTGTCCAAATTCCGACTATTGCATCTTTCATACATTGACGTTGGTCACGATTAATAAAATCAATATATACAGTATAAAATTAATTATGCTCAGTTTAAATACAGGCGGGAGTTGGCCCCGATGGCCCTTAATAACGAGCCGCCTCTGAGTATATTTATTATTCCATCTATGGTTTGTACCTCATATAAACATTTGTTTTGGTTTCGATGAAATTATTTCAATAATAAAAGGGAAATTAATGATAATTAACATTAAATACAAAGATTCATAAGGTAATGTGAAACTTTGATGATGTTTGTATCAGTAACAATGCATCCATTCATTCGCAAAATTATCTTTATGATTACTATCATTATCTTGAGAATTTATATTATCATAAAACTTCTAATCTTTCTATACTTTTGTCTGAGTCAGGCACTATCTTATATACGCTTCGTACTCCGCAATACCATTTTAATGTGAGCTGACAACTCGTTATTTAATGAACTTTCAATTGCTAAATTGTACTTCTTCGGCTAGTTGGGATCTATAGTATAATAATGAAATAAATAACGCAATATATTTTCTCTTTTCGTATTGCTGAAGATCATTATAACGTAAATTAATAGTTACATTGTGGATCATAGTCAAGGAGCAGGCTAGTGGCAGGGGCTGACTGTTAACACAGTTTGAGGCAGGATCGAGCCTATATTTACCTGAGGCAGGAGAATGTTTCTTAGCTCCAATGTATATAGTTTTTTTCGGTTTTTTAACCAGACATCGGCAAACTTTTTTAGTTAACCGGACCGGGCTTTAGACCGCAACCCATAAAGACTATGCCTAAATCCGCCCCTGGCTACTAGCATGTGGTCAAGGGCGGAGTTATGAACGTGAAGAGAGATAGAAAATTAATAAAGAAATGATATTGCGTGGTACGCGTTTTAAGTGAATACAGAGAAATGAGAAGTTAGAACCAAAACGCGAAATGTACTAGCACGGAAAAATGTATATTATTAACTTAAATTATTAATCACAAAAAAGAGTTAAAATAAATGTGATTCTATTTTCTCGAATGTTATTCAATAAACTTAGTTTAGAATGAGAGTTAATGATATTAAAACTAACTATCAATTAAACACATTCTGTTTCAAGACAATCATATACCATTCGCTATCCTGCCGATACTAGGTAACCGTTCCCAAACAATGCGATTACCAGAGACATAGTGTCGGCGTTACAATTTATATAAAAAAAAACATAATGGCATTTACAAAACGCATATGCATGCGATACGCAGTACCTCTTCAAATAAACAAAAATATAGCTCAGAAACTACAGGTTTGACAATGTCGGTTGAATTATATGTTCGGTTATACGTGGAACAGCGAAACAAACAGACGTTGACACGGGGCCCTTGGCAGACAGGGTCTTCGGGGTAATGGTGCTCATCTGCAGTACTTTACGGGTACTCTGGCGGTGGTATGAACGACACAAAATTGTACTAACCAGCGGAAAACAGTTTCATAGGGCTGTGTTGTCCTTAAATATAACCGATACGTGAAATTGTCGTGAAAACCGCGCACTACTCAGTTGCGAACACTAAATATTCCCATATACATGGCTAAATTTGCTGCGTAAGCCGATAACAGAAGACTTTCCCCAAAAATAAACTCAAATCACTTTGTACCAAACTATATGATATTCTGTCGTACGCGGTCGTACCTCGCCGACTCACGATCACACACAGAATGCCATTATATCAGTTTTTCACAGTCCAATTAGTTACTAATTTTTCTGGTTGAAAATTGCAACGTTACAACATACGTATTCACGGCGTACAATTACTGGCGTCACAGTAACTTGGTTTGACTGCGTTGCTACTAATTCTACTTTGTGTGTCTTCATCAAGTTTAACCTAAATTACATCTTCTAAATTAGACGCAACCTTTTGTGATCCACTTACAAGGAGTGGCGTAGAATCCAGCTCTTACTGGTAATTATTCAAAAGGTGTCAACAAATGGGTACTACAAGGTGAACAAGGCCGGTTAATTAAATACCTAGTATTGAAGAGTTAGAAACAGTGCCAATTTGGGTCTATAAGAGAATATACTTATTTAAATGCATACATGTATCTGCATATTGCTTATTATTATTAGAATTTGATAATAATTTAATAACACTTAAAATACACATATAAATTAGCAATAATAAAATGATATATCCTTGATAACCATAAGAAATTTATAACGCTTTCAAACCAGCCCACCAAGTTGTAGCTCGAATTTTGAAAATGATCTGAAATATACTTTCTCGTGGTATAAAAAAACCTAATTTATAAACATTACATTAACTTATAATCTAATATTAAGCACTAGTTAGTATCTAACTTCGTATTCTACCATATTTGCGGATCGCACTATAAGCCTACGAATATTCTTAAAATTCTACGACAATGTTGTTACGTGACAGCTTTTACTAAGGAAATTACCCACATTTGTATTCATTTCGGCACAACGAACTTGCACGCGCGTTAGATGTGTGTGTTTGTTAAATTCTCAAGCTACAGCAAGGAAGTACTAATTGGACCTGAAGGTGTCTCTCTTTTTATTCACAAGTGGGCACGCGCGTGTGTGTGTTCCCTTTAGACCAGAATATTTCCCATGACAAAGTTTTTTTTTTCTCTTTCTTCCTTTGAACTTCTGTTTGAAAGAGTTAAAAAGTCGTTAAAAAATTAAAAAACAAATTTAACATCTTATTTAAAAAAAAAATCCCTGTTGGAGTTCAACTCGGCGTAATATCCGCAATGGGACGTTCAAAAACGCAGTATCCGTTCTGAACATGTGCTTAGAATTTGAAAAATTAAAACTTTTCTTACTTGGTAGAATTCAATTTTCCAAAATAAACAGAAGAATGAAGGAAAAACGGAAACGACGATAATAGGTTAGCAAAGAAATATTGTAATTTTTGTTTTACATTTTATACAGAGCCATCAGTACATTATACATTAAGGGAGAGAAACCACTTATTTTTCCTGAGGTGTAATTTGAAGCCTGAAGGCGAAGCCAGAGGGCTACAAATACATCGAGGGAAAAATGCTGGTCTCTCCCGAGGCGTATACACTATTTTTCCCACGTTCAGAAGTATAAACACTTAATTTCATAAATAATGAATTATAATAAATCGACATGTAAAAATATTATTGTTGCTCACGTGACCAAACGAATATCGCATTGTAATCCAAACTTCCAAGGAATAAACACAAGATCAATATTTTGTAATTTTGACGTTTACCGTCCGAATATTCAGTTAAGTCTTATTAATTTTTGCCCTTATTTCTTTGTTATGGCATTTTACTTTTTCCGTATTTTCTTGTACAGACATTTTTTTAAGACTGATATCTATATTTGCGACTAATAATAACTTAAGTATATAATTAAGTAATATTTTCTTGTATTTTTAAATAATATTTTTATGAAAATTGTAGTTTCCGTTTGGTGAAGAGCACGATAGGTTTATTTTAGAAACCTATTTTCGTTTTGCTGGTCAAAATGAAAATGAATGGAAGTATTCATCAATAATCAAACTAATTTCGTTATGGCACGCCTATATATTGTATTTCAAATTATTACTATAGTGAGTCGATGGATTGACAATTGCAATAGAGCGACACGCTACAGTCCTTTTAGATCGCACTGTACAATTTAATTCATACCAACGAGATGTGAAATGAGTTGATTTAATTCAATTGAAAACTTACATAGATACGGGCATACGTATACGTATGTAGTTTATTTTCCTTGTGGTATGTTTCACCTCATTATCATTCTAACAAAAACTAAAAAAATCGACTGTGTTTGTTCTACACGTGTATGCGTCATTTATGAAAATTATGGGTTTGTCTAATCTCATTGATTTATTTATTTGTAAGTAATGACGCGCCGATTACATTAAAAAATTATACCTGAATAAGCATTTTCATATGTACATAAATACATTTTTAGAGAAAATAAATGCAGAGTGCCTCAGAAAGAAGGATAAGAGAAAAGGGTAGAGAGTGAAGTTGATTGTTAAATATTCTGGTCGCAGTATGACGGGCAAAATGCCGATATATGTTCAGACCAAAAAGAGAGAGTTACATCGACCCGCTACCACAGCTGGTATTGCGACTGGTATTAAAATGGGAATTAGAGAAATCATTTCCGAGTTCAGTGATTTAGCCCGTGCGGAAATTAAGCAAGTTGCTAAGCCAATGGCCTTCAGTTGACTTATATATGGCTTTAATCTAGTCTGAATTGATCACTTTAATTAACGGTTTCATGTATTATTAGTGATAACATTGCATAGGACTGGTTTTGAAAACAAACAATTTCTACATTCGATATAAATTATAAATTAAATTAAATGGTATTTTTCGTTAAATTTCACATTTACTGCGCATACATTTTTTTTTGTGTTTCGTTAATGACAGTTTCAATTTAAATATACAGTAAAACGATGATTTTGCGGAGTGCAGTTATCCGTCAATTGTATTAACCGTGGTCAGTACAAATTTTCTTTTATAATTCCCGTAAAATATTTTTTCCTAATTTTTAACGATTAATAACTTATTATTATTCGCATTTTTATGTTTAGTTCAATAAAAACTGAATGTGGATTTTCTATTATCCGGGCTCTAGTTTCCCCAATTGGTACCGATTATCCGTGCTCCACTGTATTCGGATTGTAAATTCATATTGTGTATTAAAGTAATTGGATTACTGCTGAACAAATATCTACAGCGTAGAATTTTTCTCTCTGTGTGTATGATTATGTTCAGGAACAGATGCCAAAATTGCTAAAAGCAAATCAAATTTCCAGATTTTTCCACTCACCATTCGTCGCATGCTGTTGTTCTTGCAGCGAAAGCCTAGTTTCGATACCGGAAAAGCCGCTGGAAAAGAAAATGGCGTGATATTTTCCCTCTTACTTTCTTCCTATTCCATCTTTCTTTCTACCATTACAACTGAACGTGGAATTATGACGGCAAATAACATTATCACAAACAAACAACGCAAGTATTATATTAAATCACGGTAGCAAGATGCGTAATTAGGAAACTTTGTCGAATAGATTACAGTATTTTTCTATAACCCGAAATTTATCAGTGCATATTACCGGGCAATAAAACACAAAAGTGTACTATCTACAGTAATACGGACTGTCAACCAAACACCAGCAGCTAAAGGGGAACATTTAAACTTTAACGGTAGTAGTGTCGACGCGTCGAATGTAACAGCAAGTGTGAGTGTGAATGAACAGAGATAGCCTAGAATCGGCGTGTGTAAGTAGTGACCGAGTAAGACAGAGAGAAAGTGAGAGAGAGAGATATACTAATATTACACGTGTTATCTTGAAAAGTATCACTTCATTACTTCGCAAACGCCCGCGAGCTCTACTCGACCAACATAGATAAATTAAAAAGTATTTCATTGCACTGTGCGCGCCATCACGAAGGAGCAATTCGGATATAATTCGCGATTCCGGTGTTCAGAACGAGAAGTGCGCATGCGTTGAACACGTACAGCACACGGAGCGTATCGCTACTCACTCATAAACTCACACATACGCGCACGCACCATAGAGCGCGCACAGTAAGTTTTTATGTTGTAAAGTTAGTAAAGCCGTCAGGCTGCGCCAACTAAAAGCTTGAAGAAAACTCCCGTTGATCCGATGTGACAAACATGCTGCCTCCACCCCGACGTCGCTAGTTACTCCTGGCTTTTATCCTCCTATAGATCGTTATTGTGGACGCATATGGCTTCTATATACTAAACTCCAACTACTCCTCACAACATGCATGCATATTCATGGTCAGATGTGTGTGTTCTAAAAACCAGCAATCTGGATGCATCCTCAACAATTGAACTATTTGCTAGTATCGAATTAAATTGTTTTAATTAAATTTGTTAAAATATTTTGAAACAATCTACCATCAATCCTAATCTGCGCTTAGTTTTACTTTGTTGAACGAATGAAATTTATTTAAACTACATTTTCCTGTAGACGAGCCCCCTTTCATCAGTATGTCCCTGGACGCACATAGTGGTATTATCATGATCATCATCGAATACTCTTGAAGAGTGAATTTTATCGGCACATTTCTTGTCGCCATGAAGCTGTTGTTGTGTCTTACGTCGTTGGTTTATCTGAGCCTGGCTGCTTGGTTACTATCCGTACGACGGCCGTTGTATGCTGCTTCTGGTGGATTTATGATGCAGACTTTTTCTTACTTAGGGTAAATTGAGAATAAACTGAAGGGTGGCACCACAATAGGTACACATTCACTGGCTAACGATGCTCTCCCTTTTTAAGACAGAAATATGACCGACCCTGGGTACTTTTTAATACCTTTAGAAATTATAATCGTACTAAATTAAACACCATCCCGCGTTTAAGTTATGCAGTAACATTTTCTTTAGCATTTAGCTCCGGCTATTAGTCGCTTTTTATCCTTTTGCCCTATGTAAACTTGTGCCTGGAGGGAATCTACTAAAAAAATTTACTCGTTTCGAATTCGGTTATTTTTTTACCCAACTTTTAAATTATTCTTAAATTCTAATAAGCAGAATACAAGATAATACAAAGTCCATCTTGAACCAGTACAGACCAGTTAGGCAAAGTAATGAAGCTTCCAAGATAAGATACAATAAACCTTTTTTAACTCATGTTATTCATTTACCCAGAAGATATTATCCATTAACAGTATAAACGTACGTAGGTCTCAAGTACATATTAAAATACATTCATACATGAGTTTATAAGAAATTAAAACCCGCATCTTGTTTTTAAAGCATCTGTGTATTTTTATAGGTAGTTTCCTGCAATGAAGATGTTTATTGTGGGATATTAGACGAATCCAATGCTTTCAACATTTGAAGGTATATAGATGTATAAGTCCCGAGTTCTCTTGAGCAGTAAATACGCAATGTTTATCGTATTTTTATTAGTGTATATACACTCAGAGTTGTAAAGATCCATCTCGAGGGAATACAATACTTTACATATATCCAAGTTTACTAGTCATATCAGCTCGCTGTCTAGCAGCAGAAACTGAACGTCCCGACGGCCATAGCAACTAGAAGTCACTCGGTTATATGAAAAATATCAAGTTCTGGTTATAAAATCAAT
The DNA here is from genome assembly GCA_963422195.1 of Carabus problematicus. Classification (NCBI taxonomy): domain Eukaryota; kingdom Metazoa; phylum Arthropoda; class Insecta; order Coleoptera; family Carabidae; genus Carabus; species Carabus problematicus. The sequence continues at coordinate 9,393,941 of OY728580.1, forward strand.
AGCTTTCTGTTCTGATCACAAGAAATATCTGCTGCTTGCTGTAAAATAGTTGTAAGTTTTATAAGGATTCTTTTGTTATTAGATATATTTCTAGTTGCATGGACCGTAAAAGTATTTGATCTAAATAAATCAATGTTAAAGTAAGAAATGCTTTTTTATGTAAACTGACAAAATAAATATATTTTCTTCAAACAAGCTGAAAAAGAAATAAATATCTAAATAATATACAAATACGTATTAGGTTGTCTAATAAGTTTGTGCCGTTTTTAGCTCATCGACCTCCTAACGAAGACCTATAGTGTTCCGGACGACGTCAGTAGCATTCTCCGATTACAAAAATTTTTACCCGAAATCAACAAACCCCCCTTGAATCACGAAATGACTATTACAACATATGACCGTATGTATGTCGTTTGTCCGCTCCCTCGTACGTTTTTTGTTCCATTAACTCATCCCAGACTATCCAACCGATCAGGGGCGGACTGGCTCCAAAATTTATATGCGGAAATATTTTAACCGGCCCACATAGCAAGCGGCCCCAGATTAAAAATAAAATAAAAACAAAGTTCTTAGTAATGATCCAGATTTATAATTGAAAGAAAAGTATTATTATTGCAGATTTTCTTGCAATAAATGAATCTTTTTACATCTACATGAATATCTTTAAGAGGGAGTCCGGGGGTAATCCCCCGGAAAGAAAATTTACAAAAACCGCATTATATGTTGCAATTTTAAGGCTATTTTTCTTGTAAACAAATATTATATTGTAGAACTTCAGTTGTTGGAGTTAGGGCTTAAATGAATCGCTGTTGGTGATTCAGGATATGTTGGTCAATAGTCAACATGTGACTATTTTTATTTAGTTTACAATATTTTACAATTTGATAATTTATATGTTCAATTTTAATATTGTTTTACAAGTTTAACAATGTTGTTGATTGTTAATTTTTCTATTATTAATTTTTTATTAATATAAATTATTTTTCGAATTCCAACAAAGTTTGTACATGTGGTTACAATTTATCTGAGGATGCTTCAAAACCGAAGCGAAACGTAATAATAAAAAATTTTACATATCCTGAATCACCAACAGCGATTCATTTAAGCCCTAACTCCAACAACTGAAGTTCAACAATCATTGACTGGCTTAATAATCTTTAAAATAAATATTATATTGATTCTAAAGAAATTGCAGTTAAGGTGAATTTGTTGTTAACGCCTTTCGGTACTAAAATACAGTGAAATATTTATTAGCGGCCTTCTTTGAATTCGTCTAACAGTTCAATTAACGACGCAAATGCGAAATTCCATGCTTTCTGTAACTTTCTATGTAGAGAGAGAACAAAGTTAAATAAAGAGCAACAGATTGTTATTTTAAAAATTCACAGATGCACAACTCGCGGCCTGTTTTCAAATTTTGTGCAGCCCGCTTTCAATTTTCACAATACGAAATCAGCTAAAACATAAAAACCTCAGTCAAAAACGAAAAAAGAAGAGCAAAAATCTTTTGCGGCCCCCGACTCAAAAACAAAGTTATATGTGACACTTTATTCAAAAAATAGTTGTACATCACTGATTTAAATAATCTAGTGTGCAATATATGTTTCACCCGGCCCGCTGATATTTTTCGTAAATGAATTACTTTGTGAAATAAATATGTTTGTACTAACTGCGGTTCTTGGTTATATGTGGTTAATTGTACGAAAAAAAAATCGGACCGGCTCGCGATTAGAGTGGCCCATGCGGAAATTTCCGCATGCTCCACATGGCCAGTCCGCCCCTGCAACCGATCTTGATGAAATTTGTTTACAAATGCGTATTATGGTCTAGTTGTTGGACTTATTGTTTTTCAAAATTTCCTTCGGTAAATTGAGTTCAAATTTTTTTTGTTTATGCAGGAAATGAAATTTTTTCATATATTTTATTTTGAAAAATTATGTAAAAAAAATTAATTAGAAACTGAACAAAAGAAGATTAATGCATTTATAGTCGGCTTAATCTGCTTTGCTTTTGTCAACAAAAGAAAATGTTTTCACACTTGTTTTAAATTTGTTGTTTTATTTCGACACCTACGATTTTAAAAGTGTATTTAGGTAAATAATTTGTGATAAATTCAGAATTGGACATACGCCGATGAGATACAGGCATGGATGTCTGTATCCATTCCTTGTTTATTAAGAAATCATTCGTGCTAACAGGAATTACATGTCTCTGAATATTATGATACCATTTTGAATCTCTTGTTTACGACTATCAGAATCAATAAACATTTTCGTTTATTTAAAACTGATTTCTATATCTACTTTTAATTTTAATTCACAAAAAAGAATTTTTCCGATGTCTTTTAGACTAGACTACGAATTTCATAATGACTACACAAACCGATCGAAACATTAGTGCTGGCTGCTGACAATGATTTATAGCAAATCGGCCAGTCCGATTTTCTTGCTTCAAAAAAACCTATTTTGACATTTGTAATTCCTGTGATTTGAATGAATTTTCGCCCAAAAGTGTATTTAAATTTCAGTAAACATTAATCTGTTGTGATTTCTCCAGAGATGTTATATTTACGGCGTATTATTTAGATGTATTTAAAAACTTTCAGTTAATATTAGTTTATTGTGGTGTATCTCTGCATTGACATACGTTGATGATGTGCATTGTAGATTATGCAGTTTTTAATTTTGAATATTTTTTTTACTTTCTTATACATAGTATAAGGAAAGTATAGGAATCATGAAAAATTTTGATTGCGAGATTTTGATGGAAATACACGTTTTGAAGTCCCCTGAATACGTTTTAACTATTTTCTCAATGACGTCGGTGTGTATGTATGTATGGATGTGTGGCCGTATGTGAAACTTCATATTTAAAAGTTTTTGGGATTGGCGAAGAGCTGATTAGATTTTGGGTATAATTAGAAAACCGGAAGAGGAAGTTTACTGAACACAGAAATTGTAAATTTCAAATTATTTTAAAAAAGAAAAAGATACGTAAAAATTTTTCAAATAATAATTATAGCGAATGTTATTATTTTTATCCAATTTTGAGTAAAATGTATTTATATATTGGCATGTATTGAAAATATCATATATGCAATATGCTATTTCTATTTTTTTAGTGATTGTAGGAAATAAAGGGCCTGCTACCCCAGTAATGGGAAAGGCGTGATGTTATGTATGTATGTATGTATGCAATATGCTATGAAAACAAAAGAAAGACAAAATATTTACAGAAATACGCATTTGAAACGTCAAATATGTGAAAATTTAAATTGAGTATAGGAAAGTGTGGTGACCACACCATATTTTTTAATTTACAATTTTGCTCTAAAATAATTTGTTCAGAAGTAATCACAATTTTTCTATATTTACAAGTTAATATAAAATTAATTGCGAATAAATTAATACCTTCTGTAATATTCATTATTCATTTTGCCACTAATCCTATCCACACAAAAACACGAAATGTCAACATATGTGATGTACGATATACGCAGGGACGTGCATTAAGAAATAAAATCCGCTCAATGAGCAGTAGTGGATTATTGCATGGCGACGTTAATTTAAATTTTACATAAACGCCAAGATAACGAAATGCATCTAGTAAATTTTTTAACTTCAATTTTTTGAATAGAACCAATTTCTTTAACGCAGCTATAAAGCGTAAACGCCACTGGGTAAAACGAACAAACCTATTGTGTTGTCTTCTTGTCCGCAGATTACATGTGAAGCAGACTAGATAACACGACAAATAGCTCTACACTTAACAAAGAAGAGCAAGGAGTAAAGTAAGAAAGTAATCTAGTGTATACGGTAGAGAAATACTAGTTAATATGTAGCAAAGTACGTAGTAAAGTAGTAAATAAAATTATTTTTAATAAGTTATAAATAATGGAAGCACCGAATTAAGTACATGTAATACTGTTCGCGATTTACTCTAAATTTAACTATGGAGTTATCAGCTCACAAATTACAATTTGTTTAATAAAAAAAATGAACGATATAATACAAATAATACTATGTAAAGATGTTAGTTCTATCTCATTAACTTGCGCTGTCAAGATAAGTTAAGCCCTGACACCTCGTCAAGTTCTCTTCAAATTGGCAGGGGCCCTCCATTCTCCAACTCGCTTTATAATGGAGTAACTACAGTACCTAAAACCTTCAAATAAAAATAGATAACAAACAGAAATAGAACAACAAACTATATCAATAATTGCGCACTTTGATCCGGATCAAGGGAAAAAATACATAATAACAACAAAATAGTACCGGTAGAATATATGTATATATATACCAATATATATATATATATATATATATATATATATATATATATATATATAATTATAATTTTATGAAAAAAACGCATTTTTGAAGTTTCTGTTTTTTCAAATTCAATTCCGCGGGTTAATTTATTGTTTAGTGGTATAAGTAAACAAAAATACTAATTCAGATATTACTATAAACTTATATTCTATTATTTACAACACAAAGTAAAAAATTCATGTGGTCATTGAAATAGGTACAACTAACTTATTAATATTAATAAATAGATAAAAGTAAAATAACGTTAACAAAAGTTAAATAAATATTTTATTTAACTAATATCCACTATATCCTCCCCCGTTTTGGATAACTTTTTCTGTTCTAATTGGCATGGAATTAATTAGTTTGCGACAAGTCTCTATTGGAGTGTCATACCGAATTTTTTGTATTTTTTTCCATAATTCGGCCTTACTGTGATAGGTTTTCTTTCCAATTCTTGTCTTAAGATCTCCCCAAAGGTTCTCTATCTGGTTAAGATCAGGTGATTGACTTGGCCATTCCATTACCTGAATTTCATTGGTCTGAAACCAATCCTTTACCAGCTTCGAAGAGTGCTTGGGGTCGTTATCCTGCTGGAAGATCCACCGAATTGGCATATTATCTTCAGCATAGGGTAACATAACATCCTGTAGTATACCTTTGTAAACCTCTTTAGTCAGTGTCACTAATCAGATGGATTGGTCCAACTCCATACAATTATATTTCCACCACCATGTTTAATGTTTTTTTTTTGCAGCGGGGATTAAATTCTTTGCCTTTTGGACGTCTTACATTCCTTCCAGAATCATTTTCAAACAAATTGATCTTAGTTTTATCCAGTTTTATCCATCCACAAGGACATTACATTATAAAAATGTTGTACATGAAAATACTACGAAAAAGGCTACGTACCTATTTTAATGACTACATGGTATATATAAAAATTATTAAATACCTGAAAGAAATACATTAGTAAATAAATGAAATAAATAAATATATAATTAGCAAATATCTGAAAAAAAATATAATTAATAATAACCCAAAAAAATATAATTAGTAATAAATAGTAAAATAGATAACAATTTTGAAAAACGAAGATTGGTAAACGAAAAATTAATTAATTAGGAAGTGCATAAGTATGTGTTCCGAAACAAGTCTCAATGATCTGTCCGATTGCCCAAAAATCTTGGAAATATCGCCCACCTTTCCTATACAACTGTTAAATGATCTAAGATGGGATAATTCACTTCGCGAAGGACACTGTCGACATAAAGCTAACGAATACCACATCAATAAAACTTTGTACTAAACACGAATACCGGAATAAAGAAAAAAAATAAGAATAGAAAAATTAATTGGTAAATAATAAATGAAAAGCAGATCTTTCTAAACTGTGCAATACAATAACCAATGAAATATGTAATAATTAGTAACAAAATGTAACATTTTGAAAGACGGAAATTGATAACTAGTAATTAATTGATTGGGATACAGTATTCACTAATCACTACTAGTTTATTAAATAAATCGGAATAACAATAACATAACACTAAACCAACCAAACAAGCAAACCAAAAATACCAAACAACAAAATTTCGTTTTAATATCTCTTGCATTCTATCACTGCACTATGATTACCGCTAAATCTCCAACTCGTGACGTACCAACCTAAATCCCTCGTTCGCACTCACGTGGATATGCTCCTTTTAAATCGTCAAACACCTAAACAATAAAACACATTAATGTCATTCATGTACTAGAAGTGTTACTCAGATAGAGAACCAAGTCTCTCCGTTTCCACAGGAGGATCAAGGAACAGGTTTTAGGTATCATACAATGGGCACTGTTTCCGTCTGTTTCTACGTAATTAGGTTTGCGTAACCTACTCGGGGTACATGTCATTAAGTTACGAACTGTTTGATTTATTATAAATCAAATTTAAACTATTGATTACATATGTATGTTCCGAAGAAGTATCAATGATTTGTAGGTGCTTGAAGTTAGCATGCCATTGAAAGCACTAACGACAAATTATGTTTTTTTTTCATTAGTGCTTCGTTAGTGCTTTATTAATCAATTTATTATAAACAATAGTTACGGAGATATTACACTTTATATTATGACAGGCCAACTTTACACCTAGCATGCCATTAACAAAATTATTTAAATATTTTTATGCCAAACTTAGTGCTTCGCTAGTGCATCTTAGTGCTTTATTAATCAATTTATTATAAACAATAGTTACGGAGGTATTACACTTTATATTATGGCAGGTCAACTTCACATCTTGTATGTCATTAACAAAATTATTTAAATATTTCTATGCCAAACGTTAGTGGTTCTTAGTGCTTTATTAACCAATTTATTACAAACAATAGTTTTGGAGATAATTAACTTTATATTATGGCAGGCCAACTTCACGCCCAGTATGCCATTAACAAAATTATTTAAATATTTCTATGCCAAACGTTAGTGCTTCTTAGTTCTTTATTAACCAATTTATTATAAACAACTTTACACCCAGCAAAATAATTATAATATTTTTATAAACAATAGTTTCAGAGATATTTTCAAAATATCACAAATATATAATCATAAATATAACATGATACAGTAAAGTCGCGATTTAGTGAACTCTCGATTAAATGAACAACCCGATAGAGTGAACACTTAAATTTTATCATTGCGTCCCGATATAGTGAACAACTGTAAACCCCGATACAGTAAACTATGGTATTTGCGATACTTCTCTGGGGGAGCCCACTAAATATGAATCTAGATGGAGCGTAAACGAAAATACTTGAATTTAAAACAAAAAAAATTAAATACTTAATGTCTGGGTAAAGGAGAATGTGTGACCGTGTTTGCTAGTAGAATATTGCAGTTTGCTCGTGTTACATGATTTGCGACAAAAATTAGTACAAATTAACCTGAAAAAAACGTAAACAATCCAATATTACTTAATTTTTTTCGCTTCTGCAATAAATAACCTTTTATATGTACCTTCCCATTACATAATACACGTATACATAATATTATGTAATAGGTACATGTATTTTTTGTTTTTTAGTTATTTTATTGTAGATTTTCTTTTGTCAATTGTAGATCTTGGGAAGAAGAAATATTGAATCCAAAATGATTGGAATAAATGACTATAGTTCAAGATGATAACGATTCGACAAGATGTTTTTTGGTCATTTTCAAGCAAATAACAAAATTGTAGAGGAAAGAAACAAATCTACAATTGACTAAAGAAAATCTACAATAAAATAATAAAAAATCATCTTTATGATTAAGTTTTGAAACAAACAGTTCACATTACCTTGAACTAACCATTTTGGATTCAATATTTTTCCTTCTCTTTTATTATTTTGCATATACATACATAATTCTGTTGATTTAGGTATCTAGAATATAAGTTGTTTCTCAATATATCTGAGTGAGACCAGAACCGCGAAAATGTCAACACCCCTAAAAAGTGAACAGGCTTGGCCGGAATTAGTTCACTAAATCGCGACTCTACTGTATTAATAAATACCTGGCGTATTGCAGTCATTCTATTTTATCGGATCCTCCACAGTGGCAATTCCTTTTGAAAATTACACCATTATTAGTAATAACATTTGCTCATTAGCGACATTGAGAACACTCTTGTCTCAACTGATTTCTAAGGAATTGTTTTAATAACTGACAGCTACTGATAAGAATCCGGGACATCGGATTTCATCGAACAAATCTTCGTGAAACTTTGATGTTTGGGTTCGTTTAAGCAAATAACTGCCGAAATACAAAAAATATATTTGATAGTACAATTTATTAGATATCCTAATTTTATAAATATATGAAATAATAACTGTTTCACTTTTTAGTGAAAGACGTATAATAATATTCAGTTTAATAAATATAATTAGTTGATTCATATTAAACATTAATTTATTTTCTAGTTGCAGTCGATCGTCCTTATTTATTTCACGAAAAATAAAATACATTCGCGTATAAAATACACACATGTCCACATGTGTATGTATGACAAGTACTAAAGGAAATTTTGAAAAGCAAAAAGTCACTTGCACAATTTGACCATAATATGTATTTGTAAAAAAAATTATCAATATCGGTCTAAGAAGAGTTAGTGGAAAAAAATTTATGCGAGTGAGCGAGCGACATATGTTGTAATAGTCATTTCGTGATTCAGGGGGTGTGTCCGAGATTTCTGCGCATTTGTTTTTTTTTTTATTCGGGTGATGCTACAGAAAACATACTGAACGTTATAGCTCTCCGAGAGGAGGTCGAAAAAATTAAAACAAATAAATATCTATTACCCCTTTAAGGCAAGTAAGCACTTGGCATCTCTAGTCGCTATAATTAATTTATCTCCTATGTAAGTAATAATATCGATTCTTGCTTTGGAGCCTTGCGAGGAATCCTTGTGATTTTTGTCTACGATGATATTCCAAGCTTACAGGCGCACACGCACGTACATACTGCGTGCTCTTGCTTTATGTACTGTGAACACAACTGCCAACGATTCATACATCATCTCTGTGCGCAGTTCTGCGTGTAGACAACTGGAAGTGCGATGATTCTGATGCTGTGATGATGATGGTGCTGTATACGAGTACAACACTAAAGCTACCGATGTCTTTCGGTATAATGGCATATCACAGTGTACGCACGTCTGGTTTGGTATAACTCTGTTAAAATCGTAAATATTTATGTGGTTTTTGCAGTCATCAAACAGCGGAGAGCACTCCAGAACGAACGGCCCAATAGAGAATCGCGTAGAGTGAATAGAATGTGTGTGGGCACAGGGCCGGCTTAACAGTACATTATAAAATGCTACGTAGTACTAAAAATATCGTATTTAGATGCACACGTCTGTCAAAATTAATAGAAATTTTGTTATGCATATCGCTTTTCTTATACAGCAAGAACTTGCTAAGGTTACGAAGTTCGATTTTCTGTTTATTTAAATGTTATATACATTTAATAATGTTTTCTTTTGCAGTTTTTATTAATATGCCTCCAGCAAAATATTTAATAAAAGGAACACAATATTGTTTCCTCATACATATATGTCTACGTACGTTTCATTTAAATTATTTCCCTGTGTTTGTTTTTCACTGTTTGCATTTGTTTAAATCAAATAAACGATCTAGGAAAGCCTCAAAATAACATGTCACTTTCGATCTCACAAACTCGGAGGCCAACCCTGCGTATTGAGCGAGAGAGAGAGCGAAAATGGGTATTACTAACAAATGGAACATACGCCATACAACACCCAACCATAACTGTATAGCGATGGTAAATGTATATCCAGCATCTTGTAATATCACATTGACAGAGTAATATAAAATGTCTGACAGCAACACAAGCAATTGGCGTGACAAATATCTTCTCCCTACTTAGAACAATGTCATAAACACTGACTAGAAAATTAATTTTTTATACTAAAAATGAGAAGTAGCTAGTACTATGAAAATATTGGTAGGCACTATTGTTACTTACGAGATTAAATTCTTTAACTGAGCAATGAGGGTTTTACCTTTAACCAAAATACCAACTATAAACATAAAAAATAACTTTGGTGGAACGTATATGTACTGCTAATATGCTTAACACTTTCCAAACTTTCATATTTTATATAACAAAAGGTAATGCATATGTTTAAAACACTGAAATCCCGCGATGTTGTGACGTAACAAGACCGCTATTAGCATATAAATAGGTATAATAAGTACTAAAGACACTGCAGGTAAAACTTACAAAAATATTCTTTTGCGTTTTTACGGAAATAAAATAAATACCGTTCAAAACTCAATTCCCCGGTTTACACCAGACTTTACACGATTTCGCTTTTACACGGTTTTGAAATAACGAATAAAAAATATTTAAAAAAGAAAACTGTTAAAATAAACAATTTCCCGGTCAATATGTCTACAGTCAATTTTTAATTACATTCGATTGGTAATATCATACTCATCAGGAAGAAAAGGTAAATAGACTATGAAAGTGATGACAGTAGGTAATTAAACTTTTACTTTTTTATGGATTTTGTATTACTTGTTTCTATAAAATTAATTATGTACCTACTTATAACTTTAAACATATATTTGTCATTTCATAATAGGATGATATTTTTGTTTTTTAACGTATTTTTCATTGAAAGATTAATTTAATTAAAATTTATAACGGACCAAATTATACATATTTTAGTTTGTACCCGGTTTTACATACAAAAAACCATTTCGATTTACACGATATTCTGAAGAACCGATCTTCCGAGTAATTCGGAGGATAGTTGAATATTTCAGAAATATTTCGCAGATGGTAAACACTTTTTGCGAGTCAATGTTGCAAACTTGTGCTACGGAGTGAACGTTGTTGGAAAGATAAATTATTGGAGGTTCTGGCATTAAATATAAATATAATTATACAAAATCAACAGGATTTATTATTACATGGTGATTGTGAAATAATATTTGTGTCTTATTTCTGATCTTTATACATCTGTAATATTATAAGCAATATGTAAAGTTATTATATAAAATAACAGCACTTTTTCTTTTACTGCTATTCGTTTTTGCTTGTGTTGTTCTTTCATCTGTTCTTCTGTTATAGCGCTTCGTGTGTACAGTGTTTATGTAAAACGTACGCAAGACAAAATGTGAATGTTAACACCAAACACAGAGCACCAGAGCATCAGTACGAACATCTAGATGTCTTAAATAATATATTGTTTATAACTTGTGTCACAGCTGTCTGATGTAAAAAAAGAATAAGAGCTGAAATCGAGGGTGCGAACAGTTGAATATGAATTCGGTAGGCTCGAATACTATCTGTCTCTGTGTTATAACTTTTGCTTTAGATACAGTGATTCTCAAAAATTCTAAAGAAAAACATGATTGCATTTATTTATGAAATTAACTACTATTATGAATATTGCACAGTTAGTAAAATGCTGTAAATATCTAAAGTAGACCGAAATTATTGCTAATGAAAAAACAAATCAAACAACTTATTAACCTAAGACACCACTATTCGATATCAAGTATAGAATAAAAACTGAAATTAAGGACCAGTGGAACCACACAATGACGCCAAATGGGAACCAACAGGCTTAAGAAAATAAAATACGATAGAACCGAATAGAAACGGAAAACAACAAATAATCCTTAGCAGTATATCAATGGGACATAGCAAGCTTAGCAACAAATACATGTAACACAAAACCGAGTTACCAATATGTAATATATAGTTATAACCTACAGTTACTAAACAACGAAACATTATAGAAGAAGCCAGCAGCTATCAGAACAAAACATATATCATTCATATACTTAATACCATATGCATTCGTACCTAGAATGTACCGACCACTTACGCACTAATGTCCTACTGAGATGCTATGTGTGATAATGAATCTTCTGCAAATAAGGTATTTTTTAATTTGTAAAATTCAGACTAGGTAAAAAATTCTAAATACTGATATATAACATCATGCAACGTGATGCATGGCATATATCAGTTAGTTGAAGTAGTAGGATTTATCAGTTAACATTAATTTTATAACGTGTTACCAACCTGTTCCTGGAGGATACATATGGCTCATTACGGAATGCGAGGTCCATGTGCCGGAGGCGCGATGTGAGAACGAGTCTGTTTATGCTACTATGGTTATGAATAAAACAGAATTATCTACTATGTTCCTATGGTTAGAGTTCAGTAAACATATGCGTATATTCCTGCGACTATACTGCCATATTATATTAATTACTATTTAAATTATTAGCAATACGCAGATCAAATTTTCGGGCCCAAAAATGTAATTGAAAGTAAAGTTTTGTGTTTTCCAAAATTATGTTAATTTTTTATTGCACAATATTTAAATTATGAATGATAAAATTTTTTACGAATTTCCTGTTTATATTAATAGGATTAAAATCACGAAAACAGTATCATAAAAAGTTTTGAATAAAACTATGATCTATTCAGAAATCACGCTATGCTTTGCATAACAATTCGATAATAGAATCCCCTAAATACTAATAATTATTTATTGAATTAAGACCATTTATATTATTTAATTAGCAATACGGCCAAGGATATCCGTATATGCCAAATAAATAAGTACAGAAATGAACTCATAATTTTCATAAATTCAGACACCCTTGTGTCGTGTAATTATGAATTTTATTATTGTAGACAAAAACGTTTGAGAATCATAGATCTAGAACTAGATACGTGTCCACCATATCCCTATTTTTATCCATACCGTATGTGAGTTCGTAAGTTGTGTGACGTCTATTTTACCTCACGTATGACCCTTGATAAATTATTTATAAATCAATTTTGTGCGGTCAAGGTTTATCTGACGCTCCTACGGTATTGGATTTCTTATAATGTTCGTGTGTGAGTGTTTGCTCTAGCCAGTAACGTGCCGTACTCTTGTACTATAACTGCAATGCTGTTTACGAGTTGCTTGTGATGTCTGATGTCTATCTTGAAATGTTGACAAATGTTTCTTTCAGATATAATTAAGTTTATTTTTAGCAAATCTAATTTGGTTTTCGTCACGCAACGTTCGTGGTGGTGATAATAATAATTCGCATCTCTCTCCCATAGCAACGATGGTTGGAAAGAAACGTAAAAAGTAATGGAAGATTAAACAAGGTAAACGATGCTAAGAGAGGTGGTGATGGGGGTAGTATGTATATACAGACAGACAGCGATAGGCAGGCAGAACTAGGGTGAAACAACACGAAACAGGTCAAAGCGAATTCTGTAATTAAGAACACGACGTGATCTTCAAATGTGATAAAAAAAAAAACATATTTTTAGATCGTCATGGAATAGTTCACTTCAACTTTTACTAAAATTTCGTCTCTCAGTTGTCAGCTGTGATTCAACTGACGCATTATTCATCCATATATGAATACTACTATAACCGCTATGTGTTCCCGGTAATAAACCACTACCACCACCACTACTACTTCTACTGTCATCAGTACACGGGGAGGTAACGGCTGGTTCGTAATACAGATCCGGTGAGTGGTGCTATGTAGCTAACTGGCTGGTGATGTTATAAGATGTCGGACTGATACCGTTCCTTAATTAAATCCGCATAATCAGTACAATTTATCTTAAACTGAGCGCACTAAGAGAGCAACAGCACGGTAGTAGTAAGGTAGAGTACGGTTCATCCCTCAAACATATATACATACACACACACACATGCATGCATACATACATGTAACGTAACCGAGCATAACGCGAGAGTGTTACAAAACCCACTGTGCCGCTGCACTTCTTACATATATCAAATACATTCTGTTACATATACACGTACGAACAGTGGCGTATCGTTCTCTGTTATTATTACATACATCCGGCACCTTTCCCCTTATAAATATCAAGCATTTTTCTTACATTTTGCTTCGTAGATAATTTTATCAGTTTGCTGTGTGTTTTCATATTTACGTACCGTAATATTATACACCTCATTTTCACACTATACAATACTACGCTCTCGTGCATGTACATTTACTTACACGTGTAAGTACGGTGGCTGATCCCTTACATGCACAATTCCATTATCGAATTAATGTACCCCAACTCATAGACGTACAAGTATGTTCGGATGTGTATGTATACATGAATACCGGTAGGAATATATGTGCATGTGTGTGTGTGTAAGTGTTGGAACAGATGAGCGTGGTCATCCGACAGACTTTACACTAGAGGATAGATAGTACGTGAGAGGTTTTGTATGCACCAACCGACCAATTTCACACATATACACTCATACCTACACCAGCAATATTGCAGCGATAGTGTGCCGATAGAACCAGTGACACTAGAACTGTTGTCAAATAATGATGTTTAAGTATCAGTGAATCTGCTATTATAAATATAGTTCTCTTTACTTACAAAGATGTGTTTTATCTCTGCATAACTCTTATACCTAGAAAAAAAAAATGGCTGAAGTTAGCCAGTTTTTATCAAAAGAAATGATTGTTATTTATACATTTTCACAAATGGACAATCATCGACAATTATAAATGTTATATACAATATTAATGTGTAAATAAAATTGCTATTTATAGCTAAATATTTACACAATTTCGGCGTGTTCACATTTACCCTGGAAAATTTTGCTAATGCTTCGTATATTATACTAATATATTGAAGTACAATATTAATGTTAATATCGAATTAGTCCTTGTAATTTTAATGTTGCAATAAAATTCTGCTTCCGTTATTGATTGTACACAGTACTGATAAACTTCTTATGCAACTCTGTAGACATTTTTGATGATTCCAGAGTTGAATCCATTTATATTATTAATGGACTAAGCTTATGAACTAAGCTCAGAGAATACATAAAGAGAAGCACAAAACTCCAGAGTAAAAAATTCTGTTATACCGGCTTGGTCGTTTTAAAAGTATAACGAATCCAGGATTATTCGTTAATTATGTCCTCTGTCCTTACATAAACAATAAAATAACAAAAGTAGGATCCCTTGTCATTTGGCTGTATGAGGATATATCTGTCGCTTTAAACTATTTATTTTTCAAACGTAAATATTAGAATTGTTTCATTCCTTCTGAAACCGGTTATAAAATATACATGAATAGAATTTACATTAAAAAAAAAAACGCAATTAAAAGTTGGTACATTTTTTGTGCATGAGTACAAATAAATACGTATATAATTAAATTGATGAAAACATTGAATGCACAAATATTCTATACTTATATGTATATATTTTAATAGAGGCAATGTATAATTAAACAATTGATTGTTTATTTAGTTTATACCAGAATTATAGTTCTATAGATACGATTTAAATTTCAAATGAAAATTAATGATGTTCATACGGCAATATGTTGAATGAAAATGAAAACTGTTCTCATACAGTGAAACCTCGATTCATCGATTCTGAAGAAACCGCGAAACGATGAATTCGGAATATAATAATAATGTTATATGATTTATTTGATAATAGTTGATACGATATCGGGTTACTGTATATTCACTGTTATGCGTATAGGTGTGTGTTTCTATAACAATTTTAATAACATTTATTTATACACAAATGTGTCACTAATTACATACTATTACGAATGCCACTGTTTGGGAACTGCCGGATGAATGCTGTGATTAACAATCGGGTGGGGTGGTAACATTGAACCAGTCAAGGAGTTGCCGGTGGTGATGTTGCGGCAGAACTAAGGGGGTGGAGAGGTTGAAATAGAAGGAGGTGGGTAGGTGATGCGGATAGAGTGCAGGCCAAACATTTCGGTATGAAAAACTTTGCTGTTCCTAAGAGCTTTAATTGCTTATTAAATGTTTTATTTCAATTAAATTCCACGGATTAAATCCAGCGAAGAAAAATAGGGACTGCGAACCAGAGCAGAGCCAAGTAGCGGGCGGCCGTATCGTGTTAGGAGTAGGAGAAGAAGTTACAAGGGCTTCGGCCAATTAAGGCATCTCCCTCACTCTCTTGGCTCATTCGCCAGTACCTCTAATGGCAGTCACTAACAGCGGCAGAAGTTACGCTATTGAAGCCCAGAGCCGATATCTTTGATAAAACTTCGAAAATACTATTTACACAACAGCAGTAGCTGCAGTAGAAGTAGGTATCTTTGCATATCAGAAGGAGACATGGAATTGTCAGTGTTTTATTATATATTATTTTAAAACGTAGCCAGTGGTTTGTAATGCTGTATATTTTATATTCAAATTTGAAATATGCAAAATGAATTAGTTAATACATATATGGTAATTCATATACATCATTTGAAATATAAATACAATCATGGAACACATCAATTTCCAAGTATTTGGCAAAAATTACCGATTTGACTTCTGCCTACAACTACATGTTTCATTCATTTTTGAGAAGTCAATTTCTCAAAAATACCATTGTTTTCTAACATTTGTGCATACTTTTTCAGATTCAAGTGGATCTTGGTTGAATTAAGAAATTAAATTATTAAACAATTTGCGAATTTTAATAGAACTCAGCTTTCAACATCTGAGTAGTATTTCTGTTGTTTCCAGTTAAGGTAATGCGATACTGCTGTTTAATGGGAAAACATAAAACAGCCAAAGGGTGTTTTTTTTAACATTTTTATATAACAAATTTATGAACACACACATATTTGTACACTTTTTACAATACGCATATTTGGAGGATATTTGCCGTGTGTTTTAACATATCTGTACGGATTTTTTTGAAATTTAGAGTTGTTCAATGTTTGTAAAAGTTTATTGTTTTTTTTTGTGTGGAGTAGCATACAGTAGGCATTAGTATATACGGCCTTTGATATATATTTAATAACATACATTTGAAATGAATGATATGTTTCTACTGGTATTTATAGCATTGATTATTTTTAGTTATAATTGAAAACCCACATACACGCACTACATGTAAACCTACAGATGCAGTCACATACTGTAGCACATACATAGGTATATTACAGATTAGTGGGCTTTTATATTGTTTTACAACTGTTCCAATCCTGACAATACGTGTGAAACCTTAGAATGATTTACCGTTGTGTACGTGAAATGAAATTTTATTTTAAACCAATTTAGGCACGTAAAATTGTTTGTGGATATATTTGGAAATAAAATGTAAATGAAGAAACCTATTGTTCTTTATTTTATTTCCAGCATATAGGCCGGTAATCCGACAGGTACGTTTTCATTCGGTTTTGATCTGTAGAATTTTTGCGAAAATTGATTATTCCAAAATTAATAATTTAAGCTACCACCAAATAGCATGTCGAATTTCAATAATATAATAAAGACAGTAAAATTAAAATCATATCGAAAACATTTATGAATTATTTATTTATTTTACTATAAGCCACCGGAATTGTCCAAATGCCAAAATGCGGCTTACGAAGAGAAACAGCAAATAGTACCAGAATCAAAGAAAATAAAGGAGAAACGTACAACGTTAATAGAATATTTTCGACGAATAAGATAATTGAAATGCAATGTCTTTGGAATTGCATGAATGTACATAATTTAAAATATCAAAATATTTTTTTTTTTATAAATTGTAATTCATGGATTAGATGTAGTATATACAATGCATATTTTTAAATAAAACTACCCTGCATACTCCTGCAACTATTTGTTGACTGTCGTAATTCTAACAGTCAAGTATTTCATTATTCATAATTCATTTGGATGATTGATTATGTACGAACCCATATAGCCGGGCATGCATACAGACACGTAAACTAATGCAGACTTGCAATGACTGACTGACATACAGTACGCTCGGCTCGTACGTTTAATTTGAAACAACCGTTTCATAAAATTAAAAGTCTCAAATTAATTTCATAAAGTTTGCATTTTATTTGGGTTCCGGGCGTATGAATTTATATTCCCTAAGCACGGCTCGTATAAACTAAAATAAAACATTCATACAGACGGGTGCAGTATATAATACATGAATACCATGTAATGCAATACATATATAAATATATATATATATATATATATATATATATATATATATATATATATATATATATATATATATACAGGTGTCCCAAAACGTACCAGCAATATTTCAGGGATGAATTCTAGAACTTATTTAGAGTCTAAAACTCTATATAAACATATGTCCTACACGTAACCGTTAACGAGTTATTGTTCATTTCATAAGTGATGTGAGTAAAATTTTAATTCATCGAATTTTATGAAACAAATCTTTTTTAATACATTTTTATTACTTTATTTACCAGAAATGTTCAAAATTATCTCCATTGTATACGATACACATAGCCGCATGACGCAGAAGAGATCGCTGCGTTCTTAATATGGTTGCGAGGCTTTTCCTTTATCGGCAGCCTGCTGTATTCTTTGGCGTAATTATTCTACCGTGTGCGCTTCAGTTGCATAAACAATTTGTTTCGTGTGAGCTGAAATATAAAAATCTACTGGAGTCAGATCCGGCGAACACGGTTGTCCTACAAAAGATGCCATCATGGCAACTAGATCAGTATTTCAGAACTCCGTTGAGCTAAAATTTTAGTCATATGAAAAGACAAATAAACTATAGTTCGTTAACGGTTATGTTTAGGACATATGTTTATATGGACTTTTCGACTCTAAATAAGTTCTAGAATTCATCCTTGAAATATTGCCGGTACGTTTTGGGACACCCTGTATACATGTATATACAAGCGTACAATTTAATCTGGTTTAAAACTGGCACACAAACAAATCGCTACCTGTATGCAGAACTAGTCTAAGTGTATATTTAATACATTCGAGATAAATGCAGATAGGATAGTATTGCTCACACTATATGTTCAATTTGTATTTAGGATATTTCAGTATGAGACACATATTTATTTTTATTTTACTTTTAGCATAAAGGATACTTCTGCATTAAAAAATAATGTAGCTTAGGTATCCTTTTTGCATATAAGCTTAAAATGCAGAAAATGGAACTTAGGATAGTTCTGCATACAGGTAGCGATAATAGAAATACTTACATATACAGTTATAGTTATATTAATTTATTTACATGTGTATTTTAATTAAAGAAAATTAATTGTTCATTATTTAGTCAAACTTGAAATGTATCGAAGTAGGAAAATATTCTATCCGGATGGGTTGAAATAAATGACTGCAGTTCTAGTTGTAGAGAACTATTTATTTCTATATATTTGCATTTATTTGTTATAATAAAACGTTACACGAAGTAATACCATCACAAAATGCAAAATAGTGATAGTTACCTAAACTAAGTAAAGCACCAAGGCAGAATACTTTATGAGAAATACCTCTAAATTGTGAAAAACTAAATACGTCATGCCAATGGCGTAGATGGTGAGATGACGTTTTACGTTTTTTGTGATTGTATTACTTCTGGTAACGTTTTATTACAACCTTCCTGGTTTTTCAGACGTTATCTTGTTTTTTCGCTTTGAGAATAAACCACATGGTCGAAACGTTAGCAAATAATATCTTTATCCTTATATATACCAATATATAGTTCTCTACAACTAGAACTGCAGTCATTTATTTCAATCCATCCGGATCGAATATTTCACTACTTTAATAAAGAAAATTAACGAATAACAAAATTATTTCAGAACTAATTAAACCAGCGTAAATGTACCTATTTGTAGTACATCTGAGTGTACATTGTACGTGATATAAAAAACTGCAGACATCGAGTGAAAAATAAAGAGTGACAGAGAAGGTGAAATAGAGCGTCAGAAAGACGCACAAGTGTTAAACTTTGTTCGTTCATTTTGTATGCATGTAGCGAGCATTTCTTTTAATTTACGACTAGAAAATTAACTTGTTAAGGAAAATCTCTGAAGCAAATGCCCGTCAAGTACCAAGGCGGGGCGTAGAATCTCAGTAAAGATAAAGGGGTATACGAAGTTTATACCCGTGCTGGCATCATATCAACTCTCCGTAAATAATAAATGGCGACGGAAAATATTTTTGTGGCGCCTAAAGAATATGCGGCAAGTCGCTGTTAGTGCCGGAACCATCAATATACAGGTCTGGGTTAAGGGGTTATCATAGCGGCAGAGTGGAGGGAGTGGAAAAATTTAGACTTGACTCATACATATGCTCACCAAGCATTGAATGTCACCGCCGGCTATATGTTTTTCACCAAAACTTAGTCGATAAGATGGTCACGTACAGTAAACATTTTAAAATATTTGACTTATCCACAATACGTGTAATGATTTTAAAATTCAGCAATTATTCCCGTTGATGGTCAATAATTTTAGATCAAAAGTGAGTTTACTTATATTCGATGTTGTGTTTATTAATATTTAACTTAACATGATCAACACATTGCCAGTTAAAATTTCTGCAGTAGTATATATTTTTCATTATTGTACAATTTGTTGCATCAAACAATTGTGGGAATATGTCAGACTAGGAATGGATACAGACATCCATGCCTGTAGCTCATCGACGTATGTCCAAATCTGAATTTATCACAAATTATTTACCTAAATACACTTTTAAAATTGTAAGTGCCTAGGTCGAAATCAAACAACAAGTTTAAAACAAGTGTGAAATATTTGCTTCTACTGACAAAAGCAAAACAGACTAGGCCGACTTTAAATGCATTAATCTTCTTTTGTTCAGTTTTTAATTAATAAATAGTTTTTCTTACAATTAGATAAATTTTCAAAATAAAAAATATGAAAAAAATAATGTTTCATTTCTTGCATATGCAGAAAAATTTTGAACACAATTGAGTGGAAAAGAAAGGGGAAAAAAATAAGAACTAAAAAAATGGAATTTTTTTTAAGTCAGATGCACAACTAGATCATAATACGCATTTGTAAAAAACTAGTATTCAAAGAATGGGTTAGTCACCCATGCCTGCAGCTCATCGACGTATGTGCAAGTCTGAATATATTGTAACAAGACGGGATCCCACCGACTGGGCTAATAGTAACAAAAGGTACTAAGTATAGGATAACAAAATAAAAACCGACTGCGCCACTAATTTATTGTACAGAAATTAGACTGTTAGTTGAAAAGAAAAGGTGTATTTAATAATATTACAGCGATAAACAATAAAACAGAAAACAGCGATGGAAATATAAGTTGTGATAACGCGTGGTCGTCCAGAGACGATCCAGTTACCACCGCGAAGACAGAGAAGCGAATGAACAAAGTTGCATGTGCATTTGCATGCTCCTTAAGAGTGCACACGCGGGGGAGGAGGGTTAACTACCCTTAGGAATGTGTGCCAGGCCAAAAGCAGAATTCTTCGAAACGCCACATATGGTAAATCTCAAACCCGGCCAGTAACAAAGAAAGGTCTGCTAAAAGTACAGCCTTAAGCAAAAGAAACGTTTAATGCGAACCATGTGTGACGCGCTGCTTGTGACTTGTTACATCACTCCCCCCTTTAGATTCATTTATATCCTTTACAGGTGAAATTAATCCTTATAACTAACAAGTCAATAACAAAATGAACAAAATAGCAAAAACATAGGAAGAATACAAGACATAAATGCACAAAAATGACAGAAATTACAGACACAACGACAGAATACATGGTATTCGAATACAACATAATATCCATAATATAAAAGCTAAAATTGCCTGATCCACCTATACCTAGGTAACATATTATATGACCAAAAATTAAGAATTTTGCATGCAATAGGTCATAGTACACATAAGACAGACAAAACATGAGAACAGTACATAAAAATGTTTCCATTTTTAACCACAACATAGATTTCTGTAGGGAATCTACATGAAAATACAAGCATGAAACACAGTGACAAATAGATGTAATGAACATGATTTTATGAAAGGGAAAATACAAACAATGGGTAATGTCCATCAAATTTTTGTATATATAGCACAAACTGAACAAGGTGATACCAATTACACTACACAGCACTACACTTAACCATGGTGGTACTTCTCCACCCAGTTGAACACGCTTGCGCTGGTCGCGGTGTAGCTTCTTCTTGTCCTGGTGAGCACGTGGTGTTGATAGCGCTAATGCTGACTCAGGAAGTGTTGCGCATTTGACACAGGACTCGCTGGACAATATCACTGCCTGTGATATTAAATCGTCAGACGAGGCTGACGTCACTCTATCGGCCGCGTCTGCTCTCGGTGACTGCAACACTACGGGCGTTGGCGTCGATTCTAGTGGAGTACATACCTGCAGGTTTTCTTCTGCGTACTCTCTGACTTCTAATATCGACGGCGTCTTCAACAACTCGGCATTATGCGATATTGACTCCGTCAATGGCTGTACTTCTGAAGTTGTTGAGACGTTCGGCTGCTGGGATGAAGATGGCACATGCTCGGATGACGCGGTATTTTTGTCCACGTCCCTATCCGAAACCTTCTTCATAGCGTTCGTTTGCCGTGGAGATTGTTTCTGCTTTGATGTATTCTCCATAGCACGTGCTGTTTGCAGCGGAGACCGCACCTGCTCGGATGATGCGAGTATCCTCTCAGCGTCCATGTCCGAGGCCTTCTCCGTCGCTTCTATGGGAGATATCTTTTCATCGTCGCATACGCCTTCCGATGACTGCTCATGACGTTCTGTTACCGCAGTAACCGTGCCGAATTCTTTTAAGGCTACCTTGGCTACTGGTAACACTACTGGTCCCGTGAACATATTTATCGGAGCATCCATGTATGCTGGACGACGGGTCTGGTGACTTGTAGCTGCTGACGTTGTAATCAGATGATATGCGTACCCCGGTATCGACTGGCGAAACCAACCTTGCACTGGCCTGTGCCCTTGTGGAGGTTGCTGGTTAAGTCGGATTAAATGGTACGGATACCTCTGAAGCTGCGGTGCTACATACGGATCACGTAACGGCTGAAATCCCGGTGGTGGCTGAAGGTACACCGGCGATTGCGCTGGCAGCGGCCATTCTGCACTTGGATATGGCTGCTGGAACCCTGGTGGTGGCAACAATTCGCTTCTGGGGCTGAACATCTTTCACTCGTAAGTTCGATAGTCACAAGTCCATGTTACTTGAACTTTTACACTCGCACGTGACTATTCGATTGACTGTTGCCGGATGCAACAAACGGACGAATACTACAGACTGTACCGGTTATACAGTGTAATTATACCGAATCCGCACAACACAACAATCGAGATCCTACCGACTGCGCCAATTGTAACAAGACGGGATCCCACCGACTGGGCTAATAGTAACAAAAGGTACTAAGTATAGGATAACAAAATAAAAACCGACTGCGCCACTAATTTATTGTACAGAAATTAGACTGTTAGTTGAAAAGAAAAGGTGTATTTAATAATATTACAGCGATAAACAATAAAACAGAAAACAGCGATGGAAATATAAGTTGTGATAACGCGTGGTCGTCCAGAGACGATCCAGTTACCACCGCGAAGACAGAGAAGCGAATGAACAAAGTTGCATGTGCATTTGCATGCTCCTTAAGAGTGCACACGCGGGGGAGGAGGGTTAACTACCCTTAGGAATGTGTGCCAGGCCAAAAGCAGAATTCTTCGAAACGCCACATATGGTAAATCTCAAACCCGGCCAGTAACAAAGAAAGGTCTGCTAAAAGTACAGCCTTAAGCAAAAGAAACGTTTAATGCGAACCATGTGTGACGCGCTGCTTGTGACTTGTTACATCATCACAAATTATTATTTATCTAAATTCACTTTTAAAATCGTAGGTGCCTAGGTCGCAAATAAAACAACAAATTTAAAACAAGTGTGAATACATTTTCTTCTCTTGACAAAAGCAAAGCAAACTAAGCCGACTATAAATGCATTGATCTTCTTTTGTTCAATTTTTAATTAAAAAATATTTTTTTCTCCAATGGTCTTACATAATTTTTCAAAATAAAAAATATGGAAAAATATTGTTCCATTTCCTGCATATGCAAGAAAATTTTGAATACAATTGAGTGAAAAATAAAGGAGAAAAAAAATAAAAACTGAAAAAAAGTTGCAAAATATTTTTTTTCTCAAGTGCGAAGGAAAATTTTTAAAAATAAAATGTACCTTGCACAACTAGACCATAACAAGTATCTGCAGAAAAAATTTCATAAAAATCCGTTGGGTAGTTTAGGAGATCTGGGTGGAACAAAAAAATCTCGTACGAGCGAGCGAGCGAGCGAGCGAGCGGACGAGCGACATACATACGGACATATGTTGTAATAGTCATTTCGTGGTCCAGGGGGTCTGTCCGGGATTTCTGTGCAAAAATTTTTGAAATCGGAAGATGCTACAGACATCGTACCGAACACTATAGCTCTTCGACAGGAGGTCGATGAGCTAAAAAATCATCAAGATCGGTTGGAGGAGTTAGTGGAACAAAAAACGTAAGAGCGAGCGGACTAACGACATACATACGGTCATATGTTGTAATAGTCATCTCATGATCCAGGGGTCTGTCCGGGATTTCTGCACAAAAATTGCTACAGACATTGTACCGAACACTAATAGCTCTTCGACAGAAGGTCGATGAGCTATAAATGAAATACTACCGTAGAGTATATTATAAAAAAAATACCATTGGTACTTTATTTGTTACGGTATTCTTTATTCTAGTGTGTTTTCTTAACTATTGGCAACACTAACTAAAAAATATTGAAGTGTGTAATTAATATACCATGGCACTATAATTTGCATTTTTTCCAAATACTGTACAATATGTTGGATTTCATATTTTGTCTGGAAAATTATGTGGTATTATAATTAGCATAGTTTTCCAAATAATGTATTTGGATTTCACATTTTCTCTGAATCTCCATAACTCGAACAACCATTATCCACAAAAACTAGCGATTTTGTTTAAAGATATTACAGTGGTTTAATTACACACGTTTTTATTGAATCCAAATCGTGTACATACTAATTTCGGTTATAATAATATATATTTATATAATAATAATTTGCCTCGTTCCCGTTCATGCTCAGCAAACTTATAAGGAATAAATATGTATGTATTCGTTTTACAAATAGGGACTTCCCCGAACAATTAAAATCTCAATGCGAAAAAACGCAGTTTGAGGTTTGGGCGTGTTTTAGTGTGAGTGAGTATTGCTATAAACCAATTATTTCCCTCATATCATACATATTTACAATAAAAAGTGAAATACCTTTTCTAAAAAATCACAACAGTACTGTTTTTATGCGTGATTGATCTTTCGCTCCCACTCTAATTTTTTGCATTGAAACGTAACAACTCGTGACAAGCGAAAAGAGACTCCCCGAATAAAACAAAACAAAAAGAACCAACCACACACAAAAAATTCCTCCACAAACAAGGATTTCTCTTAAAAATTGGACTTGTGGAATGCACGTGCCAATCTAGTTATTCGAGTTATGGAGAAATTCGAGATATAGAAGTAAAATTGCATGTAATTCGCTCGGTAAATGCTATTGCCACTAGATTCGTTTCGACTTATAGAAAATTCGAGTCATAGAAATTCGAGTTATGTGAGTTTGACTGTATATTATGGTATTATAATAGGCGATCTACGCAACCATACCCAAAATAGTGCGTTGATGATAGACATGGAAAATTGTAAATTATTACAATACTTCAATAGTACCAACCATTTTCACAATAAAGCAGAAAACAGGAACTGATAGTAGTGTTAAATTTCCACACATTCTAGGATAATATTAAAAAAAAATATGTTTAAGGAAAGTCATAAGGATAATGAGAACCATTTTAAACATTCATGACTTTTATCATCTGATTGTCAGTACGGCAATTTGAAATATGGTTTACAGTTGGTTTAGCAGAAAGCCCGTGCCTGACTAGTGTCAGAATATGTGCAAGTACGGAGCTGCCTCCGTGCGGAGAGTTGAGTAACAGTGAGTTTAGCATAATGGAATAGATATGAGGAACGCGAATGGCAGTAGAGAATCACCTACGTTCTATACTACTATGTGCGCGAGTGTACCTGTGTGTATGTGTGTGAGTACCATGTGGCCATTTTTCATCTCCTTCCCCGGTCGTGGCCTTCTAATACTGTAGCTGTGCCCGCCACCACCACCCACTCCATAGTTCAAAGCCAAACCTAAAGCGGTGCCGAACTTTCGCAGGAAATTAAATGTAACGCGACAATTTTTCTCCCTTTCGGAAAACGAATTTACAAGTATAATAAAATGAAAAATATTTTCTGAATTATCTCACCCTATAGTGCGCTCTCTCTTACACATACATTGAATAAAAATACTATGTAAAGAAAAAAATCTTATATTTAATCCAGCTAAACGAAGAAAACCAGGGATTCCAGGATTCTAATGTAAACGCAGTTAGACAGACAGAGAAAGAACGATTCCACATTGAGGCTCGCATCATCTCACCCAATCTCACCTTTCACTTAGATGCGGTGCACGAGTGGATAAAAATGTGCCAAGTGTCTTTGGCTTTAATATAAAGACGTCCTGTTTGTGTTTAATAACATACTTTATGTAAATGACATTAGTTGAACACGGGAGTTCAGATATTATTTGTCATACGCATACACAGCCGCACACACGCACTGCTGTATGTATACCTACCCACATTTATCTGTGCAAAGGATTTGAAACAAACTTGCACATACACACTTGCATACCTACATACATTTGAACATGGAATATAGTGATTTTACTTGTGTATTGTGTTACCAAGGCAACAAGGGTTACGTTTATTTTCTTTTATTCTTGATTAAATTCTATTTGTGTTTTGTTTCCGACCCCTTATATTATACGGAAGACAATCTATGGTAGACAAAAGGTAGAAGTGGGTACGGGGGAAACTTGATTAAGTACCTGGGCGTTTTACACAGAACGTGAATGGAACGTAACGTGAACATAAACACAACGAAATGAAACCCGGATAAGTGTGAATCGTAAACGAATTTATGCGCAAATATAATTGCATGTCAGAAGAAGAATATCCGGACGTATTCGTTTAGTACAAATTTATGAAACTAAACACACGCGGAAAGATGTTACTATGAGAAACGGGAATATAATAAAGGATTTTATGTAGAAATAATTTTACTAGTGCACATTGTCACGTATATGTCTGCATTGTGTTAAACCTAGGATTAGCCGGGAATGATATAAGTTGTGCACCAGGACGAATGCACAATCGCGCTCCTGATACTGCTGCAATGGGCAGAGTACACTTTCCCTGCTGCCACTGTTCCTGCTGGAGCTGCAGTATGTAAGGGTTGCTGGCATACATCCAACGAGCGACCTCGGCACGTGTGCACATGAGTCTGACACAACGTACTGTATGTGACATATAATCACATATATACGTGTTTGTGTGTGTGTATGTGTGAGAGAGAGAGTGGGTAATATGTGCGATAGTATAACATAAGGAGTCACATGAAAATATACATACGGAACTAGGATATACTAATATACAAGTAATGCATAAGATAACTAAAGAAAACAAACTGACAAATACATATATGGAAAGATTGTAAAAAAATAATGTGAATGTTTTATAATTAGATTTTTTTCTCTTCACAAGCGCTATACAATTTTCAGTATATTATGTAAACACAATTTTAAGACGAGATTTTCAGGTACGTACTGTTGTTTAGCATATATTCGAGAATATACTTTTTCACAATACGGTTTTAATATTGTTTGGCGAAAAAAAGGAGGTCGACTTATATTTGAATTTATGAGTAACTGATATTTGTAGAACATCTTAATTATAATGACGTAGAAATTTTAAAACACCTATAGCGACCTAAACAATATATACTATCAATGTAACATGCAGAAATAACATGCAGAAAGAACTCAGAATTCCACTGCACGAATTTTACGCACGCTAGAAAGAAACAGATCGAAAAATGAAACTAATATACACATTTTCTTGTTAATCGAGTAAGGGAAGCCAATCATAAGCAGATATAAATAATAGGAAGAACGCTAGTTAGACTAATGTTGTAATTAATAGGCTACTGAATGGTACTAGTGTTATATTAGCAGTATTGTATTATAATTATGCGCGGATGTATTTGATAATAATTAAACCAAACGTTTAATGAACCCACACTTACACACATAAAAGAACATAACATATATATGCATGCTTTTAGTAAGTGTAAATAATATATGCAACCTTCACATCCTCTAGTCTGGTGTATGAGAACAATAGTGGTACCCGGGTCCTTTGAATCTGTGTGACCTTTAAACGACTATATGATCTGTTCCTTAGCAGTGAGTGAGTCACTAACGAACGGTACTCCTGTACTGTGAGATACTAGCTAACTAGTAACACACAGAACCGACATAAGGAGGAAACTAATTTAGTTGAAGTATAGTCATTTGACAGTTACGATAAGCTAAAAAAACACGGTCTAATTTACGTAAATTTAATAATTCTGTAATATTTTATAAAAGAGATGTTCTTAAAAATTTATTTTATTAATGGCAGGTGGGTACACAATTTCCGTGAGTCGGCTCTTATTACACACTCATATCATCAATATGTTACTTCATACAACATACAGCAGATTTGCCCCGTAGTTTGCCGGACCATCAATAATTAGTTATAGGAACACGGATAGACAGGCCCTAGGGTGTAGCGGTGAAGGAAGGTACTACATTGGCGATCCAGGGTGCAGCAAGTATAAACTATCTCCATTAGTACCAGAACCAGCATCAACAGCAGCAGACTGTAGTTATAGTTATAAGAACATCTATTACACGGAGCATAATTAATACTAGCTATAAGTTCAGTATTAATGATGATATACTATCTTACTTGAAATACAAAGTTAAGTTAAAACTATTAATACTTCTTAACATTGTTTCATAACCGTTTTACTAGATGGGTAACTAAATTATACAAGGATTACTAATATTAACTAAAAATTACGCTCAATAATTTCAATAGAAATTTGTAAAATAGCAATAAGCCATTTCATTTTAAATGCATTATATGGTAACACTACATTCAAACAAATACGAAAAAAACATTAAATATCATGTAATGTATATGGAAAACAATGTACACAATTGTATAATATGTAAAGAAGACCATTACATTTGTCGAGTCAATAATAAACTGTATCAATAAATGTTAAACCACATGAAATTATTACTTAATAAAATATTTTCTTAAACATTATTATATCATTTCCTTCATATGTATTTTCGAGAAAGAAAATAAAAGCTGATAATCATATTTATTCTTTCCACGCTGAAGGATATTTTCAAAATAAAAAATATCGTATAAAATTTCATCAAAGTAGGTTGAAAAACCCGGGATGAGTTGATGGAACAAAAAATCAAAAGAGCGGGCGATGCGAATAACAGTTTCAGGATTCAGGTTGTCGATACAAAATTTCGTATACTGCATACTACTGCTCTATAACTTTTCAATAAAACGTCGATAAGCTTAAAATTCTACAGTAATGGAACAAGAACAAGGAAACGGGCGATTTTAAAATTTATTTATATTAGTATAATACCTGTTTTTTTTTTTATTAAGAACTAGTGTTCCATTACAGTAAATGTTAATTATATATTCAATTTTCAGTAAAATATATTTATATATTCATGCCATGTATTCGAAATATTATATATTATATTGTGAATGTTAGATTTGTGTGAATTTAAATTGTTTTTAAATACGTGTATATAAGAATATCGTGTGGTGACCACGCTATATTTCAGCTTTGTATTCGAAAAGCTATTACTAGTATACTTAGCATCCATATACATTTGTACCATGTACATTGTACAAATACAATAAAATTTAATCTCGTTTCGGTTTCATTTGTTTTTTACACATTTGTTCTCTTCTGTTTCGTTTTGTCTATTTGACTTTGTAATACTTGTATCTATAATACGATATCTTTTTATGTATATGTGTTCAATGTACATATCTTATTTTCTTTTGAAGAGTATTAAGGGTACAACGAAGTTTAATAATTGAATCAATTTTAAATGCATTGGATGCACAAATGCGCGAACGCGTGCAATCAAGTGCTTGTGTGCGTATTTACATATGAAAGCTGTGTACATAAGCATAGTATACTATGCACTGGCGACTCGTCACTACTTTTTGTTAAATTTTTTCAACAAAATAAAAATGACACGTATAAAGAATATGTAAAGCATGTATAATGCATTTGGAGGACATGAAACAAAAATTAATAATAATTCGATCCAATTAATTAAACACATCATTAAAATTTTTTAACGGAAAGTGAAGCAGGAACATGACCGATTTTAAAATTCGTAACGAAGAATACTCCATTAGTATACCATTTAATAGTCAATTCATATCCCTGCGTTATCGGAGCATATTGTTTAATGAAAGAGTAACATCATTTTGACATTTTTTACTGAGAAACTAGCAACTAAAGTCTCTAAATTTAATGAATCAAGTTGGTTTCAATAAAATGTAACGACGTCTCATATTGCTAGGTTGTCAATGGACGCTGCACGATTGGTTTTCTTAACCACAACATCCCCGAAAAGCTCCAGTGACATTATTTTAAAAATCTTACGCTGAGTTATCCTAAATATACGTGAAAATTTAGATGAGCGTGTATGCAAAGGCAAAGATAAATTCGAGGATATCATCTGTAAAATATTAATGGTATGTAAGTACAACAAAAATGCATATTTGTTATTTAGTAAAAGCAAATATTTATTTTATTATTGAGTTTTAAAAAACGCTCGTATTATAATTTAATTACAACAAGAAATTCTGCTCCTAGTGACGAGTTGCCAATGGTTATTAGTAACTAGAACTATAGTTACAATTCGGTTTACATCTGTTGATTGCTGTATTTGTACGGACGTTCTATTTACGCACAGACAGGCGGAAATTCTGAAGGACGGAGAGAGAAGAAAAACGTGACTGATATTGTCAGAATACTACCATTCTAACTGTACTACGAATTTTATTTTTTAATTAATAGAATTGTAGTTTAATTGGCATATCGTCAGTTAACATCCTCTCTGTCTTTCAATCTCTCAGCATCAGTAATTCTACACTCTAATTAAACACCGTTTTTTTTATACGCTCAGAATAACTGTATATCGACAAGAGGAGCATGTATGGATGAAAAATTTAATAAAAAAACGTTGATGTATGATTTTAAAAATGTAAACAGATAATAATTATTGTGATTCGAATTGACGCTAACCTTTATTATAAACTCAAATGTCGTAGATATATGTAATATATTACTTAAACATCGGCTTGATTCAAATTTAATGATAATGAACGACGAATTTCAAATATATATATTTTATATCGCACTTGCCTATTATTAGATTTTTCACCTTGGATAAGAAATATGAAAACTAACTCATTATCGCCTAGGGTATAATGAACGGGGATTATGATTTTTACACCCGCTCATTCATCATTAACTTTTTTAACTTCCAGTCAACAAATATTTGCATTCGATTTCGTAGGAAATAAATCTTCAGTTCTTCGCTCTGATTAAATTGACATTTCATTCAATAATAAACCAACTGAATGAGTAAATAAATAAATAAAAGTACTTGACAATGCATATGTCATAATTATTTTGAATTGTCACGGGCAATTTATTTTTGATAAAAGTAATAGGAAAGTGCAATATAAAGTCTTATATGCACCACGGGTGTTACTAGATGATTATGCCCATCAGGCGACATCCTTCCCTCGGGCCAAATGCCCTCGGGCTAGAACATCGTCACCCTCCTTGCATAATCCTCGTCATAACACTCTAATAACATAATAACTATTAAGTAAATGAAAAACAATTTCAAGTTGAGCAAGAACTTATAATATTAAAGAAATGAAATCATTCCTTTATAAGTAATTACCTGTGGAGTTAGTATCTCATTAGACAGGTGAATGTATTTAGCCGGTAATGATAATGTCTTATCGTGACCCTAAGGGCCACATGAACAATAAAAACAGGGTCATTTGTGACTTCGGTTCATTTCAATCAAGAACCGTTACCGGCTTTTTCCCGAATCAATCAGACTCAAACGTGTGCACCCGGCTTGCAATAGAGAGACAATACAGGGGGCGGCTGGGTGTAGCATTTTGATGGAGCAGCCGTTTGGAGAAGAGGGGCAGCGGCAGTGAACGGTAACAGACCGTCACATAATCTGGGTTAACAGCCGCATCAAACCCCGGATATAGGGGCAAAAAAAAAACTAACGTTATAAATTTTTTACCGATTCTCCTACGCGAGTGTTTGTGTGGGGGCGAGCCGATAAATCATGGGCGTACGTCGAATGAGTGACATGAGACTGTGCAGTAAGAGGTGTGTGCAAGAAAGATACTACTGGACATAGGTACATACACATACGCAGACATACATTAGGCCATCGAAGACTGACCGCTAAATCTCACAGGGAGTGAAGATATTGATTCTGCTCAGACTTGAGCCCTGCTATGGAAACTTTGCTTCAAATTTCTACCATCCCCAGTCATACACATCCATTCACTCGTACGTAATATCTTTACAAACACGGAAGGCTGATCAACTGGACGAAGAATGGAAGATATATTGGTTTTTAAAGTATATCTGGATGCGTGGATTTTTAAATAACCATTGTATTACCAATGTTAATTGTAAGTATCGTACAATACAATCATAACGTTTATTTATTTAGCTAGTACAAATTTCCGAAGAACATATTCATAGATACAATACAAATAAATCCGGTACTTATTAAAGAGATAAATTAGTAAATAACCATTTTGTCTGTCAATCAAATATAGACATTTCGATTAATTTATTATTAAATTTTTTAACATAACATAAATACTATATTCTATATCAATTACTAATGAAAAAGATAACTAAGACATAAGTTTACTGATTTATTAATTTTCATTAAAATTTAATGTATGTCAAATGCGTAACTTCTGTAATCTTAGTATAAACCTCTTATATTGTACTCACATTGCAAGTGAACTGATATTGAGAAAGTTTCAATAAGTTCTCATTGGGTTGTCGAAGCAACTTGGTGTATAATAACTATGATGGTCCATATTCTGGAGATGTTAATATCTCTAGTACATTTACTATCTTGTGTTTACCTGATAGTAGTAGTGGACTATGTACTTATATTACTGTTGACTACTAATATGCTACTGGGAATATCCCGCTATTCATACACTAGTACATGTGTAGTGGTATAAGCATTTGCAATACTGTATATGTGTATGTTAGATAGATGTGTACATAGGCATAGTTGTTGACTAGCTCTGATATACTGTATATGAAAACACACACACGTGTATATAATCTAGTCTGCTGGGATATATGTATCGATATGTACTTTATACTGAAGTCTCACATTCCCCTTTCATTACCGTCTTTCGCCGTGAATTAAGTTCTGGTATACTGTGCTAACTACACAGATTATATACATAGTAATTATTTACGATATCGGTTATGTGATAAGAACCGGAATTGATAGCTACAAGAACGCACCGAAACCAAACGGCGTATTATCTGCAACCGGGTTTACTACGTATTTAAACTATTATTTACCTGTGAGATACGAACGGGTTGCACTGGTTATATATATCAGATTAAAAAAAATCTATTATGTTGAGTTTACATATAATACACTAGGTATATAGAATTATACTATTTAGCAATATTTGATGTTGACTGTTAATGCGAAATCACAAATAATATTGAGTTGAGTGTGAGATTGTTTGCTAATATAATACCTTCCAATTTTATGATCCATTTTACAGTTTAACATGATGGTTCCTAAAATAGAAAATCAGTATTTCAAGCAGCTTACATAAAACATTCCTCATGTAGAATCCATATCCAACGGCATTAAAACAGATATATGCATTGCAGTTGTAATCGTAAATCAATTTATATAATTATGTTACAAACATTTCACTGTCGAATATAATATTTATATACACGTTCATCATATATCAGAATACAACATAACTATGTATAAACGTATATTGAGGTCGATGTTTGCTCATTAGCTAACAACGTATAAGTACTCCCCTTGCCTCTTGACCGATGGGGCACTTCAATTAGATGACGATTTCAACGATGCACTGTTCATGCTTTACTCTTCTAGCCTGTTTCTGCCTCTCTGCTTATCTCTGTCTGTCTTTAACCTCTTTCATTCTCTGCGCGCCAACTTCGTATTGTTTGTTCGTCCATCAGTTCGTACGAACGCTTACTATTTTCCACAGTGTCCGTGTGAATTGCTTGCATTGTAGCGACAAGCATTGATGGCATGAAATCTTCACTGTTTACATGGGTTTAATAGTAATTGCTGTACGATTCTCACAACGCAACAGTGATAAAGACATGAGGGAGGGGGCAAATCAACAGACAGCAAAACAGATAGAGACAAAGTTATATAAGATCTCAAAATAGAGAATGAGAGATGGACAATTGAACGAACAGTCAGAATAGGATAAATGGAAACAGACAATTATAAAAACAAATTTAAAAGTACAAGTAAAAAAAAAACGAAGAGAAAAGGCAATATATAAAAATTTCACCATTTTACTTGTCGCAACTTAAGTTGTACTGCAGTTTGACCTTGTAAGGTTAATTTTAAAAAATGTTAAATTTTTTTAATTTTTCTTGACATATGCTATTAATAAGTTTTATATTATAATTGTGCTGCACATCTAGAATCTGTGTCATTATTCCAACCTTCACAGGATTAATTTGCCTTGTCTGAATTCAAAATTTACAAAGTTTTTGACAAACGAAATTACAACAACATAATTGTAAAACAGATATGTTTATTTTATTCTTAAAACAATTAAATGGATGCTACTATAATTACGGAATGGTTCAACATGCTACTAATTGCAAAATTACAAGTGCAGAAATGTAAATATCTCTTTTCGCTGGGAGTTTCTAGTAAATATTATACTGACCATACATATATTCGAGTGTGGGTGTATATGTATGTAGTGCAATGTCTGCCACACTACTTTGATGCATGTTCGTTATGTTAGTAGAATGAAAGGTAAAAGCAAAATGACTACAACTGAAATGAGATTTCTGATGGAGTTGTATTGCTGTTATGTATGTAAGGCAAGTAACACGCTTCAACTTGCCTTATCTACAACATCATTGCATGCATGTACTCGTGTACTCATGCGTATGAATTTCATACCTTATACGACGAAAAGTGTATTTCTTGAATTTTTAAACGAACTATAAAATTTCAATTTTACATTAACAATTTGAACACATATTCTTTTTATGTGATTCCTATTGGATGTTTAAAATTGCTATCATATTATTGTAAAAATGCAGCGTCCTTAATCTATAACATAATACTTAGATAAAAATCTGGTGTGGTCACCACACGACTTTCTTATACTCAGTTCAAATTGGTACATATTTGACATTTAAAATGCGTATTTCTGTAAATATTTTGTCTTTATTTTGTTTTCAAACCATTTATGATATTTTCAATACATGCCAATATATAAAATACATTTTACTCAAAATTAGATAAAGACAGAACAAAAATGCATAGACTATTTTTTCTTAAGATTATTGTTACCTATAACTTTTATTTCAAAACTTTCCATATCTCTTTTATTTTCTCCAATAATTCGCAATGTTCGATTTTTATGTTCAGTAAAGTTCCTCTTCCGGTTGTGCGATTATGCAAGAAATCTAATCAGCTCTTCATATAATCAATAAATTTTTAAATACGAAGTTTCATTGTCCTATCTTTGCTCGTTTCGAAGATAATGAACATACAAACTCACATCCACATCCACACACACACAGACGTCATTACGAAAATAGTCAAAACGTATTCAGGGGACCTCAAAACATGTATTTCCATGAAAATCTCGCAATCGAAATTTTTCATGATTCCTATACTTCCTGTATACTACGTATAAGAAAGTAAAAGTAATATTTTTCGTTTAGATTTCATTTAGCTCTACATATGTACCACTCATTTGTAATTTTTTTATTGTACAGTGTTATATACGTATGTCCCTAGAGATTCTTCGATTGCTTTAGTAGATGTGTGTGATATATCAGACACAAACAAGCCTTCTACCATCTACCATTTGGTGTTGGTGGTGCTTTTAGATGAAATAGTTGTGGCACTACCCTCGTTTTTTTCTTGCCCCTCTGCGTCCCACTTACTCGATAGAAACTTTTTGCTAGTAACTTGGATTAATGTTCGAAGACGTAGAATAACTTCATCACGTGAAATACGAAAAAGCTTTCCAATACGAAAACTCAGCTCACAAACGTACACACACGCACACTGGTCAGTCAAGTATCAAGGCCTAGAGTTTCAGTGAAATGAATGATATTTTACAAATGTATCTAAAAATTTACCGATATGAAAATAATATACCATCACATTTTGTTATGATAGAAACACGAATAGTGAATAATAGTATGTTTTTATACCACTAACCATAATTTATGTTATGTGATGGTGGACTTCAGATACTAGAGTTATTTACTATTTGGTAATTTCTAGAATTAATCGTTCAACGGTAATATGCCTTGAAGCATTAATATGTTTATGTTGTGTTAAATTTTGGCTTAAACAGAAGCATAGTATCATAATTTAGTACGTGATGCAATAACAAACACATCGGCAGAGAGATTATGTATCTATGGTTATTAAAACCATATTGAATCACAATTTGCAGGATAAGTTTCGATAAGTTTTATAATAATTCAAAAATGTAATTGAATTACGACTAATTAATATCTACATTTGATAACAGAAAAAAGTTTATACTTCTTTCTAAATTTTAATTCGGTATCTCTTTTCATTTAAGGTATAAAGAAATTAATATCGTAGAATACACATATCTTTTCATATTGATGTCATCCTGAAAATAATAGAATCTTATTCATTTTCAAAAAGTGAAGATTTATTGAAAATTTTTTTATAACCGCATTGCTATTTTTATCCATGTATAATTCGTGTTCGGAAAACAGAACATCTATATTTATGGTCGGGTGAAAAATTGATGTACACATACGTACATTATACAATATACATATAAATCAATTCGTCAAGTTCTGTGTTTCTCCCGGTGTGCCTAAATTCTAAATAAGCATTATATGTAAACATTTTATGAATACAATCATAGCTTTGAATTATTCAGAAATAAAATAAAGTTCTATACAATTTAATAAATTCTGTTATGAAATTCAGATTCAGGATAACGTTCTATTTGGGTGAGTACAGATGTGGGAATCCCGTACTTACCTTAAAATTCTGGAGATATTTTATTCAAATTTAAACATAAGAAATTGGATTAAGTGTGTAGATTTTAAAGAAATACCACCATATCGTGAAGATTGAAGTTCAAGACAACCGTAAAGTCTTTTCGTCCAGGCATTAATCTGTCTTTAATGGACATAGAACCACTACATTACATTTACAAACGATTATATTTCTTTTACATGCATACATCGCTTATATTATAACAAATCAGATCATTACTGATTACAATTGTTGCATCTCTGTATTATATGTAACTTCGTTGTTCTATAAAGGTATAATTCTATACTGTATACTATAAAACTAGAGGACACTCTTAACCTAATGTTGATCTTCCAATAAGTGAGACACTATCACATGTTTATAAAGGTGCCAACATGTAGGATAGCTTATCTCGCATAGTATTTGTTTATATCTATATAGCTAGATCTTGTATCTGTGCATGTTTGTGTATGTGAGAAAGAGACTGCTCAGTCTCGTCCGTGAGCTGTAAGTAGCTGGAATCTGTGTAACGAGGTGATCAGACGTGGGGACGAGCTGACGGTGGCAGCAGATGTAGTCCGGGGCAAATAGGGAGTAAATGTTAGTCCCATGGGTACGTCTAACTGTTAATGGTGATTTCGTATTATCGTATGTTCCTTACAGTTGTGTAATCTACAATCGTCCAACGGGGGACGCGAATATCGTAACGTACCTACGTACGACAGAGGGAAAGAAGATGATTTCGTATTCAAGCAGAAACGGTATTAGAGACACGGAGACACGATAGTCTAGCTCTAAATATAATAGGGTAAGTGCTATTGTATAGAAACATAAAAATCCAGTGTGGTCGCCACACGACTGGGTGTGTGTATATAGGTATATTTTGCTTAAAATATATAGAACATTTTTTCATTAGAATATTGTTTTCTACAAATTTTATTTGAAAAATTTTTTTATATCTCTAGTATTTTCTCAAATAATTCGTTTAATTTTGATGTTCAGGTAACTTCTTCCGATTGTATAATTATGCCAGAAATCTAATCAGCTCTTCACATAAGTAAGAAATATTTAAATATGAAATTTCATTATCCAATCTTTGATCGTTTTTGAGATAATTAACATACAGACACATCGATCCACACATCCATCCACTCACACAGACATCATTGCAAAAATAGACAAATCTAACATTTTTCTCAAAATATCGCAATCGAAATTTTTCATGATTCCTATACTTCATACTGTGTATAACAAAGTAAAAAGATATCGATAATATATCATTATTCTAGACAGCAGTAAAAGAAAATATTTTACAAAGATAAAAGAACATTGTGAAAAATGTATAAAGATAATAAATCATATAAAAAATAAACAATTGTTTCGTATGTACTTAGTTTATTAATCTTGAAAATAGATGCATATAACAATGAACTAGTTTCTTCTCTTTAGATTTTTTGCTAACAGTAGTGTTACTGACAATAGCATGGTCAACTAGCCGTGGTATAATGTCCAGTATTCACGGGTCATTTCTTATACCAATTCTGAACGATCCTTCGTCAGCAGTACGTCATCTACTACAATACACACACACACACTGACTGTCTACTACAGAGAGCTTTGACTATGCGATAACAAGCTTTAATAAATACATACACACTATGATGGCTCTTGATGTATGTATGTGTGTAGGAAATGACTTTGTCTTCAGTTGAATCAGATTACGGCATAACGGGTGGTGACCACCCCCGAGGTTGCGGAACGGGGGCAGCGTGATGTATTACATGCGTCTAAGACTGAAAGATTCGCAAAGTTTCCAACCGAGCGCTGCCACCACCACCATCTTTGCTAAGCGTTTCCACCCGGAGGTTCTCTGTCTGATAACTATAACCACCTCTCACTCGCTCACAAACTGCCTCCCTCTTCCCTATCTCATACTGTTTGCGTATTTCGATGTAAACTCATTTATTTTAGTCATAAATTTCTGCAAAAAGACACAGGCGTTGAAATCAACATTTATTTATTATTTCGTCTATTTCTCCGTGCTTTATTTACGTCCCTGCTTTCTTCAAGTCTTTACCGTCTTCTTTCATCGATTGACATTCTCGTTCCATCGCTCTGACTGGTTAATTGCTAACTACATCTTAATTAATAATTTTCCATGCCTTTGGCAACATACCCTCTCGCCCGTCATTACATCCCGTCTTTACAAGCATTTGGACAAATTATAAAATTGAAATGAATTTCGGTTTACAAATTAATTTTAGACAGAATGAATTTATTCTAAAACATTTTCAACTCCATTTGAATCAACTTTACTCTAAGACCGACTTGACAACCGTAATGAAACTTTATCAATTAATGCATCCATAGAGCAGGGGATCGAGTAATGAGAAATAGTTCTGAAAAGGTGTACAGGTAACTTTGTAGATTTCGTGTATGTGCATACATTTGCAAGTCAGACAGTAAGATAATTAGGCAGAAATTCACACAGATTGAAGAAGAAGTTGAAAGAATGGGTATGAGACCGGTAACTTGTGATACACTCAAATAAACAGCGTGCATGTTTACTGAAAACAGAACTATCGTAGCTGTCAGAAAAGATTTGTGTTTTGTGATTGTCGTTCAACAGATATTTCTTAAAGTATGGAACAGTTTCCTCACGAAGAAAACCTTCAGGTTATAAAATGATATATAGAAAAATTCTGCAATTCAGCTACGATGTCTTACCATTCTGTGTAATTTTGTTTAAATTCCATGGCTATTCCTAAAATTATGTGTTTTCATGAAATTTAATTTCTTAGTATGAAATGTCAAATTAAATCTGATTGCTCACTTAGATGCAGAATTTAATTCTCTACAACTTTTATTTCAAGCATTTTTGTCTAAAATAATTTGGGAACTTATGCAGGAGCAAAAACTGATTTTACATGTTAAACGCCCATGGCCAGTTGTTGTATAGTTTAACCTTAATAATATTTGCTCTCTGCTGCTGGACAACTGAAATGTTCATTTCGAGGGATTTTGTAACCAATCTGCACGGTACTGTATCTATTTTAACTACACATGTATATATGCAAGCTGGCGCAAAAATAATCAATCTATTTTCTAAGGCTGTAACTTTGTTTGTAAATTAAAAAAAAATTATTTGTTTGTTAATTATGTTTATTTAAATGTTTATTTTTCTGCATTAAGTCGCGGAAGTAATATCTCTCAAGTGGTCGCCGTCGGATTTGATGCACATTCGAACTTGATTTCGCAGCATTTTTCATGATTTCTCTCTAAACTTTTCGGGATAAATTCTCCACTTTTTGTCGAAAGAAAAATTGAATTTATCGGAATTTGGACAGGAGTCAATAACAAATATGTAGCTAACGTTTCGGCAATTTTATTGCCATCCTACCTAGTGAATGAAAATCTAATGTTATATATAAAATTAATTGTACAGACTGCGATAGTGGGTACATAGGACAAACCAAACAATATTTAAAAAGTAGAATTAAAAACCACATTTACGATTGTAGGTTAACCAATTTGAATCATGACAAAACAGCCCTGTCCTTACATCATTTTGATGTGGGCCACAATTTTTAGCTCATCGACCTCCTGTCGAAGAGCTATAGTGTTCGGTACGATGTCTGTAGCATCTTCCGATTTCAAAAATTTTTGCACAGAAATCCCGGACAGACCTGGATCACGAAATGACTATGACAACATATGTCCGTATGTATGTCGCTCGTCCGCTCGTACGAGATTTTTGTTCCACTCAGAACTCCTAAAGTATCCAACAGATTTTTATGAAATTTTTTCTGTAGATACGTGTTATGGTCTAGTTGTGCAAGGTATGTTTTACTTTCCAAAATTTTCCTTCGTACTTGAGAAAAAAAATATTTTCCAATTTTGTTTTAGTTTTTATTTTTTTTCTGCGTTATTTTCTACACAACTGCATTCAAAATTTTCGTGCATATGCAGGAAATTCAATAATATTTTTCCATATTTTTTATTTTGAAAAACTATATAAGACCATTGGAGAAAAAAATGTTTTTTAATTAAAAATTGAACAAAAGAAGATCAATGCATTTACAGTCGGCTTAGTTTGCTTTGCTTTTGTCAAGAGAAGAAAATGTATTCACACTTGTTTTAAATTTGTTGTTTTATTTGCGACCTAGGCACCTAGGATTTTAAAAGTGAATCTAGATAAATAATAATTTTTGATATATTCAGACTTGGATATACGTCGATGAGCTGCAGACATGTATGTCTGTATACATTCCTAGTTATTTTAATAATATGAGCATTTTGCAACAAGAACTCAACTTAAAGAAAAGATTATTTTTAGAAATGATTCATATTGGTTTAAATCAAAATAGCATAAATAATAGAAGAGACGTTGATAATTTAAGCAATGTTTATAGTACTTTATTACATTTTAAGAATAGTTAGGTCCTTTGCATATTATCACTTTCTTTGGTTAAAATTATATTTTTAAGTTTGTAGCATCAATCAATTAGTAGTTAATTCGCTGTTTGCTCGCTTGCTTTAAAATATCCACTGTGGCTCGTGTTGTGTGTGCGGTAGCACCGTCCTGCTGGAACCACATGTTGTCCAAACCCAATTCGTCAATTTACGGTAGCAAGAAGTCATTGATCATGGTTCTGAAGCGCTCACAAGCGTTGCCAACGCCGTCTTCCAAACAATATGGACCAATCACCTTTCCGCCGTACCAAACAGTAACTTTTAGAGGATATAAAGGATCTTCGTATATAATACACGGATTTCCAGTGCTCCAGAAGCGATAATTTTCCTTGTTCACGTATCCGCTTAGGTGGAAATGCGCCTCGTCGCTCATGATAATTTTCAATGGAAAATCATCCTCTGTGTCTACGATTATTCTGCTTTTGTTTTCTTCACAACTGTCAAAATCGCGATGCCATCTGACGCCATTTGAAAAAGTAAGAGCAAATTCCGATAGAGTGATTATATATATATATATATATATATATATATATATATAAATAAATATGTATATATTAGCGCAAAAAATGTACATCACAAAAGAAAACATGTACTCCTGATATTTAGAAGAGGCGTCTTTGCGAGAAATTTCCGATTATTTCAGGATTGAATTCCCGG
This sequence comes from Carabus problematicus, assembly GCA_963422195.1. Lineage (NCBI taxonomy): Eukaryota > Metazoa > Arthropoda > Insecta > Coleoptera > Carabidae > Carabus > Carabus problematicus. The sequence goes on from OY728580.1 coordinate 9,436,123, forward strand.
GCAGGCCCATCACATGTCAGCAAACGGTGGCAAATTTAGTTATCACCCCTGGGTGATTCTGGAAATGTACTGATACCAATTACAATTTCAATACTCGATGTGTACTTTTAATCCAATAATATGTTTACATTTAATAAAACAAATGGGATAAACTGTACAATAGTAGTCTGTGGACAAGTGTCTATTTTTACATTATTCAACTATAATAAATTGGAGTTTTTGTATATAAATACCATGCTAACATTCATTAAATGCCCTATGTCTAATTTTAAATTATTCAGCGAATTGATACTAGCATGGGCAAATTGATTAAAACTAAAATAAAGTGGCCAATGGATAGCCTTATGGTATTCTCACGAAATATAGAGCACTGAATATAACATCGGATTATGAAATTTTTAATTCTGAACAACTTGTTTATTTACACTTTTGCGCTAAAATATATTATATTTAAAAAAGAAAAACCAATGACGAATACAAATACGTATGAAAAGACTGTATTATTTACTAAAACGGAGCACGAACAGATACAGGGTAATACAAAAGAAATAAACAAGAACTTACAAGCTACAAGCAGCAACGCATGGTTGGCACTGAATCAACGCTTACAACATAGGGGGTGCGTCTCACGTGTCAACACTGATTAAAAGATACCGAATTAAAAAGTTGCAGTACTACACATTCCATTAGGTCTGCATTGTATCACTTCCTCTATTAGAATAGATAATTATCTATTAGATGTACTGTTACTTAATAGATCATTATATATATATATATATATATATATATATATATATATATATATTATATATATATATATATATATATATATATATATATATACCGATGTCCCAAGAAATCTGTGACATAGGAAATTAACATGTAAATATAGATATATTGTGAATACTTCTGAACAATAGATTTTAGAGCAAAAGTGTAAATAAAAAGCTGTTCAGAATTAAAAACTACATAATGTAATGCTATATTTAGTGCTCAAATATTTTTATATATCGAGTAAATCAATTTTAAAATATTGCATTTTGATGACAGATCAGGCAGTCAAGGAACAAAAATTCCATGTTTTATGCTAGTTACAGCAACAAATAATCAAAACAGTGTTATTGTTTCAAAACCTACTAACCTGTCATAAAAATCCAGCATTTCAAAATAGATTTACTCGTTACAGAAACATATCTAAGCATTAAATATGGTATTATATTGTGCAGTTTTTAATTCTGAACAACTTTTTTATTTACACTTTTGCTCTAAACTGTATTGTACGGAAGTAATCCCAATTTTTCTATATTTACATGTTAATTCTCTATGTACCACAGTGCTTGCGACACCCGGTATATATATATATATATATATATATATATATATATATATATATATATATATATATATATATTTGTATATATTCCCGGCAGCCATACATGCATACATGCGGACAGACATGCCTCTGTGTGTGTTTATAATCTATTGTTTGCACGTGTATGAAAATGAGCTTGACAAATCAGTATCTGATCTAATAATAATAATAGCCAACCAAGGTACGGTGTCTGTAGCTGGCATGAGATTCTAGCCCTTGAGGGTATCAATTTGTAGCCTATTAATCACAAACACACGTACACGTACTGCTTGAAGCTATATATTCCATATACCGTTGTGCCTGCATGTGTAATGATAACATGAATTTATTGTAAGTCTTAAAAATTATTACATTTGTACAATTATTATTTAACACGTGTTAGTGTATTGTTGTCAACTTGCATCAGCATAATATAAATAGTTTATTGATGAGAGTGTATTAGTCTGCGATGTATCATGACGAGTTCACACTGAACGAGTGACTACTTCGCACCAGCTAACAACGGGCTCCAACGGCATCTTCAAATTCTGGGTGGTGCAAGCCTGGCAGCCTGGTCCGAGCCTGAACAAGATTAATGTGAACGGTGTCATTGAAACATGTGGCATTGTTTGTGTCAAAATAATTACCTATGATATATTTCGGTTCGGGTTCAGGTTTAGGTTCAGAAGATATAACATACGTATATAGGTTCAGAAACCTGATTGTAAGTTTCGGTTAGGTTCAGTTATTAAAAAAACAGGCACATATTTCCTTATTAATTCGAGACCACTACAGTGGGCATTCTAGCAAAGTAATCATATTTACATGGCAGTAATTCGAGACATGGGAGTATCGATGAAATTAGATGTTGACCGGGTATGGAATATCCCCGGAAAGAAGGCGGTAGAAGATATACTAGACAAAAGGTGGCAATTCAGAACTGTCCCGAAATATTTAGAACGTATGGTCAGGGTCACTTTAATTCAACCAGCACGTTTTTGCGTTTTTGAATAAAACAAAATTGCCACTGCAAACAGGCACTAACTTGCATTGGCCACAGCGACAGATGATCTATTTCAACATGTTTTCAAACAACACCACATCCAGAACAACTTGACCAGTAACATAAAACTTTGTCGTTAGATGGCACGACAATATTTAATTTAGATAAATTATTAAAATTTAAAAAATAAATCATTATATGCAAAATGGTTATCGGTTAATACTAAATGGTTCGGTTAGGATCCAGGTTCGTTCACCTTGAAATTTAATGGTTCAATTTAGGTTACGATTACAAGAAAATAAGGGTTTCTTATAACAGTATTCAAATAACCACGGATAAATTACCCGGTAAAAGAATCGAACAGCAATCAGATACCCGTGCCTAATATGATTGGTTAACAGACATTTAACAGCCCCCGTTCGTTGTTTAATCTTTTTGAAATGAAGACTAAGGTCCAAGTCGAAGAAGATGCCGTAACCATCTCCAGTTTTGGTCCTACCAGTGCCAACCGATTTTATTAATCGCAGTTCAGCTGGCAAGCACAATCTTTGTAGTCTTACCAGGCCACAGTACTCGCCGAACTCTGCGTTTTGCAATCCCAGTTAGAATTTTTGATCGAGGAGACTAGCCCTCCCGCGGTGGTCTTGATCAAGCCAGCTTAGGTGGAGGTCCACGTTGTGACTACTTTATGAATCTGTTGTATGCGAGTCAATATAAAAACTCAGTCAAAGGCAACTACAATCATAGTCAGAATGTCCGAATCGAGGAGATTTTGTCATTCGCGGCTTACTTGATCATCGTCTGCGCGAATTGACTACACCCGTCTTGGTTATCTAATCTTCCTTACCTCGTGACAAGCACGTCGAGAGTTGCTCTAAACATGGCTTGGTCAGGTTTTGCTGCCGCTGACAGGATGGTTCAACCTCAATCGGTGTCCTCGTTTCCGTAAAAGCACTTTTTTGTTTGTCACGCGTGTACAGAATGTTAATCTCGATCCCACCGGTATTTCCGCTGCCTATGGACCGCGGCGTGATGATATAGCTGGTGTCTCAACTCGAACATAGCCTGCAACACTGGATGTATCAAGCCGTTTTGGTTTCGCTCCGTTCTTTAATCCAGTTTACATTTCCGTCTTAACAATTCAGGTAATATCGAAAAAAAAAACTTAGTTATTTCAGAAAGAATAGGTTTGTTCGTTCGACCAGCTTAGTGAAAATGTAACTGTGTAATCTGCTTGGAGCATCCTGCTTGGTATACCGGGTGACCCAAGTTTGTATGCTCACCATTGAGATCTCGTAAACTATAAGAGATACAAAGTCGGTTAAATTAGACAAAAGTAGCACATTTAAGGGGCGATGTTGATGGTAATTTCATATTTTGAAAATATTGGGTATGACTCACTAGATAATGACAAAAATGTGATTTATTTGAATTTTTATTTTACTCTCTATAACTTAGAAGGTAATCAAAATATTGAAAAATGTTTCAAATAAATATTTTTGCATCGATAACAGGCTTTACGATGAATTTGATAAAATTTTCCTTTACTACATATTTCTGGAGATACAGCAAGAAAATTCAATTTTTTAAATAGGAACCCTAGTCGAGCTAAAAAGTGTGCTAGACAATTGAAATTCACTAACATTTGATAAACGAAACAAAATTCGTACTGTAAACTGAAAATTATTTTCAGATCTTCGTATGTAGCCATTACCTGCATAAATTATTTTTTGTTTCTAATATTTTGTTTATTAAATATTATTAAATTGAAATTGTTTTGCATGTACATAAGTACCCAACATATTTAGATGCAATTGTTTTATACCAAATTTTTATGGCACACTACGACAATCATTATTTTTGCAATACTTTTTAGTTTTTCTTGAAAAGTGAAAAATATATTTATATAAACGATTACATTATTGTAAAGAGAAAAATAGCGCTTATTAACTATGTTCAAATTAACTATGGTTCCCATTTCAAAAACTCAACTTACATGCTGTATCTCCACAAATATCTAGTAATTTTTTTTTTCATCGAATTACCGAAATGTTTATTAGGCATACTAAAATATTTATTTGAAGCATTTTTCAATTTTTTCAGTACCTTCTGACAAAGAAAAAGAAAAATTGAACAAGATCACATTTTTGTCATTATCTAGTGAGCAATGCAATATTATCAAAATATGAAATCACCATCAACTTCGGCCCGTAAATGTGCAACTTTTGTCTATTTTAACCGACTTTGTATCTCTTATAGTTTCGGAGATCCCAGTGGTGAGCACTCGGGTCAACCTGTATACAATAGTTTTCAACGAGACTTTACACTCAACAAGCTACACTGCACTAGCTGCTCGACCTCTCGAGCAGGCGCAAAAAATCATACTGAATGTAGCACGGAGCAACTTGCACTGACATGAACGAACGTCGTGAGAACAATTGCACTGAACAAACGAACACCGCACAATTTGTACTTATTGTTTGGAACAAGTAGTGAAAGTCGAACGAACAAACCTATTGCCAACAAGTGCTTGTGAGCATAGTGCATCGTCTAATACTAAGACACCCACTGGAGACGAAGGTTCGATTACCGGTGCCAATCCACTCATTCGTCCATAAATGCAATGCACAGTCCCCAGCTTGCTCCCAGACAAGCTGTTGACGAACAGTTGTAATTACTACCAATGCTTACTAGTGACCATTCTAATACTAATCAATGCTCACGGGCAATTACAATTACCTATCGCCGTGTCAACAGCAACCGCATAGACGAACATCAATACTGTTACCGTATAGCAATTTCATACGAGCCAATACATCAACGCAGTACATAAGCAGGAATGTAATGTACAGTAGAGTGGCGGCCCGTGCCTCCTGATCGTCGTCAACGTATACCATTGTCATCGATACCCTATCTTCCATTACTCTACTGTAAACTCAATTGGATTGCTGAGCATCCAATTAACATTGACCTTCTGTCTATGTCCACAGTCACTTACATTTATCTATTATTTGTTCAAATCTGTTTACAGGCAATCCTTTACTTTCAGGATAACGTCATTATTAGTGTTCATAAAAACACAAAGGGTCCGTCTCTTATTCGACCCAAAAAAACATTTTCTTCGCTTATCGAGTTGTATGAAATATATATTACTTAAAATAAATAAATTGTAAAGTCCGATGATAAAACTGTAAATTTTGTGATCCGAAAACACTAGACCTGTTTCACCTTATAACTGTTACACCAAATGAGAACTCTCCGTAGGTCAGAAAGTGACATAAAACCCTGTTATGTAAAAATCACCTTACATTATTTACTAGTACGATATATTAAAATAGAATTTAATACATGACTATTATTTTCTCGTACGATAAAATGAAAATAAATATTGCTTTTTTAACAAGAAACATGAAGTAGCCCCTGGAATAATTATAATTTCCATCATCTTCAGAGAAATTTAAACCAGACTATGTTTGCTGACCCTTGAAATAATCCAAACGCGACTATTGCGCACTCCAAAAATGTTTGGAAAAAACTGTTCGGCTTTATAACATTATGATCAAATAGCGAGTTTATACCCTATTGTATTTTCTATTAAATTCACGTGGTATATTCGTGAACGCGTGCGTGTATGCATGTGTCTGGATGTGTGTATAATGCTTGTTTATCACTCTACTAGGCACGCCCATCCGGTACGAAAGAATCAACGTCCGGTTACGAAATTAAACAACCGGTTTTTCTACGGAAATATTTGTATTCTCCCTGAACAGGAAATCACAGACTTTCGCCCATTCACGCGCAGACTAGATGGACAACGATGTTTTTCTATAATACAAAAAAAAATATAATAAAAATAAATACGACTTTTCTGAAAACCAACTTGAAGAAACGGTTGTCACTATAGTCGATTGTTTCTTGTAATACGATTTTCAGTGTCTTTATTAGTTTGTACAACTGCATTCCTTAAGTTCAAAGTTCTTGAAGAAAACGCGTAGATATATTAATAATGTATGTACTGTCTCGCTGTACGTCAGTGTGTTGCTCACATGGAAATTATTAAATTTAAATTAGAAGCGGCTTGAAATAAAATCCATTGCTAACAAACTCATTTAATACATACAATTTGATCATCTTAGAAATACGGAAGATAAAAGCACCCTTCATTTTTACAAAAGTGCGTCTCCGAATTTGTTACTTGTTAAGTTTTTCCTCGCCTCTCCATTGCATTCTGTCTTTCACACTTTTCTATTTCTCTCCTCTGTTTTCAATAAAGCCTAACATCGTTATGTTCTCGTGATACTCGATCAGAAAATTTTAATTTAACCGATGTGTTGAAAGAATTGTTTTCACCTTTATGCAAGAACCTTGTTACCCCGCAGCCTACCGAACCTCTCCATGAGTAATACTGCTAAGGGTTAGCTGTGATTATTACCTATCACATATAATTACGTGCCAGTTGGAGATTTTTAATTTCTTGTGGTTGTACAATTTAACACCATGTTAGAGTAAGTATGGAAGTATTTCTATGTACTGGAATACCTTCAGTCGCTTGCTCGGACGTTCATTCGCTTGCTTTATTTTGTAGCTTTTTGCCGCCTACCCCGTGCTCGCTTATCCACATTGTACATTTACGGTTACCGGCCTCTGTTGACTATGTCCTCTGTCCGTTCTGTACCACATTGTGCCTGTGTCCTTTTATGTGTTAGTCTCAAAATTGTGTGTATGTACGCTTTATGTATAGAAGTACTATATTTGGCCATGTGTGTGTGTGTGTGCACGTAATAGCACGTATGTAATTAAATGTGGACTTGCACTCTGTACCCGGGGTGAAATCGTGCGGGTGACAGGCTGTTTACGGTTTCACCGATACAGGCCATATCTATAGCAAAACGAGACTCCAAGGTATAGACGGGTTTTTCTTGGACATACGAGTACATACACTCACATAGATACATACAAAAAATAATGAAGTGAAACACACAATCCTACGTTCACTAAATGAACACGGATACAAATCATCAAGGTATGTTTTCTGTTACACAATGTAATAATACGTTGTTGGCTTTAGTTTTTATTTTTATCCTGCCTGTATGAAATATTAATCTAGAGCTTTCTGCACAATGCAGTATGTATTTACGAAAACTACGATTTACATTCATAGAGTATACAATTTCATAATTGTGACTGCTGTTCTGGCTAGAATTTAGTTATAGCTAACTATGTACTCCTAGATTATATTATACGTTCATGCATATGTTATATACATACAATGAGTGCGTATATGTATATGTAAGAGGACCAGATGTCGAGGTGATAATTCAATTGCAGAATCTACTTTAAACTTTCTCTGTGTGACGTCGGCACACTGACTACTTGCATGTTTGTCAACCGAACTTTATAATCTATCCCTGTCTGATAGCTGCGGACACACTACTACTACTCTGCAACTACTACTATTACCAAATTCTCTCTCTCTCTCTCGGATGCCCTGCCAAGAACACAGTTCTACTAGTACGGTATACTCTGTAACTGCCTGCTCTAATGATTACACATACTAATATTTCTATATGATCTATCACTGTTTGAATACTGCCAAGGGCACACAACTACCAATGTTATATAATATATGCCCTGTCTCACAGCTACTAACAATTCTCTATGCTCTATTTCTATGTGACTCTCTTTGACTAATGTCACACATATACGTCACTATACTCGTAATATAACCATATGTTGTACTCTATCTTTGTTTAACTAGACTCTAGTTACTAGAGTCACGGACATTATCACTTCAGTAACTTTTCTTGCTCTATTTCTTGGTTGCTATAAACCTACACAACGTCTCCTACTTTGGATTATGCCCTTCATCTATCTGCCATGTAAATCTCACGACATTCATTATTTTTTCTTTGCTACTACTACTACTACTACGTACAAATCTATCCTAATTTACATCCGTAAATAAAAACACATCAATCACAGGAATATTCGTGCGAATTTAAATTCATCACATTTCCATTTTTATTTAACAACCAACCAACCAAACCAACACGGCAACCAGGCGTCTCACCGCTGAACCGAACAACAAACCAAGCAAACAAGAGACCTACAGACGACGTCAGACTTGTGATTGGAGTTGGCGAACCGTGGCACATGGACCGTATTCAGTTAACATCTTCTAACATATACAAACATTCATATTATTGTTGTGTTTTAACGTAGGAATATAAATTATATTTAATTAGCAGTTTCCTAACGAAATTACTTTATTACTATATATGATTTACATTTCATTACGAAGATACATATAATATCTTGAATACAGTTATCACGATTTTTATATAGGATAAGTCTCTCCTGGGTAACGTGAAAGACAAAATTTTCTTTAGAAATGTTGAAGAATGAATCTATAAGATGTCATCCTTTGGTAGAGATATCACTTTTGATAAAATGTATTAATTTATAGTATTACAATATCAGGAAAAGTAATAGCATATATTTACAAATTTGAACCATTATCACAAAATTCTCGCAAGTCCTGATCTGTACACACCTCGCAGTGATGTTTGACGTTCATCGTTCGAATTCATGCGACATTGTAAAATAAAAATTGAGCTGTCAGTACGAACATATAACGAATTTCAACTATAGGATATTTCTACTAGTACTGTGCATGTACATGTATATATATATATATATATATATATATATATATATATATATATATATATGCATGTATACCCATATTTATAAGAGTGTATGACACTGTATAAATATTGCATACACAGTTATTTCTGTTGAAAGCAATTTTTAATACGGCAAATAGAACAAAAATTCACTAACAACTGCAACATGAAAAGAAAAAATTTCTTTACATCTTTACACAGTTGCTTGAAGGTGTAAAACCTGTTTGATACGATACATAATTCTATTAATTACTATACTTATATACTTTATGTATTTGTTACACTTACTAGCCAGTATATGCTCATACTGATTTGTAAAGCAAATGTATAGACCATCGATCAAATGTAAACTTTGGCTATTAAATGCACATATATGTTCATATCTGCTTTAGTAAATTTATGCCCCAATTATGAATGCGGAATTCTAAGTGGACACTTACTATTAGATGTACGTACGCCCCGCCCAAATTATCATGTATTCGTTGTGTGAATCGTAGTTCAATTTGTTGCCGCCGTGCTCAACTCCATTGAATGATATTCAATCATTGATCTAGCTGATTGTTTTTAAATTTATCAAATAAAGTTACTAGCAAATTTATGCATTTACCTACCTTTTACAGTCATATTTGTACAAGGTCTCATCTCTCGTACATTTATGAAGTGTCAAAATACATTTAACATGATGTGTTGATGTGGAGAAATCCTGGAATTTCTTTGAATATTAATCAATCAACGATTAGATCAATTAAATTAAGGTTATGTGGAGTCAAACCTGGCGGAGACAAATCGCGCCACGGGACGCAAGGTAATTTCGGTATGGTGACTATGGTGTGCACACAACTACTAGTAAAAGTATCCAATCGGATTCTCACGTTTTTATTGCGTGCCTACTTGTACTAAACCATATGAGAAAATGTATGCTTTTACAATTCAAAGTTTACATTTAATTGGTTATGAATATATTTACTTTACAATTCCATACAGAGTACCAAGTGTATACATTTATTAATTTCACGCTTTTACAGTAACATATCCATTGTCTAGTAAGTGTGCACTTTTACAAATAATTAGTAAACAATTTTGTATTGAGTTGGCACTAAAATCACAAGCAAATGTGCACACTGACAGGTGTTAGTGTATAAATTTAGTCATATACGAGTATAATCGTGCATCAAACAGATTTCATTTCTTCCGTACAGAATTCTGTGCAGAAACCTCGCGAATTAGTCGAAGATTTCAGTTTTTAGATATTATGTCAGGTTTCTTTTTTTGTCATGAATTCAATCTGGGAATCTATTATGCGAATCGATACGAGGATCCTGGATTCGAATATTCTTAAAGTCGAGTATTCGGGTACCAATAAATGGAGCTTTTTTGGGGGTATATTTAAAATTACTTAATTCGTTAAATTTATGCTTTGTCGTAAAAAGAGCGTACGATGAAAATTTATAAAAATTCAGTCAATGTACATATTATCAATAATGTATTAAACGTAGTATAAATTTAAGTTAATCGCATTCAAAGTAGTCCCATTGAGTAACTAAATACTTTTTCCATCGATCCTGTTACTTTATAGAACAGCTTTGGAAATCTGCCAATAACGCTTTCAAATGTTTTACAAGCCACTCAAAAGATTCCTTTCATCGTCAAATTAATTATGTGGAATAATCAAAAGTCACAGGGTGTCAAAATAGGCAAATACGGTAGATATGAGTATGGAGTGATTTTGTTAAAAACCAACAACTGGCGCACAATAAAAAACGTGTAATACCGAACATTTCAATAACACTCCTTTTGCTTCTGATAAAGATACGAAACATTCTTTAATATATTGATTTTGACTACTCCGGTGAACGGATAGTACAAAAATTTGTTATAAGTTATAAAAATAAGCCCAGGTACATTTTTTCCACAAAAATAGATCCAATTTTGCCGACCTCATAATTTCTTATATAATATGTATAAATGATTTTTTGACATGCGTTTCAACAATAGTTAAATATCACTATTCTGGTATATATTTCATGTTTTTGAGTGCTAATATTTTTATCATCTCGCACTTACCTCTATCAAATACTCGAGTTGACGGCGGTCACAATGCCATGGCTGAGTGTACCGACCATCTCATTGTGTGCCTCGTACGCCGACGCTTGACGCCCTGTGTGCATATGTGCCGTGCGTGAGTGCATGAGACGGACAACACACCAGCTATGGTGGCTGAGGTAAAATCCATTGCCATGTTTGCATAATACATGTACGACACATCGTAGCAAGCCTTAAACTTTGTTATGTCTTGTTGACGCTTCGGATTTGTTACCCTAATGTTGTTTTACAAGTGCCACATTCATTTCTACCCGCACGCACACACACACCGCCTGTACGTTTATAGAGATATGGACCGGCTAAATCTAATGCAAATAAACAACACACTTCCCTTACCCATGAAGCTAGGTGTGCGACCTAATTATTTATTTACAACAGTTCGTCCCATCTCTCCAGTGTCGGACCCGAAGTACGATGATTGAGCTGGAAAGATCGCAGTAAGCTGTCCAACCTACGACGTTGTAATCGAATTAACGTTCTCAATTATTTAACTCGGCACAGTACTTCACACACAAGTGGACAGAGATTCTGAAACACATCGGAAGTGCCTGATGGTTCTTGAAACGTGTACAATGAACTGAATAGTGTCATACTTTAAACAAGAGGATATACAGACCGGAAATAAAACGAGTTTGTTTAATTTAAATTACACGATGAACAAAATTTACGAAGATTGCGAATTTTATTATCTAGGCTAGAAAATATAAAGACCAATGATTCTATAATTTCCTTAGATGCATAAAAGTACTGTAGTTTTAAATCTGTATTTTCTAGACATATGGATACCCGGAAGCGTATTAGAAACCGTCCATTGTATACTATATATACAAAATTTAATTTAACCAATGTTATGTTTCTTACGTATAATATAATATTTATTGTAACATTAGATTAATTTTTATTCTTTTAGTCTTTACATTAGAATTGTCAAGTAAACGTACTTTTACGGTAAGTACCAGTTATCTAACGTTTTGTTTAAATCAAATATCCAAGAACTATACTTACCTATAATTATTTCTTCATAAAAGGCTGGAAATAATTTTTTACGTCATAAGGATTAGATTGAATAGATTATAAGAACGGCCAGTTTCAGTAATAAATATTTATTTAACAAATTCTGTAGATCGTCGAATATAAAAATCTATAATATTTATCGAACAGTGCTTTATTACAGTATATTATAAACAGAAATCTGCGAGAAGCCAATCAATATACGTTCCACAATGGTAGTAATTAAATTCATTATCATCATCATAATAGAATAGTACCATTACATCATCGTCAATCAAACAATCAATCAGAATGTTAGTAGGTACGGTTTTAGGACATATTTATATTGACTCATTATACATCTGTCTTCACAATCGTCTTATAAATAAACAACAGTTAAATAGAGAGAGAACAACCAAATAGAACAAACAATCGAGATACATTTCCAAAATAATCACAAATCGTTCACACGTTCGCTTACGCGTGCGTATTGTATGTATGGGTGCATGGTCCCCGGGTACTTGCGCACATATAGGTTACGACATACGTGCCAGTACAAGACACGTTTACTTGTATATACGTCCGTCTCGAGCTGTCGCTTGATATGCTTAAAAGATCCAGTCAACAACGAAAAACTATTGCGTCATATATATGTATAACAACAATTAGGACGAAAATTAACAGTGTTAAAGTTCACCATTGGGCACTGAGTTTCCCGTGCCCAGTTTAGTCTCTTTCTTTATATCGTCTATCGTTGATATCGACAGTTTCTTTTCACTGAGTTCCAACGGAAACTTGAAACTGATCTCGCCATTTTGACCGAACACGGCGGTTGCAGTAGTGTTCTCGAAAATCGCCTCCTGCGTCGACTGGGAGGCCCTACTGACTTTATCCGCTTCCACATAGTAGTTCTGTGGCTGTCTCTGCTGTTTGAAACAACACAATCGTACTAACGCAACACTGCCGACCATCAGCACGAGCACACCGACACTCGTTCCCACAATAATTAGCACATGTCCGTAATCGCGCATAGTGTTCGCGAAAAAGTTCCCGTCTTTCGATTCAAATAAATCATTCTCACCGCACCAGTTCAGCTCGTTGTCCTGTAACGAGCTGAGAGTCCGTCCATTTAGATATCGGGGCGAGGCACACGTCATAGACCGCATTGACGAACTAGTTGTGGTCTTGTTCAATCGCGACAAAAGCGGTACAATGTTACACAAGTCACATGACCACGGATTGTCTACTAAATGTACGGTGGGCACTTGGTCCAGTCGATGCATGGCTTTCTCTTCGAAACCGGTAAATTTGTTCCGTGTGAGATCCAATTCTGCAAGTTGCGGAAGGTGAACTTGGCTGGGAAAAGTTTCTAATAAATTGCCGGATAGATTCAAGGAACGAAGTTTCTCATGGTATAACAGTAAACTGACAGGTACTTCAGTCAAGTTGAGATCCGCCAGGCCCAAATATCGAAGATTTCCAAGGCCCTGTAGTCCACACTTTAGTTCCGCCGTTGCAATGTTGTTCCCACTGACATCTAACCTTTCTAAACTGTCCAGCACCGGATGAAATACTGCCGGTTCTATGCGTATTAATTTATTATAACTAATGTCCAGATCGATTAATGTCGTTACATTGGCAAATGCAGTGTTGGTGACTTTTGCCAGTCGATTGCGGGCCAAAGATATCTTCTGAAGTTCCCGTTGCATAATAAATGTCTTCTCGAGTACAACGGGGAGATGATTTCCGTCAAGCCACAGGTAACGAAGTTTGCGCAAATCGTAGAATTCGTCATTGGTCAGATAGAAGAAATCATTGTCACCCAGGTCTAGTGTGGTCAGGTGCGGCAAGAGGTGGTAGATCTGCGTGTTGATATTCCGTAGACCACAACTGCGGCACTCCAGTACGCTAAGCTCCTGAAACAATGAGCTACTATCGGTACTGTCACGATACTTACTTACCCGAAGCTCATCGCATAACTACAATAATTAGTATTTTATATTTGAAAACAATATATTTTTATCGTTCTTATTAGGCTAATTCATTATTAAAAACAGAAAAATTTATTTTTTAATATAGTGATAATTTATTAGCTTTCATATGTATGGAAATAAACTACTCGTAATTATGTATTTACTATAAATAAATTAATCAGTGTATATGGGTACCTGTATGTCCATAAATACTTCTGGATACAACTCGACTAATCGATTTCCGCTCAAATTTAGCTTTTGTAATTTCCCCAATCGTTCAAATACCCTAGCTTCAAGTTCTTCCAGTCGATTTCTCGCCAGTGAAAGCACCCTGAGGTCTGTTAGATATTTGAATCCACCATTGGCCAAATGCTCAATCTTATTATCATTCAGATAGAGCTCGCGCAAGTTGGCTAACCCACGAAAGTTGTGGTCCTGTATATTCGAGATGTTGTTATTCATTAAATTTAGCACTTCTAGACCTTTAATGCCCCAGAAGGCGTGTTTGCCAACCTCTGGCACATTGGACTTGATGACATGTAGCTCTTCCAGGGATGTGAGTGTCTGGAAGACGGCACTGACCAGTAGCCAGTTGGGATTGTCCACGGGTGCTTTAATTTCCAACACCTGGGTGTTCTTGTCTATAGTACTAACTGGCAATGGACCGATCATGCCGCCTTGCAGACAGGATGTCTTCCGTCGGCCACGTTCATCAAGTCGACAAAAGCAGTCCAGTGGACATAGGGCACTGGCCGTACACAACCAGACCAGTAACACTAACGTCGCTACTCGGTTCGTCAGTGAGGTCATTCTGTAAATAAACGAACAATTTTAGATACAATGACATAAGCAAAAGTGATTTTCAAGACAATAATGTAAATATTCTATGTTATATTTTTCTCCTTCTGACTTTTTTACTTTCTCTCCTTCTCTTGGCCATGTATCCTATATTGTGTGAGAAACTATCTTGTACGTTACATTTATTAGTTCCTATGAGAAGAGAGCTGGCGTGTTATGTTCTGTTGAATATCTCATAAGCAACACATATTACTCTTATTCCCCGGCAGGCGGACACACGGACAGACATTTCCAGGCGTCTTACTGCCATTGCCGTTGTTATACGAGTATGTTGTATGTAGCGCATAAATCTTGAAACGTACACCCGTATCTTCTTCTTGTACTTTCCTTTTTATCTACATACAAACTTCTATTTGTAACAATAATTCACTAAATCTAGCTAGACTGGTATTCTTCTATACGATTCCACTGTAATTGTGAATGCAATTGTTATTTATGTACAGTACAGAGAGAGGAGAAGGACAATATCGCATCAGATACGCGCGTAGATTCTCTAACATCAATTCTTGCCAGATCTAAGCACGCTGCGCTGCTATGCATTTATTCCACTTTTGTTTGTGTTTTCCTGTGTTGGCTTGTCATGTTCCATTGCGATCGTTTGCATTATTAATTCACTTGTTCATTTGGTTCGTGCAATCAGAGAGAACGCGTCTCTCAACAATCATTTACATTCTGTTACAGAGTACAATGAAATTTTGAAACTCTTCATTAATTTACACACGCAGAGTGCACATTGGGAACAATAATACAACGCTGGAATAATGAGGATTAATAATAGTTCAAAGGAATCATGTTTATTTTAGATGAAATACAATTTCCATTTTTTGCAACCTGGTACGAATCTTGTATTTTGTTCGATTTTTCGTCAAATTACACAATAACACGCGACGTGAATAATGTCGCATCTTAAAATCGTTAAGATAACTTGAACACCTAGACTAAGAGCTATTATTGATATTAGTTAATTGTCAACAAAGGTCATACACAAAAATCTTAATTTATATGATCTATATATGGTTCATACCATATATATGTAATTCACCAAGAAATCTATGTTTTTCTTAAATCGCGATTTATCCCAGTTACTGATAGTAGCACAATGAAGCATTTAGTAACGTCCTTCGCCGGAGTTGCAAGCTCATATCAGAATGGAACCTACAGTTAATTGTCGAATGTGACTCACATGTACGGCAATGTCCTAGGCGAGAATTGAAGGCGTGTTTATTTATATAACCACGTTGTCATGGTTATTTCTTCGGTTTTTCTATTGCATGTTATGTTGTTACAGCTTACAGCCTACTAGATTACCATGAATGACAAATGGGATTTGACTAAATTAAAAAACAAAATATAAGTCAATTTTCACATCGCACTATATACATATACAATATACATATATATATATATATATATATATATATATATATATATATATATATATATATACCGGGTGTTAATTAAAAAACTGGCCATAGGCGTTTAACATGTAAAATCAGTTTTTCCTCCTGCATTAGTTACCAAATTACTTTAGAGAAAAATACTTTAAATAAAAGTTGTAGAGAATTAAATTCTGCATCTAAGTGAGCAATCAGATTTAATTTTTGACATTTCCTAACTGAGAAAATCAAGTTTAAAATTTCATGAAAACACTTAATATATAGGAATAGCCATGGAATTTAAACAAAATTAAAAACAATTGTATGACATTTGCTGTCAAAAAAAATTATTAAATCTCGAATATTTAGATAAATTTGTCCAGAATAGAACCATTTTATTACTTGAAGCTTTTCTTCATGTGAAAACTGTTCCATACTTTTAGAAATATCTGTTATTGAACGAAAATTACGAAACACAAATTTTTTTGACAGCAAATGTCATACAATTGTTTTTAATTTTGTTTAAATTCCATGGCTATTCCTATATATTAAGTGTTTTCATGAAATTTTAAACTTGATTTTCTCAGTTAGGAAATGTCAAAAATTAAATCTGATTGCTCACTTAGATGCAGAATTTAATTCTCTACAACTTTTATTTAAAGTATTTTTCTCTAAAGTAATTTGGTAACTAATGCAGGAGGAAAAACTGATTTTACATGTTAAACGCCTATGGCCAGTTTTTTAATTAACACCCGGTATATATATATATATATATATATATATATATATATATATATATATATATATATATATATATATATATATAAATGTTTATAGGTATTCTGCATCATAATGTTCATGGAAACCAATATTAAATTCATGTCAAACTAAACATACTTCCCTATCGTCTAAAACCCGGCCATTTCAATCACTGCGTATTGAATTTTTTAGCGCGGGCCAAATGCGGCACGTTTCATCCCCGTGTTAGTGATACAGAGTCAGATATTTTTGGTAATTAAAAAATTTAATTTAACATTTTGTTTGGCAACAAAAAGTGTACATTTTTAATTTAATGTTTTATTTACATGTTTACAATACACCTTCTCATAGCAAACCTAAATTGGGGGTTGATTTAAAAAAAAAATATTCACAGCCATTTCAATTCTGTATTTTGTGTATTCATATTTGTACTGCAATGTTGGCAAATGATCTGTGATTACTGATATATAAATGGATATATTTTGTAATTTAAAACCTGATACTGTTGAATTGGTTGCGCGTGTATATGCATATGATCAGAGGAAAATAATTAATTTTAAATCAGGTAAAGCTCTCTTCTCTACCCCCACGCTCTAACATCATGCAATGTTTACAGGTAATTACCGTTTAATTAATTTATCGATGAATAATTAATAAATGTACTTTTCGTTGTCACAATTCGTTGTATATTGTTGTTATAATATTTCGAATTGTTTTAGGTTAGTCGGGGGTCTGGCTTTTAATGATTTCATCCCTTCAAATATCTGTACACATATGTCCGTAAAGCTCTACACGTATGTACCCATGTACTATGTACGTACATACATTGCAATATGTATTTAACCATTAAATACAATACATTCATGGGAAGTTATATATGAATGTGAACAAAGCATGCATTTATGTACAAACAATGTGTAAATGATACCGGCTGTTCCAGTGCTGATAGATGCAGGGGGAAGTCAAAATATAATTATTTAAAATTAACATTATTATACACAGATACAGATTTAAAATATTGAAATATTCCATATTGACAGAAAGTTCGTAAGGATATACTAGCAGGAGTATGCTTTTAAAACCGATGATATAACTATGGCAATATGATGATAGAAGCCAATCTGATTTCATCCACGGGCACTGCCATACATGTGGTTCGCATTCCACAATAAACTATGAGTACCGTTCTGGTGTGAACTGGTAACATCCCAGGAAAACGTTAAACATGTAATTGTAACTGGGATATATCGTGCTGTATAAATTTATGTATTAATAAAGTAATAATTATAATCAGTATTATTAAACGCAAAATAAAAAATAATATACAAACTATACAGTGCGAATAACGTAAGACTATACATTGGCGGCTTTATTTTAGCTTTAATCAATTTGCCCATGTCAGTAACAATTGAAATTACAATGACGCTTGTTTTGGTAAATGTCACTGTGTTTTTAATATTGTGTTACTAATATCTCACGAGTTTGCGCAATAATTAGTGCAAAAAATTTACATCACAGAAGAAAAGTTTAAGATGTAGTCCTGGTATTTAGAAGGGGCCTCTTTGCGAGAAATTTCTAATTATTTCAGCGTTGAATTCCCGGGCAGGCCCATTCCATGTCATCAAACGGTGGCAAATTTAGTTATCATTCCCAAGTGATTTTGGAAATGTACTGATACCAATTACATTTTCAATACTTTGAATCCAATAACATGTAATAGATTTAATAAAAAAAAAAAATGGAATAAACTCTGTAAATGATTTAAATAAAAATAGTAGTCTGTGGACAAGTGTCTAATTTTACATTATTCAACCCACGACCTTCTCGATTAAAAGTGTACTATTCCGGCCCGCGACTAGGCCCAGTTTCAGCGTGCCGCCGCTGTCGCTAGTAACAGTAGGAAAACATTTGAACAAAATACGATTTTGACAGTTGTTAATCAACAAACTCCAGTATTCAGTTCTGATTCAGTTTAATACATGAATATTTTGTGTAAAATTGATTTATAAACTATACATTTGGTGCAAATGCATATTAAGTATTTGTGGAATATTTGCGGTGATATTATTCATAGGTGTTATTATTCATTTTAGTAAAAATTATTAGTTGCTTTTACAGGAAGATTTTCAACTGCAACGCACACAGTTTGGTGTGATATAATTAATAACGAATAATTGTAATTTGGTTCATTATAAGAAGTGTTATATACCAAGTTGCAATTGACAAGGTACAAATGTACTACAAGAATTCCCATCAAACATGATTATGACACGTAAATGGCTTGAGGGTATAAATTTACACACTGGTACTAGCAAATTATTAAATGTTAGTTTTTCTACAATGTTAAATCGCGGATCAGACAATAAAAGATATTTTTTTAGCTTTTGCAGTAAATGTATACCTATGTTATATATTTTATTTTATGATGAAATTTTATAAAATCAATTTTCTTTAATTATTATTGATAATATTAATATGTCTATATATTTCACAATTAATTTTGCATTTATAATTAATAATTCTTACGCAACAACCTCTTACAACATTAGGTGACATTGTTTGACAGTGACAAGTAGCTACTGTTACTAGCGCCAATACTTCAACATTTGGCCGAGCTGTCAGCACAAAAAATCTATTGTTCTATCGCTAATGTCGCAGGCCGGTATGAATCTAGAAGGTCGTGATTCAACCATAATAAATTGGAGTTTTTGTATGTAATCACTAAGGTAACGTAAGTAAATGCCCTATGTCTAATTTTAAATTATTCAACAAATTGATACTTGTATGGGCAAATTGATTAAAGCTAAAATAAAGTTGCCAATGTATAGCCTTATATTATTCGCATTGTATATAAGGGTCTTGTAGTGATCCTGATTGTAGCTATTTTCATGCACTTATCCGTATGCATCGATGTACGTATGTGTATAACTCGTTTGTATAATGCATAATTTTATTATAATGTTTGTTTATGGTAATACCACTTTAAATCACATCACGGCCAACACACTGTGAAATAGTATTACGCTTGTCCGCTGGTCGCCATTTTAAAATTGTTATTTAAAATATCTATACATGTGTAATGCACACAACCCGGAGGGAGTTGGTGAACATTTTTATACATATGTATCTGTGTGTGCATATATGTGTGCATGGTTGCATATCAAATCATGATGATGCAATTTAACCAAACAGTTCTCGCAATCGACCGAAATTTATATTTGCAATCATTCATACACGCGCACACACAGACTCAGCCTTTCCTGACACAGCCAACAGCTATATATCGCATGATTAATATTCAAGTTTAAATCCAACCAACGATAAACGAAAGAAATATTGGCATATTAAATAACGATGCAGTCTTTACAAGACAAAATTATGTAGCGACTTTGCTTCTTTTATGTGCTTAACCATAAAATATTGCTTTTCTTTAAATAGAACACTCTGACGCGCGTCGGTCAATAATTTAGTTATTTAGGTAATCGAGGAGATCGTTGATCTAGATAATCTATAACAATTGCATGACTCTTCCATTAGAGTTTATGTATTATATAAAAGAAAGTGTCCTGACTGACTGACTGAGTGACTGGCTCATCAACGCCCAGCTCAAACCGCTCAACTTAGAAACGTGAAATTTTAAAGCTACATTGTTTTTATGACGTAGACACCCACTAAGGAAGGATTTTTTGAAATTCACTCCTCAAGGGGTGAAAATTTCGGGGTTTAGATTCTTTTTTAAAAATTAAAAAAATGTTTACTATATTCAGATAATAAAACTAAAGGAATGTCAAAGGGGGATTTATTAATTTTTTTTTTAATTCCTTGATCTATAACACCGAACAATAAATTTGACGCAAGTACAAAAGTAATAGTACATTAATCATTTGTTGGTATGTGCAAAGGCAAACTACAGAACTGAAAGTATATTGCAATTCTTTTTTTCAAATTTACGTTAACTTCATTTGTTGGCATATGCAAAGCACGTACAAAACTTAAATAATACATTGCTTTTCTTTTGTTCAGATTTACGTAAATGCTATGGAAACAAAATAGCAAAAAACAAAATAAGAATATAAATAATATCAGATAGGTGTTATTTCAATTGAGTAAAGAAGTATATTAACCACATCTGATTTTTTAATATTTTGTGATTAGAATTACGTGGCTGCGTTAGTCTGCTCTGCTCCTTTTTATTATTTAATAATTTGTTGGTATATAAATTGAATAATATTTTCACAAAAAGTAATATACTGACAGCTTTATATGTTTTTGTTTGTCTGTAGAAAGAAAATTACAATGCAAATTGAAATTTTAAATGTATATAGTGTGATAGCACCACATAAACTCGTACCAATTGTGGGTGATGGAGCGTGTTTAATTCGGGCGTTATCTTACGTTATGTATGACAGTGAACATCTAAGAATAATGAAAAATATTGTTTCATTTCCTGCATATGCACGAAAATTTTGAATACAATTTAGTGGAAAATAAAGGAGCAAAAAAATAAAAAACAAAAATACTAAAGGAAATTTTGAAAAACAAAAAATTACATGCACTAATGCACTAGACCATAATACGTATTTACATAACAACAAATCATCAAGATCGGTTAGATAGTCTGGGAGGAGTTAGTAGAACAAAAAACGTATGAGCGAGCGAGCGGACGAAAGACATACATACGGAAATATGTTGTAATAGTGATTTCGAGAATCAGAGTCTGTTTGGCATTTTTGCGCAAAAATTTCGAAATCGGAAATCGGTACGATTGGAAGTCGATGAGCTAAAAAAACTCATGTTTGCAATACAAAATAAATAAAAACTAATAAATAAAGAAATAAAAGCATGGGGCGCAAATGTTTATATAAATTGGACATTACAACATTTACGCCCCACGCTTTTATTTCATTACTTTCTAGTGCAGTTTAATAAAAGCTTGTTTTTAAAAATTATTTAATTAATTTATTCTTTTTAGTCCTCTTACTCTGGGTGGTCTTTAATATTTGCTATATATGAATAATGAGTTTATTATGTGTGTGTGTGTGTATATACATATACATTAAACCTTCTAATTTTTATGTGCTCCTGATATGTGAATGATGAAATTCATCTATTCAGTAAAAACCTCTTGAATTTTGCTACCCGGATACGTGAAACGAAGAACGTTGCGACGTTTTTCTCAATTTCTGGGAAACTGAGACGATGTAGGGAAAAAATTGCAAATCGATTGGTTTGATTTTTGTGAATTTTTTTATTCAAGCGGGTTAAAATTGAATCTATATATATATATATATATATATATATATATATATATATATATATATATATATATATATATATATATATATATAACAATGTCTCTTTAATTCGAACGGCGAAGAGCAAAGTAATTCGCCCTACATAAATGTGCAATACTGGAGATGTTACAAGACAAGAAGCTCTTGAATGTGCCATCGGACAAGAAGAATCATGGGAATTCATAAACGATATCGATATTTTGAAACATGTTCAGAATGAATCAAGCTCGGACGAAGAAGTAGAAGTGATACCGCGACGTATGAATTACACAGAGGCAGTCAGAAGTTTCGAAAAAATAATACTGAATCGGAACACCACATTCTAATTCTATCGGAAATGAAAAATAAAATGAGCTCAAAAGGCAGAAAAAGCAAATATTAAACAGAGCAAATCACTGAAATTGTTACTGCTTCTTAGATTTACTTCTTACTTTTTTAGATTTACATATGTACCTATTTTGTTTAGTCATGTCGTATCTAACAAAATACGATATGTAGTACAGTTGTTGATTTTATATTTTAAAATAAAGAGCCTTTTATTGGAAGAATGTTGAAATTCGTAGATAATTAGGAAAATTGATATTTTCTGTCTTTTGTTCGATAATCCGAATATTTCGATAATCCGGATCAACCCGTACAATTATTAGTTCGGATTAAAGAGGTCATACTGTATTGTTAAAATAATTTGTATTCTTTGGTTGAAGAGAATTTCGAAAACTTGCAGCACATAAATGACGCTGTTTACTGGATTAAATTAAATATAATAATTGTGTATACTTTAAAGACATATTAATTGGTTGTTTGAGAAACTTATATTTGCTATAAATAATATGAATAATAAGTTTATTACATATATATATATATATACCGGGTGTTAATTAAAAAACTGGCCATAGGCGTTTAACATGTAAAATCAGTTTTTCCTCCTGCATTAGTTACCAAATTACTTTAGAGATTGTTTTGCACGTACATAACATATTTAGTTGCAGTTGTTTTATACCAAATTTTCATGGCACACTACAAAAATCATTCAGTTTATCTTACTTTTTAGTTTTTCTTCGAAACTAAAAAAGATATTTAGGTAAACAAATACATCATTGTAAAGAGAAAAAATAGCACTTTTGAACTGGATTAAAATTAACCATGGTTCCCATTTAAAAAATGAAAGTTGCAGGCTGTAACTTCGGCAATATCTAGTAAAAACAAATTTCATATGATTCATCAAAAGGCTTATTAGTTATACTAAAATATTTATTTGAAGCTTTTTTCAATATTTCCAATACCTTCTGACTTATAAAGTAAAATAAAAATTCAAGAAAATCACACTTTTGTCATTATCTAGTGAGCCATGCAATATTTTCAAAATACAAAATCGCCATCAACATCGGCCCATAAATATGCAACTTTTGTCTAATTTAACCGACCTTGTATCTCTTATAGTTTCGGAGATTCCAATGGTGAGCATTCACAGATGGGTCACCCTGTATATATATATATATATATATATATATATATATATATATATATATATATATATATATATATATATATATATATATATATATATAGATATATATATATAGATATGTGTGTGTATATATACCGTACATATACATTAAACCTCCCGTTCTTTATGTGTTCCTGATACATGAGTGATGAATCCGAAGATTTCGGACAGAATAACAGACTCACAAGTGAAACTAAATAAAAGTTTGTAAAAACAATTGAATCAAAATTAAAATTCAACAATAGTAACAAATAGTGTATAAATGGGTAAATATTGCAAGAATTCCTATGAAGTTTTAATTAGCTTTCAAATAGATTTTACTCTTTAATATAACACAAGTGAACTATTTTTGATAACATGGTACTCCAGAACTGATTTCAGCAGGTCTTAAAACATTAATGCGAAAAAGTAGAGTAAATTTTTAAATTTTACCAAAACTTCAATTATATTTGTAGAAAAATTTAATTCCCTCAATGGGTAGGAATACATGACGATAGTAAGCTTCGTTCAAGGTGTCCGTAGAACATGGAGGTTAGAAGAAAAGAAAAGCATCATAAAATTGTTGATGTTTTATTATTAAGCAAGTCGACGTTTCGGCCATCCAGTTGAGGCCATCATCACAAAATGGTTATACCATAATTTTTCTGTTTCTTTTTATAAATTTACAACCTCATCATGGGTTTTCCACGAACATTGCTTTATGCAATGTTCACTTACGTTCTTTGAGTTACATATTTTTAACTTTTTAACTTCAGACACGTTGTAAATTCAGACATTTTGGATGTTTGTTGTCCTGATGATGGCCTCAACTGGATGGCCGAAACGTAGACTTGCTTAATAATAAAACATCAACAATTTTATGATGCTTTTCTTTTCTTCTAACCTCCATGTTCTACGGACACCTTGAACGAAGCCTACTGTCGTCATGTATTCCTACCCATTGAGGGAATTAAGTTTTTCTACAAGTTACCATATTGACGAAACACTTCAACTATAAAACTTAAATTACTAATAGTCGTAGAGTACCTTGCTGTGAAATACACTGCGGAGTTCTGAATACGACCATATTTGTTTTATATCCTTCATGTTTGTTGTTTCAATTTTGTAACGTCAAAGGCATTTCACCCTATCTAATTCAACATCGATTAAACTGCTCAACTTATCTCTGGAGTTAGAATTACATAATTGCGACTTATTTCCATATTAAACGAACTTCTTGGCCCTCATATCTAGCAGAAATATGTTCTCGCTCGTTCGAATTGTTCATGTATTTCAATTATAAATTACCATAGTATGAAGATATATTCTACAGTATTTATCGAACAATTAGAGTCTCTTAGTGTTAAATGTATGTCAGACTGCCGATTATTGTTTAGATGTTGACACACGAATGTTACGGAACTATGGGAGTGGGGAGCTCTACGAAATAAATCTAGACTTCTTGGCTCATTTGCACCGTTGACATACTGCAACAAACTGTGCCGACTCATTGCCCGTGAACCGAGTTTCGGCAACAACAGTCAACGAAACAACCTACCATTACTTTACCCTACCCTTCAGCAACTATCACATTCTTAAAATGTCCTTAATCAGGTGCAAAATATTTGGTGAACTTCTTACAAATATATAAAGTTAATTAATGATATTAATTTACAGAATAATTAAACATAGGTACTCTATAATTTATTTGTATCTATGAACATTTTGTGTGCGTGTTAGTTGTTTGTTTAAGCGTATGTTAATTGTAACTCCTCTAATTACGAACTTGTTTCCACTTGCTCGAATTTGAAGGTATGCATAATGGAGAATTTCAAATTCTGAATTGTATTCAAGACAGGAAGGTAAATACACATATAATAGGCAACTTTCATGGAATTTTTATTTCATTTTTTTTTCTAAAATCATAAACCTGCGTACTTAAAATGTGATATAATGCAAAGAAACTATTTTTTTTTGTTAACTATTTTTGAATAAATTCACTTTGAAATTTGTTTCAAAATTCAAATGTCCCCACCACATGCAAACACGTCTCATTGGTTGTGACGTCACGTATTAGTACGTATTTTAGATTGTATTCTGACAGTTCTACGTTCACTTACTTCTTTGACAAATTGTACAAGTTTGAATAATATCTGAAATGAATAAAACAAAAATACGTAAAGATAAATGTAGAAAATATCGTATTGTGCCATTGTGCAAAAACAATAGTGAAAAGAATCCGGATAAAATACTTTTTCAAGTACCATTGATACTGTCGAAAAGGAGATCGTGAGTGACAGCTACAGGACGAAGCTTGTCGGATTTTTCAGAGAAATCAATTATATTTGTGTACGAGGATAATTTCAAAGTACGTATATAGATATTTTATATTGAATACACTAAATTATTTAACTGTAACCACTATAATTGCAGCTAGAATAAGATATGGAAAATTATGTTAAATTTAAATTAACGGGAAGCCAGAAAATTATGAAAGGTGATGTCGTTCCTCATATATTTCATTGTCAACGTAATAGAAAAAGGGCACATTCAAATCCATAATGGGAGGATGATATCAAACGAAGAAGAGAGCAGTTGATAGAAGAAGCGATGAAGACGGCGTCAAGAACTGAACCAGTTCCATCAACTTCTACAGTGGAATATAGCGAGACTGAAGAAAGTATTTGTGTACAAGATAATGATCAAATGTATAAAGATATTGCTATTCAGGTTAAACCAAGTGTCAAACATAAAGTAATTCAGTGTAACATGAGAAGTAAATGTGTTGAAAAAAATGTTCTCCCATAAAATTCGTACCTGTATGTAAACAGAATTATGTCTCTAAAACATGCTTTCGAAATTACTAATAGCGTACAAAGAATAATATACCACAATAACCAAACACAACAGTTAAAGGATAGATATAAATGGTTATACTTGACTACTGTGAAACGATCTACTAATACGTGACGTCACAAGAGAGTGGGGGAAAATTTCATGGATTCTCAAAGGCGCGAACTTTTAGGAAGTTTCTTTAATTTATTCTGGACAAAATAAAGCACAAAAAAAATTTAAAAAAATATTTTCGTTAATGAGGGTGCATGTGTGACATTTTAAGCGTATTTCAAAATTTCATGAAAGTTGCCTATTGACAAGGAATGTTGCGTACAATGTACTAAAGATGTAAGTAATAGATTGAACGGCACTGCCTCGATGTATGTGTCTGTATAATGATATGCTGAGCCGACTTATAAGTCGAGTCGAGTTATAATCTGCTTGGTTTTATTAAATTAAAAAATTACCTATCTACCGTGTAAAAAAACACCGTTTCGCATATTTTGTGCATGTTTATAGAAATATAACATCATACTAAATCCAGTAACTGAATTCCAATAATCTAAAATAATATGAGTTGCTAGTTAAAGTTTGCTGTGAAAAGCAAACAAAATGTTTGATAGTGTCGAAACCACGACCTTTTCGATTAAATGTGCAGTCCATGATCGGTAACAAAAGAAACTTTGTGCGGACAAATTTGCCGTTTTGGCGCTGACGACCGAACTGTTTAAGGATATCGCTAGAAATATACAGTACATATATACCTGATACATTACTGAATGGCAAAAATGATAGCTAATATTAGGAAATGTTTTGTCAGAGGGATTATGCACTACGACTGAAAATAAATATTGCAAAAACTGTGCACTCCAACATGTGCAAAGAAAAATGCACACATTGGAGAGAATAATTTCTTTGCTTGTCAAATAAATAATTTTTTACCTAATTCAATAATTTAACGTAACTTCAATTTCTATTATGTACAGTGACAATCCAAATTTATAATGTATATAAAAAAAATTACAGCAATGTTCTCTTATAATGGGATTTCTGTAAACATGTAAAAAGGAAAAACAATTCTGTATAATCTCGCAGTAAGTACAAACTCTGTCAAACATATTAGTAGATATTAGGGGAAATTTGTAATTTCAGTGTACCTGATGCTGCTTCTAACTAGAAGCGAAACGTCGTTTTTAAGCAAAATAACTTAGAATTCAATACCAACTGGTGTATTCGGGCTAATCCTTACTCCCATATAAAACTTATCCATACCTACATTGGCTTAATAACAACCTCTCAATGAAGAAGTGTTAAACATCAATTTGTGAAACAAACATTAAAATTATAATTATAGGTTATAATTGGAAGAAAATGATTCAGAACTATTTAGCTCAAATAGTTGAATATGCGATTTGAAGGATTTGAATGGAAAATATAGGGCAAGAAAAGTGTAATTTAAAAAGTAATATTATTTGAAAATGTGAATTTTCTTGCTCGAATAACCAATGAAATTCTTTCTGTTACTGAGTTAATAACATCAGCGGTGACAAACATTCATATTTAATATAAATATTTGACAGGAATTCGTGAAATGAATATTTTCCTTGTCGATCACAGCTTTGTACACAACACTTTCTGTGAAATATTCGCTTGATTCGCAGTTACCCAATTGCTTAACCGGATCCGAATGAGCATATTGATTCTACAGAGATACTAATTCATTTCCATATTGGTGAGATCAACAACTAGAATGTAGACTATCGAGTTAAACGTTTAATTTGAATTGAAAACCATTCATTTATCTAATCAAATATAGTGACACGAAGGGAAGTGCCAAGATAAAAGAGACGTTATTATTGAAAGTATGAAAATCAATATCAGTACTTCCTGGACTGCAGAATACAGTTCCACAAACACGTTCAGGAAAGTAGACGATTTAAGAAAAGAATAAACTGAACAGGAATGAAAGTGTTCTTGTTTTAGTTAGATAGCACAATTCTGATACGTAAATATGAAATAACAAACAATAATATTAAATCGAATGCAAGATTTCTATAAAAAAGTATCGTCCTTATTTAAACCATGGACAAAAAAACACTATATTGGTCATAAAATCGGGTGTCCTATTTATTTGCTCTGATCTGAGAATCGGTGACAAACTATTACTAGGTTTTTAGGACTATGTACAACTTAAATCAAAACGAACAATATCAATTATTTCTAGAATAACTGATAACATTTAACATGTAAGTAAATGTGGTTTCACTTCGGTATTATACGTTTTGATTCGAAATTTAGTTTGAACCTTGTCTTAGCAACCCAGCAATTCACTGAACTGTGTAAAAAGCGAAACTCTTTAGTGATTTCTTGGTATAAACTGTGTTTCGGTATTAATTTAACATAATATGACAGTGCAGATATAATGGTGAGGGTTTAAATTAGTACAAATTTTAAGTTATATATTAATCCATTGCGATATAAATTGCCTATACCGTACGTGCCACCGAACTAACTTTGTCTCGAACTAACTTACGATCTACTAATATAAACTAGGCCATTAATTTTGAAAATTTGATATGAAGATATTATCTACGATTTCACATTAACATTCAGGAAGCATTAAGGTCCAGTTTCGAAATGGAACAGTTTGTTCAGTCTGCAAAATTATGGTCTGTTCCTATCCAGGGATGAAATGGAAATTTTATTGTGAGAAAATAGCTAGAACTTGTCCATGTACTGGAGTTGAGAAACCACAAGATTTTATTTGACATAACCTCAAGTTTAATAATGTAAATGGAAGATTATATAATATCAACATTGCAAGACTGATATGATTTGGTCAATTTTGATTATTTTTTATTTGTTTCCATGTAAGAATTTTTTGATCAAACATATGTGGAAATTTCTATATCCAATACATAGTCAGTGAGTCCCAGATTCTGTCCAGGTGATTTTGTACTAATGTTTATCCAACTCTATTTGTTAGCGATGATGTGTGAAGTAAGTGTGAAATATCTTTATAGGTATTAGTCTAGTATCAGTAATTATGAAGATAATTAGTTTCATCAATTTATGACACACTAACCCTATATATGTGTTCGTGGTACGTGTGTGTATTTTATTATAGAAATACATTGTTATTTTAGGTTTACCTGTGCTTGTGATTGTGTGTGTCCAGGAGTATACCGGAAATCAATTTCACTGTTCATTGTTCGGTGTGGTTGCTACTCTTTTGTCACCGAACCCTGGCCTGTGGCAACAAGGTTTCGCGGTTGACGCTGTGCCATTGTTTTTTTTTTTGTTGGTCGCCCGCCGTGCAACTGTTTGACAATGAATAAGTAATGCAGTGTGACCAAGTTTGGCGCGACCCACTAAGAGTGTAGCTCAGTATACGTACCTCACCACTCGCTCTGTTAATCCCGGACGCCCGCCGTTGATGGTACAAGGTTTAATCTTTAATCGAACCAGGATTAGAACAGAGTGTATTATCCTAACTGAGCAGCTTCCTCTAATATGAAAGTGATTAAATCTTTTCAGGCTGGGGATGGAACAGTATCGATAGATCGATGAAATATTTATATACATACACACGCACGTACATCGTACATGCAAGCAGTTAGATATACTAGTACATGCAGATGATTCGATCTATATTTATAGACATAGAGAGCAAACAGATATAAGCGAATGATGGGAGAGTAGTTCTTTATTAACGTTGAACACGAAACTGATATTGAATATTCGACAATAGGCCGCACCCTACTCTCTGTCCGTGTCCTATACAACCCTACAACTACACGCTTATATCTGTATAGACAGATAAGAACCGTTCAGTAGAGGAATTATGTATAATAATATCGTAAGGTAGTTGGATGGGTAGACAGAATGCCGGACAAGATAGAATATGCGGACAGATTAATAAATAGACGGTGTAGATATGTAAATCAAATATGATGATATACAAGGAGAAGGGTAACAAAGTAGACAGGTGGTTAGACCGGCATATATAGAGCAGGACCGATCCATAAAATGGACAGATACATATGTAAATACAAACAAGGCATACAAAAATATGTATTCAGAAGATGATCATAACGGCTTGCAAAGGAATAAGAGCCATCGGAAAATAGAACACACGATAGACAATGATAAAGCAGACGAACACAGGGACGATGATGACGTTGGAACGGAATTACTTTCACAAAATTGAAATATAAAATAGGTCGATCATGCATCAGCAGGAGCAGAAACAGCTAGCAGGAATAACGGTGCATCATCATACAGCTCGCTGCACCGAACGCTCATATCAAAGAAACGACGATGGATATTTCCAAAGAAATACACGCACACATACACATGTAAGTCTTATGTTTGACGAAAGAATAGACTCCGACCATTGCTGATTCCAGTCTGTACTCTATCGTGCATGTTAGTCAACTCCATATAATGGGGGCACAAGTAGAGACTTTATTTTACCATTTTATTCCGCCATATTAAACTCCAGCCTTACTGAAAGAGAAAGAGAGATAGAAGTAGAACTGTGATTCTTTTCCATTGGCGAAGCAAACAGTATATTATACCTGTAATATGTATGTGACCGCACATACACACACGGATGTGTAGTACGTGAGCTGAAATGTTGAAAGCTCACTACCCATACTCTCTATTTTTTCGCTCTGTCTATAGACCTTATATAGTGTACACCCATGTAACTCTTGACCAACCCCTCACCTCCCAATCTACACACTTGCAACCTAGGACGTCCCTGAATCTCTGAGGTACGAAATCACGTTTCTAACTGAAACCAAATTGCACGTGACGGGAAAAAAGAAATCTTGATTTCTCAAGCAAGCAAGCCACGAACAAAGTATAAGAGAATGACGACTTTTTCCTTTGAGTTAGAAGCTGTCTCAGTCTCTCCATTTTGATCATCCACTCTTTCACTCTCATTCGCACAAATGTATATCCCCGTAAATGTGTAATATTTCTGCCGTAATTCAAAATATGTACATAAACTGTGTTATATGTTTTTGATAAATTAGTTTACACGGATGATTAAAATAAATATGAAATTAATCAGCCGTGTTTATCATAAACTCATCATATAATTTATGATTATACAAATATATACATAATTATCACTGATGTAACAAGTTGATATAAATGGGTGTATGAAACAAATTTCTGTGGAAATATTTCTGTTATTATTATTTTACGTCCAGTCGGTAAAATTCACATAACCGTAAAGTGGGACATACCTAATAATTTAAAGTCTAATTATGTGTGTATATTGTATCTGTGTAACGCTGCAAGATGTGTGTGTACGGGTATGCTTCTGTAAATTTACTATTAAAAGGTTAAACCAACGCAGCGTATGTGAAAGACAACTACTTTGTGCTTGCTTACTTGTCAAAACTATTCAGGGTTCAACTAATTCAATTTAAATCTAAAGCTGAAAGCAAATTCACCAGCACTTAATTACGTACATTACCGTAACATTTCTGTGCAAAGTAGGGAGTGAAAAGAAGGTGTGGTTGAAACCAGTGGAATTGCTCTTTAAATATATCCACGTTATTTTTCAACTCAACCCTTTTAAATCCCGGTGATGCAGCGAAAGCAGGATGTACGATTAATGCGCAACTCGTTGTGTACATTAAGACAATTAGTTGTATCACTGTAATCCGGTCCGTATTTACTACCCGTACCCCACCATATAAACAAAGGGATGAATTATTTATCAAACAGATTCTTAACCATCCGTCTTATAGGCAAGCTCGCAAACGAGCAAACGAGAATCCGTTGTTACTTTGTAACAAACGTTGTAAATATTCATTGCACACAACGCTCGTGAAAAGGAACATTGAACTGCCGGAATTATCATCGCTGAAAAGATGTAATTCTTAAGTTAATCGGCCTCCGCTGTGCGTAGATTTCTGCATTTAAAACTAATTTATAATTTACTCTAAGCAAATGACTCCTAAAGGCCCTGACAGTAAACAGTTTCTTAATCGTACTGCAAACGTATTGGGCATATTTACAAATCTTTACTTTTCAGTAACAAAAATTGTATTCTCAATTGCAAAATATTAACATTATCGAACTAGAATAATACTTTCTTCACTTTCACTTACATCATTAACGTTACTTCTAAGTAAGGGTAGGGTAGGGTACATTTTGGTACAGGTTTGCTCACTAAGTACGAAGCCAAATCAATGTGCAATTGTTTGACACATATTATACCAACGGTAGGGTATTGCACCGAATGGAGACCCATATATCTGGAGACTGCAATCAGTCGTTATTCGACTACTGATAAGAACTGCGAATTATGGACACAAATAAGGGAGGCAAGTTTTGTAAAAATCTAAAAACAGACGTTTGCTAAAAACAATAATATAATACTAAAGGATGTCTATCGGCATTGCATAAAATCTTGACGCAAACCTGTGTGATAAGTAATAGTACATTATACACCAAGGGAGGGAAACCACTTATTTTTCCTGAGGTGTAGTTTGAAGCCCGAGGGCGAAGCCAGAGGGCTACAAATACATCGAGGGAAAAATGGTGGTCTCTGCCGAGGTGTATATACTATTTTTTCCACGTTCGGGAGTAGAAACACTTAATTTCATAAATAGTGAATTATAATAAATCGGAACGAAATTGCAATATTTAGAAGCCTTTGGAAATGTTTCCATGCAACGCGTACCATGACAACACACATTTATTTACAAAAAACCTTTGTTATAATAAAAACTCCCTTATGAAAAGTGTTTTCGTCCCTAGGGAGTAAATGCTTCATTTCTGTCCCGCGTTTGACGCCATAGAAACCGACTTCTACTCCCGGACGTGTAAAAAAAAATATATTGCTGGGTAATACATTTAAAATAGCTGAATATACATGATTTATTTAAAAAACTTGAGCAAAATGGTCTTCGCTCACAATTTGGCGTATGTATTGTAAGATTGTAACTAGGAAGAATTAAGTTAACGTCAATAAAAAACAAAGCATTTCAGTAATTAATCGTGTGTGTTAAGGGATTGACTTGAATAATGGTCAGCTTAATTAATATTGTAGTGTGTTCAACACCCGTATATATTCCTTTTAATAATGTACATTATGTTTGAAAGACAGATAATTAAGATTATTATTTATTGAAGGAAAAATATTGATTCTATAAATACACATGAGTGAGTAACATAAGCACCACTCTATCAACACAAGAAACAAGACAAAGGTACTAGGTCTCGAATACGAATTATTATTTCTGAATCTAAATTAAAAAAAAAATAAGAGTCAAATTTTTATTCTGTTTAAAAAGGAAATAAGTTGTTCAAATTAAAACTTTAGCAGTTTCTTTTCCAGGATGATTAACTTTTGATTCATCGTAACGATATGTACTAGTGAGAACGGAATTTTTTAACGTA
This sequence comes from Carabus problematicus, assembly GCA_963422195.1. Classification (NCBI taxonomy): domain Eukaryota; kingdom Metazoa; phylum Arthropoda; class Insecta; order Coleoptera; family Carabidae; genus Carabus; species Carabus problematicus. Next base: position 9,470,262 of record OY728580.1, read on the forward strand.
ATCAGTGTCACGAAACAAAATATATAGCAAAATATATTTTACTTTCGGTAATGAAAATGGATCCCAAACAATGTTAAAAGGTGACTATTTCATGAAATAATTAAACCTATCGTAAATGAATGAAAACACTTATATCTATAAATAAGTACTGAAAATGAAGCGTCTATAAAAATGCTGGATTTTTTATACATATAGATTCGAAAAGAGCACTATACCTATTTTTGCCCTTTACATCCTACAACTATACAATCAAACTCATTTTTATGCATACCACTGAATTTTGCATGTATACAAATTTATTGATGTGAAACGCCCATTAGAAGAACAATAATTTTTAACTATATGTTCAATATAAAAAATATATATAATAATAAAAAACTTTAAAAGATCGGTACTTTCGATCTGTTTTAACTCATGTATTAGTTATAAAAAGAGATTTGTGTATATTATTAAAAAAATTCAATCATATCAGCAATTGTAAAAATATATAGTTTTGTACGGATGAATCATGTGTCAATTTGAATGTGTACGAGTGCATGTGCATTTGCGCGCCCACGCGTGTGTGAGTGAATGTGTGCGTGCATTTGTACGTGCGTTTGTGGGTGCGTGCGCGCATGCGTGAGTCTGTGTGTAAAGTATTCAGTTGTTGCTACTGCTTTTGAGTTTGCAAAATTGTGTGTTACATAATGCACGGCAATTATTTAGAAAAATATTTCGTTACGTTCGACGTACGCGGTCCGCCCCAACATTTACAAACCATTAAAGTGTCTTTAATTTCCCATGGGTGCAGCGGATATGTTAGGCTGGGAGGAAGGATAGTATCTGTGTATCTTTTGTACATTATAAACTCAGAACGGTAAAGTTACTCTTTTGGTAGCCAATAGCCATAAACAAATACTAAATCTTCTGGAATCTTTGTTCTATATACATAATACATTCTGATAAACATAATACTATGAACTATACAATTCACATTTTTTTTTACAGTCTACTAATATCATTAATTATTAAATCAACGTCTTTGGATTTCGTACAATTATATTTGTACAAATTTTGTTAAGAAAATCGTATTATAAACTCATTACACAATTTTAAATGTGAAAAAATGTCTTCATTTTCAGAAGACTAAATAAATTAGCTTGTTTTTAATCTTTGACCAAATTAATTACTGAATTCCACCCTTGTTTATTCCTTTTGCAAAATAAGAGCTTTATTAATAATGGCTCCCCTAATTTGAAATCCAACTGAAGCATTTCTTTCTTTTCAATTTCTGTAGCCATCTCAAAATTTACAATCTGAACTACGTACAAAATATAATAGCAAATACGATGTTGAATGCATAGCTGATCCTGTCCCACCTGTCTGTCTGCCCATCCAATGTGTTGAGTTGAGAGAGTTTTAAATTTCGAGCAGCAGCTTGTAATATTTTTTCTCCTTGGTCAAACTGTTTGGACATTGATGGATTATACAGTAGAACGTCCGGCGAGATAAATTTTATTTTTGCACACACGCCGTGAAATCTGTAACGTATTAGGTTCATAAGCAGCAGTTGGAGGTCAATGCAAAATACTTTACTAATGGCCGTCCACTATATGGATACAAATTATACTTTGCTAACATATATACTGTGGGTCACAGATGCTTTGGACATTCAGTTATTAAATATTTAGTAAAAGTAAAATATCGCATATATGTATATTTAATATTTGAGTGGAATATACTGACAATCCTCGCCCTATAGCTCTTTACTTCACTTCACTCTAATGTTATAAATGATTGTGCCTTGCGCTAAATATCTGTGCAATTCCTTTCGCCGTTAACAAATGATCGCCACATTACATTAATAGCCTTCGGTATGAGCAAGAGAAAGATGTACTGTATTTATAAGATACAACCATCTCCCTCATTCTATCGTATTTCTTTGCTGCTAACTTTTTTTTCGTTTTTTCTGTTCTTCCTCGAACCGTAAAAAGTGAATGGCCGTTGAAATTATTTATAACTTTTTCCACGAGATCACTTATCCTTCGAAAGTTATCCTTCGCATTTCCCTAATTCCTTTATCGGTCTTCTTTTTCATCTCTATTCCTTTTATATTCTATCCATCTATCTTTAGCAATTTCGGTAACTTGTCTATATACAAATAAAGAAAATTACATACAGATCGTTAATTTTTTTTTCAAAACTCTTCTATTTCGTCGCAACCTGCCAATATACGTTGGTTTGGTTAGTTCTTCAGTTTTGCAGGCAGAGATCTATATCCTTGCAAGCAGACTGTCATTGTGGCATTTTGTTTTGTTGTAGGTACCTATAACATATTGTACATGAATTTCCATTTAGGGCAGGAGTTCATTGGAACATGATATATCTAACTTGTATGCCCAATAACTTATGTACTCCCCTAATGAAAGTTCGGTAGAATATAGGACAATTGTACACGTGGAGGTATTTGACAGTAATGGAGTTGATATATTGTACGCAGGTATTGGCAGCTAATGTCGAAGTCTATAAAGAATTTAACCAACTGAACACTATTTCAATGTGAGTGTACGTGTAAAAGTCGTTCGGCAATTAAAATTCTAACCGGGGCAAGGTGGTGCCAGGACCATAAATTCAAATTGGACTCGTGGGAACAATTAAAATATGCATAAATCTTCGGGGCCTCGTTGTGTATCGAGGAAAAAATACCATCTCAACGCGTAACGCGTACAAGTGAACGAGCGAAGTGCGTAGTAGTTACGTTTACTTTCAGCTGCGTACCCGCAGCAAACGGCGGCGGCGAAGACAGCCTATGCCACGTAGGCAGTTATTTCAATGAAATTGTAAAGGAAATTAAATAAAAGCCGAGATGCCTAGCCGAGCTATTGTCTGCTTTATATATCACCCTGGGCGGTAAATTACCACAAAATTAAATAAAGTTTACCACAGCGGCGCTTTAAAATTAGAGGTAGAAGAAGGCCAGTGGCACAGATAAATACTAGTCTATCCACAACAACGCTAACAATATATAGCGAGACTACACAAGCAATGTACCCAATTCTAAATTACTATTGCAGTCAATACAATATAATCTTGATGTAACGGATTAATTCGGACGATATATCCATTCAAGTCGAAAGTTCATTACGTAATAAAGTAGATTTTTTTACCTAATTAATTTACCAATTTTTACTTATGTAAATACGTTTGTGTAATACAAATTAAGTATGTATAAACAGTGTAATGACCCAGAAAGGTACGATGCTGTGCGATCACATACTAATTAGGTTTACGAGTTATAGAAAATATTTATATCAACTCTAACGATCATACTGTTAATCAATAAGCTGATTTCCAAAATGTTAGTTTAATTTACATGCCTTTATTTGCTATTCTCCAATAGGTGAATTGTTGTTTCTGTATGCTGGTTTATCTCTGTTTTCAAAATTTTAACTAATTTTAATTGTAATTTGTACACGTCCGGGAGTAGAAGTCGGTTTTTATGGCGTCAAAAGCGGGACAGAAATGAATCATTTACTCCCTAGGGACGAAAACACTTTTCGTAAGGGAGTTTTTATTATAACAAAGGTTTTTGTAAATAAATGTCTGTTGTCATGGTACGCGTTGCATGGAAACATTTCCAAAGGCTTCTAAATATTGTAATTTCGTTCCGATTTATTATAATTCATTATTTATGAAATTAAGTGTTTCAACTCCCAAACGTGGAAAAAATAGTATATACACCTCGGGAGAGACCGATATTTTTTCCTCCATGTATTTGTCGCCCTCGGGCTTCAAATTACACCTCAGGAAAAATAAGGCGTTTCTCTCCCTTGTTGTATAATGTACTATTTAAGTTGTAATCTGGCTTCTCTGTTATTAATAGAGTTGCTGTATAAATGCATAGGTACAAACTTGTAACTTACATGATGTACAGTTCATATTTTCTCTATGTGTACAAGAAAGTTTTTTTTTTTCATTTTCACCAAAGAAATCTTCACAATATGGATGATTTTAGTTATTTTACATTCCTTGACTTCCATGTAAGATTTTTTTCTAACTTGTTTCAATGACTGGTAACATTCTGATTTTTACTTTTTTATACCAACTGATGTTCGAACATGGTTTTATGTAGTAAACGATTATTTAAGGTTTCTGAAGATGATCAAAATCAATGATCGAAACGTCAAATAAAAAACTAATTATGAATTTACTGTTGTAGGAATACTAAGTAATTAATTAATAATAATAATTAAGAATAATAAGCCTGAAGATCCCATTTCTTAAGGATCTACATTCATCGATACTAGGATAATCAAAATTAACAAAAATAATCAAGAGTTTATCGTATTTTAGTTTTAGAGTATAGATGTATATATTGATATGGTCGTAAGAATAAAACATAATATTCATATACGTAAAATCTTAAAAAAAAACTCGTTCCATAATACACTGCAGTGATATCAAATTCCACTGTATACTGGCTAAGCCAACTGGCAAATATTTCACATGTTAGGAAAATATGTCTGCACCGGATATAACAATGTAATAATAATCCTCGTGTAACTTTATCATTGTTACATGCAACATAAACCATATACTCGTATGTGTGATTGTATGTGTGCGTATAAAATTGTATATATCATCTCGCAAATTACAACCAATTAATCTAGATTATTAGCCGCTAGAAGGATAATTATTTTTTTCATCTACTTAAATTTAATCCAACTTTTTAAAGCCGCTCATTCTCTCTGTGAAGCCGGAACAAATTCCTTCCGGACTGAAGCATAGAACCGGCAACCGATAAAAAACTCATCGTCTCCTCAACATTACACTCGCCCGCACTCGCTATCTCTTAATAATAAAAAAAGTAGAGAGAGAGAGAGAGAGAGAGACAATGCGCAAGACACCATTCTCTGCGATATTCTATACTATCTGACTGTAAATCTTTGAAAAACAAAATAAATTCAAAAACTCACAAAAAGAGATGACATTCTCGTAACGATTTTGCAAGTGTCAATCACACGAATGAAAATGTTCTGACAGATACACAAACACTCAGTAAAGACGAATAAAAAACGTGCTGACACCTTACTTACTGGCTTCACCAGCAACATGAAATTGAGACGATAGTACGACACACGAGGGAAAATAACACATATAAAGAAAGAGAAACTTTTGATAAACCTAAGGAGCTATATCAGTAGTGTTGTGATAAGCAACTAGTACTCCTTGTTCTATGTTTTCATTTTAATACTGTAACAATTTCTCTCAAGTATAACTCCGCTCATTTGCTAGCAATTATGTTGCAAGTCTATTATTTATAAAATACTTAGTGAAAGTTATCAGTTATCCTTACGTATAGCTATACAAATACAGTGTAAGGTAATCAGTTTTTGATATTGCTTGATGTAAAATCTGTTTTAAAATGACTGGTGTAATCCATCACAGTTCTGCCGTGCGTTTATAATTTCATTTCCGAGCCACATGTGCGCGCCCACACGGTACAGCACGGCACAAGGCTTATATCACATATGGCGTCAGACACACACATGTGTGCACGCACGCAGCGTCTGTACGTATGTGTTCTTATATACCCCGGTATACGGTGTACGTGTATTATATATGTATAGCAGATCTATACTCTCCATAGCATATTGTCAGTGTACCGGATGCAACTCTTCATGACCCGTGCTAACCTAATGCCATTGTTAGCAGTTACTGTTCATTAAATATCAGGTTAATTACACTAAATGGTTATTAATAATGACCAGTCACGTTCATATTCACATCCATACAAGCAACTAACATATACATACAGAATCAGCTATCATGCATACCTAAACCCACACATGCACAATAAACTCTCATGCATATATTCACATTCAGCTACATACATATTCGCTGAGTTCGCATGCAGGAATACACAAGTATAACACATACACACACATGCATGCAGACCTATTACAGTACGGCAGGGCACGAGCTAATGTTATTGTTTTTATTAACTAAGCTAATTAACCATGAACACAGCGCGCATGGCGTACACGGCGTTATCTTTATGAAAATCTTGTAAATCCAGACCTGCACAATTGTGCATTATACAATGTTTGGTATGCGATATCTCTATCGTTCTCTCTCTCTCTGTCAGCATTGCTCTTTTCAATTCGCTCTATATTTGCGTACGTTTGGATTAATTCCGATTGGACACGGAAGCTTAACGAGTTTACTGTTCATTTTTAATACTGTCGGTGACATAGTCGACGTGTATATTTACAGATGTTAATAATATAGATACCGTCTTTAAATTACTTCAACTAAATTTAGAAATCGACGACTTTAATGCCAGGAAGAGATTATATGTACGGTTCCACTAATTTCAATATGTGATTTAATATAAAATCAATATCGGAGGATAATTCTGCTAAATAAGTTGACAATAATGCTTTGCATTATGAATCCCCCGTTTCGTTAAGTCATACATGTAGTAATAACACCGTGTATTCAAATACGATTTACGTAAATCGATTTTTGTTTTAAAATACTTTTGGAATAATAATAGAAATTATTTATTTATTTGATGATAATTACTCAAATTGTATCTATATCTATTTCCGGTAATAACAAAATTAGTGCGCCAAATCGAGGTTTTACTGTAATTGCAAATTATTTTCAAACATCATCTGGTTCATTTTTTCTACTATATAGTTTACCATTAAATACAACTGCAATTTAACACACACAATTTCAAAAGAAAATTGTATCGTAACTCGTAAAATATTATTCAGTGGTAGATTCTTAAAATATCTATTTAATGGTAACATCTTTATTACTAGGCTAGTAGGTAAATTAAACATGCACAATATATACGAGTAAGTTACTCGATCAATTCACTCGATTAATTGATATGTGAAGTTTTAAATCACTTTACTATGCTTGCTAGTCCTGTGCTGTGAAAACTACCAAATGTAGTCAAATATGTTGCCTTTTATTTTCCAACAAATAAATATTTACGAGGCAAACAGGGACGCTGCCGTCCCGGTTCCCTCCACTTGACACGACGCCTGGCACCGGGATGTCCGTTACGCTGTGTGCGATACTTCCAGCCGCACCCAGGGGTACTATTGTGTGCACCGAGACATGTATGGATGTACGGTAATCGGTTACAACCGCCATCGACGTCACGCGGCGGTATAGGCATCGGTGTACTGAAAGATTCACGAATGTATATACAGGATCGATGTGTCAGACGACAGGTACCCGTTGAGATTTAAGTCTGCACTCAGTTACTAACGAGTTCTATATTACTACTTTCTCAATTACTTCTAGCCCCGGACCTGACAATGACAGATACCAAACACGATTTATATACCTCCTTTTTACCGTTACAAACGTTGGTCTCCATTCCCAGTTTCATCGAATTCTACACTTAAATAACTCGTACATAACAATTTTATATAATCTCCGGGTTAACACCTTTTTGGTATTTTCTTTTTTTTTTTATATATTTTTACTGTCCACCACTGGATACATCATTGATTCGTCAGCGATCGTGAATTTGACGTTCCGTTCATCTTCGAACAATAAAATGACTACTTCAGCAACAGAAAAGTAGATACGTGTGTCATAAAATAGTGTGTATATGTGTGTGCATTGTCAGAATTGATCTCATAAAAGTGAAATTGACTTACGCGTTTATAGCCGCCAGGTCCTCAAATAAAGTACTTATAAACGTTTTGTTTTATTGGCGATTTACCCCCGAGAGAGTTCGGTCCGGTCCTGTAATGCACTATCGATATTAACTCATTCCGGCCCTGCCTGTGGTGACTTGGTATTTGGTATTACTTTTGAGGTTACTTTTAAATTCTTTTCCTTTTGTTGAATTTCAATATGCCAAGATGTTGAAGGTGAGTTTGGAAAGATTCTTTCAGATTATTACAAAATTATAAGTAGAAGAATACAAGGAAGAAAGTATTATACAGCTTCATATCTCTTTTATGTTATCAACAAAAGATGTTTTATGCACTCGCATCCTATTATTTTATTTCTTTATTTCTCTTTCTCTCTATCATTCTTAATATTTCTCACTAATACCATGTTTAATTAATTGTTTAAAAAAAATTTCCAAAAAAGGTTTTAAATTAGATATTCTTGAAGCAAATGGGCTTTTAAAACATTTATAAAAAAAAAATTACTTTAATTAATGAACAACTAGAAATTAAAAATTCCATTTTATTTAATAGTTTATTATAAAATATTATTGTATTATTTAATTTTAAATTAATGTTTATTTTAGCCCATCCACCTCCTGTCGAAGACCTATGGTGTTCGGAATGATGTCTGTAACATTCTCCGATTTCAAAAATGTTTGCGCAGAAATCCCAGACAAACCCCCGGGATCACGAAATGACTATTACAACAAATGACCGTATGTATGTCGTTCGTCCGCTTGCTCGTACGTTTTTTATTCCATTAACTCTTCCTAGACTTTGCAACCGATCTTGATGAAAATTTTTTTACAAATGCGTATTATGGTCTAGACGTGCATCTGACTTTTAATTTTTCAAAATTTCCTCCAGTACTTGAAATAATAGTACATTATACACCAAGGGAGAGAAACCACCTATTTTTCCTGAGGTTTAATTTGAAGCCCGAGGGCAAAGCCAGAGGGCTACAAATACATCGCGAGGTGTATATACAGTAAAGTCGCGATTTAGTGAACTCTCGATTAAATGAACAACCCGATAGAGTGAACACTTAAATTTTATCATTGCGTCCCGATATAGTGAACAACTGTAAACCCCGATACAGTAAACTATGGTATTTGCGATACTTCTTTGGGGGATCCCACTAAATATGAATCTAGATGGAGCGTAAACGAAAATACTTAAATACTTAATGTCTGGGTAAAGGAGAATGTGTGACCGTGTTTGCTAGTAGAATATTGCAGTTTGCTCGTGCTACATGATTTACGACAAAAATTAGTACAAATTAACATGAAAAAAAGCGTAAACAATCCAATATTACTTAATTTTTTTCGCTTCTGCAATAAATAACCTTTTATATGTACCTTCCCATTACATAATATGTACACGTATACATAATATTATGTAATAGGTACATGTATTTTTTTTTTAATTATTTTATTGTAGATTTTCTTTTGTCAATTGTAGATCTTGAGAAGAAGAAATATTGAATCCAAAATGATTGGAATAAAAAATAAAAATAAAAATATAGTTCAAGATGATAACAGTTATGCGACGTTTCGACCAGATGTTTTTTGGTCATTTTCAAGCAAATCACAAAATTCTAGAGGAAAGAAACATAAACAAAAATATTCTCTAATATTTTTCAAAATATTTTTGTACTTTTTGAGTGTAATTCTCAAGAGATTTTGTTTATGTTTGTTTGAATTAGAATTTTGTTGATTTAGGTACCTAGAATATAAGTTGTTTCTCAAAATATCTGAGTGAGGCCAGAACCCCGAAAATGTAAACACCCCTAAAAAGTGAACAGGCTTGGCCGGAATTAGTTCACTAAATCGCGACTCTACTGTACTATTTTTTACACGTTCGGGAGTAGAAACACTTAATTTCATAAATAATAAATTATAATAAATCGGAGCGAAATTGCAATATTTAGAAGCCTTTGGAAATGTTTCCATGAAAGATAATGACAAAAGTGTGATTTTCTCGAAATTTAATTTTCCGTTATAACTCACAAAGTATAAACAATATTGAAAAAAGTTTCAAATAAATATTTGAGCACACATAAGAAACTTTTCGATGAATTCGATGAAATTTTTTTTTAATAGATATCTTTGGAGATGGAGCCTGGAAGTTCAATTTTTTGCAAATAACGAACCCGTTGATAACGAACTTTCGGGTAGGGTCCGCCCCTGTCCACTGTATTTAATGTGTTAAAGAAATACAATTATGAGTTACCCAATTTCGAAGAAAACACGTAAAGCTCTTACTTTAAATAAATAAAAATAATAATAATATAAAATAATATGTAATAAATATAAACAAAACTAAAATAAACAATTTTTTCAAATCAGATTCATAAATACTATTGTTAATGAAAATATGTATATGTATTACAAAATAATATCAACTCAATATTGAACAAATCTGGATTTGTCTAGTTTTGCAAAACAGTTCTTCATGTTATGTACCTACTTGAAACACGAACCTATGCATTAATAAAAATAATTAATTTTTTATCTTTATCGTTTATTATGAACTTCGCTTATAACGAACTAGTTTCGTCGGTTACTTGAGGTTTATTATATTATATTATTATTATTATTATATATATTAGTACATTATACACCAAGGGAGAGAAACCACTTATTTTTCCTGAGGTGTAGTTTGAAGGCCGAGGGCGAAGCCAGAGGGTTACAAATACAACGAGGGAAAAATGGTGGTCTCTCCCGAGGTGTATATACTATTTTTTCCACGTTTTGGAGTTGAAACACTTAATTTCATAAATAATGAGTTATAATAAATCGGAACGAAATTACAATATTTAGAAGCCTTTGGAAATGTTTCCATGCAACGCGTACAATGACAACAGACATTTATTTACAAAAACCTTTGTTATAATAAAAACTCCCTTATGAAAAGTGTTTTCGTCCCTAGGGAGAAAATGCTTCATTTCTGTCCCGCGTTTGACGCCATAGAAACCGACTTCTACTCCCGGACGTGTAAATATATATATATATATATATATATATATATATATATATATATATATATATATATATATACATATATATATATATATATATATATATCTAATTTATTAATTATGGATTTTCACAAAGTGAATGAAAATACTATTTTATATTTTAATACCATGTTATTATGAATATTTTACATGATATGGTAATAAGTGTTGAGTAACATCTTTGGAAATTTTGTGATATACTGAAGTAATATATACCTTATACAATATACTGAAGTAGCAATTCCTTAGAGCCTAATATGATTACTTCACAATAACCAAGTTTTTAATAAGACGGCATATATTTCATTAATGTACAGGAAATTGAAATTAATTCACTTTGATACATTATGTAATAGTATGTTAATAAATTATACTACTATCAGTTGTCGATATTATCAGAAGTACATATATATATACAGTGAATTTCGCTTATAACGAACCCGCTTACTGCGAACTTTCGCTTATAACGAACCAATCTGTAAAGTACGAACTAAAGTATCATTAAACGTGTGTTATTTTTTTCGCATATAACGAACCCGTTTATTATGAACTTTCGGGTATAACGAACCTTAATTTTTGTAATAATCGCAAAAGTTTTCGGTTATAACGAACTTCAAACGGCATTTTACCAAATAATCAGGGTATTCCTCGAAATCTTTCAACTCCGCATATGTAGGGTCGCCGTAACAGTTTTTGGGGTTCTTGTGTATATGTGGTTAATTGTATGAAAAAAATTATCGGACCTTTCCGCGATTGGAACGGATCATGCGGAAATTTCAGCATGCTCCACATGTCCTGTCCGCCCCTGTTCACTGTATTTAATGTGTTAAAGAAGTACAATTATGAGTTACGCAATTTCGAAGAAAACATGTAAAGCTCTAACTTTAAATATATAAAAATAATATAAAATAATAATAAGTATAAACAAAAGTAAAATAAACGATTTTTTCAAATAAGCTTCATAAAAAGTATTGTTAGTGTACAATGTATATGTATTACAAAACAATATCTAACTCAATTTTGAACAAATCTGGATTTGTCTAGTTTTGCAAAACGGTTCTTCATATTATGTACCTACTTGAAACATGTACCTATGCATTCATAAAAAAAAAAATGAATTTCTGATGTTTATCGTTTATTACGAACTTCGCTTATAGCGAACTATTTTCGTCGGTCCCTTGAGGTTCGTTATAAGCGAAGTTCACTGTATATATATATATATATATATATATATATATATATATATATATGTGTATATATATATATATATATATATATATATATATATATATATATATATAAATGTATGCATGGATGTATTTACAAGTAGGTATGAGTGCATATGATGTAGCTATATCTATGCTCTATAATCATACAGTGTGGATGATTGTTACGAGTATTATGTACAGTCTGATATAACAGGTAGTGTCGTGTAGCGAACAACTGGTTTCAGTGAAATCGTGTTCGCTTGCGTCGTGTTATGAACGACAAAAAATTGATTTATTCCATACAATTACTAGCTAGAAACGGACCTACACTATAACCATATATACATAAACTATCACAGATACACATACATGGACACATGAACTAGGTACCTTCAGCTAGCAAACAGTACACACATATGTATAACGCAGAGCATACACATATGTATAACATAAACTCAAAGTAATAAATACCTGTACACCAAATATAGCACATACATACTTCTGCTTACATACGTATATACGTCACACATACAGCATACGTACATCCGTATCGAATTGGTTCGACTATTGTATTACGTTACAAAGCTTCACCGTTAGCCAGATGTGATGTTCGCGATAACATGCATTGTACTCACATATGTATACACACATACAGCATAGGAACACACACACGTAAATGTTTAATGCAGTCAATCATTCAGTTAATATACTGGGAGTTTTTCAAAAACACATTCATTTGACATTCATTCAATACGCTATATGCTGGAATCTTTAACAAAAAATGCACATACATTGCGTTTTAATTAATATGGCATTACAACTAACTCTATTACAGGAAAACAATGTTGATGTGGAAATGGTTTGCTTATCTGCAATATAACATTCACATAATTGGATTGACTGATATTGATCAAATATTTTCAGGGTTTTTGCAAATAAGGTAATATGTATTTAAATTTTCTACTCTTCTTTATTGTATAATATCGCGAGTTACAAGATTTACAAAGATAATCTAAAATATAACCAGAATTACAGATTTATCTGAGGAACGTAATTAAAAAAAGTTTATAACTTAATTTCTTTATACACATTCCCTGTGAAATTTAGTTGTGAGTTCTTATTTAATATAAGTAACTATGATATACTAGGCTCTTCTCGTGAGCACCATGTGCCCATATTCGTAATTTCTATAATAAACTATTTTTGAATATTTTTGTTTCTACGTTGCAGGTAACTTTTTTTCACCTAGTAGCAAACTCTCTAAAATATCTTGATTTTGTCTGTTTGTCTATCTTTTCTGTCTCTCTCCATCTAACCATCATTATTGCAGCCAAATCATATGTAGCAAAGAAAAATATTTACAATTTCCGAGGATTTAAAAAAATAACCCTCCATACGGAAACCTTAATAGACTTCGTAGAAGTACAAATAACGTATTTTAGATATTTTAAACATACATCCACAAACACTATTTGTGTGCATGTGTGAGATGTGAAAATGTTGTTATTGTCGTTTATTTTTATATTGCTAAGAGGTGTTGTCCTTACATGCGCTGTCATTAACGTTGACTATGTTGCCTAGGTTACGCAATTGCAGCTAACTTCATGCGTGACTGGAAGACAAGGGCTTTTCTATATATAATTTCCACTGGATAACATAAACATTCACGTAATTAATTTTGTTTTATATGTGTATTTCATCCATTGAATTTATGGATTTTCCTATACAAAGTTCGAAAATCACAAAATTACATGCATTAGTTCAAATATTTAGACAATAGTTCCATCTCGTTGATCAAATGTAATAGAAAATGTTTACGAAACAGAAGTAAACATTTTTTTCGAACCAACCATTGATATTTGTTCAATAATGTGCAGAGCAGAGGTTAGAGAGATGATAGAGATATATGTTACACAACTGTTGACCTAATCTCTTTATGATGTTGTCATAAGTTCGGTAAACCACACATGGTCATTACATGAAATCCCGCATAAAACCGCTCAAAATATCCGACAATATCCCGAGATATAGGTTGAACACGTAGAAATACAACAATTCACGCTGTATGTCGAGTCGAAAGTAAATATGACTATGAAAATCTGGCAAGAAACATATTGTCCTGAAGATTTAAAGAATAACTATATCAAATATTTATGATCGCGTGAGTTAGTGACCTGTTTTGCAAATTCCATCGTTTTTATTCCTTTTTACTCCATTATTGTATTAGTCAGTTAAACACTATTTTGATTTCATAACGATAATTTGAATAAGATAAATAAAGTGCAACATAGAAAACTTATTGAAAACACTGTAGATACAAATTAGGTAATTACAATAATATTAATTAGGTATTTTAGTAACACGCTGGATTAATTAAATTAAATAATAACTTGGCCGTCTTATTTTCTTACGTTTAAGGTAATATTTTATTATATTTATTAATTATTGATATAATATATTATATTTTTCAATAATTGGTTTCAGTGTCTTGAAAATGACCTCTAACCGTAAGGTCGAAACGTCGACACAATTTTTGTACGAACTTGTTTGAACGAAATATATTAATTTCCGCACCACCAGGAAATTTTAAGTCGTCATTACAACCCTTGTGAGGATTTAACCTGTTCCATATGAATTAAATTAAATTATGTTTAATTAATTATGTATTAATAATTCGGTAATCCATTACAATAGTACATTATAAACCAAGGGAGAGAAACCACTTATTTTTCCTGAGGTGTAGTTTGAAGCCCGAGGGTGAAGCCAGAGGGCTACAAATACATCGAGGGAAAAATGGTGATCTCTCCCGAGGTGTATATACTATTTTTTACACGTTCGGGAGTAGAAACACTTAATTTCATAAATAATGAATTATAATAAATCGGAACGAAATTGCAATATTTAAAAGCCTTTGGAAATGTTTCCATGCAACGCGTACCATGGCAACACACATTTATTTACAAAAACCTTTGTTATAATAAAAACTCCCTTATGAAAAGTGTTTTCGTCCCTAGGGAGTAAATGCTTCATTTCTGTCCCGCGTTTGACGCCATAGAAACCGACTTCTACTCCCGGACGTGTAAAAAATTTATTATTATTGATTTTTAAATAAAAGTAGTTTAGAATATTTGTGCTGAATTCGATTTTTTACTTGATTTATTTGCATATTTATTTAATATTAAATTTAACATTTCTGAGAGGTGATTATTAAGTGGATCCCGATCCAAAATTTAATCATTTAAGCCGGGTTTTTAGTCAAATAAATTAATTCTTCAAAAAATAATTTCAGCAGTTTTACATATAATGTTTAAATTACAAGAAGGTTTAATTAACCCACTGCTGTCGCTCGTCGTAATTAATTTAGAAAATGAAACATTACATTTACGTGAAAATGATCTAAGCACAATTTTGAACATTTCGATGGTACAAATTTGTCTAGTTTCAGACCAAATATCCACTTTTCACGCAATGTTGAATTAGACGGAAAACTAAAAACGATATTAACAATAGTAAATTAACTGATTACAATTTTGAACATTACGATGGTACAAATTTGTTTCAGAGCAATTATCTAATTTTCATGCAATATTTAATTAGATGAAAAACCATAACAACAATAGTAACTTTATTCAGGTAATTAATTTCAAATTAGATTCAAATAAATTATAAAAACAATTTCAATGAGTTAAAATTCCACTTTTTGGATTAACTAATTAAATGTACATACATACATAAGTATTAGTATCCTTTTTCATATGCACAGCAAAATTGAATCATTTTCAACTGTATAATACCCAAATTATTAAAATAATAATTGTAGCAGTCGCTAAAACATCTCGGTACATTCCAAGGTTAGTTGGTGAGCATTCTCTGGAGTCAGGCAGAAGACCCTAACGGGAATTTAGTTATTTTTTATGAGTTAGTATTTTGGAGATCTTTTTGCCTGGTCGGGCGAATGCTGACCAATAAGACAAACATTAAACACTTGGAGTGGGGGTGTCAACCCCAAGTCAGTATTGAATTATGAATACATCATGCTCTTTGATTTGAAACTTGTCCGAGTAAACATCTCTCTTTGCTTTAAGATCTGCATTAAAATATATATTAACTTCAGTGATGAACGGCTGTAAGTAGACCTTTGTATTATATGTTTGTTAGTATTTATTGTGTATCTATTCAACTTTTATGTAAAAGTGAACAACTCGATTCGTAACAATATATATATATTATTTTTATCCGCACGTGTATTCAACTATTGTTTTATTTCATAGTATATCTGTTTTGTTCCGTAAATTCGGTTATTAAAGAAATCCTTCTATCCAAGAGAAAGAGGGTTGGTGGCAGCACAATCTCGAATAGTTGATAAATAAAAGCGATTTCAATATCCACGTACGCCACGTGACAATAATAAAAAACTAATTAATAAAATGGTAGGTTTACCCACAATATTAAAACACCAATAATTTTTTTTGCAATAGTCTGCAAACTGAGCCGAAAACACTAAAATAATCTAGTCAATATCCACTAATTAATTATATTAAATAAATGTTTACTGTAAAACATTCTTAATACTTAACTTCCAATCATCAAAAAAATAAAACTAAAACTACAAAAAACCCAAAAGAGATAATGCTGATACCGGCCAGCTCTGTAGATTTAACCTGACAGTTCCCAATGTTTTGCCCGTACCCAGCTGGTCGTGTCCACCCATCTCACTCTAATGTTCATCGCAATACCACTCTCTCGTCTACTCCTCTAACTAAATATAACATCATTGGTAAAAAGACTACAAGAGGTAAACACTAGTACGCGCGAGCTGTTCGATCTGCACATGATATTATGGTATGTGATTTCATCACTACCTTATTTGCCGACGTCATTTTTAATTGAAAAAAAGCTATTTTAAAATCGAAATAACTGTTAATCCTTTGATGTTAGTTCTGAACACTTTTATTTGATAACGTCTGTATTTAGCTGTTAATCTATTCCTGTACGAGGAACAATATGAAATAAAAATACTATTTTATACTTGAACGGTAACGTAAATATATAGGAAATCATTTGTGACGTGTGAATTAATGGACAAAGCAAAAAGAACAAGTGAACAAACGGTTGGTTGTTGAAATAGTGCACTTGTTTCGGACGGGTTGTAATTAAAATTGCAATTAAAAACCGACTTCAGAACAACGGGCAGGCTGTAAACTTCACTTCGATTTTCACAATGTGTATTTGTATATGCGTGTCTGTGTATACGTTACGTTTGTTGCTCGGGATGTAGTAGCCTGTTATAATAATGAACACAGAGCCATACGCCGTAAGAGCCATACGCCTTGTACGGGATAACTTGAATTAAATCTACCGAACAAATCTAAAAATCTTCGGTCGGAGAGACGAGAAAGTTCCGGGGCAACAAGCGACACCGGAACCCGGAACTTTGTAATTGAATCACGCCTGTTTTCTTAAGGCTTTAAACATACGAGTAGGCGCGCGGGTGAGTGGGAGGCTGGACAAAGTTTCCTCTTTAAATATAAGCGTTACTTCTTTTTACAATTGAATTGTACTTTAAATACTGCGCACACAGCGGTACACAAAGATACAAACAAAATAAAGAAACAAGAAAGAAAAATTGATACAATAAAAAACAGCGTTTTCGAACTGATTCTGCGATTATTCGTTTTATTACAGTCTGGGTACATGTGCATGTGACATTTTGCAAGTCAACGATCCATGAATAATATCATGTATCGTTTGAAATGTTTTAATTGAATATTTGCATACTGAAGGGTATGTGGTATATGTGTGGGTGTGTATGTGAAAACTGGTTTCACACTTTAACACTGGGAAGACCGAAACCTCACGTGCACACACATATATATACGTGTATCATATTTTCATGTATACATATACAAAGATATAAGCATGTGTTCATATACTCTATTACATACATCTTTTTATTTCGGTAACATATAGAAGCCAGGGACTGAAACCGAAACGAAAACGAAAACAAAACAACACAATTAATCGAAATTTTTATTAAAACCAAAACGGATCGAAAACGAATTAAAAAATGTTCGTTCGAGTTTGAGGACGAAATAAATAATGGCGTTGAGCTTTAAATTCGCGAAGAATAAATTTAAATGTAAAATTATTAGAAGACACTTTAATAATTACACTAAATAAATATATCCCCTAAAAAGTAAAAAATAGTCATAACTGTAAAATAAAATAGCACTTAAAACTTAAAATACTATGTTCTGCCTTTCGATATCTACCATGTATAAACGGTTTTAACCGGGTTTTATTTCGGTTCACGAAAACGTAATATTTTATACGAGAACCAAATGAGTGAATACGAAGTATTTAGTTTTTTTCCAATTCGAAACGAACGAACTAATTTCGGTTAGCCGTCTATAATACAAACACACACATTTATACTTTCATATAAAATACATACGTACGCAAGCATGTAAGCCATTCTGCTTTCATCAACATGATCGCAATATATTTGCCCAGACTGATCATGTGTTCTTGACTGATGTATGTATATACGCTTGCTCTGTTTTCGCTCGCAAACGATATACATATACAGTATGTATGATCATTTTCAATTAGAGTTGCCTTGGTGAATTCCATAATCGAATCAATCATTTTTCAATCAAAATATATTCAGACGCTCAGTATTCCGAACGCAAATGAGTCACGTATTAATTACTTAACATGTCGGTATTAATTACTAGACATATGCAGCATCACGAGAGAGAGCGAGAGTCCCAAAGAGAGACAGAGAGAGAGACTACCAAACATTACCGAAGGGACTCTGCAGGCTCTAGCTTCTATAGGAGCAATCTCTATATCACCGTACACAACATCATCTGGCACAGATATAGAAGGGTAGTGAGAGAAGATATCAAATCAAACATTTGCGACACGCGCACGAACACGTACATACGCCTACTATGCGAATATTATTGGGATAAACATGTACGGAATACGTCGTAATTAATCGCCCTTTCGAATACGACGGCAGTGAATTAGAATATTCACAGGGCCGGTTTGTGTGGAGAAAATACAAAGAATATCGCAACAGGAAGCCAGCTGAAAAGGACCTGTAAAAGAAATATACAACAATAGCAGTGAAAATGTAAAGGTAGAAACAGTAATATAAAAGTTTTGCTTGGCGTGGTGGTTTAGATTAAAAAAAAAAACAGTGTCGATGAAAAAATAGTTCAAAGAGTGAATGTCGTTGCACTACCAACAAAAGCACCGATACTACTCGAAAATGGCAAAATATTCGCAGCCATAGCAAAGAAAACAAATGTAGTTTGTTTATAACCTTTACATGGTAAACTGATTGTAGAAATCCAAATCTAACCAGTTTCTGAAAAAAACAAATGTAATCCGGTACTTTTGCGCGAAATGCAACGTAACTTCCAATAGCAATAGAACAGAGTTGAACCAGGCTAAAATAGGCTTCTGACAAGTCCGCAAAGCCTATAGGAATATTTATATAAACCAGTGAAATGCAGAACAATATAAATTACAAATTACTCATACTGCAAAAATATGAGAAACAATTAAGATTAACTCTGTATCCGAGCACTGCATATCTAGAACCGGCCCTGTATTTACATTCGCTATTTCAAGTTACACACATCTGAATTTTAAGGCACGCTCTAGCTAGTTAACATAAATGGGTGGTGTATGTAGAAAAGTACAAATGAAAATAAGTATTCTACAGTCGTCCATCCGTCCGCTCATTCGCTCGTTTGCACATGCAAATAAAACACACACACACATTCGTATATATCACAGCACAGTTGATTTAAATGAGACACGACCCTACGTTTTTTCTTTTTTTACATTTTTCTAATTCTCGCTTCCAGCGATTTTCGTAAACGTTGATTTTTTTTCTCTGTCCACCACCAACGTTCTAAAAGGGTTTTATTTATTTAAGGATTGCTTTTTAAATTAGGGCTTACACTGGGAGGGAGTACTACGCAAAGTACTGCTTCTGTTTACAGAATTACTTAAACCTTACGCCTGATTTCACATACAAACGACGATTTGATTTTTCTTCAAACATTTCTACAAAATGAATATTGATATTTTACGCAGAACGAGTATACGAATAGTCTATTCCACGACCATATTACTGACTTTTTGATTTGTAATAATTAGTTTATTGGAGGTGCTATATCCTAACTATGCAAATTCTATGAAATAATTACAAATCAAAAAGATCAGGAATTGGATCATGGAATAGATTATAGTCAGAGTGACCAGGTCTCAGGGTTTCTCCCGGAGTCTCAGGGTTTCAACATCATATCTTCGGGCTCCAGGGTTTGTTATAAAATCTCCGGGTTACGCTAATTTTACCTAAAATTAATGAAAATGGTTCATCGCAATGAAAATAACATAGTTACGTATCATATAACCATCGCAAATCTGACGCCCAGTTCCCACATATATCTAACTCTTTCAATTTCCGATCACGGCAACGGTTAAAGCCGATTAGCCGGATATATGTATACATATAGGTTTTTTTTTTGTATTTTGTCTGTATTGATTATTATAATACAAAACCTATATTTCCTATATATTATTTTTCAATCTCAGAGTTTACTTAAACTAAAATCTCGCCACTCTGACTATAACTGTAATAAAGCCGAACATAAAACTAATTGCTTTTCCAATCATACAATGTAATTAACAAACTATTCTAAAAAAAATCATTAATATAGGTGAGAAATAGAAAACATATTATGAGCACTTTTCAAACAAAACCAGTGCTTTTTTTAACTACTGAAGTGCGCAACATTTGTGTCGCGCACTTGTAAACATTAATCGCCCAGTGATGTACTAAGCGACAAAGATTTGGATCAATTTACTGCGTTATATTTTTCAAAATTTATTCAAACTTATTAATCTTACTTCTCATAGCCGTGCACCAACACGGGCTGTTTAATGTTTGTCAATTGTCTTTTGAATAACAAGACAATAACAATCGGGGATATGAAAATCGAGAAGGCAAATACTAATGTTTAATGTATATGTATGTATTCTAAAAAATAATCCCCTCTTTTAAAATCCCTAAATTAAATTTTAAGAATATTGTAAAACACGTGTTTCTTTATTTTTAAATAACAATTAAATACCAATTTTTATGTCTATAACATCTTTGGCATTTGAGATATTGATATTCCAG
Source organism: Carabus problematicus (assembly GCA_963422195.1). Classification (NCBI taxonomy): domain Eukaryota; kingdom Metazoa; phylum Arthropoda; class Insecta; order Coleoptera; family Carabidae; genus Carabus; species Carabus problematicus. The sequence continues at coordinate 9,491,382 of OY728580.1, forward strand.
TAAATGTTCACCCCGTTTTAACCCATCCTAAGTTTATTTTAAAAAAATAATGAAATATTTTTAAAGAAGAATTTAAATCAGGGCTGCAAACCGAACCGGAATTTGAACCCAAACCGAACCGAACCGGCCTTTTCATTTGAACCGGAAACCCAACCGAACCATTCGCATAATCTAGATAAATGAACTGAACCGAACCGAACCGAGCACATGTGAACCGGTTTAAACCAGTTCGCATGTGCCCGGCAATGTCCCAGAAAATAAATCCAGTGAGCCTTTTCTCATAATATGCATAAGCATTGCATAGTAGATCTTGTTGTTTAATTAATTCTTTTTTTATTCTTTGGAGTATAATTTATCGAAAGAACTTGAGAATTTATTATTTCGTGCAGTAAAGGACTTTTACACTGTGTAAAAAAATATTAAAACTGATTTATAAATAAATAATACCTATATGAAACCCCTATAAACATTAAAATATTAATAAATTGAATATTACGTTTAAACTACCTCCAGCCATTATAATTTAAGGTTTTACTCAAATGATATATAAAATAATATTTAATAGTAAAAAAATCTGAACCGCGAACCTGAACCGAACCGACCATGGGAATCGGTTCACAAACCGTTCCAAAATTTTATTCTTCGAACCGGAACGAAAACCGAAACGGCCAAGGATTCTGAACGGCGAAACCGAACCGATATTTTCAACGGTTTGCAACCCAGATTTAAATACAGGTATTTTTTAAAATAACCCCCCTTTTTTACCACCCATTAATGAGATTTTCTCAAAATGGTAAAAAAAGTTTCTTTATTTTTAAAGAAGAATCTAAATACCAATTTTCACGTTTTTAATATCTTCCGTTTTCGAGATATAGGTATCGTTTTTACGGCCCCATTAATTTGATTATTGACTACAATAATCATGACAATTGGAGTTCTGCACATCTTTACTCATCAGCTTCTCGATTCCGAATCCTGTACTAGAGTTTTCCACAGCATTTAAATATATTAGATACGGGTATACATAGTATAATACTTTTCTTTCGATTATAAATATGTATCATTATTAAGAACTTTGTAGTTATTTTATTTTTAATCTGGGACCGCTTGTTGTGAGCCGATCAAAATATATACGCAGATAAATTTTGGCCAGTCTGCCCCTGTTTTGGGCTATGTCGCCCAGTGATTTTGGCTTAATAAATGCACTGCTCAAAATAGTCGTTCGCACTAAAATTGTAACAGTTCATAATCTATGACAGCAACCACAGAACTTTGTTTTGCATAGGGTTCTCCTTATTCTATTCAGTTGTCCACCAGTAACAGTACTATTTATACTTCGCTAATTACGGCTTGAATTACGCAGTCTATCATTCCCCATACTCCAGCACAGTCACGTCTGATTTTAAGGCCAGCCACCTTATTATGCTCGTGAAGAATGTGAATTTAATTAATGGACGCCGTGTTTAATTTATTAGCGCGTAAATAGCTCTAGTTTCTTTCAAACACACTCACACATACATATTTATGTACATAGCGAAGATAGCAGCTCTTCACTATCCACTCCCATCACCCTGGATTAGACGCACGTAGTGAAGTTATGCAATGAATGAATAGTGTTCTTCATAAAATTTCCACTTTTCCAATTTTGGCCACTTCGAAGTAGTCGCCATTAGATATAATACACTTGCGCTATTTTTAATGTTCATAGCACTTCTGCAACGCAATTTTTGGTACAGCGTTTACCTCTTTTAGCGATTTTGTCTTTGTCTCCTCAATGTTGGCAAAACGACGTCCTTTCAAGGTTTTTTCATCTCCATATCGGCACACCCATGTTTCATAATCAGTTATGATCTGTTTTAGCAGTTCTAGATTGTCGTTGACTTCATTCGGACACTCCTCAGCAATGCCCATTCGAGTTAGTTTTTGGACGATATTCAATAATTTTGGAACAAATTTTACTGCTAGACGTCTCATGCCCAAAACATTAGAAAAAATTGCTTAGTATGTGCCAAATGATATGCCCAGATTATCAGCAACCTCTCTAACTGATTCGGCGATTGTCCATAATCGTTTTCTTTATGATTCCGACATTGTCATCGGTTGTCGAAGTGCTGGGCCGTCCAGAGCGATCATCTTCTTCACGGCCCTCTTGGAAACGTTGTAACCACTTCTAAACGCTTGTTTTATTCTTAGTAGACTCACCAAAAGCAACATTCGACATTTCCACTATGGTGCTGTACTTTATTCTATTTTAAAGGCAAAACTTAATTTTTCCCACAAGTTAAAAATCGCCAAAATACCAAATACGTATAATCGTTTTGTACTTGTATTTTGAAGTCCATTTATGTATGTACCATGTACGATTATGCATCGTATGAAGTATGGAAGGTCAGAAGTGAGTAGCAGACTAGCAGATGTTACTAGTGAGGGTTATAGAGAGAAAGAGAGAGAACGAGGATGTTTTATTGCTAGTGGACCCACATCGTCGCCCTATTTATGCGTCGAGAGTATTCGATATTTAGATCGGCAAATACATTTCCAGGTTAACTACACAACTGTAACAACCAGAGTCGTATTCAGTTATATTTGAACACTATTTTGTTTATTGCAATGGAATTAAAAATGTATGGCCCGTTTGTCACTTGACACAGTTTTAATGTTGATCGTTAGATGACAAATAAATGAATCGTTAACTGTGACAATAGTACGGATCTATATTTCTGATGATAATTTTTCTTCATTGCGATAGATAATATACGATAAAAGTAACAATATCAAATCGAATATACGTACTAGTGTTATACCGAATATAAATAAGATGATTTCATGTAGATCTGGTATATTTAATGATTTTTGTAGTCATATTCTGTCTTCTTCTTCTGAAATCCAGCGTTATAAAGTATTAAAGAAATTCAAAATAATAAAAATATGTATTACGCCAGAGTCTTCTGCGTCAATATGTCTTAAATTTGTTTTACGCCCACCAAATTTCCATCAAACAAACAACAAATTCATAATTCTGTCTGTAATCATAGAATTACATACTACAATTTTATTTGTCCGAAGAGCACATATGAAGCATTCAAGAAATATGTTCGTTTTTTCAAGGCCAGTGCGGTCAAATTTAAATCATTCGAACAATGATTTGAAGTTTAATAATTGTAAAAAGGTTAGTGGAAACGCCATAACTGGATTTATTAATACATTCTAGTACCACAATGTGAAGTCGGGAAGGCGCATACATAATATAAAACATCTCCAACACTTAACTGCAATTAAAAATAATTTCATCAAATAAACTATAATTTTTTATTGTCGCATTTCCGATTTTTTACAACGAAAGATAAGATATATCAGTATGAATCCGGCCCTGACGGCCCGATGGCTATTACTTCGGCCCGTGGTAAGCAGAAACGTTACGTTCTATATTTTATAATATAGTAAGTAATGGACGGCCTGAAATTTGATCGTTTTACATTTCATCTCTCTACTGTGGCCTGCAGCCTACCCGAGCTCCTACATACATATACATAATGGTAGACACTCGCCAAACATACGCCTATGTCAATGGCGGAGGCTTTCTATTATGTCACTATACTGTCCCCTCCCCACAGACTTATAGGAGTGTCACCATGTGACAGGTTTACGATTGTTGTTCAGTGTTCAATATAAAAAACGGGCTCGAATCTCGTGTTTTTTAAAAACAACGATAAATTTCCAACAAACTGGATAATGGTACATGGGACCACGGTGTTTTTGTGTTGGCAATGTTAAAATCTTGGGATAAATTGTAAAAAATCTCTCCCTGTCCCCACATACCATGTGACCATTAAATATTCCAATGTCCTGCATCAGCAACAACTACAAAAGGACACAAGCAATGGTAATGTCCAGCAGCATATATACAGTCGTGTATATGTTCGTCTATAATTTAACGTTAATAATATTTGCTCTCTACCACTGAACAACTGAAAAGATAATGCACACGTTCATTTCACACGATTTTGTAACCAATCTGCACGGTACTATATCTATTTTCACTGTGATATTTTTTCTCCAGGTCCTCTTCTCTTACCATACCAACTACTGTCCTGTTTTGTTTAAGAGTTTTCATATCTGGAGTTAAAATTAACCTACTCAAGTTGTTTACAAGAAGAAATTTTACAAAAGTAACTGACACATGTCCGACAAATAATTCTTTCCAAACAAATAACTTCCTAATCTTATTAACAAAGAGAGATGGAGACTGAGAAATAAAGAGAGAACGTATGAAATACTCTGTGATTGTTACTCGTTGTATACAATAAAGGAATGAACGTAAGTTTTTTTTTCTTCTTCGTATATATTTTCAGGCCATGATTTCTCATTTTCTTGTAACATCCGCGGGCGTGCATCTCACCTGGCTCTTTAATATTCATCTTCTCTCCCTTCCTTTATCAAACTCACAGTGTCTGTCATTGATACGTGCGCTATCTCTGTCTCCCTATGACCTTCCCAAAGTCTCTATTCTTGGTTTATCGAGTATGATTTCGTAAATAATTTATCTCGCACTAAATTATCATTTTCTAGTGAAGAAGTAGCTCAACGTTAGACTATAGGCTGTTCCACGATCATATTCTTGACTTCTTGGTTTGTAATAATTAATTTATTGGGGGGTGCTATATCCCAACAGCACAAATTCTGTGAAATATTTCAATATTTACAATTTTGTTTGGGTCTTATTATCTATTGAAATATTCCACAGAATTCTCCCCCCCCCCCCTCCCCTAATAAACTAATTATTATAAATCAGGAAGTGGAACAGCCTGTACATGGTAAATGAGTAAACTGACAATAGTATACAGAGGAATACCCTAAATAACTGGCCCTTTGTGCTTCTATAATTATGAGAAACACAATCAGAACACACAGACACATCGTCTTAATATGTCCGCGTATGTATACAAGGCGATGCTCACATACGTACATAGGCAGAGAATTACTGGATATTTCAAAGCGTTTCGCCTTTCGGACGCACCACTTACGCACTCACAATGAACCACGTTCGATGTTTGGACATCCGGAAAGGTATCTATTTATCACAATACAATGCGACCTACTAATCATTAAAACAGTTAATTCCTATTGAAACACACTACTGTAGAGGTCGAATTATTGTAGGATAATAAAGTTATTTCCTATAGCATAGAACAGTCACTGTTACGCTTTTATGTTTTCCGGCAATATGAATCCAGTAATTAGTATCATTCATAGGTTAATTTGATTATGAGTAATTTTATTACTATATACACAAAGCTATACATATGGACAGGGCCAATTGTCAGCTAAGAAAATATGTTTATTTATATATATATATATATATATATATATATATATATATATATATATATATATATATATATATATACAGTAAACTTCGCTTATAACGAACCCGCTTATAACGAATTTTCGGTTATAACGAACCAATCTATAAGGTACGAACTAAAGTATCATTAAACGTGTGTTATTTTTTTCGCAAATAACGAACCCGTTTATAACGAACTTTCGGGTATAACGAACCTTAATTTTTATTATAATCGCAAAAGTTTTCGGTTATAACGAACTTAAAACGGCATTTTACCAAATAATCAGGGGATTCTTCGAAATCTTTCAATTCCGCATATGTAGGGTCACCGTAACAGTTCTTGCGGTACTTGTGTATATGTGATTAATTGTATGAAAAAAAAATTATCGGACCTTCACGCGATTGGAGCGGCCCTTGTAGAAATTTCAGCGTGCCCCACATGGCCTGTCCGCCCCTGTTCACTGTATTTAATGTGTTAAAGAAGTACAGTTATGAGTTACGCAATTTTGAAGAAAATACGTAAAACTCTTACTTTAAAGCTTATAGCGAACTATTTTCGTCGGTCCCTCGAGGTTCGTTATAATCGAAGTTTACTGTATAGTATAGTATAGTATAGTATAGTATTTATTTGGTTCATTTGATCTTACAAAGATATTGAACAAGTTAAATGGTATAATATAACAAATAATTTACATAACTAACAATTACTTTACAAATAATTTACACATCAGATAAATATTCATTTATAGTATAATAAACTTTTTCCAATAGAAAATCTTTTAATCTTTTTTTATATATTGAACTTGATTTAGCATTTTTAATATTCTCCGCAAGTTTATTGTACAAAATAATGCCTGTGTAATACGGACTTTTCTCATAGTTAGCAGTCTTATGACTTGGTATTAATAACATATTCTCATTCCTTGTCTTATAATTATGGTAACAACTTACTTGCAAAAACTTATCTAAATTGTTTCTAACATACAATAATATTTCGTATATGTATACGCATGCCAAAGGAAGTAAATTAAACTTTTTAAATAGTAATCTGCATGAATGATATCGGTTTACTCCTGCTATTAAGCGAACTACTCGTTTTTGCATTCTGAATATTCTATAGGATTTTGTTGAATTTCCCCAAAATAAAATTCCGTATTTTATTCTCGAATAAAAATGAGAATAATAATATATCAAAATTACGTTGGTGGAAACTGAATCCTTTAGTTTGCGTATACTAAAACATGCTGAAGCAAGCTGGTTACATAAATAGCCAATATGGCAGTTCCAATTTAATTTGTTATCAATGTATATACCTAAGAATTTGGTACTGTCCACCTGCATAAGAGATCTTTCTTTACATTTAACATACATTGATTCAGTGGCTTCTGCACGTGATAACGAAAATTTTACACAAACAGACTTACTAGTATTTAATAGTAATTTATTTGCGCAGAACCATTCTTCTACTTTGAGTAAATTCTCATTGGTCTGATACACTAGAGGTACTTTATCACTGTTATAATGGAGAAGTGTTGTATCGTCTGCGAACATTGTTATATTTCCGTGAACGACTGCATTAGGCAAATCATTCACGTATAGTCCGAAAAGTAATGGACCAAGAATGGATCCTTGTGGAACACCGATGCAAACCCTTGCTTCATGTGATATTTTTTTATCTACTGATACTATCTGTTTCCTGTTCGTTAAATATGATTTCAATAATTGCAGACAGTTCCCTCTTATGCCATATTTTTCTAGTTTCTCTAACAATAAGTTTTGATCAATACAGTCAAATGCTTTCGATATGTCCAGAAAAACTCCAAGTACTTGATCGTTTTTATCCAGATGTTCGTATAACGTAACTATAAAATTTAATATTGCTGTAGTAGTTGTCAAACCTTTTCTAAAACCATGTTGTTCATTAGAAAATATATGATGTTGATTTAAATAATCAAGCATTCTTTTCGATAAGAGCTTTTCAATTATTTTAGAAAAAACCGACAACAAAGCTATAGGTCGATAGTTTGTTATTGTTTCTTTACAACCTCCTTTATGAAGTGGTATAATTTTACTCATTTTTAAAATATCAGGAAATTTTCCTTCTGTAAAGGCCATATTTACTAAGTACGTGAGCGGAATAATTATGTACTCTGCTGATTTTTTAATTAGGAATGAATTTATTTCATCCAGCCCTGGAGCACAATTCGATTTTAAATCCATGATGGTACTGTACATTTCAAATTCTGTAACTCTTTCCAAAAATATCGAACTTACATTTGACTGTATTAGTGTAACATTTGGTTTTGTTTGTACAAATTTTTCGTTTATCAATTTTGGCAAATTGTTAAAATAATTATTAAATTGGGTTGCAATTCTGTAAGGGTCACTTAAAGTTGTATCGTTTACTTGTAATGTGATGGTATCATTACATTTCTGTTGTTTACAGCTATTATTAATTATATGCCACACTGCTTTTGATTTGTTGGTTGCATTAGATATATACTTGTTGTTACATTTTAGCTTGGCTAATTTTATAACTTGAGAATATATTTTTTTATATTTCTTATAATAATTTATGATATCAACATTTCCGACTTTATATAACCAATGCAGGTATTTCAATCTTTCAGAAGAGATTTGAATGCCCCGAGTTATCCATTTGTTCTTCTTAGCAGTTTTGGTTGAATATTTTTTATTTTGCAAAGGAAAAGCAATATTGAAGTAATATCGTATGGTATCTATAAATTTTGAAAATTTAATATTAAAATCTGGTTCTAGATAAATATCTTCCCAGGTTTCCTTACTTAAATTATATTTAAAATGTTCAACATTATATATATATATATATATATATATATATATATATATATATATATAACACAATTTTGAATTAACATTGAATTTTGGATGTATGGGTACGTGAGAGTTGTTTTATGAACTCGCCCTTAATCTTAATGTGGGTTTATAAAAACACCCTCTTTTACAAATAGCATTGGCCACATTGCGCCACCAAATTGACTGCAGGGCAATCAATTATAGAAACCAGTGGCCATTAGTCATTGAGTGTAAGGCAAGTTACCCTTCACCGCGCACCTTCCGTTCATACTGCGCCTTAACTGTTAAACCTTCAATATTTCCCTATGCTGCACATTCGGCTATTTATTCACATTACCTGTTAATGAATGCAGTTACTATCGTTGGTTTATTTTCGTAATTTATTGATGACATTTTCGTTGATATTGGTTTTATACCAATTGGTATAGTTCAAAATATTATTAAATAGCAACTAATGGCTTGTTGATTTTTGTATTCACAACCCTTTTGTGTTTTGTTTTCATTATTATTTCAATAAAATGAATTCGTATGCAAATTGCTTTTAATGTTTCTATTCGATTTTTTTGCGAATTCAGTTTGTTTTGTTCATTTTGTATCTAGTGGATTGTTCAACTAGGAATGGATACAGATACCCATGCCTGCCGCTCGTCGACGTATGTCCAATTTTGAATTTATCGCAAAATATTTACAGAAATACATTTTTAAAATCGTAGTTACCAGGATCGCAAATAAAAACAACGAATTTAAAACAAGTGTGTAAACATTTTCTTCTCTTGACAAAAGAAAAGCAGACTAAGCCGACTATAAATGCATTGAAATTCTTTTGTCCAATTTTTAATTAAAAAATATTTTTTTTCTCCAATGGCCTTACATAATTTTTCAGAATAAGAAATATGGAAAATATTGTTCTATTTCCTGCATATGCTTGAAATAAAGGGAAAAAAATACTGAAAAAATTTTAAAAATAATTTTTACTCAAGTGTTAAAGAAGATTTTGAAAAAATAAAAAGTCATATGCACAACTAGACCATAGCACGTAAAAAAATGCATCCAGATCGGTTGGATAGTCTAGGAGTTACTGGAACAAAAAACGTATGAGCGAGCGTGCGGACGAACGTGCGGACGAACGTGCGGACGAACGACATACATACGGCCGTATGTTGTAATAGTCATTTCGTGATCCAGGGGGTCTGTCCGGGATTTCTGAGCAAAAATTTTTGAAATCGGAAAATGCTACAGACATCGTACCGAACACTATAACTCTTCGACAGGAGGTCGATGAGCTAAAAAGGATGGGGTTAAAGGGAAAATTGGTCTGCTTTTATTCATATATAAAAACGGAACACCAGTTTGCGAATAGTTGCTGCTGGTGTTGCGCTGTGTTGGTTGGTATTTAAACTTTTGTAATTGGTTCGATGGCGTCGACTAGATTCTAGATAATTTCCTTCTTTTATTCAAAGCAGATAATTTGAATTCCACAATCGTTTTACGTTCTGAAAACTGAATACTTTTTATTCTGTGCTGGATATATTCCAAAATTGGGTTTCAATGGTAAATTCTAATTTTACATATACACAAGCAAATATAGCTCGTGCATATACAACTACTGCGAGCTTTGCCTAAATGGTATTTAAATTCATGTATTATAAAATGCAACACAAGTAAATATTTTTTTACAATATAAACGAATGTTTACTGAAAAAGATGTAGAGATTTTAATCAAGAACAGAAGAGCATCAACTCTACTCAATATGATATTAGTATCGCGTACGTGGACTCTTTGCAACTTATCTAACAGAATTTACAGTGAAACAATGAAGTGTTACGCCTACTACGACTGAAGTTATTTTTGTATTCAATAATCACACATCAATGATACACCTGCCTGCTGACTAAATGTATTGATACGATTGTGCTTTCCACGAGTAATGAATGTACACTACTACCTCCATCTCAATCTACTACGATAGCATGCATGCATGTGTGTGTGTATCTTGAATTAAGGACAAACCGATTCCTAGAATCCATGTGCCGTGACACATGACTCGTATCGATTCGGTTGCGGTTTGATGTAAGTTTTCTGCATCCTAAAACTACACAACCAGCGATATATTGCAATCGAGCACAGAAATATCTGGTATTGATATCAGATATATTTCCGCCTGATAGCCATGCAACTCTGTACAATACTGCTATATTGTAAATTTCGGTATATGCCGTATTATTTTTTCATTAATTCGGACTTCGTTTAACTTTTATTGTAGTTCGGTAAATGTTATATTTTCCAACTTACGTGAAAAACTACTGAATTATAAAATTGAAACTATATATGTATTCATTTTCTTTTTTTGTCTTTGAACCGCAAATATCGTTATATTTTGTTCAAACCTTTTCATATTTGATAGTTATTGAACTTTTGCTATACCAGAAAGAAATTTCTGATTGTGTTCAGAATTTCCAATATTCAACCATTCCCGTTGTTCATAACAATCAGTATTTATTTATTAAAAATATTGCATGGGTCACTAGATAATGACAAAATTGTGATTTTTTCGAATTTTTATTTTTCTTTATAACAAGGTACTCAAAATATTGAAAAATACTTCAAACCGATATTTCAGCATAGATTAACAGGCCTCGATGAGTTTGATGAAATTTTTCTTTTTATACATACCTCTGGAGACATAGCATGTAATTTCAAATGTTGAAATGGGAACCATAGCCAATTTTAATCCAGTTAATAAGTGCTACTTTTTCTTTTTATAATGATGTATTTGTTTACATACATACCTTTTTTAGTTTTGAATTTTTTGACAGAATGAGTCGTGAAATAAAATCGGTGTTAATATATTTAAATATATATTTCTCTGAAGTTTTTTCAGCCTCTTCAGTCTAAAACAGTGTAATACAGAAATTTCCTCACAATTAATAATAATAATGAGTAACTTCACTAATATAAATAAATATGTACATTACTCATCAAATAACACTAGTTTACTAATTTTTGGTTTATGGCGTGTACCTAAAAGGAAAAGTGTATTTTAGACTAAATTGGGGTCAGGGAAAACGAAAATGACAGTACTTTATTTTTCCAAAGAATCGTTTTCGAGATATTTGCAAATACCGTGTTTTTTTGGCTCTTTCTTCATATAATGGCATAAATCATAAAACGATTGATTAAATTAACCTAAACTGTATATCGTTCGAAAGGTATGTTCTTCCAATTTCCGACGGCATCTTTTTTTTGCAAATCGGATTAAAATTCTTTGGGTTACAGGTGATTTCCAGTTGTTCCATTGGGATAGAAAAAAAAAATATTTCACATACGAAGCCTAAGTTTGCTCAAATCGGACGAAAAATACAGAAGTGATGTCAGATTAAGTGAAGTCAGACAATGTTAGTTTTTTAGATATTTAGACTCAGATTTGACAGTAACTAAACTACATTCAAGATTTCTTGACAAAATAATAATTTCAAAGTTACGTATGAAATGTTTAGAAAAAAATAAGTCGCCAGCAAGCCGAAATTAATAAAAATGAGATAGAGATCCATATTACAAAAAAAGCAAGAAACTACACCTAAGGAAATCCGACAATTTCCAGACGAAATTGAGAAAATCTTCGCAGAATAACGATGAATCAGTACTTTCGTTGTATCGATAACGAAAAGAATTTACCTGTTCCCGCAACTAACATTCAAGACGAATACTATTTACGTCAACTATGGTTCCATAATTTTGACGTGAAATGTTTGTCGACAAACTGTACTATGTACAATGTACGCGGAACATTTTGCGCAAAATGATTGCTACAACATTAAAAAATGTAAAAATATATAGGTTCCATTTGAAAAAGGAAAGTTTATCTAATTTTCAAGATAAAATGAACACCCTGCATATTAAAAAAATTGTAAACAATAGGTTGTGTCCAACCAAAAAAATTTCATTTTTTATTTTTTTACGATTGGAGAATTATTTAGGTGTTCCGGTAATTCTGACTAACCCTGAAGATGTATGTACAATATATTTCATCTCGACAAATAAGTAAGTTATTTACCATAACAGTGTAACTCTTCTCTATCTACACTGGTGATGGACAGTCTTTTGTGTATCAAGGGCCGCATATACAGTAGACTCTCGATTATCCGCGCGCGATTTTACCGCTTTGCGGCTCAACCGCGACAATTCTGGAGCAGCAAAGCGATTCTCTGCTTTCCGATATATTGGTGTTATGCAGATTGAGAGTAACCATAAGGAAAAAAGAAACCATGTCATTGAAACAGAAGTCCATAAAAGACTACATTTCCCAAGCATTCGTAGTTTTTGTAATACATTTATTTATCTTCCTCTATTTAGTTATACAGTTTATACCAGTATATCTGGCTTGTGTATGTGTACTTTGTTTAGCCGCAGTTTTTGATTATCCGCAAAAATTCTCCCCACTATTACCGCGGATAATCGAGAGTCTACTGTAACTTCGGTTTTGAGTCGGGGGTCGCATATAACTTCATTTTTGGGTCGGGTGCCGCAAAATATTTTTTACGCTATTTTTTTGGTTTTTAACTGAAGTTTTTGTTTTTTATTCTACACGCCCGGTACGGCTATTGGGATTCATTCTTGGGTCTTATTATCTATTAAAATATTTCACAATGTGCGTGCGTATGTGTATATGTATGTGACTCTATGGTATGTGTTCCAGTGCGGATCCAATTATACATACAATAAATGAAAAGATTATTGGGATTTTTGTACTCCATCAGGAATTTCAACGACATAACAACAACTTTGGAAACTGCGGACCGTAACTTTTCCAGTCAGCGTTGAGTTCAAATGAGATTATATTTTTCTGTTGTGCAAACAGTTATATTAGGTGGATATACAGACACGCATACACACAGTGTACAGTATACGTAGCATGGATACTTAGAAGAGCGTATAATAGGCTACTCGTGTAAATATATACGTATATACGTATATGTGTTTGTGTGTGTTAAGGCCTCCAGGTGCACAACAACTCTAATCAGCTGGAATGTATGGTTTATCCTGTGTCGTTCAATTAGAATGAAATAAACAGCATATTTATGTGGCTCATGATGTGAGCCGCTTCTGAAATGCTGCGTTGTATGTATATATGTATATATGAGGTACACGCTATAACTATTATAATTCGTAACATTCACAAGTGTTGTTGTTTTTTTTTTTTCATCTAAAAATGAAAAGCTAATTAAAATTTAACGTGAAAAGCGAACTTATTTAAATAATAATTTGTATTTGTCCCAAATTTCAAAGGACAGCGGATATATTTAATAATATGAATATTGTATTACGTTCATCTCATCTGACGTTATGTTATGAGTGGTAAGCATTTACGAGTACCTTGAACAAAGACCTTCGGTATATATAATTACATAAGCACCCACGCATATAAACTGTCGTGTAAATATAAACCAGGTATCTCCAGAAATCTGGGATATTTGTTTTCTTAATACATTTTGAACGAAAATTATAAAGGAAAAAGAATTAAAAATTCATAATATGATATTTTTATACACGGAGAAAATTAATTTAGGAATATTTGTTACCTTTGGGTAAAAGATCAAACAGCAGGAATACGAAGTGTTGTTTACATTCAAAATTTAATTTAAAATACACTGGATCCATTGTCAAAATCGTATTATTTATTTCAAATAATCATTCAAGTATAGACGCAAGTATAGACACAAACACTACTTGTGCACACGTGTGAGATGTCAAAATGTTGATATTATTGTTTATTTTTATGTTGCTAAGGGGGGCTGCCATTTCACGCGCGGTCATTAATGTTTACTACGTAGCCTATATTAAGCAATGGTATCTAACTTCATGCGTGACGGACATACAGACAAGGGCTTTTCTATATATGTACATATATAGTAATAAATAATTTTTATTTTGTAACAAAATAGTACATTATACATCAAGGGAGAGAAACCACTTATTTTTCCTGAGGTGTAGTTTGAAAAATACAAATACATCGAGGGAAAAATGGTGGTCTCTCCCGAGGTGTATATACTATTTTTTCCACGGTCGGGAGTAGAAACACTTAATTTCATAAATAATGAATTATAATAAATCGGAACGAAATTGCAATATTTAGAAGCCTTTGGAAATGTTTCCATGCAACGCGTACCATGACAACACACATTTATTTACAAAAACCTTTGTTATAATAAAAACTCCCTTATGAAAAGTGTTTTCGTCCCTAGGGACTAAATGCTTCATTTCTGTCCCGCGTTTGACGCCATAGAAACCGACTTCTACTCCCGGACGTGTAAAAAGTATGTTTTTACCCGATGTATTTGTAGCCCTCTGGCTTCGCCCTCGGGCTTCAAACTACACCTCAGGAAAAATAAGTGGTTTCTCTCCCTTGGTGTATAATGTACTATTATATACGTATAGAATGTATTTTACAACTGTATTTTAAATAAATCACTATGATGATCTCGGAAACTAAATATAAGAGGTTAGTTAAATTAAACGAATGTTGATCAGATATTGGTGATAATTTATCACTGATAAATTATCTAATTTATAATTTTCTTCTGTAATTAAGTAGAGATACCAAATTCAAATTAAGTAATATTTTCACATCAAAGACTATATTAGCAAGTAAACTTGATATTTCAAATAGGAATAATTTTAGTTGATTAAATTGATTATAGAAAAATAGCTTCATTCTACAACAAATAGTGCCCTTGCTAAAATATGTATTAAAAACATTTATCAAAATTGTACACCTATGTGAAGTTTAAATGAAAATAAATTATTAAAAATTCAAACTGTAGTAAGAATTAGTATGCGATATCCATCACAAATAACGAGCCATAAATATTTTCTACTTTAAAGCAGTTCGTATCTCATATATTTTCCAAAATCTCCTATACTAGCACGATTAAAATAGACACATACATCTACAGATATACACATACATGTACGTTTAGTTGTTCATAGTCTGGTAGTATATTAATTAACTGGTACGGGTGCAATGCAAGGTAACGTAATGAACACTACTAATAGGATTGTACACTACATGTGTTTGTAACTTGTGTTCTGTAAATAGTTAATCGGCTCATGGTACATCAACAAACACATACATATACACACACATGCATGGTGGTCAATCACTAAGTGGTTAATGAATCCGATTAAAAACTGCAACGTCCCAAACTTACACATATGGCACACGTTAGTTTACAATTAACTAATACTTTTAATGCTATATCTACTTATACGTATTTCAGAAATAGTACACGAACCGAATGAAATAAAGTACCATGGAGTAGTAACGAAAAAAAAGGAACAAAATATATTATTTTTTTATAAATGTGTAATGGTAGTAGCGTGGCCCTATTAGAAGGGTGAGAGGTCAGGAGGGTCGATGACCCGAAGCCCTGAATAGTGGGGCCCCCTTAATAATGAATGAGCTAAAAAAAAAAAAAACGTCCACTGAATTATTGTTAACTTAAAAAAAAAAAAACGTCAGTCCCCAACACCGTAAACTAACAATATATTGTACATAAATATTAATACCATAGCCACATAATTCTTGACTACAACGGTGTTCATAGTATAATACGGTTTTACTTTCATCATACATAATAATACTCTAGTAAACTTCTCTCCCAGAGCAAAATTGTACTAGTTTAAATGCTCCACCTAGAATTTCCCATAATACGACGTCTAATACGAATTAACAGAACAGTGTTTCTTACATAGGCCCAAGTGTGTCTTTAACAAGCCACTGCGAGTGTACGCCTGTGTATACATGCATGTGTTTGTGCGTACTGCGTATAGAGTTGAAGTGATAGAGATATCTTCCCTAGAGTGTTTAGTCTAAGCCCTACTACTCATTGTTCTGTCTCACTTACACTATAGGCAATTATATCCACTTATCTCTTTCATACTTTCTAGTCTCTTTTTGCTATGTTACAGATACTATTTTTCCTCTTTTCCCTAGAACAATTTTCTGTTAATTTTCCAGCGATACATCTTGAAAGAGAGTTATCGTCTTTTATTATTGTTTTCTTTTTCGATCAATATCTAATAAATTTCAAATCTTCTACCACATTCAACCAACCGTGTACACCTACACATACATATGTGTATTAGCAATAAGCGAGCAACCCACATATACACACATGTACATAGTAAAGCGATCTATATTGTGTTCACTGGCCAATAATAATCGGCCAGTTAGTCTGTTGGCTACATGTGCGTGTATGTCTGTACAGTTATGTATCTATGTATGTATATGTACGTAATCCATCTTCAAATTAGTTAAATGTTGCACAAGACAGGCAAGTTTACAGACTTACGAGTAATAATGGCGGGAGGATATATAAAGCTCTAAACAGTATAAGGCCCCGGACTGACTCTCCCAAATGGCTAATGGACCAGAAGTTTCATACGCGCGCACACACGCTACCATATATACATGTATATACACATATACGCACTTTGATACATGTAAAGATCCTAGCGACTTGCACATGTATGTACACATATCCCAACATTGCGTACATATGCAATTACAAACATATGTACTTGTATACTGTAAATATAATACATTTTGAAATATACAAATACACTACACTGTGTAGTCTACACACTAACATAGTCTGATATGCATATAGTCCGCATCCGTATACAATTACAGATATCATCTACATACGAACTTATAACCGAGTATATAATATACATGTTCTACACCGTCACTTATTCTCCCTTGCGTACTAAAGTGGTGTGAAACTCGCCCTCTTTATGATGCTGTGAATTTTTAAATAATTTTGCTAGTAATTTTTAATCCATTTTGGTCTTATTTCCCACTGCTTGCCCTCTCGCTCAGTAACCCAGTTTCTAATTCAACCCCAACGCAAACAGAGCACAGCCGTCACCGACACTTCTCTCCCTTGGAGGAACTCGTTAGATATTTTTCATTTAGTTAACACGATGGAGTTTTACAGCAAACAGGTTAGTAGATAATATGTAGCACCTTCCAAGCAGTACCGTCCAGTTTTCTGACTGATCTGGAAACTAGATACATATGTAGTATGTTACTTAATATATTTAATTACTTTATCTGTACATCTCTCGAAACTTGGCGTTAATTCCCACAAAGTGTTATCCACAAACTATACAGTGTGAATAATGTAATGCTATACATTGACAACTTTATTTCAGCTTTAATCAATTTACCCATGCCAATAACAATTCGCTAAATAATTTAAAATTAGACCTAGGGCATTTACTTAATGTTACCATGGTATTTACTTACAAAAAAATCCCATTTATTATGGTTAAATAATGTACAAATAGACACTTGTCCACAGACTACTATTTTTATTTAAATCATTTACAGAGCTCATTCTATTTTTTATTAAATTTATTACATGTTATTAGATTAAAAGTACACTTCAAGTATTGAAATTGCAATTGGTATCAGTACATTTCCAGAATCATTTTTTTAACCAAATTTGCCACAGTTTGATTACATGGGATGGGCTTGCCCGGGAATTTAACGCTGAAATAATCACAAACTTCTCGCAAAGACGCCCCTTCTAAATCCAAGAGGCACATCGTAAACTTTTCTTCTGTGATGTACATTTTTTTGCACTAATTATTACGCAAACTCATGAGGTATTAGTAACACAATATTAAAAACACGGAGGCATTTACCACAACGTAGTAGGCTGTGAACAAGTGTCTATTTTTACATTATTCAACCATAATAAATTGGTTTTTTTGTGTAGGTAAATATCATGGTAACATTAAGTAAATGCCCTATGTCTAATTTTAAAATTTTCAGCGAATTATTACTGGCATGGGCAAATTGATTAAAGGTAAAATAAAGTGGCCAGTGTATAGTCTTACGTTATTCTCACTGTATATAACATGTACATGTAAACCAATAATCCCGACAGAACTGGAAAACAAAATTGTATTTTACTAAAAAATTATGTTTAACGCGCCGCGTCGCGTTGCTGTTAAGAGCGTTACTGTCGAGTATTTAATTCTATATTATTTTGTATAACAGAAACAAATAGTTCCGCTGTATGCTTATAAACCGATGTTACTGTTTTCGCACAAATGATATTGAATCATTGTGCGTACTATTCACTTGACAATTCAAATTCAATTAATACACTGGAAATGGATTATGAATATTCAGTTAGCGCAGCAGCGACGGTTGCAGTTAAGATAACCGGGATTTAAAGGTTGATGGATCACAGTGAGTTAGCGCAACACTAATGTCCCACATAACATCACATCACTAAGTAATTTAAATGATAATTACGTATTACCGCTATATGACCTACATCTCTATATCAATATCTGCAAATAGATACATAACGTGTTACACGATTCCAACGTTCGGTGTTGTATGTTACCATTACATGCAATTCAGCTGGAAATTAATACAATTTTAAAACCATAACCATTCAGAAGCATTCCATTCATTCGAATTCTCACACTTTTCACAATTTTCCGTTTCAATTTAATGTTGCATTTATGTAGCTTACAACCGCAATTCCCTATCGTCCGGAGAACAGGTATTACCTACACTTTCAATACCTGTACAAGTTATGCTTCCATAGATGGTAAGGAGCATAATTAAATATCAACATCTGCCGTCTTATTTCCTCTTTCTTTCTCGCCTACAATTTTTATACTTACGAGCTTAGACGATATTTTTCTATTTAACAAGTTTTGTATTCCGTTGTTGAAAGAAAAATACTTTTATTTTCCTTTTGCTTTTTATTGGACCGGATAGTTTCAGTGTTCAGCTCCGCGTTTTTTTCAGAACTTGAATAGATGGAATTTGCATAATATGTTTTAATTAAAAAGTTCTCGATATTATTCAGTTGACACTTTTACAAACTAAGAAATTATTTGTTAAAATCATCATAGTTCCATTCGTAGCAGAGCTCACTATCTACAGTTATTTTAAATTTTATTCTTACAAACATGAGTCTTTCTCTTTATTTTAGACGAGATAATGAAGTATTACTAATTATTCCAACAAGCGAATAATATTAAGCAAAAAATTATTTTGAATAAAAAGTTTACCCCCATCTATTGCTCAGTCGTGAGAAAAGCTCCTTATATAATTTTATCTATATATTAGCATTTGAATTGAATTCTAAAAAAAGTAATTACAATAGTAATATGAGTATTCGTAAAAAAGTTTTCATATTTTTTACACATTCTAACGAAATCTTCATATACTAATGGAGACATTAGCTATAACTGAATATTAAACAAAATTATTGGAAGATGATAATTCGTCTTGACTTGTGATATTTTCTTGAAGAAAAATAAAATCTCAAAGCAATTTTTAAAGAAAATATAAAATTCCATTTTCGACACATTATTTGGAACATTAGATATTATGTATTAAATTGCAGAATAAATTATATTTTCCAATTTTGACACATGTACCTATACTTGGTTCTACGATCTAGAACATATTTTAGTTCTTAAGAATCTCCGTAAGATTGAATTCACAGCAATAAATAATAAGTCTTAACATACATTACTTCTTTAAAGTTGATTATTTATAGCTGCTTGAAATATAATGTACCTTTAATGTTTATTATAACGAAATATTATAATCTCAAGACTAAACAAATACGTATTATTAAATTCGTTTACTAATATTCTTCCGCAAAGTAAATTTTCCATTCCGCATCACCATTGACCTAATATTTAATTAGCAACCTTAACTAAATAATGTAATGAGTATTTGTCTGGCACACAAAACTTGTTAACGAAATGAAAATTGTCTCTGTATAATTAATACAAGATACCACTTACATTGCGTCCTAGATATTTTACGGCTCAAATCATGTCGATTCACATCATATCAATTCACCATTGAACGCACTCAGTTTTAAATCCAATTTTAGAATATGTACTCTTGAATAAACGAATTCCACTTCCATATTATACAGTATTAAACTTCACTGTAGCCAGTTCCGGTAGTACATAAGTTGCACAGTGCGTGCATCACTGACTTAAGAGCCCGTTGGCCCAGAGATTACAGTCCTTTACAGGTACATCAATCGGAGCCCGTCACTGTCGCATGCACACATACATTCATGTGCACTCATATATACGTGTGGTGGAAACTGTGCATTCACATCTGTGTGCGTATTTTTCAAGGCAACTGTCGACACTCACTGCCGACATCGCACTGAACCACACTGAACTTACGACCAAAGCATCGTAGAAAGTTCGCGCTGAAAGCTCGGCGCAAGCGCCCTCGTACATAATTTCGTACGTTAGTATAAACATACACGTAGTGTACGTAATATAACTACGTATTACCTAATATCAAAAATTTAATGTACTCATCAAACAATCCAAATATGGTATGTGTGTATGTGCATAGTTTATAGGAACGTGCATGTACAAACACAAATAAATAATAGAAATAGAAAAATCAGCCAGAAAACGAAGTATAGATATAGAGGAATAGAAATACAGTGAACTCCTATAAAGAAATGTCTAGAGACCAAAAATTTCGTTACAGAAACATGTCATTACAAAAGAAGTTTATATGAGGTTTTTTCATCTTTAATGTTTAATTTGTTATTTTCATGGTTAAAAATTACATTCCTATACGTTCTTAGATTTAGATAAAACAAACACATGATAGAACTGCTATTATACAGTTGAGTGTGGCTTTGATGCACAGACATTTTATAAATGAACCTGTAGCTAAATTTAGAAACTAAAGATAATCATTACCGATCGTTCTTGAATTTGCAGACATTTTATTAGCATTTCGCGTGTGCAGGCTGTTTCATCATCTTTCTTGGTGTGTGTGTGTATGCGTGATGGGACAGTGACGTAGATAGATACAACTCTGGTGCAACCCTCTGTGCAATCTTACTCACTCGTTACAACCTGACATCTTCATACTAACCTACATGCATCAACATGTATCATTTTCATATCACCGCATAGCTTAGTTTCAGTTGGAGCACATACATCAGACGTAATATCTCTCTATGTCTCCTTATTTATTATTTATAGAATAGACGACCCTACCCTATCGTTCTCTTTGCTTTCCTTTACTCTGTTCGTTCCAGTGACTTGCTGACCGATATCTCATTGTAACTTGACTCCGCACATCACGTGAAACTTGAATCTGATAAGAAAAAAATTACCTGATTAGCCCCATTTAATATTTAATTTCAATTAATTCAGGACGCATATGGGTTTGATAATAGTATTAGTTACACTAACATTTTGAACAAAACACTATGATACTACTTTGTGGAATCTTTACCTTTACATAGGATCCTTTATGCGATAGTTCACACAAAACTAGTTATATAATTTTTTAATTATATACGAGTACGTAACCTACACGACAGCAGTGTACTATTGCTTCCTGAGTAGATATGTTTGTATGTACACATGTATGTAGTGTAGAGATGAGATGTGTCTGTCTGCATATATCATTTCCATGACATTATTTGCCTTCAGTCACCGACACAACATCTCGTTGAAAATGATCTGTTCCGTTTCGTTCAGCAACAGATACGATACAAGAAGAAATTCGTTGTATCGTCATCGTAACGCAGTTGTATGTGTATGTGTCTGTATCTTACGTAGGATTGTACCACTAGCGTTTCCGCGTCTCTCATCGTGTCCCGGTTGCCAATTCATCTATTTACCAATCTGATTCGGTACAACAAATTTTGTATAAATTCAAATTGTCACAACAGACGCAGAAGCAGAAGGGACGGAGGAGCGGCATATTGAAATAAGCGATTGAATAAAACGACTCTCGAAAATAGCTTGAGATTGTGAATCAGGCTGAGAAAGAAAGAGAAGTTATATAGGCCTATCGTACAGCCTACTGCACTCTCATCGTACGTCACTTATTTCTGTTTCTCTCCCCCTTGGTATTTCGTATGCATACCTGTGTGCGTGTGTGACTCCTTTCCTGATTCCTTATGCTTCGTGAATAATTCATACATCATTCTTTCGGTTGGCAACGTGGCGCACGGGCACCTACCCAGGTTTTACAAGTGTTGCCAACCGCTTGGCCCTACGCACTGGGGGAATTTATGGTCTTTAGGGATATTTATCTGGATACAACAGTGTTCTTAAAATTTCTTCTGACTTCAGTCTCCTTTATTTTCAAACAAGCAAGACCTACACCTTACAGCGTAGAGTTCCATGCTTATTTATTCAATCAATGTACGACATTTTACCTGGATTGTTCTACCTTACTATCATCTCTACTGATTTGAAGATATATAAGTATCTACCGTGAAGCAAACGTTTTGTTTGTAACAATGCGGATGCAATTACTTAAAATTGGAAGCTGATATCGTCCTAGCATTATCCTGATTGCAATCCTTCACTTGACAAAGAGTATATTTCGTCAGTTCTACTACACGGTGTAAATAGTAATATTGTTTAAGAAAATACTATTATAGAATTCTTCTTAAATAGACTACACTGGTGTTGCCCTACCCACATTGCAAATGGGCTATAACCCTGAGGCACCAACCATTTTGAGATTGCAAATTTTCTTGCTATTAGCAAAAAAAAGTCAGCTGAATATATGTATGTATGGGCAATTTTCTTATGAAGAGGGGCGCAAGGGCGCCAAATATCTTCCGACGGCCCTGACTACACTGTTCTTATCCAACGCTATTTTGAAATTCATCAGATATCTACACACTAAATATTAACAAAACTGATACTTTATACATGTTTAAAATTATTTGTAGATACCTCACAAAGTTTCTTTACACTGAATATTAGAATTGCTAGCCTACATTAATTACGATATTGTTTGCAATTCATAAGTAAAATTATCTCTAATTCAAAAGTATGTAATACTAGCACTAGTTGGGAACTGGATACTATTTGATTCAGCAGATAATGCATGCTGCATTGGCATGATATGGTGCACTGATGCTCAACTTACCCTAATGTAGAGGTCTCGTGAGCACAGTACACTTCTCTGAGACCTGTGCTCTCTTGTGTTTGTATACTTGTTTCAGACGGCGGTGGTGATACAAACTAGTCTAACACGGCACCTAGTGTTTAACATGTAACTAGGGTAATTTTTCCCTAACGGCGACTACTTAATTAAGATTCCGTGCAATGTATACACATACACACACATACACATGTGTCCATATATATTAAGTTGTTTATGTGTGCTAGTACACCATTAGCCATTACCTTAAGGAAGGTGGCGTAATTAGTTAAAAGATTGCAGGCAAGATTCTGATACGATAAATAACATTTTGTAATATTGCTACTTGCAATAGTAATTACCAAAGCAGAGGTGGAGTTAGGTGTAGAATACTTAGTCGTAACATCCTGCAAGGGTGTAAAGGGTGTATACCGTCTCATTTGCTCGTTAGCTAACCTACCCAGTCCAATTCTGATTTGAACTCCATTACATTTTTACAGCACCCTCCAAGAGGGTGGTACTGTTGTGCAGCAGTGGAACTGTTGGCTGGTGCTGGTGCTGGTTGGGAACTCGAAGCTCGTTACAGACATTCACAAGTGGTCGGTAATGAACGTCGAGTTAAATGTTTACGTTTATAATTATGTGTTTCGTTTCGTTTCACTAATTCAAGTTTTGAGAACCAACGTTGTACTGCGGAATATTTACTGCTATCCTACAGCATGGCCCGACTGCCTGGTTGGCTGTTACTTATGTGCAACGCTGTGCAGTCATTACCAGTCAGTAAATATCACTTATTCAATATCAACACGTGCAATTCACAATAATCATCAACAGCATTCCTATAGAATTAACTTGCAATCGATGTGATTGCAAAATCCTTAAAAAAGATAACACACCTGTATGAACAAAAATGTTTTATATATATATATATATATATATATATATATATATATATATATATATATATATATATATACAGTAGAGTCGCGATTTAGTGAACTAATTCCGGCCAAGCCTGTTCACTTTTTAGGGGTGTTTACATTTTCGGGGTTCTGGTCTTACTCAGATATTTTGAGAAAAAACTTTTATTCTAGATACCTAAATCAACAGAATTATGTATGTATATGTATAATAATAAAAGAGAAGGAAAAATATTGAATCCAAAATGGTTAGTTCAAGGTAATGTGAACTGTTTGTTTCAAAACTTAATCATAAAGATGATTTTTTATTATTTTATTGTAGATTTTATTTAGTCAATTGTAGATTTTGAGAAGGAGAAATATTGAATGCAAAATGATTTTTAATAAATTACTATAGTTCAAGATGATAACAGATAACAAAAATGTTTTATATATATATATATATATCAAAGATGAATTATTTTGCATTCGTAAAATCTAACATTAACAATGAAAGACTGACTCAATAATATTAATACATTGTCACTGCCCGCAAATTCTGTATATGACGTACATTCTATGTATTTAAATATCTGTGTGTGTGTTTGTGTTTCAGAATACATGGATTTGGTTAAATGCGCGTTCAAAGTTTGGATTATCTGGGGGCTTCTCCATTAAGCTGCCTCCAGCGAAACGATTAATTAAAGTTTTAAATGTCACATTAATAGTCATAACTAGTTACTGAAATATTCACAAAGTAAACTGGCAGAGGTAGCACTAAGGTAACCATATACATATACACATACATACACAGGTTCAGCAATATATGATGTATATATTTGTATGTGTGTGTTAAGTTTAGGTTCTGTTTCGTTTCAGCTTTCACACTAACTATAGTACATCTACCGCAAAACGTTATATCCTCTCACTGTCTCCGTGTTTCTCTCTCCCGCTAGCAGATACATTAATGACTTTATGATTGCCTGTGGGTTTATATGTGAACGGAAATTTCCAATACACCTTTATATGCTCCAAGTACTCACGCATGTATAAACCTATGTGTGTATTTGCGATATGACGGGTTACATGTGTCATCGACAGGTGCAATAAAATCATTTCCAGCAGGAGAGTGAGCTAGTAGGGCAGCAGGCGAACATGTCAATGCCATGACACCACGCATCAGATTTAATACCTTTGATGCGCCACTAGGGGGTTCGTCAATGTGCGGTCAGGCGTTCAATTATACAATGCAAATAACATTTTATATACTTAACCATACATACATGCATGCCAACCGCAATAGGATATATGTCAGTCTCATTTACCTACTACAATCTGTTGCTGTTAGCTGGAATAATTACGTCAGTATAAGGGTATTACCTTTCTGCTGCGTTGTGTAAATTAATATATAAATGATATTATAGCATATATATATATATATATATATATATATATATATATATATATATATATATATATTGATATTGATATTGTATCTTAAATACACGCAGGGCATTGCTATCGACGTAATTCGCCATCCAATAAACTATAGATTCCGTCGTTGTGGGAATTGACAACTTTCGTGCAAACGTTAAAAAATGCTGTAACAAATAAAGTATGATGTTTTTTTGTGTTTCTATATGTTTTGCATCTCTTAATGAAATATAATTCCTGTGCAAGCCTGCAAGCAATATATAAATCTTGCTTCGTATACAAAGTTTTTAATATTAATTGATCATACATCACTCCCTATCTATCTAACTAACTAAGTAACTAATAAAATTCACAGTCGCGAGAGTAATATTGCTGCTGCACGTCATTATAATTAAACGATCGAATGATTCTGTACATTGTTCGCTCACTGCGCTGTGCTAAACTGAACACAGTTCCTCTCAGTTCAGTAGTAATTCGTTTGTTTGTAGATTTGTTCAAATTTTCTTCTTTTCGGACAAAACAAACTGCGATTTGATTGAGGCGTAAGTGGTCGTTATGGTGATTAACTGTAAACCTGGTACCGGCAGATTTATCAACCGGCAATTACCGTTTCCGTTTCACGTAACGCGATTAAAATCGAAAACTAAAGTAGAAAAAGTTGGAAATGCCAAAGAGCGGAAGAAGGAGCGAGTGGGCTTAACAAACATACGCATAGGAATGTTAAGTATACGTAAAAATACCTACGCAGATTATATGTGAACGTCCTGTCTAAACTTACATCACCGGCATGTTCGCATATCCATCGTGTTATTTTCACTAACTTTCTGGCTGTGTGTACAATTGTCTATAATTTCTCTGTACATATAAACACAAAAAAGAGAAATAATAATAACAATAACGATGTTTTTTTTTTGTAAAACGCCAATATATATATATATATATATATATATATATATGTATATATATATATATATATATATATATATGTATATATATATATATATATATATATATATATATATATATATATATATATATATATATATATATATATACAGGGTGTCCCTGAAATGCGTGGACATCGCTTAACCACAGATTCCTGGGTCGAAAATAAGACGATTTAACTAAACTTACCTATATGCAATTACGTTTCGTTTAGCTGGTATTCTGCTTCAAAGTTCTTTAAAAAAAAAGTTATTTTATCCATAACTACAGAACGCTTGGATCGATTTGGATAATATTCGGTACTGTACTTCTTACGGATGTAGGTCATCTTTTAAGGTGATATTAGTTATTATCAGTGGACCATTAGTGTACGAAACACGGGTAACCCGGCATAAATCAGTCAAAAACTTTTTTATGTTAAGGCCAATAACTTTCAAAAAAATAGTTTCAGAAAGAGACATTCAATAGTAATTTTTTTGTTGTTGTTGTCTGTACTGATATCTGTTAAGGTTTAGGCACAAAAAAATAAAATCTGAGGGACCGCGCACTGCATTTCATAAAAAAATGTCATCTAGCAGTCTGGTTTTTTAAGAAATAAATGACGATATGATATTTATTAGTGCAATTATTTAGATTTCCTTATAAAAAGGAATCGCAAATATTTAAATCTGGTGAACGGGGTGCCCATTTTGCAAAAATTCAAAGGAAATCTAAATAATTGCACTAATAAATATCATATCGTCATTTATTTCTTAAAATACCAGACTGCTAGATGACATTTTTTTATGAAATGCAGTGCGCGGTCCCTCAGATTTTATTTTTTTGTGCCTAAACCTTAACAGATATCAGTACAGACAACAACAACAAAAAAATTACTATTGAATGTCTCTTTCTGAAACTATTTTTTTGAAAGTTATTGGCCTTAACATAAAAAAGTTTTTGACTGATTTATGCCGGGTTACCCGTGTTTCGTACACTAATGGTCCACTGATAATAACTAATATCACCTTAAAAGATGACCTACATCCGTAAGAAGTACAGTACCGAATATTATCCAAATCGATCCAAGCGTTCTGTAGTTATGGATAAAATAACTTTTTTTTTAAAGAACTTTGAAGCAGAATACCAGCTAAACGAAACGTAATTGCATATAGGTAAGTTTAGTTAAATCGTCTTATTTTCGACCCAGGAATCTGTGGTTAAGCGATGTCCACGCATTTCAGGGACACCCTGTATATAGAAAAATAATAATAACGATGTTTTTTTGTAAAACGCCAATATATATATATATATATATATATATATATATATATATATATATATATATATAACTCGACAGAGTCGAAATAAATCCAGTGGCAACAAGGTTTAGA
Source organism: Carabus problematicus (assembly GCA_963422195.1). Classification (NCBI taxonomy): domain Eukaryota; kingdom Metazoa; phylum Arthropoda; class Insecta; order Coleoptera; family Carabidae; genus Carabus; species Carabus problematicus. The sequence goes on from OY728580.1 coordinate 9,519,196, forward strand.
AAGCAAATTACAGTCAAACTTCCATAACGCGAATCACCATTATCCACACAAAAAATTACTTATGGAGATTTCGAGTAATAGAAATGTTTATCAAAACTAGCGAATTTGTTTAAAGACAATACACACATTTTTATTGAATCCAAATCACAATAATATATAAGCAATAATTGATACCCGTAAAAATTTTCAATTCCTGTGTATGCCAGGAATTACTGATCATTACATTATTTTAATTTGCTCAAAACATTTTAATGAAATGAACAGCATAAGTATGAACAAATTTATCATGATATATTAATGTGTAGATTCCATTATTAAATGTGATTTAAAAGATTATTTGATTGATATTAATAAAGCAATTAATGTTTTCTGCGAGTATATTATAAAATGTATTGACAGGTGTGCAAGTTATCAAACATTTTATTCAAGAAATAATAATTGATTTAATTTCAAAAATTATACTTGCAGCAAGAAATCGGAATGATGCATGTTGAAACTGCATTTTCAGTAGGAATGTAAAAGATTAGCAATTATGTAAAACATACTGAAACTAAGTTACTTACATTAAACAGACCGAAAAGAATCTGTAGTGTAACAATTAAATGATAGATAACTGCAAAAACGATACTAAAACCACGTGGAGAAAATAGTATATTATACACCAAGTGAGAGAAACGTCTTATTTTTCCTGCGGTGTAATTGGAAGCCTGATGGCGAAGCCATAGGGCTACAAATACATCGAGCGAAAAATGGTGGTGTCTCTCGAGGTGTATGTACTATTTTTTCCACGTTCAGGAGTACAAACACTTAATTTCATAAATAATGAATTATAATAAATCGAAGCGAAATTGCAATATTTACAAGCCTTATGAAACTTTTCCATGCAACGCGTTCCATAACAGACATTTATTTTCAAAAACCTTTGTTATAATAAAAACTGCCTTACGAAAAGTGTTTTCGCCCCTAGGGAGTAAATGCTTCATTTCTGTCCCATAGAAACCGACTTTTACTCCCGGACGTGTAAAAATGTTATTAATAATATAATTAATGAAATAATTGCAGATGAGTTTGCTTTTCCACAGATATCATTAAAATTATTGTTAATTTCATAGATGGATATTAATGTTGATCTAATATGTGCGAATGAGAATATGTCGAAATGTCCAGATGACTGCACCTATAGATAGAACTAACACAATCGATGAAGAAAAAAATATAATTTTTTTACACGAAAATGTAAACAAAGTGCAGATAAATATTATTCTTATCCCAACTTGCTTCAAATTATTGGGCATCTATGACTAAATATGATAAACAAATTAATATAATGCGAATAGTTTGAAAGTGTCAACAAATTGACCCATTCCTAAAATAGGTGGAACTGTGGAGTAAATGAATTTAGATTCCGTAATATGCTACATGTTGTGAATTTTCTTTTTCGAAATCAAGTAGTATAGTTTTTCGACAAAAATAATTTGATTTTAGTGCCTTTTGCATCTATCAACCTTCAAATCATTGTTCATAGCATTTAAATTGGACCAGTTTTTTATCATTGATGAACAGTTTACATGTATCAAATTATTTTGACATTCTAAATTATGTATAATACAATGACATTTCTCTTTCTTTTGTTATGTTTGAAATGCTAGCTTTGGGTCACAACCTTTTAGATTCATACCCCTTTAATCGAGAAGGCAATGCCTTGGGTTATATTTCTGGCGATATTTTTGAATATTTCAGTTTTATTTGCGCGAATTGAACTGTTAAAAATCGTAATAATGAAAAATAAACAGTCTATGAGAACACTTGCAATAATTATAGCAGAATATGTTGTAATAGAAACAAGTTAAAAATATTTCAGTTGCTATACATTTTTGACGTTATATAAACAATCATGAGTTTTATACTGTATAATGAAAAATTTTGTTGAACCTCTGATCCACATCATTATAGCACACAGAACAAATATATAAAAAATATCACTTTTAACGTATGTGAACGTGTACCGCAGGTTACATGTAATTATATGTTTTTGGCAGCAAATCAAAAGACCCCTAAAAAGGTGCATCAAACCTTTTTTCAGCCTCTATCATGGCACAAAAAAAGAACAAATATGTTTGAAGTATTTCACATCGGTCCATGGGCAATGTCGGAATCATGAATTTGACGTTTGTTTAATGAAAATTGTATAGATGTGAAACGCATTGATATGTACAATCAGGGTTCCGTTGGGGATATTCATACGAATCAATATTAATATTTGTAATAAATGAATGGACATTAAAACTAGACAAAAAAATAACATTTTATGTACTATCTTTTTAGATTTAAAGTATGCATTTGAGATTATTGATACAAATGTACCATTAGTTAAATAAAAAACAAAGCATATGAATGATTTTTAGCTGTTCAAATAATAGATCTCAAGTTGTTAAAATGACATTTCGGATTCAATGCAAAATGAACAAAGTGTACCCCTGAACTGTGTTCTAAGTCCACTCTTATTTATTATGCTTATAAATACATACCAAGATGTAATAATACTTATAAATAACAAATATTGCAAAACAGGGCAAATTCAACGAATATGTACAGCCGTATTCATGGCAACACAAATAGACCTGGTTTAAATCTGGTCTACGTACACTTGGTTTATACCAAATTTAAATAAGTTTACGTGTTTGATTTCGGCATATTTTAGAAATATAAAAAATATTAATTTTTTAATATAAAACTTTTTATTTTTAAATTCCAAATGCATAATATGTTTATGGTATAGGTGAATATTTCTCTCTTCAAATGTACATACACATTTTGTTAAACAGACACAGAATTATTAATGAGTACCGTTTCATTTAAATGTCTGCTGTCTTTAGCTTAAAGCCTATTTGGTTTCCAGATGCAAAAATAGTCTGGATCGCGTACTTACTCTTCTACCTCTCGTTCATCTTCTTCTGTTTCACTTTGCATTTTTGAATAGGATGGAAAATAAACTCTGAAAAGTTAAAAGCCTCATAAAATAGTCATTGTTTTAAATGTCTTTCGCTTGCAGCACCAGCAGTAACTATACTGTATTTGAAACATTGATTAAAACGCAGACCAACGCACGACTTTACTCGAATAGCGTAATCGCTGACAGAACAGATAGATAGATACTTTAAATATTGAACAAAGACATCGACCATTCAGCTTGGCTCCTGATTCTTTATTATACGGGGAAAGAAAAGAAATAAAAACAGTAACACCAATGTGCTAATACTTCCCTCTGTCTCTCTCTTTCTTGCTTCCCCTCTTTGCACTGCTTACATGGATCTTAGCATACCTCCCTCCCTTTGTAGGAGTAGAAGTGATTGGAATTCATTGCTGATGCACACACCTAGTCCGATCGCTTTTAAGCTATTAAGTGTAAAGAAGTGAAAAGTGTAGTAGTAGTATAGGTCTGACTGGTATCAGTTAATAGAGTGTTTACTTTTATACTGGCAAACGACTTTGCTCCGTATCTCGTTCAGCAGAGCCGGTTACGAAGAGTTAAGGTTGAGGGAGCTGGGGTTTCAGCACCCGGTTTCTGTATGCCACTGATTGGAAATCAATGCAAAGTGGCCGCCTTCCCTTCTGCACACTTCTACAGTTACGACATCGTCGTCGGTTGCTATTGTTTTAAACTCTCTAGCGTACCCTACTGTTGACTTCCTTCAACGTGGAAAATAGAACACCCAATATATATATATATATATATATATATATATATATATATATATATATATATATATATATATATATATATATATATATACAAACACACATGCACAATGTAGCAAGATAATCACGAATATAAATTAATATTTAACGGTTACCCTGTTGCAGTGAAACCAATGAATGCAAGATAGATGATAGCACGAATAAGTATGTATACATAATAGCAATATTCATCATTTTATAAAATCAACGATAATCAACATTATATATCTGTTGAAGACTATGCATAAATATTATGGTTCTGTATATAACTGTGCCTTATTTTTTAAAAAGAAAATGGTACTATGTATATTATTACATTATCACATTACAGTGTATAATAGAATTAATGGAATAATAGGGAACTTGCATAGATTTAAAATTTTTTTTTATTTTTGTCTTAATTCGACGTATATATTGCAAATAATACATAATATGAAAAAAAATGTAAGTCCATCAATTAGCAGAAATCTCTATTTAAAATAGCAATTTTTCAATAAAAAATGACGTCATCTAAAAGGAAAGTCGAGGGATTGACGTCATAATTCTTAGACCGCCATGCGCAGACTGAACAGAAACGGCTGACGCCAACTGACAGATGCACACTACTGAGCTATGTGGCTATGTGTGTGCAAGACCTTTCGTTGTGTGTGTGCGCCCGGCTGTGTCTATGCAATTCTGACGTCACACCGCGTTTTCGCGCGAAGATTTGTAGGAGTATCAAAATTTAAATAATTTATTTCTCCAAAAGTATAGCGAATTTAAAAAAAAATAGAGAATTTGTTTTAACGTGTACAGATACCGTAAAGAGGAGGGGGGGGGGTAATGTACAAGTTTCCTATTGGTGAGTTTCAGTGTCCAATATTACTAAACATGCGTTAAGTCCAAACGTCTGCAAAATAGTCTCAATCGCAAATATTTTAATCTATTTCACTGTGCACTCAATTTTTCAAATCTAGTAGAAATTTTATTGGATTGGTATAGTTCGTTTCATCTTAATATTCCTGACTATGTACTTATATACATACATACACACATACAAAACATCACGCCTTTCCCATTACTGGGGTAGCAGGCGCTTTATTCCCTTATTTTCAAACAATTTCTCGCCAAATACTTTTATCCATACATAACTGTCTCGCCTCGTTAATATTCATACACCTTGTCATACATGCTCTCCTATTATTTCTGCTTATAATTTTTCGTTCACTCAAAACATTTTCTATCATATTCATCCATTAATTCCTAGATAAATAAATTCCACTGTATAACTTTGCATTCTAGGTATACTCAGCAACAGATCTATGAATGCGGTAATATAGTATTATATAACTATACAGTGGAATACTGCACGCTCGGTACGGCTATTGGGACTCATTCTTGAGATCAGTAGTGAACAGGGTTACAATTTTATTTAGGTCTAATTATTTATTAAAATATTTCAAAGAATTTTTAATGTTAGGATATAACAGTCCCAATAAACTAATTATTACAATTTAAGTAGTCTGGAATATGAAAGTGGAATACACACTGAAACACACGGGCCCGTATGCTCACCTCACTTTTACAGCACTTTTCTAGAGTAGCGCTGTCAAAAGCAGTTTTTGTTTCGTATGCACACCTTACTTTTTCACCGCTTTTATCTGAATTACTGTTTACGCAACTACGGTACGGCTGAACGTTAGCTATCAGATCTGTGCATCGTCAGCGACCAATCAGATACAAGTACGAGTTTCAAATCTATTCAAATTCAAATGTTTGTGCAGCACGGGTAAACAGTAAATACCAGTTTGTACATTTCTTTTCTGTTTTAAATCTATTCCAATTCAAATCATTGTTCGACATGTATGTATCTGTACTGTAAATATAAGTTTTTATATTTCTTTTGTTATTTATTTGTAATTGTTATAATGTAACATACAAGAGTTTTCCAATTCAGTGTAATTCAAACGTTTGTGCGGTGTGTTGTGATACAGTAAACTGTAAGTACATATAATTTTAAGTTATTTCGTTGTTGGTTTGGAAATGACATATTGTTGATATGTATAGTAAATAAATAACGTGGTAAATGAATGAATTATTTTAATACTAGATATATTAACAGTAATATCATCGAATTAATTTTTCATTATATTGTACATACATATATGTCGAAAATGACAAGAAGAATATTTACGCAAGATGAAAAGGAATTGTTGATTGAGCTTGTCGGACAATAAAAGCATACTGGTTTATTTAAGACTAGCTAAATCCCGTCTAAACATAATAATGAACTGGAACACAATGCAGCAATGCGAAATTAATAATGCAATTGTTTTGTCATTATTATTATTATTATTTTTTCTTAAAATAAGTTCTCTCATCAACGCATTTATTATATCGTTTATTATATTTATTATATCATATTTGCAATTAAATACTGTCAAAATATAGTTAAACGATCGTAAATGCATCTGTAAAAGTGGGTTATACCAGGTTTATGCGCGAGTCATCATATCTGACCAAATAGTGCACTTTTATCGGCCAAAATGTGGGTAAGCATACGATCGCTTTTTGAGATCGCTTTTTCGGAGCGCTATTTCGTTAAAAGCGAGGTGCTCATTAGATCGCTTTTACAACGCGCATTTTCGAACACGTTTTCGCTAAAAGTGCTATAAAAGCAAGTGAGCATACAGGCCAATGTTTTCCCAACCAAATTATATTATACATAGTAAGTAGCCTACATCAACTTACGTCAGGAAAATTGTGTCCGTTATATTCGAGACCTTTCACTTTATTCACAAACAACAAGAAATTCATAATTTCATAAATGAAATAATTATATAAATAAGAAACTAGTATTAGAGATGTGCCATTTATAGAATCGCACTATAAGCTTATCGCGAAAGAGATGTCACGAAATTCCACCTGAAATTACGTTGCATGACAGACCAGATTGCAAATAAAACATCGCACAGTAATGCTTTCCGACAACAAATAAAATCGTATAGAAAAAGTCAGACTGAACGTGCACGTCAGCAGGGATTACACCATTAACTGCAGGCAGCAGGAGGACGTGCAATCATCACGTGCTACACTAACACACGCGCTTACACCTTGTGACGCGCAATCAGCGCGCGTGATTCTCAAATGCCGTGCAACACTATGTAGTCATCGTCATACATGCACGCATCATATAATGTGGAGAGTGTATGTAGGTACCTCACAATGTATGATTGTATGAATATGTGGACAAGTATATAGTTGAAAGTGATTTAATGTACGTAGAGAATAGTCAGTCAGTTACGACTATATACTATGTACTGTCATCTACAGACAAAGGACTTACGTTTTAACAAAGAGATATCAAATTATATCAAACACTCATGTACTATACTAAAAGACTATCCTTTGACGTACATACTCACAGAAGATATTCGTTTCGTGACAGACGTTTTATATTAATTATTCTCGATTTATAATAATTGGATTGTGGATTCATATGAACTACACAAAACGAATATGTTACAAATCGGGCATGTAAAATAGAGTACAAAACAATATAGGTACCCATTTATTTAGTGTCATACCTTTTCAAAACCGTTATTGTTATTACTGTATATATTTGTATAGTGATGTAGATATTTGCATAGTAATCACTCTCTAGTCTTATTGTTTGTAGCTGATGTTATTGTTATTACAGTACATATTTTCTGAATTTCATACTGATATACGTGAATATTTATATGTTAGTTTAGATATTATTCTCCATGTACATACATATATACCTACGTATATGTATTAAATCTATCTGCTCCGCTATTCTCCAGTCGTATTATACAATCGCTATTAAATTACTGTGCGAATTTCCATACTTTCGCATAACATCTGGATAGCTGAGTCTCATCTCTTAGCGTGACATTTTTATTACAGAATGTGATTCTAGAATCAGCAGCACCAGTTGTAAGAAGAGAGAGAATATGATCAGTTTTGCATATTCAATATCCGCCAATGCAGAGTAGTAACCAAAACCATCAGCAGTCACCACAGCACACAATCACAAAGCTAAATGTATTCACACATACCGAACACAGATACATAGATACCCCCTCACATACTTTACTCAATTTCAAGCTGGTGAGATACCTATTCCACTAACATCGCCGTGTGAAACCGCAAACTTGGCACAGTGACAACATCAAACGCATTTAAATATTCCCGGAGGATTTTATATTTTAGCTTAGTCGCTCAAGAGATAAGTACACAGTCGCATACACATGCCTTAGATACACAAGACGACAGCAGTCTGCAATCAAATTTTTCTTGTCTGCATTATGTTTAAAAGAGAATACGAAATTATAGCATTTATTCAGTCAAAATTTATCGATTTGACTCTGCTATTGCATTATACGTTATATTTAGCAATGTCCAAATACAGAGACTAATAATTAAACAGTATATATAAGGATATACCGCAAAATTTAATTCAGTGCTGCAGAATAAAAGAATAACATTGCATGATAGTGTACATATGCAATGCAAGAAGTACACACACACGTACACATTCATTATACATACATAAGGCCAGGCCGTAAGCAAATAGCAGAGATGGTTTAAATTTCTGCAAGTATATACATATTTGTTTTTTTCTGTTGCTACGTTTGTATAACGCACTGTCATGTGCCCGGTGTCTGCTACCAGTATTTATTCATTCTTACATACAGTGTAATGTGTGCACTATCTACGAGCAAATGAAACACAATTTAAAATTTGAAACATGATGGTAGCACATACACGAGATTCCACCCACTGACAGTTAATTAGACTGTTTACTAACGTACATATTAAGTAATGAACCTGCATGCGTGCGTGTACATATTTATTCCTATATTTGTCCCTTTTTTTCTTTAGCTATTATACAGATACACCGTATCAGTATCTACATTTAGGCCATAATTCTAATATTTACATAATCCCGTGCTTTTTGGTTCCTAAATTTGTTTGAATCCTGTTAGTGTGAAACTGTGGACAAAGAACGATTCCTATTTCCGTCAGTTTTTTTTTTTTTTGTTCTGTTCGCAAATGTTCTTAAGTTTGGTATTCCTGCTTCCACCCTGGTAGCGATATTAATTATGTCACGTGTGTCAGTACAGTCCCCTATACGTTCAGGATAGTACCCGCCCATTTTCATACACATACATATACGTGCATATAATATAACAATTTACAGAACGGGGCCGCACAGATGATATTTATTTCTAAACACACACATACACGTTTGCAGGTAAGCTGTTTCCTTTAATATTTTTTAAGCTACATTTAAAAAATCTCGTAACGCCATGGTTATTGTTCAGCACATTTTTTGGGCGAAACAGCAGCAGTAAGGATCCCATAGTTTTTACAAGCTTTTATTTAGTTTCACTTATGAGTCTGTTAGTCTTCACTCATGTAATAAACTCAAGGATCACAAGGATCTTCCTCATTCGAATTGCGCTCTGCAGTCACTCTGAAACAAACCTTTACCAAGGATATTAATGTTAGGCCAATAACACTATCTGATAACTCAACAACTGAGTTAAAGTCCACCAGACTCGTTTACCAAGATCTTCCTTAGGCGAACTGCACTCTGCAGTCACCCTGAAACAGACAAACACCACTTTCGTAGTCTTCGGGAACTCAGCCCGGCTGGCATGGACGGATCTTAACACCGCCATGCCCGTTGCGGGGATCTACCTGGCGTCCCTGTTCACACCGATTGTTGCGGCAGCAATTGGGCCTCGTATATATATATATATATATATATATATATATATATATATATATATATATATATATACAGTAGAGTCGCGATTTAGTGAACTAATTCCGGCCAAGCCTGTTCACTTTTTAGGGGTGTTTACATTTTCGGGGTTCTGGTCTTACTCAGATATTTTGAGAAAAAACTTTTATTCTAGATACCTAAATCAACAGAATTATGTATGTATATGTATAATAATAAAAGAGAAGGAAAAATATTGAATCCAAAATGGTTAGTTCAAGGTAATGTGAACTGTTTATTTCAAAACTTAATCATAAAGATGATTTTTTATTATTTTATTGTAGATTTTATTTAGTCAATTGTAGATTTTGAGAAGGAGAAATATTGAATGCAAAATGATTTTTAATAAATTACTATAGTTCAAGATGATAACAGATATACGACGTTTCGACCATATGGTTTTTGGTCATTTTCAAGCAAAAAACAAAATTCTAGTTCAAACAAACATAAACAAAATCTCTTGAGAATTACACTCAAAAAGTACAAAAATATTTTGAAAAATATTAGAGAATATTTTTGTTTATGTTTCTTTCCTCTAGAATTTTGTTATTTGCTTGAAAATGACCAAAAAACATCTGGTCGAAACGTCGCATATCTGTTATCATCTTGAACTATATTCATTTATTCCAATCATTTTGGATTCAATATTTCTTCTTCTCAAGATCTACAATTGACAAAAGAAAATCTACAATAAAATAATTTAAAAACAAAAAATACATGTACCTATTACATAATATTATGTATACGTGTATTATGTAATGGGAAGGTACAAACTGCAATATTCTACTAGCAAACACGGTTACACATTCTCCTTTACCCAGACATTAAGTATTTAATTTTTTTTTTGTTTTAAATTCAAGTATTTTCGTTTACGCTTCATCTAGATCTACATTCATATTTAGTGGGATCCCCCCAGAGAAGTATCGCAAATACCATAGTTTACTGTATCGGGGTTTACAGCTGTTCACTATATCGGGACGCAATGATAAAATTTAAGTGTTCACTCTATCGGGTTGTTCATTTAATCGAGAGTTCACTAAATCGCGACTTTACTGTATATATATATATATATATATATATATATATATATATATATATATATATATATATATATATATATATATATATACAGGCTGTAGAGAAAGTAATGCAACAAGGCTATATTTTTGTTATTATTGAATTTAGACAAAAATGTTTCAGACAAAAGTTACATGGTAAAAAGTACTTTATATTTCTGTGACCTTTAAATTTTCTTAAGCCATTACGCGCATGAATTACGTTGTGCAACTTTATTTTTTTAAATGGCAACATACCATTTTGACTAAATTTTTGGAATCAGAAAGTCTTTTTACTTCCGGTAGCATACAAATTTTGATGGGTTACATAATCAAATTTTTAAGAAAAATCGGTATTAATTTAAGGTATTTAAGTAAAACTTAAGGAATAATCAGTTTACCTTTGTTTGATTAACAAGTGATGTGACAACTAAACAATTAAAAAAGCTATGAAAATTCTGTTGTTTGTCACTTATCACTTGTTAATCAAACAAAAGTAAACTGATTATTCCTTAAGTTTTACTTAAATACTATAAATTAATACCTATTTTTCTTAAAAATTTGATTATGTAACCCATCAAAATTTTTATGCTACCGGAAGTAAAAAGTCTTTCTGATTCCAAAAATTTAGTCAAAATGGTATGTTGCCATTTAAAAAATTTAAGTTGCACAGCGTAACGCATGCGCGTAATGGCTTAACAGAATTTCAAGGTCACAGAAATATAAAGTACTTTTTACCATGTAACTTTTGTCTGAAACATTTTTGTCTAAATTCAATAATAACAAAAATATAGCCTTGTTGCATTACTTTCTCTACACCCTGTATATACTAGCAAAACGTACCCGGCGTCGCTCGGGGTTCTACCAATAGCTATTATTCTAAAGCTTTATGGTGAACAATATTTTTGTATTTTTCATCCGGTGCGAAACGTGTGTTTTTTTTTTTTTTCGCAAACACGAATCGTTTTATAACGAACTTTCGGGTATAACGAACCCTAATTTTTGTTATAATTGCAAAAGTTTTCGGTTATAACGAACTTAAAACGGCATTTTACCAAATATTCAGTTGATTCCTTGAAATCAAATCGCGTATGTAGGGTCGCCGTAACAATTCTTGCAGTTCTTGTGTGTATGTGGTTAATTGTATGAAAAAAAAATATCGAACCTTCCCGCGGCCCATGCGGAAATTTCAGCATGGCCGCCCTTGTTCACTGTATTTAATGTGTTAAAGAAGTACAATTATGAGTTACGCAATTTCGGAGAAAACACGTGAAGCTCTTACTTTAAATAAATAAAAATAATAATATAAAGTAATATGTAATAAATATAAACAAAAGTAATATGAACGATTTTTTTCACATAAGATTCATAAAAATTATTGTTAATGTACATATGTATTACAAAATAATATCAATTCAATTTTGAACAAATCTGGATTTGTCTAGTTTTGCAAAACAGTTCTTCATGTTATGTACCTACTTGAAACATGAACCTATGCATTAATAAAAAATAATGAATTTTTGATGTTTATCGTTTATTACGAATTCGCTTATAGCGAACTATTTTCGTCGGTCCCTTGAGGTTCGTTATAAGCTAAGTTTACTGTATTACAATTATTTACATGCATAACTACTTACGTAATAAATGTTAAATTATTACGTAACATTATTAGTATTACGTACATTTATTAAATTCAGATTGAATCGCCTGGTCAACCATCAACAATACAATAACAGTACCTTTGCCATGGAAGTAAATATATCAGAACAAAAGACTTACAATATACTATGTGAGTGGTATAGTCGGCTTTGCATATGCCAACAAAAGAATAATATTTTACTGATGGCAGTTAATTATGTGCATACGTCAAATTTAATTGTATGTCCTTTTTTCTATATTTTTGCAGTAGATATCGGCGTACCCATGTACCCTATGACACCCGCATAGTCATAAAGGGTATCTCTGCAAATTTTTAACCCGATCGGTCGACGGGTGTAGAATTGTATAAGGAACAGACAGACAGACAGACAGAAATTGACTTTTATATAATAGATATATATATATATATATATATATATATATATATATATATATATATATATATATATATATATTTTGTAACATGCAATTTTTAACTTTAGCAGAAAGAAATACAATAGAAGGGTTGTGACATGTTTTATGTTACTTAAATTAAGTAAAATAACGTTTTAGCGACCGGGAAAGACGCGCTTTTCTATTTTTGTTAATTAAAAATTAAATAGGTGATTGATAGGGTCACTCGCGGTCAGGCTACCGACGAGAGAGTACGCTTCGGGCAAGTTTCGATTGTTTCTTTGTTTTCCGGGATTCCGAGATTTTGTATCGCCGTTATTATCGGGAATCCAGGATTTAACCCTAGTTGGGGAGTTTTGTGTTTCAAACAACCGTGCGTACGTACTGCGACGCGAGTTAGAGTCTTGTGGTGGTTTAACCACGTGTGCGCCCAGTACCCGTCCAAAGGCCCGTGGCCCTCACAGTACATCGTTACGTGGGCGACGTGACCGGAAGCTGCTCCTCCCCGTGGAAGCCGATCCAACCGTGACCCGCTGGGCTCAAACTCAACCACAGCTGAGTACAATTTCGTTTTCAACGGCAGATTCACCTGTGCCGCGCTCTTGAGAAGCGTATTACGAACTGCCCCCCCCCTATTTATTTTGTGCATGGACACTACATACATTTTCAATTGTTGGATTTAATCATTTGTATTATTTAGTTTAGGAGACTAGGTTTTAAGTTCATTCACCCCCATTCTAGCCTTAAGATCTGATATTAGCCAATTATCGTTTTGTTCATTTTCACACTTGTTTTTTTTCTTGGGTTCACTTTCTCAATATACGAATATTATTAATAGTTATAACCGAGTCGTATTACTGTAAAAGTTTGTCAAGTGCCATACCCCATATATGTGTATCCCGTCCACGCACAGATCACCGAGCTCTGGTTTTGTGCGCAAGTGCGGCGGAAGTCAACACAATTTGAGCTCGTGGCGCCCCTACCGGTTACTTAGTAACCTAGTGTTTGACTCACGACCCCCACTCCACAACAGCGAGCCGGCAACATTCGGGCGGCCGACTACGATCGTCTTGCCACACCTTAAGGCGATTCCATACCCACCCGATTTTTAGCCTAAAACGAGCAAATCGCGCGCCGTTCTCCAGCTTTTATAAAAGGAAATATCAATATAATTATTTTTGCATATTGTTCCTGAAGGATAAATCTACAAAGTGGTGGTCACCGATTTTTAAATTTTTGTTTTAATTACAGACAAAATTACATTTGAAATTAGCCTACTTTTCAACTTCAAGTTACTAGCAAAGTAAGTCTTAATTCGAAAATCGGTTTCCACCATTTTGTAGTCTAGTGCCTCATCTATACACATATGTTTGATTTATAAGAAAAATATAACGTATAAAGGCTGTAGAACGGCGGGCGATTTGGTCAATTTTAACATTTTTCGGTGTCTAAATTTAGGTACATTCAAAACGAAAAGCGTTCGTTTAAGATGCAATTCCATGCATGAACTAATGACATGAACCTTCGATGCGGCAATCTTTTGCAAGGGTGAATACAAAGGATTTATGACATACCCCAAACAGATTAGAAAATAAAATATTGTCATAAGAGGTTCTACGGGTAAATATGGATTTATAAGCAAATTCCCAATTAAAATACGAACCGATCTTTCTGCTGTTTTCTTCATTACGAAAATTAGTGTTAAATATCATTCTGTTTTATTTGGTGACCAAGTATACATGTGTGATAGCAGTAATTTTGAAATGGGTAGAGTGAATACAGGAGCAGTTGTGTTACATAACACGAAACAAGCGCACTCTACTTTACATAGAACACTATATATTACTAAGGCGCCGAAATTAATTAGGCAAATAAAAAACTGACGTCTAAAAAAAATCGAACAAATGGCAACAAGAAGAAAAATCTGGTGTGGTCACCACACTACTTTCTTATACTCAGTTTAAATTGGCACATATTTGACATTTCAAATGTGTATTTCTGTAAATATTTTGTTTTCATAGCACATATGATATTTTAAATACATGCCAATATATAAATACATTTTACTCAAAATTAGATAAAGATAGAACTATAAACGTTATAATATATATATATATATATATATATATATATATATATATATATATATATATATATATATACATATACAGTGAGAATAATGTAAGGCTATACATTGGCAACTTTATTTTAGCGTTAATCAATTTGCCTATGCTAGTATCAACCCGTTGAATAATTTAAAATTAGACATAGGGCATTTACTTAATGTTACCATGGTGATTATATACAAAAACTCCAATTTATTATGGTTGAATAATGTAAAATTAGACACTTGTCCACAGACTACTATATTTATTTAAATCATTTACAGAATTTATTCCAATTTTTTATTAAATCTATTACATGTTATTGGATTAAAAGTACACTTCAAGTACTGAAATTGTAATTGGTATCAGTACATTTCCAAAATCACTTGGGGTTGATAACTAAATTTGCCACCGTTTGATGACATGTGATGGGCCTGCCCGGGAATTCAAAGCTGAAATAATCAGAAATTTCTCGCAAAGACGCCTCTTCTAAATACCAGGAATACATCTTAAACTTTTCTTCTGTGATGTACATTTTTTGCACTAATTATTACGCAAACTCGTGAGATATCAGTAACACAATATTGAAAACAGTGACATTTACCAAAACAAACGTCATTGTAATTTCAGTTGTTACTGACATGGGCAAATTGATTAAAGCTAAAATAAAGTCGCCAATGTATAGTCTTACGTTATTCGCACTGTATATATATATAAAACCCATTATCATTATTATTTATAGCAAATATAAAAGACCACCCAAAATAAGGACTAAAATTAATAAAATAAATTAAAAAAATAATTTTTAAAAACAAGCTTTTATTAAATTGCAGTAAAAGTAATAAATAAAGAAATAAAAGCGTGGGGCGTAAATGTTGTAATGTCCAATTTAGATAAACATTTGGGCCCCACGCTTTTATTTCTTTATTTATTACTTCTTAGTGTAATTTAATAAAAACATGTTTTTAATTTTTTTTTTAATTCATTTTATTTTATTTTTTTATAGTTAGTGTTTCGGCAGCAGAAACAACCGAAGTGACACATTTCATTAGTGGCCGTGCAGAATATTGTGTTTTACAGAAACTCAGTGGTATTAATAATATTAAATTTTTGTAAAAATTACAACTTTACTAAATTGTGACCTTCCAACTATGAATATTAAATTTTAAAATTATTTATTATAAAAATAATGGGAGAGCTTGTATGACCAAAGAAATAGATCTTAATGAGGGGATCGATATATGAAACAATAAAAATGTTAACTGTCTCTAAAAAGACGTGAGGTATCTTAATTACCAATGAGAAATAATTTTTATTCGTAAATAAAATATTTTGCACTAATCAATTATATACGACTATAATTCTTGGCAATCATATGCGATGAGATATTCAGTCCTATATTTAGTAAACGCTACAATATAACATAAAAATGCATTTTATTCTGTAAATTTGACTTTCTATTTTATTAATTAATTTCAATGCGCACTATTTACTAATTCTTAATATAAAAAAATCTTGTCAAATTAAAAATCAAGAGGAAATTGCTGAATGTTTGTCTTAAACTCAATTTAACTCTTAATTTAAAGTCCATGATTAAGAGCATACACATGTCGTTGATTATAGTAGTTTTGGAACTGAGTTAAAATAGAACTTTGTGTTTCTATATGGTATTATATTTACCTTTGTAGAATTCTATTTGCAACAGCAGCGGCGTACTTAACCAATAGTGAACTGCGTGGTTTTCCCTTGGTGGACTTGTTGGAATTGGTGTAGTTGTAGTTCTGGTATGCAAGTGTTACTCAAATTTCACAAAATGGCATAGCAGCAACTTACTGCCGACGCCTTGTTGATCACATACCAGGCCAATCGACCCGCCCTGCTATTCTCCGCACCTCCTGTACTACCCGCATAACCCACATAACAAACTGGCGTACAACTAGCCTTAGCAGCAGCAGCAGCCCTTCCACTCTTACTCTCAATGTCACACAGTGTTTCTAAGAGGCTGCTGTCTCTGTCAGCAGGACTGACACTCAACACTCAGTCACTCTGCGGGGTCTGTCAAATGATAAATAAATGATTGATCTCTCCTTCACTAGTTCAACTTTATAACAAGACAACATAGAGCACAATGATTGAGATTCTCTCTATCATAAATAACCACCGTATAAGTAAAACTGGAAATTTCTTCTACAACTAATACTCCTGAAAACTACTCAGCATCATGCAGATTTAAAGCTTTATATAAACGTTTACACCAAATTTAGTATGGCTTAATAATGAAAATAGCTTTTCTAATTTACAGCTTGAACAACTTACATGTATGAAAACAATAACACGAGTATGTTTGCAAAGATGCAAGTATATACAATGTAATGTGCAAATAGATAAATATCAGACGCCTAGCGGTAGGTACTCTACATTGAGTGGAAGTTGAGATTAAGTATGTATGTGTAGCAGTATGTACAGAGCGAAGAGATTTCCCATAGATTACTAAACTTCATGAAGAAGATAATGTAGTGGTAAGATAATTAAATTACTCAAGGTTTAAACACACGAAATATAGGAACATGGGGAAAATGGAGAAACGCAATTGGTATATTACGGAGACGTTGCGGCTCGAAAGTAAACAGCTACTTAGACTATGTTCTAATTTCTTCCCTGAACATCATATAGAATTAACACAAACACATCGCCTAATACCGGTGGCATGATAATTCTAAAATTCAAAGTACACACTGAACAGTACACTGATATCGTTAAGTTATTAAAATTTCCTTCTTCCTTAACATTTATTAGTATTAACTTTTACTCAATAGCTACTGCACGCAGACAACTTAATTCAATTAAATAAGTAAACTAAATATTGTACATCAATTACGAATAGAGAACCCCTACTATATAAAGAACCACCCGGCATACTCGTTAAACATTAATTACTGTAGATAGATGACTTGATCAACCCTCCAACGTCCCGTAAAGACTAAATACCGCAGCAAGGCGAATTAAGATTAAGTTGAACTTGACTATTGATTTCAAATACTAAATTGTCAATCGCAACAAAATCTAGGTTCTTTAATTAAAGTGTCTCCATTTTATGGCATCTTTTCAATTCCCATAAAAAGCCATCAGTCGAAACTTGTGCAAGTATTGGAAAAGTTTTGAGAATTATAAATCAAGATCATGATTACCGAATCAAGAAATGAAATGGTTCTAAAATTTCTCTTAATGCATGAGCTCGGTACCACGTATAGAAAGTTGCGTGTGAGCAGCTAATATCAGATATTGTACTACATTTAGATATGGATGTAGACATGTATCATACGTGTATGTATGCACATTGCACATATACATATATCTAATGGTGTGCAGATCATACTATGTTATCTATGCTCACACGCTATTACTTATCACTGCTGGTATCGTAGTACTACTACAGCTATTGCTGATGCAATTACTATCTAGCACTGCCCGTTAATTCACACCTAACGTGAATTATTAACCAGCGGAATCGGAACAATTAATTTGTCAACAAGTCACGCCTGTATACACATACATACCAGCAGCAATAGGAGTATTAATTGTGCAGAGATTAAAAATAAACATCGTACCTTGTACTCTGTAATTTTACTAACAACGATAGCTAAAATGCTGTATATTTAATCTGAAAGAAACCACATTAGCATGAACAATCGTTATTACGTTAAATCATTATTATTCGTAATTATAAACCATAATCAGATGGGCGTATTGTACATTGCAGTACACTGGATACATTACTATTAAACTAGATACTGTTCCATGATTCAAATTTTAAACTGACTTACCAAGAAGAAAATAAATCTATATTAAAATGTCAAATTTTGCGATTTTTATTTGTATTTCTAATAATTTCATTTTAATAACTATGATTAAAAAATCTGTTTAGTATAATTTTGTAGCTAAATTGTATTTTTTAAATTAAATCTATCATTCTGGAAGATTTTTTCAAAAAAGTTATAAGTACGTCACTGTCATATATATGGTATACATACATCGTATTGACATTGGTCATTTTTCATCTCTCTCATACTCTATCTTTCGCTATTTGTTAGTCGGTTTCTCTCTGTCTAACGTTCATCTGTTGTTGAATGCACAGACAATCCCGTGAACAGTTTGCAATAAGAAGAGATTGCGTCTACTCGTTATTCATGGCCGTGCACCAAATTCTAACTTTATTTATTTCCTGCTTTACTCTCTCACACTCCTGCTACTACAAGTTCCTGCTGCCTGTTGTATCGAAACTCGAATGAGGGAAGGACGAACGACGGAACACCGACATTAAAACGGACGTGAATTGTCAAACGGTACCCAATTCCCAACTTCCACCGCATTTCCTCCTGAATACTTCCTCCTTGTACAAACTCCCAAGGCAAGAGAGGACAATGACTGACACACTACTGTTGAACTACGTATGTCAATGTGTTTGTATGTATGTGTGTGATTGTGAATGTCGTAAAAATCGCCTTCATACAGCAGAAAGAACAATGGCAGCGTGTAATATACATAACATACAGTGGTTGATTGTTGGCCAGCGTACTATAAAACCGGATGTTGGTCAACCATTCAGTGACCACACCGGACGGTCCGTCAATAAAACATTGTGTTTTTACCCCATATACCCAATAGAATGCCATCTTCTTCAACACAGAACCTGATTACTGTCAAAACAACTAAATATTTTCCATGACTAGTTACAAGGATAGCAAATTTCTCTGTTCTAAAGTCAAATCAAATATGATCGAATCAGATAATTGTAAAACGGTTAGTAATTTTACTGCGATCTTGAATTTGATACACACATTCATACTATTTTCCTTCCTTAACGTTATCAAAGAAAGGGAGCAATAAATATGCAAAATCTGTAGGCTATTCCACGATCATATTCCTGACTTCTTGATTAATAATAATTAGTTTATTCGGGGTGTTATATTCTAACAATAGATACGGATCGTTTTAAGATAAATGGAATTGTCCTGACATCATAATAGGTAGGATGGAACCCTACATATAATAACAGGGAAGGTTATTAACAATTAGTAGTTGCGGTATTCAGGTAAATTTGTAATGCTCTTAGCCGTAAAGATAAGAGATATATTTATTTTAGTTATGATATTAATATTTACCGTTATAACAACAATCGATTCACGTTGTGTTTTATTACTTCAAAATTTAGTTATGTGTAAATAAACAACAATACAAATATAAATTTCTGAATAAGTACGTCTCTGTTTTTTATTCATTTACTATCTGTCATAATCTAGGATAATCCTTAGTTAATAGCATGCTGCGTTAATTTTCCGAGAATCAATTTCAATAATTTAAAAATGAACTATAATAAGACTCAAACAAAATTATAACCCTGTTCCCTACTGATCTTAAGAATGAATCCCAATAGCCGTACCGTGGTACAGTATTCCACTATCCATTCTAGGTATAGTTCACTCAGCTCAGCTCAACAACCGGACAAAATAAATATGTAAATAATAAAGATTTCCGCGCGAGCTCTGGTTCAAATCTGGCGGTTTTTTTAATTTATTTCAATACATACAATTTACATGTTATATATTTAGCAATGTAATTTTTATTAGAAAGAAAATGTGTGGGCAGAACTTTCGTATATTTTATTAGGTTAATGAAACTTATTCTTACACTACAAATGTATTACATTTTTATTTCATCAGTTTTCTCTCATTTTTACTGATGATACTACAGATGCATATATTTCAATGAGTTTTAATGATTTTGAAAAATATTATTTATCAGATTCCAGTGGTGCCGGATAGAAGGAATATACCGCGTCTCCCGAGAAATCTGCGATATAGGGAATTAACATGTAAAACAATACATTTAAAAGTACAAGTTTAAATAAACAAGTTGTTCCAAATTAGAAACTGTAGAGTATGATATTCAGTGCTCAAATATGTTTGTAAATCGAATAAATCAATTTTGAAAATAAAAATTGTATGTATTTTTCTTAATTACAACATACAGTGAAAATAACGTAAGACTCTACATTGGCAACTTTATTTTAGCTTTAATTTGCCCATGTCAGTAACAATTGAAATTATAATGAAGCTTGTTTTGGTAAATGTCATAGGCCCGTATGCTTACCTCGCTTTTATAGCACTTTTCTACAGTAGTGTTGTCAAAAGCGCTTTTTTGTTTCGTATGCCCACCGCACTTTTTCGCCGTTTTTGTCAAAATTACTGTTTACGCAACTGCGGTACGATCGAACGTTAGCTGTCAAACCTGTGCATCGTCAACGACCAATCAGATACAAGTACTAGTTTTAAATCTATTCCAATTCAAATCTTTGTTCGCCATATACATACATATATGTACAGTATATACAAGTTTATATATTTCTTTTGTTATTTATTTGTAATTGTTATAATGTAACATACAAAAGTTTTCCAATTCAGTGTAATTCAAACGTTTGTGCGCTGTGTTGTGAATTGTGACACAGTAAACTGTAAGTACATATAATTTTAACTTATTTC
Organism: Carabus problematicus; assembly: GCA_963422195.1. Classification (NCBI taxonomy): domain Eukaryota; kingdom Metazoa; phylum Arthropoda; class Insecta; order Coleoptera; family Carabidae; genus Carabus; species Carabus problematicus. The sequence continues at coordinate 9,540,479 of OY728580.1, forward strand.
GTTATGTTTATTTGGAAATGACATATTGTTGATATGTATAGTAAATAAATAACGTGGTAAATGAATGAATTATTTTAATACTAGATATATTAACATTAATATCATCGAATTAATTTTTCATTGTACTGTACACATATGTCGAAAATGACAAGAAAAGTATTTACACAATATGAAAAGGATTTGTAGATTGAGTTCGTCGGCCAATATTATTTAAGACTAGCTAAATCCCGTCTAAACATAATAATGAACTGGAACACAATGCAGCAATGCGAAATAAATAATGCAATTGTTTTGTCATTATTATTATTTTTACTTAAAATAAGTTCTCTACATCAACACATGCATTTATTATATCGTTTATTGTATTTATTATATCATATTTGCAATTAAAAACTGTCAAAATATAGTCATACGATCGTAAATGCACCTATAAAAGTGGGTTAAACCACATTTATGCCCGCGCCATCATATCTGACCAAATAGTGCACTTTTATCGGCCAAAAAGTGGGTAAGCATACGATCGCTTTTTGAGATCGCTTTTTCGGAGCGCTATTTCGTTAAAAGTGAGGTGTGCATTAGATCACTTTTACAACGCGCTTTTTCGAGCACGTTTTCGTTAAAAGTACTATAAAAGTGGGTGAGCATACGGTCCACTGTCTTTTTAATATTATATTACTAATATCTCACAAATTTACGTAATAATTAGAGCGAAAAATATACATCACAGAAAAAAAGTTTATGATGTATACTCTGTCCATAGATATAAGAACTTGACATGATTCCTTAATAGGTAGGGTGGTACCCTTCACAGCAGGAGAGGCCATAAACTACTAGTAGTGGCGGTATTCAGGTACATTTGTAATGCTCTTAGCGGGAAAGACAACAGATATATTTGTTTTACTTATGATATTAATATTTACCGTTATAACAACAATCGATTCAGGTAATATTTCGGTACCTTTGATTACTATAAATACAGAATGTTCAAACAAAACATCTTTAGTCGTAATTTATCTGTCAGTATTGAACTATTAAATTACAGCAAATTGGTAAAAATGTGGGGACCGACGAGCGGAGATAACAGTATCGTAGAGATGGAAACTGAAACACGTAAACATTTATCTAGTGACGCGAAACAAATAATATTAAACGTGTTTGAGTCTTTAACAGATAGTGGAAGTGAAGAATTTCCTATGAAAAAAACAGCTGAATTAACAAAAGTACCGCTGTCTTCTGTATATAAAATAGTAAAGACTGGAGTGAATAAAAGACGAAAACGACATGATTCTGGTCAGATTAAAGTAGTATCTGAATTTGAAATGGATGTTGTGCGAAGGAAAGTGTATAGCATGTATGCAGAAAAATTAATGCCATCATTAAATATATTGCATCAAAGATTGATTGATGACAATACTGAAATTAAGTGTTGTCGATCAACTTTACACAAATTATTAAAAATTATGGGATTTCGATATAAAAACATTGATAAACGCCAAGTTATTATGGAGTCTTACAGAATTCGGGAATGGAGAAATAAATTTCTTGTTCAAATTAAAAAATTTCGGGAAGATTGTCGTCCAATTATATATTTAGATGAAACTTGGTACGACACACACGATACTGTTGCCAAAAGTTGGACTGATAGTAGTAAAGATTGTACTATTGACGTGCCGGCATCGCGTGGCAAAAGAATAATTATATTACATGCAGGATCAGAAAACGGATGGGTAAAAGATTCGCTATTTTTATCAGCAAAAAATATTCGCGACTGTAATATTGATTATCACGACAATATGAATGCAAGTGTATTCGAAGAATGGTTTCAAAATAAACTATTACTAAATATTCCGGAAAGAAGTGTCATTGTTATGGACAACGCAAGTTACCATTCTCGCCAAGAAACAATAGTACCAACACAAAGAAATACAAAAGCAGAAATAATAAATTATCTGCATGAAAATAATTTATATTACGAAGAGACTTACACTAAAGCAGAATTGATGGAAGTAGTGCAAGTGAAGCTGGTTGAAAAAAAATATATTTGTGACACCATGGCAGAGAAACTGGGACATACAGTGCTTCGGTTACCACCATATCACTGCATATTAAACCCCATAGAATTAATATGGGGTCAATTAAAAAATAATATTCGCCGGCAGAATTCTTCTCCATTACATGGCGAATGTGTCATAAATGTAATCAAAGCAGAAGTGTCCAATATTTCAATAAAACATTGGGAAAATAGTGTGCATCATATTGTAAGTATTGAAAATCAATATATAAATATTTGTGAACCAGTTAAGGATTTGATTATTAATATAAGTGAATCGAGCGATGAGAGTGAAAGTGATGAATATGACACAGTTGTATGTGTAGACTGACAAGTTTTACATTTTGTTTATAATTAAGACGTAATAATAATTTATTGAATATTACATTTATTTATGTTAATTTGTATTGTTATTGTTAAGATGTATATCATATTCATATTTTTGTTGTTTTTATTTTTCAAAATGTATTTATAAATTTCTGAATACATCTCTGCTTTTTATTCTTTTACTATGTCGTATAATTTGGGATAATCCTCTGTTAATAGCATGCTGCGTTTAGTCAAGTTCTTATATCTATGGATAGACTATACTCCTGGTATTTAGAAAGGGCGTCTTTGCGAGAAGTTTGTAATTATTTCATCGTTGAATTCCCGGGCAGACCCATCACATGTCATCAACGGTGGCAAATTTAGTTATCACTCCCTGGGTGATTCTAGAAATGTACTGATACCAATTACTATTTCAAAATTTGAACTGTACTTTTGATCCAATAACATGTAATAGATTTAATAAAAAAATGGAATAAACTCAGCAAATGATTTAATTGAAATTAGTCTGTGAACAAGTGTTTATTATTACATTATTCAACCATAATAAATTGGAGTTTTTGTATGTAAACACCATGGTGACATTAAGTAAATGCCCTATGTCTAATTTTAAATTATTCAGCGAATTGGTACGGGCAAATTCATTAAAGCTATAATAAAGTTGCCAATGTATAGCCTTACGTTATTCTCACTGTATATATATATATATATATATATATATATATATATATATATATATTGTTAAAAATTAATTAACAGCCAATATGTAAATGGTAAACTAAAGAAAAACAAATATCCATTGACAACTAAAGCGTTTAACGTTTTATTTGCGCCGCCGAGCGCCAGGACAACTGTACAGAGTAAATGAGTTCGGGGGCACATGTGTTAAAACAACAATCAGAAATAATTAAAATGAATGGAACACTGTTGAAACGCCCCGGTCTCTGTGTGGTCAATCGAGACCTCATCTATCTATGGTCATGGAAATTAAATGGCCCACCAGCGGCATTTTACTACACTGGGTTCAACTTGCCGCACGATCAGTTTTCGATGAGTACACTATCAAGCATATTTGCCCGGCATACACAAAAACTCAAGTAGAATCAGTAAAATCTAAATTAGAAATGTACGGCTGGTTTCAGTTTTATTTTATTTTTCCTGTAAATTTATCTAATTGAAAATTAATCAAGAGAACAACCACTGTGACACTATTTGTTATAACGAACAATATGGACCAAATTGTCTGGCTTTACTATGGTTTATTCGCAAATGAGTAAGGTAAATCTACCAAAATATTTTTGAGTGAAATATTTAATCAAATATAACTTTTTTTTATATTTGTATATAATCCCAATTCCTCAAAATAGTACATACAAATAACATCACATAAAAAAAAACAATGATATTGTTTCTTTATTCACTTAGTAGTAATTCATTCTTAACCAATACAGTGCACGCCGCTTAATGTGATCACATCGGGACTCGAAGTTTTTGATAACAATAACCGATTGATAGCAATAAACGAAGAAAATACAAACACAAAATTTTTTCAATTAATTAAAAATGCATATGTGATACAATAATAAACAGTAAATAAATTATGAATTTAACTAAAAAATCTAAAAATAAACATAACAACAATTTCTAATTGTGCTGCTGCATTCCACTGACTCATTTTCGGCAATTTATCATTGTTCTAAAATGTTTTTCTTTCAAGCTAAGATCACGTCTTTTTACTTTCTTATACGTAGTATAAAGAAAGTATAGGAATCATGAAAAATTTCGATTACGAGATTTTGATGGAAATACACGTTTTGAGGTCCCCTGAATTGTTTTTGACTATTTTCTCAATGATGTCTATGTGTAAGTATGTATGTGTGGCCGTATGTTCATTATCTCAAAAACGAATAAAGCTAGAGTAATGAAACTTCATATTTAAAAGTTTTTCGGATTGGCGAAGAGCTGATTAGATTTTGGGTATAATTAGAAAACCGGAAGAGGAAGTTTACTGAACACAGAAATTGTAAATTTCAAATTATTTTAAAAACAAAAAACAATACGTAAAATTTTTTTCAAATAAACGTTGTAGCGAATATTATTATGAAGAAAAAATGTTGTATACATTTTTCGTCTATCTTTATCCAATTTTGAGTAAAATGTATTTATATATTGGCATGTATTTAAAATATCATATATGCTATGAAAACAAAACAAAGACAAAATATTTACAGAAATACGCATTTGAAAAGTCAAATATCTGCCAATTTAAATTGAGTATAAGAAAGTAGTGTGGTGACCACACCAGATTTTTTACACCAGCTATTGCAAACGGTTAGAATGAAACTGAATTTGTTGTAGTAGTTAAGCCCATACAAACGCATTGTCAGAGTTTATTTATGTTTAATGTCAACCAGCCCGGTATAATACAATAAACTAGACAATCAAATTTCTATAAGGTTCTTTGTAAAAACTACTTTATTGTACTGTTGCTTTTAAAAGCAATCCTAAAAAAAATTGATAACATAAACCGATGTCATGATTACAATATCTGAATTATTTTAATGTAGTTCTATCTACCGGGCCCTTCTTTGCGTGATAATATTAACCGATTGATAACATTATCCGTGATTCCAATAAGCTGCGTGCACTGTATATAAACAAAAATTACTTTATTTTACGACATTATTTTATATTTTTTTAAATCGACATGTTTCGTTCATCTTTGTATCGTCTTCAGGAAATTAAAAATTAATAAATAAAACTCATAACATCAAAATACACAATTAGATTTAAAATACATATTCTATTCTTTTTAAAGGCCTAAATTAAATTTGATATGTTTTCAACTTTCGTTTAAATTATTTTTGTAGTTGATGGTTGTTATGTATTTTTTAATATGTGACTTTTGTTTATTAATTTTTAATTTCCTGCAAATGACACAATGACGTACGAAACATGTGGATTTAAAAAATATAAAATAAAGTAATTTTTATTTTTTATCTTTTATCATTTTTATATCGTTTGTTAACTAGCTTCAATCAAAAGAGAAGTTCCCAATAAATAATCATTTATGAAAAACTATAAAATCGAAATGATTACTACACAATTAATTAATATGTTAACACGAATATATAACACTGGCTACTGTCGATGCTGTATTTGTTGTAATTCAACAATCTGTCACAGTGGATTAGATACGTTCTGATTAATGTAATAATCCATTTGCACACACGTGCCAGTATACAGATCAACATACAAACACATGCACGCGCGGGTTTGTACAATAGCATGATACTTAGGTACGCGCTAACACGTCGGCACACACACGCACATACACAGCGTGCGAAGGACCACATGTGCAACGTCACGCTGCACTGATAATCATACCAACGAGTCTAGTTCACAAGTCAGTTGAGCGTGAATTAGTCCTGCAGAGTTAGACATATAACCCACCGTTACGTATGTATGTATGTACTCGTACGTATATACATAGTTTGTAGTATGTATTGTACCTAGAAAACTACTGGATGGAAAATGTATCACATATACCTGTATGTCTCTTTTGCACCTCTATAAGTTAATACGCTTGGCAATTTTTCGAAATGTTGAATGTAAAGGCATTTGTTGAGGTGATCCTTTTCACTGTAACGTATGAACCTACTATTCAAGTGCATATATACCTATAGGTACCTCCTACCAATAGTATACGCAGGAGGCATATATGTATGTACGTCGCTTTAGGAAACGCTTCGCGCTTCGGTTTAGTAACTCTCGTCTCGCTTACACATCACTTATTCCTGCCAACTATTATCATGCTCTCTGTCTGTCTACCACGTTTGCGTCTGTGTATGGATGTGTGTGTGACTGGGCTCTTAACGGTTTAGGTCCCCCTCACACAATGTCTCTCGCGATTATATCGTAAAACGACGAACGGCGGAAGTTGTTGCAACAGTGATTTGAAACAATGTGTCATATTAGAACAGACACAAACAGTGTGTACGTTTTCTCCATTTCTCACTCACTCTCTCTCTCTCTCTCTCTCTCTTTCGCTCTCTCGTTAACAAGACCAACATCCACCCGTCAATAACTCAAATCTCATGAGAAAAGAACAATACATAACTCAGTGAATACTGGATGTTTGATATCGCTTTAAAATTCAAATTTCTTTTTCCATTTGATTAGATAAAGTTCAAAATACAAATCTGAGTTTATGCGATTCTGTTTTTTATTCAGCATAAGTTATATAATTTTACTCTAACTCAATAATGAATGATATTATTTAACACTGTACTGTCCAATACGATGCGATACAATCAAACGCCTGGTATATTGGACTGTGGCCACATTACTTCATAGGGTAAGTCAGGAAGCGGCTGAACACATTATGAAAAACCGACAGCGACCGGGCGGGCAGGCTTCTGTTGAAATATCGGGCCGCGCTGTCTCGGCCATGCACCTTCTTCATTTTTATTTCTATACTTCTATATCCTTTTATATACGTTCTTCCGCATTCGTTTAACCGATCCAATGCTCAGTTATTTCAATCGGTCTGTTTTTCTTGTACCCTAGAAACAATGCGGACCGATTATTCACAAATCAGATACACGGTTATATATCCGAACAAATGCTAGTCTCATAGCTAATGTCGTCTGACTTATATAATGACCTATTTGTGAACGCTATTAATTCAAAATGAACTCTAATAAGGTATGGAATTGAAATAAGACATGATTGAAATGTAATATATTATTCCGCTTGATATTGTTTGACGTTAATTAAAATTCAGTTTGACTATTGCTATATTTTATCTAATTAAATGGTACATGTTAATTTTGACCAACATCACATATATGTTATGCAGTTTACCTACCCAGCAGGGGGGGTTATGTATTTGAATAATAACTCGTGTTTCTCTACGTCAGTTACATATATTAATGAATTAGATTATAATTAAATTTTAATATCATAACATGGCTATATACTCATATTGTCAAAGGGCACACATGAACATGTAATAAATGTTGTCTATAAATGATATGTTCGTGAATGCTCGTGAATATATCGGTTGTATGTACAATTTATGGACCACCAAACTTGTAAATAATGCTCCATTGAAATGATCTGTATTTTATATTTCTTACATATATCTTATGGCGAGACCGCGCCGACAAGAAAAAATATTTAAAATGCGTAAGATATATCACAGAGAACGGAGACATTATTTATATGTCCATTTGGTTGATATATTCCGAAACATTTTATAGAAATACTACAAACATTCAGTGGCGAGCAAACAGACAGGCAGCAGTGTATGTGCTTATACTGTGAAGTACCGATATCTACCTAATGCCGCAAGGGACACTCTTCTATAGAGTCTAAAACATACAAAGAGATATAGATATACAGAATAACACTGAACCACTATGTAAAGCAGTGGCGGGCGGTCCATGGATGCTGTGGATGCGGCGCATCCCTAAAATTTTCTAATATCATTTTATATTTTCATATTGTATCATATTTGAATTTTGAGTGGTTTTTTTTGTTACGTGATTATCTCGTATATAAAAGAAACTCGTCGAAAGTTCGGGTTCGATACTTCGGGTTCGCTGCAACGATGGTGTTCGCCCTGCCTCGACAAACGGCAAAAACCGACGTGAGCCGACTGGATGCGGAATCGAGAAATGCTTTCTTCGCGCATGCGTACTTCATGTACCTCTATGTCACATAGCTCAAGTTGACAACTGCTTTACTACTACTATGGGATGCGGTTCCCGTTTTTGAGTCCAGCGATATATATATATATATATATATATATATATATATATATATATATATATATATATATATATATATATATATATATTATATAAAAGTCAATTTCTGTCTGTCTGTCTGTCTGTCTGTTCCTTATACAATTCTACACTCGTCGACCGATCGGGTTAAAAATTTGCAGAGATACCCTTTAGGACCATGCGGGTGTCATAGGGTACATGGGAACGACGATATCTACTTCGAAATTTAGAAAAAAAGGAAATAAAATTAAATATGACGTATGTTCATAATTAACTATCATAGCCAATACCAATTCTTCATTCACTTCGTTATGACGTATTCTGTTATTATTATTATTGCCTTCATTACCATCGGTCACAGCTACACTAGCTTTGTAACCAGTTTTGAAATTGTTGATACACTTGGAATTGGTTTATCTTCATAATGAATTGAAAATAAATCCCGCAACCTCCTATAACTATTTCCTCCATAATAATTTTTAATAATGAAGACACGTTCTTCGTTTGAATAAACATTCATTTTATAGCTTACACAAAGATTTAATTTAATAAGATAGATTCACGTTTATAAACATAAAAAATTGACATTTAACGCATTTGTCATAAAAATAAAACAAAAGTCATGGCTATTGCTACAAAGTAACAGAAATTTCGAAATTTATTTTCAATGTTACGGCTAAACCAAAAACTTAATAAAACATGTAAAAACAGTTTCGTGGGTAACTTTTAATTCTGAACAAATCTTCCCTCTACAGTGTTTTCCGTAAAATGTACAGGAGAGCAGGAAATTGCATAAAACTAATATCACATATTAAATTCCTATGTTCGCACTTACCGAGCACCACCCGGTATATATATATATATATATATATATATATATATATATATATATATATATACAGGGTGTTAATTAAAAAACTGGCCATAGGCGTTTAACATGTAAAATCAGTTTTTCCTCCTGCATTAGTTACCAAATTATTTTAGAGAAAAATACTTTAAATAAAAGTTGTAGAGAATTAAATTCTGCATCTAAGTGAGCAATCAGATTTAATTTTTGACATTTCCTAACTGAGAAAATCAAGTTTAAAATTTCATGAAAACACTTAAGATATAGGAATAGCCATGGAATTTAAACAAAATTAAAAACAATTGTATGACATTGTAACTGTCAAAAAAATTTGTGTTTCGTAATTTTCGTTCAATAACAGATATTTCTAAAAGTATGGAACAGTTTTCACATGAAGAAAAGCTTCAAGTAATAAAATGGTTCTATTCTGGACAAATTTATCTAAATATTCGTGATTTAATAATTTTTTTAACAGCAAATGTCATACAATTGTTTATAATTTTGTTTCAATTTCATGGCTATTCCTATATCTTAAGTGTTTTCATGAAATTTTAAACTTGATTTTCTCAGTTAGGAAATGTCAAAAATTAAATCTGATTGCTCACTTAGATGCAGAATTTAATTCTCTACAACTTTTATTTAAAGTATTTTTCTCTAAAGTAATTTGGTAACTAATGCAGGAGGAAAAACTGATTTTACATGTTAAACGCCTATGGCCAGTTTTTTAATTAACACCCTGTATATATATATATATATTATATATATATATATATATATATATATATATATATATATATATATATATATAAGTGCTAGCCGGTTCATTGCTTTATACGAATATAATCATTTCCATGGTAACGTGTTTATTTTTTACTTTATTTGAATTAGGTGTATGAACTATTTTAACTCTATTTTTAGTGTATTGTTTCACCACAATCACTATATACGTTTTAAAAATATCATTTATTATGGCCCTTAATATGGAAAACCAAAGAAACGATGATGGTGGACTTACTGCCAAATCTAATTGCACTATAATTTTTTTTTGACAGCATCCCCTGGTTGAAAAGTCACCGCCCGCCACTGATTGTAAAGTATAATACGTAAACCGCATACATGACATACATACATACATTCGAAACGTAACATGATGAACATTTATAACAAGGGATAAACAGATAAATACCGTTAATGAAGACAGCAACAGACTAACCCAATATCGGTCGAATAATATTACAAATGCATCATGTACCTGTATGTAATGTGTCCATAACTTTTTGTTTCTTCGGTTGTATATTACTCCCTATATTTTAAAACACCATGAAGTTATAATAAACACTTTTAGAGTACAGGTGTATGAGACTGTGGCGACAGTGTTACAAACTTTTAAAGTATAATTGCATTATGCAAGGATTAGTCAGATTTCCAGATATCCAGTACTATCTATAATTACTCTAATAAATATTCCCTAAATTGATTAGCGTTATTTCTTATTAATTTGAGTCAATTACTTTCTAAAATAGTATTATACGTACAAATGGTGTCAGAATAGAATTACACGGGATAAAATTATAAAGAAAGAATTACACATGGAAAAAATTACAGGTAGATAAAATTACACGAAGAATTAATTCCATATTTATAAATTACGCAGGACAAAATTACACATAGCATAAATATTACAACGGATTGTAAGAAATCGACAGTACCTCCTGGGTGATTTGGAAGTGTACTGTTTTCTCAAAGTTAATTCAAGTGTTATTATTCTAAATTTTGTGATATAAGAAACGGTAGGCTTTTCCGTGTTGGCCATCTATCAATGAACAAAGTTCCATCGCTCCAATGTACGAAAGAATTGGAAAAATGAGGGAAGTATATTTTTAATTTCTTCCTTATGTAATTTTTCCGTGTAATTTCATCATGTAACCACTACAAATGTATTGTCCGTAGGTTGCTACTTGATATAAGTATATATTGTTCATCGCAAAGCTTGTTATGTATACTCAAATATTTATTTGAAACTTCTTTCAATATGATCAGTGTAATTTTATTTACATTTAAAAACTATTCCTATAAATTATGTGCATTCATGAATTTTAAACTTAATATTCTTAGTTATGAAATGACAGAACTAAAATCTGATTACAAACCTAGATGTAAAATTTAATTCTCTACAACTTTTATATGATGGTATTTTTGTCTAAAATAATTTTGGATCTTATGCAAAAGGAACAACTGATTTCTCATGGTCAACGCCGGTGGCCAGTTTTTAATTAATACCCGGTATATATATATATATATATATATATATATATATATATATATATATATATATATATACTGTACTTTAATATCAGATCAAAATCAACATTATCCTAGCAAGATAACTTTGCTTGTCGACATTGTTATAATAACACTACAAAATGGATTCAACATTGTTCGTTTTGATCATGGAGCAAATGTTTTCGTTGTCCTTGTGAGCCGGCGTAAGATGTGTACCTATTCTCTTCACTAGTGTATTAGAATCATTGATCTATGTGTCAGAAGGCGCATACATGTATATCTATAATATAACGCCTTCAGTGGAACACACGAATAGCGCTTTACACCGTTTATACTCGGTACCCGTATCACACACATACGATTCATGTACGTACAACATTGTATATAGGCACTCACACGTTACATGTATAGATTGTGAAGCCGATATAGGCGACGCACGTCTGATATTCACCCATTGGGAATCCATGCAGCGATCTATCACTTACACTGTAATCCGTACAACTCGTAGATCAATCTTTAGAGTAGTGCGAATCTACATAAATCCATCGTTAATTGCAAATAGAAATACACATGAATCTTTACTGAATTTTAACCATGTATTGGAATCGGCCTAGTTCTAATACAATGTGCTCCACTACATACATGACCTACTGATCTATCAAAATTGATTTAATCAATATACAAAAATATTTGTGTATTGAACATTACATCATATTATGCAGTTTTTTATTCTAACCAACTTTTTACTTTCTTATACGTAATGTAAAGGAAGTATAGGCATCATGAAAAATTTCGATTGTGAGATTTTGATGGAAATACATGTTTTGAGGTCCCCTGAATACGTTTTGACTATTTTCGCAATGATGTCTGTTTGTGTGGATGTGTGTCTGTATGTTCATTATCTTCAAAACGAGCAAAGAGAGGACATTGAAACTTCGTATTTAAAAATGTATTGATTATATGAAGAGCTGATTAGATTTCTTGCATAACGCACAACCGGAAGAGGAAGTTTACTGAACATCAAAATCGAACATTGTGAATTATTGGAGAAAATAAAAGGAATATGGAAAAGTTTTGAAATAGGAAACAATAAGCTTAAGAAAAAATGTTCTATGCATTTTTGTTCTATCTTTATCTTATTTTGTGTAAAATGTATTTATATATTCTCATGTATTTAAAATATCATATATGCTATGAAAACAAAACAAAGACAAAATATTTACAGAAATACACATTTGAAATGTCAAATATGTGCCAATTTAAATTGAGTATGAGAAAGTAGTGTGGTGATCAAACAAGATTTTTTATTTACACTTTTGTTCTCCTGACATATTTATCTGTGATATTCCAGACTCCTACTATTTGTAAATATGTGTTATGAAACGACATTTCTTGAACAAACACTATCGGTTGCTATATGAAAACGATGTGACAGCTGCTATCATATAGTTAGACAATTCAGGTGGCAATGTTATGTTACATTAAACACTCACACACCCATAAATGCAAGTACGGATATGTACGCAACGATAAGATCGTTGGGCATTCAATAAAAGTATCAATTCAACTGACCCGTGTGGCTGATGATCACGCAAATACAAACACGTAGATAACCTATATCTATAAAACATGTTTACACAAACGTGTACACATATAGGTACATGTGCACCTGGCCACACTCATTCTAGAGCATCTGAACCATTAATTGCACTATTACATAATACATTTCAATTTCTTGTTAAATATGCTACTCAAATTATAATTACCACAAATTATAGATTTGCAAGAGATAGGACTTTTTATGTATATTGATTTACATGTGTACGTAAATACAAGCTATCTGCACCTGACCAATAATACCTATGTTTAGCTTTGTGTATTTGTTTGTGTATCGATGACAAATTCGTTATATGATACCTATCCTACCTCCGCTCCCCTGACAATTTATATGGCACAAATCAATCAATCGTTGATCAGTTTACAGATAAATTACCCCTGATAAAATACATAAATAACGCTCATGTTCGACAATACCACACCACCGCTGCCAATTTCACCGCATTACATTCATAATGAATGTGTTTTTACCAAAATTACACATAAACAACCAACAATGCAGGGATGTACACCCGATCACACACAGTGCAGGGAATACTTTAAATGTATTATGCGTTCAACCAGCATTTCATATCTGTAAAGAGTGAATCCCCATTAACCCTTTTATCAAAAATAAATATAATACATCTGTTAATTACATTGCTTACGAACTTACGCTGTCGCAGTTACTGTGCTTTCATTATTCGAAATGATATTCAAGTTAGCTCGACTTATTCTTCTATTTTTTCTGTCAGAGCTCAAACTGTCGACTGTCGTTCACGGAGTGTGTTTTTTATCTATGTTCATTTATCTCGAATATTAAAATTAATGTTCAAGAGTGAAAAATTATAAATGTCCGCGTAATAAATTATCTGTGGAAAAACAGTTGACAGTGTTGCTGCTGTTGCAGAACGGACAGAGATGCGCCGTTGTTTCACAGCTAGCTAAGTACCATTCACATCGAGTTCGTCAGCCAGTCAGTGGACTGATGCATACACGTACACATACATATACGGTCATTGGTGATGTTGTGTCGCTAACAATAATTCAACGGATTATTGCACTAAAAACTGCCGCTAAAACGCATTCGTAACCGCAGTCACACGACGGTAATACGCGGTGATAATGTGCGCCCGGTCATACGGAAAAACTGTGAACCGTAATAATCATAATTAAAGTCTGAATATTTCAACAGCACTGGCGCCGATGGTGCCCCCATCGAGTACGTACGGCTATGATGGCGGCACACAAGACACCGACAGTTTAATTGAGTTATATATCATACACCACGTCTCCTTTACGAATAAACAGTGGTGCTCAATCAGTATATATGAGAAACAAATTGAAATAGCAAAACATACATACAAAACCGCACATGATAAGTTTGCAACAGTTTTAATATTGTTCGTTGATTAATCAATTTCTATAATACAATATAAGATCACTCAAGACGAAACTTCATACCCACATCTACTTATGTATATCTCTCACCCGAGCAACATCTTGATATCTCATTAATGTTCACTATTATCATAACTTAAAAAATTAATATAGGATATTTATGAAGTACAATTGAATGTGGCATTGTCTAAAATGTTTAGAAAACCATCAGATAGATTGCTAAATATGTCTCTCAGTAAACATATTGAACTGTACAGATCTACAGCATTCATTGACTATTAGTTCACTGTGAAATGCTATTAAATATTCAGCTATTGCCACTGATTCATTACTGCTGGAGTTGTATGCAGAACGAAGTTTCAGTACATTCACCGAAAATTTGCGATCTTGCATACCAAACCGGAAAGGTGCAACTGAAACGGAATTTATGTCCTTTTCAAGCAAAGGAGAGCACAGAGCAATATACCAACGGATAGCAACAGAATACAACACGAAATATATTAGTCTCACCGTTATATTCCAGTAGATACTAGTAGAACTGTATACATCCATGTACACCTTGTACTTGTCTCACATGGGAGAATATATACATATACAAGAATCACAGTTAGAGAAAGAGAGAGATGATATAGGTGTTCAGAGACGAAACCTCAGTTGGCAATTGTTTATCCAATTAGTGGGAAACTACGTAACTCATCGGAATTAGACGGATATATAACACACTACTTTTCCTCTCTATATATAGATTGACAATAGAACAACTCTCTCACACACACACATATGTATGTACAAACTGATGGTGTATGAATGTGTGTGTATAATACTGAATACAAATTGTCTTATTAAACGAACATTCTGAACGTTCTCAGAACACTTTGATCGCTGATTGGAAATATGTCCCAAGAGCCATAAAGTTACACATACTCACATACACACACACACAAACACATACTGTAATGAAAACGAAAACATTCTCGAAAAGTGTAATCATCATTTGTAAACGGACATTTTGTTACTCGCCACATCGCTTGTAAGAACAATTTCTATAAAACGTCAAACCGACTACTTGGAATTATTATAGTTTTACGACTTTCAGACAATACTATTACATGTGATTGTGACTGCTTCGGTGTCATATGTTTCAAAACTGTTGATTCGACAAATCACGTATAACATGTGCGAGAAAAAAGAAACCAAAATACATTAATCAAACAACACGGCGAGGATGGGAAAAGAGTGATGCTATCAAGATAATACACATATACACACACGCACGCACATGCAGTGGAAACATATTTGCATAGTGCCTGACAACACATCATCACCTGATGATACATGTATATGGTGGACCTATGTGACACTACATATACATACATATATCTAGTTTAATAAAAGTACACGAAGATGTACCACCACTTTCTCAAGATTACTAAATATAAAAATACTAAAAACTTTCTATATCATCTGCGACAATATGATTAAAACCTCTTTGTACTCAACATTATAATTCACTATATTATAAGTTAAATCTATATCAGATATCTGGGAATATCGAATACATATATCGTATATGTATTTGATATTGCCATTTCATGTGGCCGCAATAATAGCTGAACTTAGTTTTGTATTTTTTTTTAATACAATATTTTATTTGATACACTATAATTGACAATCCTTTGGTAGTGTGAGTTTTATCGCCAGTATCGTAAATTGTATACCATTTCAACTTAAAAAATAAAATAAACAATTTCGCAGATCAATAAAATTTCGATTGGAATTTATGCAGTTTTATTAGGTGTACAATAAAAAAATTGTGCTATGAAAAAAATAATAATTTAAAATCAGTGTTATATAAAAATATATCGTACTCGCTATTAATTGTTGATTGAAGATTGAAGAAATATATATATATATATATATATATATATATATATATATATATATATATATATATATATATATATGCATATATCCCGTTTTAAAACTATTAAGTACAATATGATTAGTAATTTGATGAAAGAACCAGAGGTTGGTGACGATTTTTCCATTATATTTAATAAGTACTTCTTTTGTAATAATTTTGTATTATCTAGATTCATTATACCTGTATCACATATTGGTACAAAGGTAGACACGCGTACTAAGGTAAGTTACTGAAACTAAAATCGATCATGTAATAAAACTATCTAGAATATAGCTTGCGCGTAATATCTTCTAACTCATGGTGCTGCTCGTCAGGCAGCTCTACCCTACCCAATGTTCGTCCGGTTCTTTGTATATTTTTTACCAGCTCTCGCGCGCGTAGTTTGTACATGAACAAACTAAAGTTGCAAACTTCAGATGGCACCCAGCGCGTTCCTGAATAGAATTATTGATTATCGTTTTCACGATGTGAGCCGAAATTACAGAGAAAGAAGTTTTCAAATAAACGCGGCGACACATGATTTTTAAACACTTTCATCATCGTTCGATGGGGAACAGCAATATAGTTTTTGTACACCATATAAAAGTTTGTTCAAGTTGCTAGGCTGCTAGACTGTGTGAAATGAAAATTAATAAGCCTAGGCTCGAGACTTTGTGCTGCAACAGAAGGAATATTTGAATTAACAAAAGCTATGTGAAAAACAGATGGTGCTGATCTGGAATGCAAATGTAAGTCTGATAGAGTTAACAATACCGGTGTGCAGTGCAGACAGTGCAAGAAATAAAGGCTGATTTATAATGAAGTAAGTATGATATGAGCGAAACGCAGAAGTTGACGATCTCTCATCTTTCTGGGTTACTTCTCTACCGCTAGCCAATCACAAGACAGTAGCTTCCGCGTGAATACAGAAATCTGCTTTATCGAGCAACAGCTGTGATTAGTGTAGTGTAGTTTTGACCTTCATTTTTATTCTTGTTTTCATTATTAAGTGCAAATTGGACATGCAATTTATAGAATTAGAAGAAACACATGAGATATTGTGCGATAAATATATGATAAAAATACGCTAATATTTATTTTCGTACCGATAAAAGAACTATAGCTTAGTTTAGTTACATCATCGCTAGAGTGCACGTTTAATATAACAAATAATTCAGTTAACCACAAATTTTAACAGTCAAATTGGAATGCCGCCCAATACGATTATTGCAGAGGAGCAACAGAGCCCCGTCATGCAATTCAGGAGAGGGACAGGAACTTTGTTTAATATTATCAACAATATTGTATACAGTATGCATGCCCGTTAATATGTTATTTTTTACGATGAACAACAACGGATATTTTATTGCTTTATGTATTTATTAATAGAAACAAAATAAATTAGAAGAAACTTTAATCAATAGAAAATAAATTGGAACCTTTGCAGGTCGCAGTTCTTGACTGCGCTATTAATCCAACCCTGTAAAATAGTGCAGCCCGTATTGTTCGTGAGTAATAAATTCATTTTGCATTCGAAATATTCTTCAATAATACGTAGATGATGCGCGCAAGGCAATTCTAACATTAAATTTAATAACGATCGACGCCGCAGCAGAACCGAGAAAGGAATCGAATTTCACCAATGCGCAAAGAAATTTAATATTCTTCATCCAACCGGTAATCAGCGGTTACGTGTAGACAAAAACGACAAAAAAACACACTACGACTGCAAGCAGTCATAGTAGCGACGGTCAATTTTTAATTATAACCTAGGTACTGCTAGGTACATTTAATGAAATTATCGAATCCTTCACTCCCGAAGTAAATGGCTTATGTAAGTACGGATATATGTATATAGGTATACACAGTAAGATAGATTGAAGTGTTCTAGATAATTTTACGCTCCTCTTCTTCGTGTATATATCTCATCCTTGTTCCCTGAATCCATAATACGATATACGTAGACAATGACAAAAAAAGCTAAGATATTGTACTATTTATTTAACCGATTTCTTCACATAATGTTTTTATTTTGCAGAGAAACAAATTCATTTAACAACACGTTAGTTTCAGATTAATCGATTTTTAACTTAAAACGAGCAAACCGCCTGCCATTCGCCAGCCATTATTAAAGAACATATTAATGTAATGTGTTTTGCATATTATTCTTGAGAGATAAAACTACAAAATAGTTTAACCGATTTTAAAATTAAGACTTAGTTTGCTAGTAATTTGAAGTTGAAAACAGCCTATTTTCAAATGTAATTCTTTTTTGTGACTGAAACAATAATCTAAAAATCTTTTATCACCATTTTGTAGTCTAATCCTTTATCTACACAAATATGTATGATTTAAAAAAAAAATAACGCATAAAATCATTTTCAGAAATGTTGAAGATTTTTCGGTGTCTAAATTTAAGTACATTCAGTACGAAAAACGTTCGTTTAAAATTCAATGGCATGATGAACTAATTACATGAACCTTCGACGCGGCAATCTTTTGTAATAATGTCATAAGAACATTACGAGCAAATATGGATTTGTACGTACATAAATTCCCAACTAAAATACTGATCGATCTTACTGCACTGTTTTCTTCATGACAAAAATTAATTTTAAATATCATTTTGTTTTATTTGGTGTTTATATGTAAACGTGGGATGTTAATTATTTGGATTTCCGATAATATTGCGTAGTAAATCTATTTCATACCATTCTGTAATTATTTAAAAACGATTTAATATGTAATTATATTTTATTGATAACTGATATCGAATTCATCACATCTGTAATCTATGCATGAATAATTACAGAATACTAATTAATGTAAATGAAAACAAGCAATAGGTAATTTATATACATTGTTTAAACTTACGCTGTTTCATTTGTATTTATGTTGGAAATGATAATAATCAGTTAATGCTTGATACTGCAGCTTTAGTTTGTGCACAACTATCCTTAATTAAAAACAAACTTCAGTAATGCCAACACTTGGTCTGCGTTCCGCATAGCCGAGATTGCAAATAACTTGTCGTCAAGTACAAGTAAAATGTTACATTAATTTGTCAATTCTGACGAACCACCGAACGAATGAAAACTTTCTTAACAAGTCAGAGAGTCTTATCCTTTTAACTGAAGACTAACTTCAACTCGTCTTCTTATTCTCAGGCGGAAAGTATTAATCCCGACAAGCCTGTTACTCATGTAATGCTCCTGCATTATAATTTTATTTGTGATTTATTAATGCGCCTGGTAGAGTAGCGACCAGCAATGCACATGTGTACTGCGGTGCTGCAGTAAGTCGCAGGGGCGCGTGTAGTGGGATATTAATGGCGATTCTGATTTTATAGATCACTGACCTATGTTATATTCCTATGTTTGCTTGTATATATGGTCTCATAGATGTCAAATAACTGATATTACAGATATTTCATATTATCTATTGTAAATTAAATAACTAATCGTCGTAAATGATCGTACATGCTAATCGTATACTTGCAAGCACATGTGTAACTATGTAGTTTAAATAGACTGTGTACTAAACAGTGATTTGTATTGGCCCTGTAGATATAGGTAAATTATATATAAAATAAATACATCACACTATATCTTAGTTACCCGGGGTAGCATAATTAATAATGCCCATCAGCGAAGTTGTCAGCTCACACCAGAACGACACTTACAGTTTGTTTATATTAACATGTGGCTAACTAAACTGGTTCATATTATTTGAACACTGAATACAATACCACATTTTTATTCTGAACTTTTTCATTTACACTTTTATTCTAAAGAAATCTGGGACATAGGGAATTAACATGTTAATATAGAAAAATTGTGATTACTTTTGAACAATACATTTTAGAACAATACTGTAAATAATAAAGTTGTTCAAAATCAAAAATATGCCATATTCGGTGCTCAAATATGTTTCTGTAATAAGTAAATCAATTTTGAAATTCCATGAGACAAAAATGCTGTTTTGATTATTTATTGTTATAACTAACAAAGAAACATGCTATTTTTGTTTCATGACCTCCTGATCTGTCATCGAAATAGAATAATTCAAAATTGGTTTACTCGACGTACAAATATATTTGTGAACTGGAATTTAAATAAGAAACGAATAATTGTGACATTGCGACTGTCAAAGAAAATTTGTTTTGATAATATTAAAATAGTACGGGCACATTTCTCAAAATTCTTAAATTTACTTAATTCCTTTTTACTTTTTTACTTTCTTATACATAGTATAAAGAAAGTATAGGAATCATGAAAAATTTCGATTGCGAGATTTTGATGGAAATACATGTTTTGAGGTCCCCTGAATACGTTTTGACTATTTTCGCCATGACGTCTGTGTGTGTGGATGTGTGACTGTATGTTCATTATCTTCAAAAGGAGCAAAGACAGGACAATGAAACTTCGTATTTAAAAGTTTTTTGATTATATGAAGAGCTGATTAGATTTCTAGCATAATCGCATAACCGGAAGAGGAAGTTTACTGAAGATCAAAATCGAACATTGTGAATTATTAGAGAAACTGAAAGGAATATGGAAAAAAGTTTTGAAATAAAAGTTATAGAAAAAAATAAGCTTAAGAAAAAATATTCTATGCATTTTTGTTCTATCTTTATCCAATTTTGAATAAAATGTATTTATATATTGGCATGTATTTAAAATATCATATATGCTATGAAAACAAAACAAAGACAAAATATTTACAGAAATACGCATTTGAAATGTCAGATATGTGCCAAATTAAATTGAGTATAAGAAAGTAGTGTGGTGACCACACCAGATTTTTATACATAGTATAAAGGAAGTATTGGAATCATGAAAAATTTCGATTGCGAGGTTTTGATGGAAATACATGTTTTGAAGTCCCCTGAATACGTTTTGACTATTTTCGCAATGACGTCTGTGTGTGGATGTGGGGATGTGTGTCTGTATGTTCATTATTTTCAAAACGAGCAAAAACAGGACAATGAAACTTCATATTTAAAAGTTTATTGATTATACGAAGAGCTGATTAGATTTCCAGCATAATCGCACAACCGGAAGAGGAAGTTTACTGAACATTAAAATCAAATATTGCGAATTATTGGAGAAAATAAAAGAGATATGGAAAAAGTTTTTAAATAAAAGTTATAGGAAACAATAATCTTAGGAAAAAATGTACTATGCATTTTTGTTCTATCTTTATCGCATTTTGAGTAAAATGTATTTATATATTGGCATGTATTTAAAATATCATATGCTATGAAAACAAAACGAAGACAAAATATTTACAGAAATGCGCTTTTGAAATGTCAAATATCTGCCAATTTAAATTGAGTATAAGAAAGTGGTGTGGTGCCGACACCAGATTTTTGATATTATTGAACAAAATTCTAACGTATTTTTATTTATCATTTACACCCATAAAACAATCATGCCAAAGCGACTATTAAAATATCTGGTGTGGTCACCACACTACTTTCTTATACTCAATTTAAATTGGCACATATTTGACATTTCAAATGCGTATTTCTATAAATTTTTTTCTTTGTTTTGTTTCATAGCATATATGATATTTTAAATACAGTGCACGCCACTTAATGTGATCACATCGGGACTTGAGGTTTTTGATAACAATAACCGATTGATAACAATAAACGAAGAAAATATAAACACAAAATTTTATTAAATAATTAAAAATACATATGTGAAACAATAATAAACAGTAAATAAATTATGAAATTGAACTAAAAAATCTAAAAATAAACATAACATAACAATTTTTAATTGTGCAACTGCATTCCACAGACTCATTTTCGGCAACTTATCATACTGTTCTAAGATGTTATTTTTTTTTTGCTTTTAAACTAAGATCACGTCTTTTTTTACGCCAGCTATCGCAAACGGTTAGAATAAAAGTGAATTTGTTTTAGTAGTTAAGACTGGTTAAGACCATAGAATCGCATTGTTTGAGTTTATTTGTGTTTACTGCCAACCAGCCCTATATAATACAATAAACTAGACAATCAAATTTCTATAAGGTTCTTTGTAAAAACTACTTTATTGTATTGTTGCTTTTAAAATTGCTCTGGACAAAAACAATCCTAAGAAAAAATTGATAACATAAACCGAAGTCATGATTACTATAACCGAAATTTTTTCAATGTAGTTGTATACGTCAGAGCCGTTCTTTGCGAAAGTGATAACAATAACCGATTGATAACATTATCCGTGATTCCAATAAGCGGCGTGCACTGTATATGCAAATATATAAATACATTTTACTGAAAATTGGATAAAGATAGACGAAAAATAATAATATTCGCTACAACTTTTATTTCAAAAATTTTTACGAATCTTTTTTTGTTTTTAAAATAATTTGAAATTTACAATTTCTGTGTTGAGTAAACTTCCTCTTCCGCTTTTCTAATTATAGCCAAAATCTAATCAGCCTGTTCGCCAATCCCAAAAACTTTAAAATATGAAGTTTCATTACTCTAGCTTTATTCGTTTTTGAGATAATGAACATACGGCCACACATCCATACATACATTCTCCTGTTCCGCAGTACAGTTGTTCTGTTATACAAAACCGTTAGTTTGGTTGTTTACCAGCGGGGGTTTAAAATCTAAATAAATGATAGATACATATGTATGTAGGTATGTACTAGTGCTGTCAAGAACCGATATTTTTTGGATTCGGGTACTCGGTTCTTAAAGTATTCGGATATCCGAATAACCGAGATTCGAATACTTTCGGAACCGATTCTTGGAACCGCTTCCAAGAATCGAATACTCGGTTCTTGGAATCGGTTCCAAGATTCGAATACTCGATTCTTGGAATCGGTTCCACGAATCGAATATTCAGTTATTGGAACCGATTCTTGGATTCGTTTCGAAGAATCGAATACTTGGTTTTTTGAATCAATTTTTGGATTCGATTTCAAAATGAAATACTCATATGTTATGCATGCAACATGTATTAATTGTGTACTCTCTACATGATTGACTATCCTTGATATTAAATCTTTCTATTAAAGACAAAAGACATATTCATTATATTTATTACATTCATTTTAACATGTGTCAAGAAATATAGCAGAATGCAACGTTGAATTACACGTATATGTAAAATAAAGTAAAAACCGAAACAGAATTAACATTTCAATAAAACAATAAGTGACGTCAGACTCTGTGCGTATTGTAGAATCCCTTAACCACTTTATAAATATTAATTGATTTTAAAGTTGATATAAAATTGTAATGAAAATAACAAATGTACGAAACTGACACTTGAAAGCAATACAAGAAAGTAATGATAATTACATAACACTTATTTCTTACTCAAAATTGTATCATAGTGTAATGATTTATTCCACACAATATGACAAGAAATAAAATCTAAACAGAATTAAAATGTATACAAATACAAACCTACAAACTTTAATATCAGCTAATATTCTCTTATTGTATTACGTACAACAAACTTGACGAAATTCAAAACAAAACCAGTATTGTGCGTAACTAAAACTGTCATTGGGAAATGATTTAGTGTATACGAAATAGAATCAGAACCTAAACAACATTCTCTATTATAAATGGGATGTCTAGTACCATCTAGATCATGTATAGTAGTTCTTCAAAATTGTTTATATATATATATATATATATATATATATATATATATATATATATATATATATATATATATATATATATATATATATTGTAGTGTGCCATGAAAATTTGGTATAAAACAACTGCAACTAAATATGTTATGTACGTGAAAAACAATTGAAATTCAACAACATTTGATAAACGAAACAAAATTCATTGCGTAAACTGAAAGCTAGTAGACAGATTCTCATATGAAACCCATACCTACATAAATTATTTTTTGTCTCTAATCTTTTGTTTACCAAATATTATTGAATTTCAATTGTTTTGCAGGTTTATAACATATTTAGTTGCAGTTGTTTTATACCAAATTTTCATGGCACACTATAAAAATCATTCATTTTATCTTACTTTTTAGTTTTTCTCCGAAACTAAAAAAGATATTTAGGTAAACCAATACATCATTGTAAAGAGAAAAAATAGCACTTTTGAACTGGATTAAAATTAACTATGGTTCCCATTTAAAAAATTAAAGTTGCAGGCTGTAACTTCGGCAATATCTATTAAAAAAAAAATTCATATGATTCGTCAAAACGCTTATTGGTTATACTAAAATATTTATTTGAAGCTTTTTTCAATATTTCCAATACCTTCTGACTTATAAAGTAAAATAAAAATTCGAGAAAATCACAATTTTGTCATTATCTAGTGAGCCATGCAATATTTTCAAAATACAAAATCGCCATCAACATCGGCCCATAAATACGCAACTTTCGTCTAATTTAACCGACCTTGTATCTCTTATAGTTTCGGAGATGCCAATGGTGAGCATTCACAGATGGGTCACCCTGTATATATATATATATATATATATATATATATATATATATATATATATATATATATATATATATATATATATATATATATATATATATATATATATATACAGGCTGTAGAGAAAGTAATGCAACAAGGCTATATTTTTGTTATTATTGAATTTAGACAAAAATGTTTCAGACAAAAGTTACATGGTAAAAAGTACTTTATATTTCTGTGACCTTGAAATTCTCTTAAGTCATTACCCGCATGCGTTACGCTGTGCAACTTTAATTTTTTAAATGGCAATATACCATTTTGACTAAATTTTTGGAATCAGGAAGACTTTTTACTTCCGGTAGTATTAAAATTTTGATGGGTTACATAATCAAATTTTTAAGAAAAATAGGTATTAATTTATAGTATGTAAGTAAAACTTAAGGAATAATCAGTTTACCTTTGTTTGATTAACAATCGAATACTCGGTTCTTGGATTCATTTCGAAGAATCGAATAGTCGGTTCTTGGAATCGGTTCCCAGAATCGAATACTCGGTTCTTGGAATCGGTTCCAAGATTCGAATACTCGATTCTTGGAATCGGTTCCACGAATCGAATATTCAGTTATTGGAACCGATTCTTGGATTCATTTCGAAGAATCGAATACTCGGTTTTTGGAACCGATTCTTGAATTCGATTTCAAGAACGAAATACTCGTATGTTATGTATGTAACATGTATTAATTGCGTATTCTCCACATTGTTGACTGCCTCGATATTAAAGTAGCTTAGATTTTCTTGGAAAAGAAAGGCAAAGAATCGGTTCTTGGAATCGATTTCGAGAATCGAATATCTCCATATATCGCTCCGTTTACTCATTTTGAATAAGAAAATGTTAAAAATAGTACTAAAACTGTTCGTAATGAGACATTGAAGAACTGACTGGTATTGATGCTGCACAATCTACGGGACACCCCACTTATACAAAATATTCTATTGTTTCTAATATTTCAAATATGTACTAAATAATTTCATAATGCTACAGTTTTAATTAAATACAATACTAGTTTTGTTTCAGTATTTTTTACAAACAAAACTTCTAATACTAGCTTTGCGTCCTATATGCTGTATGTAAAACAATATATATATATATATATATATATATATATATATATATAATATATATATATATATATATATATATATATATATATATACAGGGTGTAGAGAAAGTAATGCAACAAGGCTATATTTTTGTTATTATTGAATTTAGACAAAAATGTTTCAGTTTGTTTCTCCGAATGGTGCGAGCTGCCGAAGGCAGGCGGGTCACCATATATGCGAGCCACGGGCGAGTCCCGGCGAGCAGGAATTTGTATCTTTAGAGCCGAGCGAAGCGAGCTATATAAAAGGGTTTACTTCATATAAACTACAATTCCTCCATCCCATTGTTTGGTGCATACTGCAAAACGCGCTACGTCACTGTGACCTTGCATGAAAATAAGTGAGACAACAGTGGTATAGAAATGTGGTGAGAGGTGCATGGGAACCAATGAGACTGGAAACAAATGAGAATGGGAACAGGTGAGACGGGGAACAAATGAGATGGGGAACAAATGAGAATGGGAATAATGAGTATGGTAATAATGAGACGCTTCGCACATTTATGTCACGGTTGTCTCAGTTGTTCCCATTCTCATTTTTCCCAAGCTAAAAAAAGCGCAGTTCTTGTCAAACGAGCTCTTGAAACCGAATGGTGCGAGTAGCTGAAGCCGGGCGGGTCACTATATATGCGAGCCGTGGAGCGAGCGGGTCAGGGCTGACAAGAGTATGTATCTTTAGAGTCGAGCGAAGCGAGCTATATAAAAGGGTTTACTTCATGTAAACTACAATTCCTCCATCCCATTGTTTGATGCACACTGCAAAACGCTCTACGTCACTGTCACCTTGCATGGGAACAAGTGAAACAACCGTAACATAGAAATGTGGTGGGAGGTGCATGGGAACAAATGAGAATGGGAACAAATGAGATTGGGAGCAAGTGAGACGGGGATCAAATGAGAATGGGAACAGGTGAGACGCACTCCAAATTAGACGCACTCTTTCGAAAGACATGTTTGTATTGCAACTAGAAATGTACCGACTACGGTATTGGCCGACTAACCGACTACCGACTATTCGGCCATTTTAAAAGCCGATTAGTCGGCCGAAGCCGACTTAATTTCAAACATCGCTAAAAGTCGCGGTAAAGTTCTAAATTGAGAATCATTGGTATACAATGTAGATGTTTGCTTGTTTCAAGTGCGTTGTGTGCCATACGGACAAGTTACCGTCATTTGTGTATATTCTATCTTCGTAAATAAGGTAGTGATTGTGATTGTTATGTCTCGAAGAAAAACACATGTACATATATAACATACGATTAATAAGTAAATAAATATTTTACATGTAGTTATTTTATTAATATTTTTTTTTAATTTGTTCCTATCCCTTATTGGTATTATATTTTATCAAAATGTAAAGACGATTAATCGGTTTTTCTGCCGACTAGTCGCCGATTAATTGTTGACTAGAAAAGTGACCGAATAGTAATAATATAATTGATAGTCGGTACATCTCTAATTGCAACAAATGAGTAATGGAACAAATGAGAAAGGGAACAGTGAGACGCACACTGCGCCGAAGACGCTTGCGCAATAAACAAATGCGCTATTGAAAATTGTAGTACATATATACCTAGTGGACATTCATTTTCGGCGTCTAAATTTATTAACTTGATCTCAATAACTTTTAAAATATACGTTTAGATCTGAACTTCGTAATTTCCAGAAATTTTCGCATCATAGTTTTCTGTGAATGCTCCTAGCAGCTTTTCTTAAGAATGCTGAAACTGTGCCCTAACCTTATTTTACAATGTCTCTAAGATCAGATCTCCTCCACATTATTGGCTCCACATCAGCAATGGACTGATTTGCAAAGACAAAAGACGATACTTTCCATCCGTGTAATTGTAAAAGTAGAACGTTTTTCTTCTCAACTAAAAATTTTTATATAACTCATGGAAATGTACTTGATTAAGTCATTGAAAAGAAAAGATTTTTTTTTTTAAATCAAACTCGAGATGGTGGCCTTAGATATATCAACGATATTGAAGGATTTTTGGAAAGAATGGAAAGGGAAGAGGATAGGCGAAACGAAATTCTATCTCAAATACAATCCAAAAGTCGAATGGAGATTGACTTGATAGGTAGGTGATTACAATAGAGATTTGTTTTTAGTTGATAGTTCTACATAGTATGATTTTTGTAATAATGAATTGCGAACTATTTCCTATCTTTAACGCCAAGCGTATATAGTTTATATACTAATCGATTATCAAACAGTAACATACGTCAAGACCGGTTAATAATGCAAGTTATTATACGCTTCTAGTGTTTCATGCATTGTATAACAAATATGATAATTTGTTTCAGACAATTTTTGCAGAGCTGCTAATGACAAAGTTGTTGCCGTCCTCGATAAATATGAAGTGAGCGATACGGACGCTCTACACCTAGTTTCTGCCATAGCAGAAGCTGTGGAACCTTGACTCCAACCGAACATCTATTCGATTATATCGACTGAAAATTTATGCGGCAAGAGCTATTAATATCAAAAAGGTTTTCCAACCATAAAAGTTGGATGCTCTTGTTCTGCATTGGGACAGAAACTTATTAATTTATCTTACGAAACATGCCATGGCCGATAGACTACCTGCTGTCGTCACAAATGGCGTGATTGAAAAACTACTCGGTGTTCTAGCGTTTAGAAATAGTAAAGGTGTAACACAAGCAAATGCGGTCCATGAAATTCTGAGAGATTTGGGGCTAGGTGAATCAGTTAAAGCACTTTGCTGCGACACAACGGCAACAAATTTAGGCAATAAGAAAGATACAGTAATGCACAGCACCTAATTTACGAACTTGCAGCGTATTTGAAAAAAAAATTCCAATAACAGAGGAGCCTAATATTTTTCTCTTCAAACATTTTCGCAAAGCCAGGGAAAAATTGATACAATCAGGTTCAAAAGTGGAATTGAAGATTATTACATCAAGGGAATTCCGATTGTATCGAAGGGGATAATATCATTAGCAGAGAAATTTTCAACCGAGAGGTTGAGGCACATTTTTCTTGGACACAGACACATATATTTACTCTGGCTTATTTCATCATGAACGATGTATGGTTTTGATATGACTTGAAAATTTTCATGTTTCGAAAACAGTATCCAATGACAGATGAAGAAAGATTAGCTGTTCATGACACATCGATATTTATTGTTATGCTGTACGTTGGTTCACTTACATCAAAAATGCCAAATCACGATTTGCATTTTTTGAAAGGCCTCTACAATTATAAATCAATGGAAGAAGAAGGGGTATCGAATATCACTTTTCAAAAATTCAGAAACCATTTATGGTACCTGAATGCTGAGGCAGCTAGATTATCATTTTTTGATGAAAATGCGTTTTTAGATGTCAAATTCAGGATAGTTTTGGATTTACATCCGTACGACAATACCGATAATATTGGTGGTTATTATGCCAAACAAATGAATCATTTTATATTTCCCCAAACACTAAATTTTTTCCGAAGCTTTCAAATTAATCACTAATTTCTGAAGAGTGATCCATCCGTTTAGAATCAAAATGAAAATTATACAAACAATTTGAAAATTATAAAACAATTAAAAGTGCTTAACGATGTCGTGAAAAGAGGTGTTCGTTTGTTCACCGATTGCAACGAAATTCTTACACAGAACGATAGGCAGAAAAAGTTCATTCGGCAAATTGTCAGTGAATATCAGAAAAATCATCCAGAGGCCGTACTTAAAATTGTTTGACTGATTTACAATATTGTAGGCATCACCAGGTTAGAATTTTATTGAATAAAATCAATAAGGAATTAAGTCAATTTTTTGTCGAGTTCGTATAATATTATAATAATGACATGGATATGCATATATTTTCAATGTTTCTGAGCAATAACTAATCCTTGAAAACTAATTCCTGAATATATACAGTGGAATCTACTTAGTGAACCCGATATAGTGGAAATTCGCTTATAACGAACGTATCTCTGAATCCTGATTAAATACATATTTTTACTCTCATAAATAATCCCACAATAAAATAGTAAGCGCAACGATCGCAAATTCCCATGTATTTTTAATGGAAAACTTTAAGCCTGTGTGAGTTCTATTTAGATGGGCCACTACGGACTATGGAGATCTCGGATATTGTTAGAAATACAAAGTCGCTTAAATTAGACGAAAGTTACGGATGTATGGACGCTTTCGTTTCTTCAGAATATTGCATCACTAGATAAAGACAAGAGAGTGATTTTCTCAAATTTTCATTCAGAAAGTACTGAAATTTTTGAAGAAATGCTTAAAAAAAATATTTTAGCGTACATAAGGAACGTTTCAATAATTTTTCTATTAGATATTTCTGGAAGTACAGATCGCAAGTTGATTTTTATTGTAAATGAAAAACATAGTTAATTTTAATTAATATACTGCATTTGCTATATTTCTTGAATTGCAATAAAAATCGTTTACCTACCTATTTGACATGTATCCACATATGATATACGTAAGTAAATATGCACATCCGTGGGCACACATATTTGTATATATACCATACACTTACATACTACGCACTTACATAATACATATGAATTGATATAGGTAAATGTTTGACCGAGTTTTCACCATTTACATAAAATGAAACTTGTATATTTGTTGACGTAAGAAAAAAGTAATCTAACTTTCAATTTCATACGCGTGTCCAGTGAACTGTATAACGTTTCTGATTTGAAACCAGTCAAATCATTTTTTCGTACGTACGTGTGCCTGCTATTTTATGATATGGAATTTACTTGACTGATCTTATAACCTGAATACTACAAACTAAAATATCACAAATTTCTTCCTTCACTCAAATGCAAGATTCTTATGAAACATATTATTTCTCAACATTTCTTTCTCTTCTGCAGTTAAATATTAACAAAAATACCTAGATTCGGCACAGCCTATTCCTAATTTTAAAAAATAATGGGTTAGTGTGTGCAACCAACGACGCACTTCTATACTGTGGTAGCATTTTAAACGCAATTTTAATAATAGTGAGAGATTTATGTAAAGTCATAAATATAACTATAAAGTTTATTAAAGAGTTACTATTAAATTTCAAGCCATGCTACATACTTGTTTTTCATTCGAACGTACCACATTTACAATAATACTAGTTTGTATCAAACTGCGAGCTCTAGTGGTGCTTACCTGGGAGCCGAACTCAAGTCTGCCACGACAAATAACGATAACTTGCACCGTAATTGCAGAGTTGAAGTTTTATTAAACACAATTCAAAACATAATTTGTTGTTACCTGGCTATAAATATAATGTACGTATGTATATACATTTCTCATATACATATGCGGATGCATACTGGCATATGTATGTATGGATTCCTACATATAGATATAGATATCGCTAACATGCTTACTGTATTTTTAAAGCCCATTTTCATTTGTGCAATGCAATGCAATATACTGTGCAAATCGTGATACAAATTGCATAATATCAAGCAATGCAATGAATTGCTGTATTAGAACATACGCTATTTTCATTGCATTGCTCGTGCAAGCCTAGTTATTTTTTCGATTATTTCTTTAATACCAACACGCTAGAGTTATCACCAGGAAATTTGACGTTTGATCACAGGTCATTGTGCGTTATTTTATAACTTAATAATAATGCTACACTTCTTATTATCACTGCGATATATATATATATATATATATATATATATATATATATATATATATATATATATATATATACCGGATGTCCCAAGAAATCTGAAATATGGAGAATTAACATGTAAATATAGAAAATTTTTTATTATCTCCGAATAATACAGTATAAAGTTGTTCAAAATTAAAAACTGTATAGTGTGCTCAAATATTTGTGACAGGTCGTGGAACAAATATTACATGTTTTTACACACATACATATAATCAAAACATCAACAATTTGGGATTTTAAAATTAATTTACTCATTATAGAAACATATTTTAAAGCTGAATATGGTATTATATTAGGCAGTTTTGTTCTAAAATATAGAGGGTGTTAAAAAAAAGGGTAAAATAATTTCATGGTATATACATTTCGATGTACTGATTCACAATCGAAAAGAATTTTTTCAAAATTCGCAAAATTATGGACATGCTTCTAGAACAGTACATTTTTAGTGCCACTGGTAGTACACAAATGAGTACGGGTATTCAATATAAATTTGGAGGACATCTAATGAAATAAAGGACATTTAGCATTTTTTGCTTTGACAATAATTTTAGGGGACAGCAATCCGGAAAAAAGGACTGTCCCCTAAAAAAAAGGACGGATGGTCACCGTAAGCATTGCATAAATGTAAAACAGGCTTAATACATCAAAACTATATACATATGTATGAAATTTCAGTTTAGACTTTAGAATTTACAGTACAAACCAACACAAACTTTTGTTTTGAAATTTTATTATAGTTTGTGATAGAAAATACAATAGATAAAAACAAATTTAGTATATGAGGCTTTGAAAGCGCAGAGCATAGTTAGAATTTTGAACAGTTCTAGTCTCGTTTTGGCATCAATATATCGATTTCTCCTCAACGAAGCATGCACAGAACCACAACTGTAACATTTCACGTACGTGGCGGCCGATGGGGATGTTTTCCCTCTTGGAATTAACCAGCGCCTGCATCTACTCTACCTACTAGACGTCTTTGATCTGCCGGTATTTTGATTAAGTGAATTTGACTGACGAAACTTGAATTTCGTCAGTCACACACATGTACACACACCCATATGTATTCAGATGATCCAATTACGAGACCCACTACTGCCAACTTCTTTATTTGAACAGATAGATAGGCGGTTAAATTGACGTAAGTCTACAATTTTGTCCACTGCTTAAGATGGTGTAATCAGGAAAACGATAGAGCATCCCGTATGGTAATTTGAAATTTTTTTTGAAATGGAATAACATTTGAAAATTAATACCATTTTCCATTCAAGAGCTTTTTGCAAGCTGCATATAACAGGTCATTACTCATTATCATGATTTTTTAATTGAAAGAACTAGTAGGACTCATCAAACTACCTTTACTCAAAACAGGATGCTCTTTTGTTTTTTTTTCTGATTACACTAGCTTAGTCAGTGGACTCCATGGCAGACTGATGTTCATTTAACTGTCGTTCTATCTCTTAAAATAAAGAAGCTAGCAGTAGTGTACCGCGTGATTGTATCACTTTATATGTGTACACGGGTACATAAGTACAGACTTATACAGGCATTTACAATTTTAAGATGGAATTCATGTTTAATTTGTATACACAAGTGTGTTATTCGAAAAGCTCCTTGTTCGTCTCATTTTTGAGATTCCATTAGTAAAACATTTTGTTTAGATTAATCTACCCCAGCTAAAGGTATTACTTGTTATAGTTCGTTTCATTTTCATATTCCTGACTACTTGACTTGTAATAATTAGTTTATTGGGAGTGCTATATCCCAACAATAGAAATTCTTTGAAATATTTCAATAGATAATTATCCCCAAATAAAATTGTAACCGTCTTAACTACTGATCCCAAGAATGAATCCCAACAGCCGTACCGAGCGTGCAGTATTCCACTGTATATTTGTTTTCGATCGGTATACATATAAAATATAAATAACGATTACCAAAATGCACTCACTTCACCTCTGTGACACTATGTTTGAGTATACTGATCTAAAACAGTTATGTAGTGGAATACTGCACGCTCGGTACGGCAACTGGTATTCATTCTTGGGATCAGTAGTGATCGGAGTTACAATTTAATTTGAGGCTAATTATCTATTAAAATATTTCAAAGAATTTGTATTGTTAGGATATAGCATTCCCAATAAACTAATTATTACTAGTCAAGTAGTCAGGAATATGAAAGTGGAATACACTATACTATACACGATGAATACGAATTCACAAGTAAATATATTTATTCGTTGGTGTAGCATTATGCTCAAACTGTATATGTGGCGCAGACGTTTGGAGTCTGGTTAATCCTTAGAAGCACGAAAGGATATTAACATCTCTAATAAAAACAAATTAGAACACAAAAACCCACCAAAAACGATCTTTCGACCTTATTTCCATTCACTTACATTGCAGTATCCCAAAACATTATTAAGTCTTCCATATAAATTCCTACTAAACCATAAGATTTTTTGCATCGATAATATAGATAAGCATGATAACACATATTTGTTATTATCATTTTTGCACGGAGAATATATAAAACGCAATGGAATAAAGTTATTAATGTTACAAGATTTTTACAACTGTAATCTGCTCTATCACTTTGTCAGTTATTTGTTTCACAGCAGACAGCCCCATGGGACAAGGTACTTTTTGACTTTAGTATTTTTATTGTTACTTGTTGGCAATGGCGAAGGAACGTTTATCTGTTTGTTTGTTTGCTGAGTTGGTAACAGTGCTGCTATACTTCCAACAGCAGCAATAGTAAAATAGCAGAACCATTATTTCGTGTATGTTTATCTGTTCTGAAACACAGCATTTTATAGCACGATACACATAGTTCTATCTAATGTATGTAAGTACGTGTGTAAAAGTGTGGATATGTACGTATGTGCATATACAAATGTAGATATGTATGTACGTATATGTATGCATGCACGTTTTATAGTGCCACATGTCGATGCCAGTTGCTGGCAAAATACTTTTACGCTTTATATTTTCCACTGAAGTTCTCTGTTTTCGTTGCACGATGAATTTGATCCAGTCGAATGCTCGCTAGCAAGAGAAAGAGGGAAACGGAGAACATGTTCCAATAAATATGAACCGGTCTCACTCACATATTTACAGTTGACCTGGTCAGTCTCGGAACTTAAATTCTTTAACGTTTTAATAAAGATGAAGCGTGTTATTTATATCGTAACACATTTTCTCCGAGCCTGCACAATGCATTCAAGTCAGATAGCAAGGGCATGAGTTGGAAATAGAATAGCGTATTACTAAATTTACTGTAAGGTCATTAAAGAATAACATAGGTATTTAGTGTTGGCTGGTACGTGCTTAAATCCCTAGTCTGTTTCTTGACATTCCTTTAAAATACCATCTAAGATCACACTATTGACAGTTACTTCCCGCTTTCAATGATTAGTATGTGTATTTAATCTTTCTCTCTCTGCTCTTGAACTACGTGCTGTAGGTGCTGACAGACAACTATATCCTTCCGAACATGTAGCAATGAGCCATTAGCGAACGCACAGCCGTGCGGTAGTTAGGGAGATGACTTGCTTAGAATACGTAGTCACTGAGTTAGTTAGTCGTGTAAGAGGGTCGGCTCGGTAACCCAAATTATGTTGGTATTCGACACATCCGAAACATTTAGTAACGCAACCATATCCATGGTATTAAATAAATTGCAATAGTTTACATGTTTCCCATGTGATACTAGAAAGCGCATTACATAGCATTGCATCGAATAAATCTTCTTGTTAATCCATCGCATATACTTTGTGTTTCTCATTTTGTCTCACATACTTACATATGTACTCGTACGTATATTAATCCATAAGTTCTGTACCAATATGCACTTCATGTATAAATATATGCAAATAGTAAGTGCGGCCATGCATGCATGTGTGCATGGAAGTACGGTTGCGAACAATATAATTTTTTTTAAACAGCACTACTATACCGGAAGACATATAACATTCGTATAGGCTGTTCCACGATCATATTTCTGACTTTTTGATTTATAATAATTAGTTTATTGGGAGGTGCTATATTCTAACCCTAGAAATTCTGTGAAATAATTCAACAGATAATAAGACCCAAACAAAATTGTAACCGTGGTCACTACTGTCTCAAGAATGAATCTAAGAAAATGGAATTGATTCTCGGAAGATTAACGCAGCATGCTATTAACAGAGGATTATCGCAGATTATGTCAGATAGTATATGATTAAAAAAAACAGAGATGTATTCAAAAATTTATATTTGCATTGTTATTTATTTACGTACAACTGCATTTTGAAAAAATAAAACACAATCTGAATCGATTGTTCTTATAACGGTTAATATTAATATCATAACTAAAACAAATATATCTCTTATCTTTTTCACTAACATTACAAATTTACCTGAATACCGTCAGTACTAGTTGCTAATGGCCTCTCCTGCTGTGACGGATTCCATCCAATATATTATAAAGTCATGTCAATTCCATTTATCTTAAAACGAACTATAATAGAGGTGGAATAAGCGCTATGAATACGGTAATATTGTATAACTATACACTGGAATATTGCACGCCCGGTACGGCTATTGGAAATCATTCCAGAGATCACTAGTGAACAAGGTTACAGTTTTGTTCTGCTCTTATTATCCAATGAAATGTTTCACAGAATTTCTGTTGTCAGGATATAACATCTGCAATAAACTAATTATTAGAAATCAAAAAGTCAGGAATATGATCATGGAACAGCCTATATCAGCGCCGCGTAAATAAGACCTGAGAGATGGAGAATTCGTTATTTCTAAACAACGAAACGCAGCGAACGAACGAACGAACTAACGAAAACGAGAAAGAAATGATCTCTGGTGCGCAACAGACAGTGAAGCAGACAGGCATATACAATGCAGCACCCCGGAAAATTGCACGCGCAAACACCTACCCTACATACAAGCATATACGTATATAACGAGTGAGTGAAGCGTAGAAATGAGAACGCACAGAGGCAGAGGTGCAGCCAAGCATGCAGGCAGGTCACACTACGGTAATAATAAATCCAACACCCGCATTTCCACATTATACCCAGATAAATACACATACATACAGTGTTAACACCTGTATATACATATACACGCACGGGCCGGGGCGTAATCCCACCTTTGTATGTGAAACATATCTAGCTGGATCTGTCTTAATAAATCCGTCGTCTTCATATTATCTATGGACAAATACATATCTCAATTGAAAATAGTTTTATGCAAGCGGTATCTAGTATTGGATTTAGTTGTGAAAACGTGTACAGACTTGCGAATCCCCAACTACATGCTCCACTTAACATACCCCTTGTCACGCCGCTACACACTCAAGGGATTGTGTTCACAGATTAGATACCCGTCAGCCCTCTTCCCAATATAACGCGGCATAATCTTCAGCCCTTCAAATATAGTATATAGAATCTATTGCATCTACAGTCTTATATTTATAAAGAGTAACCCTTGCACTAAGGTTCAAACAGCATACATGAGAATAGATAGCACATGTTTGTCACTGATATTAGATAAAACCAGCAATGAAAAAATTAAATTTCTTAAATATTTAACTGTCATGTAAGAGTGAAATATTAAATACAAATTCACTTACTTCAAGCCTCCGAAATTGTACTGT
This sequence comes from Carabus problematicus, assembly GCA_963422195.1. Classification (NCBI taxonomy): domain Eukaryota; kingdom Metazoa; phylum Arthropoda; class Insecta; order Coleoptera; family Carabidae; genus Carabus; species Carabus problematicus. The sequence continues at coordinate 9,577,613 of OY728580.1, forward strand.
GGTTTATAATCGAACAATAATTCATCTATGATAAATAATTCGATTGAGATGTGATTAATTCTGATTATGTCGACATCCGTAAATCAATCATACGTTCCATTTATTTTTCAGATATCCTCTGTGAAACGGGCAGACAGATATACAGTTCGTTGTTAAAAGGAAACAAAGACATAAACTTGAATAACGGGGTTGCTTCAACTGAACAGAGACCATTACTAGTCGCAAGCGGTACTGGTGCAGGCGGCGACTTATTACCGACTCAGGGCAAGTATCAACTGTGAACCGGTAAAAATCGGTAACGGCCGCGAAATAGGACGCTATCTATGCGAGATGATGTTTAGAAAATTACAGCAACACACATAAAACTGATAACAATAAAAGTGCACAGCAGAACGAGAAACTATGGAGCTCTATGTACATGTAGAAAGGTATGTGTGTTTGTTTGCATGTGAGTGTTTACATGCGGTTAGATACTACTTTGATTGTTACAGAAATATACCGTTATTGGTGCCATTTGAGTTGGTAATGTCGTCTCGAAACTTTACTCATTCGAATTAAATTGTTTCGTGTTTATTATGACAACGACTAGAACTTGTATGCATGAAATCATGTTTGATTATACGTGCGTGTGTGTGTGAGGTTGTTCTAATCGTAAGTACTTGTGTATAATAGTTTTTATTATTAAGTATTATGCAAAGCATACATTTGACATAATTTGCAATTACATCTGTAATAAAGACCACCATTTCTCACTTTCTCTCTCGTTCAGTAATTTTCTTTCAATCTAGCTCTTTATTAATTATTTATAGACATGGGATTATTAATAAAGAATGGAAGATATTTTATTTTCCCATATACTTAAATGGCGTACATATATAAGCATATTTTGTAATAATATCAAATTTGAATTTTATAACTTTGCAAATGAAAGCAGAACAGAGATTTTAAAGCTGAAATTAAAATAATTTGAGGGAATATCTAATTTACATTTAAGTTGTTTTATTCAAGCTTGTTAAGTTCCAGTTTATCATGATCGATGTGCCATTTTTACTTTCTTATACATAGTAAATATAAGGAAAGTATAGGAATCATGAAAAATTTCGATTGCGAGATTTTGATGGAAATACACGTTTTGAGGTCCTCTGAATACGTTTTGACTATTTTCTCATTGACGTCTGTGTGTATGTATGGATGTATGTATGTGTGGCCGTATGTTCATTATCTCAAAAACGAATAAAGCTAGAGTAATGAAACTTCATAGTTTTTGGAATTGGCGAAGTGCTGATTAGATTTTGGGTATAATTAGCAAACCGGAAGAGGAAATTTACTGAACACAGAAATTGTAAATTTCAAATTATTTAAAAAAAAGGTTCGTAAAAATTTTTCAAATAAAAGTTCGAGCGAATATTATTATTAAGAAAAAATGTTCTATACATTTTTGTTCTATCTTTATAAAATTTTGAGTAAAATATATTTATATATTGGCATGTATTTAAAATATCATATATGCTATGAAAACAAAAGAGACAAAATATTTACAGAAATACGCATTTGAAATGTCAAATATGTGCCAATTTAAATTGAGTATAAGAAAGTACTGTGGTGACCACACCAGATTTTTTATTTAAATAATTGATATTAAATTAACAAAATTTAATGTAATATTCTATACATTGTCCATGAGAAAAGTTGTAAAACGGTAATAATCAATAAACAAGATTTATTATAGCTGTATAATTATTTTTGCTATTAAATTCGCAGTTTAATAAATGCGTGGTTATTATCACTTTAATTATATGTTATTGTTTATTTCTCAATACATCATTTTGTAATTTATACCGAATTAATATTTATATTGTTGAACATGTTCCGATAGGGCAAAATTGTATACAAAACACATGTTACACAAAAAGAATCAAGAAACAACAATCCTCATAATGTTGGGTAAAAAACTATGTATGTATAATAAAGTAAATATTAGGCTATATACAGAAAATTGCTTCCAGAACTCCGACTGAGTAATGAAGAAATAACAATGGCACATATACTGAGGCATTAAAGTGTAAAGGTTAGGTTATGCGAAAATGCCAAAGAAATTTAAGTTAAAGTTATAAATAAAAGTATTAGATTGTAAACATCAAACTAAGACGAGTTTAGTGTGTCCAAGGAATCATCAAGACATTATATTATCGCAGATATATACTTAATATATTAATTCAGGAAGCTGATGTGTAAAATTGATCCAATTACATTCAATCAAACGCCTCGTGGGGCCCGGCCTTGCCGACTAATTAATTACGTTCGTTCATTATAAAATTCCACCATCTTCAGCTATAAAATAACATTCTGTATGTTTCTGCTCGTATGTAGGTCGGTCTGTCTATCCAATGTTCAACAAGAAATTTACACCTCGTCACGTCCTAAACACTTTCTCCAGATAAATTGATCTTCTTTTGTTTTCCTCTGCACTCTATTGATCGACATTTTTACTGGAGATTCCATTTGAATGAAAATGCAATTTTATGAAAGGTCATTCGGTATAAATGTATTGTACACAATATTTCTCTCTTCTACATACAAGTATAGGTACTTACCGTACCACATATCTACGTACCTGCATTGTGCTCTGTATTTGCATATAGAACACACTCCCCACTCTGTAAATGATTTCGGTGGCTAAAAAACAAACACATGTTTCATGTTTTAAAATACCGTTCAAACGCTTTATTTTATTCATACATAGGAACGTATGTGCACACATGTATTTAAACAAAATTAATCGTAGTTTATAGGAAATATACACATGTGCGCAAAATGTACATATGTCATCAAATGTACCTGACTGCAAACACAATTCATACATATTTATTTACATTTTATAAATGCATGTACATGAAACATTATTTTTAACAGTAACTTCATCGATGTTTAGATACCATAAAACAAAATCCATTTGGGCGCTTTAAATTGTTGTTCAGAATAAATGCCTAAAATTTTCAAAGATCTGTTAAAAATTCCTTACCGATTTTTTACCTTCATAACAGTAGGCGTTTGTTGCACAATATGATAATGAATTAGTTTTTATACACTATGTAATGTTTTTATTATTATATAAATATTATTTATATTTTGCAGACATTTTTTGCGAACCATTAAAGCATAAAATATTTTAGTTTTCTTAAATGTTAATAATAATACTAATATAAAATATCAGAATATGAGAACGGGTTAATGTTTGTAGAATATTTGTAACAAAGTCATAAACTTGCATAAAATGTATATGATAAACAACACTACGAAACAGTATTTATAAACGTTTTCTTTGCTTCTAAAAGTTCTAGCAGGTCCACAAGTTCCTCAATGATTAGGTTTCTAAACTCTTCATTCTCATGGTATAAATTGAGTATATATTTGCTTCGCTCGTCTATGAGTAGAGTTTTGTAGAAATCAGGCATTGTTATCCCTTGCTGCAGTATTTCTTCCGGAAGATACAACAATGACGTGTCACTTATAGCTTGAATCTTGGCTTCGGGTGCTTTCAACTTACTTGTGTCTAGTAATTCCGCGTAGGGTAATAGTTCATTAATATTTAATCCACTATTCTCGAGCGCCTCGCCCAAACGTTTGTAGTAATACTGCAAAAGTTCCTCTTTATGTTGCCTCCTGAAGTCTGCCGTCGTATTCCCGTAGAAGAACAATTCAACATCAAACGCGGGCAAACAATAGCGAATCATTTGAAAATCGACCAGTTGGCATCCTTCTAAATGCCCTGTCTCGTTATGTTTGAACATAATATTATTAGCCCACAGATCACCATGGACGCATGTAAATCTGTATCTTTCAGTGTCTTGCTCTAGGTCCGTCTCTTTTGCTTTATCTTCTTTCAAAAGTCGTTTGAGTTCATCCTTATTTACTCTGTCTTCCGGTAATTCATCGATAATATCTAGTAAACATTGTATCGACGACTCAATGAACTTTGTAGTTGGACTATCTTCTACACCACTATAGAATTTCTCTTCAAATTCATCAGGGAACACAATATTCAGTCTGTATTTAGTACCTGTTTCTTTTGACTTTAGTTCTTCGTGAATGATGCTGTACGCGTGGAAATATGCAATTGTTTCCAGCGCCACCCTACACTGTTCCATAGTGAAGTTGTTCATTCTATGGGCTGCTTTATATCCTTTTACGCTAAGGTCTTCCAGTACGAGCATATTTTCCTTGGCAAAGCAAAACCTTGGCGCAATCTGTTTGTACACATTTAATTGCTCGAACTGTCTAAACAGATGCGTGTATAGAAATGATTCCCTGTTGAATACATCCATGGCGCGTGTAAATTCGGCCATGAATCCATTATGACTTAATAGACATTTCACGAAGAATTTCTTAGTGTGGATAATGTCTGACTGGCCATCTTCACTGTAGGTCATCTCTAGCGAATAGTGCTCGGACAGGTAACCCTCTACGTCCCCGGAGAGAGAGCGTACCTTATGACTTACATATGTGACAGGTGCGGACTGGAAACAGCAATCCAGAATTTGCTGACACTCCCCGACATTTAGCACACTGACTGGATCTACCGACATCCTTACTGTAAAACATCAGAAATAATTCACTTTAACAAGTCTAACAGAGAGATTTAAAAAAATATATATTGTTATCAACTTCAATTTACAGAATTAAAAAAAAACGAACATAACATTTTACGTGTTACTTTTGAAATGTCCGTTTGGAAGATCATATATAAGATTTCCATACATGTACTATTTCATATCAAAATTGGATATAAATTATTAAAGCCATTTTAGAATCAAAATTAATAATATTAAAGCGAAACTTGCTTACCTAGCAACTATATATCATGAACACTTCAAGACTAATTCGATGCAGTTCGTATTAACTTCAGATAAAATATTTTCTAACATAAAAATGAAACTTTTTAGAGTATCTATCAAGTCGTTAAAATATTCAAGGCTAAAGATTACAGTAATGATTGGAAAACTTATAGTATTACAATTCTACAAATATTGGACCAATGGATAAGATAACTAGATAAATATATTAATAGTTTCCGATGGTGCATGTGGTTCAATGGCGGAGTGTGTCAAATTAATACTAATGAATTCTCGCTTAACGAACGATGAGACAATGCATGTAGTTGTCAATCGACACTTATATTTCATTACAGACACACAACTGTACGTGCATCCCTATGTATGTGCGTATACTGTTCCCAGTCACACTAACTACACTGTATTACGTGTTATATTATTGTAAAATGACAAAATAATAATTACAATACATGATGCATAAAATGAGCCGCTCCGTGAAGGTATTAAATGTCAATTACACGACGCATTTTACTCCGTCTCATCTAATCAATTCACTCACTAATTTGTTTCGACACAAACAACATAATAGTAGTGTAGTCGAAGAAGTCACAATGTTACAAAAGAGTTTCATAAATTTACATATATTACACACATATTAAAATAAGACATATTTTAAATTTTGTTAATGATAGGTAAATGATTGCCATAATGACAAATCGTCAGTACGCCACTGAGTACAGTATATAGATTAGGTATATGCAGTTAAATAACCTGTTTTCTACTTTACAACTAGCGCGATAATCTTAATTGGTTTGATGACTATTTCTTTATAAAATTAAATCATGACGGGGCAATTTCACATCAAGCAACAGCGCTGAGAGTACTGAAAAGCGAAAATAATATTGTACAGACAGCCACAGGTGAATAACATTGTGCAATCACCTGTACACTATATTTGAATACAATAGTATTGCTGCTAATGCATGCTGAAACACAATAAATACCTTCTCTTAGTTGATTTAATTGTTTTATATAATGTCACTACAGAACTACCGAACCAACAACTGAACTACCGGCATTAACAATTGATACAACCTTCAACCAATCACGGTAGTACTATTACGAATTACTGTCGCTGTAACCAGCAGCGTTCAACTCAACTGTTCATTGTTGCGAACACTGCCGGACAAACTGTGAGTTATCGTGCTAACAACTACTAAACTAGTACCACTTCTACTTTATGTATGTGTATGTGTGACTGTGTAAACTCATCATATTGTTATGCAGACACACATCACACACACACATCGCGATCGTTCTCATGAAATGATAAAAAATTACTGTACACTTGACCAGCTTTGCATAATATGTTATGTTAATTCACTCTTAGCATTAATGTGAAATCATTGGCAATATTGAGAATCTTATTTGATTTGTCTTTGTTGCAAAATGGTTAATAATGCCAGGTTTTGAAAAATCGGAAAGCTAATAAATTATATATTATCGATTCACTGAATGATTAAAGACGATTTAGACTTTACATGCATTCCTTGGATAGTACACAGGACACTAACATTTTTAGAACATGAAAACAGTTATGTACACAAGACTGCGAATTTAATATATTTAAAGCTGAATAGCCAATTGTACTAAGATTTGAAAAATATTGTCGCAATTATTGTGTAATATTAAAATGATGAAAATCAACACAAACACTTAATTTTTCTGCAGAACAACTTGTGCTGAATATTATTTTAAATCCCAGTTATGTTTTCAAAAATGCTCTTCAACGCGACTTACGCTCCTTAACTATGAATAAAATATTTTGTTAATGTCTCTTTGACGCCCCTAAAATTGTTGTCTTATTTCATCCCTAGGGAGTAAATGCTTTACTTCTGTCACAATTTTGCGGCCATAGAAACCGACTTCTACTCCCGGCCGTGGAAAAATTCTTATTTCAACTCTGCTATTGTTTTTCTAATTTAGATTTATTTAATTTGCAAAATATTGAGTTAAAAATTAAATAATATACTTCAATTATATGTTATTGCACACAATTGTTCATTTTATACCTCAAAACCTCTTTTTATTTTGACTGCTTGCTCTTCTTCATAAAAAAATTGTTGCAAATATTTGGAGTAAAATAATGCTGACAATATACATAGAGGAATATGCTGACAAATAATTCATTCGCCAATTACTGCAGAACATCATGAAAACTGAGAACTAATCATTCTTGTAAATAATATTTAACAAATGTAGGTATTCAAAGAACCCACTTCATATAGAGTGTTCAGAAATATTAGAATTTGACTAAACGCAGCATGCTATTAACAGAGGATTGTCCCAGATTATACGACATAGTAAATGCATAAAAAGCAGAGATGTATTCAGAAATTTATAAATACCTTTTGAAAAATAAAAACAACAAAAATATGAATATGATATACATCTTAACAATGACAATACAAATTAACATAAATAAATGTAATATTCAATAAATTATTATTACATTTTAATTATAAACAAAATGTAAAACTTGTCAGTCTACACATACAACTTCGTCATATTCATCACTGTTGTTATCACGGTAAATATTAATATCATAACTAAAACAAATATATCTCTTGTCTTTCCCGCTAAGAGCATTACAAATTTACCTGAATACCGCCACTACTAGTAGTTTATGGCCTCTCCTGCTGTGAAGGGTACCCCCCAACCTATTAAGGAATCATGTCAAATTCTAATATCTATGGATCCGGTATAAATCAGGTATTTGTATCTAGTCTCCAAAAAGTCATAAATATAAGCACGTGATATCTGTAAAACATTTGTTCATTCGCTTTGTGCAAGATCACAACAGGTAACAAATAACCTACATAATCCATGTCTAATACTGTACTACTCTAATTAGACTACTCTAATAAAGACAATCCTTGGTTTAAATAGCTTTATTTCCACAGCATAAACGGTATATACACGCAGGACTAGTGTTACCAAACTTGTGCATATTCACTCGGAGGCTCCGAAAATTTTATTAGTTCTTTAGGCTCCCGGGATATCCAATACCTTTAGAAATGTTAAAATTATTGCTGAACTCACGACACCCAAAAAATTATCATGATCAAAATCAAAATTAGTTGATCTTATACAATTCTAGTTTCTTGTTTATACGCAACCTGTGCTTTAGTATACACAAATACATACATATGCTTCTACACACGCTTGATGGAGAGGTAATCGTAATAAAAGCAATATCTGAGTGCACTTGTAATACTTTATTTTACTGTAATAAAAATGCACAACATATCCGTTCCCTATTTCAAACAACGACGACATTATACAATACGTAACTGTACCGGAATATCTGAATGGATTTTACAAAAATATATGAATGCATTTTGTCACTACAATAACGCATAACAAATCATGTGCTGTCGGCGTCAACCTAGATATATTAAGCTATCATTCATACATTTACGTTCTGTTCCATGTGTGTAAACCTTGGCGAATCAGTGTTTCACCTAACCTCGATGTAATTCGTGTAAGTCTTCCTCAATAACTGCTTCAAATTGTGGGTGATTTTTTTTACTACATCTACATCAAGGAACTTCATTGAATGATTCTGGCAATAAAAACCCTGTTTTTATTATTTGTTGTTCTAAAAAACAAAAATACACGCAATTTTTGTTCCATGACCTCCTGATCTGTCATCGAAATGCAATATTTCAAACTTGATTTACTCGATATACAAAACTATTTAAGAATTAAATATGGTATCATATTATACAGTTTTTAATTCTGAACAACTCTTTTATTTACACATTTGCATCAAAATGTGTTGTTCAGAAATAATCACAGTATTTCAATATTTACATGTTAATTCTCTATGTCCCAGATTCCTTGGGACATCCAATATATAGAAATAGATGTCACAGTATGGTGTAATAATTCTGAAGAATCCAATCGGTAATCGACTACTATACAAACAGTAACATTTACACCGAAGCCAATATTATGCTAGACAAGATGTAAATTAACATATTGACACTGATTGATATCATTTGTTTCAACACAATACCAAGGTCACCTGCGTCTAAATATAATATTTCATAATGACTAAATGTATGGTAAAGTCCAGTACAAACTGATAAAACACTAAGAATTTTATCTAGTTTAATATTGACTATTTTGAAGCGTTATACATTGCATCTCGTAGATCTGACAACGATTCATCAACAACCTTCTTAAATGCTGGATATTTCCTATAAGCGTCAACAGATATCTTGTCTTTTTTGAAGAACATCGCATCTGCCAACGAATCGCTGCCTTGATTAACACATTCGGTTAACGTTTCTTTCGGCATATAGATCACAAGAAATGTTGAGACTACTTGTGACAATGCTTCGACCAATACCAGCTTGACAGTTTCGTAGAAATCTTCCAGCGACATGATCTCAATTAGATTATATTCGTACTTTTCTAGTATTGCACCCAGAGTATTATAATAGTACCGATACAATTCATCTTCATATTTCTTCCTATATGCAGCATCAGTATTAAAATAAATCGCTAGTATCACATCAAAAGCTGGATAGAAATATCGGCTTATCTGGTAATCAACTAGACAGCACGAACAGGCTTTAACACCATCGAATTTGAACATCATATTATTCGACCACAAATCGCCGTGGGTAGTAGTTTTGGGGTATTTAGTCTCTGTGACAAATATCTTCCCTACCGTGCTGTTCTTCAGTAGTTTCTTAAATTCTTTCTTGTACTCTTCGTCTTTGGGCAATTCATCAATTAGTTTGTCCATCGTATCAAATGATGTGTTCCACCAGTCCAATACACGTCCCTTCATTCCCCGATACTGCATGAAAAATACGTCATCTAGTACATCATAATACTCTTCTCCCAAGCAAAACGGTTTGTCCAGTTCTTTCGATTTGGTTCTCTCATAGGCGAACCCAGCAGCATGATACATAGCCAGAGACTTTAACATGCACTGCAATTTGTCCAGATCGAATACTGTCTGTCTTTCAGACAGTCTGAAACCTTTAAGAGACATATCTTCCATCACAAGTGTCTGATCTGGAATACAGTAGTAACTGCGGGCTGAGAAACTAATATCGTATCCGTACTTTGCAAACTCCTTGAACAACACATCGTACAAAAATATTTCACGTTTGTATATGCCTACTTCATTGGCTGATTCCTCTTGAAATTTATTATTTCGTGGTTTCGTTTTCACAAAAAAATCAGCATCCTTTTGTTGCCCATCCAAGGAGTATTTGATCTTTAGTTTATAATGTTCCCCCATGAAGCCTTCTGCATCTTCAGAAATTGGTTTCATGGTTGCAGATATGGTTTTAATGTTGGCATTGTTACATCGAGCTTGAAGAATCGCATTTAGATCTTCATCAGAGAATAGATCTTGAGACATGACACTAGAAAAAAATATCAGAAAAAAAAACTAACATCGGGTTTATTAAGAGCGAAAATATCTCGGGAATAATTAAATAAACGTTATCAAAATATTGCAGGTCAAATATTCAATTCTGTTTCTATTTTAATTGAATCAACAATATTCCAGCGAAATTACCATGATCAATATTTTATAAAATAGTAGTTCATTTGAATTATCCATTAACTTTAATGTCTCTAATCTAAATCTCAATAACTTAATGCACTTAGTGGGATGCATAGTAGGCATGCAATTACACTCGTCTAAATCCTTTGAAAGTACTTGATCATTATACGCATCTCTCAATCTACACAAAAACCCTTGTCATACATCCGAATTATTAAATGTGTTAAACAATTGCTCTACTTACATGTGCAGTTTTGAAGCCGGTATCCAAGTACTAGCTCACGAGATCTACACGAGTCAACTAAGTGATGTGTCATTAACTGTATGCTTGTATATACGTTTAAAAATCATGAAATGCAGTTTGATAACAAAACTCACTATCACGAGTACATATGTTCCTAAAGATAGGCTGTTTCTATTAATCAAGGGCTATATTTAGACGAGACAAATTTAGAATACGCTAGATGACTAAAATTTGCTTTCCTACAGAAGAACAATTATGTGTCTTGCATTGGACGTTGCCAATAGTTACTTCAGCAAGTTCAGCAAATGTATTGTCTTGTTAACTCAGGTTGCCAGGCAGCGATGACGTAATATGTGATGTAATACTGTTATAGTTCGTTCCAAAATAAATGGAATTGACATGACTTTTAAAAGGTAGAATGGAACCCTTCACCGCTGGGGAGGTCGTTATCAATTGCAAGTGGTGGTATTCATGTAAATTTGTAATGCTGTCAACGAAAAGATATATATATTTGGTTTAGTTATGATTTTATTTTTTACCGTTATAAGAACAATTGATCAAGGTTGTGTTTAATTATTTGAAAATGTAGTTAGCACGCTGCGTTAATCTTCCAAGATATACATAATTGCATTTATCTTAAAACGAACTATACATGTACACAAATATATAATTATCACAGATAACGATATTTGCACGAAACACACAAGTGATTTTTTTAAATATAGGTACTGGTAATAATTATGTCGACTAGATACACTTAATAACTTAGAAATACATAATGAATTATTATTACCATAAATTAAATAACAAATTAGAAATATGTATATTCAAAACTATTACTATTATGGGATTAAATTTTTATTATACATAATGTATTTTACGGACTATAAGACGCACATTAATTTTTAAGCATTTTTTTAAATAATATTTTTATTATTAGATTACAAAGCCAAACTAAAACCGAATTGACGTTTTTTTTTTTTCTATTAATTCCGATTTTTATTACATATTTCTGGAGATACAGCATGCAACTTCAATTTTTTAAATCAGAACCATAGTTAATTTCAGTCCAGTTTAAAACTGCTTTTTTTCTCTTTACAATGGTGTATTCGTTTCCATAAACAACTTTTTTAGTTTAGAAGAAAAGCTAAAAAGTATGATAAGAGGTATGATTCTCATAGTATGCCATGAAAATTTGGTATAAAACAATTGCATCTAAATATGTTTAGTGCATGAAAAACAATTGATATTCAATAACAATTGATAAACGAAACAAAATTCGTTCTTTAAACTGAAAACTACTGGACAGCTTTTCGAATGAAGCCTTACCTAAACTTTGATTAATAAGAGATGTCCAGTGAAGGTCATCGTTGAACAGTACGAGTTTAGATTTTAACCACGGCCATTTTCTCACATTCAGTAGCGTACTTTATATAATTTTTAATGGGGCATATAAGATACTGTAAATTTCGGCGTCGAGCGGTTAGCAGATGACCGGGGGGGGGGGGGGGTTAAACAAAAGAAAAACAATGCATGCATTAGTATATGCTAGATATATAAACAGAAATACGATGTTTCGACAGTTCATTACGTTAATCATTTGTGTCTCACATTTTGAATTACAACAACGGCTTAGATAATAATATAATAACAGTGGTTGCAATCAAAGTGATTTATTATAACTGTGTTTGTGTTAGTGCATAACATTGGTGTTAATTAAGTGGTAAATAAGACAAACTGACATATATATATATATATATATATATATATATATATATATATATATATATATATATATATATATATATATACGTTAATTCGTGCATGATACACATGATCTTCATGAGACTTCTTTCATTTCAATTACTGTACATAAATTATTTTTTGTCTCTAATCTCAAATATCAAATATTATTGAATTTCATTGTTTTGATTGTACATAACATATTAAGATGCGATAATTTTATACCAAATGTTCATGGCACACTACGAAAATTATTATTTTTACGATACTTTTTTGTTTTTCTTCAAAACTGAAAAAGATATTTATGTATATAAACGAATACATTATTGTAAAGAGAAAAAAATAGCACTTTTTAACTAGAATAAAATTAACTATGATTCCCATTTAAAAAAATCAACTTGCATTTTCATCAAATTCAGCGAATAGCTTCTTATGTATGCTAAAATATTTATTTGAAGCTTTTTTCAATATTTTCAGTACCTTCTGAGTTATAAAAGGTAATTGAAAATCTAAAAAATTAAACTTTTGTCATTATCTAGTGAGCCATGCAAAATTTTCAAAATTCTCCTCCTGAGTTCAAGCAGTTCTTAAAATTGTTATTACAAAATCTGTTCTTTTGATAATAAAAACCCATTCAAATATTTGACTTTAATTATTTAAATTTTTTTTTTTTAATTTTGACTACTCATCTTGATATAATCAACATTTTATAAAAGCAACTTTTTTAACATTTTGTTTTCAGATAAGGTGACTATATCGAATGTTCACTGTATGTAGTGGTATCGACATATAGCGAACCTAAAGGGACCAGGATTTTGGTTTACTATAAGCGTGTATTCACTATAACGAAGATACACATTTTTTTAAAATTGTTAGTTTTTATTAGCGTATATTCTACTCATACATGCATGTTTATTACTCATTTTTTGAAATAAAAGATTATCTAAATTTTTATAAATATATGTATATGTATACTAGGATGGTCGTTAAATGGGGTTTGAACGAATTTTTACCCCGTCACCCCCAATTCGGCCCCAAATAAAAAAAATTCTGTAATTATATCAATTTTTTATTTTAACCTATAACTCTTGATCACAAGATTTTTCCATTTAAAATACATGGGGTTTTGCGATCTTTGCAGTTAGTATTTGACTGCAGAATTATTTATGGGCGTAAAAATTAGAATTTTTCAGGAATTAGTCTAAAAGGAAGCATTATAAAAAAAATGCCGCCCCTATCGTTTGTATGGTTTATCTCATGCCAATATCATGTTATTTATTTATTATATTATTACATTGTTGCTCAGAAACATTGAAACTATGTTTTTGCACGTCCGGGAGTAGAAGTCAGCTTCTATAGCTTCAAAATCGGGACAGAAATGAAGCATTTAGTCCCTAGGGACGAAAACACTTTTCGTAAGGGAGTTTAAACGAGTAATAAACGATAATTATCAGAAATTCATTTTTTTTATTAATGCATAGGTACATGTTTCAAGTAGGTACATAATATGAAGTACTGTTTTGCAAAACTAGACAAATCCAGATTTATTCAAAATTGAGTTAGATATTGTTTTGTAATACATATAAATATGTACATTAACAATAGTTTTTATGAATCTTATTTGAAAAATCGTATATTTTACTTTTGTTTATATTTATTATTATTTTATATTATTATTATTTTTATTTATTTAAAGTAAGAGTATAAAGAAAGTATAGGAATCATGAAAAATTTCGATTGCGAGATTTTGATGGAAATATGTTTTGAGGTCCCCTGAATACGTTCTCACTATTTTCGCCATGACGTCTGTGTGTGTGGATGTTTGGACGTGTGTCTGTATGTTCATTATCTTCAAAACGAGCAAAGACAGGACAATAAAACTTCGTATTTAAAAGTTTTTTGATTATATGAAGAGCTGATTAGATTTTTAGCATAATCGCACAACCGGAAGAGGAAGTTTATTGAAGATCAAAATCGAACATTGTGAATTATTAGAGAAACTGAAAGGGATATGGAAAAAGTTTTGAAATAAAAGTTATAGAAAACAATAAGCTTAAGAAAAAATGTTCTATGCATTTTTGTTGTATCTTTATCCACGTCCGGGAGTAGAAGTGGGTTTCTATGGCGTCAAACGCGGGACAGAAATGCAGCATTTACTCCCTAGGGACGAAAACACTTTTCGGAAGGGAGTTTTTATTATAACAAAGGTTTTTGTAAATAAATGTCTGTTGTCATGGTACGCGTTGCATGGAAACATTTCCAAAGGCTTCTAAATATTGCAATTTCGCTCCGATTTATTATAATTCATTATTTATGAAATTAAGTATTTCTACTCCCGAACGTGGAAAAAATAGTATATACACCTCGGGAGAGACCACCATTTTTCCCTCGATGTATTTGTAGCCCTCTGGCTTCGCCCTCGCGCTTCAAACTACACCTCAGGAAAAATAGGTGGTTTCTCTCCCTTGGTGTATAATGTACTATTATATATTGGCATGTATTTAAAATATCATATATGCTATGAAAACAAAACAAAGACAAAATATTTACAGAAATACGCATTTGAAATGTCAAATATGTGCCAATTTAAATTGAGTATAAGAAAGTAGTGTGGTGACCACACCAGATTTTTTATTTACATTTCTACATCAAAATGTATTGTTCAGAAGTAATCAAAATTTTTCTATATTTATTTGTTAATTCCCTATGTGCCAGATTACTTGGGATATCCAATATATACAAATAGATGTCACAGTATGGTGCAATAATTCTGAAGAATCTAATCGGTGAACGGCTACTATACAAGCAGTAACACTGAAACCAATGTTATGCTAGGCAAGATGTACATTTACATATTGACACTGATTGATATCACTTGCTTCAACACAATACCAAGGTCACCTGCTTCTAAATATAATAATGCATGATGACCAAATGTATGGTGAAGTCAAGTACAAACTGATAAAACACTCTAATCACATTTATTGGTTAAATTATCAGCATCAACTTACATATCTGACAAAACGTATAGGTATATCAGCGGTAATAGTAAAAAATGTATCACAACGACTACTACCAATTTGATTTAGTTGGCCAGCTATATTATAAAAGGAAATTAGAGCTAATAGTTTAATATTCATAACTATTTATTTGATCAGTTTACTTTTAGCATAGGGTCAGTATATACAACCAACTCTTTTTTACAGGGTCTTTTTTATGCGATTTTGAAATAACACAAAGAAGAACAAATACACATTTTTACACGAATTTATTGTTCTAACAAGAATTCCCAATTATAGTTTCTTTCGTAAAATATATACAAAAACAAAATACAATTAGAGGAATATCCGAATTTTAACATAAAATATGTACAACAACAAAATACAATTGGAGGAATACCCGAACTTTATTATATCAGTTGCATTTAACAATCCGCAATAAACGTGCGCGCTTATTATAAGTGATGATTCTAGTTACTAAATATGCTTTATTTGCTAAAAATATCAATGAATTATATTTTGTTGAATTAGCATAATATAGGTTGTCGTTATTTTTTTACACGTTTTTTTAAACAACATTTTTTCATCTTACACCGCATTTTCCAAATTGCAGAACACATCCTCGATTTTATTACATGCGATATGTCTTTTTGTACAGGTTTTTACACAGTTTTTGTTGGAACGAATGTACCGTATAAAAAGAGTTAGGTTTATTTATAATTTGGTCAGTATAAAATTATTTCTTGGTCAATATAAAATTATTTCTTGGTCAGTATACACTTATTTTTCCACGCGCGGGAGCAGAAGTCGGTTTCTATGGCTTCAAAATCGTGACAGAAGTAAAACATTTACTCCCTAGGGACGAAAACATTTTCGTAAGAGAGTTTTTATTATAACAAAGGTTTTTGTAAATAAATGTCTGTTGTCATGGTATGCTTTGCATGGAAACATTTCCAAATGCTTCTAAATATTGCAATTTCGCTCCGATTTATTATAATTCATTATTTATGAAATTAAGTGTTTCTACTCCCGAACGTAGAAAAAATAGTATATACACCTGGCAGAGACTACCATTTTCCCTCGATGTATTTGTATCTCTATGCCTTCGCCCTCGGGCTTCAAATAACACCTCAGGAAAAATAAGTGCTTTCTCTCCCTTGGTGTATAGTGTACTATTTTTAATGGAAAAATCAACATTTTATAATTAAAATACAATATGATACAATTGCAAAGTTTAATAATTTACCTGTATTCCACAAAAAATACTGACCATTTATATAAAATACTGACCATTTTTATGAAATACTGACCATTGGATTAAAATATTGACCATTTAATTAAAATACTGACCCTTTAATTTAAATACTGACCCAATAAATACAGGCCTTTCATATTTATTGTGTAGAAGCGTTGTACATTGCATCTCGTAGATCTGACAACGATTCATCCACAATCTTTTTAAATGCTGGATATTTCCTATAAGCGTCAACAGATAACTTGTCTTTTTTGAAGAATATCGCATCTGACAATGAATCACTGCCTTGATTAACACATTCGGTTAGCTTTTCTTTCGGCATATATATCACAAGAAACACTGAGGCTACTTGTGTCAATGCTTCGACCGACACCAGCTTGACAGTTTCATAGAAATCTTCCAGGGACATGATCTCAACTAGATTATATTCGTACTTTTCTAATATTGCACCCAGAGTATTATAATAGTACCGATACAATTCATCTTTATATTTCTTCCTACATGCAGCATCAGTATTAAAATGAATCGCTAAGATCACATCCAAAGCTGGATAGAAATATCGGCTTATCTGGTAATCAACCAGACAGCACGAAGAGGCTTTAACACCATCGAATTTGAACATCATATTATTAGACCACAAATCGCCGTGAGTAGTAGTTTTGGGGTATTTAGTCTCTGTGACAAATATCTTCCCTACCGTGCTGTTCTTCAGTAGTTTCTTGAATTCTTTCCTGTACTCTTCGTCTTTGGGCAATTCATCAATTAGTTTGTCCATCGTATCAAATGATGTGTTCCACCAGTCCAATACACGTCCCTTCATTCCCCGGTACTGCATGAAATATACGTCATCCAGTACATCATAATACTCTTCTCCCAAGCAAAACGGTTTGTCCAGTTCTTTCGATTTGGTTCTCTCATAGGCGAACCCAGCAGCATGATACATCGCCAGAGACTTTAACATGCACTGCAATTTGTCCAGATCGAATACTGTCTGTCTTTCAGGCAGTCTGAATCCTTTAAGAGACATATCTTCCATCACAAGTGTCTGATCTGGGATACAGTAGTAACTGCGGGCTGAGAAACTAGTATCATATCCGTACTTTGCAAACTCCTTGAACAACACATCATACAGAAATATTTCACGTTTGTATATGCCTGCTTCATTGGCTGATTCCTCTTGAAGTTTATTATTTCGTGGTTTCGTTTTCACAAAAAAATCAGCATCCTTTTGTTGCCCATCCAAGGAGTATTTGATCTTTAGTTTATAATGTTCCCCCATGAAGCCTTCTGCATCTTCAGAAATTGGTTTCATGGTTGCAGATATGGTTTTAATGTTGGCATTTTTATATCGTGCTTGAAGAATCGCATTTAGATCTTCATCAGAGAATAGATCTTGAGACATGACACTAGAAAAAAATATCAGAAAAAAAAACTAACATCGTGTTTATTAACAGCGAAAATATCTCGTGAATAATTAAATAAACAGAATAAGGCAGGTAAAATATTCAATTCTATTTCTATTTTGATTAAATTAACAATATTCTAACCATGCTCATCAAACATTTTATATTGTAGTAGTTCATTCTGATCATCATACATTAACTTTAATGTCTCTAACCTAAATCTGAATAACTTAATAAACTTAGTGGGATGGATAGTAGGCATGTAGTTACACTCGTCTATATCATTTGAATGTACTTAATTATTATACCCATCTCTCAATCTACACGAAAACTCTTGTCATGCAGCTGAGTTATTAAACCAGTGTTAAACAATTGCTCTACTTACATGTTCAGTTCAGCAGCCGGTATCCAAGTACATACGCACGCGGCAGCAACAATGTTACTAGATCACGTTATGTGCATGAGTCAACTAAGTGATGTGCCATTAACTGTATGCTTGTATGTACGTTTAAAAGACAAACGGGCTAGTCGTCAAACGAGAACCATTTCACGAGCTCGCACGAACATATAAGTCCGAGATTTACGGAATCGAGAAATCGAGGAACTTCATTAATTATTATTACAGGTAGGGGTGGGTAGGGTACGACAGGTTTGCGTAGGGTTATGTAGAGTAGTGTAGTCTAGGGTAGAGTAGCCAAATCTATAAATTGCACTAACAGCAAATATATTGCACAGAAGTTTAGCACAACGTTACGAACTAAGAACAGGCATGCTCGTATCAAGTATAATTTCGTGAACAGACATCGTGTATCTTCGGAATGTCTTTGGTCTGACGACTAGATTCTTGTTTTAAAAGAGAGTTTGATAACAAAACTCACAACCAAGAGAACATATGTTCCTAAAGATAGACTGTTTCTATTAATGAAGGGCTATATTTAGCCGAGGCAAATTTAGAATACGCTAAAAGATGACATAGATTTGCTTTCCTTCAGAAGAACAATAATGCATCATGGATTGGACGTTGCCAATAGTCACTTCTACATCTCGGTTAGATTAGTATGTTTGCATTGATGCGGCCAGACTTGATATGACGTCATCGTGTACAAGGTCTGAGTTTCCAGCAATACCAACAGTAATATGTATATGGGAAATTCCAAGCCATACATATTTCCATATTACGCATTACCACGTGACATATTTATATACATACACTACAGTTAATACACTACTACCACCCCTAATAAATTAAAGATAAATTTCATTTATATGCAAATTCCATAAAGGACGATATTAATTTTTTAATTAAGCATGAACAATGCATTAATATTCATTGGAATTTTCCATTTTTACATGTTGACGAAAAACACATCTTGTACCGAGGGTCTAAATTCTAAATGATGTTTATGAAAATAGCATGGATGAAAGAAGGTTAACATATAATAATTGCCAGTATTCGCTATAAAAATAAGATATGCAAGGTAAGCAACATTATTCCACCTCGACTAACCGGTGTGACCGAATACGAAAACAATGCACGCTGTTAATAGCCATGCAAAAGGATATACATACATTTAAACGCAATTTTCATAATTTTTTTAATTGTTTAGTTGTCACAACACTTGTCAATCAAACAAAAGTACACTGATTATTTCTTAAGTTTTATTTAAATACAATAAATTAATACCTATTTTTCTTAAAAATTTGATTACGTAACCCATCAAAATTTTTATACTACCAGAAGTAAAAAAGTCTTACTGATTCCAAAAATTAAAAAAATGGTATGTTGCTATTTAAAAAATTAAAGTTGCACAGCGTAACACATGCACGTAATGGCTTAAGAGAATTTCAAGGTCACAAAAATATAAAGTACTTTTTACCATGTAACTTTTGTCTGAAACAGCACTGAATATGTCGTCATATACTGCATTTTAATGACAGATTAGGTCATAAAACAAAAACGTTGTGTGTTGGTTATTTGTTGTTGTTTAACCAAATCCTGCAATTTTTGTTTCATGATCTCCTGATCTGTCATTGAAATGCATTATTTTTATACCAGGTGGTGACCGCGACACCGGAATATAGGACTTTAATATGTAAAATCAGATTTTTATAATTTTCTGCTTCCCTTATTATTATTTTAGAGAAAAAAGTAGGATTGGGTAAGCATGTTATACGCGCATAAATACAGGTATATTCGTATGCGTTGTTATGTTGTAACAATCGAAAGATTGAATCTGCAGTTGAGTTAAATAGCTGAGCATTAGAGTATACTAATTTTTTTAGAGTATAATAAATTATTGGATTCTTCACTTCAAATGCAGATGGACCCAAAGGATATATAGTGCACGCCGCTTATTGGAATCACGGATAATGTTATCAATCGGTTATTGTTATCACTTTCGCAAAGAACGGCCCGGACGTATACAACTACATTGAAAAAATTTCGGTTATAGTAATCATGACTTCGGTTTATGTTATCAATTTTTTCTTAGGAATGTTTTTGTCCGGAGAAATTTTAAAAGCAACTGTACAATAAAGTTGTTTTTACAAGGAACCTAGAAATTTGATTGTCTTGTTTGTTGTATTATACCGGGCTGGTTGGCAGTAAACACAAATAAACTCGGACAATGCGTTTGTATGGTCTTAACTACTAAAACAAATTCAGTTTAATTCTAATCGTTTGCAATGGCTGACGAAAAAAGAGACGTGATCTTAGCTTAAAAGAAAACATTAACATTTTAGAACAGTATGATAAGTTGCCGAAAATGAGTTAGCGGAATGCAGCAGCACAATTAAAAATTGTTTTGTTTTGTTTTTTTAGATTTTTTAGTTCATTTCATAATTTATTTACTGTTTAATACTGTTTCACATATGTATTTTCAATTAATTAGTAAAATTTTGTGTTTATGTTTTTTTCGGATATTGTTATCAATCGGTTATTGTTATCAAAAACCTCGAGTTCCGACGTGATCACATTAAGCGGCGTGCACTGTAGTACTATTGATAATAGCTCGGTATGTACATGTACGTATGTTGTATCTCAATTCTAGTTTGTCGTGTCGCACGTATGTTACGATACATACCCGTAAGGTGTGCATAAGGATCGCACATAAAACACAATTACAGTAGATTATGGAGTACAGGGCACAGTAATCCAATATTCGCCACACGGCGAGCGTACTCAGCCTGTCAATATTTAATAAATGTGTGCAATATCATCGAAACACGGTGGGTATCGTATGCGCCTACGGCTAGCTGTTGCACGTTATACACCAAACAACACGGGTGGTATGCCATCCAGGCGCATATATGCATGCATCTGTATAACACACAATACAGTAAATAAAGTATGGAGGAATACCTGTGCCAACAGAGAATACGATTAACAGAAATTTGTACAGTATATCTGCATGGAGTCTGAAAGTTGTACACGTGTATGTGTCGTATACATGCATGTGTGTCGTGTACAGGTGCAGATAGATCTACGTGTGTATTAGACATGTATGAATATAGACATGGAACGTGAATGTTTGCATAAATTGCTAAGTATAATTGTAATTATATGTGGTACACGCATGTACATATGAGTGTACAGCTGTGTATTCGTAAGTATAAGTTGTTAGTATGTGTGTGTGTGTGTGTGTGTGTGTGTGTGTATGCAGGTGGATCTTTAGTACAGATTCCCCGAATGTACACTAACTCATCTCGCACCTCAGGCTACCTGAGCTCCAATTAAACCTTGTACTAGGGTTAGCTTATCAGCCAACATACCACCACAGACATACATATATACCTACACATATGCCATACATAGCAGCTAGAACAGCAGCAGTTAACTGTCTTATATATGCGCACATGCATACATCTAGTGTCCTGACCTGTACGTACGTGTGTATGTGTGACACGCTGCTTTAGGGCATCCGATACTAACTGTAATTAATCATCCCTTTATTATAAATGAACAGCCACTTCCTAAACTAAAACCTCCACCCGCCCGTGCTTCAGCAATGGTCGCTGTTTTTAACATACTGCGTCCCGAGTAAAGTTCTATTGTTCCTTGCACTGTACATTCTATGTACCTACCTGTGCGCATATAATTCGTACGTGTATGTACATGTATGTTTGTATGTGTTATCAGTAGCAGTACACTTGTTCACATACGTAAAAGAAACACAAGAGACCATATTCTCTCTTTCTCTCTCTCTCTCTTCTCATACGCACACATTGATAAGAATATGCGGGCGGGCATTTGCTGTGTACTTTTTACTCCACACATAACGGGCTAGATAATGTGTATCCATTTCTTTTTAAATTAGAGTTAAAAAAAATACGTACGTGTACATATACCGGTGTCTGTTTCAATTTCAGAGAGACAACACTTATTTCCAGTTTTGCTGTACCACCCAGAAATGCGTGCATGCCGAACCAGATTATGTAACTGGTTGCACTGCTGTTCAATACAAAATAGAACTTAGATCGCATATATACTGATACTTCTTAGTACGAAATGTATTAGGAGTAATATTTGTGTGCGATAAAATTGTAATGAATTATTACTGCGTGTAAAATAATAAATAGCTCATTTTTAACTTTGACGCCGTTCATAATTCTCACCATAATCCATCCCGGCATACATATGTACATACGTTCGTATCATGTCCATCATCTGTACAATTAACGCGCTCTCTACACGATGTTAATTGTACATTTAATAACTAGGCATACGGACATTGTCAAGTTGCGGTTGTATCGGCCATATCATCTTTTATTTACGCTGTGCATTGTACACAACGATATATGTTCGTCCCTCGTGAATTGATACATCCGTACTATTACTCTATTACTACATGTATGTAGGTTAGGATCCATAGTGCACAGTAAATAGTAACCTAGTATAAAATCCGAGTAACGTTCGCTGTGCAGAAATCTGGAACACAGGGCATCTTTTAACGAATTTATTGAATTGTTCTGGTTCCCCTAGTGGAGTTGTGCAATGCGAGCTCAGTTTTATTTCTGACTCTCTGAACTGCTGAACCAAATACTTGTTTGCAATCGACACAACGTCGCTATAAGTTACTGCACGGGAACTTGGGACTGGGTGTGTTGGTAGGGTAGAGTATGTGTATAGAATCCGTTGATTCAGCTCCACACACATTCGCACACGTATGCATCGAGAGTTACACACGTATATGTGAGAGTCAACTCTGGTTGCACTACACTGTACCAAGTACCAGACTATACCATACCATGCTCCCAGGGGTGTTCTACACCCGACATCCGCTACGGCGTATGTTTGTTTTATCTCACAAAATTACTTTACCGATATCTACTAAAGTTTCATAATAAAAGTGTATGGCACACATACACTTACCAGCACATCAGATCAATGGGTACATATACCGTTGCAATTCTTCACAAATATTTTCTTATACGTATTTGTACATTGTACATACATAAAAAATTATACAACCAATAAGATATTTACGTACACAGATGTTCAAATAGTAATTTACATCTTCTCCAACAGTCCGTATACATACATGAACGCAACCACAAAATTGCAAATCTGCAGAAATTTGTGATCCTATATGTATGCATACATACAGATAAATGTTGAGTTCATAGTCATACGATACTGACATACTTTGTGAAGAGTTTCATACACATTATACAGATAGTGTAATAGATACTTACATATGTATATATATTCACCAATTCGTACATATATTCTAACCGAAGTACCGAGAGTCAAACTGTGCTGAGTAGAGCGACTATATGTTACGTTATCTCTGTCAGTTACAGTCCCAAACACACACACATACACGTCATAGCATCTTTACGTTTATGACGTCATAGGTTTGAAAGTAATAACTAAAAGAACAGCCAGCGCGGTAGATCTTTTGCACCCTTGTGTATGTGCACCCTTTGATTATTTCGTTTCCTTTTCGTTGCAGTTAAAATTTTGCAACCCTCTAGAGGATGTGCAGTTCTATAAAACCCTCTACGGCACTACTGCGGTACTAATCACATTACATCTCTGACACACAGAGTGAATGTGCACCGCCATCATTGCCATACCAGCAGCAGCCCTGCGATATGAAATAGGATTATGAAAAATTAGATACACTCTTAGTGAAATTACATTCCCAACTTTTCATCATTGATTCGTGTGATTTCTATACACCACATACATACATCATACATGCATACATTGTGCTATGCACTACTACACATACGTGTAGATCTGCCCCTAAAGCCGTACTCGGGCATTTATTACATGAAATGCAGGCTATATTTTCATTCATTAAAGTGAAATCTGAGTTGTTCGTAAAACGTCCATTTCATTTGTTTTGGTGACAATAATATTTCACTATCTGTGGAATACAGGTAAATTATTAAACTTTGCAATTGAATGTCATATTGTATTTTAATTATAAAAGTGTACGATAAAAATACATTAAAGTTATCTGACAATCATGTTGATTTTCCCATTAAAAAAAATATAATTTTGTAATATCACAAAATTTAGAACAAATACAAATTTCATGACATTTTAATTTCTATTTATAAATACAATACTTACTTATACATATTTATAATTTTATTCTCCAAATGCAATATAATTTATCAATGATATTTGTGTTTCTATACTATTTTGTTACTTTAACCAGGTTCCATTTCACCAAATACAAAATAACAGTTAAAAGTTGTTCCCATACATCTTGACGAATACAGTTCTGATTTAGATACATTCATGCTTGTATGTGGTGTTGAAATGTGATCGAAACTCACTGACCACACACACATGCAAACGCCTGGTTGATCCGTGCCGCGTGTGCTCATGCATCCACGATGATAAGGAGATGATCCAAAAGGATAATCCTGGACAAATTTCCCTGCCCTATACCGATGTACAAATATAAAAACCTACTCCACTACGTTTGTCTATATAACACTCGCCTAATATGTAAAGGTGGATGGATCTACCCTTGACACGTGCTACAGTAAAGATACCCTGTAATTCTGTGAGTGTGGCTGTGTTTATAAGAGATGCGTCACCGTACTCCCCTCCCTCTATGGCTGATTAAGAGGCAATTTGTATAAGTGACACACGTATATTTTATCGGTATCATTAAAATCTTTTATTGTCTTTCTGTTGGTAAATGACGATTTGTGTTGCGGAAATATTCAGCGATTTAACGCTAAAAGGCCATGAACGTAACGATTCTGAAATTCCGAGGTTTTTCTCGTTTGACATTAACATGAAATAACGTAGCATTGCATTATAGAATATAGCATATTCGTTTTGTATACAAAATACGACTACAGTGACATTCAAATTGATGACATTTAAGTACTTTAAATTAAAGTAGTTTCAGAAGTTGGCTACGGTTGCTACGCCACTGACTGACTGACTGACTAAACATGTGCTAGCACGTATTGCGTATCTTGTATCTACTGTTGTTCCCTACTTCTCATTCTCAGGTAAGGGGTGTGAGTCAATATAAAGACGGTAGCTAGCTAGTAAGGACTAACAACAGCACGGTGTAACAGTATGTGTTCTCCATTGTTAAACGTGATTGTCAAACATTACACCCGACACAACGAGTTTGTCAATGGCCTGTGCCCTCTTGGGTGAAATTCTACTTCAATGGCAGCAATTTCTTGTTTAGTACATGCAAATCTCAACAAAACACACGCTACCTTACACCTCCAACCACATTCAACCCTTACTTTGGGCACAACATAGAGTCTTGCAATTGCATTCACCTCTATATTATCAGGTACACAAACGAATAAACTGTTATTACTGTTATTACACAAACACAACATTTCTTTATACGCGCAAATACTTGTAGTATGTTTCCTGAAAGATCTAAGGCAAATACCCTTGATATATGATACAATGCCAGCAGGAATATTTAATCAAATATCCAAACGAATAATATCGAATCATTCTTACCTTAGTGTAGTTATATTTTAAGTTTTATCACATTCAGTGGCGTAGCTACCGTAGAGCAAACGTGTGCAATGCATAGGGGTCCACGAGTGTAGGGGGCCCTACCTTGGACAAGTGAACTGAGAGTAGTATCATCAAGATAAAATAAAATAAAAATATAAGACAAAATTAACAAGGAAAATAAATATTTTGTATTTTTTAAAAATTATGACCAACATGGGAGGGGGGCCTTCCGACCATACTTGCATAGGGGCCCAAAATTTCTAGCTACGCCACTGATCACATTCATAACAAATTACTGATTTAAATTTTAGTTTAAATTTAAATCTGTTATTACAACCATTTATAAGTTTGTTGTGCTAACGTATTATTTATGTGAGTGTATGGCCGTTATTGCAAAGTTCCTGGACATACCTAGCTGGCCACCGTTCTAAGTATAATTCTGTAA
Source organism: Carabus problematicus (assembly GCA_963422195.1). Lineage (NCBI taxonomy): Eukaryota > Metazoa > Arthropoda > Insecta > Coleoptera > Carabidae > Carabus > Carabus problematicus. Next base: position 9,604,090 of record OY728580.1, read on the forward strand.
ACAAACTAGGAACATTATAAAATCATTTGTACGCAATCAACAATACACAGTATTCTCATTACTTACAGAAGCACTTGCTGCGCATATTGCATACAATATGATGTTCGGACAAACTTATTACAAATTACCAACAATAACGTATATTGCATTACCGACATAATCTAAAACTACAGTCGCACTGGATACAGAAAATATCCGTAGATATTTTATTCATCTAACTATGCAATATATAGCAGCGTTTCTCAAACTTTTTGCCACGCGATCAAACATATTAGTAGTTGTACTGCGACCCAACATATGTGTATTTCACCAGTTCCTTCGCTTTGACACAAGGTATTGTATATTCATAGATAACTGGAATTGACATGACTTCTTAATCGGTAGGATGAAACCTTTCACAGCAGAAGAGGCCATTAGCAACTAGTAGTGGCGGTATTCAGGTACAATTTTAATTTATAATGTTTTTACTAGAAAAGATATATAAGAGATATATTTGTTTTTGTTATGATATTAATATTTACCTTTATAACATCAATCGATTCAGGTTGTGTTTTACTATTTCGAAATGCAGTTAGGTGTAAATAAACACAGATGCAAATAAAAATGTCTGAATACTTCTCTGTTTTTTTTTAATGCATTTAGTACCTCATAATTTGGGATAATCCTCTGTTAATAGCGTGCTGCGTTAATCCTCCGGGAATCAATTCCAAATATCTTTGAACAAGCTATATCAGCAATCATTTCGTGACCCATTAAACATTTAACGCATCCATAAATTGAGAAACGTTGATATATAACATATTACAATTTATATTGTAAACTTAGATAACAATATAGTACATATAACAATTTATATTGTAAACTTAGATATCTCAATGAAAATTAAAGCAATAATTCAAAATCAACACAAAATAATACCGATATTACAGTTACACAGTTTTATAGAAAGTAATAATATCATTCATATTATGAACATTCGATTGTAATTAGAAAAAAAATAATCCAACTAACAAACGTAATTTAAAGCGAAGTTCCCCTAGTAATTTGACCCACGAGGTGTTGTAGATACGAGGTCCTCAGCGTACAGGGCAATCGAGGGTGGTTGTCGTCCACGAGTAGTATTTCGGTGGTGGTACAGACCGTTTATATCCCCGGGAACGGAAAACACTTGCCCAAATGCACGAACACGTGCATATACATATATATATATATATATATATATATATATATATATATATATATATATATATATATATTTAAAACAAAATCATAATATATCATCACATATATGCATATCAAATTTTCCAGCGTAGGAAGATGTAAGACATAGCTTTACCAATGTCAATAGTTGTTAACTATTTGAAATGTTCCAGAGTCCAGACCTGACAGCAGTCCTAGTTTACATTTGATGGTGCAGAAAGTCGTGATGGCCCGAGGGCTGTCACTTTACACCGACCGCTGGCTAATCGACGTTGGAAACCAAGTTCACAAGCTGTGTGGGACCACTGTAAAGTCTTTGTGGAACTAGTTAGTTAACAAGTTGTAACGGCCCTTCATTTGTGCCTATTTCGGGCCTGTCATTCGACCACGATCGGGCGCGGACAAGAATTGACTAGGCGATTTTGTTGACGTTCTGTGTGATAGAGAGTGCAGAAACACGTGCTTTCGATTCTCTTCTTCTCTTGATTTTTCTTTTTGTTCTCTGGATTACAAGTTAAGTATAACTTTTCCTCTGTGTTATATGCTGTGTGTGTGTAGCTCGATTGAGAGTTTGTTAACTATTAAGCCTGTTCTACATTATACTTTTTCCTCATATTTCGATGCTAGAAAAAAGTCATATTTTGATACTAGAAAAAATATGCGAAAAAAGTATAGTGTAGATGCCCTTCTATTTCGATGCTATACTTTTTCCATACTAGAAATGAAACTAGATCCGATCCGAGTTTCGTTCGAGTTTCATACTAGAAACATGCGCAGTAAGCGCATTCGCAGTGATACCAATACATTTTTCTGACAGCTTAAATATATTAGTGAGCGTTGGTGTAAAGATAAGTGCACAAATATTTGTTTGACTTGTATATTTTATATAGCAGCCACAGTTTATAAATTTTAACTAATTTATTTATTTTTGACATGATTTTAATATAACCTTCTTTCAATATAACTGTCAAAATATAAATTGGTTTAAGTTTAAGTTGGTACTGGTGAAAAAAGTCGAAGATAAAAACGAATATATACGAATGATCTGTTCGGATACTTTTTTCTAGTATCAAAATATGACTTTTTTCTAGCATCGAAATATGAGGAAAAAGTATAATGTAGAACAGGCTTTATAATAGTTATATTTTAGGTGGAATTTTGTTACGGTTAGTAAATAGAAATAGTAATTAGGTGAGATAAGATAGAGATAATTAACAAATATATGTAGACCTAGGGCAAATTTGAGATTTTCTTGTATTATATAACTTGTGCGCAATTCGAGATACACTACATCACGTGGGAACCGTCACTTGCCACCAAGCCGCCTCTCCGACAAGAGTCCTGCCAACGCAGGACTGGCGCCCTACAAATAAAACTTGTGGAGACGAGCCTGCCGAACCATCGTGCTCCGGAAACGGTCCCACGTCCCGTCACAACTATTGAATACAGATAGGTTTACTTTATAAGTACTTCTGTTATTATTACTCTTGTTAAATTTGTAGAAAAACTTAATTCCCTCAATGGGTAGGAATAATTGACGATTGTAAGCTTCGTTCAAGATGTACGTAGAACATGGAGGTTAGAAGAAAAGAAAAGCATCGCAATATTGTTGATGTTTTTTTTTTAATTGGGTAACAAAACTCCATTTGTTACTGTGTTCTGTAATTAAATTCACTTTCGTAGTATATAAGGTTAGTTTAGATTGTATGAGGCGTCTTTAGCCCAGTTAAGCACTAATTTTGTAAATATATTTGTATTGGTAATTCACACCGTGTATTTTCTCTGCTTCTGATAAGCCTCACCCCTCCCTACTACTACTTCACTGAGTAAGTCACTTGCCGACCAAACTCCGTTACAAAGTAAACTATTGCATATAACTGGATATAGGTATGATTATGTATGTATTGAATTGATACATACTCGTACATACATACATCGCTCATTTCACTTTATATCTGTAGATGCGAGCGTGTACACACAAATATTTTTCAATTTTCTACTCACTTCCAACATCAAAAAACGCACACGTGAACTAATGAAACCGCACAAAATAATTGAAAACTCTTTTGCAGATAGCTGCACAAGCTTCATCAAGAGAGTGCGCGTGTGTGTTTGTGAAATAATTTTTACAAAGTCGACAGCGATGACGGTAAATTTAATCTGGCTAGCCTACAAGAGTAATAATATTACATCATACCAAGTTACACGAATATTTAGAGAATTTAATTTCACATTCGTCACGGAAAGATTTATCTACACTCACGCAGATATAAACGCGCGAACGCACACATACAGTGCAAGTACAGTGTCAAATGTTTACCTTTGATGGTAGAAAATTTAATTTTCAAACGTGTTCATCATATACGCAGTTACGGTTCTGTGTGTATTCTGGGAGGAGATTGTCAGCAACAACCATAGCCCACCGCCCCGTGACTTGATAATTAATTCCATTACTTCAAGTTGCACACACACACACACACACACACACACATACATAGAGTTATAAATCTTTTGGTCGGGAGATTATTTTCAGTAAGATTGATTACGCATTAATTCACACCCTGATTAATTTGATAGAATTGCAAATACTTTTTTATCAGATACTCATATTTCACACAAAGAACTCCCGTACCGTCTCCCACCCTTCAAAGACCGAGCTGTGCCCTTTAGTAGTTTGTCCGTCCGACGATTGCCTGTGTTTTTATTATTTCCGTATGGCCTTTTTGTATATTTCACCTTGTACATTTTTGTCAACCTTTGTTCAAACAATGAAGCATTTATCACCAAATGCAGGGGTGCGTAGATTCTTTGTCAATTTTGAGTCTTGGATTTTCGCACGTGCCGATTTTGAATCATCACTTTTATACTTTTTCCTAGTTCTATCTTTGTTCCGTTTTAGCGACTTTCTTTCACCATTCGTCACTGATGTTATCGGTATTTATACTTCCACAAGATGGTTCGTTCATCGTTAACACATTCGCACACAATATTGAAACTCAAATCTTTAATTTTGTAGAACGCATAAGCATGTGTAAACTGTGCAGAGTAATTTATTTGCATAGGTACGTATATTCATGACGTTAGAGTAAGAGCATGAGAGAGGGATGTAATGAAACCAACAACTTGAACGAGATTTAAAAAAAAAACAACGACGTAGAGTTCAAATTGTCGACCCTTTATCTTGTATTAAGTAAACTACCGTCATAAACACACTCCTTGCCGCGCACCTCCCTAATCCACCAACCCTCGCGTAGATAGTACTTTATACTCTGGTACAACACTCTAAGAATCCGCTTACAACCCCCATATATCAGTGCTAGCAACATTTTATTAAAAGTGCTGAAGCGTCGGGAAAATTGCAATGCTTTGTAATAATCACAAGCGTAAAGTGGATCTTCCTCTCCTCTGTCTGCCTGTGTCTTGTAAGAGAGAGAGAGGGAGAAAAGAGAGAAAGAGACACAGAGAAAGAGAGAAGGAGACAAACACACACAGAGAGAGATAAAAAGAAAGAAGTTAGTAGGAGATGGGGCACTCATACTCGCACACAGTGTAAGGATATATAACACTGTATAGGTAGGCACGCGCGTGCTTCTCGGGCCAAGAGTTATTACATCCCTCGCCGGCGTGCGACGCATACCGATCTGTGAATGTCTACATTCGGAAACAGCTCAGCTCAAAAGAATAACATCTTTTCCGTCGGCTGCACACTTGCTCGCTCACGACAAAGTAATTCGGATCAAATTAAATTTTAAATCCCTGGATCTCAAAGCAATGCGTGACACAGTGTGATTGGTTCCCCATAAACACATATATATATATATATATATATATATATATATATATATATATATATATATATATATATATATATATATGTTGTATTTACTAGTATGCAGGTACATCTACTAGTTATGCACAATAGATTTAGTGTAATACAATTAAACGTAAACATTTATGTTGCCACTAATGTTTTAATAGAATTATTATAATTTATCCGGATTTTTAGAATATTAATAAAGTTTTCTACAAAACCTATTAAATGACAGTAAAAAGTACACATTGTTTAAGCTGCATATGAACAATAAGGTTACTAGAAGGAATAATATAGTACATATACAAAAGTTTATTTTTTGGGGGAACGTAATTCCAATTTTTTCTAGAATGAAAAAAATTCCATTATCTATTTTATAATTATGTATCCATTTTTTTCTCTACAATGTACTAAATTCGTCTTTCATCAATTTACGCCTATCATCTGTAGAGTTTGGAAATATCGAATTTTTATGTGTTCTATACAAAAATACTTTTAACCATTGAGTATAATTGTAGATGCACTGAATATTTCATTAATCAAGGAATTCCCATGTAACTTATATTTCGGGGAATATTAATACAGGAGCTTATGTATCAACTCTACGATTATTTTGCCGTTAACTTTTTTTTATCAACGTTCTTCTAAACCGCGATATTGTTGTTCCATGTTGTGCACCCAGTTAATAAAAATTTAAATTTTAGCAGTATGAAACGATATTGAGCCAGTATCGAAAATGGAGCACTACGGAGATTTAGTTATTCGCTAAATACTGAATAATGAGAAAAACAAAGATAGATGTAAAGGCTCAGAAACATTTTTTAAATTATTAACCGTAGTCCGAATTAATAGAGTTTATTCCTCAAGTTTGGCTCAATCTTAAAATATTTCTCGGCTCGACTAAATTTTGAATGTACCTTGAATGCATCCCATTCGCTTAGTGAGCACCTGCTCATGATGCAGGTTACACGTTCATGTGAAAGTTCGTCGAACAACAAAAACGCATTTTAGTAACGATAAAAAACGAACCCAAAATCACTGTCAGATTGTAGTAACTTGTAAACGTAAAAAGTTACACGAACTAAACGTGCAGGCCGGGTATTTTTTAAATTCAATGTATAATAATAATAATATTATCATCAATATACACACACAAACACATATGTCGAGTGCTGCACCAGCGCACAATTCTACCAGTGACAGTGTTCCTGGAATCGATAGCAGCATGTGACAGGTTGGTCGACTGGTTAGGGTTAATAAAATGTACGCGCGGCCCGGGCTGCTGACAGAGAAACTAATTTCCACTGACACTCTGAATTCGACGAATGCAAACAGCAACGGGGGTAAACACATGAATTCGTAATGCAATCAACTACCACCGCCAGTACCAACCAACCAACCACTTCTGCCTCTTGCTCCTGTTATTCATGCAGAAGGTACATAGTACAATAATAAACATACAAAACATTCACTCTGATACCCTATACACTTGTACCGTTTTGGATTTTAAATATATCGTCGAAGTTCCCTGTATGACGATGCCTGGCTCAGTCGCATATCGTATGTCCGTCAGCACTTGGATGTATGTGTATATGTGCCCACACAATGACTTCCCGACCGGAACGGGACCTGAAACAGCACACTTACATCTGTGCAATGTGCTGCACTACAGTACGTATGTAATAGTACATAGTTATGCAGATACCATACATATATACACGTACGTCTTATATTACACTGCATTCATCTACTACTATCAGTATACGACTGGAGGAATTAAAATATACGGCATATACGTGCACAGTGTTCGCTTGGTTGATGATATTTGGATGTGGCAAACACCGACACACACAGGCGGAAATCTACGTGTATGATTATATGTATATTGTCAACCAGGTGTTGTATATATGTACATATATACAAACATACAATGCCTGCTCATCGTGTGCGAAATTAATCAATGAAAACTAATTAATCCAGCAACCCAACACCGACTAATAAGGACTTCAATTAAACACGACACACACCCACACAAGTATGAATAGAATCTCGATATACATTTCAATTTATACTTACATAGATGAAACTAAATCTCATATTATCCACTAGATTTGACTATATGTCATGTAACAAACGGTCATGTTAGTAATCACTCATTGTGTATTTGGGATAAAGGGATTTGCGGACGATAATAACGATAAACACCAAGTACTAGTACTACTATAATATTTATTAAATTTAACTGTACTTATGTTGATGATACAACCAATAAACTAAGTAAAGCAATTAGTGCGAATCAGCAATTTTTTGCAAATGAACTTATACGAGTCAACTCATCGCATGAACTTTCACGCGAATTAGAGGTACAGGTATACTTCTTTCTCTAGATAATGAGTTATGTGTGTACCCGGTAACGTACGCAATTTTATATTGTCATTGACAGTTGTGCATTACACGAATTTTTACTAACTGGAAAAACTATTAACAAATTTGACGATTGTTGTGACGCAACCAGGAATTTTGAAAAAGTATTTTTTTACAATTATCTGGGTCTATAAATATCTTAAAACAGTTCAAATAAAATAATAAAATAGTGTTTTTAACTTAGGTAATGTTTAAGTATTAAAGATTTGCCAAAAGGGGTTTATGTGCATCCATGCACCCCCCTTGATTGCGCCACTGGTGCTTTACTCTAAATATTTAATCAATACACCAATGTATTAAAAGAAATATAATATTAATAGTACAGGGTGATATTAGCAGTCGATTGGGGATCAATAATAAATTATGTACAATAAATACTTATTTAGAATCTGGCATACTCATATAAAACACCACAATGTTAGGATATAAAATATGTTTATTTTCAATAAATATTGTACTTGACAACCTCTCGCTCCTATCCTATAGAATAATAACTCTGCTTCACATAATTTCTTAATAAATATAACTTGCAATTAATTATGTACTGAAATAATAAGTAAAAAATATTGGCCATGTGTAGTACAAGGAGTTGATATAAAAATACATACATCATCGTTATTGTATAAAGTATAAAAATAAATATTGGAAGAATAGTTTTACGGAGTGAATTGTTGTGTATCTGACACAGGAATGTTGTAATACAATATGGTCCCCCAAACCTGTACCAGTATACGTACATACATACATATGTGTTGTATTGAATATACATACACACCATTTTAATATAAGTTCTACTCGTCATATAATACCTATTACATAATATCCTATATATTAAATCACAATGTTTTTATACCTCAATTTCGCACTTACACCCACACATTAACGCCAAACTCTGTTTAATTATCATTGAACAAAATGTCAGAATAAGCACTCTTATACACAGGAGAACACAGACACACACACACATACATGTTATTTACAATATCTAGGCCAAGGACTAACTGGATCTGAATGTCTAAGATCCTTTGGTCATTGCTTGTATGCCGGGATCCTTTTTGATTTCGTCGATAGTCGATATGGTGATTTTTTGGTCCATTGGGAATTTGAAATTTAAATCAGCGTTATCTCCAAACAGAATATCTGTGTTTTCGAACATCGGGTCGTTTTCCATATTTCGTTTTTCTTCGTGAGTATAATAATTGGCTGCATGACGTCTCGAGTAGCACACCCCGGCCAGAAGGGCGGCAACAGTTAGTACTAATAATAACAATCCTGCTCCGGCGGCAATTACTCCCAGTTGTCCTTCCTCTAGTAAATACATGCCATCGCCACGTTCATACATTAACTCATCCGAACTACTACATTTCTTCAAATCATATATCCTCATTGATCCGAACCGACGTCCCTTTAGGTAATAGGGTGAATGGCACCTGAGATCTTGTAAATACAGACTACGATTCATTTTCTCCAAAGCCGGTACGACATGACACAAATCACAGGCCCATCTGTTATGATGCAAACGTACAATTGACACGGATTCTAAACGTAGTAATGCTTCGTCATCCAAACGTCGAAGCCAATTGTTCGAGATATCAAGTTCATTCAATCGTGGCACAGGACTCAGCGCTCCAAGTGGGAACTGAACGAACTGATTACTGGCCAAGTTGAGCGACAGCAGCTCTGCGTTGAAATCAAACACTCCTAGGGGTAGTTCCGAGAGTTCCATGTCCGCCAACCCAAGGTATTCAACCCGTCTGCTCATCTGCAACAATACCTGTATATCAGCCACAGGTAATTGTCTATTTCCGCTCAAATCTAAGCTTTGAAGGCTTGCCGATGCGAATGGTTCGAATGTTGTGATGTTTAAATCTTCTAGTCGATTGTAACTTAAATCCATATTCATCAGTTCCGTTACGTTTTCAAATAACTTGGGCGATAATGAGACCAGGCTGTTTCGTGCGATGTTCAGCTTCATAAGGCCAGTTTGTGAGCTAAACGTTTCAGCCGATAAGGTAGATAATTTGTTTTTATCCAACCAGAGGGATTTTAAGTTCACTAGTTCATGGAAAGTGTCGATGGCCAAATGACGTAAATCGTTTTCGCCAAGGTCCAGTGTGATCAACTGAACTATTGAATGAAAAGTGTCGGCGTTGACTTCTTTCAAACCGCATGCTCTGCACTGAAGTACACGTAAATCCTGTAACAAAATGAAGTAAAATATATTAATCTAACTATTTGGATCCAATACCTTCCTTTTTTTAAATATATTAAGTAATACAAGACTACTGATTGAAAAGAATTTGAATGCCACATGGATACACACATACATAATTATAATTTCATTTTTAAGATAAGAGAATATTTTGCAGAATATTTACAAATCTCTAGTGCAGCCTCATTCATAAATATACACTTATATTAAATCACTAATTGCTAATTAGTTTTGTCAGAATATTTACGAATCTCTAATGCAGCCTCAATCATAAATATACACTTATGTTAATTCATACCTGTATGTCCACAAAAACCTCCGCATTCAACGTATCAAACATATTCTCGCTGAGATTGAGTTCGTGCAGTTTGCCCAATTTCTCAAATACCCTTGTGACAAGTTCATCCAACCTGTTCTTGGTCAACGAGAGAACCCGTAGATTTTCCAAGTAACGAAACGTTCCACTGGACAATCTATCTATTCTGTTATCATCTAGATACAAGTACTTCAGGTTTGGTAGACCACGGAAATTGTGATCCAACACTGTAGAGATGTTGTTCTCCCTCAGATTCAACACCTCTAAATTTGGTAGTTTCCAGAACGAATGCATCCCTATCTCGGGAATGTTTGAACGCACAAGGTGTATCTCTTCTATCTCTGTGAACGTATCAAATATCGGCCCGATCATCATGGAGTTCAGATTGTCTTCGGGAGCTGTGATCTCTAACACTTCAGTGCCAGAGTCTAGTCTGGATACATCCAGTGGTCCTACCAGACCACCCTGCGCACAGGACACCTTGCGTCGCCCTCTATCATCCAGTAAACACTCACAAGTCGCTGGACAGGTGGCGGCGCACCAATACGTTAATACTACCAGCATGACGACTAGTTGCACGATCATTCTGTAACATAGAAAAATAACACATTGTTAAAAACATATAACAAGATCTTTATTATTCTGCGCGAAAAAAATTTATAATATAATACAAATAATATTAATCCAAAAATGTAAGTATGAATCTTTATACCAATTTTGGTTGAGTGCTCCTTGTATGCGCCACTGGCACTGTATTTCGCGTAGGACTTCATATACATTTGATTTAATTTGCACACTATTTATAAGGGCGGTATTTATAACTACATGATAATTCTACAATGCTAGTTGTTACATCATCATACTAAATTAATAAAATAGATAATTCATTATATTTATAGCTTAAACGTATTAGAAATAATTGATGTTATTATCTGCATTAAATCAAGTTGTGTGTTGTTTTAGTTCATAAAATCATTCCAATTGCCAATTGTAATGCTATACTATTGGTTTTTAACTCTATATTCTTTGACAGTTTATATGATTCTCTCTAATTTCTTTTAACTTAAATAGTAAACAAATTCCTCTTTTGTACATTGAATAAACGGATACCCACGTACTTATTGAACTTTGGACATAATCACATACACACACACGGTCCTACATAAATATACAGTAAATACGTTCTTTTCCTTTGTGCGCCTTTATTTTCTCTACTATTTTCCAATCATTCATCAGTCCGCTCAGTTTCTGGTGCAGTTCTCTACCTCCCGACAACCCCAACAATTTTTCTTGAAGGAAAACGTATGAGACGCACACTGTACGACACCGCCTCATCAGATAAAAACCTATATATTCCCGCTGAATTGCTCTCATCGTTTGGTCGCCGTTACAAAATTCGGTTTATCCGTGAGAGTGGAATTTTATCACGGAAAATGATGATGGGAAACTCACGGTGCACATTTTCCTTCATTTTCCAACCTATTCTATTCTCCCTCAGATACTACCATCAACAGCAACAGCCATCTCCACGGGATGTACAAGCAGCAGCAACAGTAGCAGTACTAGTTACCGTGATTGTGACAAAATTGACATAAAGCGCACAACAGATAACCGGAACCATAAGTTTATCTTACACGTATAGAGTAGCACATACTTTAATCTGTATTGTAAAAAATATGAAGAGCAAAATGTAAATAGATACTTCCTAAAACGCAAAACGTCTTCAACATAAAATCTGTTTAAGGCCCCGGGATCGCCGTATGCCTCTTAAAAACGACAGTTTTAAATTCAAATATCTCTTTAATGCAGCTATTAAGAGATCTGATTTTTTCTACATCATTAAAAAGGATTATGAACGTACTATCCCGTAATTTATTTATTTCATACCATTTGTCTATATTAAGAAATAAATGTTTGAATATTACTAAATTGTCAATTTCGTCTCGGATAAGATTTTCTTCACAGAACCAATATTGAATATTTTTTGCAGCACACATATAGCAAAAACTGTCCTCTAGAATAGTGGATAATTTATTTTTTGATCAACCATCAATTAATTGAAGAAAAGTCAATTTTTTGTTACAAATCGAGGATCGGACGAACACAAAATAATTTTTTTTCTCGTTTACTAATGACAATATCGCCTTAAAAATTAACCATTGCTGTAGTGGTACACTTTCTACAAACAATATATTTTTTTTTGAAACAATTTAACATAGTCCAGTTTCGCGTTTTTGATAAGACGCCAATACTAGCACGAATATTGTTTCAAAAAAATATATTGTTTGTAGAAAGTGAACCACTACAGCAATGGTTAATTTTTAAGGCGATATTGTCATTAGTAAACGAGAAAAAAATTATTTTGTGTTCGCCCGTTCCTCAATTTGTAAAAAAATTGACTTTTCTTCAATTAATTAATGGTTGATCAAAAAATAAATTATCTACTATTGTAGAGGACAGTTTTTGCTACATGTGTGCTGCAAAAAATATTCGATATTTATCCTGTGAAGAGAATCTTATCCGAAACGGAATTGACAAATTAGTAATATTCAAACATTTATTTCTTAATATAGATAAATAGTATGAAATAAATAAATTGCGGGATAGTACGTTCATAATCCTTTTTAATGATGTAGAAAAAATCAGAGCTCTTAATAGCTGCATTAAAAAGATATTCGAATTTAAAACTGTTGTTTTTAAGCGGCATACGGCGATCCCGGGGCCTTAATATAAATAAAGTAAGAGACTGAGCACTTGTTTTGTACCAACCATAAGAGATAGTAATAATAAATTTTGGATTTTTAAGTTGTATTTCTAATTTGAATAAATAGCAATTATGTACTACAAATGAGTCGATGTGAATTATTATATCAGTCGCATTATATAATTCACGCATTCATTTCACATTCTAAACGAACTGAGCGCAAGTCTATGAGAGAGGTACTGTCGCTAGAAATCTAGAAGCCCTTACAATGCCACGATTACGACCCTCTATGAGAATGATTGTACTAATATAGTCTATTCTCCGGGATGTTTGTATGTATGTCTAGAGTTCTTGGTTAGTACAACTAGTAGAACAGCCTGTTTAACTGAACGGATTATAAGAACGAGCATGCTGGGCTTAATGTGGGATATCCCCTGGTCGACCGTTCGACCCTTCTATTAATTAGGGTTGTTCGCAGGTGCCGACAGTCAAGTATTAACACACTAACACTTGATAATCAAGTACATATGCAGTATCAATTATAATAATAATATCCGACGATATATATATATATATATATATATATATATATATATATATATATATATATATATATATATATATACATATATATATGTATATATCATATGAAACATTAGTGACTAGACACAGCATTACCTCTGTAAGACATCCCAGTCTTATGCAGTTGCAATTATGTTAATTACACACATTGCCCAGTTATAGGTAGTTACAGTGGTACAGTATATAGATATATCATTTATGTAATGGGACACATATACTAGTATATAACTACATATGTTCAACGTTGGCTTATCAATTCACTGTAATATTGTGCTCTCGGGAACTCGTGCCATCAGAGTAATATGAAACAACAATTCCCGGCAAGAATAGAGCTAGCAGGAGAACATTCACTTCAGTCAGTGAAGACAGCAATACAGCAGTAAAAGATACTCTGTATCTGATGCAACATGCTGTGTGCGCGCCGTGCTCGTGACTGACATACTGAACATCGTCATAAACCATTTTCATGACTAACCAACCCTTAATACACTTCTAACCGACACATAGATACATACGCATTAACCAATATGTGTCATTATTTGTTGTTTTTATAATCCCTTAAATACATACCCATATATAAGCTAATGCAGACTGATGTAATTTAATTAACTTCCGGCCATCTAATAATCCGATATGTTCCCGATATAGGGAACAGCATGTCTCTCTACATGTGTATATCCGCACGTATGTTTGTATATGCGGTCGATGTGGCATCAATTCTGTCACATGTAATTTCGCTTTTATGAACAAATTATTTTTTCCCCGCAAATTACAGTTGACAGCAGATCTTTTTGTGAGTTCGCTACTGTTAATAAAAAAATTTATTCATTAACTACGACAATTACAGCATCAGATACGATGACATGGAGAGAAATATACATGTACATAACACTCAATTGTGATAATGGTGTAATAAAGCGAATTAGAGAGATCATTGACTTGTGTACATGGGCCATATGCTATGATCAAGTCATCGGTTCCACATTAGTTAACGAAGACATTTGATGACAGACACTGCAGAGCAATGCTGCTGCTGGTACTGTGGCGAAGGCTCCTCACTGAACGTGATTGATGAATGAGCTACGCTGCTAGGATATAGATCTATTGATAAGTGAATGGGGCTACCATACATACATACACACAGGCACACACATCCAGTTAGTCTTCTCCAAGTTCTGGATGATTAAAGATTGGCACGTCTCGCTTTGGAAATAAGAACTGAGCTGATGACCTTACCAGAGGCGAAGAAGAATTAATTCGCACAAAACACTTGCCCAGATCGCTCTGTCCGTTTCAACCCCATAGGAAAAAATCCCTTTTTCTTACCGAAATAACGTGGCTTTTCATTTCCTATTACTTCCGCGTCACGTTTCCTCATTCCTGACAAGTTTAACAGCTTTAATTATTATTTTCTGGAAATAGTCGAAACTAAATGTATCACGTCTGGCGCTCCGGTTACAACACTAAAACCAATTAAACTGAATATCAGCATTAATTAAAGCTAAAGAAAATTGTAGTATTGCACACTGAAATCTATAAAAAAAATATTGTCCAATGAACGATTGAAATTATGTAGCAAATATCAATTATAATTTATTTGTACTGATAACTAGTAACTATTTAGAATCTTTTATTAAATGTTACTATTCAATAACCAGTAATTCAATAACATTAGCGTAGTTACAAACTTGACGTAACTATATGCCAGCAAGTAGCACACAAACGTGATGTAAATTTATAAATCACAGATGAACGTTGAATCATGCCCGCTGATTGACACGGAAGTACACAGGTCAGGTGTGTGAGTCCTTCTGTGAGTGTGTGTGTGTGAGTGCATACACCGACCGGAAATAACGGAAACTGATCACGTGACTCGGGGCTGAATTCACCTGTTACAGATGTGTTGTACATGTACGCCCATCAAGACCATCACTAGTATTGCAGAACTTATCAATACATAGCAGGCAGGCAACGCACGGGCACGGAATAAATACACAATCAAGAACCAATCATTCGTGTACACCTGAACACCTATTGTAAAATCACACGTACATACTGGGAATACGTCCAACTAGAACTCCGCTCAATCATAAGTATATATTACTCGTCAAATTTAATTATTACTAGTACAGTAGACTTAGGGATGGGATACCGGTTTTCGGTTAACCGGTTAACCGAATAGTTTTGGCTAATTTTTACTATTCGAATAATCGGATTATCAACTCGAATAGTCGAATACTTTATCGCGCACATTTTTAGCTCATCGACCTCCTGTCGAAGAGCTATAGTGTTCGGTACGATGTCTGTAGCATTCTCCGATTTTAAAAATTTTTGCGCAGAAATCCCGGACAGACCCTTTGGATCACGAAATGACTATTACAACATGTGACCGTATGTATGTCGTTCGTCCGCTCGCTCGCTCGCTCGTACGGTTTTTGTTCCACTAACTCCTCCTAGACTATCCAACCGATCTTGATGAATTTTTTTTGCAAATGCGTATTATGGTCTAGTTGTGCACCTGATTTTGGTTTTTCAAAATTTTCTTTAGTACTTGAAAAAAAAATATTTTTCAAATTTTATTTTTTTTTCTCCTTTATTTTCCACTGAATTGTATTCAAAATTTTCTTGCATATGCAGGAAATGAAACATTAATTTTTGATATTTTTTATTTTGAAAAATTATGTAAGACCATTGAAGAAAAAAATATTTTTTAATTAAAAAATGAACAAAAGAAGATTAATGCATTTATAGTCGGCTTAGTCTGCTTTGCTTTTGTTAACAGAAGAAAATGTTTGCATACTTGTTTTAAATTTGTTGTTTTACTTCGATCTAGGCACCTATGATTTTAAAATTGTATTTAGGTAAATAATTTGTGATAAATTCAGGATTGGACATACATACGTCGATGAGCTGCAGGTATGGATGTCTGTATCCATTCCTAGTTTGTACATACAAATATACATAGAGGCAGTAATAGTACATTGAAAATGAAAATGATATCATATATTCATATTAAGTAGTCGAGTACAAATTTTACTCTACATTAACATTATAGCTATTATAATCTAGAAGACGGTACGAAGATTGTTTAGTGTTACAATATTCCTACTCGCTCAGAGAATTGTCCTATAAGCAATGTAATAAATGAATTCAAATCATTTGATTTAAGCAGGAAAACGGGGAGATTTGTGAGAAAACTTATACCAAGGATTCATGACTATCAGACCAACATCAACAGCAAATGAGCGAGTATTCTCAGTCGCATCTAATTTCGTAACGAAGATATACGTTTGATTTTCTTAAAATATTATTTCTTGAAAGAGAACAAAAATAAAATATAGCTTTATCTTTAAAGTTTAACCAGCAAATTAAATAAATTATTTGTGAATTACAAGCATCTCTGTGTTTTAATTTCTTCCCTGTCGGTTAACCGGTTATTTTGGACATTTACTATTCGATAACCGGACAATCAAAAAAGTCGAATAATTCCCATCCCTAAGTAGACTCTCAATTATACGCGGTAATGGTGGGGAGAATTGGCGCGAATAATCAAAAACAGCGGATAAACAAAATATACATAGACAAGCCAGATATACTGATATAAAATTAACATCCTTAATTTTTTTACGCCATAAAATCCTACTTAAGCTTGCCTTTTGTGATGCAGATTAATGTTCTATAACTGTACACTAAATAGAGGAAGATAAATGATAGTAAACTAACATCAACTCTCTGAAAAAAATATTTTCTTTAAAAAACATTACCGCGGTTGAGTGGTTAAACCGCGTGCGGATAATTGAGAGTCTACTGTACTTACAGAAATAAATTTTGACTTTTTTCTATTAAAAATCACAGCAACTTTAATCTAAATCGGTAGGAATATTAGATCTTCCAACAGATTATAAATGTTATAATTCCCAAATTTAAAAAAAAAAAATTGAATACGTAATATCTAATGCCAGGTTTGTTTGATTACAGAACAAACATATGTGTGTACTATCATACTATAAACTGATCCACAATCATATTCCTGCCTTCTTGATTTGTACTAATTGGTTTATTAGGGGGTGCTATATAACTAAATACTACTGTGTCTGCACACTCACATTCATACACATTTACGGTTCCTGTTCAGTTTACTGATGCATGACCGCAGGGTTTTGCAAATGCAGATTCATATGCAAGTTTACGCGCTAAATCATCACAAATTAGTTACAACACACGTACATATACGTACAAAACAGACCCGGTAACACAAAACAGTGATGCAACAGCAAGCGTTGTGTTTCACATAATTTGTATCTAAATGTACGACTATTCGTAATATTTGACAGTATTACGGTGTATGATTTACACGTTACACTAACGAGTAAACAAAACAAAAAATACAAATATCCGTGCCATTCTTCATGGAGATAAGATACCTATGTACATATGTCAACATATTGATATTCAACACACATTACAGGTATAGGTCTAATACATTGTGTAAATTCTACAAATATACTATCCCACTTCTTATGACTACTGCTGTGTGCATTAAAACCTTGTTTGTAAATTACAATGTGTTGAGATTTGAGATCGCGTGTCGAACTGTGATAGAAATTAAACGAAGCCATTACTGGACAGGCGAGCGAACAAATACATCCATTCCGTATCGCACAGCGTGTTTTAAGTCATTGCCATTTATCAGTGACGTACGTCACACAAGGGGCTCGTTCGTAATATGCAGCATCGGCACTTGGTCTATAATTAATTGAGATATTATAATCTTGTCTACTTCAACTAGGATACTACCTAATCTAGCTAGAGTTTCAACTAAGTCTCGGATGCACATACATACATACATGTATGTTGTCGAAAGATAGACAAATATTTTATTTGAGCAATACAGACCAGGGACCTCATGTCAAGTAGTTGCCATTAGTGAGTCAAGTGTTTAATACAAACCATCTCTTCGTCGTCTCTACATCACTGCCTGTGTGTCTGTCTGTTGGTCTGTTTGTCTGATAAGCAAAAGAGTTTCTATCCGAGCCATACACGTGCCACTCAAGTGATTTCCTCTATCTCTCTCTTTGCATGTAGTACATATATAGAATAGACATATGCTTACATATACATCATGCAAGTTTGTTATTTTCTTCTTTTGAACTGGGAATTTCTTTAACAAAACTTTAGCTTGGCCTACGATCTAATATTATTTAAATGGATAAATTTTCCACAAAGTTTCAGAAATGTCACAGTAGACGAAAGAAAATAAAAGACACACGTTATAAAAAGTGACAAGCGTTCACGAAATATATTAAAATCATTTCCATATGTGCGAAGAACACACATTTATACAAACGCATGTATACACGCGATAATCATCATTTACTATACAAATTCTGCGGCAATAATCGTTAGCGATATATAGTAAAATATTGCATAATGAACTGTAATTCTTATTACATTTTTCGTAGTAATGTCAATTTGGTAAAAATTCTCCCGAATTCCAAAAACCTATAAAAATTTTAACGCCTGACTGGCTGCAACCCGTTACTCCCCTATGTTATGATGGTACATTTAGACACTATTGCAAATAGTTGGCATTAATGATCGTAAAGTATATTACAGAGTTAACTTGAAATCACGTTAAATGTCAGAATACACTGATCTATTAAATAGATGGTCGAACAATTAAGCTTTGAGACCATTTTATCACTTTCTACAAAAAAAAAAATATATATATATAAAATAGTCTCCACACTTAATTGTCCGACCATGTATAGCTATAGCACATTAGCTGTCAATATTCTATGCACATTACAGTGTGAATGAACGGCGAATTTATGAATATATGATGTTTATTTAAACTTGTATTATGCAATTACTCATATAATGATGAGTATACATGTATGATTCATACCTAGTTCTCACAGTCGGACATTAGAAATCGGTCAGAAACTGTAGCGGGTGAACCACAGTCCTGGCTCAGTTACAATCCCAGTGTTTAACCGCAATACAACCACATGTATAGATGTATCTCTTTAATCAGTCAGTCTTTGTGTGTAACTCTTTGAAAGGCACACATACAAGTGATTACCCAATCTCCGTCTACATACTCGTAGATTTGAACACAAATACAAGAGGGATGAAACCGTTTGCTTCTATATTACATCACAGTGCGAGAGATCACTGAAATGTACAATGATGATCGTAAAAGGATCCCTGAGCAAGATTTAACGATCTGATTTAACTTGAGCCGGTCGCCGCACTTGTATGCATATATGTATGTATAAATCCTACATATATGTATGTTTAGTATAAGGATAAAAGGGTCGGACACAACTTATATTTGGATATCCAATTATTTTTATTTGATTTGCCGGTCGGCCTGGTACAAGTATATACGGATCTCAGTGTTTGCGTATGTGCGAATTTATGTATGAATTGTAATATAATGCATCTCTCTTGTACACACTTACCATTTCCGTACTGTATATATATATATATATATATATATATATATATATATATATATATATATATATATATATATATACATATATATATATATATATATATATATATATATACAATATTTTATCGGCCGAATACAATATCAAAATTGCTTTTTTAGTTCGCGTTTACGGTATTTTTTTATGAAGGCAATTGTGGCATCTATATTTTGATACACACAGGACGCACGGATGAGATCAGATATCATACGACCATCTCATTCTAACACATGCACGTAGCTTTTATAGAAAGCTGTGTAAAACATCGTCTCATCTCACTTGCACACGTACACTTGTGTACGGGATGTTTTTGTTTTGATATATTAAAAATATGTAATTTCCGTAAGATATTCGCCGAACGAACTAATATATTTTATGAATTTTGTGCTGTATATGTATGAAGTATACATATAGTAGACATAATATTAGGATATTGATACAGGATATAGTCACATGGGACGAAGAAACAAGTCCGAAGAATAACTTATTAAATTTTCGACTATGTTTTTTGTTCTTGCTACTGACAAATACTTTAAGGGAGTCCAATTTTTGCACACTTGTCTGTTCTTCTGAGAACTGTCAAGTGCCACTTTATGATCAACTATAACAACGGCAACGGTTCATGTTACGATTCGGCGCTCAGATGTCGCGTTTTCTTAAAAAATACACTCAACATACGTCTACACAGGAAATGGTTACGCAGTACCGGGTTTCTGCTAAATAATACGGTTAATGTGTGATTGTTCCGCTCCTTGACCGACCGCGTTACCGATGTAGAACCGATACTAGCAGAGCGTGACCGAAAATAGCAGCGTTACTTACTTTCTTATACATTTCACCTAATACTTAATGCTTTTATTATATAAGGCACTGCTATAGACATTGCCGTATGTACTCTAAACTAAATCCGTTTCTCATAGTTGCAACATCTCTTTCAACTGTCGCGGGAGTTGTAAACTGGAATAGGGGGCGATAATCGTGGGATTACGAAGATCTTATACCTGTCCCTTGTTACCTGCAGTTAGTGAAAAACTACAATGCACCTTGCACATTTGGGCATAGGTATACAAGAACAACTATTAATAGAATATTCCATCTGGTGTTAAATGATAAAAGCTATACAAATGCACATAATATACAGGTAGAGAATAACCTAAAATTCTGGAATATCCTACGTGTAAAAATGTGGAACCAGACATTCCCTACCAATATTTTCACGCACACACATACGAAGGGAGTCCCTCGGTTTATCCAATCAAATTTGGAAACCAGCTGCTGTCGAGGCGTACGTATGCACAACTGCGGTACTAACTTTAATTGCACAAGTTCTAAAAGGGTACCCATTTTACGAATACCACTGAAGAACGTACAGCGGCTTAAACGGCCATTAACCAAACAAATAATCTCCGAAAGTATGTATTTCACCGCCAACATCACTAATACAGTGATGTGATAATGCATTGATGATCATATATCAGATATCTACCCTCATTTTCCATTAGCTACTTTCCTGTACATTATATGCTACCGGTGACGTGATTGTTTACCGGTAATTACTGAGCCACAGAAGGCCACGTGCGCAGAATAAACTCCGGCAACCGGATTTCAACGTCATGAGAAACTAAAACGACAGTTTCATATAACACCGCTACCACTTTATAAATAATGTCTCGCCCAGCAAATACAATAGATAGAGGGGCAGATGATCAGGAATCTTCATTGAGTAAATATAACACAATACATTTGCCGGTAATTCTCATCATAAAAAAAACTACAGTCTGTGAATGTGTAGTACGGGCGCCACCCGTATAAGTAATCAAAAGAATAAAAGAACAATGTGGTCAAGACCGGACCGACCTCCGGTATTAATGAGATCCGCGAACTGTAGGGACTCCCTGTCAGTTTGTTTATTTACGAATTTATTTATATTTAAGTACTCGTTATTTTATTCACTTGGAACTGGAACAAACAAACTAAAAAATTTAATTGATTATCTTAATACAAGCAATAGACGAAAATAAAGCTAACGCTACCGTAAATAGTTAACGCAAATCGAACAAACCTAATGACTGATCAATCTAATGTAAAATATAAACAATAGTACATTTTTGTTATAATATAATGAGTAAAATTGTATAACTTATAAGCAGGACTTTTACTACAGTTCCCCCAATTGCATATTCAAATCCTGTACATAGCACATATCGAGCACGTACGTGAACGTGCCGTGTTGATTCTGATGAGATGACGATAACGCACGCACACGCAGCCATACATGAATGTATTGTGTACATTCAGTTATGCACAGTGTTACAAATGTGTGACTATTGATGTTATCATAGCCAGATTATTCTACTGACAACCACACGCACACTTACACACACTTAGATGTGCATGTTTATCATAAAATACACAATCATACACACGCACACCCATCGATGGACGGTTACACTCACCATGTATACATGATCAGGCAGAATTTCTTGGAGAAATGCAAGTTAGTTGTTAGTTGTGCTCGAAACCTGAGCTCCAAATATTCATCATTTTTCCCGAACAGAAAAAAAAAACTGGCTCCCACGAAATAACCATCTCAAATTTATCAACCAGGAGTCAGTGGCGTAGATGCATTACATTGGTACAAATTTAAATAATGTGATAATACGTTCCATATATTGTATTCAATACAGTTTATGATTTTACATTTTTGTAGAATTTCCGTACAAATGTATGATTATATATTACAATATTGTTTCAAAATACAAATAAAATATATGCTTTGATTTCTGGATTTTCTAAAAATCATCATGTGTATATATGTGTGTACATGTAGCTTTCACCGGCAATTGGCCCAGTTATCTGTGGTCATCGTAATTGTTGTTATGTTGCAAATGACACGCGATGGTAATGGAACATAATATATAACGTAGATGTGTGTGCGTTTTAGCAAACTCCAAACGGCCATCCTTCTAGTGTCAGTGTTAGTGTCCCCACATGTGTTGTGCAGCGACTATATACGCATAGTTTTTTTGTCACTGCAAATGTGCGACAGTCACACGGTCCCCTCTCATAACAGTGCAGTAAAACTGTACATGCTATATAGAACACTCCAAAATTTTGCAATATAGTTTGTATAACAAATCATTATTATACTAACAAATACAGATTTCTTTATATTTATTACTTCCCAATAATCGATTATATGATTTTGTTTACGATTTTCATAAAAATGCTTTTTATGAATCATTATTACCGAGAATTATGATTCTTCTCCCATCACGTCTACGTACATGATGTGGAAAGTTTAACTTAAATATTTTTGTATGTTTTAGGTGAAATTCTCAAGAGCTTTTGTTTTATGTTTGTATGAACGAGAATTTTTTTCTTTGCTGAAAATGACTAAAAACCATATGGTCGAAACGACGCATATCTGTTATCATCTTTGTGATTAAGTTATGAAATAAACAGTTCACAACATCTTGAACTATAGTCATTTATTCCAACCACTTTGGATTCAATATTTTTCCTTCTTAACCTACTATGCTAAAACTGAATGACAGGCTTCTAGTACATATATGTGTACTTATGTATGAACCACGCGGTATCTGTCCTGATGTATGTGTGTGCGCCGCTGCTGATGGTCTCTCAAAAAGCCGGAAGTACACTACTACACGCCAATAGTGTTAGCCATGGAATTACCGCGAATAAAGAAAAAAATAGAACATTAGGTCATACACAGTGGCAGCACAGCACGGCACGGCTCCACACGGCACGGTACACAATAAAGTGACAATGCACAGGACATTAATTGGTAAATCTAATCAGCAGTACTATACACTAGTCTAATAGGGCGTCCCCCTAGCAACATACATATATCTGCATATTCTACATGCATCTCAAGTATAGGTATTCATAAGTACCGTACACTTAATGATATACGGAAGTCTATACTGTATTCGTATGGAACGTGATCACATTTATATATCAGCGTCTATTTGATAGTTCCGTATGTGATGATTGTTTCATATTCTGTACCACAGGCACACGCACACACACACACACACACACACACACACACACACACACACACACACACACACACACACACACACATGTGCATGGGCGTACGTTTTAATGACAGATCATTGTACTTGCACATCCTAGATAGACTATAATTATATATTAAACTAATATACTGTATCGTACTGTTTATTAGTATTACCTACAGTAAATATAACATGTTGATGGGCACTGGCACAGCGCCCTAATAAAAAACATACCCTTGATCTTCTTACAGGCAGCTGCTCTATACATATACAAACGTGTAAGCATATATATATATATATATATATATATATATATATATATATATATATATATATATATATATATATATATATATATGTGAGTGTACAGTAGTAACGCATACGTGGACAGTTTCATTCAACGTTGATTCATTCCGTAACACAAAACAGGGAGGAGACACGGTCACTGGACTGACCTGCCTAGCCTATGTCCAGTTACAGTACAGTGTAGTTATACATGCACACATAGAGGGTCCAGCAATACAAAAATAAATACATACATAACTGGAACACATATGCATACAGAATTACCGGATGTCATACAGGATCTTTCAGTAAACATATTTACTGCACCTATATGAAGTCCATATAAACAAATATACCAGATTACAAATAGCAAATTCTAGTACCGTTTTCATGTCATCAACCCCTAAATATTTGTGCATCACGGAAACATACCTACACCAAAATAAAATCACCCATCAGTCATAGACAACTGACAGCTGCAACGAATATATGGTCTCTTTTCAAAATTTTTGGCAATATGCAATAATACAATAAGATAAATAGACGCACAATAGACAGCACCCTAGTGTTACAATATGTCATATACGTCGTCCCGTGATTCAATAAAGTGAATGTGTGGGAATATACGGAATTTAATAGAAAACGTAGCAATATTATATGTACAATGTGTATATACATATATACAAATACATACAATGGCATTGCATGTGTATATACAATCGGGTAGTAGCGTTTATTTACAATGTTGAAGCAGTATCCCACGAGTGTCTGTCGATGTGCACTCCTGTCTCACTATCGCAAGAAGATTGTGGCAAATACATGTATATACCCATATGTGTCAAACATATAACACACTGTTTACATGCATCCCTGTTAGTACATTAAAAGCTCCGTTTATTTTATAAAGGCCCATACACAGTGTTTACTTGCACAGCAACTGTGTCAACCCTAAAAAGTACAAACACATAAGGAAGATATTAAACCACACTGTATATATATATTTGTGAAAAAAAATGTTTATATGGTAATAACAAGAATAATAATCCAGATAAATGTGAGCGAGCATCATTCTCACGTGTGTGCGTGGTGTGCGCGTATGTATGTACACTGGAGATAAATACAGTAACTAGGGACTCTGCAGGATAATGAATAATTAAATAATTAACGTGAATTACTGCACCCCACAGTGTACAAATTTAATAATAAGTACACAGAGTAACAATTCTATTTGTATATTTTGACGGTGTGCGAAATACGGGGAGCAACTAGGAACTTGCAACGTCTGTATACGTAGGTACGAGTACGCGCATGACGTCTATTGATCCGGCGTCTGTGCAAAATATTAGTACAATGTTTACAACAGAACACATAAACACCCAGTTATAGAGCAATTAATACAGACATAAATAAAAAGAAAAACTATGTCATATGCTCATATGACAACAATATATGTCTATATAGTACATACCTGGTGATGACAATTGTTGTTATTGTTGAAAGTGCTGAACAATGAAAACAAACAGAATAGGAAGGATACTACAGTGATGATAACACGTAAATATATACGGCGGCGCACACTTTACACCTACCGTTGTTATGCTCTTATGTCTGTACAACGCATGTACTGACTGACTGACGACGCTACGCTACGTCTGTTCGGTAGCCAGGGTGTTTGAATGGGCCCCCTCTTGCCGCGCTTGCCCCTGAAACACAAGAGAGAGCGCCACGCGCACCGCAGAATGTCGCGCGTGCTCACACGCATACATACGCTACTACAGCCGCAGAACAAAATTATAATATTCTTATACGTAGTATATAGCGAAACTCTCTAAGAACAATTTCATCAATCAATCTTGCAGTGCTAATGAAGCACATGCCTCACGTCACAACTCGACGAAATCCTTACACACCAACCGGCAACTTCGTATGCATACATACATGTAATGATATTTTGCCATGACATTTTCAATACTGCAGACATAAACTCTACGTATTTTACCATACAACAGTGAACCCCTTCTGTATTCGAACACCCCATGGATTTGCACATACACACACAGAGAGATGGGGATGGTGGTGTGCTACTCCAGAGGGACACGAGTACGGCCCGTGCCAACCACCAACCCCTTGCATAGCCAGCTGTCTGTTCTACCGTAAACTAACTAACTTATATAACTTTGCTTGTGAACAATCCCAATAATACTAAAAATATAAATACACAGTAATACAAATATGTATGTATGTATGCGAGTACTGCAAGTATTGTTTTATCAACTATTTGATTATGTTAAAGTTAAAGTGACGTTTGAACTGCATTCAAAAGTTTTATAACATGTAACTTCTTTATGTGTATGAAATATATATATATATATATACATATATATATATATATATATATATATATATATATATATATATATATATATATATATATATGTATATATATATGTATATATATATATATATATATATATATATATATATATATATATATATATATATATATATATTTCTTGAAAAATCTCTGAAGTTCTTATGTGCGTATTACTGCATCCAGCAGCCGGCTGGATTCATGCAATCTGATACTTGAATCCTGTACACCGGTGGTTGGTTGATGTGTGTATCCGGTCCCAAAGGTAGCTGTAAAGCACGTGCCAGTTTATAGCAACCCCTCTGTTAATTTGTGCACGTGTTCATACCTAGTCACATATACATACACATAGAAGTATACGACTAACAGAAGTACATACCTACCACTACACGCATCTATTCATTGGTATACTTGAATATACCAGAACCAAATATAGAACAATTCGCACAACTTGTTACAATAAACACGTGCATCATAACAACATAACATGGTAACTTCAACTTTACTAATCAAGTTCTATTATAATAATCTAGTATAATTTCATATTTAATAACATTTATCAATCGTTATTTATGACTTAAGGTCTAAATTTCGACTCTAAAACATAAATTATTAGTTTCATATACTCCAAATAGTAGTTTCAATTCAATGGATTCGTTTGCGTGCGGAATTTAAAATCTACATGATTAAACTCTATGATCATTACGACTGTGCTACCACTGCGGCACACTGCGGTGTCTACTCAAACTAACAACTGTCATACTGAAACTTCATAATGGGAAATTGAGATTAAATATGAATAAAATAAAAACCACATTTCCCAATAGTTAAAATGAAAACAATATAAAATTGAATATAAAATTATTTTTATTGTTGCTTGAAACCAATAAAACCTTATTTACAAATAATAATCGTTCTCTTTACACGACTACAAATTTGATAAATTGAATTACACGTGTATTTTGCAATCATAATTCATAATAATAATAAACAACATTGGTGAATATATATAAATAGTTTAACTTAAATAATAAACACTAGGTAATAGTTATAGTAATTAGGTAATAATAGGATGCTAATTTGTTAGTACAGTATGTGTGAACTATTATTGGTTAGTATACATGTGTGTGTATATGGTGTCTGTTGTTTGTAATTATATTAATATTTGTAATTTGAATGTCTATGAATACCTCAATGTAATATATATTATGCCAATTCTAGATGTTTAGTGTATGTGTGTGTCGATATTATTAACAATTTGTAAATCTTTCAATAAGATTATACCTTGCAAAATGTTTCAATAACACGGCCAAGTAGCAATCACACTTTTATTGTTCAATACTAATAGTGTACGTGTATGGTTGTGTAACAGTACAGGGATGGCTGAGGACAACCGCAGTTATAAATTCGTCACTGTGTATATGTGTGTTATAGGGTATAGTAATTTTACATATAATGTGTCTACACGCATATATATATATATATATATATATATATATATATATATATAATATTAATATATATATATATATATATATATATATATATATATATACATATATATATATATATATATATATATATTATATATATATATATATATATATATATATATATATATATATATATATGTATGTATATGTACACATACACTCTGATACCAGTGCATCTTTACACGTACAAAGTGTATGTGTGCGAATATTGGATTTCTTTAAATATTTAAATCAAATCGCATCCCATATCTCGAAGCACTTGGGCAACACCTAAATAGTTTATATATATATATATATATATATATATATATATATATATATATATATATAAACTATGTTCGTATGTATGTAATATATGCATATAGTATTCATCATTGCTATATATTTATATAATAATAGTAATAGGTATAGATTACTCTATAGGTCCATAATTGTAGATTAGTCAATACATCATCAGCCAGCCGTAATAATAGTAGTAATGGATTGTTGTATGTATTTGTGTGTAAACTATACATATTTATATATGTGTGAACATGTATGTACGTGTAATACCGTCCTAGACTCTCGCTTCGCTACTACTTGCACTATTACTATACGTTAATGTTCTACAGCTGGTTTCAGTTCTTTGATTTGTTTGATGAGGTAGGCCTTCTCGTCGTTAAACTGTTCATCCTCACTTCTGTCCGTGTGGAATTTAGTTAGAAAATCAACCAACTTGTCTTGATTCCTCAATAGTATATCCAATATTGGTTTCGGTTTGTTGGGATTAGCAACAAAAACCTATAACGATTATAAATAATTCAATAAAATGTAGGTACATACATTGTGTGTGACACATACATTTTATTAAATACTAAATTACATGTAATATCTCACCTTAAACACGTGGAACGCTTCGAATTGTATATTGCGGGATTTCTCTTTCAGCATGTTCATCATCAATTTCAAATTGTCCGGGTTTGAAATGTAACGTGTCATAACTGTGAAATTATGCCTGTCTAGTAATAATTCACCCAGTAACTTTAAACTCTGCCGACGGGTCACATAGTTCTCGGAGTTTAGCAGTCGCTGATAATGACTGAATACTTTATCGTAATTCATTTCTAGGAAATCCGCACACAAGATCTTATGACGTGTCAATAATTCCTATGGTAAAGAAATACATAAGTACATATTTTAGTAAATAACACATGCCAAAATCAAATTACAACGTACCTTAAAAGTAGAAAAGGCATCTGAGGCAATATCAAATGTAGACACTTCCACGTATCGGAAGAAATTAAAGAAATCATCCGAGTACAACATGATTTTAGCTAATGCTTCATAACGTGCACACTCTCTTAGCATTGTACCACAATTCAGCGCAATCTCTTGATGTTCGTAACTATAATAATATAAAATATAATAATATTCAATGTAAGCGTAGTTACTACTCATAATACGTACCCTGTCATTAATGTAAATAATATCTCTGGTTTTGTGCATATATATTCAACCGTCGGCGATCGGGTGCCAATCTGGCGACGTAATATATTATTAAATACTTGTGCTACATCTTTTTTGCCCTCAAAGTCGATACGATTCAAGTTCTGAATGAGTAACAACAACAGATTGCTATTGTACAACTCCTGTGCCAACTGTGCAACAATGATATCTGTTTGCGGCTCAGCATCCGATGTGCCATACAGCATGTTCTTGATCAACACCAGGTTCTTACTAACATCCTCCTGGGCTTTCTCCGCCTTCTTGTCACCGCGTTCTAGTGAATTTACTGCTTCCTTCAACGCTTTTACCACCTCAGCAGGACTCTTCTGTGATTTCCCGAACAGTGGCATGGTTTACTGATATTTATATAAGTTCTACAACACGTTATTCACTAAACACACATACACGCGCGCACAAGCTTACACTACCTAGTAATTTACTAGACTATGCATCAGTTACTATTTATAATGGTAGTAGCAATAGCGGCAGCAGTAGTTCGCAATGACGATGAATGTATCTGGATAACAAAGTCTTTCTTTCCTACAACGTTGAGTCAGTCGTCATTAGGTAGTTCACCTGGAAACATACGTATATATTATAGATATAGATACGTAGCTACTTGTTCTGTCATTTGACTATAAATTTTATACACACAGGTTATATATATATATATATATATATATATATATATATATATATATATATATATATATATATATATATATATATATATATATATATATATATACGCGTGTGTGCTAGACAGAAATGCAGAACATTGACGCAAATACTTTATACTGAAATTTACATCTTATTCTATTTGTACATAAGGATCATGTTGATTAATCAATTGGTGAAAACACATCAGCAGTACAGTTAGTAATAGTTGTTTGTTGTACAAACCATATATATCTTCAGTCAATACAAATATGAACAGTATGGTTATATATTTGACAAATTGTAATATGTATATTCTTTTCTCTCGGTTATCTTCTACATCACGATCCACTCGTACCACCCATGATTCATAACATTGCCAACATCCAAACGCCGAAACAAGAAATGTCACTAACTTGTAAGATGGTCAGGTTGGTAACAAAGGTTTGCATAACCATGAAAAACTTTTAACTGAATGACCTACTTCGAGTGGAACTGCACTAAATTGTACGGATCCTTTCGTTAAAAATCTGCCTGGGATAATATGATCACAGTTACATAGTTTATTTCCCCTTCACAACTAAAAACTCCCAAAAGTTCGCGGGCGAAATGAACTACACTGCTACACTTTTAATTCATAACTGAATCTAGCGGAATCTTTTCAAAAATTATCACAATTTACAAAAAGAAAGCTAGACTAGAAAAGTGTAAAAAATACTTCGAGAAATATGTTAATGTGCAAAGAATTTTTGTTTCGTAACGTTATTATTTAAACATACAATTTTCATCCAACTAGTCTGATTTCATTCTAATAATGCATAATTTAATTTCTGGTGCTATGTCATGGAAGTAATTTGTGTGATTATTAATATGAATAAATAATTTCTAACAAATTAAAGTATATAATTTTGTGTGCATGTCGTACAATTATTTTACTTTCCTTGTTTACATCTTCATCCAATTCTATAACATTTTCAAATAAAGCAAGTCAGATAATTAACCTAAAATTCAAACATGAACACTCCCAGAAAAAATTGATGCATATATGTTCAACTACTGTCCACTGTGTGGCGCAGTAAGTCGCAATGCATGAAAATTAAGACTAGTATCAAACATGTTATGCACAAATATGAAGTCAAAAGCACAACTTAATACAATCGAATTATTTTTTCTTCTGAACTATTGCTGCTACTCATTGTTCAATATAAAAAAAACCGGCTGCTGAAATTTTTATGTAAAATGTGAGACCCAGTGAGACCTATGGAACAAAACAAATGATTAAGATCACTTGTTAACGAACTGCCAAAAAGTAAGAAAGAAATGGGTACTCACTAAACACATGACTTGAAAATTCAAACACGTAAAAATGCAACGCGTAAAACAGTCAACATACGATTTTCTCATACTCAATTTAAATTGGCACATATTTGACATTTCAAATGCATATTTCTGTAAATATTTTGTCTTCGTTTTGTTTTCATAGCATATATGATATTTTAAACATATGCCAATATATAAAAACATTTTACTCAAAATTGGATAAAGATAGAACATAAATACATACATGTTTTCAAGAAAAAAAAAGTTTTATTTCTGGGTACCTGTTCTAATTCCGATTATCTCTACTTTTATCATCTATTTCGGACATGATCATCTTAATAATTATTTGTATATGTATAAGAAAAATTTGAAGTATTATGAAGGCAACCAAAATACATGTTAGTTTATTTTCCTACCACCAGAACGTTGCTTCAGCTATTAACATTGGCGATACCAGTCTAATTGTATATAGATAGTCTGTGTGGATGACATACGAAAAGGTTGACAAACTTGTAAAAGCAGCAAAGGGGGAGTTTGGTCTTATTTTTTTTAGTGACTACTCAACACATGAAAACACATGACTTGAAAATTTTAACTCGTAAAAATGCAACGTATAGACAAATCTGTAAAAAAATAACATAAATATTCAGCTACTGTTTCCAGCGTGGCGCTGTGACTCGTGATGTTTGAAAGTGAACAGTAGTATCAAACATGTTTTGTGTCATATTCATTTAACTGTGAATCCAGCCCTAACAGCCTGAACTACCCTTCCATACCATAATGTATTTCAATTAAAAGTTTAACACTGATTCCTGAAATTGAATTATTATTATTTAACAAAATAAACGAACCTGAGTTAAATGTATGTGGCACATAACATGTTTGATACTACTGTTCACCTTTATGCGTCACGAGTACAGTGCTACACCAGTACACAGGTAAATGAACATTTATGTCAAATTTTTCTTTCTTATACGTAGTAAAAAGGAAATATAGTAATTTTGAAGAATTTCGATTGTCAGATTTTGATGGAAATACGTGATTTGGGATTCTCTGAATACGTTTTGACTATTTTCACAATGACGTCGGTGTGTGTGGATATGTGCCTGCATGTTCATTATCTTAAAAACGAGCAGACAAGAAAATGAAACTTCATATTTAAAAGTTTATTGATTATACGAAGAGCAGATTAGATTTCTAGCATAACCGCACAATCGGAAGAGTAAGTTTATTGAACATCAAAATCGAACATTGCGAGTTATTGGAGATAAAAGAGATATGGAAAAAGTTTTGAAATACCAGTTATAGGAACAAAATTGGTATAAAACAGTTGCATTTAATTATGTTATGTACATGCCAAACAATAGAAATTCAATAACATTTGATAATCGAAACAAAATTCGTTCTGTAAACTGAAAACTGTTAGACACATTCTCGTATGAAGCCACCATACCTATATAAATTATTTTTAGCTCATCGACCTCCTGTCGAAGAGCTATAGTGTTCGGTACGATGTCTGTAGCATCTTCCGATTTCAAAAATTTTTGCACAGAAATCCCGGACAGAGCCCCTGGATCACGAAATGACTATTACAACATATGTCCGTATGTATGTCGCTCGTCCGCTCGCTCGTACGAGATTTTTTGTTCCACCTAGATCTCCTAAACTACCCAACGGATTTGTATGAAATTTTTTCTGCAGATACGTGTTATGGTCTAGTTGTGCAAGGTACATTTTATTTTTCAAAATTTTCCTTCGTACTTGAGAAAAAAAATCTGATTGTTCACCTAGATGCAGAATTTAATTCTCTACAACTTTTATTTAAAGTATTTTTCTCTAAAGTAATTAGGGAACTAATGCAGGAAAAAAAAACTGATTTTACATGTTAAACGCCTATGGCCAGTTTTTTAATTAACACCCGGTATATATATATATATGTATATATATATATATATATATATATATATATATATATATATATATATATATATATATATATATATATATATATATATATATATATATACAGTGCAAATAATGTAAGGCTATACATTGGCAACTTTATTTTAGCCTTAATCAATTTGCCCATGCCAGTATCAATTCGTTGAATAATTTAAAATTAGACATAGGGCATTTACTTATGGCCATTTGCACCACTGTAGTTTAGTAACTAAGCTTCGAATAAGTATGGTTTATTTTAAAATTTCATTTGCACAGATCACAAAACTAAGCTTAAAACCCATAACTAGAACTTAAATATAAGCGGTAGTTGTAGTTCGGCTTACCCACGGTTTAACACACACAACTTGACAATTGTTGAAGTTATTATAGTTCTATACATATAAAAATATTGGTAAGTTGATATTTTTATAAATATTTAATAAAATAATTTCAGGGAAAACTGTTTGGCAATCAAAATTCGTCATAACCTAATGAATAATTTCAGGGATGGATGTTATTAACATTTTTGAAGATGAAAATGATTTTGAAGAATATATTGCTTTAGATTTTATTGTACATGGTATTCCAAGAAGGATTTATAAAAGGTTAGATCATTTCGATGAATTGGACGAACATGCCTTTTTTATAAGATTTCGATTAACCAAAGCAAGTGTTTATAACTTGTTGCTGCTTGTAGAAGAAAGATTAGAATATCCGTATGATATGTATGATATTTGGGTAGCTTTATGATATTGTACAAAATGTTATATTATTCTAAATTGTAGAAATAATAGTGTTTCGCCAATAAATCAGCTACTCATTTGCTTACGAGTATTCGCTACCGGTGGACATTTATTATCACTAGCTGATTTTGGCGGAGTACACGTTTCAACTGTATCAAGAATAGTAGTTCGTGTATCTGAAGCGCTGGCAAGTCTTGCAGGCACTTTCATACAATTTCCGTCGACACCTGATGCTATTAAAAAATCACAAAATGATTTTTATGAAATTGCCTCTTTCCCAAGGGTTATAGGTGTAATTGGTAATTTAATATTATTAATTTCACCATAGCAATATATAACTTATTCATTATTTAGATGGTACACACATCAGAATTCAGTCACCGGGTGGTGCCGATGCGGAAGTGTTTAGAAACAGAAAATCATACTTTTCTATTAACGTTCAAGTTGTGGGAAATGCACATTTGGAAATAATTGACATCGTAGCACGTTGGCCAGGCTCATCACATGATTCTACCATTTTTAACCATAGTAGACTTCGCAGAAATTTTGAACTGGGCTTGTACCCCAACTCAATACTTCTTGGTATGTTGTATAATAAAATGCTGAGGATATTTATTACTAAATATACTTTCTAGGTGATAGTGGTTATAATGTCAGAACATATTTGTTGACTCCACTTCTAAATCCCACAAGTGAAGCTGAGCGACTCTACAATGAATCGCATATAAGAACACGTGCACGAATTGAAAACATTTTTGGTATTTGGAAAAGAAGGTTTCCAATTTTAGCATATGGATGCCGATTGAAATTGCAAACAATACTGACAATGATAATTGCAACAGCAGTATTACACAACATAGCTAGACGAAATGGTGAAGGAGAACCTCCCATTGATGAAAATGTAGATGAACATGTACTGCAGCAGCGTATCAATGATGGTGAAATACCTGATATACCTGTTGTTCAAAATCAGCTGCAACATACTGGATTTCATATCAGAAGGAATTTGATAGACAATTTTTTCAGTAATTTATAATTTTATTATAACATACAAAAATATTATAAATATATAGTACATATAACATTGTAAATCATATAACAAATCACAGAACGAAAAATAATTTTATAGTGCACATCTCAAAATAGAAAATAAATGTAATTCTAATAATTATATTACTATGTTATCAATTTTACATATTTTTTAGTTTAGACTCTTTTACTCTTATTTTTAATAACAATAATTCTTGTTTTAATTTGTGTTCTTCTTCTTCTCTTTTAATTTTCTTGTAATATTCTTCATTTTCCCTTTGTCGCTTTTCTTCCAAATGTTTTGAGCATGCAGTAAAATATTCTAACTTGGCCTGACCTACTTGCTTATACATTTCCACTAATTCATCTCTTGCTGTAGACGTTACAGGCGAGGGTCTTCTGCGAGTAGGAGTTGATACGTTAACCAGTTTCTTATTTCGAGGTACCTTCAGATTAGTTGCTTTATTGTTGCTCCAATCAATGATATTTGGGGCTTGGGCTGACTCATTTTCACAATGAACATTAATTGTATCATTCATTATAATAATATTTTCATCTGGTACAGTATTTTGTATATCTGTTAACTCTATTATTTCACTTTGCTCAACATTACTATCTGAATCAAAATTATTGTTTAATCCATAAACGCTTTTGCTATTCATTAGAGAAAGCGTTAGATCAAAAGTGGCATCTGTTGAATTAAGTCCTTCGCCACCTCCAGTTTTTTTAAAAGAATTTTTTTGTTCTGCAGCTTCTTTTCTAGTTTTTTTCTTTAAATTATCAAAGAATTTTCTTAATGATTCCGCGCATCGAAATATACCTATAAAATATAATTATTATCAAACAATTTATAATTAATAACAACAATGTCATACCTGTTTCGGAGGATGCGTTGAACTTATTCGCAATCTCATTCCAGGCATTGTCTTTCTCTTTCCATGTTACATTATCTGTTTTTTTGTTTTCAATCACATATTTATACTGTTGTAATATGTGTAACAACAATATTTGTTCTTCTTTTGTATAATTTGGATTGCGATTTCTTTTTTCAGCCATCTATTTTAAATTTGAAATTAGGTTAAGTAAGTTTTTATACAAATTTATACATAAATATGAGTGTTATAAACAGTATTCACAATAAAATACTATCTTACCTTCCTGAATATAATCGTGATAATGAAAAAGCTGCAATACAAGTTGTTTAAAACAAATGTTTGTTTTTCACGAATGACAGATAAAAACCACAATGAACGCAGCAACACAAAAGTAACTAGAAAGTTACTAGACTCGTGGCTTAAAATTAAACTTTTACTAAGCCTGATATGTGCAATGATACATAAATTTAAGTTACGTTTAACATTAAACTGAGTTTAGCTAAGTTACACTTTATGGAACAATTGGTGCAAACGGCCATTAATGTTACCATGGTGGTTACATACAAAAACTCTAATTTATTATGGTTGAATCACGACCTTCTCGATTAAAAGTGTACTATTCCAGCCCGCGACTAGGCCCAGTTTCGGCGTGCCGCCGCTGGCGCTAGTAACAGTAGGAAAACATTTGAACAAAATACGATTTTGACAGTTGTTAATCAACAAACTCCAGTATTCAGTTGTGATTCAGTTTAATACATGAATATTTTGTGTAAAATTGATTTATAAACTATGCATTTGGTGCAAATGCATATTAATTATTTGTGTAATATTTGCGGTGTTATTATTCATAGGTGTTATTATTCATTTTAGTAAAAATTATTAGTTGTTTTTACAGGAAGATTTTCAACTGCAGCGTACAGAAAATTAAATGAAAGAAGTCCCATGAAGGTTATCTGTATCATATACGAATTAACGTATAGTTATATATCTATCTCTTTCATTTCAATTGTCAAACAGCACGCGCGACAAGGATGGATATAACACGTTTGTCTTTAGAATGTCCGAACAATACTACGACAAGCAAAACAAAATGAGGCTCGTTGTACTCGACACTATTGCAGTAACGTACGTCGATATCTTATTTCCTACACTATCCGCTGACGCATAGGCGCGCAATGACATTTTGCTGCATTTTCTGTCAGTTTGTCTTATTTACCACTAATTAACACCAATATTATGCACTAACACAAACACAGTTATAATAAATCACTTTTATTGCAATCACTCTTATTATATTATTATCTAAATCGTTGTTGTAATTCAAAATGTGAGACACACATGATTAACGTAATGAACTGTCAAAACATCG
Source organism: Carabus problematicus (assembly GCA_963422195.1). NCBI lineage: Eukaryota > Metazoa > Arthropoda > Insecta > Coleoptera > Carabidae > Carabus > Carabus problematicus. The sequence goes on from OY728580.1 coordinate 9,641,450, forward strand.
TATTTCTGTTGTTACCGGTGCTAAGCCGACTATTCACCGAAAACTTTATATCTGGTATATACTAATGCATGCATTGTTCTTCTTTTGTTTATATCTCCCCGTCATCTGCTAACCCCTCACCATCGAAAATTACACTATCTTATATGGCCCATTAAAAATTTGATAAACGACGCTACAGAATATGAGAAAATGGGCGTGGTTAAAATCTAAACTCGTACTGTCCTTCAATGACCTTCATGGGACTTCTTTCATTTAAACTTCTGTACACAGTTCGGTGTGATATAATTAATAACGAATAATTGTAATTTGGTTCATTATAAGAAGTGATATATACTAAGCTGCAATCGACAAGGTACAAATGTACTACAAGAATTCCCATCAGACATGAATATGACACATAAATGGCTTGAGGGTATAAATTTACACACTGGTACTAGCAAATTATTAAATGTTAGTTTTTCTACAATGTTAAATCGCGGATCAGATAATAAAAGATATTTTTTTATTATTATAAGCTTTTATTTAGTTTCACTTGTGAGTCAGTCAGTCTGTCTGTCTGTCTGTCTGTCTGTCTGTCTGTCTGACGGGGGGGATTGGACAAAAGAAGATCAATGCATGTATTAGTATATACTAGATATAAAGTTTTCGGTAAATAGTCGGCTTAGCACCGGTAACAACAGAAATACGACGTTTTTTGACAGTTGTGTCTCGCATTTGGAATGTGCAACAACGATTTAGATATTAATAAAATAAAATTGGTTACAATAAAAGTGATTTATTATAATTATAACTGTGCACGACCTTCTCGATTATACTACGGCCGGTAAATAGACCCAGTTTCAGCGTGACGCCGCTGTCGCTGCCAGTTGCACGAAACAATTGAACAAAATACAATTTTGACGGTTGTCAATCAACAAACAATATTCATTCTAATAACGAATATTGAGATATTTTGCGTATAAGTAATGCATAAATTGTGGTTTTTGTGTTAATTGGCCTTAATTAAGTTTGTGCTATTAGTTTTTATTATTAGTATTATTAATTTGACACTCTTATATTAATTATTCCGTGTTTTAATTTCTAATTGTAGGTTTTTGTGGTATAATAGTGCAGTGTGTTATCGTCATGTATAGAAAGTGCTGTGTACCATTTTGTAATCAACGAGGAAAATATTCACTCCACGAATTCCCGTCAAATATTAATATGTAACATAAATGGCTTAAATATTTAACATTTGTCAAAGATATTATTAACTCACAAACAGTAACAAATTTTGTGCTATGTAAAATATAACGAATATTTGCATCAATATTGTAGTAATAAAAAAAATACTCCAACTCTGTAACATAAATTCTGTAGCGATGCTAGTTTTCACCACTAAAAGAAAGATATATTTTTATAAAAATACAGCTATCTAAAATAAAAAACATAATGAAATTTATTTATTAGTTCTTTATATGTTCTCTTACGCTTCCGAATAATGTTAATTTTTCTTTTTAATTTACGCCTTTCGTGTCTTGTAATTAGCACTCAAATCTGTCAAACCATAGAACTGATCATTTCAGATAAATGGTTTTTTCACAAATTTATGTTTGACACTTCTTTATCACGTTATTAATATAATTATGTACAGTAATATTTAGTTTTACAGCCGTAATAAATAAATTTTTCGTACAAAAACATTTCTTAATTTTATCTGTCATTTTTGACAATCAGATCAGAGCGTACGCTTTTAGATTGACCAATCAACGTGCGGTACATGATGTACAACTCTCAGCGCCATAACTTTGCGATCCGCCGCAGCTGTCATCACAAAAAATCTATTGTTCTTTCGTCGTATTTACAGGCCGTAGAGTGTACACAACTGTCACTCAATCGAGAAGGTCGTGTAACTGTGTTTATGTCAGTGTATAACGTTAGTATTAATTAGTGTAATTCCCTATCTCATTGCAAAGAATGTGTGAAGTTCTGCGATGTAATAAGATTGCTTTGCTATGACCATTAACAAAGCACAGGGTCAGTCCATAAAATATTCCGATCTTCGTGGCGTTAAAAATGGTAAGCGAAAATAAACTTATCGACCAATTTAAGAACATTTCGTCATTTTCACATTTATTGAAAGTGCATCTATTTGCCGAATATCAAAACAGTAAATCAACTTCAATTTTAATCCAATTATACACTTACCACAGACTAAAAAGCATAAAATAAAATCAATAAAAAAATAATTTTTAAAAACAAGCTTTTATTAAATTGCACTAAAAAGGAAAAGCCAATAAATAAAAACGTGGGCGCAAATGTTCTAATGTCCAATTTATATGAACATTTACGCCCACGCTTTTATTTATTGGCTTTTCCTTTTTAGTGCAATTTAATAAAAGCTTGTTTTTAAAAATTATTTTTTTATTGATTTTATTATCTTTTGCAGTAAATGTATACCTATGTTATATATTTTATTTTATGATGAAATTTTATAAAATCAAATTTCTTTAATAATTATTGATAATATTAATATTTCTATATATTTCACAATTAATTTTGCACTTATAATTAATAATTCTTACGCAACAACCTTTTACAACATTAGGTGACATTGTTTGACAGTGACAAGTAGCTACTGTAATTAGCGCCAATACTTCAACATTTGGCCGAGCTGTCAGCACAAAAAATCTATTGTTCTATCGCTAATGTCGCAGGCCGGTATGAATCTAGAAGGTCGTGGGTTGAATAATGTAAAATTAGACACTTGTCCACAGACTACTATTTTTATTTAAATCATTTACAGAGTTTTTTATTAATCTAGTACATGTTATTGGATTAACATACACTTCAACTATTGAAATTGTAATTGGTATCAATACATTTCCAAAATCACTTGGGGGTGATAACTAAATTTGCCACTGTTTGATGACATGTGATGGGCCTGTCCGGGAATTCAACGCTGAAATAATCAGAAATTTCTCGCAAAGACGCCGCTTCTAGATACTAGGAGTACATCTTAAACTTTTCTTCTGGGATGTAAATTTTTTGCACTAATTACTACGCAAACTCGTGAGATATTAGTAACACAATATTAAAATATATATATATATATATATATATATATATATATATATATATATATATTGTAACAGACTAGGGTTTCCTCTCTGGGCTATATTCAGAATGACACAACACAATACGGTTATAATTCTTTATTTAGTATAAAACACAAAAATACATGCACACTGTTTCACTACTTGTCAATAACAACCAAACCGCCCGTCACCATTTATTCATTCATGGCACTCTTCACATCACATTACGCGTTATATTGCCCCCTCCTTAAGTCCGTTCTGATCCAGAAGCGGGGTAATTCTCAATATTTGTCTTCTTCAACTGCATTCTAGTTGGTTCCTGATGATTCGCTGTTATTTCCTATGTAAACGATTAACGTGCACGATTTTTGGTTTACCCTTTGGTGATTTGCGTATCCGGTAGATAACGTCGTTGATTCGTTTCACCACTACATACGGTCCCTCCCAGGGCCTCCGAAGCTTCGGTGAGAAACCAAGACGCCTCGGTGGATTGTAAAGCCACACCAAATTTCCAGCCTGAAATTCACCGTCCTGCGCTTTGACATCATACTTGTCCTTCATTCGATCACTCGCCGTTATCACGGACAAGGTCATGTATGTTGTTTAGTTTCTTCAAGCGAGTGATATAATCTTCTCCGGCTATGCTCGATTCTGATGGTCTTCTCCCAAATTGAAGATCACATGGCAATCGTACTTCTCGTCCAAACATTATGCAGGCGGGAGTTCGATCAGTTGTCTCGTTAACAGATTAACGATAAGCCATTAAAAATAGGTGGAGGCACTGGTCCCAGTCTCGTTGATGTTCTGAAACAACCTTGGAAAGGTACTTACCCATCGTTCGATTCATTCTTTCCATCGTGCCATCAGATTGGGAGTGTCAAGGAGTAGTTCTAGTTTTATTAATTCCTAGCACCCGGCAAACATCTTGACATTTTCTTTGCAGTTCACCCAATAGAAACGCTCGCGAACTTTCTCCAGCGTCGTTTTATACCAAAAAGCCCTCCCGACGTTCCATCATGAAGATGACGTAATACTTCTGACGCTCGGTTCTTCGGCACTATCTACTGCAGCCTAGATTCCGTACCATCAACGCCCTCCACGATTCGTTTTAAAAGACCGTTTTCCATCTCCAAATAGTCCCATTGTGCCCAGTACGTTTTAAGAATACGACTCGTTGCGCTTACCTCCTCCCTAATTAGTCTTTCTCCTCGATTTTTCCATTCTAGTACCAGCTTTAATGCCGAATCGGATTCTTTTGCTCTTCTTTGCTATTCTTGAGGTTATGGTAGTTCTCCGCAGTAAACAAGCCTTTTCCTCCAAACTAACGCAATGGTTACAAGCCGTTTTTCACGGTCTCCTAAACAAGGCAACTGCGTTGCAGTGCCTGGATCCAGCTCGATGTTCCGTATCAAAATTATATTTCTGAAGCCGCCCAATCCACCTTGCAGGTTTACCTTCTGGATTTCGATAATTCAATAACCATTTTAATGGTCTGTTCTCAACACGAATTTCCTTCCGTAGAGATTCTTATAAAAGTTATTAAAAATAAGTAATATGTCCGTTTTATGAACTCGTCAATTTTAGTTATGATCACGACGCGTTTCGAACTCTCGTTCATCAAGTGATAAGGTGTGGTGTCATGTTATCGTTTATATACCTGGCGTGTTGATTAGTGTGACTGTTCAATGATGCGTTTTTTTTTTTTTGTAATATTTTGAGAGGTGTGAATATGGCATTAGATTGGGTGTTTATTTGTATGCTTATTATGGGTTTTTTAAATTTTTCTTTATTTTTCTCTAGTTTTTCGATGATGTTTAGTTTCCTAAATTTGGGGTGTTTATTATTTTCATTATGTCTTTTATCAAGTAGGTGGGCTGCGTAGTTGGAGTCGATTTTAAGTTATTTAAAGGAGTGTATGTGTTCTTTATACCTGACTTTAAATTTTCTACCGGGTTGGCCGATGTAGTTTAGATTATAAGTGTTGCATTTTAATTTGTATATTCCGTTTTGGTTGTATTGATGTATATTTTCTATGTTGTTATTAATTTGACTTTTGAGGTTGTCTGCAGTTTTGTAAATCCAGTATCCCACTGTAAAAATTTTCGTATTTATTTTTATATAAATTTTTATAAATATTTTCGTCATGCGTAAAAATATGTTCACCAAGTAAGGGTATATCACACAGTAAAAACTTTTTATAATTTTTTTTATGTGAATGTCAGTTTTTTGGGTTAGGATCGTCTTCATAATCGAAATGGAAAACCAAAATTTATTAAAAGCGTTAACAGTAGGACTGCTTGGTTACGTAATCATAAAGCATATAAATCGAAACAAAAGACGTTGGTGGACTAGGCCATGGTTAAATAAAAGAGATCAAGGCAAAGACGTGTTAACTATGGTTCATGACGAATTACAAGTTGAAGATAAAGATAGTTACAAGAATTATTTAAGGATGACAGAAGAAAATTTTTCATTTATTTTGAATGGCATTAATCAAAGAATTTCGCGTACAGATACTAATTTGCGACAATGTATATCTGTTAGGACAAGGTAAGAATACATCATCTATGAAACACAATGTCTAAATTTACAGACTATCCGTAACTCTGAGGTATTTAGCAACTGGGGAAAGTTTTAAAAGTATGAGTTTTTCAACAAGAATCGCCCAAAATACGATAAGGTATCTATTGTGCTGCAGATGACAATATACCAAGTTCAGTGACTTCTATAGCACAACAGAGCGGTAATAAAGTTGGCCAACATGCGCTCAAAATTCGGGAAGAATTTCAAAATTATTTTAATAGTAGTGGCACAGTAGCGTGGCAACAAACATCTGTAGACCGACATAACATCTAAGTTCTATTTCAAGTTAAGATTATATGTAATAGAAGTATATTTATATTAAGAATGATATGTTATAGCTATTTTGTTACTTAGGTTAGGTTATTGGTAATAATGTGGATATGTGCAGTGTTGCCAACAGTCGTTTAGGAAAATTCTCAAATCCTCTGAACTAAATTCACCAGAATTCTCTAGAATTTGGTAGTAAAAAATCTCTACAATTCATATTTGAATTGTAAAAAAGGAAAAATAAAGAACTTACGTACATTATGAATTTTATTCAAAAAACAAAAGCATAAGCAAATTTCTTTAACTTAAAAAAAAATATTTACAAAAAAGAAAACAATAATTTGATCAAATAATTACAAATAATCTACATTAAGTACATTAAAATCTTCAACGTCGTAAGTCTCTTCAGTTTCATATGTTGCTTTGGTACCAATTTTTTTTAAAATGCTATCAGATACTGTAAAATTATTGCAACACTTTTCTAGTCTTTGTAGTCCAAAACGAATATGTAGGAGGCTGTCCAATAACGGTAATTTCATGCGATTTCTTAATTTACTTTTTAAAATATTCATAGCACTGAACAACCTCTCCACATCAGCATTGGAATGTGGCACGCATAATAACCTAAAAGCCAAGTTTACTATATCGTTAAATGGATTTTCTCCCGATCCATCAAGTTATGTACTTCGATTCAAAATGATTCGGTGTTCGATATATTTTGCCAATTAACGGTATGCAACATGGCCCATTGCGTTTCTAATTTTGAAATAATTATTGGATCTTTTATAAATTCCAATGCTATATCGGTAATTTGTGATTTGTTAACTTTTAAACATTCGCTAACCGAAAATTTATTCATGTTTTCTAGAGTATTAATATTATTTGGAAGCCTGTTTCTTAGCAGGCGCACTAATTGTGTTAAAAACAAAATACATCGTGATTTTATATCTATTTTATCTTCATTACTAATCTCATATGTTTGGCAAGAATTTTCAAACGCAAATCCTAAATAAGGATTTGAATCTAAATGTTTTTCTATCTCATCTGACATAATATCCACTTTTGCAGTTGGATTGAGAATTTTTTTTTGCTATTGTTACATACAACGATTTTAAAGTGCTTAATAATTTTGTAGGATCTGCATTTTTCATTTCAAATGCTTTATTACTTTTTTGCACTAATTCTACTATTGTATATAAGAAATTAAGGTAAACTCGGTTCTTTGGGTCGGAAAACATATTATAGAGAAGTTCAGCGGTATAGCAATTTTCTTTAATGCGAACAATATTAAAATGAGCTTGTAAAGAGGTCCATTGTTCAATTATACGCTTAACCGCTGGTTCGATTGAGATCCAACGAGTTTCAGCTATTCTAGGAATTTTAAGAGGATTATTGTTGTCATTTATTAACGAATAAACTTGTCGATATGATTGTTGCCTGATGGAAGAATGACTGAACCAACTATATGTCTCTTTGATTAGAAATTCAATATTTCTTGGCAATGTTTGTTTTGTTGCTTCTGATAAAGCTAACTGCAATGAATGACAGACACACCTGACAAGAATTAAATCGGGTACTTCCTCTTTTAACTTTGTATACACACCTGCATTAATTCCTACCATGGCTGAGGCATTATCAGTGCCTATACTTTGGAGATTTTCTAATTTAATTCCATTTGTGTCTAAAAAGCTTTTAATGGTAATTACAATGCAATCAGCTGTACCATATTCAATATGTAATAGTGCCAAGTAGGTTGACACCACTTTTTTTAAATTAATACTAAAATACCTTATTATTAATCCTAATAACTTATTAATAGTAATATCAGTCGACTCATCAATGATCAGACTATACTTTTCATTCCCAAGGTCTTCTTTTAACATTTTGAAAAAATAAAGCCCAAAAACGTTTTTGATTGCATTTGTACATTTTGTACGATGAATGCTCACTTCCTTGTCATAGTCTTTATGTATGTCACTTAAATGGTCTATTGCTGCAATTGAGGTGTGCACAGCTGCATAAAGACACAGTTCGGCTTCCTTTTTTTGCTTTTTAGTAAGTACAGAAACCGGTTGAAAATCAATTTTTCTCTGACGGCGGCATGAAAAGGGTTGGCTGGCGGAAATATGTTTCTTAGATTTACAATGTTTTTGTAAATCTCCCAGTTTGGCATTTAGGTAACACTTGCAGAATTTACAAAAAGCTTTCGTCAGTTCTCTCGAAGATGGTTGTAACCAGTTTTTTTAAACCAGGCAGTTTCTCCCACTCGGCTTTGTACTTTTGTGTATATTGAGGCGCCACTGCAAAATAAATGAATAAGCATAATAAAAGTCCAATTTATTAAATTCACAGCTAAATTACTCCCATCTTTAACAAGCTATTATTGATACTTACTATTTACTAATAATCATCTGATAGCACATTTAAAATAGGTACGTGTAATGGCTTGACATAACAAATGTCAATTACCATTGAAAATACATTTACGTAGTAAGCGTGCGCAAAGAGAATGAAGTGAGCAAGAAGTAAGTCGTGACTGCCAATACCAACATTGAACATTGCATTGCCTATCTCATTCAACTTACATTCAAAATTATTTATTAGACTGATTTTTAAAAGGATGCAATCTTCAAATTTACCTAGTCATTATTTTAAATTTTGTATATTCTCAGTATTCTCCAGAAATTCTCTACCAAACAATAAAATTTTCTATATTGGAGACACTCAACACTTCTCAATTAAGCCCTGAAATTCTCCAGATTTGGTGAAAAAATCGCCAAGTTGGCAACACTGGATATGTGTAAATATTAAGATACGTATAAAACATATACCATAGAAAATTGAATTTAATCTTACATTTTCGGTGTAATCTGTTGCCACTGCATCCATATTTTCCGCCTCTGTAACCCAACTTTCAGTATCGATGGGCAAGGGTGAATGTGAAGAACACATTTCTTCTTCTCTTTCTTCGGTATGTGTGGTAGGCTTGGGAACAGAAATGTTGCATGTTCCTTTTTTGGCTTGAACATGGTCCGTTAGAAAGAGCATTTTTTCAAAAAAATCTACAGATGTTTTATAGACATCATCTGTTCCACTTCCACTTGGTTTGTCTCGGATTTTTAAAAGTTCAGTGGTGAACCGACTTCTCAGTGCATTCATTTTTGCTTTGACTTCATTGACTGAAAATATACAAATACATGAATATACATTTCTATTAACAATCCTCTGCTTACCAGTCACATCATTTTTAGCTGGACGCAGTTTATTTACGATCCTTCCCAATGCATTTAGCCGAGCAAATTTATTGTGATACCCTTCACGTTTTACGAAATATAAAACTTCTTCCTCCTGGTAGCACTCTATTAATAATGCCGTTTGATCTTTATTCCACCCACTACACATTTTAAATATATACTATATATTGTATATTTATTTGCCAGTTGTGTGAGGTTAATCAAGATCTTCGCTGAATCAAACGCTGTCAAATAATAGAGAGAGAAAACACTCAATCGTGCTCACCTTGTTGCTCTTTCCATCAACATCCAATGAAATTGCTTCTTTCGTCTTTGTAAATACAAGCGATCTGTATTTACGTGACGTCACCTAAATATTTTATGGGACGTCACAAAAATACAAGCACCGTAAATATATTTATGAACACGTTAACATTGTCCCTATCACACTATAAAAACGGTTTTTATAAAAATTTATATAAAAATAAATACGGAAATTTTTACAGTGGGATACTGGCTTAAACTATGTTTATGTTGTGTTTCTTAAAAAGTTTAGTTATTTTGTAAGTTTGTTTTCCTATGAAGGTAAATGTGGCCCATTGTTTAGGTTCTTGAATATTGTTATTGTCTTTATTTTTGTGGGTTCTTTTAATATCTTGTATTTTATTTACAGTATTAATGTTATATCCATTGTTGGTGGCTATTTGTTTGATAATATTTAGTTATTTGTTATAATCGACTTTATTCATTGCTATGGTTTCTAGTCAGTGTATTAAGCTTCTAAAGGCTGCTAATTTATGTTGTTTAAGGTGTTCGGATTTGGCGGATGTTGTCAGTTTGTGTTGGTTTACGGTATATGTTATATTTTAGGCTTGTGCTACTTTTAGTTATAGTTATGTCGAGGTAATTTATTTTCTTGTTAACTTCTACTTCTATTGTGAATTTTATATTTGTGTGTATATTATTTATCTAATTTAGTATATCAGTGGTGTTTTCGCAAACGGTGATACACAATATGTCATCTACATATCTTACCCATTGTTTTCAAGATTATGTAGGAATGTTTCAGAGAGTATTCCGGATAATGGGCTACCCATTGCAAGACGTTATTTTGTTTATAATATTGGTTGTTGAATTGGAAGTAATTTTGTGTTAGTATGGTGTTTAATATTTCAGTTAATTGTTATATGTATGTTTTGCCAATGTCTTTTTTTTTAGCCTCGACAGATTGGACAACCGTTAATAGCTATCTCCTCGTCACACAATAATTTCTGAAATAACTGATCACCGTTTTCTGGCCGTCTTGTATCTGTGAAAGCACACTTCGTATGGCTGAATTACTAGCGTCTGTATCCAAAATAAACTTGCCTGTTGTTCGGGGGTAGCTTAAAATCAGTGTTGTAATCCGGACCCGCTTCAAATGTTCAAAAGCCTGTTGACAATCCTCACTTCATAGATACTCACGTCCTTCTTCGGTTAACTTCATAAGTGGCTTTGTAATGTTTACAAATCCGAGAACAAACCGTCGATAATAAGTGCACAGACCAAGAAAACTGCGGAGCTCATGCTTATTGTCTGGTACTGGTTATTCACGAACTGTCTGAATCTTGTCGGGATCAGCTGCTACTCCATTCCTCGATACGATGTGTCCGGGGCACTTCACTTCTCTCTGGAAGATGTTACACTTCTTCGGGCTCAGTTTGAAGTTAGCTCCTCGTATCCTTTGGAACACTTCTTTCACCTTCTTCAGGTGTTCGTCGATAGTTTTCCCTACCACAATCACGTCATCCAGCTATACTAAGCACGTCTGCCCCGATAGACCTCTCTATATTGTTTCCATAAGACGTTCGAATTTAGCAGGGGCATTGCGCAACCCAAAAGACATGACAGTAAACTGCCATAATCTAGATCCGATAGTAAACGCAGTTTTCTCTTGGTCTTCGGGCTCCATTCCAACTTGCCAGTATCCGCTCTTCAGATCCAGCGTTGAAAAACAACGTGAACCAGACAGAGTGTCCAATGTGTCATCAATTCGTGGCAAAGGGTAGCTGTCCTTCTTCGTTACTGCATTGAGTTGTCGATAATCAAAGCAAAATCTTGTTGATCCATCTTTCTTCTTCACGGGTGACGACCACGGACTACTCGATTCTTCAATAACCCCTTGTTTAGCCATTTCAATTACAATTCGTTCAGCTTCTTTGCGCCTAGCTAAAGGAAGGCGCCTTGGATATTGTCGTATCGATTGAGCATCCCCAGTGTTAATTTTGTGAGTTACGATGTTCGTCCGACCCTTCATGTTCTCGTCCAAAGCAAAGGTGTCTTGATACTGAAAAATTACACTTTTCACTGTATTATGCTCTGTTTTCCCGAGGTCGTGACATTGCTTTGAAACCATATTCAGCAGATTATGCGTGCACTCTAACTGATTTTTCTCCGGCGTTGTTCACGCATGACATGATAGACGATGCAGTTGTACACTGCCCCCAATACAGTGTTTTTTAAGGGTCACACGGCCTGAATGAACGTTCATGACCCTGACTGGTACAACGTTCTTAACCCTAATTAGAGCCTTTCCAACTAATATGCTTCGGTCAACTTCCCACTCATTGACTGCTTCTATCATCCGGATATTTTCTTCCTTAATATGTCCATCCAACCTTGCCATAACAAGGCTTTAGCTTTGGCCTGACAACGTGACATCTTCCGCTACTAATACCCGGATATCATTATCCTCTAAAGGATGTAGAAGAAGCTCTTCAGAATCCACATTCAAGACGCTGTTCTTCAGGTCCAACTTAGTACCGAACTTCTTAAGAAGGTCCATCCCCAAAATAAACTTATCGGATAACATCTATTATTACCGGATGATCCAATATTTTCTTCCCTAAACTGATGGTTACCGCAGTGGCGTAGCTAAGGGGGGGCGGGCGGTGGGTGCGGCCCGCACCGGGTGTCACCCGTTTGGGGGTGACACCCGGCCCTTTTGTAAGATATTTTTTTTTAATAAATATCTTACAAAAATTCCATGAAATGGAAATAAAAAATAAAAACCTATATAACTATCTAGGTTTTTCATATCTGTGCGCGGCCTCCAATGGAATGATCTATATAGTTATTATAAATCTGTGACAGCAGCGCTTCATTTGTACGCGGTGAGCTGTGACACTGCTGACTGCGACTGTGTAGTCTAGGTCTAGAGAATAGATGCGCACGCAACTTTGTCATTTAAGATTGCTCGGCCTCGGCTGTCGGTTGCTCATTTCATTTCGTATTGGGTATTGTGATGTGAAAATATCGTGACGGTAACCGTGACGCTGGATTATTTTAATCATTGTGTTTAATCTTATCTTGAAAAGATATCTAAAAACTAACACCAAGGTAAATGGACGCTTACCTGATGTTTTTCGTTTACATAATGTTCATTTTAACTGTTTTCGAGGGGTGACACCATCGATATCCGCCCCGGGTGTCACCCATGCTAGCTACGCCACTGGGTTACCGTTGTTCTTCCATGTGTCGGAATAATACCGCGTGTTGCGCTTCGAATTAGTGCTATCGGTGCCGTCTTTCCATTGTTCTTTATTACATCATTGTAATATTCGTCGTACAAAGTCCTCAAGGTCTTCTTTATTTGTGGTTCCTCACTCCTCGGGTACGGTCCGACCACGATGATGTCCATGTGATACCTGCTTAGCAGCTTCAAACTTTCGCGCGTGAGCTAGTGCATCGTCCAATGTTATTGAGCGAGCCAATCAAAGCTATAATTGCGTTTCGCTATCCTTGAGGCCGTCTGCACTGCCAGTTGTTCTAAAACGCTGTCAGGTGCTATAGGGTACGCCAATCGAACCAGTTGCTTCAAATTCCTGGAGACTCTGGCCGGATTTTTGGACACGGTTTTTCACTTGCGCATGATAAACTTGCTGGAGGTGAGCATCTCCATACCTCATCTCTAAACGTGAAACCAAAATAGCCTTCTGCTGGCTATCTGGTATGATTTGGAGAATATTGAGAGCTTCTCCCCGTAAAGAAATGATTAGAGTAATCGCCTTTTCTTCATCGGTCCATCCATTGGCCATCGCAGCTTCATCAAATTGCTTAAAATACATGGACCAAGGCGTTTTTCCATCGAAGGTTGGAGCTTTCAATTTCACCCTTGAAGTTGTTGGGCTGCATTCCACAGTAGATTCCCCAGTCTTTAATCCAACAAATTGATGTTGTAGTGCATCTATCTTCTGCTGCATATCCTGCTGCACTAGTAACAATTCCAGCTCCACTTACTGAATTCGTTTTTCAGTTTCCACTCTATGTAGAACCATTTCACCTTTAATTTCTTCTAGACGGACTAGCATTTTGTATTGAGCAGTCTTCATTACATCCAAGGAAGACTTCATTTCGTCCCTCACTTGCTCTTTAATTTTATCTTGACTGACCTTGAATTACTCTTTATTAGCTTCCATTTTATCTTGACTGACCTTCATTTCCTGCAGAAGCGATAGAAGTTGGTTCTCCATCTTGGTGTTCTGTGTTCGCGTAACCGGTATTCACTCACTAAATAAACTTCACAAGCTGTTTATAGCAGAGATGGGGAGTCGGAAGTCGAAAAAAAGTTATCGACTTCCCACTCTCTGACCGAATTGTTTTAAAGAACGTAAATTAAAACAGCACTTGCATTTTATATACACACAGGAAAAGATAGACTAACGAAACTAATCAACACCCTTGTAGTGAACAAATAATGCGGCTTAAAATTCTGTTTTTGATTTTCAAACGAAACTTCATTGTGCTGAACTGGATATGAGTCAAAGCAATGAGATTTCTCACAATTGGGAACTGTACTTTGTTTCAGTTTGTTTTATACTACTGCCGATTAAATTTGTTTCTAATTAAATATAAATATTTACAATTCAAAGTTATTCGGCGGTTAGCCCAACCCCTACTTGCGTAACTGGAACCCGTGGTTCGATCCCCGGCCACAGACATTAATTTTCTCATTTAAATATATAATGTTCTTCGTAAATATAAATATGTTAATCCAGTATTTTTGTATTTTACTAATGAAAAGAGTCGGAGTCGATTATAAAAAATTCCGACTTAGAAGTCGGAGTCGGGTGTCGGAAATTAACAATAATTTTAATTTATAAACTCATAACCAGTAATGAATCGCGAGTTTAAGAAATCGGCAGCCTTCCAATATTTTTAATTGAACGAAAATACAAATTATTTTATATGTCAAATAGAACAAGTGATCCAGATTAATTCTCATACTGGAATTGAGAAACATGGTAGAAATGCTCGTTCTAGAGCTCCAAATTTGAAGCGTCATTTACGCAACAAACATCCCGTCATTTTTAAGTCTGTACAAAATTCAAAAAGCTTCTCATTGATTTAGTAGTCAAGATTGGAGTCGCACAAACATTATTCTCACCAGCATTCATTGAATTAAATGGAGAAATGGCAGCAGAGTTAGGTGTGTCATTAGAAAGATATAATCCTTCAAGAAGCTGAATATCAAAAACATTATTGAAAAACATGCTGCATAATAAATTTTATTTTTTTAGATGGATGCTTGCACGAGGCAAAGAGTTAACTATATGGTAATAAACGTCCAATTCATTGACTATGAAAGAAATTTACCTATACGTACCCTAGCAGTGCACAGAAGCTCAGCATTCAAGTGAATACATTAAAAACTTAATTGAAAATATTCTAAAAGAATATGATATTTCACAGCCGATTTTATCAATAGTTACTGAAAATGCTACAAATATGACCAGTGCAGTGCAGAAACTTAATGTTAATGATGAAGAAATGGAAGAAGATCCTTTTGACAATATTAATGAAGAATTTTCAGAAAGCTTGAATGTTGATGAAAATAAAACTATCAACACTGCAGTTGAAGATTTTATTGGAGCCTCAAACATCTCCCATATGCGATGCTTATACCTTCCAACTTGTAAAATGGGATGGACTGAAAGAGAAAAACATGGCTAATATAATAGTCAAATTACGAAATATAGCAGTTACTGCAAGAACCTCTAAAATCGATGCTATATTAAAGGGTCGATCAGGGAAAGGGGCAATTCTTGACCAAGCTACGCGTTGGGGAGGCATGTTTGAAATAATTCAGCGCCTTCTTTAACTAAGGCCATACCTTGTCGATATGGCAAATACAAATGTCACGATGACTGATATCCAGTAGGAAGCGGCAAGCTCTCATGAAGCATTGCTTAAATTTCCCTATGAAGTAATAAAATATTCTATGCTAGAAGGCAAGCTTATGGATAATAATGTATTATTGGCTGCAATTTATGTGGACATAGGATAATTTTAAGTAACGAGCAGCTTGAAAGAAGAAAATCAAATCTACGCGATATAGCTGTCCGAATAAAAATGTTAACGGATAATGACTTAAAGACATTTCGAGTTCGGATTCAGAAAACGATAATGATGATTCATCTTCAAATTCTAATGGATCAAATAATTTTGAAAATTAATTAAACTACCCGTCTAAAATGTATTCACTGCAATTTATTTTATAAATATAATTAATTATATTTATAAAATAACCTGCAGTGAATACATTTTAGACGGGTAGTTTAATTAGCTTATTCACAATATTCCTCCCACCTTGAGGAATTACACTTTCATGACTCAATATTCTATTAAGACACCTGCTAACTTTACATATATTCATATTTAAAAACAGTTCTTCTTCATGTATTTTTCGAAATTGACTCAAAAAAGGTAACCAATCCTTAATTTAATCGCCGAATTTATTAAATTCAATTTTCGGAAGTTTGTATTTTCTTTTGACTTCACTGATATGATTGTCATTCGCTACTTCAGTTTTATCGCGAATACCTTCACTACAACATATTTTCAATTTAGTATATCTACTCACGTACTCATCAGAAGTTTTAAGTTCGTTTGACAAATCATCTTCGGAACTATTATCCTCTAGCATCAGATCCAGAATTTCTTTGTCCGCAGTTTGCAAGGTTTCAACTTTCTTGTCAAGCATTTCAAGATAAGAATGGACTTCGATGAAATTTAAATTTTCTATCGTCAGAGCTGCTTCCAGCTGGTTAGCAACCCTCGTAAATGCAGTTCGCAACACAGTTCTTAATTTCCTGGCTTTGTCCATTTCATAGATGTCCTGTCACGGTCGCCACTAATATTGTGAATAAGCAAATTAAACTACCCGTCTGAAATGTATTCACTGCAGGTTATTTTATAAATACAATTAATTATTTTACAACATAAAATAATTATCTAATTGAATACTTGACGTTTTTATTTTGAAATTAGTATTTTTCCTACAGTATTTTAATAACAAAAAAATAATAAACAAATTCACTATAGTTACCAGGTGTCTCCAACACTTATCTTAAAATGCACAGAAAATTCCCGCACATATCTTTCTATGTAGAACAATACAAAAATCTAAGATTACAAATTAAAATCGATATCAAGATTTCATGTATCCAGTATGTTTGTAAGTGCGAGAAATCCATTCAATTCGACCCTTCCAAATTTTGGAACTTCATTCAATCTAAAAGTAATACTTTCTCAGTTCCTTCCATAATGACTTTTGAAAACTCTTCTTTTAACTTTCCTTCTCAAATTATAATGCTTTTGGTAAATACTTTCAAAGTGCCTTTACCACGCCAAACACTGATCCTTTATCACCCCTTCAGATTTACTCCCACAATCTTATTACCCTTGATCATATATTAGTTGATGACATTATGCTCTATTATGAAACTTAAGCCAGGCCTATCTTGTGGTTCTGATTTAATTCATTAAAGACTGCTACCCCATTCTTCTCGGCTCTTTTTCACATCTTTAATCTCTCACTGGAAACCTGTACCTTTCCTTCTTTGTGGAAACGTGCACGCATAACTCCAATCCATAAGTCTGGTGACATTTCCTATATTTCTAACTATCGTCCTATAGCTGTTCTTTCGCACTTCAGTAAAGTGCTTGAAAGCATCAACTACAACGTTATATATTCGAAAATTCACAAATCATCTATCCTTCTCCCATCATGGTTTTGTAAAGCAAAGATCTACTGTTCCCAATCTAAGTTTCTTCACTCATTTTCTCTCTGCTGTCCTTGATAACAATTGCCAAGTCGATGTAGCCTATACTGATTTTCATAAGCTGCATTCTTTTTCCCTTTCTTCTTCCTTCATAAAACTTATATCATCTTATTTCAAGCATAGGCTACTTTTCGTTAACTGTCTTGGAATCAATTCAACATCCTTTATAGCCACTTCCGGTGTTCCTCAAGGATCCAATCTCGGTCCTCTGCTATTTCTTCTTTTTATCAATGACGTAACTCATGTCATCTCCAACAACTACTTTTTGCTGATGACCTCAAAATATTTACTTCTGTTAGCTCCATCGATGATTATATGGCTAGTATAAATACATATTTATAAATAAACATAGCAATAATATATAATACAATACTAACAATTAAAATTCATAATTAACAATTAGGAATTAGCAGGGCTATCTATGTACAACATTTTTAATTTATGTTTAAACACGCTGTAAATACAGACATTTTGGATGTTTGTTGTCCTGATGGTGGCCTTAACTGGATGGCCGAAACGTTGACTATCTTAATAAAAAAATATCAACAATATTGCGATGCTTTTCTTTTCTTCTAACCTCCATGTTCTACGGACATCTTGAACGAAGCTTACAATCGTCAATTATTCCTACCCATTGAGGGAATTAAGTTTTTCTACAAGTTACCATACTGACGAAACAACTTCAACTATTACATTTATAATAATTCGCATTGCCTTATTTTGTAACTTTTGCAGCTGTGCTGTTTCGTTCTTATTACACAAGTAAAATATTGTACTGCAGTATGAAAAATGAGGTAATACTATAACATTATATACTAATTGTCTGCTTCAACGTGATAGATTTTGGCACTCACGGTACATGTACTTTAATTTTCTTGATATTTCCTCGATATACAGGGTGTAGAGAAAGTAATGCAACAAGGCTATATTTTTGTTATTATTGAATTTAGACAAAAATGTTTTAGACAAAAGTTACATGGTAAAAAGTACTTTATATTTCTGTGACCTTGAAATTCTCTTAAGCCATTACGCGTATGCCTTACGCTATGCAACTTTAATTTTTTAAATGGCAACATACCATTTGGCTAAATTTTTGGAATCAGAAAGACTTTTTACTTCCGGTAGTATAAAAATTTTAATAGGTTACATAATCAAATTTTTAAGAAAAATAGGTATTAATTTATAGTATTTAAGTAAAACTTAAGGAATAATCAGTTTACCTTTGTTTGATTAACAAGTGATAAGTGACAACCAACGTAATTTTCATAGCTTTTTTAATTGTTTAGTTGTCACATCACTTGTTAATCAAACAAAGGTAAACTGATTATTCCTTAACTTTTACCTAAATACCTTAAATTAATATCTATTTTTCTTAAAAATTTGATTATGTAACCCATCAAAATTTTTATACTGCCGGAAGTAAAAAGTCTTTCTGATTCCAAATATTTAGTCAAAATGGTATGTTGCCATTTAAAAAATTAAAGTTGCATAGCGTAACGCATGCGCGTAATGGCTTAAGCGAATTTCAAGGTCACAGATATATAAAGTACTTTTTACCATGTAACTTTTGCCTGAAACAGTTTTGTCCAAATTCAATAATAACAGAAATATAGCCTTGTTGCATTACTTTCTCTCTACCCTGTATATTGAACATGTTTTTTGAAGTTTAACTGTCTATCAATGATAATACCAAGATATGGATGGATCTCATCCACGCATGGGCGTCCGCAGAAATTTGTCTAGGGGGGGGGGCAAGATTTTGAAATGTATTTATAATAAAAAATTACTTAATCACAACAAAATTTTATATTAACCCATAAAGAAAAAGATTCGTACAGTTTTATAACAAAATTAATAAACATTCTCTGAATAGAAACTAAATAGGAATATGACTATAAACACATATATCAGTCACAACGTTCAATAAGAACGTAACATAATAATCTCAAACAAATACAATTATATTACAAAACTTACAACATTCAATTAATCGTCTTTAAATGCGAATAATATTCTTCTAGGCTGTTGTCCAAAAATAGTTATAACTCGGTTAATAAAGTCTTCTTTTACAATAATTTTTTTCCTGTGGACGCTCAGCATGCACAGACCACTTAATCTGTTTTCGCTCATTGTGGAACGAAGCCATGTCTTCACTCTACGAAGAGTACTAAATGATCGTTCAATAGAACATGTAGTAGCAGGCAAAGCAAGAGCGATTAACAGAGCTGTTTTTATTGCAGGAAAAAATTCTGTATAATTATCAATAATTTCACTTATTGCTAAGTTGGTAGTTATATCATTCGACTCTTTTGAAGCCCAAAAATCATACCATGTGTCTGATTCTGTTAAAAAATTTTCGATATTATAAAAACTGTGAATTTTTTTACTTAACTCGTGAAAATCAATTTTATTTATATTTTTCAATTGACTGGGATGCAATTTAAACAAATTAAACGTTTCTTTATGTTCTTCAGAAAATCGGGCTCGCAGTGATGAAAGCAATGAATCTAGATACGGAATAAAAATTGACCTTCTATAATATTCGTTTATAGAATCACTGGAATGATTTGCTCTATAAGTTTGCTTCTTAGCTTGTCTTGGAACAGAAATTTCTACATTTATTTCATTTGCCAATCTATTTGCAGTATTAAGTAAATCTTCAAATATTGTTTCTGAGTTATCCCTATTGTGCTGTATTATTGTTAATATATCTTGCATATGGTTATTTACTTTAAATAAATCAAGTTCAACGGCTTGTAAAGATTGGGTAATTGGTTCCAACATCGCCGAATATTTACTTATTATTACAACTGCAATAATAAATTTTGAGTTCGTAGATGCAGAATACAGCTGATATGCAGTTTGTTTCGCTTTTGCATTACCATCTTTTGAAAAATTTTCCAATTCATTCACAATTTTTGTAAAATTCTCCGAGAATATGCGAATACTTTTATGTTTTTGTGTCCATCGAGTTTCACATAGCATAGGAATGTTCGGTACAGTGGTCCTTCGAATTGAACTTTCTCGAAAATAGTTTATAATTGCCTTAATAGTACCAACGGTATTGCGGATATCACATAAATCATTTAAGTCATGCACCACAAGATTAAGACGATGAGATGAACAGTGGACAAACATTGCTTTTGGATATATATTTCTTATTTTTGCTTGGACACCTCCTTCTTTTCCAGCCATGGCAGAGCAACCATCATACCCTTGACCAACTAGATTTTCCATATTTAGTGTAAATTTGGAGCATGCTTTAATTATTTCTGTAGATATACCTTCAGCAGTGCAATCCAAAACAGGCATAAATCCAAGAAATTCTTCTCGTATAATCGTTTTTCCATCCTTAAATTCAGGGAATCTTATACCTAGAGATAATTGCTCTATCCCCGCAATATCGGTTGTTTCATCAGCCAAAATCGAAAATCCAATAGCAGCATTAGCTGCGGTCACTATATCATCTCGAAGGATGTTTCCGCAAATATCAATAATTTCGTTTTGAGTTCTCACTGAGGTATATTTTGCATTGCTTCTACATGTCTCAAGATGATTTTTTAAAATATTATCTCCTGCTTCAACCCGAAAATCTAATAGGTTTTGAAAGTTTCCAGAAGTATTTGTTTTTCCTCGTAGTGGAATATCATTTGTTCCACAAAAAATAATACTTGATATTATTGAAGCAAGTTTTGTTCTGTTTTCTTGAACCGTGTCAAGAGCAGCTTTATTTATTTGCATGTCTACTGGAAGTTCCTTACCTTTTGCTATAGATATACAATTATTAGCATCAATAGTTGAATATTTATGCCATTGAGAACTACTATGAGATCGTGCATCTTCATTGAAATCTTTATATTTGGTGAATGCTTTGCTAATAAAAGCACCTTGATTTCCCCTTTTCACTTTTTGGGGAAATAGTACACAATATTTACATACAGCGCCCTTCAAATGCGCTGAGTATTTGGAGCCGCTATAGGTTTATACATTCGTCTCTTTGACATTGCCGACATTGCGGGCGCTTTGATATTATTATTCGTTTTATTATTGTTTCTACCCGGCGATAAATACAAATATTGATTTTATACCATATTACAGGGGGGGGCAACTGCCCCCTTTTGCCCCCCCCCCCTGCGGACGCCCATGCATCCACGATCTCAATCTCAACTTGTCCTATTTTGATTGCATTTCTTATATTATCAATCACTCTAGTAAACATATGTTCTGTAGCCATTACCATACATTTTGATCTGGACGCATTTAGTTTAAGTTTATTAGTATTCATTCAATTTAATACATTGTATAACTCGATGTTAATTGTATGAACAACACTTTGATAATTAATATCACTATAGTATATTAACGTATCGTCAGCAAATAGATGAATTTCACAGTTATTTAGACAATTCGGTAAATCATTTATATAAATCACAAACAGAAGTGGGCCCAGAACACTACCTTGTGGTACACCAATATCACTTAAAATAGATGATGACGTTTTATTTCCATTTTTTACAACTTGCGATCTGTTGCTTTGTAGTTCCTTGCTAATTGAGAGCTTGATCTTTAATTCCATATTTAGATAATTTCTGTTGTAATATACTTCTGTCTACAGTTTCGAACGCTCTCTTCAAGTCAAGAAATTTGGCACATATAACGTTAGTTTTGTCCAATATCAGTTTCCATTCACTTAGTATAAAGTTAAGAGCCGATTCACACGAATGATTTAATCGAAATCCTGATTGCTCTGTTATAATCAGATTATTTGTGTTGAAATATTCAACTACACCATTTCCAACTGTAATTCAGAAAGCGTCAAATGTAATTCAGAATAGTCAATTGTAATTCAGAAAGCGTCAATTGTAATTCAGAATAGTCAACTGTAATTCAGAAAGCGTCAATTGTAATTCAGAATAGTCAACTGTAATTCAGAAAGCGTCAAATGTAATTCAGAATAGTCAACTGTAATTCAGAAAGCGTCAAATGTAATTCAGAAAGCGTCAATTGTAATTCAGAAAGCGTCAATTGTAATTCAGAAAACGTCAATTGTAATTCAGAAAACGTCAATTGTAATTCAGAAAATATAAATTTTTTACTTTCTCATATACAACATAAGGTTGTATTTGATTTGATGGAAACAAAGAAAATACAAAAAGAAATACATATAGGAAAAATTTTTAAATAATAACTGAATAAAAAATTATGAAGAAAGAAGATATCTCTGGGCTTTTCTTCTATCTCTATTTACAGTTATACATATGTATATGTATTTATATTCGCGGATGTACGGAAAGTATCAACATGCCTTGAAAACAAATGGATTCAAATGTTTAGGTTATGATTACAAAAAATAAACAAACAAACAATATATTGAATTGTACACAAAATTAATATCAATTAAATAATTTACATAGTGTAAAGAGTGAGCTTATATATTTAAAATGGAATTGAAGGATATGTGCGTCATTTGCCAAGTACCAATGACAAGAAATCCAATCTTGCGGTTACTGCCATGTGGACATTTACTTCACGCAAAGTGCGCTCAACCTCTCGACGAAGTGCCGAATGCAACATGTCCGATATGCAGAGCGGAACTAACTGGAACAGAATCCATAGAAAGGAAACACTATAAAAAATATACTAATAAAGATCGAGAAAGGATAGTAACTTGCGCCAATAGAGGTGATGATTGGATAGCTTTGGCTGTTACGTTAAATATTAATTACAAGACCGCATTTCACTGGATTCAATCTGGGCGTGAGAAAATGTATAAAAAAGGAGGTATAAAGCCCAAGATATTAAGTGAAGATCAAATTGACATTATAGTTACATGGATAGAAGAAGACTGTAGTTTGACCTTGCAGCAATTAAAGGAAAAAATTATGAGTAGTTTCCAACAAATGTTGTCAATATCAACAATAGGAAATTACCTAGAAGGTAGGCTTTTCACAATGAAGAATGTACACAGAGAACCAATAACAATGAATTCTGAAGAAAATAAAAGAAAACGATGCGAATATGTCCAGGCATTAAACAATTATATTCAACGAGGCAAACAAATTGTTTGGGTAGATGAAACAAATTTTAATTTGTTTTGCCGTCGAACAAGGGGCCGTGCAAGAGCTGGTGTTAGGGCCATCCAAAACCTACCTGCAGCAAGAGGTCCTAACATTCATTTAATAGGAGCTATTTCAGCAGCAGGCGTTATAGCTATGGAACGCAGAAGAGGTTCATTCACATCACAGTTAGCAAATGTATGGATAAGAACATTACTGCAAGACTGGCAAAATATGGGAAATGAGCTGGCAGATTTGGTGATTGTTGTAGACAACGCGCCATGTCATTCACAACTGGAAATAATCATCAATCAGACACCAGCAACTCTATTGCGTCTTGGTCCCTACTCTCCAATGCTCAATCCCATTGAAACGATTTGGTCGAAAGTCAAGGCGTACGCCAAATCTCACATTCGAGTTCCCAATGTTGTAGCTCCAGGAATTATCGAACAAAGACTGGTGTACTTAGAGCAAATCATAGATGAGGCAAAGAATACCATAGTCGGAGGTGATTGTGCACGTGCCGCGCAGCACACCACCATACATCATACTGCCGCATTAGAAATGAATAATATGCCAGTAGGGCGATAGAATTTTGTAAATATTATAAGATTAACTATTTTACAATAAAAAAGATTTTGAAACTTTTAATGCAATTCACGCTTTCTGAATTACAATTGACGCTTTCTGAATTACAATTGACGCTTTCTGAATTACATTTGACGCTTTCTGAATTACAGTTGACGTTTTCTGAATTACAATTGACGTTTTCTGAATTACAATTGACGCTTTCTGAATTACAGTTGACTATTCTGAATTACAGTTGACGCTTTCTGAATTACAATTGACTATTCTGAATTACATTTGACGCTTTCTGAATTACAGTTGACTATTCTGAATTACAATTGACGCTTTCTGAATTACATTTGACGCTTTCTGAATTACAATTGGAAAAGGTGTAGTTGATTATATATGACAAGTTCAAAATTTTTTTCGCAGACTGCTTACATATTAATGGTACTAGGTATTATTGTTGACAGTTTTAACATATCCGAAAACACTCCACTCTCTATCGACTTATTTATGATGTCTAGCAGCGGGTAGCCTATAATACTAAAGCATTCTTTCAGAAGATCTATTCCAATATCATCTACACTATATTTATTTTTTTGTGCGAAAATAATGGTTTTTAATTCATTAATTGAAATACTTCCAAATGACTACAAACTCACATTAGTTACTTCGGGTACATTACGGAAATTCGGATTGCATTTGTCTATTGAATTCACAATATCAGTAATACTGGCTACGTAAAAGCTATTAAATATTTTAAGAATATGTTTTGGATTCGTATATATTTGGCCGTTGTAGGTAATTTCGTTTAATGCATCAGTTCCTTTTTTCCCTATTACGGTTTTTAGTGTTTTCCACATTAATTTGCTGTTATTTTTACAATTATCAATCATCCTGTTATAGTAGAGTTGTTTTTCATCTCTTATTACGTAGGTAACTTGGTTTCTATATTTTTGGTATGTTTGCCAGTCGGTTAGTTGCCTGGTAAAAGCATACTTGCGATAAGCATCATCTCTCTTTTTAACTGCTAATTTAACTTTATGGTTATACCATCCATTACGGTATTTAAACGTACTGTTGAGGTAAGCGTCCACTAATCGGCATCGTACGCATCGGAAAAATATATTCTATGCCTTGTTTTATATGAACCATCGTTCATTACATCGTATCGCACGCATCGCATCTCGGCAAATCCGATCGGTATTCTCAGCAAGGCAACTTCGCCGATGCGTCCGACTAACGTCATTAGCAAATGCAATCAGTGAACGATGACAAACGGAACGGAACGAACGCATTGGACAAATTTTTGTTAGTACATTCAGTCTGTTTGCAGTTGGACGACAGCACGTTAATTGCAGTAGTTCAAAATTATGAAGAACTGTATAACCTCAAACACCCTGATTACAGTAACCAACAGCGGCGGGATAATATTTGGGAGGAGATAGGAAAGATTTTAAAAAAGCCAGGTTGGTTATTAGTATATATCATACATTTAATTAATATATAGTCACTAGTCAGTAAGATAACATGGCAGTACAGTGTTACTACAGAAAATATTTTGTAAGTACATGATAATGGAAACTGTACAATATTACGTAGTAAATCTTCGTCCTGCTCGAACTTTAATAAATTGCCATGATACAGATCCTAAATCTGAGTTAAAGTAATGTGTAAAGTGTGACATACTTAATTTGTGTTCGAAAATTCGAAATTTTCTTGTCAAAATTCCAAAACAATTTTCTGATACATTTCTTGCTCGCTCAGCGGATAATTAAATATTTTTTTCTCTTCATTCCCATTAACTTTATCTCTAGAGTATGGCCTCATTAATTATGTGCGTAATGGAAAAGCTTCGTCTCCAATTATTACAAATGCCAGAGATTTATCACTTCCAGGCAGCTGCTTACCGGGTGGAATGTTTAGTGCGTTATTGTTTAGTCCTATCTCTAAATTTGAATTGCTGAAAATACTACCATCAGAGTTTTTGCCATATGCACCTACATCGATAGCGATAAACTTGTAATTAGCATCTACTAAAGCTAGTAAGACAGGACTAAATGTTTTTTTATAACAAAAAAATTGTGATCTACTGTGAGGAAGTGCTTGAATTACTACATGTTTGCCATCGATAGCTCCTATTAGGTTTGGAAAATCCCATTTAGTATTGAAGTCATTCTCTATTTTAAGCCACATTGCTTCGTCAGGTGTTGGCATAACTATTGGACACAGTTTTCTCCAAATAACTTCACAACATGAACATACTATTTCTCGTACAGTGCGTTCTCCCAAACGGTAGTTAAACGCTAGTGACCGAAACGAGTTTCCAGTAGCTATATATCTGAAATAGAAGATTCCATTTATTATTAATACTGTAACAATGAATTATGAAAAACTATTGTTGCAGATAACATATATCGAGAACGTTGGACACACCTACGTGACAATCATCGTAAAGCTTTGCACTTGCGAAAAACAAGATCTGGTCAGGCAGCTTCAAAATTAAAACCTCCAAAATGTTATAAAGAATTATCGTTTCTTGTTGGTTATCTTTTTGATGAAGAAACTCGACACTAACATTTCCTCTCCGACAACTTTATCAAATGACAATGAGTCTGAAGCTGATGATAGAGCAAATACTAATCTTGATGAAGAGCATCATAGTGACAGCAGACTGTCTGAAAATTTATCTGATGGTATATCGGCACCTACGTCATCCCGTGCCTCTACTCCCATGCTTAAGAAGCGCCGCATAGGAAGCAAAAACGTTTCAGAAGTACCTTCTGCAGCATCTGTACTTAAAGATTTTTTAAAATCCAGAGAGAAAGCTGATACAAACAAACAATGTGGACAACAGATAACCGCTGACGATCATTTAAGCAACTTCTTTGTAACGATGGCGCAAACTGTAAAAACATTTCCTTTGCGTGATCAAATTGAAATAAAAAGTAAGCTATTCCAAATGGTAAATTCTGTGGAGATGAGAATTGCTACTGCACCCCCATTAGTTATGCGGCCAATACAGATCAAATGGTTACTGCTAATCAGGTATCAACAGGAATCTACACTAATTCATATCCCAGATATGATGTCTCTCAGCAGGGAGATGGCAGTCAAGATAGTTATTTCTCTCTTTAGATAAACATACATTTTAAACATAAATTGTAATGTACACAATAAATAGTTACCTTAAACAAAGCGATAGTCTTTCTTTAGATCCTATTGCCATTCTGAATGATGTGTTTTCTCTATTTAAATCGGGTGTCAGTATATTCTTTTTTTGCATATACTATGCACCCAAAATCTTTTTCTTTTCCTCATTTTCTTTTTTCTTTCTTCTTCATCAATTAACAAGCAACTAATAATTATTTTTTCTGCTTCACTATCATTGACACTCATCATGACTATCCACTATACCGGCTAAAGTAAAACTGACGGAACTCGGTAAAAAAAAAATACGATGCGTCCGATACGTGAGACGCGTACGATACCGATTAGTGGACGGTTACCTTTGTAATATTCTATACATAAGTTAACCTTGTTAGATATATTTTTGTAAAATACGTGAAAAGAACTATTTACATTGCTTAAATGATACTTCCAATCACCTGTCAGCAATGCAACTTGTAACTGTTCATAATTTAATCGTTTATTTGTTCTTGTACTGCTTATTAGATCAATTGAACGATCAGTCAAGTATATGTAAATAATTTGATGATCTGTTATTTTAGGGTACATACTTACGGTGACCATCCGTCCTTTTTTTAGGGGACAGTCCTTTTTTCCGCATTGCCTAAAATTATTGCCAAAGCAAAAAATTATAAATGTCCTTTATTTTATTAGATGTCCTTTAAAAGTCCTTTTTTTACTTTCTTATACATAGTATAAAGGGAGTATAGGAATCATGAAAAATTTCGATTGCGAGATTTTGATGGAAATACATGTTTTGATGTCCCCTGAATTTTGACTATTTTCGCAATGACGTCTGTGTGTGTGGATGTGTGTCTGTATGTTCATTATCTTCAAAACGACCAAAGACAGGACAATGAAACTTCGTATTTAAAAGTTTGTTGATTATATGAAGAGCTCATTAGATTTCTAGCATAATCGCACAACCGGAAGATGAAGGTTACTGAACATCAAAATCGAACATTGCGAATTATTAGAGAATATAAAAGGGATATAGAAAAAGTTTTAAAGTTAAATACGTGTGTCCTTAGTTAAATATCTGCAATTACTCGTTTTCGTAATAGGAGATACTCGGGGCTGTTCTGTACACCTATCGTTAGCTATTAGCGATCGCTAGATCTGAAATGTGCGATTCTGTACGTTACTTCGTCGCTTGTTTCCCTAGCGACAGTCGCTTATTTGGTTATTTTTAAGCGACAGCTCACTGGCTGTCTTTTAAGAATTAGCGATCGTTAGTGAACTGTCAAAATCGATAAAAATGGCTGGCAGATTTTTATGGCAAGCACGTATTATTAATATATTTAACGAAATACATAAAAGGTATTAAAAAAATTATTAATGAGTTGAATAAATTATATATATATATATATATATATATATATATATATATATGTATATATATATATATATATATATATATATATATGTGTATATATATATATATATATATATATATATATATATATATATATATATATATATATATATATATATATGTATATATATATATATATATATATATATATATATATATATATATATATATATATATATAAATCCCACTAATTTGGCTTCCTTTCATAGACAATACATTTCGGCATCCACTTTAAGGAATAAAGATATGAAAAATTATTTCGAAGTATATATTAGAAACAATGTCTGTCATGTGTAAAATCACAATTTTTTTTGCAAAATATTAAAATTAATAAACTTTCATTTCGACGATCTTATTGACTCCTTTTACTATGCTGCCTATATGACGCCATACATATACTTATTTGATTCAGCGGTGTAACTGGCATCCGGTTAATATATTTTTGTTCATTGTAGCGATCATATGGAATCCTGCGACGTTGCCACTATATTACGGATTAAGAATTCCTTTTATAGAGTGTAGAATTGATTTACAAAATATGTATAGGATACACATACGTACATCGCGTTCGGTAGTCTATTTAAAAGCTGCA
The DNA here is from genome assembly GCA_963422195.1 of Carabus problematicus. NCBI lineage: Eukaryota > Metazoa > Arthropoda > Insecta > Coleoptera > Carabidae > Carabus > Carabus problematicus. Next base: position 9,670,494 of record OY728580.1, read on the forward strand.
ATATAAACTTTGTGCAGTATCATAAACTGCATTAAATAAGCATAATTTTTTATGTATTCCAACTTTGCTTATAAACACGAATAGGCATACGTAATATAAAACAGTAAAAAAAATTAATGTTCAATATTTTATATTGCAAAAATTGATTCTGCACGTGGTACTATGGCAAAGCATAAAATTTAAGACAAAATGAGATACCTTTAGATTTTTGCAAAATATTAAATTCATAGCATTAATTTTGCTTTCAAGCGGCCAAAACATTTATTTATTTACATTATTATTTTTATAATTTTTTGTAAATATACAATAACAAATGTGTAATATAGCTATATAACTTGGTGCAATCATATATTACTAGGGCAGGGGTCGGCAACCTGCGGCTCGCGAGCCGCATGCGGCTCTTTCGATGTCAAGATGCGGCTCTCCAGTTCCATGCGCAAATATTAATAAGTATATTATTTTATTTTCAAAACTCATAAAAAAATACTATACTGCAAACAGAATAAAAACACTCAACAGACAACAGTAAGAATAGGTGGTGGCTTGGGCACCAGGCACAGCTGCGCATGCGCAAAATCTTTGGTACTAAGGTTGGTTTCAGTGTCGTTTAGTCTTCAGTCAGTTTTCCTCGAAGCACGGTTGCATGTGTGTTAATTTAATCGCTTGCGAGAAACAACAAATTCTCATTGTTTCAAGAAGAAGACTATTTAGAAGCGAATTATATTCTCAAGGGTATGTACGGTTTAACGTTTAACGAAGTTGACTATTTTTGAAACAGATAAGCAATTAACGAAATTAACTATTTAATTAACGGTTTATTAATGCCGTTTCAGATAGCTAAATAAAATTTTAAAAATCTTTATTTCAGCTTTGCTCCAGAATGGCATCTGGTAAAAAGAAGAGACGAACTGAAGAAGAAAATCGAGAATTTAATCAGGATTGGACAGAGTCGTTTGCGTTCATATGCAACAGAGATGGCCTTCCGACTTGTCTTATTTGCCAAGAAAAATTAGCTCACAATAAGAAGTCAAATTTAGAGAGACACTTCACTACAAAACATACCCAATTCGCTGCTAAATATCCAACCGGTGACGCACGAAAAAAAGCTGTTAAAGAGCTTCAAAAACAAAAACAACAGTCGAGTTCTATGCTAAGTAACTGGGCGCAAACTTCAAATAATGTAAATTTGGCAAGCTTTGCAATATCACTACAAATTGCAAAAAGAGGGAAACCATTCACAGATGGTGAATTCGTCAAAGATTGTTTCATACGTGGAGCTGAAGAACTGTTTCGTGATTTCAAAAACAAAACAGAAATCATGAAGAAAATTAAAGATTTGCCATTATCTGCAAAAACAGTACAAGATAGAACGGCTAAAATGTTTTCAAATGTAACACATATGCAAGTGGAAGACATTCAACTGGCTTCTGCTTTATCACTTGCTATGGATGAGTCTTGCGACATAAAAGACACGGCACAAGTTACCCTTTTCGTCAGGTATATGTCGTCCCAAGGTCCAAAAGAAGAACTGCTAGGATTGCTGCCGCTCTCAGGGCAAACTCGAGGAGAAGATATAGCAAACGCTGTGCAAAAATGCCTGGAAGACAATGAAATCGATATAAATAAAATCGTTTCCATAGCAACTGATGGTGCCAGAAGTATGACAGGAATACATAAAGGGGTAACAACGATTCTTCGGCAAAAAATAAACCACGAAATTTTAACGTTTCACTGCATAATACATCAAGAGGCGCTTTGTGCCCAAACATTTCCGGCCGAAATTGTTGAGGTCATGAACTTGGTAATTAAGATCATTGACAGCATTTTGGCAAAAGCTCTCTACCATCGCCAGTTTAAGGAATTTCTTGAAGAAATAGATAGCCAGTATTCTGACCTACTTCTGCACAATAAAGTGCGATGGCTTTCCAGGGGTAACGTATTAAAACGTTTTGCTTCTTGCTTGAGTGAAATAAAAACATTCTTCCATGAAAAAAGCATTGTCCATCCCGAATTGAAAGAAGACGAATGGCTGCAAAAAAGCAACTTCATGGTGGATATCACAAAGAAACTAAATGAGTTAAATGTAAAACTGCAAGGAAAGGGAAATCCAGCCTATGCCTTGCTTGAAGAAGTGGTTTGTTTCGAAAATAAATTACTTCTTTTTGTCGAAGACATGGAGAGCGGTAAATTACTTCATTTCGAAAATCTGAAGCAATATCGCGATGAAACCAATGCAACTATTGACACGAATTACTTCAGCATGGCTATAAACAAAATGAAGGATAGATTCACTGAGAGATTTGAGCAATTCAAAACAAACGCAAGTACTCTGGCGTTCATAGTAAATCCTCTCAACACAAATACAAATGAGATCAACATTGAGCCATTTGGAATTGATGCTGGTTTGCTTCAAATGCAATTGCTCGATTTGAAAACCAAACACTTGTGGAGTGACAAGTTTACAGAACTCAAGAGCAAGTTAGAAGAGTTGGAGGTCCAGAAAAGCATGCACGTCACGATGCACAAATGGACAGCTCTAAAAGAAATGCCGCGAGTTGAGGCACTCATATTTGACGCATGGAATAGTCTTCCAGAATGCTATAGCGAGGTGAAGAAGTTGGCATTTGGAGTGCTGACGATCTTCGGGTCAACATATTCGTGCGAGCAAGCATTCTCTTGCATGAATATAATAAAAAGTAAAGTAAGAAGCCAACTGACAAATAAAAATCTTGAAGCGTGCTTGAAACTGAAAACAACAAGTTATGAGCCAGATTTAATCAAACTTTCAAAAGGCATGCAAGGCCAATGCTCCCATTGATGTAACTATTGTAACTATTATTCAATAATTATAGTTATATTATTTGATTACTAATTTTATTATTCTAGCAGAGTTAGCTAAAATACTTTACGTTTTTATATGAATAAATATTATTTCATACTTAAAGCTATTTATTTTAAATCAAAAATCAAATTTATATACCTAATCCTAATCAAATATTGAAACAAAAATATTAGTGGCTCTTTAAAAACTGGGACATTTTGTAAATTGTAACTTTTGGCTCTTCCGTCGCAAAAGGTTGCCGACCCCTGTACTAGGGAGTTAGTACTGGTTTACAATAATTAATGCATAACCTAGATTATACATATTTATTCGCTATAAAAAAGAAAATCCACTAAATATAATTATGGAAAATTTAACATAAATGTGAATAAAATCAAGTTCGTTCGTGGTTTTCACTTTTTCTTCATGTATTGATTTTGGACATACACTTTTATTTTTGACCAACACTTATTTTTTAGAACCTCGGGGTGTAAAGTCTTTAAATCTTCACATTCATTTTTCTTTGGCGGTTTACATGTTCTTATGTGGTTGCAAAAGTATGAATTTACTAATTTTTTTTGTTCCGCTGTCCATGGAACTAATGTTCTCTTATTTTTATTTGTTTGGATTGTGATGTCATGTTCTTGACTTCTTGTTTCAAGAGTAGAATAAGAATCAGTAATTTCATCAGCTATATTATTTAAATCTTCATCCGAATCATTTTCATTTTCCGATAGTAAATCATTATCCAAATTCATATCAATTTCATCTATATATTTACCTTTATATTCGGCAGCTGCACCTTTTTACATTAATAACAACAGTTTAGATATTTTCGCAGTTTGATATACGTCGTCCGGTAACCTATATGCTTTTCTGTGCACATCCGATGTATGACCCATAAATGATGCAAGTTGTTCGATGTCATTGTTAGACATATTAAATATCTGTGTTATTGTTGCTAGATGCTTTCGCAATCGAGTAGAAGTAATAGAAAGCGGATTTTTTGCTCCACAAGCTTTGGCGTATTTACTAAGTACTTTATATCCACAAATAGGCAACTTTCATGAAATTTTGAAATACGCTTAAAATGTCACACATGCTCCCTTATTAACGAAAATATTTTTTAAAATTTTTTATTTGCTTTATTTTGTCCAGAATAAATTAAAGAAACTTCCTAAAAGTTCGCGCCTTTGAGAATCCAAGAAATTTTCCCCCACTCTCTTGTGACGTCACGTATTAGTAGATCGTTTCACAGTAGTCAAGTATAACCATTTATATCTATTCTTTAACTGTTGTGTTTGGTTATTGTGGTATATTATTCTTTGTACCCTATTAGTATTTTCGAAAGCAAGTTTTAGGGACATAATTCTGTTTACATACAGGTACGAATTTTATGGGAGAACATATTTTTTCAACAGTTTTACTTCTCATGTTACACTGAATTACTTTATGTTTGACACTTGGTTGAACCTGAATAGCAATATCTTTATACATTTGATCATTATCTTGTACACAAATACTTTCTTCAGTCTCGCTATATTCCACTGTAGAAGTTGATTGAACTGGTTCAGTTCTTGACGCCGTCTTCATCGCTTCTTCTATCAACTGCTCTCTTCTTCGTTTGATATCATCCTCCCGTTATGGTTTTGAATGTGCCCTTTTTCTATTAGGTTGACAATTAAATATATGAGGAACGACATCATCTTTCATATTTTTCTGGCTTCCCGTTAATTTAAATTTAATATAATTTTCCATATCTTCTTCTAGCTGCAATTATAGTGGTTACAGTTATATAATTTAGTGTATTCAATATAAAATATCTATATACGTACTTTGAAATGATCCTCGTACACAAATAGAATTGATTTCTCTGAAAAATCCGACAAGTTTCGTCCTGTAGCTGTCACTCACGATCTCCTTTTCGACAGTATCAATGGTACTTGAAAAAGTATTTTATCCGGATTCTTTTCACTATTGTTTTTGCACAGTGGCACAATACGATATTTTCTACATTTATCTTTACGTATTTTTGTTTTATCCATTTCAGATATTATTCAAACTTGTACAATTTGTCAAAGAAGTAAGTGAACGTAGAACTGTCAGAATACAATCTAAAATACGTACTAATACGTGACGTCACAACCAATGAGACGTGTTTGCATGTGGTGGGGACATTTGAATTTTGAAACAAATTTCAAAGTGAATTTATTCAAAAATAGTTAACAAAAAAAATAGTTTCTTTGCATTATATCACATTTTAAGTACGCAAGTTTATGATTTTAGAAAAAAAAATGAAATAAAAATTCCATGAAAGTTGCCTATTGGTGTATTTACATTCGGTTTTCCAAATAAATACGGATTTTCTTTGCTTATAAAATTAGTTCTATATTGTAATAATAATTTAATACGATCTTGCACATCTGTACTTAAAAGTACACCACGACCCCGTTTTCCTCTTATGACAATACGCTTAAATCTTTGCATTAATATTTTTTCGGTAGGATATATAGTTTCACTAAATTCTTCATAATTATGCATAGCATCGTTGGTTACATTTTGATAAATATGTAAAGGTAATCTCTGCAATTCTCCAGGTCGTTTTCTATTTAATAATATAATTCTACAGAATATAGTCTCCAATAATTCAATATATGCTTCCACATCATAATTAGCTTCAGATAATTTATCTGCAGCAATATTTGATTTAATAGTCAAATATTCCTTTAATATTTTTATGTCACTTGCTAGCGGAACAATTGTAATTTTGTTCCACTTTTTCATATGTAAATCATCAGAAGCTTGGCTTGAAATGTCAAATTTCCAATGTGATTTAAATAATTGAATCATTGTCCTTAAACTAGCTTCAGCTTCTCCTGTTTGAACGCTTGTGTACACAGATTTTTTTTAAGAGCGAATATTATTGCTATTTCACAGCATTGTTTGAGTGTTGGTGCAATGTTCATAGCATAAGTGGGACTTGAAAATTGCTCATTATTTTCATTGTATTGAACGACAATTTTAGCCGCTTGCACCACTAATTCATAATATTCGGGTTTTAGTGACTGAAATAAATTTTTAATTGATGGTTCCAGTTTTTTAATTTCTATCAACAATTTGGAAAGTTCCCGCATCTTTCTAGATGCTACATTTACAAAATGTTTTTCTCTATGTATTTTTATATATCGGGCCCCAAATGCGCAAATTAGTTCATCTTTTTTCGCTGCCAAAGATATCATATCTGGTCTCATTCGTGGAAACACTGTTTCCCTTAACTTTTTATCGATTACTAGATGATTAGTTAACAAATTGTGTGCTGCGCTTTGTGCACTGCCGGAAATAAAATTATTAGGATTTTGCTTACATCTCTTTTTATGACGCCATAAAAATTTGGCAGAGTAATAACCCAAGCAATAACTACATGGTAGACATCTTTTCTTATCTTGAAAATTAAATTTTTTCATTGGTTTCACACATGTGTCAATATTCATTAGATAATTCCCTTTTTTTCGTAAAACAGTTATTACATTTTTTCTTTCCTTACTTTTAACTGATGTTGCAAGTATTTTTTGTACTTCAATTTCAGAATGATGATTTCGGGTAATATGCCTGGCGAAATTTAATACTTGAGTATCACAAAAAAAAACAAAAATCTCTTTCACGTATTCTGTTTTTCTTTTGATTATTTTTACTTGTTACTACAGGTTCAGCGACCGATGTATGAGACATAACTGATTTTTCAGAAGTAGAATCCGACTGAAACAAATAGAATAAATTAAAAAAATAGCTTACATTAGGATCAGTATTTCTTAGTTATGGCATTCGTGTGCAGATTAATAATGTTATTCAATAATATGGAATAAAAATTAATTAAATCATTATTACTAAATAATCTGCGTGCCACAATTGAGAAACACTGCAAATTTAGGTCAATCTGGGAGACTGCAGAAATCAAATGATTATTTGCAATACTTTTTATAAATTAAATTAAACAATACTCCAGGCTGTTTATATTATCTGAACCACTCTCTGGTTTTCAGAAAAAAAAACATACTTTTATTTCAATGAATATTAGTTGTAGTAATTTTTTTAGAATCTACTAATTATTCATTGAAACATAATGAATTTTTCAAAATTTCGTCTAATTTTAATCACTAAAGAATAATTGCTTTTATTATACTTTAATGAATTCTTGAACAAAAACATAAATTAATGAAAAATAATATGCACACGATAAATAATATGTAATACATACGTATCTATAATAAAAAAATAGAAATTCTGGTACAAAAAAATTATAATAAATTCCAAAATAGCATATGTATAAACTAAAATATAATTCTGCAATAATGTATCAAGTGAAGTCTGTATGTTGTCTGATAAAAAATTACCAAAAACACATTTCGATTGCTGTTATTCATTACATTTACAATTTTTATTCTTGAGTTTATACAATTTTGCAATTGTATTATAAGTGTATGTACATATTTCGATATGTAGTTTTTTTGTTCTAATTTAACGGAATGGTGTCACAAATAAGCGATGTAAATTGTTATAATTTCTTTGGTTTGGTTTCTGTTTATTTTATTTGTCTCAAGTAAGCGGCTTTCCCAATTAACCGGTGACTTAATTATCTGGAATCGACTGAATATTGCAAATAGCATATATATTAAATAAATGTACAGTGCACGCCGCTTAATGTGATATCATCGGGACTCGAGGTTTTCGATAACAATAACCGATTGATAATAACCGAAAAAAAAAACATGGACACAAAATATTATTAATTAATTTAAAATACATATGTAACAGTAAATAAAGCATGAAATTAATTAAGAAATTAAAAATAAACATACATGTTTGCATTTAAATTTGAAAATGTGTAGATATGTATATAGTACATACATACATGTAATTATTGTCTACATTTACAATATGTATACAGTGCGAATAATGTAAGGCTATACATTGGCAACTTTATTTTATCGTTAATCAATTTGCCCATGCTAGTATCAACTAGTTGAATAATTTAAAATTAGACATAGGGCATTTACTTAATGTTACCATGGTGATTTCATACAAAAACTCCAATTTATTATGGTTGAATAATGTAAAATTAGACACTAGTCCACAGACTACTATATTTATTTAAATCATTTACAGAATTTATTCCAATATTTTATTAAATCTATTACATGTTATTGAATTAAAAGTACACTTCAAGTACTGAAATTGTAATTGGTATCAGTACATTTCCAAAATCACTTGGGGGTGATAACTAAATTTGCCATCGTTTGATGACATGTGATGGGCCCTGCCCGGGAATTCAAAGCTGAAATAATCAGAAATTTCTCGCAAAGACGCCCCTTCTAAATACCAGGAATACATCTTAAACTTTTCTTCTGTGATGTACATTTTTTTGCACTAATTATTACGCAAACTCGTGAGATATCAGTAACACAATATTGAAAATAGTGACATTTACCAAAACAAACGTCATTGTAATTTCAGTTGTTACTGACATGGGCAAATTGATTAAAGCTAAAATAAAGTCGCCAATGTATAGTCTTACGTTATTCGCACTGTATGTGTATATTAGCAGAGACAATCAAATTTAAAAAAAAAATCATTCAGCTTTCTTTGCCTCTGATGTGCGCGGAACAACATATTAATAAAAATTTCATACGCGTGTTGTGTTTGAAAATCAAATGACCTCTGCTGCACGCCTTGTCGCAAAACTTAGTTAAGACTATACAAGCACATTGTCCGAGTTTATCTGTGTTTACTGACAACCAGCTGGCATAATACAATAAACTAGACAATAGTTTCTATAAAGTTCTTTGTAAAAACTACTTTATTGTACTGTTGCTTTTAAAATTGCTCAAGATGAAAACAATATCAAGAAAAAATTGATAACGTTAACCGATATTTTGATTAGAATAAACGAAATTTTTTAATGTAGTGGTATACGTTAGGCCCGTTCTTCGCGAAAGTGATAACAATATCCAATGGATAACATTATCCGTGATTCCAATAAGCGGCGTGCACTGTATTTAAAAAATATGGTCAGGATAGAGCTAAGGTGTATCTACAGAAAGTAATGATATCATAGTTCGTCCCATACATAATAATTTACGAATTTTAATACTATAAAATATAATAATAAATTTTGAAACCAGAATAATGATTCCTTTCGAATACTTGTATACATTTGCACAAATTAAAATCACGAGACTAGCACGTTGTCAATACTTTGTTCTCACTTTACGTATATCAGATAAAATATATTATTGAGCATTTAAAAATTGAAGGCAATTTGAAGAAAGATCAGTAAACATATTTTACCTCATTCGCACTAGACTCTTGGTCCTGAATATATTCTGGATCTCCTACAGAATCTTCGTCCAAGAAAATTAATTCCTACAATAATTTTAACAATATAGTATTTATTCCAATAAAAAAAATCATAAAAAAGTCAAATTATTAAATACCTCGTCCTCAGAAGCGCAACTTTTGTTTGTGACATTTGGTAATGTATGTATTTCTTCGCGTACAGGTGACAATGGCCGATTACAAAACCATTTATCATTTTTCTTGCAGGTTTGTAGACAAGTCTACAATAAAAAAATATTTGTAAATTAGTACATTATACACCAAGAGAGAAAAACGTCGTATTTTTCCTGAGATAATTTGAAGATCAAGGGCGAAGCCAGGGGGCTACAAATTCATCTAGGAAAAAAATGGTGGTCTCCCTGAGGTGTATATATCATTTTTTCCACGATCAGAGGTAGAAACACTTAATTTCATAAATAAAGAATTATAATAAATCGGAGCGAAATTACAATATTTAGAAGGACGTGTGTCTAATTCTCAATAGATACGAAGATACAGCTGTTTGATACTGGCCCACACAAAGCTAATATAGAACTATTAAAGAAAGATAAACGACTTATTTGTATTTATTTACCTTATGTATGAAACAAAACACAGATGATTGAAAAATAATGCTGTCAATGAATGAACATATATCGTTCTTTAATAGTTGGCATATCCCGGCTAACTAGGACGAGATAGAAGGACAAACAATATCGAAGAAAAACTATGTTCTTTTCCTGTTAAATAACATTAACCCCATGTATCCCAATATCCTATTTAAATTGTATTATACATTTTTTTTGCTGAAACAGACAATTATGCCATTATTATAATATAATAGACAAATTAAATAGCTTACCATTGGAAAATTATTAATTATTAAATCGTAATTCATAGAATTAGTGCTGCTACACAAATTCTATATTGTTGATTTGAATCTGCGAGTAGTTTTAATTTTAACCTCGTTCTATTTTCAATCAGTTATATCTACATATCCATTGAGATTTGAATATAAGGCTATGGCTCCGCAAATAATTTGTAATTCTTCTTAAATTACTCTGTATAGTGTATACAGTGCTTGTATGCGGTAAATACGTTCTTATGGGAAATTAACGTTGCTCTATATTGCTTTTTCAAATGTTTATAATATCTAAATAATTTCAGTTATGTAAGTATTTAAATATTAAATAGTGGCGTAACTACTCTTTAGAAGATCCTCACGTGAATCGATACTACCCTCTTAACGTAAAATGTTTGATCATTAGCAGGTTAAGTATGACTTGTAAATAGATGGTGGGTGAGTATATTATTTGTCTCGCGTGAGCACTATATGGCTGAACAAATATATTTTTTTTAAATAATTTTCTATTAAACAGTAATAACTAATTGTCGATTATGTATCTTAGTAATTTTAATTTGTCACATCTAATTCAATATTAACAGATTCAAATATATTTTAAAATTGAATACATGTACATATTTTAAATCTTATGACGTGTTAGTGGGTGTGAAGTGATAATTCTGATTTCCGTACGCAAATGTGCATATCTGAAAGTAGTTTTTCACGAGCGGACGTTATCAAAAAATCACTCATGCAGACACTACAACACTCGCGCATTCTAATTCATTGTTTTATTAAAAGTTATTTATTAACATCAACATTAAATAACGGATTTGATTGAAAAGCTATCAAAGATACACCAGTCAATTTTTTATAACCATCAGAAATTAAATTTTTACTATGAATTGTAATCACTTGAAACAGTAACACAGGACATATCAGGGAAACTTCTGAATAATATAAAATAATTCTATATAACGTACTAGCAGGGTATTTCTTGTACACATTCTCATAAATAATTAATGAGGGTATAGTGTATTCCACTTTTATATTCCTGATTACTTGACTTGTAATAATTAGTTCATTGGGGTGCTATATCCTAATATTATAAATTCATTATTTCGACTACTGATCCCAAGAATAAATCCCAATAGCTGTACCGAGCGTGCAGTATTCCACTTTATAACTATTTTCGATCGATATACTCCAAGAATTTGTTCGTTAGGATATAGCACCCCCAATAAACTAATTATTACAAGTCAAGTAGTCAGGATTATGAAAGTGGAGTACAGTATGCATCAAATAAATGCAGGTATTTTGAACATTTATTATCAACAATTTTTTTAAATGTTTTATAATTCTTTATTAAAAAAAATTAATTGTACGCCAATGTGATATGTCAGTCGTAGTCAGTATGACAACGATTGACGGAAACGGAATCTTGAGGCTTAAAATTCCTTGGTGATCAGAAATTCATTCAAAGTAGACACGATGTATACCTCGTGTTTTTTCTTTGTGTTGCACACAAATATTCTTTTGTTACTTCAAATTTCACCACAGAGACCAATTATTATGGCCGTGTTTAATATTATATTGTTTACTTCTTATTTATATTGGTTCTTATATTGTTCTCATTAACTGGTTCTGATGATGATCAAAACCCATGATCGAAATGTCAAATAAAGTTTTACTTTTAATCTACCTTGAATGAATTTCTGAACACCAAGAAAATTTAAGTCTCAAGTTTCCATAAGGATATACTTTCCATCTTTATCAGATTTTCCAGGCTAATCAAATTCAACAGAAAAAAAAAGAGTTTGCGCGCCCGGTAACTGTCCAGCAACCCGCATTTTTCTAGTTTGTTAGATCCGCACCCGACTCCCAAAAATTACTTACGCATTGTGGGGTGGGTACCGGGCACGCCGCTTAATGTGATCACATCGGGACTCGAGGTTTTTTTTAATGTAGTTGGATACGTCCGGGCCGTTCTTTGCGAAAGTGATAATAATAACCGATTGATAACATTATCCGTGATTCCAATAACCGGCATGCACTGTATATGTATCAAGTTTAAAAAACATTTACCTTTATTCCTACGTTTATCCGATAATTAGGAATTGAGGAAACTTCTTTAGTATTAGGCAAGTTTTCCGATATTTGGGGCTGGAAATACAAGACCATGATATTACAACATAGATAAGTAAAATTTTGTCCATAGTACACTTTATTAGGAAACACTTACCGAAAGAATTTTGCCTTTAGTTTTTTCATCAGCTAGAGCTATTCCTACAAGAAACGAAATACAATATTATACGATATTTACAAAACAATATTATTATGTTTCTAATGAAATAGTTCCTATAAAAAGTACAATTATTTCTACAAAAATAAGTATTAGAATATATTATTATGTAAAATGCGTTTATATTATTGTAGATATAGGGTTCTATTTTTAATTCGTTCTAAGATATTTTATTGGAGTAACATTAAATAATAAAGGGCCTGCTATCCCAGTAATGAGAAAGGCATGATGTTATGTAAGTATATTTTATTGGTTAATATAATAAAGGCGGGTTACAAATATGGGCATACATTTTAATTTGTAGTGAGAGAATAATATTACAATCACTCTACATTGTGATACTAAAACTATAAATAATATAAACCGTTTTAATCTTAAATTATATTGATTCATTTTTACAAAGATAAAAACATTTGTAATTATTATTAAACTAACCTGTTAGAGCCAGGATTCTGGCAGATCGTGAATTCTCCATCACTTTTAACTGACTTGCACCGACTTGTACTACGCACACGATATAAACTTAAATGATACAGAACACAATTTCAACTTACAATGTTGTCAAATATACGGACGCTACATAAGCCTTCACGTGAAACCATAATACACAAAATAAATATACAGTGAGCGACATGCCCGATACTTGCGGGAAAATCGTGAACTAAAAATATACGCCATGTTAGCAATCGACGTTGCTAAGTGACAAAACAGTGGCATAGGAACGAGTTGCTATGTTTAAAAAAACAAAAAAAGAAAGAACAGTGGGGTGATTGAAACAACGAAGTAAAGACGTTGTTGGAATTGTGTATTTATTGTAAAAGATTGTTTATTATTTTCTGTTCAAACAATTTCTCGACCTGACAACTTGTAATAAAATTATTATTTACAACATCTCAGAAGTGGGATATACTATCAAAAGTGAATAGAATGGCTGCTCAAGACAAATGGGGTTCTACGAGATCATTACGGAGTCGGCGAAGCAAAAGTGCGGGGAGAGAAGGCGAAAATTCTCCTACTGCTGAGTCGACATATGACCAGAACCGACGACCTGCTAAGAAACATGGAGGAGAATCGCATGACGAGCGAAGCGCGCCTGGTGGAACTCATTATTCGCAGTCAGGGTGCTTATACTACTTTGTATCGGGTAATACCCGATTTTACCAAAACCATAAGCGAATTTAATGGTGAAAGTGGTGCGAGTGCGGCACGAGAATGGTTGAATAGAGTGAAGAGCGCGGCAACTCTACATAGCTGGCCGGAGGAATATATATTGGAAACCGCGCGTGCAAACCTGAAAGGTGCAGCTGCGTCGTGGTACAAGACGGTTCATGAGGAAGTGACGTCATGGACGGATTTCGAAACACGTTTCAAACGTACGTTTATTGGAATAATAAGTTTGACAGAAAGGTGGAAAAAAATGCAGGCACGCAAACAGGGAATTGAAGAAACAGTGCCATTTTATTACCACAACAAGTTATACTTATGTCAACAATTGAATCTCACCTTTGCGGAGGCTAAAGAACAAATAATTACGGGTCTTAGAAACAAAGAACTCGTGGGTGCGCTGTTAGCGAAACAGCATGGTGACAGTGATGAACTCTTGCACGACTTTACAGAGTTTGGAAGAGTGTTGACGATTACACGGGAACAGCAAACCAAACCAAAGAGTGCAGGACAAGTAAAGGAAAGTGCGACAAGTAATCCGAAGACACGTATACCAGAAAAACGTGCACCAGCTTGGGACAGCCCAGGTGTTTCAACTGCAACTCGTATGGACATTTGTCCAAGGATTGCACACAACCCAAGAAGCAACGTGAAACGATGAAATGTTTCAAGTGCCAGAAGGAGGGACATATGAAGAAAGACTGTCCAGGACAATAACCAGTGCAGAAATCAACAAATAAGAACACAATGGCGAAGGTATCCATACCAGGTGACAAGTATCTACGCAACGTCTGTATTGCGGGACAACATACCGTTCAGGGAATGATTGACGCAGGAAGCGCGGTGTGCACAATCCGTGAGTCAATTGTACAGAAAACCGCTTTGCCCGTACAATTGCAGAAGCGAACACTGTATGGATTCGGCGCGAATAACCAGGTGACATGTGGTGCAGTGCTGCGAACCAGTATCGCCGTTGATGACATCGAAGCAGACGACATTGAGTTGGTGGTGGTTCCGGATGACGCGCAAAGTGTAGACGTTCTGGTAGGAAGGACCTACACCGAATTACCACATCACGCGTATGCACGAGTTGGCGACCACCTACATTTCGGGTATTCCGATATTGAACCCTTTCGCGGATTGCAATTAGAGGCTGAACCGCAAAGACATTCGTCCGTTACGATCGCTGAGAATACGATACTACAGAAAGCATCAGTGAATCTTGTATCAGTAAACGTGTGTGAACAACGTGCAGTGATACCGGTACACAATCGATCCGACAAAGATATTGAACTTCGAAAAGACGCACAAATAGGTAAAATTGATATTGCGGCAATGTCACAAACCGAACTTAAACAGTGTAGTGATCGAATCTCACGAGAAATCGTAAACGTGGACGCAACGGTATCAAATGAAGACGCTGACAACTTAATTGAGTTGTTGAACGAGTTTCGCGGATGTTTCGCATTAAACACCAGAGAACTCGGATGTACTAACTTAGTAAAAATGGACATAGTTGATTCTGGAGTGCCATTTCGATCAAAACCGTATCGTGCAACTGCAAGTGAACGTGAGAAGATTAAAGAAATAGTGCGCGAGTGGAAACGTTATGGTATTGTGACCGAGACCACGTCACCATACGCATCTCCGGTGTTACTTGTAGCGAAGAAATGTGGAGAACCCAGATTGGTGATTGACTACCGCCAACTAAACAACCAGACGACTAAGCTCAATTACCCAATACCCAGTGTAGACGAACAGTTTGAGCATCTGAGTGGTTGTACTGTGTTTACCACTCTCGATTTAGCACAGGGATACCTGCAAGTTCCTTTAACAGAAGCGGCAAAGGAGAAAACAGCTTTCATCACGCCAGATGAGACCGGACAATTCGAAAGAATGGTGTTTGGGTTGACAAACGCACCTTTTGAGATTTGTCGATTAATGAATTTAGTTCTAGGGCCACTGAAGAACCAAACCGTGACCTGCTATCTAGATGACATCCTGGTGCCAGCCCAGGACTGGGATGACATGTTGAGCCGACTGCGATCTGTTCTAAAAGCGTTACACCATGCCGGTTTGACACTGAAAATCCAGAAATGTGAATTCGGAAAACAGGAGGTGGAATTTCTCGGGTTCGTTGTATCAAAACGCGGTGTACAACCAGGACCGCGGAAAATAGCTGCTATCAAAGAATTTCCGAGACCAAGAAACGCTCACGAAATACGAAGGTTCCTGGGATTAACTGGATTCTTTCGTCGATTCGTCGAACATTACGCCAAACTTGCCCGTCCGCTGAGTGACCTGACGCGGAAAGAAGTTGAATTTGTATGGGAAAGCAGTCAAGAGGACGCCTACCAGAAACTGAAGGACAAGCTGTCAAACGAACCCATTTTGCAGTTATACAATCCACAAGCTGTCACTCAGGTACATACGGATGCTAGTGCCCAAGGGCTAGCTGGCATGTTATTGCAGAAAGGTACAGATGGACAGATGCATTTAGTGTATTGTGTATCTAAGAAAACAACAGATGCAGAGAAGAATTACCATTCTAGTCGTCTAGAACTATTGGCAGTCGTATGGAGTGTGAGCCGATTACGACAGTTCCTGCTTGGAATAAAATTCACAATATATACGGATTGTCAAGCATTGGTCTACTTAAATGCAAAGAAAACGATCAATCCACAAATAGCACGATGGTATAATTTACTAGCAGAATTCGATTTTGAAATCAAGCATCGAGGAGGTGAACTCATGCAGCATGTGGACGCATTGAGTAGAGCACCAATTGAATCGGCTGAAGATACACTCGAACCGATGTATGATAGATTGAACGTGTTAACTACTATGAACGAAGATGATCAGATCCTCTTTATTCAACGCAGCGATGCTCGTTTGACCACAATTATTGATGTACTGAAGAAACCATCAAACCAACGAACGCGTGAAGAAAAGGAAAGAGTAGAAGGTTATGAACTAGAGAGGGGAAGATTATATCGTCGTACGCAGATGCGAGGAGAAGACCGAAAACTGTATGTAATCCCGAATTCCATGCGGAAGAGTATTGTAGTAAGATTCCATGATTTGGCGGGATACTTCGCGGTGGATAGAACAGTGTCAGCAATAACACAACAGTATTGGTTCCCACGGATGCGTCGTTATGTGAGAAGACACATAAGGGGCTGTTTAGAGTGCTTACTGGCGAAAATACCAGGCGGAAGGAGACCAGGAGAGTTACACCCAATACCCCCACCAAATAGACCGTTCGAACGTATACATGTGGATTATTTAGGACCTTTCGTGAAGAGTCACAAGGGAAATACGCACCTCTTAGTGATCGTGGATGCATTGACAAAGTTTGATTGTTTACCTGCACCACGCCAAATTGCGATGGGAGTGAAGACAATACTCGTCACTTCGACAACGCGTCCGAAAGCACAGCTGAAACCAAATTACGGTATGTAGTTTATCGAGCTTAATTCACATTTAATTAATTTAACTATCTCGTTCATTTAAGTTTTTCGGAACAATTTGATTTCCCTGGTGTCATTGGCTGTGTGCACGCTGGATGGTACGCATGTAGCTATAGTTGCACCAGCTGAAAATGATCCGTTACATCCTACTATCGCATACTACAATAGAAAAGGATACCATAGTATAAATGTACAAATTGTAAGAATTTTTTTTCTTAACATCGTATTTAAGTTATACATCGTTATTTATAAATGTTTCTTCAGGTATGCAATGCGGATTTAAAAATTACTGCTATAAATACCTTGGATCAACACACGATTCAGCAATATGGCGTACAAGTATCATTCGGCGGCATTTACATCAGCAATTCCTAAATGATATGGAAACCGGATGGTTACTTGGTAGATAATCTAAAATAACATACATTATAATACACATTACATGTTGTAATTTATAGGAGATTCTGGTTAGCCACTTGAACCATGGTTGTTAACGCCTATATTAAATCCGATTACAAATGAACAAACCAGGTATGTCACGTCACACTGCCGGACACGGAATTGTGTCGAGAGAATGATAGGAGTGCTGAAATCCAGATTTAGATGTTTGCTAAAGCATCGTGCTTTGCATTATAATCCCATACAAGCTGCAAAAATAATATATGCATGTGCTGTACTGCATAATATAGCTGTGAATGTGCAGGAACTGATAGATGTAGATAACGCCGATGATGATTTACAAAACGAATGTAAGATTATTATTACAACCACACCTACTTTCAAATTAATTTTCAACATTACAGATAACGAAGATCATGTTGACATGGGTATATATAGTAATGGTGTTCGAAATAGAGATCGGTTAATACGCAATCACTTCACTATATAAATATATATATATATATATATATATATATATATATATATATATATATATATATATATATACTACACTTCACTATATAAATTAATATATACCGGGTGTTAATTAAAAAACTGGCCATAGGCGTTTAACATGTAAAATCAGTTTTTCCTCCTGCATTAGTTACCAAATTACTTTAGAGAAAAATACTTTAAATGAAAGTTGTAGAGAATTAAATTCTGCATCTAACTGAGAAATCAGATTTAATTTTTGACATTTCCTAACTGAGAAAATCATGTTCAAAATTTCATGAAAACACATAATATATAGGAATAGCCATGGAATTTAAACAAAATTAAAAACAATTGTATGACATTTGCTGCCAAAAAAATTATTAAATCACGAATATTTAGATAAATTTGTCCAGAATAGAACCATTTTATTACTTGAAGCTTTTCTTCATGTGAAAACTGTTCCATACTTTTAGAAATATCTGTTATAGAACGAAAATTACGAAACACAAATTTTTTTGACAGTTACAATGTCATACAATTGTTTTTAATTTTGTTTAAATTCCATGGCTATTCCTATATATTATGTGTTTTCATGAAATTTTGAACTTGATTTTCTCAGTTAGGAAATGTCAAAAATTAAATCTGATTACTCACTTAGATGCAGAATTTAATTCTCTACAACTTTCATTTAAAGTATTTTTCTCTAAAGTAATTTGGTAACTAATGCAGGAGGAAAAACTGATTTTACATGTTAAACGCCTATGGCCAGTTTTTTAATTAACACCCGGTATATATATATATATATATATATATATATATATATATATATATATATATATATATATATATACTACACTTCACTATATAAATTAATATATATTATATATATATATATATATATATATATATATATATATATATATATATATATATATATATATATATATATATATATTGTTACCTGCCTGATGGGCCACGAACAATTGTCCTCGCCAAGGGGTGAGGTTGCCGGCTTCTCGGTGGAGAAGGATAGGTTAACGAATGTATTCTGGGCGCCTCGCAATTGATTGTTTACCTGCACCACGCCAAATTGCGATGGGAGTGAAGACAATACTCGTCACTTCGACAACGCGTCCGAAAGCACAGCTGAAAAGGGGTACGGACACAGAAAAGGGGACAGTACTAAAGAAAACAGTTAACTGTATGTAAAGTGAATTTAATGTAAAAAGTAAAATTAAATGTGGAAATAAACAATATTAATGACTTCTATTATGTTGTGAATAGACTAGAAAACGCAAAACAAATATATAACAATGAATAAAGTAAATGAACAAATGACAAGATATACGCGATAATCAAATATAAACATAAATAAATAAATAACGGGAAACGGGATGCTTCAAATTCAACAAAAAATCATACAAACGTCAAATCGGCAAACTATAGGTTTGTTCCCACAGCAGTACAAAACTGTCCGAGACTGTCCGGAGTCTGCGCAGTTTGATTTTAGGTGTTCCAACAGCAGTTGTGAAAAATCCCTGACTAAAAAGTTTTCTGTTCCAACAGTCCATGAACCAGTTTGCTGACAGTCAGAAAAGTTTCCTGACTATCCACAAATTCTAAATCCCCGCATGCGCATTGCGAGGTTGTTGACAGTTATCAATAAAATTGTATGTTCTGTATTGCAATACAATTAAATATGAGTGATAGTGATTTAAGTAGTGATTATGAAATTTTGAAAGTACTTTTAAAAGATAGAATAAGACCTAAAAACCAAAATTACTTAACCTTCATTGAAAATTATAATGATGTAGAGTTTGTTGAACACTTTAGAACAAGTAAAAATTGTATATACCTTCCATATTATTTTATAATCATGCTGACAAAAACTAAGTTACAGGTTAAATCTCAATTGTTCACAAACGTCAAACGCGAGCCAAAAACCATGAGGTTCTTCTGACTGTTGATCATGAGTTCCAACACATAATCACTGACTAGTTTGAAATCAGTCATAGCTCGCGCATGCGTGCAAGAAATTAGTACGGGACTGTCAGCAACTAGTCAGGGATTTGCTGTGGGAACAAACCTTATGTTAAATGACTTGCGCGTATTGAATTGCCCGTCATGCGCATGCGTCGATACCTCGCGGTCATACAATAACAGAAGGATGGGAGGGGGTCCCAGGCTGATCAACGTCGGCTCCAGTGATGCCAGAAACTCAGCAATTGCTGGAAACGTCCAGCTTTTGAATATAAAATGCAGCATTCCAGCTGTTTCAATTTTTTTCCAGCATTTTATAGATGGTAGCATAAAATCAAATTCGTTTAATAAAACAATTTACTTTTTGTAATTTTTTTTTAACAGTTGGTAGAAGCAAACACGTATCTCTTTCTTCCATCAAACTTCACAGTTTTGCAAGAAATTGTTCGGCTGGCAACACTGCATCGTAGTTCTCATTTTTACACACTATAACCTAGAACGTCAAATTGCGTCAAACGTTGCTACGATTTATTTGTAAACGTAATCGTGTCGTGTTATGCGTTGTTTTTTATTGATCATTGAATACAGGTAGGTGTGAAGCATGTATATAAATTATAGTATATTTCGTGAACTTATATTTTTAAAATAGATGTCGAGCGATTCCGAATCTACTAAATCTGACAGTGCTAACAAGAATAATGATGATAAAGGAACACCCAAGAAGAAGGCAATATATAGTCGAAAATTTAACAATTTATGGACCCAGGAAAAACCATTTGAGAACTGGCTTGTCAAGTCAAAAAATGGTGGACATTGCAAAATTTGTGGCAAAGATATTGACATTAAATCTGGTCGATAAGCATTATTGCGACATTCTAGTTCCAAATCGCATATGAATAAATCTGCAGCAATAAAAATTCAGCCTAGTGTGCTGAATATGCCATCAATTTCGTCACGCAATTCTTTGGAAGATGAAGTGAAAAGTTCAGAATTGAGATTAGCAGCATTTGTCTCTGAACACAATCTTCCCCTACGGATTTTTGAACATCTTCCACAGCTTATAAAAGCTGTTTGTCCAGATTCAACAATTGCCAAATATATAAAATGTTCCCGTACAAAAGGAACTGCTATTATTAAAAATGTTACTGGAAAGTGTAATAGTAATGAAATTATTACGATTACACAAATTTAGTTTAATAATAGACGAAACGACGGATAGATCTTGTGAAAAACACTTGTGTTTAGTGGTGAGATTTTTTGATGGTAATTCGGTAAACGATAATTTTTTAAAATTATTACCTGCACATGCATGCACTGCAGAAATTTTATATAATAGTATAAAAGATTTCTTTGTAAAAAATAACATTTCTTACAAACAAAATTTAATCGGTTTTGCTGCTGATGGTGCAAACAACATGATGGGGATCCATAACTCCGTTGCATCACGTTTTAAAGAAGAAATTCCCAATATATTTATTATGAAATGTATTTGCCACAGCTTTCATCTTTGTGCTTCGTACGCATGTGCAGAACTGCCCGATAATGTGGAAGGATTTGTACGTGATATTTACAATTATTTTAGTAATAGCCCTAAACGAGTTGCTGACTTAAAAGAATTTCAAATATTTGTAAAAGTAAAACCACATAAGTTATTGCATCCTTGTCAAACAAGATGGTTATCATTGCAAGCTGTGGTGAATAGGGTTTTAGAACAATATAATCCATTAACATTATATTTTACCGATGTAGTGAGTAACTCAAACTTCTTTCATGCTGATGCCATACTCGTGCAATTAAAATGTCCTTTTATAAAATTATATTTACAATTTCTTTCATATATTTTGCCTTTATTTATTAATTTAAATGTACAAATGCAATCCGAAGAACCACAAATACATGTTATATTCAATAGTGTTAAATCTATTGTTAAAACCATTTTTGAATGTTATTTGAAACGCGAGCATTTGGAAAGAGTCCCATTTGAACAAGTACAATTTCAAAATCCACTTTATTTTCTTGAACTTGAGGATATGTATTTCGGTGCTCATGTCAGTTGTTTCATCACAGATGAAAAACAGAAATTAACAGAATTTCGTAAACGTACTCTTCGATTTTACATCGAAAGTATTAAACAAATTTTAAATCGATTTCCCATAAAAAATTCTGTATTAGAGTATATGGATTTTCTGTCTCCTTCCATAGTATTTGCAAAAAAAATATGGTAGTATTGCAAAAGTAGCTAGTTTTTTTCCAAATATAGTTTCTGAAATCGAATTGCAGGCCTTAGATACCGAGTGGCGCTTATTAAGTAATTCAGGTATTGAAAATTATCAGACTGAATCTACTATCAACTTTTGGGTGAAAATTAAAAATCATAAACTAAACGATAACAATAACGCATTTCCCATTTTAACTAAATTTGGATTTGCAATGTTGATTCTGCCACATACCAGTGCTAATGTAGAGAGAATATTTTCTACAGTTAATTTAATAAAGAATAGACAGAGAAATAGGCTAAAACCTAATACATTAGAAGGACTGTTGCATACAAAAGGGTTAATTAAAAATGATAATTGTTATGATTTTAATATAACCAAAAACTTAAAGTCCTATTATACCGGCAATATTTATGATTCGGATTTAGAAAATCTTAGCGAATCTGACTGATACTTTTGTTATTTCTTGTGATACTTTCTTTAACTTATACAATAATTGTTATTTTTGTTTTATTTTATTTTTTACTTTTGTTAGTGACATTTTCATTATATTTGTCATAAACTGATATTTTTATTTTTTTTTGTGATGTTTGTTTCTATTTATAGTATAGGATATTATATTGATATTATAACTACAGTGACGTATAAATCGAAAATACATATTTACACTTTTTATGTAATATACTTATGTTTTCTAAGTTAATAAAACTTATTTATATGTATTATTCAGACAAAAAAAAACATAGTGCAATAATTAGTTTATGGTTATAAATACATAAATTTGAAATTCGCGCCACTATATCCCTATAACAATGATGATAAAAGTAAAAGTATTGAAAACAATAAAATTACATTGTATTTTTAAAATACAATTTTTATTTACATTCCAGCAATTTGACGAAAATTGCAGCATTTTTTGTAAAACTTTTCCAGCTTTGCTTAAATTTCGGCTGGCAACACTGGTCGGCTCCAGTGTTGCCAATCAGCGGACAATTGTCCGATTTGCGGATAATTTGAGAGCATTGAGGATATTTTTCTAACTTTGTAATTAAGCGGATAATTTCGGACAATATTAGAAAAATCTGCGGATCCTTGTGTATAATTTTTTATGCACAATGTATATACTTCATAAATTGTGTTGGTATTTGATGTCATATAATAGTGTTATTTGACATTGACAATTTTCTGTTGGTAGTACCAACTTGGTAGCAAACAAATAAAATGAGAAATGTCAAATTCAAGTATCAAGCATACAATGAACACCGAATCTCATAACCGTACAATTGTGAAATATATGTATGACGAATTCGAAATGGATAGGTGGTTGTTGAAGGTTAGTAAGATGATTTACGTATTACCATCTGAACTTTATGATTTATATATAATTCAGAATAATAATTATTTTAAGAATGACGTGGACGTTGCAACCATGCAATCACAACAAAACCAAACAAACGTGAACGTTTCTACCACTCGAGATACTCATTTAATACCAGCATTCGAAGTAAGTATTATTATGAAAATTATTTTCAACAAATTAATATTCAATATTTTAGGTTAACGAGTCTTCTTTTTCTTCATTCTCTTCAAGCAGACCACAAACACAGAAGCAGTTAAAGCGAATCCCAATCAGAACAGCTCAAAACATTAAAAAGTACAAATTCTGTGTTTCATGACTGGATTTACCTGTTATGAAAGATTGGCTATCTAAATCGAATTCGGATCAAAATGGACATGAAATGGGTTTTTGCAAAATGTGTAAACATACGATCTTGGCACATAAAAGTGTTTTAATAAAACACTATCAGTGAAAAACATAAATAAGAAAGAAGTAAGCAATAATATGAAGCTCACTGATATTTACAAAACTACTGCTCTGGAAACTAAAGTAAGAAATGCAGAAATAAAAATGTGTGGTCTTTTGGCGACGAACAACTTGCCATTTCTTTTAATGGATACATTGTGTCCTTTACTTCAAAATATCTTCCCTGACTCAGAAATAGCTAAACATTTGTCTATAAAAAGAACAAATGCAACCGCTGTAATAAATGAATGTGGATCAGTTTTTTAAATAATTTATACAAGAAACTGCAACAACCTGGATGTTTTTTCTCATTAATATTAGATGAAACAACTGATATATCAGTTAAAAAACAGTGTGCTATTCAGTTATATATTTTGATGAATCAGATAATAGAGTAGTAAACAGCTTTTTTGACATTACTGAAACAGAAGGGAGTGGTGCAGATGATCTATTCACTGCTCTAAAACTTACACTGCAATCTTAAAATATTCCATTATTTAATTTGATGGGATTTGCCTCTGATACTCCTAATGTAATGGTGGGGCAACACCACTCAGTATTTTCTTTATTGAAAAATGAAAATATCAATATTGTGTGTGTGAAGTGTTCCTGTCATTTAATACATCTTGCTGCCTCAAAAGCATGTTTAAAATTACCCCGATCCGTAGAAGATCTTCGAAATTTAGGTAGTCATTTTAATAGAAGTTCAGCAAGGCAAAAGAAATTTAGAGATTTTCAATTTTTTTTCAAACGGATATTCATAAGATTCTTTCCCCAGCCGTAACACGTTGGCTATCATTGAAGTCATGTGTTGATCGCGTTCTTCAGCAATATGAACCCTTAAAAGCATATCTACGAGAAACACTATTTGAAGACCCGTCTATCACTACCGAGGCAATGTTAACCACAATGGATAATCATTTTACTAAACTGTATTTAGAATTCATGTCATACACATTAGGTCTATTAACTGATTTTAATTTATTATTCCAGTCTGAGAAACCTCTTCTTCATAAAGTCAAACCAGAAATGGAAAAGTTATTAAAAATATTATGTAGTAATTTTATGGACATGTCGTACATTAAAAAAGAAAACGTCTTTAGTATCAATCACCAAAATCCCAGAAATTTTGTGCATTTAGGGAAAATTTATTTAGGAGTTCAAGCCACTCAAAGTTTAGAAACTATGAAACAGGATCCAAATGTAAAGAAGAAATATTTTTAAAAACTATTTCAGATTTTTATGTTGGATTGGTTTCTAACATAAAAGAACGCTTTCGTTTTGAGGATCCAATTTATGATATACTAACAGTAGTAGAACCTTTTAATGCGCAATCATTCAATACTAAATCATTAAAGCATATCATAGATCGATTTCCCATTTTAAATGATTATATATCGGATATTCAAACCCTTGATAATGAGTGGAAACAACATGCTCTTTTAGATTTTACAACATTAAATCTGCCAACAAATAATGCTGATCAATATTGGGCGAAAAATATTTGATTTAAAGAATAGTGCTGATATGGGTATCTTTCCAAATTTAAAGAAAGTTATATCTATCTTGCTCATATTGCCTTTTTCGAACGCGACAAAAGAAATCTTTTAAGTACGCCTGTCTTGAGAGCAATTTTGGCCACAAAAGAAGGCATTGCAACGAAAGGGGGTTGTATTAAATTTGAGCCAAGTAAAGAAATGCTTAACGCTAAAATATGGCAACAAAAGCTAAATAATTAATTGTTAATTATATTTTAAAATATAAGAATCAAAATAGAAAAAAAATGACTAAAATGTGAATCATACAGTATTATTATTTTATTACTCTGAAGACTGATTGTTTAGATAATTTAGATTTAGATGCAGCTTACAACTTGTAAGTAAAGAATATATTTTTTGTTTGTTCTATAATATTAATTTATGTTTTATGTTGTGATTAATTAAAGAACTTTATTATTAATTAAACTGTTTTAAATTTTGTGCCTTTTCTGGAATTGGAGGGGTGTGTTTTAAAAAAGCGGACAATTGCGGATAATTTCAGGCGGCTGGGAGGATAATTTCAATATATCATATCGGCAACACTGGTCGGCTCACAGTTTTGGGTACGACACGAAAGGAGTTCATGAAGAAAATAGAAATCCCTCTAATAGAGGAGAATTAAATTTTCTCAAACAGAAAATAAAATCAACGAAAACTGCTAAATCGCGAATTTGACTTTGCACTAGGCCCTTGACCTCCACACACGTACAAGGTTGAACCAACTATCCTGTCTTTTTTTTCTTCTTTTAAGTCAAGAAAAGAGAGGTAAAGATAAGTAATTGAAAACAAGAAAAGAATATCATAATCGCGCCAAATGAAACAACGGTTGCCAAGGTCACAATAAGGAACAATTACACGGGAACAACAGAAGAGTAATCGGAAATACATGTTACGACAAAAATATGATACTAGGGACTAACAATTATTTTATACTTAAGAACATACTTTGGATATTGATGATAAACAGTTTAAATACTTAAATTATTCAAATGATTTATTTTTGTCTATACGGAACAATAGAAAATACGCTACACTATGCAATGGTTAGGTATAAACAGGTCTGATATTAAATACTAATTGCACGTAAAAGCTAAGCAACTTCATTATTGTGCTTGTCAAATTGAAAGCTAACCTATGATGAATATTGAAAGAAAAATATATATATATATATTATACTGGAATTAAACGGGTAAGTGAACTAAATTTATTTCAAACTTGAATCTAAATCTTATATTTTAATGACGATATCTCTCATGGAGTGGGAATAAAGAAACAACTATACATTTCAGATTACAACGACATACACATGGGGACAAATGAAGGACAGTGGGATACACAAAACAGAACAGAAGGGAAACAAATAGAAAATAAATCGTAACAATATATATATATATATATATATATATATATATATATATATATATATATATATATATATAATTAAATATAAATAAAAACTAGAAAAGAAAAAAATATATGTTCAAGTTTATGAAAATAGTACATTATACACCAAGGGAGAGAAACCACTTATTTTTCCTGAGGTGTAGTTTGAAGCCCGAGGGCGATGCCAGAAGGCTACAAATACATCGAGGGAAAAATGGTGGTCTCGCCCGAGGTGTATATACTATTTTTTCCACGTTCGGGAGTAGAAACACTTAATTTCATAAATAATGAATTATAGTAAATCGGAGCGAAACTGCAATATTTAGAAGCCTTTGGAAATGTATCCATGCAACGCTTACCATGACAACAGACATTTATTTACAAAAACCTTTGTTATAATAAAAACTCCCTTCCGAAAAGTGTTTTCGTCCCTAGGGAGTAAATGCTTCATTTCTGTCCCGCATTTGACGTCATAGAAACCGACTTCTACTCCCGGACGAGTAAAAATATATTTTTATTTAGATATTTTAGCCATTTTTGCAGCACCATATTTCTCTAGTGCTTCTGCAATTTTTAAATTTGTTTCAGCAATTTGCTTGTTTGAATCGGCCAGCTTTTCCATTGACTGGCTCAACATCATTAGCGTGTTATTTAATGCAATATTTGATTCCGTATTTTTTCGGTCACAACCACGTATTCACTTTGCAGTTGTGAAATTTCATCAACTGCCTTTCTTTTTCTCTTATTTCTACTGTTGATTGGAATATTCTCAATGGCTTCCGGTGTAGCTTCATTCGATATTTCATTTGATTCGATTTCTTGAGCAATTTCTTCTAGGGCAATATGCTCGTTGCATTCTACCTGAAATAGATAAAAGGAATAGGACTAGAACTCCAGGATGTATAGGAATATGGATCACATGAGGATATTTTATCAGAATTATATGAATTAAACTTAATATCTAAACTAAACATTTCGAACCTGCAAAGTATCCAGCCCGAATTCCACTATTTCCGCTCCACCCACGGATATTCTGCCAATTAGGTCCAATAATCTCCCTTCTACCTCCGTCAATGGTTTAACCTTGGATTTTCCTCCACCTGTCTGTACTATTTCCTGTTTTAAATCCCTCGCTTTCTTTTTCGTATTACATTTCCATTCTGTTATAACCTACAAACATAACCAATATGTTAAAGTTGAAATATTTAAAAATAGAATTGAATTACTTATACGTTTCCATTCTTTCACACTCTTCCTCGGGCCTACACCATCACTATTCAATATACTTGACAAAAGTTGCCAGTTTTCAACATTTTTGGAATATTCCATTGGATTTAATTTGTTTGAAATCATCTCTCGATGATTATTAAAGAATTCTAAAATAATCGAGTATTGCGCTAAAGTCGTTCTCGCCGTTCTTTTACTCATTTTTGTTCTAAATAAACGAAAAACGACTATAAACTTAATTAAACTATTTGAAATTCAAATTTCTGACGTTCATGCGTACACTACAGTATACTAGCGATGCCTCGTTCTTACGCATGCTCGTTGCGTAAATTTGTACCTTAGCGACAAGACTAACGATAGATGTCAACAGAATCGCAATTTTTTAATTGTCGCTAACGCAGTCGCTAAAATTTTAACGATCGCTAGATATTAGCGTTGGAAGTTAGCGACAGGTGTACAGAATAGCCCCGATTAGTCGTTAACTGTTGGCAGCCTGATATTTGACGTTTGCCAAAGTCTCTTTAACCAATGTAGTAATCGATTTTGTTTTAGAACAAAAGTGTAAATAAAAAATTTGTTCAAAAAAAATTCTGAATTTTAATGACAGATTAGGACGTCATGAAACAATAACACTGTGTTTTGATTATTTGTTGTACTTAAAAAAAAACAAGCAATTTTTGTTCCACGACTGTCATCAAAATGTAATATTTCAAAATTGATTTACTTGATATATACAAATATTTGTACACTGAATATAATACACACACTATATATTTATTTAATTTTGAATTTTTTTATTTATACTTTTGTTCGAAAATGTATTGTTCGGAAGTAATAAAAAATTTTCTATATTTAGATGTTAATTCTCCTTGTCTTAGATTTCTTAGGACAGACAGTCCTTTATTTTCGAATGTATATACAAAATTTATTTTTTGTCCTTCATTTTCGTCAGAAAAAATGGTCACCGTATACATACTGTAATATTGGAGATGACCAAATCAATTAAAGTTTTTGATTGTGGTGTAATTCGTGTACAATCATTCACCAGCTGATATAGCCTTTGCGATTACACCAACTGTTTAATTTTTAGGCTATAAAAATTATTCCCCAACTAGTCGAGAGTGAAATCACCCACTACTATTAAAGAATTGCGTACTTCACTATTTATATCCAATCAGTTACATAATAAAGTTAAAAAAACAGCATGACTGGTATTTGGCGAATGATATAGTGTAACTAAGTTCTATGTTAACGACTGAATTTTGATTTTAATTCATATTAACCAATAATTCATTTTCTCTTTTATAATTTCAATGACTTTAAATTTAACATCTTCTCTTATATATCAGTACAATCACATCGAATTATTATATTCTATTTATTTATTTATTTTTAATTATGAATAAAGCGGACCGGCTGCCAGGGATATGCCGCTATGAAGAATTACCGGTGTTCATAATTGATTAAAAAATACCAATGGCCAGGCAAAATTTTAAAATGTTTTTTATTCTGTCACTGTCGTTTGCCAGAATTTCACTCAGAGTCCCTTGTATGTCGCAGTCATGCCGGGCGTCGGTATATAGTGGACAGTCAGTGAGGACATGACGTATCGTGAGCCTAGTTCGGCAACTGTCACATATGGGTGCAGGATTACCCAAAAGCAGATGCATATGTGTCAGAGATGTATGGCCAATGCGCAGTCGAGTGAGAAGTACTTGTTCACGTCGGGTGACAGAATAGGGAGAAAGCCATTTAGAGACGGATGGTTTGATTTCTTTAAGTTTACTAGTGGAGATATTCCACTCCTGTTGCCATGCAGATTCACACAGCTGCTTGATAGAGATCACTAAGTCGTCAGGCCTTACAGCGTGGCGATTAACGTACCGGCTGTTAGCAGCCTTAGATGCAGCATGATCCGCGGAATGATTTCCCGGTATTCCAACATGCCCAGGTATCCACATAAAAGTGGTAACTATATGCTGGTTATGCAAGTCATGAAGAACTACCTGTATTGCTTGTATCATTGGGTCAGTACTAAATTGTGCGGAGAGACCGAAAATAGCACTGAGAGAGTCCGTGAAAATGACAACAGAATTGATACACACGGCGGATAGCAGGCAATGTTGCAAAGCAAAATAGATTGCATATAGTTCGGCAGTGTATACTGAGCATGTTGGACATAGCGGACAGGAATAGACAGCATTGTTTACGAAGAACGCACAACCAGATCCGTTAATCGTCTTCGACCCATCGGTATAGACATGTAGTGACGTACTATAGTGCTCAAGGTGTGAGGAGAATTCTTGAATATACATGGCGTGAGGAGTGGAATCCTTTGACAGACTAGTCAAAATTAAGTTGGTGTTGACTGGCAAGGTACACCATGGTGGAGTTCGAGGAATGAGGTGTGGTAATACCTCTTCCTGTCTTATCGGCAAGTTGTCCAGTTGCCGTGCAAGTTTTATGGCCACAGGGCACATCATACTAGTACTGTGATGGTAAACGTCAATAGCAAGTTGGTTGTGAAATAACACGTTGTTGTTCAAATGTTGAGGTTTGGTAAGTACACAGACAGTGTATTTCATCTCAATGCGCATGTAACGGAATTTTAGTGGGGCAATGCTCGACTCACAGTACAGACTTTCAACAGGACTAGTACGAAATGCACCTGTGACCATTCTGATGCCGGCGTTGAGAATGGCATCTAATTTTCTCAGGTGACAGCGTTTCGCAGACGAAAAGGCGATGCATCCGTAGTCCAGTTTAGATTGGACTAGAGCAGAATACAATCGTTGCAGGCATTCACGGTCAGCTCCCCATTTAGTGCTTGACAGACACTTAATCGCATTCAGTGACATGCGACATTGACCTGAGAGGTGCATTATATGTCGACGCCATGTCAGGTAACTATCATAATAAAGGCCTAGGAATTTAACAACCGCATCTTTCTGTATTTGAGAACCGTACATAGTGAGTTCAGGACCAACGTGGGGCGTTCGTAGACGACAAAAATCAACAACTTTCGTCTTTTCGGCTGAGAAGCGAAAGCCACACGCAGTTACTGCATGAGTAACTGTGTCAACAGCATTTTGCAGACGGCGTTTACAAACATCAACAGAAGATGCGAAAGTAAAGATGGTCATTTCATCGACATATAAGCAATGGTCAACAGAGTTGGGAAGGTTGTTGGCGATGTCATTGACTGCGATCATGAAGAGTGTCACACTGATGGTCGAACCTTGAGGAATAGCATTTTCAAGAGGATGGGAGCTAGAGTACGTATCATCAATACGCACTTTAAATGAACGGTCACACAAGAAGTTCTCAATAAATCGTGGTAAATTACCTCGTAATCCCCAGTCGTGGAGTTTTCTCAAATTGCCATATCTCCAGGCCATATCGAACGCTTTCTCGAGATCAAAAAATACAGCAACGAGATGCTTGCGCTCCACAATGCTGTTCTGTATGGCATTGGTGAAATACACGTGCAGGTCAGTTGTTGATGGCATCTTGCGTGAACCACATTGCCGCGGATTAATGAACTGATTTGATTCAAGGAACCAAACTAAACGCAGACTGATCATACGCTCATAGACCTTTGACAGGTGACACGTCAAAGAAATGGGTCTATAGCTGGTGGGCAGAGAGGGGTTCTTGCCTGGCTTCAGTACAGGGATAACTATTTTGTTCCTTCATTATCATAGGGAGATGTCGTAACATAGCATAAGAAACGTTGTCCGGGCCAACAGAGGTGTTGCCGGTATGCTTAAGTGCATTTTCAAACGCCTCCATAGTAAATGCCGGGTTGTACTGGTGTTCGTCCAGCGTTTCAAAATCGAGGGGGACCTCATCCGTGGCTTTGGTGCGCAAGAATTGAAGACAATAGTTATCCGAACATGACACAGATTCGAAGTGATCAGCGAGGTGTTCAACAATATTGACCTGGTCTGTACATTCTACATTATCGACCTGGAGCAAGGAAATTGTGTTGTATTTCCGGTGACCGATCATGTACCTAATTTTCTTCCACAGAAGGCTAGGAGGATCGTCGAGCGTTATTGAAGACACGTACTCTCGCCAAGAATTCCGCTTGGCTTGGATAATAGTACGCCCAGCTTGCGCTCGTGCTTTTCTAAAATTGATTAGATTTTCAACGGTGGGGTTCCGTCGATATATTCTTAAAAATCGCTTTTTATTTTGGATGGCAATGACGATGTCATTATTCCACCAAGGTACAGTACGCTTTCTGGGGCGAGATGTTCTAGGAATGGTGTTTGTAGCAGTCAATAAGATAGATTTATTGATATCAGACAGTGAGACGTTGATGTCATTTGATGGAATCGGAGGCACTACATTGGCTGTGAAGTTGACCCAGTCAACTAAATGGACTCGCCACCTTCTGCTCAACACTTGGGAAATAGAAGAAGATTTTATGAGAATAGGAAAGTGGTCGCTGAAATGGAGGTCGTCAAGAACTTCTCATGTAAGCTGTGGTGCAATAGCTGTCGAACAAAAGGCAAGATCAAGAGCTGAGAAGCTTCTGGATCGTGAATTAAAAAAGGTAGACTGTCCTGTATTAAGGATTACAATGTTGTTGTCCAAAAAGTTCTCAATAATCTGTCCTCTGCCGTCTGTTTGCACATAACCCCACAAAGTACTGTGCGCATTGAAGTCATCAACAAGAAGAAAGTTGTTGCACCAAACCCACGATGTCATTCATATTCCACATGAAATTCGGAAGGTAGACGTTGCATATTGTTATTTTCATAGGCGCAAAGATCTTAACGGCGACCGCTTGGAGCCTGGTTTGAAGGTCACAAGGAAGATGTGGTGTCCTAGAGTCCAACAATATTGCAACGCCACCGTGTGCACGGGCACCGGGTACAACATCATGACGAATGACATTGAACCCGTTGAGGTGAAATGGCTCGAGTGGCTTGAGATGCGTTTCTTGAATGCATACACAGTAGGGATTATAGTCAGCTAACAGCAATTTGAGTTCAGCTAAATGGTTGACTATTCCATTACAGTTCCACTGAATAAAGAAGATGATAGAAAAAAGTAAATGAAATTGTGCTATGTAATATAGCTGACTTGTTAAATTTGGGTATTACACATGAAGTGATAGATAGAAGAAGATATAAAGAAAAGAGAATACTACGAGGATCGATCAGACAGACCGGGTTTACGCGGTTTGCCCTTAGGCCATCCTCGACGGTCCTTGGGTTAACGAGCTTTTGCGACGGCATCTCCGTCCACAGAAGCATCGCTGGACTCAGTGTCCATGTTGGGAACTTTGTTACCGGGTTGGTGGGGGGGGGGGGTGCAGGGGGTTTTAAAAAGTTTTCAGTACGAGTGCTTGGTCTTGATGGGGTTTGCAAAAGATTGACTGAAGGGATGCATGTCAAAGCTACGTTGCTAATTGTTGATTGGCGTATTAATGACAGGTGTATTGTTAATCAGAGGCTTAGAAATGGTCACAGGAGTTGGTGTAGCGGTTTTGAGAATAGAGCTGAAGTTTGCCTTAAAAATATCTTCGATAAGTTGTTTGATCTGCGGTATTAGCAGAGTGGCAATGTCGGTTACATTTAGTGCAGAAGCAGTTGGCTTCGATGCAGCCTGCGCGTAGGATGTATGGGCACGTGGTGTGCTACGCTTAAGATGGTTCCTTGCATCGATGTAACTGCATTTATTCAGTGTCTTGTATTCAACGGTCTTCTTTATAAACAGGACAGTTACGTGAACTGGCCAAGTGATTTGGTTTGCAGTTGACGCATTTATAGGGCTCTGAGCAAGGAACGCCCTCATGCACAGCGTTGCCGCATGCACAAATTTGCTCCTTACTACAGCAAGTAGTAGTATGATCAAATAACTGACATTTAAAACATCGCATGGGACTAGGGATATACGCGCGTACGGGAAGACTGTACATGGCTGCTCGTATTTTGTCTGGTAGATGGATTTGATTGAAGGTAAGAATGATTGATGCGGTGCCTTTCAACACACCATCACGACGACTTTTCATTCTTTTAATCTCAATCACACCTTGAGATTTCACCTCATCGTGAATCTCTTCAACCGAGCAGTTGAGAAGGTCACGACAGGTTACAATGCCTTTACAGATATTCAGAGAAGTATGCGCTGTCACAGAAACAGAAAAGGAATCAAACTTTTTAACTTCGAGCAGTCTACGGGCTTGCTTAGCACTGCTACACTCAACGAGTATGCCATCACGATTTTTTTTAATACTTGTCGTTTCACCAATTAAACCATACAATAATTTATTAATAACGAACGGACTGACACTGAAGAAATTGTTATTATCATTGTTTTTGATAACCAGAAACCTGGGCACTGGGCCTTCCGTCTCCTGGCTTACCTTTTGTCGCTTTGGTGGGTTGAGAGGAGGACCAGGGTCACCACCCTCTCCATAATCCCCACTCGCCATCACCAGTGGCAAAAGAAACACGGGAAAACAACAAATATATTCACTTTTTTAGAAAATTTTTCTAAGTCCACAAGAAAACAATTAAAACTCTGCTGAGACAAAACAAAACGGGTTTATAATCCCCTTAATAGATTTTTAATTGGACGTACGGAATCTGAATTGGAAAATACGGAGCGAAAAGAAATCACGTCTGCTCACCACGAGTGTGAACAGACAACTGTGATTTATTTATTTATGTATTTATTTATGTATTTTTTTTTAATTTTAAGTGGACCGGCTGCCAGGGCCATATGCCTCTATTGACATAGCTTAAAGAGAGAGAAGAAACAAGAAAAGTTAAACAAGAGGGCGATTCTACATCTCGCTAAAAAAACCAATGGTCTTACAGAATTTTAATATATTTTTAATTCGTGTGCTGTCATTGGCCAATATTTTAAAAACCTCAAACACCGAGCCACAAATCTCAGTCACCCAAGTTTCCACCAAAAGAACCTAGATCTCATTTTCACTGAACTAAGAAATAATGATTATCCACCTAGAATACTTAACCGAATCCTCTACAACAACCAACCCCCATTCACACAAACTGACCCACAACAATTACGCATATACACCCCGATTCCATACACACAATGCTTGTCAGAGAAACTGTCAGCAATGTCCCGACCCAACAACATCACCATCGCACACAAACCAGTTAACTTAACAGAACACCTTTACACAAAACACAGAACAAAACCAGACCCAAGTTTCACATCCAATTTAGTTTACAAAATCAAATGTAACGATTGTACAGCCACGTATATTGGGCAAACCAAACAATACCTACATAAACGAACACAACACAACTGCTCCTGCAAGAAATACAGCCGACAACCTACTGACCCCACATTACAACACCAGACTGCCCTCACTCAACACTCTGTCAATTTCAAACACTCTTTCAACTTCAATGATGTTTCCATCCTTGAAAAAGAAACTAGTTATCACAAACGCACATTTCTAGAAGCCACACACATACAAACCGACAACAATAGCATTAATTACCGCACTGATACACAAAACTTATCTGCTTTATACAAAAATTTATTGATACACATAAACCAAACTGAACACAAAAAACATTCATAATTTATAATTCCCGCCACCACGCAAACTCTTACACACGCCGTTGGCCACCGGATCGCCATTTGAACCGCCATTTTCTTTACTTATGTCAGCGAAACAGTGACTTGTATTGTTATTTATGTAAGTTGTATTTTTATATTATTTATACATTTTCCTGACTACATATCTCTGTTACAACATTGTACATGTTTTTATAGATTTGCCGATGAGGCTGGATAAAGAATACCAGCGAAATATACGTATTAATATTCATAAAAAATTCTCTAATCCCTCGTTTTTACTCTATGACTTTATACGTCCAAAATCGTTCCAAATATATATAT
This sequence comes from Carabus problematicus, assembly GCA_963422195.1. Taxonomy (NCBI): domain Eukaryota; kingdom Metazoa; phylum Arthropoda; class Insecta; order Coleoptera; family Carabidae; genus Carabus; species Carabus problematicus. The sequence goes on from OY728580.1 coordinate 9,706,390, forward strand.
ATATATATATATATATATATATATATATATATATATATATATTGTAACGGTTTTTTTTTCTTTTCTCCTTTTTTTGTTGCTTGGTATACTTGCCGCCTTACTGCACTGTCGAGATGGAAGTAGATCGCTAAAGTGTAAATTCCCACTTACCTGTTAACATAAGATTAATTAAGAACTAATCAAAAACAAAACTGAACGCGATCACGGAAAAAGAAAAACGAAAGAGGGGTTCTTCAGAGTGTGAAAGAGAGCGGACGTATTTTAAAAGAAGGGACCGCCTCGCCATTGTGAGGTATAGTGTAGTGTTCTTGTGAGAGAAGTGTGTGATTTGTGTTTCGCCTGTGTTTGTTTACTCAACCTAAGGATCTCGTCAATTATCGAACGAGTAAACATAACGTGCACCGTGTAACCGGTGGATTCTTGTATCGAACACATCACGTCTTCAATCTGTGGGACTCGCCTGGAACCAGCATCCGTTGGGAGATTGCCGTACCGCCAGCCGAAACCATCACCCTCATTGTAGGGGATTGTCGTGAACCGCAGCTCTACACTTGCCACCGCATCATAGCGATAAGTACCATATTTTTGCCATATTTCGACCATGTGCTAAACGACGAGTACCGACTCGAAGTTACCAGACTAGCCCCCGCTCGCTCTTTTCACCTCTAGTTCACTGATCCACCGTTCGAGTAATTTCGTACGCCGCCGATTACTCTCGGGTATGACTGACCTTGTCACCCCCCCCCCCCGCCACGGTGACTCTGTCGGTAAACTCATTGTGTGACATCTACGGTAGTGTATCAGGAACTGCAATTTACCGATTGAGACTGTTGTACCGTCAGATACGATTCCGCCATTTGTAAACTCGAATTAAGTCACTATTTTGTTTATTATTGTTCTACATTTAAATTCATCACTTTGCTTATGTACTCCCGGCTGATGAACCACTAGCACTGAGAGCGCGGATACGCTACCACTCACGTTAACGCAAAGACCGGACCGGCGTTGCCCGGCCTGTAAAGCCACAGTTTCTTCACGTACGTACTCCGAACTTCCAGTGGTAGTGATCCTCATCATTTAACTAGCTATAAGATAGGTTAAGATTTGTTATTTGCTGTCGTACGTATGTACGCCTATGTTTTACTGTATGCTTGCTTCTGGTGAACCACTAGCACGAGTAGTGCGGCTACGTTACAACCTCACGTTCGCGCGAAGACAGGGTCGGGTTAGCCCACTTACATTTCACCCGTTTTCTTTACGTATGTAGTTCGGACCTCCCGTGGTAGTGGCCCATCACCATTTCACTAGTTCTAAGTACACCCCCTCTATTTACCCCCCATGATATTGTTGATATTTGCCTGTGAACTGAATTATTGTGAAACTACTTCCATCACGCCACCTTTGCGAATATAAGCCACGGCAAGTTCAACTTAATACACGTTTTGTTTATTACAACGTTGCGAACCGTTACCGAACTCCCTTTCAACGCGAATCCTACTTTCCGCTACTTTTATTACAGCAAAAGTATCGTGGCGCCCTCATCGAGCTCCCGTTTCGTGAACCACGCCGTACACTGGTTGTACCCTCGCCGTCTAGACTAGCTGGTTGTCGTATTATCGCGGGAAACCGTGGTAATATATATATATATATATATATATATATATATATATATATATATATATATATATATATATATATGTATATATTGTAACGTTCCATTTTGCTGGAACAAGTCTGTGAATTTCTGAACGTGTCACGACGGTAAAAGAAAGAATAGGAGAGAGTCGTTTGTCGGAAGTCGACCGCATAGCACGTTTTGCGTAAGGTGTACATTTTTATTTTCACTTGGAAAATCATTTTTGCTAGTTCAATGTGAGTTTGTATCGAATATTACCAAGTGAAAAGTTTACCCTAATATGCAGGGGATTTGAGTAGAAGCATCGTGCTGTGCAAAACTTCAGTAGTGCTACAATGTTGAAGGTTGTCTAGTCACGAGGTAGTGACTCCTACTGAATTCAGCCTGATTAAATCAGGGATCGAGAGAGTCGACGCTATCCGTACAACCGAGGAACCTGTAAATCGTCGCCTACACGCCTGGAAACCGCCCTGGAGAACACCAGCGAGGACGAAAGTGGTGTCGAATCACACGAGGCCGATTACATCGGACATCATCTCGTCAACACTGCATCAAAACCCCGTCATCGACCGTGCAGCATCAATTTGAGACAGATAAGTGTTGGTCAATTCACCCCTTTTCTCTGTATCTCTGATTTTCGAGTTTTTCTTGTCTCTAATTACTCGCTAGAGAAATTTGTATTGCCGCCATGTTTGTTCTTAAGTGATTCTGTACGCCGCCATGTCGCCAGTGTCTCATTAGTTTCAAAATCGACCACCGAGTGTATTTGACAGTCATAACCTTGGAGTTTGACCTTCCAATTTAAAAATATTATGTTAGATTTTAAAGTTTATTTTTGATGGTTCTTTGGTAATAACTTAACGTAGTTTAATTTCAGTTGCTCTGTGTTTATTAACCATTAGTTTCCTTTTCGTTATTTATTGTAAACCAAGAACATTAAATGTAGAGTCACATGTTACCATAAATTTAAGTATTATTCACCAGTAAGGTTTAATTGTGGAACAATTACGGTGAATTAGTATTAAGTTTCATATCATATCATCTCATATCATTCCATGTAGTGAATAAGTTAAATATAAGTTAAAATCTGGGCTTTATTTTTACAATACCATTGTATGTAGATTGTACATTTCTAATTTTTCTTTCTTTTCTGCTTGTTTATTTAAAAACAAATGATCATTGAACATTTAGAGTGTCGCACTTATTGATAATAAATTTACATTATTTTTGTTTCAAGTAGTTGTTATAATTGAGAGAGGTCCATCCCCATCCGCAGAGTTTTTTAGACTGTTTTTTTCGTATTTTGTGATTCAGTCCCTTCACCCGATAAAATACGTGGCGCCCTTATTTATTCACATCCGCTTTGTCTTTACCCACCCCGTCTCCACTAGCAACTAGTCGGTTGCCGTGTAAACACGTTTAGTTTAAAGAAGAAATTACCGTTACAATATATATATATATTGAACGGAATTTTCGTAGTATTGGGAGTTATGAGTGTTTATTTAATTAACAGGGATTGAATAACGGATCGTTCGTTACGCATCATGTTTATCATTAACAATGATTTTATTACATTTGGTCGAGAACGCTCGAGCCGAGCACATCAGTGTTTATATTTCATTGTGTATTTAATATTCTCTAGTTCTGTTTCAGACGATTGCTGTTTGCTGCTGATATCAATGCTAGTATGTATTGCTATTGCTTTGTGTATTAATAACAGCTAGTTTATTACAGACGATGCTGTAATCATCCATCGGTGTACAGTAAGCACCCAACGTGACGCTTATGCGTTAGGTTGTGAGAGAAATCCGCAACCCATCGGTGTGCAGCAAGCACCCAACGAGACGCTTATGCGTTAGGTTGTGAGAGAAATCCGCAACCCATCGGTGTGCAGCAAGCACCCAACGGGACACTTATGCGTCAGGTTGAGAGGGATGGATGTATCTCTGACTGTGAGGCCTCCAGTTGAATCCGTATAGTGATTGACTCTGCCAACGTACAGTATAGGTGGGCGTTGAAGCAGGTCGTTGAGATCACTGCGATTGAGTGTCTTACATACTCAAAGTGTTGGATGCGAGCCTCAATTGCATTAAGTCGTGTGATGAGCCCGACTGAGTGATAAACACGCATTTTGATCGGTGGGTCTGGGTAGCTCCCGCACTACTTTATTGTACTATATCTTATCTAGAAGATGTCTAATGTTTGTCAATTATTTTTTAAATAACAAGAGAATAACCGTCTAGGGTATGAGAATTTAGAAGGCTAGTACTAGTGTTTAATGATTGTCAATTGTCTTTTGGATAACAAGAGAATAACCGTCTAGAATTGTCAATAGAGAATGTGCATGTGACGTCACGGACATTTAAAGATGGCTGCCTGGTGGGTAAACATCGACATGTGTTATATTTAGCTAACACAGAAACGTCAGTTTAGTTGTGCTATTTTCTCAGATTTTTTAAACATGCCTCAATTTTGTGCTGTTGTGAACAGCGGTTCTACCAGCCAGAGAGATGAGAAATTGTCTTTGTTCCGATTTCCATCCGGAAATGGCAATAGAGGAAGAGTAAACGACAAAGCCGTGCGAAGACGAAAATTGTGGTTTAGGTCATTAAAGCGGACAGATATGACTGAAATTAAATTAAAAAATGAAAGAGTTTGTAGTAGACATTTCATTTTAGGTAATTTAAAACGGTTAGTATTGGAATTTTATTCTTAATAATAGGAACTTTAAAACTAGGAAAACCTGCTGCTTTGGAGGATGAAGAAAACCCTGACTGGGTAATTACTCAGAACATGGGATATAAAAAAGCGACAAGCGAAAACGCTCTGAGTAGATATGAACGATCTAGGAGCAGAAAACAAAAGCTTGATTCATCAATTCACGTAATATGATGATTTCTTTATTTGTTCTGTGTATTAATTTAATTAGCGAAGTAATTTGATATATAATTTTATTCATAATAGATATAAGTTTAACTGATACTATCTAAAGCAGATCTTATAACTCACGTTTACATAATTATTCTTATAAATTCTTCTGGGAAAACGTAATTAGTGTTTTAAATTGTATTATGCATAAATAACATTTCTTCCTAGACACTGCTATTGAACACCAGCTGCCCAGTACAAGCCAACATTCAGCTGCAGATGTTCCAGTTAGTGAAGAGAATGCTATACTTCCGTACGAATTGAATACCGCTCTTTTAGTAGCAAATAAGAAAATTTATAATTTACGGGAGAAATTAAATTTGCTCACTATAAACGAGGAATTTTATAAGAGAAGCGATAGAAATACATTGTTTTATACTGGCATGGCAAATTATAAATACATCGAAAAAAAATTTTTAATTAGTAGAGCCGCACATCACCCATTCGCACAGTTCTTCTTTGTCAAAATTCCAGCAATTTGCCCTAACTCCTATGAAATTACGGCACAATTTTCCGTTCGAAGATTTGAGCACTAGGGTTTCTATAAATAGAACTACTGCCAGTAGAATTTCTTATCATTGTATTGATATTTTATATAGAAGACTTAAAAAATTGATAATTTGGTCTAAGCGAGAAAATGTAATCGAAACAATGCCACAAGCTTCCAAAGTCATTTGGAAATAAAATTATAGATTACTTTGAAATATTTATTGAAAGACCATCTAACAAAAATGCAGCATCACAAACATGGTCTTACAAATACCAAAACACAATAAAATACTTAATTGGGATGTCCGCAAGGTTCTATTTGTTTTATTTCGAATGCTTTTGGTGGCAGAACAAGCGATAAATATATAACGGAACATTCTGGATTTTAGATAATTTGCTTCCAGGAGACTTCGTGCTTACTGACAGAGGCTTTACGGTCCAAGATAGTGTTCAGCTGTATATGGCAGAAGTATTAACACCAGCTTTCTTAAAAGGATAGAAACAATTGCATCCAAAAAATGTAGAAGCAACAACAAGAAAAATTGCACACTTGCGAATTCACGTTGAACGAGTTATAGGTACGTTAAGGCAAAAATACCAAATATTATCGCATATAATACCAATATCCACGTTAATAAAAAATGATGATGTTTCTGCTATAGATAAAATTGTGACAGTATGTTGTGCCTTGACTAATATTTCTGCTTCAGTTGTGCCTTCAATGCAGACATCAAATAAATAAATAAATTACAAAATATAATATCGTATATTATACACATAATTTCCTAAAATTATCTGTACTTATTGAAGTGCTACGTGATTAGGTGTAATTATTTTGTACATTCGCCCTTGTAATCATCTCCAGGTGTAAAGTACGAATGTAAGAAGTTAATGATTTGAGTCATAACAGTTCCTGTTTGGTAAAATATTTTCCTAGGAGTTCAGGTGAAATAATTTTACGGAAATATTTATCAGCACGGCAGGTATCTGATGACCAGCACTGCGTATCAACTGTAATTCTTTCACAGTAAAAGTCTTCTTTACTCCATACTACAAAATCACAGTACGTTCTCTCAGTCAGAGCTAGCTGCATTTAAACCTGGTAAAAGTATTCATGATTTTTTGTAAGCTCCATTGTTCCGTCTAGCTTTTTTGTCAAATAAAACTTCTTGTTTTTTTATTGTTTATTCTTTCTTTATTTTTTATTATTCATATATGCTCACTTTATCCGCACAATATGGACACTTTACTTTTAAACACCCTTGCCCACAACAATCGCACTGTATCAGAGAGTCTGGTGATACCGCAAAGTACGAATATTTAGTACTAATCCAACTTTTATAAGTAGCTAATGATAAGAAAGAATAATCTTTCGCATAGCATATGCTTCGCAAAAGGCCGATTGATGACTTTTCAATATTTGTATTGCACACTGCTTTAAATTTAGAAGCGCTAATTCTTCTAGCTAGCATTGCAAACCACAAGTTAGAAGATGAGTGTCCTCGTGTATTTTTTTCAATATCTACACATTCTGCTGGCGAAACGCTGATAAGTATATCCCTGGCAAGCGTACGTAACTCTTCCACACTTAATGTTTCATATTCTGGTTTATACAGTAATGTTAGCATACTACTGTTGAAATTTTCTATAACACTGTCGCAAATCGGCGAGACAATGCTATGTAAAGAAGAAGAGCAGCCATCTACTTCCAGATCTTCTAAAAACCTTATAACTTCATCATCAGACAGTTCCGGAACACTTGTTGTTCTTGGTATAGAGTACATTTGATTCGTCCCTTGTTGAATCATATAACTGTTTGCCAATTGCAAAGTTGATATCCTTAACTTTTGATGGTTGGCCTGGTTTGACTGAAGGAACTTTCCAGTATGTCTTCTCGTCTATTACAGTCTTTTCTTCTTTTCACTGCAAATAACACGGCAACACAATCACAGAGGCCACAAAGAACTTCTCCATCTCTTTTTCAATAACTCATAGATTTAACGGACGTTCATTCAATCACTGCGAATGTAAAACCGGAAAAAAATTAACTATATAGTTCCACATTCATTATATGTAATTAAAAAGTTACCTTTCCCATAATCAATGTAGCCTTATTGAATTTCTTAACACCCAAACGACGGATCCAGCCACATGCAAATGCATAATACGCCTCCAAACTTTTGTATTCTTTAAATTCATCTAGTGTATATCCACTTTTTTAAAATAATAAATAGTTTACCAAGTCTGGACCCTACCCCCATTATGTAGTTTAAGTTGCGTTTAATATTAACATCTTGATTTCACATACTATTGTTTTCTTTTGTTGCATTTAACTTGTCATTCCGGGTTAAAGTTCATTCACCTTCATTTAATTTTAAGTAAATAGTTTATATCTTTTTTGTGTCATTACACACTAGAATTTATGTTGTTTTCTGAAATTAATATAGAGCTGTCTCAAATTCACTCCAGTGTATCTATTTTTCTTTCGAACACCCGCCAGAATCATATCTTTGCATATCTTAGCTTCCGTCGGAACACAGTCAATTGTGCTCTTGCGCTGAGTGAGTAACTATACCTGATAATACGCACAAGTGTGCAAATAATAGTTAATCTGAAGTAATATTTAAACATAACCAGATAGTGTTTCAAGTGAAAAAGGGCTGTCGTCCCAAGAGACAGCCCCTACAATACATCCTAAAGGCAAAAATGCTTGACGGAACACAAACCGAAGACTCCGATCCGGACGAGGAAAACCATCAGAACGAAAATGGCAAACGAACAGCCGAAACAGATCTTACCAACACAAGTAAGAGATATCTCTCTAACTTAATAACTCAAAACCGATTCATCATACTATCAGAAAATGAAGAACTACCAACAAGTACTACTTGACATCAAAACAATACTTAAACACGAAAACTTTACAACAAAAACTAGTGGACCACAAACAATAAAAATCAATTTAAATTCAATAAATGACTACCGCATGCTCACGCACTATTACGATTCTCAAAAGGTGCAATTTTTCACATTCAAAGCAGCCGATGACAAAGTGTTATCAGTTATCATAAAAATATTCCAATCTCACTAACAATAGAAGAAATAACAACTGAATTAAGTCAAGACCACAAAATAATTAAAGTCACAAGATTACTAAATAAATTGAAAAATCCTATTCCAGTCTGTGCAGTTGATATAGAAAAGTCTGAAGAAATCAAAAACATATTCAATTTAAAAAGCCTAATGCATGCTATAATCTCAGTAGAACCAAGGAGAAAAAGCAAAGAAATTCCTCAGTGCACAAACTGTCAGCAGTATGGCCATACTAAAAACTACTGCCGGATGAATTCAAAATGTAACAAATGTGCACAGGATCACCATTATTCAAAATGCACCAAACCAAAATCAGAAGAACCGAAATGTATACACTGCGACCAAAATTACCCAGGCAACTATAGAGGATGTATTCATTATAAAATAATAATAAGACTCAAACTAATAAAAATAGACACCCTAATAATCAACAAACTACTGCGTATCCTGCACCAGCCCAAAAGAGTATCCAGTACACATCAACAAACTCAAATACAGATAAAAAAAACCTACAAGTCCTACGCATCCGGCCTTAAAAATCAGACCACAACACCCGCAAACACAAAATCCCACACCAGACAAGCAACAGATCAATTCGATTCAATTATCACTCAAGTAATAAACATCATCACAGAATTTATCAAACCTTATATATCAAAAATCAAATATTTCATCACAAACTTCATCAGCTCACAGATTTTATAATATTCGCGACCTAAAAATCCTGAATTGGAATGCAGATGGCCTCAAAATCAAACGCGCAATAACCATTGACTTCTTGCAAAGAAACAACATAGATATAGCATGTATCTCAGAAACGCACCTAATACCTGATGAAAAAATCAAATTCCCACAATACAACATGTACAGATACGACAGAGAAAATAGATGGGCATCCGGCGGAGCCGCTATATTAATTTAAAAAAACATAGAACATTACGAATACACACTTGAACAGCTATCTGTACTGGAAGCAGTGGCAATTAAACTACATCTACACAATAATACGAATCTGAGAATCATCGCCGCATATCAGCAACCAAATAAAAGAATATGCGAAAGAGATATCATAAATATTTTTAATGATCAACAACCAACAATACTATTAGGAGACATAAAAAGCAAAAACATTAACTGGGGCTGTAGAGTCACTAACCCAAACGGAGTGAAATTACAAAACATCGTGGAACAAAACACAAAATACATATATCTGCTTCCTCAGATCCTACTCACTTTCCATTCAGAAAAGATCACTTACCCGACATTCTTGACATCCTTCTTCATAAAAACTTCCCGCCATCCATCACCCACACAGCAATCTGCGAACTTGACTCACAAGGGGAGGTCGCCACCGCCGGGACACGGATTTGGCTGAAATTTTTTTTCGAAGTAGCTGTACCCTTATGGTGTTTAGTGGCAAAGTAATAGCGCGCACTATTCTGTCCTTTTCGAGAAAAAGGGCTTTAAAGTTAACGCATTAAAGATAAAGCATTTATATACCCCTTAAAAATGTGCACTGACAGTTGTTACAGCGTTGTCGCGTGGTTATGCGTCCTGCTTTACACGCGGTAGGTCAGGGTTCGATTCCCACTCAAGTTATGTTTTATTTTTACATTTCAATTATTCTTAATAAATTAAAAACTCTTTAAATTAATAATAAATTTATTTAATTTACAATCATCACTCTCTTCTTTCCGCGGATTTTTTTTCGTAACTTTTGGAATAGTAATCGTCATAAAAATAATTGAAGCAGAATCGTAGTGAAAACTTGGCCTCCTTTATAAACGATACTTATGCACGGGCAATTCAAATGCACGGATTATAAAAAACAAATGAATATATCTTAAGCAAAAACACATTATTTAAATTAATACATATTTAACATACATATTTTATGCATACATACATATTTTTATGATTGCAAATTAAATAAATTTATTATTAATTTAAAGAGTTTTTAATTTATTAAGAATAATTCAAATGTAAAAATAAAACATAACTTGAGTGGGAACCGAACCCTGACCTACCGCGTGTAAAGCAGGACGTATAACCACGCGACAACGCTGTAACAACTGTCAGTGCACATTTTTAAGGGGTATATAAATGCTTTATCTTTAATGCGTTAACTTTAAAGCCCTTTTTCTCGAAAAGGACAGAATAGTGCGCGCTATTACTTTGCTACTAAACACCATAGGTGTACAGCTACTTCGAAAAAAAATTTCAGCCAAATCCGTGTCCCGGCGGTGGCGACCTCCCCTTGTCAGACCACATCCCCGTTATTCTAACCTTTAAAATTGAACCCAATACAAGAGTGAAAAACCAAATTATATACGGAAAAATAAACTGGAAAACGTTTCAATTGAAACTAAACGCAAATATGAACGCTGCTAGAAACCTCCGAACAAAGGAAGATATAGCTAATGCCATTTCACAACTTACTAATGTAATAGTAAAATCCGCACAAGAAGCTACACTCAAAAATAAACAAACTAGAATCCATTCCATAGCAACCCCAGCGCATATAGCACAGAAAATCAAGCGAGAAATAAAATACGTAGACTATGGCAAACTACACGGGACTTAGGCTATAAACGAGAAATGAATAAGCTTAGACATCAAATTCACAACGAACTCGAAAAACACCGAATTGACACATACCAGTCATACCTATCCGAAATAAATCCCGGTGACACCCAAATGTGGCAAGCAACGAAAAGGATATTAAGATCTCCAACTAATATACCACCACTAAAATCAGGAAACATACATTATATATCAGATGAAGAAAAATGCGAAACATTCGGAACACATTATGAAAAAGTATTCACCATAATGAAACAGAAGTGGAATCAGAGGACCCACCACCGGACATGACGAGAATAATACCCGCAACACCGACGGAACTAAAATCTTACATCAACCAACTCAAAAACAAGAAAGCACCAGGACATGATAATATATCCAAAGTAATATTGAAAAATCTAACAAAACAGGCTTTGAGCTCACTTAACTCAATCTTCAACATCTGTTTAGCGAAAAAATATTTTCCCATCATTTGGAAACATGCATACATCATACTTTTTCATAAACCTAATAAGGATAAAAAATTAGTCACGTGCTATAGCCCTATTAGTTTGTTACCATCGTTCGCTAAGCTCTTCGAGAAAATAATTAAAGCTAGATTAGATACACTCTTAGACGAGAAAAACATCATCCCTTCTCATCAATTCGGATTCAGAAAACATCATTCGACTTGCCATCAACTCCTAAGAATAACGGAATATATCACACATGGTTTTGAGAACAAATGCAGCACAGTCGTAGTATTTCTAGAAATAGCACAAGCTTTTGATAAAATATGGCACAAAGGCCTAGAAATCAAATTAAAAAATATTAATTTACCAGCATACCTGTATCAAACTATCCACTCATTCCTGAAAAATAGAACCTTTCAAATCAAAATAAACAGTTCTCACTCTACTTCTAAAGTTATCACAGCCGGTGTCCGTCAAGGATCAATCCTAGGTCCAGTCCTCTTCAACTTTTACATGCATGACATCCCCTCCAATGCTGGTACTACTTTAGCAATGTACGCTGATGATACAGTACTCCTGTCACAACATCCAGACGTAAATGGCGCAAGAAACGAAGTCCAACATACAATACACCTACTCAACCAATGGCTAACAAAATGGAAAATAACGTTAAACAAAGACAAATGCGAAGCAAAATTATTCACTCTGAAAAATGTAACTAATCCGCAAGAAGTGATTATAAATAACAATATTATAAAGTGGAACCAGAACAATTCGTCGGTGAGGTATCTAGGAGTACACCTAGACAAAAGACTTGGTAGCGTAGCGCTGATCTTAATCACGTCAATTCAAATTTGCACAATACCATGTATAGCAATGAAATTCTGCTGGTCTAGTAAAGAGATTTTTTATAATAAAAATGATGATTTTTTAAACAAATGAAATTTTATGTAAATTATTGTAGAATTTAAAAAACATTCTAAAGTATAGTCGAGATTCGAACCATATCATTTATAAATTATTTAAATTACCAAATTCGAATTTTACCGTTGTGCTAGCAACGTCATAAACAAAATTTTGAAAATATGGTATTTAAGCTACACCTTTTAATTATTACATTTTAAAAGCATTTTTAGTTTCTTTTTTTTTTCTACATGACTTAAGTCAACTTATTTATTTGGCTGAATCAGTCAGGTTGTTGGTTCCAATCTTGAACAAGGCAGGCTAAGGGCACGGTACGAACTACGTTTTTCAAATTTCGTATTGAGTTTTGCTAAACTTCGTGAAGAAGTACCCGTATAGGGGATTTTATCAAACGAATTTGGCGTTTAGAAGTTTTTTTTTTATGTGAGTTACCGTTGGTTGAAGTGCGAGAATTCTTCAACGAATTCCCAAAAGGGGTTTAGTTTCTCCCCGGTGCCTAAATTGTGCTTTGCCTGAAGTTTTCCGCCGCCGTTGTTAGCCGTTACGAGTTCTGGCTTAGTCCAGCTACCCTGAGGCGTAATTTCCGCGTCCTAGGACGACAATCACCCTCATCCGCCACGAGTTCCGGACAGGCTATACAACCACGTGCGAGCTAAGTGGACCAACATGCTTAGACAATTGTGCGTGGTGCATTCGGGCACGTGACAAATTTGCTATAACAAAACTTTCTTGATCCAAATTACAATTTTTTAGTTTTTGTAATGCATCTATTTTAATCAGATATTTTATATATTTTTCCTTTTTCGACATATTGGCACTGGACTCCAAACATTGAGTTTCGAAATATTGGATAACACTTCTTGTGCACCGGGAGCTTGTAAGCGTCGAGTTCCTAGTTCAAAACTAATTAAACTAATAATAATTTGGCGCCCAACGCCCAAATGATTGAAGGGGGCCCTTCAATCATTTCGCCCCTATATTTCTACCCTGTTCGAGTAGGATAGTTTATTATCATATTATTAAATTTTTACTATTGAGGAGTTAATTATTCAGTCTTTTAGATTTATTTGTCTTTCGTTTAGTATCGCTAGTGTGAATTATGTCGTAATAATGGAGTTCCGCATGGAACTTCAAATTCGCGGCGTGACTAGAATAGCGGAATGTGAAGTCAGACGCAAAACGTTATGATTCTTATTGAAATTAGAAAAATCAAATACCTCGTTGACACATCCACAGTATGCGTTTACTTATGAACAAGATTACGAAGCTTTGATCGTTACCATTGCAGAACTTAAGGCATTAATTACACCCTTCAGAGACAATTCCAGTTCTAACTCATTTAAGAAGATTTCTACCAAAGTCGCGCATGCTTTTGGCCGTGCGGATCGCATGAAAGCTGGTAATTAATTACCCTATGGTCAGACGTTAAGTGCAAATCATAATCGTATGCACATTCATCAACACTGCAAGCGGCCGGTGTTGAAGGACGTGTTACCATCTCAATACAATTTACATTTTACTGCCGAACCAAAGTCCCTTTCATTGGGAGCTTTCCTTGAGCACGTCGATGAATTACGGATGGCACGTAATGTTTCTAAACAACAATTATTCGCGTCTTGTATTGATCTTTTTAAGGGAAAAGCACTAGTTTGGTTCAGGGTAAATCGCAATCAATTTTTAAATTGGGATTATCTAGTAGAAAGATTGCGCGAAGTTTTTCAGCCCCCCGATTGATGATCGCCTCTTAGAAGAAATCAAACACCGTACTCCTGATGAAACTATGGACATTTACGTTGTAACAATGCAAACCATATTTCGCAGATTAGCAACACCTGTATCTGAGGAATATTAACTCGTACTTCCAACAACTCATGGGTTTAACTGATGTCGATTCCGTCGAGTGTTTGTTAAAGTTGAGCCGACGTTTAGAATACCGCCTTGCAGCAATTAATGCTTCCGTTCCTCCGTCACGCAATTACCGTGCTTTAGAGCCCGATATGGCATATGTCGGAGCTTCCCTTCAGGATAACAACTATGGCGAGTTTAAATTAGCCTCGACTTCGACTACAAATTCCGTTCCACCTACCATACCAGCTCAGTCCTCACCGCGAGTTAATAATTCTTCTCGTCCTAATAACTTACAAAGATGGAACTGCGGAGACCATGGTCATCGTTCGGCAGGGTGCACTCAACCATGTAACCGCCACTGCTATCGGTGTGGAAAGCCACATGTTACCGTCAAGACATGCCCGGTTGCCCGTCACCTCCAATCCGGTCATAGATTTTATTCTATCACACGAATTCTATCTCTCGGTGTCCATACTGGATCGAGAGATCTTGGGACTCTTGGATTCCAGTGCTTCTCATACTGATATTGGAGAACCCGGATGGAAACTCCTTCAGTCCATGGGGTTTTCCTTAAATAAGCCAATACGTCTTACCGTCGCGGATGGAAAGTCTCACTCGTCTATCGGAACCATTAGCGTACCATTTCGTTTACAGAACAATGTCCGTTGGATCGAGGTCGTGGTAATGCCAGCGATGCCTCACATTTTAATTCTAGGAATAGATTTCTTTAAAGAGATGGGTGTTGTGCCAGATTTACGGAGTGGAGAATGCAAATTTACCGATATCAATTCCATATTGTCGTGCCATCGAAGGAGCTATTCAAACTCGCCAGGATTTGTCGGAGGAACAGTCTTCCGCTCTCGATAAAGTTATCGGAACAGCATTTTCAAAATCAACCATGGTACTAGGGTGCACCCATCTGGTAGAACACAAGATAAAAATCTATTACAGTCAAGAACCCATCAAACAAAGGTATTATCCTGTAACACCGGCTATGAAAGAGCATATCGACCGCGAACTTGATTACATGTTGACACAGGGTATCGTAGAGAAATCTGCGAGCGCTTGGTCTTTGTCGATTCTCATGATACAAAAGAAAGATGGCCCTTATCGGTTTTGTGTTGATTTTCGCAGTCAATAAAGTATCTACCCGGGATGAGTATCGTCTACCATTTGTATCAAGTACTCTGGACAAACTTCGCGATGCTCGATTTCTATCGTCTCTAGACATTAAGTCCACCTATTTGCAAATACCGGTTTTCGAAGATTCCAAACAGTATACCGCTTTCACTGTGCCTAATCGAGGACTTTACCACTATTGCAGTATGCCTTCAGGGCTCCATAATGCGCCTGTTAATGTTGATGTTGCGGCCTTTTCTCAGAAAAACGTACACTTCACGTACAAAATAGTATTGACTTGAACTATACCAATTTTGCAACACAATAACACAATAAATATACCACTTAATAAACGAAGAGCTAATCACACAAATACTTTTATTTGCTTTGAATCTGAAAATTGGCAGAATATAACACAGTGATACCAAGACGTGTAAAACCTTTTTTTTATTACAAAAAAGCGCACTGATTTTTATACAGTTTGTTATAGTAACAAGATATTCAATTTTTTTACATGTTTTCAAACTAAAAGAAAATATTGTCTAACAACTTGATTTTTGTTATTAAACGCTAATGTCAAATAATATTAAACGTGCGTAAACAGCGCCAACGACATGGCAAAGGTTTACAGACACGGTCCTTGGTCCGGAACTAGAGCGCTTCGTGTTCAAATATCTAGACGACATAATTATTGTCACGCAGACATTTGAGAAACACGGGGACACGTTGCGTATTGTCCTTGAACGTATTCACCGACTTAACCCTAAGTCATGGAAAGTGCCACTTTTGTCTTCCCGAGTTAACCTACTTAGGGTACGTCGTAAACAAGGATGGATTGAACGTAGATCCTGATAAAATTTCGGCCATTACGTTAAGAATACCGACCCCCGCTACTTTCTCTGAAGTCCGCCGAATCATCGGTATGCCCTCATGGTACAAGCAATTTATACCACACTTTTCTGATTTTCGGTAGCCTTTTGTTGTACAGACCGACACATCCGCATTCGGACTAGGCGCTGTCTTGACGCAGAATAACGAGGACTGCGAAAAGGTAATATGTTACCTTAGTCGCTCACTTACGCGAGCTGAACGCGTATACACAACCACCAAACGTGAATGTCTCGCGGTTCTTTGGGCAGTTGACCGTACATTGAAGGAGCTCATTTCACTGTAGTGACTGATACATTGGCGAGATGATCCGTTAGATTACAAGAATTTAATTTCCAGGTGATACACCATAAAGGAAAAGAACATTTAGTAGCGGATGCTTTGTCACGCAGCGTTCCCGTTATTGACAGAAGAACTAAAAATTATCATTCAATTACGAACGCAAATTGCGCATAAAAAACTTGAAAAAGAAATTGTGCACGAGAAACATGAAAAAGAAATTAACTTAGGAAAGAAAAATCTACAAATTAGAGATAAAGATCGATCATGAATTTCATATGATGGCTCGTTTGAACTGGGAACTTTTGATCCCTACAAGCTCCCGGTGCACAAGAAGTGTTATCGAATATTTCGAAACTCAATGTTTGGAGTCCAGTGGCAATATGTCTAAAAAGGAAAAATATATAAACTATCTGATTAAAATAGATGCATTCAAAAACTAAAAAAATTTAATTTTGTTCAAGAAAGTTTTGTTATGGCAATGTATACAGGGTGTTAATACTAAGTTGTAACACCCGAAAATGGCAGTTAGAACTCATTGAAAGAAACAACTTCTCTTAGTTCAATTTTTACTTTCTTATACATAGTATAAAGAAAGTATAGGAATCATGAAAAATTTCGATTGCGAGATTTGGATGGAAATACATGTTTTGAGGTCCCCTGAATACGTTTTGACTATTTTCGCCATGACGTCTGTGTGTGTGGATGTGGGGATGTGTGGATCTGTGTCTGTATGTTCATTATCTTCAAAACGAACAAAGACAGGACAATGAAACTTCGTATTTAAAAGTTTTTTTGATGATTAGATTTCTAGCATAATCGCACAACCGGAAGAGAAAGTTTACTGAAGAACAAAATCGAACATTGTGAATTATTACAGAAACTGAAAGGGATATGGAAAAAGTTTTGAAATAAAAGTTATAGAAAACAATAAGCTTAAGAAAAAATATTCTATGCATTTTTGTTCTATCTTTACCCAATTTTGAGTAAAATGTATTTATATATTGGCATGTATTTAAAATATCATATATGCTGTGAAAACAAAACAAAGACAAAATATTTAGAGAAATACGCATTTGAAATGTCAAATATGTGCCAATTTAAATTGAGTATAAGAAAGTAGTGTGGTGACCACACCAGATTTTTTTATTTAGAGCCCCAGTTCATAGTTAATGGCGTTTTTTTTTTGTGTTTCGAAAAATCGTCATTACTCCCTTATTTGAAGGAATATTAAAAAAATACAAAAACTCACAACATTTTCTTTCGGTTCTCTAAAACATTTGTATTTATAATTGTTTTCTATTTTATCAAATAACAAAATGGCGACCGATCAAAAATTTAAAAACAAAATATTTTGAAAACCAGTCGATCGATTTTTGAAAATAAAATGATACCGACGAAACGGTGCGGGCCCTACGAGCGGCAGACTGCCGCAGACACGCTAAAACAAAGTTGCGCAACCGACAAGCAGCTGCGTTCATTGCAAAGATGAACGAGAACCGACCCATGTTTGGCAGACGAGACTTTTCGAGTCTGTCAGACATGGGTATAAAAGGCGCTGCGTATGCAGTACCCGCAGAGTCAGTCCGAGCCCAGCTCCTGCTCTGCTAGTAGTCCCGAGCCCAGCTCCTACTAAACGAAGTGGTAAAGTCGTCAGTTTGAGCCCCGCTCCTGCGTCTGAGCCCCAGCCGCCGCCAAGACGACCACATGTACCCGAGGCCAACGAGGAATCGCGCACGAAGGCAACGAATCCGACCCATGCCCGCACCGCTGCTGGCCGCTGCCCAGGCCCGACGAGCCGCCGGCCCGCTTCAGGCATCCCTACCGGATCCGGTCTTCCGACCTCCCGGAGCACCAGCACCACGGGCACGAGCGCGAGCACGAGACCACACTCCGCCCCGCCAGCACGACGGGATCGAGGAACCAGGTCACTGTTCGCCCGATGTGGTGATTCCGTCACCCCCGCCACCGCTGATTTCGCCTCTTGCGGACAGCTCTCCTGGACGACGGACATCGTCACCGCCGGCCCCACTTCCACGGGCACCAGACCTCCGCACGCCTCCCCTCGCGTGGTCGCCGGTGCGACACGGAGTCAGCCCATACACCCCCCCCCACTGGACAAACTACCCCCCACCCCAGGCAAGGACCTATATTTCATGTGCGTGTAAAAGTGAAACAGGTGATAGTG
Source organism: Carabus problematicus (assembly GCA_963422195.1). Lineage (NCBI taxonomy): Eukaryota > Metazoa > Arthropoda > Insecta > Coleoptera > Carabidae > Carabus > Carabus problematicus. The sequence continues at coordinate 9,724,817 of OY728580.1, forward strand.
AAGTAGGATAGGGAAGGTTACAATTTATATTATTAGTTAAGCGTTATTGGATATTGTACATTTAAATAGTTTATTTTCTTTATTTCTTGTTTTGATTCTTTGTTATTTATATTTGTAAAGTTGTTTATCGTTGTCCCCCCTAGAAAGGGGACAATAAACGGTATCAAAAATATTTATAAAATCCTTAAACTATCTGCACAACATTTTGTATGAAACATTTTTTTCGATCTGTCAAAAAAAAAACTTCTATTTGAATTGAATTACAAAATAAATTTTAACAAACTGCAACAATTATTTAAAACACAGTAGGCTTGCTGCCATTAAACAAGAAAATTAAATAAGAAAAATAAAACAATGAACAATGAAACAACAAAGGAAGGACTAAATTTAATTTTCAAAATGGCAAGCTATATCAACATAAAATAAATTCATTGAATTTGCATAACCTAAAATGACATTGTTTTCAGGTATGTATATTAATGTAATACAAATATTAAAATAATTGTAAATAAAATATAACGATTTGTATTATTTAGTCTACAACAATATTTAGAAGCCTTTGGAAATGTGTCCATTCAACGCGTACCATGACAACAGACATTTATTTACAAAAAACCCTTTGTTACAATAAATACTCCCTTATGGAAAGTGTTTTCGTCCCTACAGAGTAATAGCTTTACTTATGTCCCGATTCTGACGCCATAGAAACCGACTTCTACTCCCGGGCGTGTAAAACTATTTATATATTACAACAAATATATTACAGCGCACTCCATCCACAGAAGTCTGCCTTTCATTCCTTATTTTCTAACAATTGCTCGCCACATACTCCTATCCCTACATAACTCACTCACCTCGTTAATATCAATATACCTTGTCATACATGCTCTCCTTTCTGCTTATAATTTTATGTTCACTCAAAATATTTTAAATAACCTAAAATGACATTGTTTTAAGGTACGTATATTAATTTAATACAAATATTAAAATATTTGTAAATAAAATATAACGATTTGTATTATTTAGTCTAGAACAAAATGAATATAGAAAATTGTTTAAAATGTTTGTCAATTATCGAAATTGCTGCATTCGTATCAAAGCATAACCAAAACAGAAGAAAACGTAGTTGTTGAGTAGGAAAGTGGATAGAAAGAAGGAACATCAAAAATCTTGGATCCATTTCATTAGTACATAATGAATTGTCTGCTGAAGATTCATTTTCGTTCAAAAATTATTTATGAGTGGATTTTAAAAATGTTGTCCCTTGTCAAGCCGCATATTGAAATAGAAGATACTAACATGCGTTTAACTACGAGTATACCAATGAGAGACAGATTAAAAGTAACTCTAAGATATTTAGCTACGGGAGAGAGTTACCAAAGCTCAATGTATTCAACAAGAATTCCTGAATGTTGCGAAGCTATTTACAATGTACTGAAAGGTAAATATTTAAAGGTAATTTGTTAAAATTAATATAAAGTATGCAGTATGATACATAATATATAAGTGTTATTTCAGGTTTCCAACAATGAAGATGACTGGAACAGTATTGCAGATGCATTCTTGAGAAAGTGGAATATACAAAATTGCTTAGATGCATTGACCGGAAAGCATGTTGGTTTTGATGCTTCAAAACAATCCGGATCTATGTACTGGAATTATAAGCAGTCCAACAGCCTTGTATTATTAGTCCTTGCCGATGCAAACTATAAATTTAGATATGTGCATACGGGGACAAATGGCAGAGTTGGTGATGGTGGAGTTTTTACAGATAGTGATTTAAGCACTGCATTACAAGCCAATACTCTGATTATTCCACTTGCAAAACCTTTACCTGGCTTTACCGTTACTTCCTTTACAAAAGTATAAGATGAAACCGTTTCCGCAAAGAAACCTGAACAACCAGTTAATTACAGAATTAGTAGAGCTCACAGGGTTGTTGAGAACGGATTCGGGAGTCGTTTTCGTATTTTTTTTTTTTAACGCGGATTAAGTTAAATTCAGACAAGGTTGAAACTATAATTTTAGCATGCTGTGCATTACATAATTTTTTGAAAGATGAAAATTCCAGCATTCATTGATTCCGAATTTGTAGATACAGACGAAAATAATGGAAATTTGGTATTAGGTTCATCCATCCTGAAATGTTGCATTTCAGGATGGAAGACCAAGTATGTTTGTATTGGAAATTAGAAATGAATTTAAAAACTATTTCAATGGTATTGGACAGGTACCATCGCAAAATAACGTTATTTAAGCATTAACAATATTCTCAATATTATTTAATAAGATGTACATGTCAGTTTTGTAATGAACTGGAATAAATTTGATAAAAAATAGTCAAAATAATTGTTTTAAACACTGTGTACATGTATATAAAAATGTATTTTATAGCGGAGGACGTGTTGCTCGATAACTCAGGGGTTGTTATAAGGTTTACCGGAAGGTATAGGTGAAATTAAAACACTGGACAAACACACAGAATACGCAGGATGTATTGGCTTGATGAAAATTATAACAGCGAATAAGAAAATATACAAAAGTTTACAAAAGGTGTCAAAAAATGAACTGTTTGCCCCTCGGCGGTCACTGGTCACCCACGCACCGACCAGGGTAGGGGATGAAACGGAAGCCAGCAAAGGGCGCGGTAATTGAAACCGCTACAATTTTTAATGAATTATATAAAACATATTTATATACAAAAGTGGTACTGTCAAATTACAAAAAACAACAGTCAAAATCTTTACTACATAATCCGTATGGAAACTTCTGTTTTGCTTCCAAAATTACATTGAAGCAATTTTTTCACATATTATTGTGCGTCTGTTTTTAAATATTTCGTTTCTGCTTTTAACTAGTTAAAAAAAATGATCCAGTTCGTCTACATTAGTCGAAGGGACATCCTTAGGTACAATTATTGTTGTACTGCTTCTTTCTCTTCTTTAAAAAGTCAACGGCCTGAATACTCATTTTTCTGTTGATTACGACTGGTCATAGGTGTAGCAATATCTGCAATCCCTGTATCTTCCTCGTTCATCAATTCGTCAAACTCCATCTAATGTAAATATTAATTTGTATATACTTTCACAAATAAATAAATTATATCAATAAATAATTGATGATGAACTTGCAGTTGAATCGTTCAAATTACTCTTTACTTTCTGATGTAAGATGTGCGGAACAATAAATTGCAGACGTTTGAACAGAAACCACGTATGTTTGTATACATCATCAGCTTCAGCTCCACTTACCTTGGAAGCTTTTATTTTCCCCATATGTTCTATGAACTGGGATCTTAATTTTTGAAAGTTTACACTTCACTTCATCTACATTAAAATTTTGATTCAACCTTATGTTTAAATTCTTTGTCGGTTCTTCCAATGTAGTTCTCTTCAATAACTCTCGTATAAATCGACTAAGATTTCAATTTCTCCTCTATTTCATTGTGCCATTTTTCGGTTTAAAAAAAAAAACAATATAAACAAACTGACACATGAAAATAAATAGAAGCTACTTTTAAACACTTAAGTTGGTAATGCAGTATAAGCAGTAATGCGCATGCTTTCGGACAGATCTTGAAGAAAAATTATGGTCCATTTTGAAGTTAACGGTACCTTATTAAGAGCACTTAGTGCTTTATATGAAAATAATCAAGCAGCTGTTCGTGTGGATGATGGTTTGAGTAGATGGTTTAGTATTTACGTAGGGGTTAAACAGGGTTGTCTGATGTCTCCTTGGCTTTTTAATTTATATATGGATGTGTTATTGCGACCACATGATTTCATTGTGTCAGCATTAGCATATGCAGACGATGTGATTATTATGGGAGAATCTGAGGTTCAATTGACAAGAATGATTGAGAGTGTAAATACTCAAGGAAAATGATTGAATTTGGTCATGGATATTTCAAAATGTAAGACTTTAGTTTTTGAGAAGGATGAAGTTACAGAATGCAAGACTAGCATCGATGGTGGACAAATGGAATAAATTAATGAATTTGTGTATCTGGGTTGCAATGTTTTCGAAAGATGGACGAAGGAATGCTGAAATTGAAAGAAGAGTAGTTGCAGGTCGAAAAGTTTTGGGCGCTTTAAGAATGTGTGCTAGAAATATGGATGTATCAAGAGAAGCTAAGTTGTGTGTTTATAATGGTGTACTAGTGCCATCTTTGAGGTATGGAAGTGGATGTTAAGTAAAAATAAGGAATGAAAGGCAGACTTCTGTGGACGGAGTGCGCTGTAATATATTTGTTGTAATATATAAATATTTTTACACGCCCGGCGGTAGAAGTCGGTTTCTATGGCGTCAAAATCGGAACATAAGTAAAGCATATACTCCCTAGGGACGAAAACACTTTCCGTAAGGGAGTTTTTATTATAACAAAGGTTTTTTGTAAGTAAATGTCTGTTGTCATGGTAACCTAAAATTACATTGTTTTAAGGTATGTATATCTAATTCAATTAAACAAACAGCTTCATTCCTGTGGTGAAAGTTTTCGAAAATTTCTTCAAAGAATACAATTTATTTTTGATAACAATAACCAATTGATAATAATATAAAAAAAAACAAACACAAAATATTATTAATTAATTTAAAACACATATGTAACAGTAAATAAAGTATGAAATTAACTCAAAAATAAACATATCATTTTTGCATTTAAGTTTGAAAATATGTAAATATGTATGTAGTACATACATATACCCCGTGTCCCAAGAAATCTGGGACATAGGGAATTAACATGTAAATAAAAAAGTAGTTCAGAATTAAAAACTGCGTGATAAAATGCCATATTTAATTCTCAGATAATTTTCTATAATGCATAAATCAAATTTGATGTAATACATTTTAATGACAGTTTGGAGGTCATGAAACAAAAGCTATGGTTTGATTATTTGTTGTTGTAACTAACAAAAATACATGCAATTTTTGTTCCATGTCCTCCTAATCTGTCATCAGTATGCAATATTTCAAACTTGATTTCCGCGATATACAAATGTATTTGAGCACTGAATATGTCGTGATATAGGCAGTTTTTCAATCTGAACAACTTTGTTATTTACACTTTTGCTCTAAAATGTATTGTCCAGAAGTAATCACAATATTACTATATTTACATGTTAATTCCCTATGTCCCAGATTTCTTGGGATACCCGGTATGTAATTATTGTGTACATGTATAATATGTGTATGTGTTTATTAGTAAAGAGAAATTCAAATTAAAAAAAAATATATTCAGCTGTCTTTGTCTCTGATGTTCGCGGAGCAATGTATTAATAACAATTTTATACTCGTATTATATGTAGCAAATATAAGATTCTCAAACAACCAATAAATGGGTCTTTGAAGTATATACAATTATTATATTTAATTTAATCAAATAAACAACTTCATTCATGTTACTCCAGCGTAGAGTCCTGCATCGGGTCGGGTACCTGCGGTTTATCCGCATTGCGGGTCGGGTTTATGGTTACTTTTGCGGGTCGCGGGTCTAACAAGTCAGGAACAAGCGGGTCGCGGGTCGGGTGCGGGTCTGCCATAAGCGGGTGCGGGTCTGCCATCAGCGGTTGCGGTTCGGAGGAAACGGGTAAATTTGTTTATTTACCAAAATATTAATTGAATTTTTGAAATTTATACTTGATTTAGAATATCTTTATATTTATTATCATAGCAAATATTAAATACAGTACCTGAATTATATTATTACAATGGTTGATGACTCATTCGGACTACACACGACGACCAATCGTTAACAACGCAGTCGCAGTGCGTTTGAAAACACATCACTGTAAACAAGTTCAATCTAGTTGAATCTAGTTATCTGCTAGGCTGTACAAAGGGTGTAACTTTTCGGTTCGGGCAACTTAAGTATTGCAAATTACTTAATGTTATTAATTATGTCCGTTAATGAAATAAGTAATAAATTAAAAAATGGTGATTATAAATTAATAGATAAAGTGAACGCTAAGTCCGACGTTTGGAATAAATTTAAAATAATAATAAATGAAAATGAAGAAATTATAAACGATGTTGCAGCTTGTAAATTTTGTCTCAAAGTATTAATTTTTCATAGTCATAAAACTGGAACATCATCATTACACAAACACAAATGTTCCGGCTCGGCAGCGTCTTCTACAAGATCAGTATTATCTTATTTTGGAAAATCACCATCGAAGTTAAAATTACCAAATAAGGAAGAAAAAAATATGATAACGAAAATGGCTGTAAAATATGTAAGTAAAGATCTGAGATCTTTTCAATCTATTGCTGATGACGGATTCCTAGAAATTGCACAATGTCTCATTGATATTGGTTCACGATCTGGGCGCGATGACGCCAAAGAATTACTACCGGATCCTACGACTGTATCACGTAATTTAAAAACAATGGCTTCGGAAGTTAAAATTAAACTTATTCCCGAACTGAAAGTAAATTTAAGTGAAGCAGTAGGAGCAGCAACTTTAGATATGTGGACGGACGATTACAGGAAAATCGGATATTTGTGCTTAACCATACATTATATAGAGAAAACTTGGTGTTTGAGAGAGAGGGTGTTATGCACAACACAATGAGACAGTACCTTAAAGAAAACCGGTGAAAATATAAAATTGGCAGTTATTCAAAGCCTGCGAAAGTTTGATTTAGAAGAGTTTTTTTTTTCCAAACTTATCTACGTTACAGATCGTGGGGCAAATATGATTTCATCATTAAAAAATGTAACACGTTTGAACTGCTCTGCACATCTCCTTAATACAATTTTGTATCATGCATTTCAAATTAAAAATGAAGAAAATGAACAATTCTTAGATTTACAGAATGTAATAAATAGCGGAAAATCCCTCTTTACGTATTTTAAACAATCAAATTTGCAAAACATCCTTAAAAAAACTCTTAAAGCACCTGTTGAAACCAGATGGAACAGTTTGTATATGATGTTTGACTCGATTCACGCACAATACGACCAAATTAAAGACATTCTAGTTGAACGATCTGAAGAAGATCGTCTGGATGATTTGAATAATCATTTAGTTGAAAATATTGTTAAATTTTTAGAACCTTTTAAAGAAGCTTCAGATGCCCTAGAAGCCTCCAGTAAACCAACACTATATTTAACTATAGTCTGGTTTAAAATATTAGAAATGCATCTTAAGCCATCATTAGCAGATAATATAATTATATGAGAATTAAAAGCAAAATGTTTACGTGTTTTAAAAGAAAAATTTCAGCCACATTTGTTACATAAAATGGCGTTATTTTTTCATCCTAAATTAAAAACTTTAAAATTGCTGGACAGTGAAACCGAAAAGGCAGATGTCAGAAATGAAATAAAAAAACTATTAAATGAGAAGCACGGAAGCGAGATGTTTTCTCAACAAGAAGACGAATCATCAGAAATTAAAGATGCAGCAGAGAATAATAATAAAAGAAAGAATCAAGACAATTTAACAGATTGTAAAAAGAGGAAGAAACAAGAAGATTTATTCGAAGTTGAAGATTCCAGTTATGAAAATTTAGAACCAGAGCCTGATGAATTAGAAATGTATATTAAACTAAAACTTCAAGATGAAGATAATTTTGATTTATTAAACTGGTGGAAAATTAAGTCAGATATATTTCCTATGAAATTTTGATTGTGGTGAAAATGAATGTTGGGATAAAAATGAAGACGATGTAAGTAATGCTTTGGCTAGAATGAAAACTGGAAAAGCTGCAGGAATAGATGATATTACAGTAGAGATGTTAAAGTATGGTGGCGAAAAAGTGTTTGCTTGGCTAGTTTATTTATGTAAATTCTGCTTGCGGCAAAATGTAGTTCCAGAAGATTGGAAGCGTGCTGTAATTGTTCCATTGTATAAAGGAAAAGGAAATATGAGTGAACGTACAAATTATCGTGCGATTAGTCTCTTGAGTGTTGTGTGTAAGTTGTACAGTAGTGTTCTAATTAATAAAGTAAGGGAGATTACATGTAGTAAACTGAATGGTATGCAAGGTGGGTTTTTGCCTGAAAGAGGATGTGTGGATCAATTGTTTTCGCTTCGAATGATTGTGGAAAAGAGTTTGGACCGAAACAAGAAATTGTTTTGTGCTTTCATTGATTTAAAGAAGGCATATGACAGTGTTGTGCGTGAAAAATTATGGCCTATTTTGAAGGAGTATGGCGTTAGTGGTACGTTATTGAGAGCACTAATGGCTTTATATGTAAATAATCAAGCAGCAGTTCGTGTGGATGGTAGTTTGAGTAGATGGTTCAATATTGACGTGGGTGTGAAACAGGGTTGTGTGATGTCTCCTTGGCTTTTTAATTTGTATATGGATGTGTTATTGCGACGAGCGTTAGAGTGTACAAATGATGGTGTGAAAATAAGTGATTTCGTTGTGCCTGCATTAGCATATGCTGATGATGTGGTTATTATGGGTGAATCTGAGGAACAATTGACGAGAATGATTGAGAGTGTCAGAAATCAGGGAAAATGTTTGAATTTGATCATGAATGCTTCAAAATGTAAGATTTTAGTTTTTGAGAAGGATGAAGTTACGGAATGCAAGATTAGCATAGATGGTGAGCAAATGGAACAAGTTAATGAATTTATGTATCTGGGATGCATGTTTTCGAAAGATGGACGGATGAATGCTGAAATTGAAAGAAGAGTGGTTGCAGGTAGAAAAGTTTTGGGCGCTTTGGGAATGTTTGCTAGAAATGTGAATGTATCAAGAGAAGCTAGGTTATGTGTGTATAATGGTGTACTTGTGCCATCGTTGATGTATGGATGTGAATGTTGGGTATGGGATAACCGGAATAAAAAAAGTGCGGTCCAATAAAGTGGACCCGCGCAGGACTCTACTCCAGCGTATTAACAAAAATTCTTTTGTTTGACGTATCCGAATAGCCTAAAATCAAGAGGTCTATACTGAATTGCGTAGAACTTTGAACACAGACATCATAGCACCTATGACAATACAATATATTCATGAATTTTTTTGAATTTTTTTTGTTAAACAATTGCAAAGCAAAACAAGTCATTTATAGATCGTGAAATGCGCGATGGAATTCATGAAATTATGTGTTTATAATGGTGTACTTGTGCCATCGTTGCTGTATGGAAGTGAATGTTGGATATGGGATAACCGCAATAAAAAAAAAGGGTAACTGCGGTTGAAATGAGATTCTTTAGAGGTGTGTGCGGAGTCACTAGAAGAGACCGTATTAGGAATAAAGTAGTGTATGATGAATGTGCAATTAGTGAAAATGTTGTAAAAAGAGTGGCTTCAAGTCAGCTGCGTTGGTTTGGACATGTAGAACGAATGTCAAATGATAGACTGACTAAGAAGATTTATTTGGGTGAAATTGAAGGAACACGAATGCGAGGAAGACAGAGGAATAAATGGATGAATATGATAGAAAATGTTTTGAGAGAACGTAAAATTATAAGCAGAAATAATAGGAGAGCATGTATGACAAGGTGTATGGATATTAACTAGGCGAGACAGTTATGTATGGGTTTGGAATATTTGGCGAGCAATTGTTAGAAAATAAGGAATGAAAGGCAGTTTTCTATATAATATATAATATTAAATATTATGAGTGATTGTAGGGAATAAAGGGCCTGCTACCCCAGTAATGGGAAAGGCGTGATGTTATGCATGTATGTATATAATACGAATGAGTTTATTACATATGATATACATATGTATGTGTGTAGGTATACATACAGGGTGTCCCTAAAATGCATGGACATCGCTTAACCACAGATTCCTGGTTCGAAAATAGGACGATTTAATTAAACTTACCTATATGCAATTACGTTTCGTTTAGCTAGTATTCTGCTAAATAATTAATAATCTAAATAATTGCACTAATAAATTTTATTAGTGCAATTATTTAGATTTCCTTTGAATTTTTGCAAAATGGGCACCTCGTTCACCAGATTTAAATATTTGCGATTCCTTTTTATAAGGAAATCTAAATAATTGCACTAATAAATATCATATCGTCATTTATTTCTTAAAATACCAGACTGCTAGATGACATTTTTTTATGAAATGCAGTGTGCGGTCAATCAGATTTTATTTCTTTGTGTCTAAACCTTAACAGATATCAGTACAAATAACAACAACAAAAAAATTACTATTGAATGTCTCCTTCTGAAACTATTTTTTTTAAAGTAATTGGCCTTAACATTAAAAAGTTTTTGACTGGTTTATGCCGGGTTACCTGTGTTTCGTACACTAATGGTCCACTGATAATAACTAATATCACCATAAAAGATGACCTACATCTGTAAGAAGTTCAGTACCGAATATTATCAAATTCGATCCAAGCGTTCTGTAGTTATGGATAAAATAACTTTTTCTTGAAAGAACTTTGAAGCAGAATACTAGCTAAACGAAACGTAATTGCATATAGGTAAGTTTAGTTAAATCGTCTTATTTTCGAACCAGGAATCTGTGGTTAAGCGATGTCCACGTATTTTAGGGACATGCTGTATATTGTGACGGTCCTGACTTTCATGGTTTATTCCGTGTCGAACTGTTAGTTCCCTCTGTAGTACGCTAGTTTAATTATTGGAGCTGGCAGTGACGAAGAACGCAAAGACACACACGCGCGGACTGGGAAAAAAGAAAACGAACTCGCCAGGAGCATGTGAGGAAGACGAAAAAGAAAAAAATACGGGGTTCTCGTTTCCGCTATCGCCGAGTACAGGATTATTAGTTTTATCAGAGTGGGTTCTGAACATCCCGTAAGTTAATTACCTATTATTATATTGCTTTATTGAGTAGAGTGGTATAAGTTTATTATTTTCTTGGTATAATAGTGTTGTTAATGTTATTTAGTATTAATGTTATACTTAATTATACCTGTCAGTTTTCTGGTGTAAGCTGTAGTTGTGTCCTCTCGAATCATAAGTGATCAACGTGTTTTAGCTAACAATCGAACGAGGCGACTCGTGGCGTCCAAAGGAATTCTCAAATCCCGAGGTCCGGCGCCTCCTGTAAATAAGGATAAAGTCTCGAGCGAACCAGAGCAATACCCACCTGAACTGGTTGAAAGCAAGGAGGAGTCACCAGAGACGACCAGTATTATAGATAAGTGTAGTTTAAGTTTAGTTTCTTAGTCTGTAGAGGGTAAAACTAATCTGTCTCTCGACGATCTAAACCCAGCTCACGTTCCCTATTGACGGGTGAACAATCCGACGCTTGGCGAATTCTGCTTCGCAATGATAGGAAAAGCCGACATCGGAAGATCAAAAAGCGACGTCGCTATGAACGCTTAGCCGCCACAAGCCAGTTATCCCTGTGGATAAGTGACAACCAACGCAATTTTCATAGCTTTTTTAATTGTTTAGTTGTCACATCACTTGTTAATCAAACAAAGGTAAACTGATTATTCCTTAAGTTTTACTTAAATACCTTAAATTAATACCTATTTTTCTTAAAAATTTTATTATGTAACCTATCAAAATTTTTATATCACCGGAAGTAAAAAGTCTTTCTGATTCCAAAAATTTAGTCAAAATGGTATGTTGCCATTTAAAAAATTAAAGTTGCATAGCGTAACGCATGCGCGTAATGGCTTAAGAGAATTTCAAGGTCACAGAAATATAAAGTACTTTTTACTATATAACTTTTGTCTGAAACATTTTTGTCTAAATCAAATAATAACAAAAATATAGCCTTGTTGCATTACTTTCTCTACACCCTGTATATATATTTTAGTATTAATTCCTTTTTTATTGTAGAATAAACTCCAATACACGTAAAAACTCAATAGTATTAAATAAAAGAGAAATTCTAAACAAACTCAAATAAAATCATTCAGTACAGTTTTGCTCGTTACATTCTACATCGAACAAATGAAAGGCTATTTGGCTATTATTATTTATTTACTTATTTTTAAGTTCACGCAAAATCTAGATAATATTAAACAAAAGAAAAATAGTAAACAAACTCATTCGGTACAGTGAGTTAGTTTTGTCATTTTAAGTTGATTGTTGTTTCTGAAAGCATCTTGTGATCCTGTGCTTTATATAAAAATGCGTAAGGTATCATCCGATATCGAAGAAAAGGTCGTGGTTTTGACAAAAAATGGTGTTTCGGCGCGTGAAATTGCTAAGCAATTAAAAGTAGCTGTAAATACTATTGTGGCTATAAGAAATCGGCGAAAAGTGATTCCTGTCTTGAACGTTGGAGGACGTCCACGGTTGTTGACGAACGCTGATGCTAGGCAAATGATGAGAAGATTAGCACAAGAAGATATTAAAACACCTAAGGAGGCTGCTATCGCAATAAATAAAGACGTCAGCGAGTGGACCCCTCGGAGAGCGTTTAGAAGAATTGGTTTTGTGTCCGCCGCCAAACAGAAGAAACCGGCTTTGTCGAACAAAAATATTAAGGCGCGTCTAAAATTTTGCCAAACACATAATAATTGGAGCGTTGAAGATTGGAAGAGAGTTATTTGGTCAGATGAAACAAAAATTAATCGTTTCCAATCGGATGGCAAGCAATATTATTGGCATCGCCCACATGAAACGATTCAAAAGCATCAAGTAAAGCAAACAGTGAAGCATGGTGGGGGCAGCCTGATGGTGTGGGGATGCTTTACTTGGTGGCACATAGGGCCATTGGTTAAAATTTGTGGAATTATGAAGAAAGAAAATTATCTAGACATTCTTCAGACCAATTTACCAGACAGGAGTGCTTATCCAGAAGAAGAGGTCATTTTCCAACAAGAAGTATACAGCAAAAATCGCTGGTTGCATTGTCAACTTTACCAGGTACTCCAATGGCTAGCACAAAGCCCCAATCTCAACCCGATCGAAAATTTGTGAGCTATTGTTAAAAAAAGATTAGGGAATTACCGGACAGCGCCTAGCAACATGGATGAGCTATGGAGCAGAGTTCAATTCGAATGGAAAAGCATTCCATAGGAAATCATAGAAAATTGAGTTGAAAGTATGTCTAGACGTGTAAAAAGTGTCATTAAACATAAAGGCCAGTGGACAAAATATTGAAAATTTTTGCTAAAAAACATATATTTTGTTACGAGCAAAACTGTACTGAATCAGTTTGTTTGAGTTTGTTTAGAATTTCTCTTTTATTTAATACTATCGAGTTTTTACGTGTATTGGAGTTTATTCTACAATAAAAAGGAATTAAAACTAAATATTTGGTGGTGTTTCGATTTATATTAAGAATTTTACAGCATCTAAAGTGCGAAAGTGGCAAACATCCGAACGGTTTTGCTCGCCACTATATACATATACTAAAATTGACGAGTTCATAATATGGACATATGGACATATTACTTCTTTTTAATATATATATATATATATATATATATATATATATATATATATATATATATATATATATATACCGTGAGTCTCATGACGATCTACACATAGGAACGTTGCATGCGCTCTTGAGCGTGAAATATTAATTTGATCGTTTTAGTTTTTTACAATATAGACAGTATAATTGTTAATTTTATGCTTACTATTTTATTTCCTTTGATATCCTAGTACAATTTTGTAACATATTCGATGTAATAATACATTTTCAAGGAATTTAAACGTCAAGTTGACATTACAATTAAAAAAAAAGAACAAAAACAGTCAGATTAATATTTTTATTTTAAAAATCAAATGAGCGCGCAACGTTCCTCGCGATTTAGTGAACTAATTCCGGCCAAGCCTGTTCACTTTTTAGGGGTGTTTACATTTTCGGGGTTCTGGTCTCACTCAGATATTTTGAGAAACAACTTATATTCTAGGTACCTAAACCAACAGAATTATGTATCTATATGTAAAATAATAAAAGAGAAGGAAAAATATTGAATCCAAAATGGTTAGTTCAAGGTAATGTGAACTGTTTGTTTCAAAATTTAATCATAAAGATGATTTTTTATTATTTTATTGTAGATTTTTTTTAGTCAATTGTAGATTTTGAGAAGGAGAAATATTGAATGCAAAATGATTGGAATAAATGACTATAGTTCAAGATGATAACAGATATATGACGTTTCGACTATATGGTTTTTGGTCATTTTCAAGCAAAAAACAAAATTCTAGTTCAAACAAACATAAACAAAATCTCACTCAAAAAGTACAAAAATATTTTGAAAAATATTAGAGAATATTTTTGTTTATGTTTCTTTCCTCTAGAATTTTGTGATTTGCTTGAAAATGACCAAAAAACATCTGGTCGAAACGTCGCATATCTGTTATCATCTTGAACTATAGTCATTTATTCCAATCATTTTGGATTCAATATTTCTTCTTCTCAAGATCTACAATTGACAAAAGAAAATCTACAATAAAATAATTAAAAAAAAAAATACATGTACCTATTACATAATATTATGTATACGTGTACATATTATGTAATGGGAAGGTACATATAAAAGGTTATTTATTGCAGAAGCGAAAAAAATTAGGTAATATTGGATTGTTTACGCTTTTTGTCATGTTAATTTGTACCAATTTTTGTCGTAAATCATGTAGCACGAGCAAACTACAATATTCTACTAGCAAACACGGTCACACATTCTCCTTTACCCAGACATTAAGTATTTATTTTTTTTGTTTTAAATTCAAGTATTTTCGTTTACGCTCCATCTAGATTCATATTTAGTGGGATCCCCCAGAGAAGTATCGCAAATACCATAGTTTGCTGTATCGGAGTTTACAGTTGTTCACTATATCGGGACGCAATGATAAAATTTAAGTGTTCACTCTATCGGGTTGTTCATTTAATCGAGAGTTCACTAAATCGCGACTTTACTGTATATATATATATATATATATATATATATATATATATATATATATATATATATATATATATATATATATAGATATATATTGTGACGCTCCCTTGTATCGCGGGTGTCGGATTGCTCGGGCGCCAATCGGTTTTAATGCCAGGATAGTTCAATGGAGATCAGGGTAGCGGAAATAAGATAACACAGTATATTCAATATATTAGGTAGTGACGTGCACTACGTAACGTAGCTATGGTAGTCAGTGATTTTAATAATCACGCATATAAACAATACACCTTATTGCAATTCAATCAATTATTACACATGTGACATTTGAACAGAAAATACAATCAGTTAGTAAACCAGTATCTATGATACATTAAACAAGAAATACAATCAATTAATAAATCGGCATTTATCATACATGAACATGACATACAATACTCGGGTTTCGGTACCAGGTCGGTTACTGATAACTTGACAACAGGACTATTGCGCAGTGTCAAGCAACAGATGGCAGAGACCACAACAGGACTATTGCGCAGTGTGGCGGTACCAGACCGGTTACTGATAACTTGACAACAGGACTATTGCGCAGTGTCAAGCAACAGATGGCAGAGACCACAACAGGACTATTGCGCAGTGTGGCGGTACCAGACCGGTTACTGATAGCTTGACAACAGGACTATTGCGCAGTGTCAAGCAACAGATGGCAGAGACCACAACAGGACTATTGCGCAGTGTGGCGATACCAGACCGGTTACTAATAACTTGACAACAGGACTATTGCGCAGTGTCAAGCAACAGATGGCAGAGACCACAACAGGACTATTGCGCAGTGTGGCGGTACCAGACCGGTTACTGATAACTTGACAACAGGACTATTGCGCAGTGTCAAGCAACAGATGGCAGAGACCACAACAGGACTATTGCGCAGTGTGGCGGTACCAGACCGGTTACTGATAACTTGACAACAGGACTATTGCGCAGTGTCAAGCAACAGATGGCAGAGACCACAACAGGACTATTGCGCAGTGTGGCGGTACCAGACCGGTTACTGATAACTTGACAACAGGACTATTGCGCAGTGTCAAGCAACAGATGGCAGAGACGACAACAGGACTATTGCGCAGTGTGGCGGTACCAGACCGGTTACTGATAACTTGACAACAGGACTATTGCGCAGTGTCAAGCAACAGATGGCCGAGACCACAACAGGACTATTGCGCAGTGTGGCGGTACCAGACAAGTTACTGATAACTTGACAACAGGACTATTGCGCAGTGTCAAGCAACAGATTACAATATGGTTACTTCTGCAACTGTGCAGAAGCAACACTCAATAATACACAATATACACTGTCGTACCAGGCGGTACGATGAATTAAGATACGGAAAAACTTTCTTACCAAACGGTTCGGATGTAGCGGCGGTCGGAGAGCAGAACAATGACTGCCTATCATGCATTTTGGTGGGCTATTTATACCCCGGAGATACGCGCATGTTTCAACCCTGTATGCGACTAGTCAGTTCGACTGAGTAGTGTTTTGGTTCGTCCGGAGCGCAAGAACGGACCGCGTTAATTGGTGCGCTAACGGTCATTGCTCTGTGAACAATAGTCTTTTTCCCAAAAAAAGACTTTGTCACAATATATATATACAGGGTGTCCCTGAAATGCGTGGACATCGCTTAACCACAGATTCCTGGGTCGAAAATAAGACGATTTAACTAAACTTACCTATATGCAATTACGTTTCGTTTAGCTGGTATTCTGCTTCAAAGTTCTTTAAAAAAAAAGTTATTTTATCCATAACTACAGAACGCTTGGATCGATTTTGATAATATTCGGTACTGTACTTCTTACGGATGTAGGTCATCTTTTAAGGTGATATTAGTTATTATCAGTGGACCATTAGTGTACGAAACACGGGTAACCCGGCATAAATCAGTCAAAAACTTTTTTATGTTAAGGCCAATAACTTTCAAAAAAATAGTTTCAGAAAGAGACATTCAATAGTAATTTTTTTGTTGTTGTTGTCTGTACTGATATCTGTTAAGGTTTAGGCACAAAAAAATAAAAACTGAGGGACCGCGCACTGCATTTCATAAAAAAATGTCATCTAGCAGTCTGGTTTTTTAAGAAATAAATGACGATATGATATTTATTAGTGCAATTATTTAGATTTCCTTATAAAAAGGAATCGCAAATATTTAAATCTGTTGAACGAGGTGCCCATTTTGCAAAAATTCAAAGGAAATCTAAATAATTGCACTAATAAATATCATATCGTCATTTATTTCTTAAAAAACCAGACTGCTAGATGACATTTTTTTATGAAATGCAGTGCGCGGTCCCTCAGATTTTATTTTTTTGTGCCTAAACCTTAACAGATATCAGTACAGACAACAACAACAAAAAAATTACTATTGAATGTCTCTTTCTGAAACTATTTTTTTGAAAGTTATTGGCCTTAACATAAAAAAGTTTTTGACTGATTTATGCCGGGTTACCCGTGTTTCGTACACTAATGGTCCACTGATAATAACTAATAGCACCTTAAAAGATGACCTACATCCGTAAGAAGTACAGTACCGAATATTATCCAAATCGATCCAAGCGTTCTGTAGTTATGGATAAAATAACTTTTTTTTTAAGAACTTTGAAGCAGAATACCAGCTAAACGAAACGTAATTGCATATAGGTAAGTTTAGTTAAATCGTCTTATTTTCGACCCAGGAATCTGTGGTTAAGCGATGTCCACGCATTTCAGGGACACCCTGTATATAAATAACGTAAATTTTTAGTTATATGTAGGATTTTAGATTGACGCACAGTGCCGACTAGTAATATGTGGAGACGGGCGGGGTTTTATACGTGAAGAAAAAATGTTAAAGAATAAAGCGGCGACACGCGTTTTGTGAAAACGCGAAAGATATTAGCACGGTAGGATAGATAATGATTCGAGAATATTACTTAAGAGTGATAGGTTCATTGACAAAAAGAAACCATAGGAGAAATACGGTATATTAAAGTATATTATAAAAGTAATGAATATTAGTAAATACAACTGGCGTAATACTAAATGGGGATGAATGATCTTAACCTTCCTAATGTAACAGGCACGTACGCGGATTGCACATATGTACGCTAACGCAGGCGGTGGCAGCAACATGCTGACTCCAGTAATTGAAATCAAACATTTGCTTCGACTTACTGACGAACGGTACGGCTTGTTTACTGTATAATCCAGTCTGCACGAGGAACGTCCACGATGCCAAACGAAACGACTACCACTACAGCTACGACTTGCACACCTACACGACTAACGACCACGACTACAACTTCCATAAGTCAAGGGGTTGTAGCCACAACGACCGAATACGGGAATCCGAACGCGCTTCGTTACACGCAAACAGTACCAGGTAACCTCTACCCGCATCTGTACAGTCCACCAGGCCCATCTGGCCTGAGAGGCTTCTCATACCCGTTAGCCGTTCCACAGCTACCGAATCTTTCGTTTTCGTACCATTTACCTCCATATCACGGCCCAACCAAGATGCACACGACGTCAAATATGGACCATGAAACAACACGTCCACACACACCGCCATCCCACATCGTTTTCACCGATCCAAGCTCCATGTCCGCGCTAAAAACGATCGAGACATACTCCGGTGGTCTGGAATTAGAGGCATTTTTAGACAACGTAGCCGCGGTAGCGGAATGTTACCGATGGACGAACATCCAGGTCGTGAACGCAATAAAGTTGAAATTAAGAGGCGAACCCAAGACGTGCTTATATGCCCTGCCTGCGGATAGACGCCCAATGACAGTGATCGGGATACGGGATTGGTTAATGTCGGTATTTGGACGTAAAATAAACGAAACAACGGCAGAACGCGAGTTTTATAAAATATAACGACGTAAAGACGAGTCATTACGGAAATTCGCGCTAAGATTAGAAATCGCGGCAGCAAAAATGTTCCCCGCTGTAGAGTTCAACGAGATGATGTCACTTCGCAATCGGATCAAACGAGAAACGGTTCTCATGAAGAAATTTTTCGACGGGTTAGATACACGCCTAGCTAACGAGATCTGTAGAAATAGAAAATTTGAAACAATCGAAGAAGCGTTGCCGTATGCGGAACATTGAGAAGACGTTTTGGCGCGGTTATATAAAGAAACGAAAGCTGACGCGCATAAATCGAGCGTCCGTGTGTTGACCAACAAAACAGTTCAAGAACCGCGGAAAAATGTCGCGAGCGCAGCAAAACCTAAGCGCGAGCCGGCGATAGCGAAAACGGCGACACTCCGGACTGATCAGAAATATCCGCAGATGAAGGATCGTTGCTTTAATTGCGGTGAAACAGGACACAGCTTTAGGGCTTGCAATAAACAACAACAAGTCTTCTGCTACGCGTGCGTCATCCTAGGACACAAGGCGAACACTGACGAGTGTCCTTCAAACTCGAACGCTGTCTCGGCGGAGACCCAACGCCAGGCAGTCTAGAGCGTTCAACGGTCGGTGTAGTTCCCAGGGTCGCTGACGTAGGCAAAGATAAGAACCGACAGATCATTTTTGGCATTAATCAAGCGGAGCACAGTTTCTTAATAGATTCTGGAGCTGCCGTGTCATTGATTAAACAAAGTGTCGTCGACAAGCATAACTTGTCGATTACACACACGGACGATGTAATTGTTGACGTTTCTGGCAATCACTTAAATAACGCTGGACTGGTAGATGTCAGTCTAGGATACGAATTACAGAAACTAACTCATCATTTTATCGTTTGTCCAGATGACTTATGTTTCACGTCTGATGGACTAATCTAATTTCAAAACTAACGAGTGCGTTTTGAATAATATGAGCTTATCTATGTCTACGGGCAAGTGTAGCAACGATGCCGATAACGTTACGCTGATTAATTCTTTGATCGAACGTGTTACTTTGCACGATAAAATAAAGCACAATGGCAACGGTTCCCATCCGGAACAACAGCCAATCCCGAAACGTGTTACTTTGCACGATAAAATAAAGCACGATGGCAACGGTTCCCATTCGGAACAACCGCCAACCCCGAAACGCAACCTTAAGAGTAGCTTCGTTGTACGCCTGTTAGAGGAGTTAGAAATCCCCGCGTGTCATACCGTGATCTGTTCTGCGCGGTTAGATTGTCGCACGCCGGATGGAAATTACGTATTAGAACCCACAGATTTAAATGTACCGGGTGTCCTAGTTGCTCGTACTCTAACAACGTACAACAAAACGGAAGAAAAACTGGTAACGGTTAACTTGTTAAACGTTAACCCAGAGAGCGTGCGCGTGGATACGAAAACTCCTGTGGCCATAGCGATAGCCGCGGAAGCCGACTCGATCTGCGAACAACCAACGGACGGCCCTTCGGTAAGGGTAGTCAAGAAAACGGACGTGGTAAATCAATTTGAACTCGATCATTTACCCGCTAAAGATCGCGAAAAATTAATGGAGTTTTTGGTGGAATATAGTGATATATTCAACTCTAAAGATAAGCCATTAGGAAAAGCTTCGTCGGTTAAGCACACCATCCCGACTGGTGATTCATCCCCAGTAGCAAAAGCGCCCTACCGAGTGCCGTTTAGCCGACGACAAATTATGAAAGAACTGATTGACGACATGCTTGGCGCAGATATAATCACTCCCTCCACGAGTCCATACTCAGCACCCGTCGTGCTAGTCGAGAAGAAATCGGCCTCCGGGAAGAATTCCTTCAGATTCTGTATTGACTACAAAACGCGACTTCTTCCCGATCCCAAATCTGCAGGATACCATTGATCAGTTGGGAAAAGCGGCGCGATTTACTACCTTAGATCTGACGAAGGGCTACTGGCAAGTAGAGGTCGACCCGCAGAACCAGGAGAAAACCGCTTTCTCTGTGCCTTGGGGTCATTACGAATGGAAACGAGTGCCTTTCGGACTCGCGAACAGCCCTAGTACATGGCAGCGGCTAATGTACACTGTACTATCAGGATTAACTGTCACTCATTGTTTTGTGTACTTGGACGATATAATCTGTTTCAGCGCGGATAATCTTGAAGAACACACTAGTAAATTAAAATTAATTTTCGATCGTTTACGTGCTGCAAACTTAACATTGAATCCGAGAAAATGCAAATTCATGAAAAGAGAGACCGCATATCTAGGACTTATTGTTAGTAGTAATGGAGTGAAACCTGATCCCGAAAAGATTCGCGTCATCAAAGATTATCCAATTCCAACTAGCGTCACAGATATTCGCAGTTTCATAGGTTTAGTAGGATTTTACCGACGTTTCATTAAAGTTTTCGCGTCCGTAGCATTGCCATTAACCTCTTTAACTAAAAAGAACGGAAGATTCACGTGGTCGGAACAAGCAGAAAGTGCTTTTACCCATCTTCGCGATGTATTAACCGATGAACCGATTTTAAAATACTCCGATTTCGAAAAACCTTTTATTTTGTGCACGGATGCTTCTGGTTTTGCTATCAGCGCTATATTTTGTCAGATTCACGATAAGCATGAAATGCCTGTCGCTTATGCTAGCCGTCAACTTAGCAGATCTGAACAGAATTATAGCACAACGGAACGGGAATGCCTGGCCTTA
This sequence comes from Carabus problematicus, assembly GCA_963422195.1. NCBI lineage: Eukaryota > Metazoa > Arthropoda > Insecta > Coleoptera > Carabidae > Carabus > Carabus problematicus. Next base: position 9,746,198 of record OY728580.1, read on the forward strand.
GTATGGTTATCACCCACCTTTCTCCGGGGAGTGGGGGTGGTAAACGGTGGCCGGCTAGTCGGTGTCGGCGAGGGTACGAACTGGCGTACGGCGTGGGTCAGGTAACGGGAGCCGTGGTGGGCGCCACGATACTTTGGACGGCGTAAAAGTATCGAAAAGTATTTTCACGGGATGTATCAAGTGAGGGATGTGAATCGTCACTCGAACGTTCATCAATTAGACAAAGCGTATTAGAGTTAAACTTGCCGGAGCATATATTGTGCCACAAGACTGGAGAAAATAGATACGTATGTCTCTTAAATCTGACACCAGATGATAACAAAATCAATGGGGGCGGGCCGTTGACAGAGACAGTTCGGGAAAGGTTTGTAAAAGAAAACTTGATAAGATGCAGGCGGGCTAACCCGGTTCTGTCGGCGCGTAATGAAATGATTACGTAGCGTTCTCAAACTGTTCGTGTCAAGGGTACACCAGAACAATATGTAAACAAATAATATTATAAAGCGAAATGAGAAAGAAATACTAAAATTAATCTTATACACTAGTAAAAGAGTGTGGACCGCAGTCAGTGGTAGCCTGGCGTGTGTCAGTACTGAAAAGAAAATATAGTGGTGCAGGTGGGTTAACCCGATCCTGTCCTCGCGTTAGTTAAGGGACTTGACACATCCACGCTAACACTGCGCGATGGTACACTCGATCGAGGGAGGAGATTTTAACAGTAATATTAGAACAATTAAATCGATTATAATTACAGAGATTAGGTTAAATTTTATAAATTAACAAAAAAACAAACGTTAGTAGAACTATAAAAGTAATGTTCAAACTACAATTTAAGTATCACAGCTGAGCATGAGGGGTCATCACGGCGTGATGATTGTCGGTACACTAACGGCACTAATTGAAGTAGACACGTTAAGAAAAGGGGGGGGGGGGTCGTAATCGGTGTGTAGTCGAAGATGGTCGGAATGACTCGATCGTCTTCTGAGCGGACCACGCCCGGAAGGGCGTGATGGAACGAGTCGACAATACACGCAAGTCGTCACTAGTGGACACGCAACGTGGTGTAGAACAAAGACAATTACTTAGCTGCAGGTGGTGAGCTGGTGGTCATGGTGTGGTTCACCAAATCCTCCACGGCGGGAGCAGGTATTTCGCCTGGCGGTAGTCCTCCAGCGGGTTAGTTTCCAAACGAAATAACGCGTGGCGAGGTGTGGGTAGGTGGCTCACGGAAATCCTCCGACTCGGAGTACCCAGAGGTTACTCGTCCGGTAATAAATGACGATAATTCAGAGTAACTCTCTGAGGCTCCACAATACACTTTACCTCTCTCACAGCACTACCACTCTCTCACTCGTCTCACAACTAAATACAAAAAATTCACCACGTCAGGTCAGATTGACGATCTCCAAGCGACTCCCTTTGTTCTTTTTCGTGCACAATTTTTGGACATAATTACTCCGTTAAAACTTAATTATACACCCGCCTACCTGTCGATATACATCGATACATGGCGCTATCTATTTCCAGTCTTGTATTACAATATATGGCGGTAAATATTGAAAAAAACCGTGACATGGTTTATCAAACATTTCCGGTGTCTACTGTACGGTCGATCGTTGATCGCCAGCCCTTACAATGGCTTATGAACATGACCGAACCGAATAGTCGACTGATGCGATGGTCCCTATTACTCGCAGGATACGAAATAAAAATCGAGTACCGACCGGGGAAAAAACATACGAACGCGGATACCCTATCTCGGATCAAGCCTATACGAATGCTAACTCAGTCGAGCTACGAACCCATGATCTGGGACCGTGATCGTATAAAACAATCCCAGCGCAAAGATCCAGTAATACAAAAATTCATAGATTCAGTACAGTCGGACGGTCCATCCGTCTTTTACTAGATGATGACGGACTATTATATCGGAAAACCGAAGACGAGCGGTATCAGGACCGACTAGTTATACCAAAGAACATTCGAACTAGCATTATGCAAGCTTGTCACGATTCATCCCTATCTGGTCATGGAGGGATGGAAAACACTTTCGAAAAAGTCAACTCTAGATGTTTCTGGCCGGGTTTGCGCGCGGACGTACGTACTTATGTAAGTAAGTGCATATCATGCGCGCAGCGAAAAACATCCCCACATTTGCGACCTGCCCCGCTTAAGAAATTTCAACCCGCAAACCGCCCTTTTGAACGGATAGCGATGGACGTAGTAGGTCCTCTTGCTACGACAGACTCGGGACACAAGTATATACTGACAGTACAAGACGCCACCACTCGTTATTTAGAAGCGTTTCCCATGATCAGACCGCAGAAACAGTGGCGAAACATTTTACAAAAGGTATAATCCTCAGACACGGTACACCCCGACAATTACTAAGTGACTTAGAAACAAATTTCGTGTCAAGGTTAATGAAACAAGTATGTTCCAGTTTAAAAATAGATCGCCTTCACACAACGGCTTACAGACCAACGGACACTTAGAACGCTAACATCGCACTTTGAAAGATATGCTATCACATTACATAAACACGGAACACCGTGATTGGGGCGAATGGCTCCCTTTTGCTGTGTCTGCATATTGCAGTACGTTACACTCTACAGTAGGTGATAGTCCGTTTTTCTTATTGTATGGACGAGACATTGAGTAACCATTTGACGAAATACTCCGACCTATGAGAACGCGATATGATACCGATACAAATTACGTAGCCGAATTTATGCAGCGGTTGCATGTCGCGCATAAATTAGCTAGAGAACGCCTAGACCGAAATACTGACCGCATACACAAGACATTTAATAGAAAGACGAGACCGATCAAGTTTCAACTTGGTGACCGAATGTATTTATATACACCGGCGGTCAAGGTTGGCCCAAGTGCTAAGTTAACAAAACGGTGGACAGGTCCGTATCGTATCGTGGAGTTGAACGAAGTAAACGCGACTATCAGCGAGATCTTCGGGCGACGAATTATGAAGGTTCACGTGAACCGTCTGAAACCGTGCCTGCGTTCCGACGCAGATTTGGAACCGATGATTTTCCCGACACGAGCCGGTGTAACAGAGAGCGACGGTCATTTAGGTATAACGCCAATAATACCTTGCCAATCGAACCTGATTGCTCCAGCAATCAGTGATGCTGACCCGAATGTTACGGTTGCAGGAATTAATGAAAGTCAAGTTTCAGATCTAAATTACAGTCAAAGATCTGGCCAGCTCGACGCCAGTAGGTCAAGTTCAGACACCAACAACACTTCCGGTTCCGAACCACTCGTCACCAACGGGTACCTAACCCGTAGTAGAGGGACTGCCAGAGACCTTCCGTGGATCAGCAACTTCCGAATTTAACATTAATATTAACATAATTAATAAATTTTAGAGAATTTTGTGTCTTATGTCATTCGTAAAAATGTTTAAATTAGTAAGTTTGTTTCTTGTATTACCGATGTTAGCATGGGCTGACGTAATTGCATACGACTGTGCGGACCCCGAGGCAGAGGTATCACGGGTGTCGCTGCTAGACATCCAGCCATGCCGGGATCCACGAAATGCGTCGCAAGAAATTGCACGTCGAATCCAGCTCGTTCAAGAGCGAAAGTACGTAGAGGTTCACGTATACACGTGCCTCGTAACGGTGCAACAGTTGATACAACACTGCGGGATGCAGAGAAGTACTGTTTTGACGATCTATCGGGAGAGGTCACATGGGCATCCGAATATGAGGACCGCTGCTCTACCAGGGGCATTGACGTCCTGTTCGAAGGAATGGCGACAGATTGAACGAGCTATAAGACGACGGGTAAAGCGCGAGGCGGAGATTCCCGAACAGTACGCGGTCGCGACGAGGCGTGATTGTAAACGATAAGAAGTAAATAAAGTATCTAGATTAAATCATATACACGGACTTGTCATTCGCCAGTGTTTCCCAAACTCTATCAAGTCCCATCTTTGCAGTCTGGACAGGGTGCCGGCAACGATGTAAGTATACCTTCTTATATTCCTCATCTTATGCGCCCTGCGGTAAACAGCACGCACAATAGCGGTGTTCGTTGCCACGCTATCTGTTACACTAACAATGTAAATAGGTAGAGCTAAGGTTTGTACCAACAGAAAGTTCACAAGAATTCAGAACTGTCTAGAATCCATGCGCGCACTTAAAGTTCTAGAATTGATTTAACTTGTGTTGGAACGATTTCGAACAGTTTGAGAATTTTGTTTGTATCTCCTAACCTACAAAATCATAGAATAAAAAAACACCGGTCAGAAAACTTTGTTCGTTGCAATGACATTTATTAGTGCAATTATTTAGACTTCCTTATAAAAAAGAATCGCAAATATTTAAATCTGGTGAACGAGGTGCCCATTTTGCAGGAGCATCAGCTCCTCTGCCTCTCTAAATATCGTTGAAAACGGATAATTTTGAAACGAATTGGTACCAACTAATCTCTTCAATTAAAATACATTTTTCTTGTTAATTCCAACATGTGACTATATTTATTTAGTTTACAATATTTTACAATTTGATAATTTATATGTTCAATTTTAATATTGTTTTACAAGTTTAACAATGTGGTTGATTGTTAATTTTTCTATTGTTTTAATGTAAATTATTCTTCGAATTCCAACAAAGTTTGTACATGTGGTTACAATTGTAAGTAATTTTACCAAATATTTATTTATTGTTTGTTACTTGAACTAATTGTAGTTTCATAAAAATATTTTAGTATCTGAGGATGCTTCAAAACCGAAGCGAAACGTAATAATACAAAATTGTACATATCCTGAATCACCAACAGCGATTCATTTAAGCCCTAACTCCAATCAATTGAAGTTCAACAAAAGTTAATATGTTTCCACGTTATTGTCAAATAATTGAAGACAAAATATTAAAAGAACATTAATATGCAGATATGACTACAATAAACCAAAATCATTTATTAAAATTAAAAGAAAGATTTCTTAGTTATCTTCCTCCAGCTGACGATATCCATTTGGGTAATATGTGAATACAAAATCCATTTTTATCACATGAGTTCAACGGATGAAGAACAATTAGTACAACTGTCCTGCGATAAACTGTTTCAAACTTAGTTTACCGCTCAAAAAAACTTGGACCAATTTTGAATACAAATACGAAAAGAGTATCAAACATTAAGTGAGAAGGCAATACCACTCCTACTGCCATTTGCAACAACATATCGGGCAGAAAGTGGCCTTTCCACATTAACTGCAATTAAAAATAAGTACAGAAATCGGCTTGAAAGTATTGAAGCCGCAATGAGAACAGAATTGACCAAATCGATTGAACCAAGAATAGACAAACTTGTAAACAAAACCCAGGACAAGTGAAGTCGTTAATGTAATTTTCTTCTTAAAAAGAATAAATTATATTTCCAGTTTTCACATTAAATACCCCTTATACATACATTACTAATCAGTTTTGTAAAAGTTCATAATTTTTTTTTAATCTTACGCCCATCCTACCCATCGTACCGTACCATCTCATATGGGTCTCCCTACATATGAATTCATATTTGTTGAATGTACAACGATATGACAGCAAAAGGTGACACTTAACGAGTAAAAGCAGAAACTAAAAACGTACACTTACCGACACAGGTTTCTACTATACTCAACACACACACACACACACACACATTATATTCTTCATCTTACTTACTTGTAATATATGAGTAGTTATAAAAAGTTTTGAAATAAATAAAGCTTGCTGTGTAAATTAGTAAATACATCTTTTGTCCTGTGATAAACAAAGGAACTCTGCAATAATATTTTATAGGTCACCAGATGAAAAAGGTTCCGGAACGCTGATATAGACGATAAACTTCGGAACTGACAATATAATATTTAATACAAATACGTTGTAACAACCCTTCATTTGTGCCTATTTCGGGCCTGTCGTTAGACCACGATAGGGCGCGGATGTAATGAAATTAAGTAAAGTCAGCGTTTTGGGTTCGAGTGGTAGTTCAACGCGCTGCACGAGGGAGAGCGTCCACGAGCTGCAAAGAGTGAGCAGCGTAATACGCACGCTAGAAACAATAAGAACCATGTTGCGAAATAATAAAGAGAAAAGCAATAGCTTTTTTGTTCGTTCAACTAATCAAGCTATGTAAACTTTAAAATTGTATTATACCAATATATTATTATTATCAAAAAGGATGTATTTCTATTAATAACTAGGCCTGGAGGCAAGAACCCAGAGATGAGTAAGTAATGAGTAATTGAAGTAAAGAAAGTAGAAATCATTACACGGACAAGAATTGAGAAGGCGGTTTTCGTGCCGTTCTATGTGATGGCGAGTGCAGAAGCACGTGCTTTTGATTCTCTTTTTCTCTTGATTTTTCTTTTTGTTCTCTGGATTACAAGTTAAGTATAACTTTTCCTCTGTGTTATATGCTGTGTGTGTAACCCTATTAAGAGTTTCTTAATTATTATACACATAGTAGATTTATTTAAGTCAAAAATTGATATTAAAGGTTAATCCCCACAGGGTTGGAATAATGACTTGTAACTTCAGAAGTAAGGAAGTTTATTCGAAGTTCATACAGAAACTTGCGCCGACGTTTCGACCTTGAGGTATGAGGTCATTTTCAAGGCTACAACAATTGATAACAACACATGTTAAATATAACAATTCAATAAAAGCAGTAAAAACATTACAAGCTTAACATTACCTTAATGGAAGATAAAGACGAACAATGTACCACGTGGAAATTTACATGGAAGTATAATCAAAAAATTGTGAACAAAACATGTTCAATACAAATACATGTGAAAATGTAAAATTAATTATAAAAGCTGACCATGGTCGTCAGAATGAAAAACGCAAAAAACAAGACAGACAACGAAGTTGTCTTGTCAAGTCAAAGAACACTACAAACATTGATATTCTTGTGGAAGTGTCTGTCGTTTTAGCTTTAGGTTCTAAATTTCATTTTAGTGACACTAAGGACTCCAATGTAATCAGAAACAATTTACTTGACACCTTAGCGAATATTGAGTTTAGTTTGCAACATCTTGATCCGCTTCGTTTAGCTAATTTACATACTAAATTGATACAGTTATTTTTAACACATTCCAATAACACCCGTTTACATAAGTTTAACAACAGTTTACATTGTTCAGAGATTCTTTTACTTAAATATATACAAACTACCAAAACATTTTTGAAATGTCACCCTGATTTGATTTGCACTAAAGCTGACAAAGGTAATGTTACTGTTTTACTTGATAGATCGATTTATATGACCAAGACCTCGGAATTGTTATCAGATATCAATACTTACACTCCTCTTCAGAAGGATCCCACCAATACTTTTCAACTCCGTAATGATAAATTAATAGATAAAATGATAAATTTGTCGCAGCTACCGGCTAAGAGCAAATACACACTTAAAATTCACAATGCTATTTCTCCGAAATTATATTATCTTCCTAAAATTCACAAGGTGAACATCCCTCTACGACCAATAGTTTCTAACCTTAATACTCCAAATTGCAAGTTGTCAAAATATTTAGCTAACATATTATCTCCACTTAAATACTCGTCATCCTTTTTCTTAGAGAATTCCTTCCAACTAATAGACAAAATTAAATCTCATTTTGTGCCTGATAATTTCAAGTTAATTTCTCTAGATGTTGTATCTTTGTTTACAAGTATTCCACATAACCACATCATTTCTACTATTAATCATAGATGGTCAGAGATCACAAAACGTACTACTTTATCCTTGAGTTCCTTCTTAGAATGCATTAATTTCACTTTAAACTGTTCTTATTTTCAATTTAATTCAGCATTTTTTACACAAACATCAGGTGTCCCTATGGGTTCTCAATTAAGTCCGATCTTAGCCGAGTTAGTCATGCAGTTCCTTGAAGAGTCTGTTTTCAATGTTTCCGACTTCCAGTTACTGTTTTATTTCCGTTATGTGGATGACATTCTGGTTTGTTTACCTGAAAATAACATTTCTAAAATAGTTTCAGCTTTCAATAACTTTAACAGTAATTTACAGTTTACCTTTGAACTCGAGAATTCTTTTAATTCTATCAATTTTCTTGATATAACCATCATACGTAGTAATAATAGATTAATTTTTGACTGGTATCGCAAACCTACTTCTTCCGGACGTTATTTATCTTTCTTTGATTATTCTCCCCAACAGTATAACATTTCGGTCATTATCAGTTTAGCAGACAGAGTAATCAAACTGTCGGACCCTTCTTTTCATAAAAAGAACTTTCAATTTGTCATAGATACTCTCAAATCGAATGGTTATCCTGAATCACTCATTATTAGTGTTATTCATAATAGAAAGAATAAATTAACTTTACCATCTCAGCCTAATACGAATAATAATGTTGATGCTATCACTGACGTACATCCTTCTGATAACAATTCTGTATTAACACCTAGTCTGGACATTCCTCCTTACATAGTTGTACCGTTTCACCACAAGCTTAGCCGTTCTTTACTTAACTTGTTTAAAGACATTCCCACTAAATTGATTTTCATTAGTACCAATTCTCTACATAATTTATTTTCTCATTTAAAGTCACCAGTCCCTAAAAACAAAAAAAGTAATGTAGTTTACCAGATCAACTGTGACAATTGTCCTGCCACTTACATTGGTGAAACACGACAGTACCTTGAAACCCGTATTTACCATCATAAATACCATTTAAAAAATAAGAACTCCTCCCATAGTGCCATTGTTGAACATGCCGGTATTTCTGGACATAATATTGATTTTATCAATGTGAATATTTTACATACTGAACAGAATAACTTTAAACGGTTGTTTTTGGAAAGCTGTTATATCCAGTCTACTAAGAATTCTGTCAATCATAAAACGGATTTTTTACAAAGTGTTTCATGTTACGCGCCTTTATTAAACAAGTTTTGATTTTAGTGTTTCCCGCTAGGTTTCTTGTACTTTGTTTCTGACGTCCATTTTTAGTTTTGACTTGACAAGACAACTTCGTTGTCTGTCTTGTTTTTTGCGTTTTTCATTCTGACGACCATGGTCAGCTTTTATAATTAATTTTACATTTTCACATGTTTTTCTACTGTTCAATTGTATTGAACATGTTTTGTTCACAATTTTTTGATTATACTTCCATGTAAATTTCCACGTGGTACATTGTTCGTCTTTATCTTCCATTAAGGTAATGTTAAGCTTGTAATGTTTTTACTGCTTTTATTGAATTGTTATATTTAACATGTGTTGTTATCAATTGTTGTAGCCTTGAAAATGACCTCATACCTCAAGGTCGAAACGTCGGCGCAAGTTTCTGTATGAACTTCGAATAAACTTCCTTACTTCTGAAGTTACAAGTCATTATTCCAACCCTGTGGTGATTAACCTTTAATATAATTATTATACAGAAATTTGTCTGACATGCGCGTAAATTATAATAATAATATGTAATGTATAAGGTATCACTTACTTTTGAAATACGACTGGAAAAATGATATCGAAAATTCGTTTTCACTTTTGTCACAGGTGATAAGGTTATTTTTTATAAAAACTTATTGTGCATGTACAAAACTGACGTGTTAGTACATAGAAAAAGCACTGAACACAAAATAATAAATAGTACCGTTGTATAATATGTAGTAGAAAAATCGAAGGACCAACAGAAGCACTATGTATGTGTTTTGGATGAATGAACTTGAGTAATTCGACCTAATTTCCATCGTAGGGGATACATTTTTCGTGTTTTAGTAAAACCATATATCCAACTTGTAGATTTTTCTTGTCAATGTTTTATGTTGTTCTTTGTCGAAGACTGTGTAAATATTCTGTGGACTATATTTTCCAGAAGTGTTGAAATTTTGACTGGATCAATTGCCACCTTGATAGCCTATTTATTCTTATTTCAGAGAAATCTGGTTCTGGTATTACAGTTATTGGTTCTCCTATAAACCTGTTACTCGAATTATGCGCATTGGATGACACACTGCGGTAACTTACTCGCATGATATTCTTCATCCACACGTTTTCGTCTTTTATCGTAAGTCACATTATTTGACAGTGGGTTCTTGCTTGGTAACATGAACAGTGCACGTTTCGATTTATTGTTTTGTAAGAATTGATTGAAAAACAAGATAGTTGATCGTGTATGATCGGTACTATGAAACAAGGGTCTCTTTGTACTACACTTTTACATATTCGGCTTGGTTTCATCGTCTGGGCCTAGCATGAGACGGCACATCGGGCGCTTCTTCGTTGAACTGTTGGGTGTCTTGACGCGTTTCTGTTCTTCCTGCGAGTAGTGTTTGATTTTGGGATATAGTTCAATTTTCCAAAATCTAGCCATTTGATCTTGCATATCGTCTTTGATGGATAACAAACATGTTGAATGATTACCTAATTTAATTTGTCCTTGTTGTAACAAATCGAAATATATTTCTGCGCCTAAGAGCAAATCAATTTGTCGTGGCTCACCGAAACCAGGATCAGCTAATTGAACGTTAAGTAATTTTAATTTATTCTGATCTATATGAATTGATGGTAAATTAATAGTGATATTATCTAACACTAGAAATGTTAATTTCTCCTTGTAATTCGTTGTTGTAGAAGCAAATTCAAGATCTGCAGACTTTGTTATGTTAGTCTGAATTTGATTGATATCATTTATAGGTATTTGTATCGATTCCGTTTTACATTTTAGTCGATTTATTAGAGATGTGCTCACAAAATTAGACTGTGCTCCACTGTCCAATAAAACTGTACAACGCAGCCATGTTCCTTTTCTATCAAGTATATTAACGATAGCAGTTCCAAGTAAAATTTGATATTATATAGCGCAGTATTTAATTGTGTTTTAGTATTTGCTGACATCCAATCTGAATGAGATTGTTCTTCGGTATGAATTAATGTGTTATGTTTTCGAGTGCATTTTCTGCATGTACTTGATTTGCAATCCTTTATCATGTGTCCTGATTTTAAACAATTTAAGCAGAGTCCTAATGATTTGACAGTTGATAATCTATCTTATTGATTCTTTTTTAGAAACTTCTCGCATTTATATAAATAATGATTTGCTTTACACAATTTTCATGAGGGTAAATAGTTCGAACATGAAGTAGTAAGTGAAGTTTTTATTTTATTTAAATCACTTGGTTTATCTGGATAATTAATTGCTTCTAAAGAAAAACAACGTTGTTCTAGGAATTTAAATAATTCTTCCATTGTTGGTAAATTATTATTTTCCCGTCTTAATTCTCATTCTCGTCTAGAAAATTTGTCTAACTTTTGTGCAGTGATATATAAGGGAAAGGAGAGTAAGAGTACGCACTTCATATATTTTCACTTTTCTAGCTTTTCATATGCAGAAAAACGGATTTGTTTTTAGTTTTGAAGATAGTATAATTATATTAGAAAAGTAACATAGTTGTAAAGTATAACAAATTGATCATTTAAGAATTAAACTATTCCAAATTAAAACTGACTTTTGCGTACTCTTGCCCTCCCTATACGGGTAAGAGTACGCATACCGTCGGCTAAAAGTACGCACCCTAGTAATTTTCAATTTAAGTACTAAATTTAAACAAACAAGGAAAAAATGGAATGCAAAATGTAATTTACTGATAATATATAATTTTCGCTGTAACAGTCAACATGAGGATAATACAAAATGAGAACATTTTCATTAAGAACAATTAAGTTTGATACGCAAAAATAAACAATTCAGATCATATCATATAGGACTTTATTTTCATACATAGTTAACAGTAGTCACATATGAATGCACCTGATCCTTCATAAGATGAACACTCTTCGTGCCACCATTCACTACACTTATTGCATTGAACCCAATCATCGTCATTGGTTTCACCACAGCCCGGGCAGGTAACCAGTTCGTTATCATCTGCATGCACAATGCTTGTCGAAGTTGCAGGATTCTTGAAGTTAAGTTTGCGCTTGACTGTTTTCTGTTGTTTTGTGATCAATTTGTCTTTCACCTTCATTTGTTTGGCGACTTGTTCTTTATTTTTCTTTTCTTTCTCCAGGAGTGCATTTCTGTACGGTGATCCCGTGAGGATTTCACATTTCATGCTCTTCCTGTTTGGTTTATTTTTATTTTGCGGTTTTGGAAGAGGATAGATATCAGTGATCTTATTGACCCTATCGGAGGAGGTACTTGGGATCTCCTCACACGCTTCTCTATCTACATCTTTTAGGTTCATTCCCTCTTTTTTTCCTTAACGTGGGCTTCTGCAGATAATGCTCTGTGAGTGACTTCGGCAGGTAGGAAATCCTCGTCTGAGAATATGTCCCGGTTAAATGTATAAATTCCTGTAGCAGAAAAGGCATGTTCGGCCTTTTGAGTTGTGGTAATTCTAGTAAATGCAGCCTTGAACAGGCTAGCTATATGCATTCGAGCAACAGAGCTTCCAGGATGGTTGCACAACAATTTGTCAATTTCTTCAGCATATATTTTTTTTTTAAAGGACAAAAAATCACTCTGTCTAATAGCTGCACCATGTGACTAGAGTGTGGTGGTAATGAAAGAAGAACTATATGATTGTTTCTACAGCAGAGAGGGAGCAATGTGAAGCGTGGTTATCAAGAATAAGGAGAACAGGATCGTCCGAAGAAGGTTTTGCATATTTGGTGAAGTGATTCAACCAATTCTGGAATAATTCATAAAATCGGACCCAGAGGTAGGGTGCCCACAGGAGCATTTTCAAAAAGTTCTGGCTTCATGCGTTTCCTGGGGAAAATTAATGCTGACTGTATGTATATTCCTGTCGGACTGACACAGCAAACTGCCGTAATTATCTGTCCTCTCTCTCTCCAGACTTTATTTTGCGGACAGATTTCTTCCCTATCTTAGCAAATATCTTGGGTGATTTGTTAGGCACAGTTGAGACTCCCGTCTCATCCATATTAAAAATGCGATAGGGTTGAAATCCATGTTTCTTGTAGCAATCTTTCAAATTATCGAAGAATGCCTTTACCTTAACCCTGTTGAAACCAATTGCTCTGTTCTAAGTGACAGACCCTGTCTTTTGCAAAAGCTCATGACCCAATCGTTCCCGGCTAACTAACTTTTTCTCTGAATTGAATGGATGCTGTAGCCCATTCAGCGTAGCAAATTCAAAGGCAATTTTCATGAGTTGTTTGCGGATAAGGCCATAAAACCTTAATTCCAAATCTTGAATGTGTTTTGCCAGTTCTTTTTCCTTTACGTTGTTAAAAACGTTCTTGAATCTGCCCAAGGAATCAGCGGCGTTGTTCTACAATTAGAAAGCAAACATTGATAAGTACTTATAGCGTAGGGTAGGCTATGGTAGGGTATAAATTATAAATAAACTTTGAATGCTTAGCACACAATTGCACTTTTAACATTTACTCACAGACTTCAGCCTTTTTCAGAGTGTGGCTTCATGAAAACCTATTACTTTAGTCACAGCACGCTGACTTTCACCATTCTTCAGCAATTTCCTTGCTCTATCTAGTTGTTCCTGTGAGAAGGGCCTCTTGTCTGTCTTCCTATGGTATTTGCCCATACTGACTTAAGTATTCAAATTTTTTTCGTATTTCGCTATATCAAAATATATTATTATTAATATTAATAAAAATATATTGTAAGCGATTCTTAAGTCAAATTAGATATATTAACGAAATGTACCAATACGTGATCCTTTGGGTTGGAATAAAAGACTTCTTAACGAGTTCAAGTTAGATGTAGAACATATATTAAAGCGTTAGTTTCGACAGATTTTCGACGTTTCGACCTGGGTTTTGGTCATCTTCAGGAATTTACAATTTTTTGAATACATTGATATAATAACAGCATTTAACAATAAATAACAGTCAACAATAAATATATCTTACCAATTTAAATAACAATTTGTAACATTGATTTTTATGGTTAATAGAGGATTTGTTTAAATTAATATAAAAACTGTCGAGAAACAATTTCTTGAATTTGCACTGTTCAGAATGTAAAATTTTTTTCTTAAAAGTAACAATGTCTTAAATTCTCTTTTTTCACGATTAAAAGCACCTGTTCCTAAATCTAAGACTAGCAGTGTAGTGTACCAAAGAAATTGCAATAATTGTCCCGCTAGTTACATTGGTGAGACCATGCAATACATCGAAAACAGAATGTATCAACACAATTATCATTTAACTAACAATAACCTGGGTCATAGTGCTATTGTAGAACATGCCATTACTTTTAATCAACTCATTAATTTCAATAATTACAAAATTTATTAAATTTATTAATAATAAATATTCATCCTTAAGCAATAGTAAACTTGGCTGTACGACACTTGTGCAACATAAAATTTGTACGGATTCGGACCCTATCAAACAACGCTACTATCCAGTCAACCCGGTAATGCAAACCCACCTTGACCGCGAATTAAATCAAATGTTACATGATGGTATAGTGGAGCCTTCTAAGAGCCCATGGTCAAGTCCCGTGCTCCTAGTTAGAAAATCCGATAATACGTACCGATTTGTAGTGGATTATCGGAAATTAAATGCCGTTACAAAAAAGGATGCCTACCCAATACCGTACGTTAACTCGATATTAGACAAATTAAGAAAAGCGAAGTATTTAAGTTCTGTAGATCTCAAATCAGCGTACTGGCAGATCCCAGTCGCTGAAGATAGCAAAGAGAGAACGGCATTTACGGTTCCAAGGCGTGGTTTATTTCAATTTAATCGAATGCCTTTCGGACTGCATAATTCTCCAGCAACATGGCAACGCCTTATGGACAGATTTTTCGACCCATCTTTTGAACCTTTTGTCTTTGTCTATCTAGATGACATCATCATAATTACCCCGACTTTTGAAAAACACGTTCAGATATTAGAGAGAATATTTATCAAATTAAGAGACGTCGGATTGACAATAAATAAAGAAAAATGCAAATTCTGTAGGCCCGAACTGAGGTACTTAGGCTATGTAGTTAACCACGAAGGATTACATGCGGACCCGGATAAAGTACGAGCAATTTTAGATATACCTACTCCCAAAAACGTAGCGGATATTCGTCGCTTTGGCGCTGTCGCTTCATGGCACCGCAGATTTATTCCGTCATTTTCTAGCACAACTGCCCATCTTACTGTTTTATTAAAGAAAAGTAGAATCTGGGAGTGGACGGAGGAATGTGAACGCGCGTTTCAACTCATTAAAGATAAACTAGTAAGCGCACCCATCTTGAACTGCCCAAATTACGACCTCCCATTATTCGTGCAATCTGATGCTTCCGGTTTTGGTTTAAGTGCCGTAACTCAAAAATCAGGCGACAAAGAATTCGTAATAAGTTATGCTAGCCGTACTCTAACTAAAGCGAAACGTAACTTCACCGTAACAGAGAAAGAATGTTTAAGTGTGATTTTCGGAATAGAAAAATTTCGTCCTTATTTAGAAGGAATACAATTCACTGTTGTAACGGATCACTACTCATTATTATGGTTAAACAACTTAAAGGACCGTATAGGTCGTTTGGCACGTTGGGCCGTTCGCCTCCAACAGTTCAACTTTACGATTGAACATCGCAAGGGAAAAGATTACCTTTTACCTGATTTGTTGTCACGTTCAGTCGAAACTAAAGTCAATTTAATTGATATACCACAAAACATTCTCGGTCCTTGGTATCGTCAGCTTCGCGCGGGAATTCTAGAACAACCCGCCTCGTATGTAGACTGGAAAGTAGAAAATAATACCCTGTATAAATTAATTCGAGATAAAGATTCCGTTTCGTGGAAATTAGTGGTACCCAAAGATTGTCGCCGTAGGGTATTTGAAGAATGCCACGATAGACCAACCGCTGGACACACTGGGGTGTACAAAACCTTCCACCGAATTAAACAATTGTATTATTGGCCAAAAATGCGCAAAGATGTTACTGATTATGTCCGCAAATGTCGAACTTGTCAGAGTCAAAAACCTCTGCAGAAAGCATCGGCCGGATTAATGGGAAAGCGACCTTTTATACAACAACCCTGGCAACTGGCACGCGCCGACTTTATGGAATTTCCTAAATCTAACCGCGGGTACGCTTATTTGCTGGTCATTGTTGATTATTTTTCAAAATATGTCCGACTTTTCCCGATTCGGACGGCTGCCGCCCCCCAAACTTTGTGCCCTTGTAGAGACGGAGTTGTTTTTGAAATATGGTGTCCCTCAGTTTATGATTTGCGATAATGAGAAACAATTCGTTAGTCGCGATTTTAAAACCCTGGCGGAACATTATCGAACTAAACTCTTGTACAATGCAAATTACCATCCACAGAACAATCCAGCTGAACGCACAAATAGAGTCGTGAAAACAATGATTCGATGCTACCTTGGAAATAATCATAGAACATGGGTTGAGAATCTAGATAAAATCACATGTGGTATAAACACAGCTCGTCATGAAGTAACCAAACACACTCCATTTTATATAAATTTTGGACGAGAATACATTCTCGATGGGAAATATTTCGATCCTCACGCCCCCGCCGATAGTGATCAGGTGAACCTGATCCAGCGACAAGGAATGGATCACTTACATGTGAAATTCAGGCAAAATTTTACCGCTGTTCATAAAGAACTTGATCGGGCGTACGAAAAAAATGATCGTGTATACAATTTACGTCGCAGACCGGATATATTTGAAATAGGTGATCGGCTATGGCGAAGATATTATGTCTTATCGGATGGAACGAAACATTTTGCAGCCAAATTAGCGCCCAAATTTACAGGCCCTTTTATAATTAAGTCAAAACCGTCTAATCTCGCCTACGAACTAATGGACCCCGATGATACCCCAAGAGGAATCTGGCATATAAAAGACCTCAAATGAGTAGTACCGTAAATTCTATAAGTAAGGGGAGGATTTGTAACATTCATTTTTAATAATTTATCCAAATAAACTAAGAACATGGTTTATACATGTTTACTTTACTTAAGTTTAGTCATAACGACTTAAAGACGGGGAATTGCACGTTTTATTTGGACAATAGGTCTCTCGCGGTCAGTCTCGCATGTACAACGTACGCCTCCGACTAATACATACACACGTAAAGAAAGGAATGAACATAGAACTAGGTGACAGAGTAGAAGTGAAAGTTCTGAAAGTGACAGAGGAAGAAGCGCCTTAGAACCTGTATTACGATTATTTTTTTTGCTCTTGTTCATTTTGATTTCTTCTTAACTTTCGAATTTGTTCGTAATCTGAAATATATGCATTTTGTTTAATTCCAGTCTATTTAATTATGTAAAAATATTTATAAAAGAGTAATATATAGAATATAGAGTCATTCTACTTACGGTTTAATTTCAATTCAGAACATGTGGTTTTCACTTTCAATATTATAAGGTTAGCCGTTCCACGTTGATTTGACTAGCTTAATTGCTTAATAGTAATAATTGCTTAATGACAGATCCGTTTACAACAAATCGCTACCGCACTGTATTTTATTTACTGGTTTATATATATATATATATATATATACATATATATATATATATATATATATATATATATATATATATATATATAGTTTGCTTTATGTATTTCGATGTGTATACCGGCTCATTGTACGGTGTATGTAAGGCCTCTGGGATGCCTCGCCATTTAATAAGTGACGAGCATAAATTGATTAACGAGAATCACGTATTTTTTCTTTATCGTCTTCAACACGTGCTCATGCCGAGCTCGTTTTCTTTCTTCCCAGTTCGCGCGTGTTTGTCGTTGCGCTCCTCATCACTGCCAGTCTCAATAATTAAACTAGCGTACTACAGAGAGAACTAACAATTCGACACGGAATAAATCATGAAAGTCAGGACCGTCACAATATATATATATATATATATATATATATATATATATATATATATGTATATGTATATATATATATGTATATATATATATATATATATATATATATATATATATATATATATATATATATGTCGCAGCGTGCGAGATGATGAAGCGTCAAACGCTGGCTATCGGCATTTGTTTATTATGATTAGTCAGCGTTTGGGTGAAATCAGAAGGGGTGAGGAAGGACCAGCCATCACGGTGGCCCTGAGATGGCGGAAGGCAGAGAGAGCTAAGCCAGACACCCGAGATCACCTACGGTTCCTTATCTTAGTATTGTGCGACATCAAAGTGTAGATTAACATTGTTAAGTGTTTTGTGTGGAACAATGAACGAACAATTAGAAGACGACAACATCACAACGGACAGAGTGCGTCCGTCGACATATATATATGTAACGTTCTTTTTATTTTTGGCGGTAAACTAAAATTGGCGAGTTGAGGCAGTATGACTTAATTAATGATTGTGACCTCGAACCGTGTCTTTTGTTTTTAAGTTCGGAAAAATTAGCGGGACACTCGATATCGAACAGTCTCGAGATTGAGACGACAGTTTTTGGTTCCACGTTTTCTTTTGTTTCCGTCATCCAAATGTTTTTATCGTTCTTTTCTTAAAGGGAGTAGTTTTGTGAGGATCCGGATTGCGCTCTGTAGAGGAAATAGTAGTGTAGTTCAGCCAGAAATCAAGTGTGTTCACGATCAGTCGCTGTCGAGCGTAATTGTGACGTATTTCCGACTCTCGCGACACACGTGAGTTTGTGTGAGGAATCCCGAGTACCTGTTTACGAGCCGAAACCATCCGAAGAGGCGTGAAGGCGAGGCGGCTTTACAGGATACGTCCTCGGCCGTGGCGACGAGGCGTCCCCGCGTAACCCGTTCGTGGTGGTCTAATGTCCCCTGGGCGACGTGGTCTCAGATGAGTACAATCTCGAACAAATCATTCGTGACCTTGACAATATTGTAAAGTCAGGCCCCCCCACACCATCGCCATAATAGGCACCACACCCGGCTTCACCATTAATAATTCCGTTATTTTGTTATCTTTCATTATTATTATTATTATTATTATTATTATTATTAGTGTTCTAATTGTTTCTTTTTGCTTCGATTGTTCATATTTGGGTTATTTAGGTGTAAGATCATTCACCGCCATATAGATTTAAGATTAGATAGTTGTGTTCATTTGTATATCTCGCTTTTCATTTGTTAATATTTAAGTTTAAGCGTGTTTTGGTGAAACGACGCATCCTTATTTGTTCATACGATTCCGTCCGAATATCCCCGATCCTAGCATTCGTACTCATGCGCAGGAGACTGATTGGTGGGGGGATTTCAAATTAGAGTGCGTGGCGCCCTCCGTAACTATTGCAACATTTACCATCACGTGACTAAACGAACAACTCGCCTCTCCACTATAGCTGTCGGCAACTATCGGGCTAACATCCGCCACTACTCGCCGCCGAGCGTAGCAAATTTGAAAATATTGCGTGGCACCCAACGTGGGGCCCGAGTAAGTCAAGCGTGTTGCAGAATACTATTCTTTTATTGTTGTAACGAACCGTATGGACAAATACAGCATATAAATATTCCTTGTTTTTAGGTTAATTAATTAAGTTTAGAAAATTAGTGCACACTCTTGTTGATAAGTTCCCTTGTTCTTTTCTTTGTAAATTCGGAATCGTACTCATCTGCGATTGCACGTTGCCTACTATCATGGATCCGTTTCAATTGGTACGCGATGAATTAGAGTACGAGTTGTTGGTACGTGGTTATTCCAATCTAACCATGGTTACGGTTTTAGATATGAAAAAGACACTCGCAAGAATAATTAAATCTGAAAAGCTTGGCTCTCTAGCAAATGAACGTACGGATGAAATTGATTTTACTGAGGAATTAATTGTATGCACACGGAAAGTAGTTGAAATACAAACGATCGCCGAATCTGTAGACTCGATTGAATCGAACGTCGGGAAAAAGTTTGTTACGATTATTTTGTCACTATTGTGTTTTGCATTCTTTTTGACGTCTTGTGCTCTTGTTATTGTTCGTATGTGTCATTTTCGCCTTGTCTTATTAATCTGAAATACATTTTGTTTAGTTCCGCAAAATTGAGTCATGTCCTTGGACGATCAGCGCGAATTACGACAGAGACAGAAGACATTAATGCCGCTATTACAAAACTGCAAAATGAATTAAATCATTTAGAATCCTCGGTATTCGAGAAAGTCGACCCTACCAATGACCCTGCCCCGATAAATCCTGCTCCATAATTCTTCGGAGATGATACGGAATTGAGTGTGAACGGTTTCTTAGAACGAGTAAACGAGTACAGGATCTCGCGTAACGTTGCTCCCGCCGAATTATTTAACTCTGCCGTAGAACTGATAAAAGGTAGCGCTTTAATTTGGTACCGGTCAGTACGGTCGAGAATATCAACTTGGGATGAGTTCGTTCGATTGTTGCGAACCGAATTCGAGCCGTATGGATACGAAACGGAACTTTGGGCTGAGATTCGAGCGCGATCTCAAGGCCCGAATGAGCGAGTAGGCAATTATTTTGCTTGCATGATGAATCTGTTCGCAAGATTACCCACACTGCCTCGGGAAGATGAAAAATTAGCTATTACGGAGAAATATTTCCCCGTATTTTATTCATAATTCCGGCCTTACCGAATTTCGATCAGTTGACGAATTATCTATGTGTAAAAGGTTAGAGAACAATAAATATATGGCTACTAATTACCAACCACCAACACCATCACGTAGACATCTTCTCGAACCCGATCTCGCGTGCCCCTTAAAACAGACTTCGCGAACGTGCACAGTCGAAACGAGAAATTTACATTCAAAAGCTTCACTACAATGTTGGAACTGTAAACAATCCGGTCACATATACAAAAATTGTTAATCTCCACGCAATACGAAATTCTGTTACTCGTGCGGAACTACCGACTGCACGGAAGCAACATGTCCGAAATGTAGTAAACGATATTCAAGAAACGAGAGAGATTAGGGATTCGTAGGAACCGGGATTCCCTAAAATCGCCACAGACGGTTCGTGGTCCAGAATGGTACGACTGGCTAGACACTATTAGAATGTTCACTATGAAACCAAAAATCTACTTCATTTTATCTTCTTGTACGGGAGATACGCGCCCCTACCTTGAGTCAGAATGCAATCTCACAGTTACCGATCAAGAATGTTTAAGCGTGATATTTGGAATCGAGAAATTTAGACCTTATTTAGAGGGCATTAAATTTACTGTAATTACCGATTATTACTCGTTACTGTGGCCAAATAGTTTGAAAGATCCGATTGGCCATCTAGCTCGGTGGGCTGTTCGTTTACAACAATTTAATTTCAATATTATGCACCGAAAAGGAAAAGAACATCTCGTTCTTGATTTACTCTCTCGGGCGGTAGAACAAAAAATTAGCTTAATTGATATCGATCTTAATATTGAAGATCCGTGGTACCGCGAACTCCGCGAGAAAATTCGAAAAATACCCGAGTTGTTCAATAACTGAGGAGAAATAGAAACAACTTTGAGTGGAAACTCGTCATACCGAGAGATTGTCGCCGTCATGTGTTAATAGAATGCCATGATGCACCAACAGCCGGTCACGCGGGGGTATACAAGAGTCATCACCGTATAAGTCAGCTCTACTATTGGCCTAAGGTGCGACACGATATTACCCACTATGTACGCCGATGTTTAGTATGCCAAAGTCAAAAGCCGATACCTAAAGCGCCTGCGGGATTCATGGGTAGACGACCTTTTGTGCACCAGCCCTGGCAACTTGTTAGTGCAGATTTTATGAAGTTTCCGAAATCAACTCACGGTTACGAATATTTATTAGTAGTGACGGATTACTTCTCGGCGACAGCCGCTAAATTGTGCTCGCTAATAGAAAACCAGCTCTTCTTGACGCATGGCGTGCCCCAGTACCTCATATGCGACAACGGCAAACAATTCGTTAGCAAAGAGTTTAAAAACCTAATGCAAAAATATAATGTCCGTTTGTTTAACGCGAATTACCACCCACAAAACAACCCGACCGAGCGAACAAATAGAATAATTAAAACAATGATAAGATCGTATCTAGGTGACAATCATCGTAAATGGGATGAAAATTTAAGTAAAATCGCGTGCGCTATAAATTCTGGTCGTCACGAAGTTACAAATAATACCCCTTACTTCATTAATCACGGGCGAGAACATGTATTAGACGGAAACTATTTTCATCATAATCGAAAGAATAATGCACCAGTAAATACAGTCTTTAATCGGGATAATATGGAACATCTGAGTGATGATTTCAAAGACATCTTTACTGATGTACGTAAACAATTAAATCGAGCGTACGAGAAAAATTGCCGCGTGTATAATTTACGTCGCCGCGACGAAGAATTAAATATCGGGGATATAGTATGGCGGAAAAATTATGTTTTATTTCTGGAATTATTTCATATAATATACATATTTGGATGAGGAGGAAAATTTGCAATTTGAAGACTACTATTTAGAAGAGATTACAGAGAAGGAAGGTGAAAAATCTACACTGAGTACCTCAAATGAAACAATTGAAAAGTTATCGAAGAAAATATTAGAAGATAAGGAACAAAAATTTGAATAAAAAACTTAAGAAAAATTGCTTATAAATTTATGATTGATAAATTTAATGGAAGAAACTCAAACGCATACCAATGGATAAATGAGTTTGAAAAGAGTGTGAACGCTGTATGGTAGAAGATAGGGAAAAAATTGAAATACAAAAATTTTTCCTTGAAAATGCAAGTGCAGATTGGTATACGTACATGATTTTGAAATATACACTAGAATCAGAATGGAGCGATTGGAAAAAGAACTTTATCGAAACTTTTGGGAATAAAGGCCGGCCTCCGATCAAATATCCTTTTGCATTTAGATATCAATCTGGGACTTTACTTGATTATGCTCTTAAAAAAGAAAAACTGCTATTACAAATAAGAAAATCTATGGATACATAAACTTTAATTGATCTTATAGCTATTGGTTTACCAGATTGTGTGTCAAACAATATCGACAGAGATACTTTAAAAGAAACTCAAGATCTTTATAAAGACATAAGTAAGCTGGAGTACCTTATTTAAAAAAATACAAGTGATAACAAAGGAAAAGTTTACCCGGACAATAAGTTTAAAAAAGTTGAAGAAAGAAAAACCATGCGGAATATGTGAGAATGCAAAGAAAGGTAAACGTATCCATTATGAATCAAGTTGCTGGTTTAAAGAAAAAAATGAAAACAAGAATGAGAATAAGGACCACTAAAATCTATAAACAAATCAGACTTGGAATTGGAATTGAATCAAGATAATCAAAAAAGGTAAAAGTGCCACCATTAATAAAGATCAAGTTACTATTGAATGACACTCTAAACATTTCTGGCATCTATGATTAAGGCTCGAATGTGTCATTAATTAATGCAAAATTATTGATAATAAAACAGAGAAATATGGATAATTCACAAATTGTAAACTGGAAGAATATTAATGGTGCGAAAAAAACAAAAGGTATGATAACCCTGAAAATAAAAATCTACAATATAGAGAAAGAAATGAATGTCTTCATTGTAGACAACGAAAGTTTCAATTATGATTTTTTTTCATTTTTTTTTGGATTGTATAAATGAATTTAAATTGATCCAAAATGAAGATCACAGCCCTTTCCACTGATTGAGGATCTCATGGTAAAAACAGTTAACTGCAAATATTTTACAACCTTGGATATAAATTCAGCTTTCTGGTAAATTCCGTTGAAAATAGAGGATAGAAAAAATAACTGCATTTGTGACGCAAGAAGGACATTTTCAATGGACCAGCGTTCCTTTTGGTTTGAAAACGGCATCGGCTATTTTTCAAAGAATTTTGAGCAATATTTGCAGTTAATTAATCGAAGCGGTACTAAAACAAGAAGACAAAAATGGGAATAATAATCCGGTGGAAAAAATTTAGTGAAGCTCAGAAAAAGAAAAATGCAATTTACCTTGAGTGCTTAGCAATAAAAGAAGCCGTGAAATATTGGCAACATTGGTTACTTGGAAAAGAATTTTTGGTATACTCCGATCACAAATCTTTCGAAAATTTGAATATAAAAGCTAGGACAGATGAAGAACTGGGTGATTTGACATACTATCTGTCCCAATATAATTTTAAAGTTAAATATAATCCTGGAAAATTAAACCAAGAGGCAGACTGTTTGAGCAGAAATCCGGTTTTACAGACTGATGAAAATTCAGATGACATATTAAATATTGTGAAAATAGTAAGAACAAACTACTATTAAAAAATGAAATTTATTATAAAAAATCAAAAAGAAGAGATAAAATTTTGCTATCAGAAGAATTCAGCAAAATAGTATTAATCAATATACACAATGCTTATTGCCACCTAGGAAGAACACAGATGATAAATAAGATAACACCGTTCTATACAGCGAAAATATGATCATAAACATAAAGAAGATCTGTTAAAACTATGATATTTGCATAAGGAATAAATCCCGAAGAAAACCAAATTTTGGGTTACTGTCACACTTCGGATCTGCAACGTACCCATTCGAGATCGTGTCTATAGATACCATCGGAAGAATAACAGATATAAATAAAAAAATCGACAACTATATCAGTGAAACAGGAGAAGGAAAACTCATTATAGGAGGAGATTTAAATGCAAGGATAGCAGAAGAAGGTACGATGTATGTAACTGAAGATGAAGAAAAAACGAGTAACCACATCACAACCGAAGAATGGAAATCGTAGTTCAAAGTATTACTATACGGACAAGAACAGAAAATTTGTAGACAATGGACAGTAGAGCCTAACGAGATGACATTAAACAACACAGAAGAAGTCGCAACTCAAATCAGTAAATTAAAGAAACGGAAAGCAGCAGGAGAAGACGGTATACAAAATGAGGTCTGGATATATATATATATATATATATATATATATATATATATATATATATATATATATATATATATATATATATATATATATTGTGACGCTCCCTTGGTGTTGCGGGTTCTGGTTGCTCGGGCGCCAATCGGACTTAGACCGGGATAGTTCAATGGAGGTCAGGGTGGTACAAGAAATAATTTATTTGACCAGAAAACAACGTATTGATTTATTCACGAGATACTGACACTCGCAGTGCTGATAACTAATAATAGAACCAGCAAATAACATAAGAAAATATAACGTAAGCAAATAATCTATGAACTATGAAAACATAATACCGGCAGCTAATATTTGAAAATACAACGGAAATAACATAACACTATTGTGGAGGAAAGCCAATCAGAAATTATGTATCCTCTGTAACAGGACCGACACAGTACAGAGAGAAACAACGATGACGTCACAGCAGGACCGGCACAGTGTGACGGAAACAACCTATCTAACTGTAGCCTCTACAACAGGACCGACACAGTGTAGAGAGAGACAGTGATGACGTCACAGCAGGACCGGCACAGTGTGACGGAGACAACCTAACTAACTGTAGCCTCTACAACAGGACCGACACAGTGTAGAGAGAGACAGTGATGACGTCACAGCAGGACCGGCGCAGTGTGACGGAAACAACCTAACTAACTGTAGCCTCTACAACAGGACCGACACAGTGTAGAGAGAGACAGTGATGACGTCACAGCAGGACCGGCGCAGTGTGACGGAAACAACCTAACTAACTGTAGCCTCTACAACAGGACCGACACAGTGTAGAGAGAGACAGTGATGACGTCACAGCAGGACCGGCGCAGTGTGACGGAAACAACCTAACTAACTGTAGCCTCTACAACAGGACCGACACAGTGTAGAGAGAGACAGTGATGACGTCACAGCAGGACCGGCGCAGTGTGACGGATAACAAACTTATAAATCTTGCTACGTCTGCAACAGTGCAGAGTAACGAATACAAAAATAAATACTGCCACAGAGGGCGGTATAATAAAGAATAATAGAAACAATATGCTTACCAAGCGGTTTGACTGCAGCGGAGAACGGATCACTAGCGGAATACTAACTGATTTTGTTTGTCTACTCGCAGCCCTTTTATACGGCTTGACTAATTGATCGTTCACTAACTTGCATTTCGGTGGTATCATGCGTTAGGTACGGTACTGTGCGGATCAATTAGTCGCGCGCGCTCCGAGACCTGGCGCAACGAGCCAAGTGGCTAGAGCTCGTTTGGTGACATCGTCACAATATATATATATATATATATATATATATATATATATATATATATATATATATATATAAATATATATATATATATATATATATATATATATATATATATATATATGTTATATTTGTTGTTTATTATATGTGAATTTACATTCATATGTATACACGAATTACTATTAGGGTACACACTACTTTAAACATGTATGTCTTTGTTATATTGTAACAAGTTACGGGCAGCGCGTCATATATGGTGCATATTAAATGAGTCTTTTGAACATGGCTGTACTTTTAGCAGATCTTTCTTTGTTTCTGACCGGGCTTGACACTTACCATATGTGGCGTTTCGAAGAATTCTGCCTTTGGCTTGGCACACACTCCCAAGGGTAGTTTACCCCCCTACACCCGCGTGTTGCACCCTTACTGAACATGCAAATGTCCATGCAACACTCGCATTCCACTCTCGCTTCTCATCTAGGCAACAGGTCCATCTCCTGATGACCACGCACCACGCATCATAAGCTTAATTGTTTGTTTTCTTGTTTTTACATCTTTGCTTGTTGCAAGTCAAATATATACTCATTTTACATTTATTAGTGCTCATATATTATTTCTACTGACCATCCTCACCACCGTTGTATCCGCAGATCAAGGTAAGTGCAACTTATAATACTAATCAATATTACCACGTGTCGCGAAAACCTTTCGTGTTACAATATTCTGATGCGTGTCTATACGCCATTTTGTGTAGACTACTTCATCAGCGCGCGTAGCGGAAACACTGTTCTTTTGAAAGACGGAAACGTGCGGGTTGAGCGGTGGTACTATACGCGGGCGCTTTAAATTCAAATAGTTCATATGTAACAATATAGCACAAAGAACCTCGCCAAATAAAATTATAAATATTCTGAAGAGAATATGGCGAGGAAAAGGTTTCCCATCAAGGTGGAGACAGGGGAATATCTATCTAATACATAAATAGGGAGACAGAAAGCAACCCAGTAATTACCGAGGAATAACTGTAATGAACACCCTTTACAAGATCTGTGACATGATTTTGGAAGAGAAACTGAAGATAGAGATAGAAGAAAAGAACCCGCTCCCAGAGATCCAAAATGGATTTAGAAGGCACCGAAGCGGCATAGACAACAATTATATCTTAAACATGGGAATAGAGAAAGAAATTGTAAAGAAAAGATATGTTTTTTTTGCTGACTTAAAAGCCGCGTTCGACACAGTGGACAGAGAGAGACTAATAAAAATATTAAATGTTAAAGGAATCAATAAACAAATTATTAAAAATATAGAAATCATATATAGCGAGACAACGAATAGGGTAAAAACAGACTATGGTGAATCAGACCTATTCTGCACTATATATGAGCGACACATACATAATAATAGTAGAATATATCTAAGGGCAATGTCATATAGTACATCTAGTAGAAAAATCATGTAGATTCAAAGCCATAATAGGCAGGAATAAAATTATACACTGCGAGCAAAAATAACTGAAGCTCACGTGACCAAAGTTGGCATTGTAGTCGAAACTACCTTTCACGGAATAAAAATAAGATCAATCTTTAGTCATATTTGACGTTTACCGACCGAGTATTCAGTTATCATTTATAGTGCGTTCCAAAACGCAACCAATGTAACCGGTTACGTAAAATGACCGGGATATCTTGTGTTTTGGAACGCGGTTACGGGATATCTGGTCATATTCATCGTAACCAGATGACCGCGGCTCAAGGCATGGTTACGTTGGTTATTTTCTTATTTGTATAGAGTGGGGGAATTCATTTTGAGCGCGAAACGTTAAGATTGTGTCAAATCATAACCAAAGTTGTGTTCAGAAGTAGTAAAGTGTTTCGAAAGTGTTGCATAGGTTGTATTTAGGTCAGCTTTCAAAAATTATGGATCAGACGGAAAACAGTGAGTATTATAATTATATACGCATATATTTCAATGATCATTATTATTATTGTTTTTATGTGTAGATGAACGGGATGAAGATGAATTTGTGTATTATTATCTTGATGATATAACGCAAAATGACACAGGTAGATATTTTATTACTATCTGTAATGTATGCACAATAATGAAAGATGTATATTTTAGGAAAGACGTGGTCTGAGAATGAAGTTTTTGCCTTAATTGAAGTATACCAGGAATATGAAAAAAAATTTTGTTCCCCGCAATATAATGCTTCCAAAGTGTGGAAAGAAATATCGCAGCATTTGGAGGTTAATGGTATAAAGAAAACGGGTGATGCGTGCAACACGAAGTGGCGAAATTTGAAAAAAATTTACCAAAAACATAAAACTAACCAAAATTCCACGGGACAAACCAGAAGGCAGTGGAAGTTTTTTGATGTAAACTTTGTACATGTTTCCACAAAATTTCACACTCACATATTTATGTATTTATTTGCAGGCAATGCATGAAATCTTGCATAAGAAACCTGAAATAACACCCGTAGCAACTGCGTCTTCCTCGGGTAAAGTAACTACAGGATTGCAGCAGTGTCACTCTGGTTCCAGTTCCCCGAGTACACGTAATATAATAAATATAATGAAAATGTATGACATGTACATAACTAATGTATTATTATTATATATAGCAACAGGAAAGTCAAATCGCAAGAGGAAAAGTGATGACCTCACAAAAGTTCTGCAGGAAATGGAGGCAAACAAAGAAAGGAGGCACAAGGAACGTATGGAACAGAAAGAAAAAGTATTAAAATTCTTGAATGACTATATATCATAATGTGCAATTAAAATTTATTCATATAATATGCTCTCACTGGTCCATATCCGCTGATCTCAATTTTGTGTTTATTATATACATATGACTATTATAATTATTTTTTTGTTCATTATATATATATATATATATATATATATATATATATATATATATATATATCTTTATATTATTCTTTATATTATTAAACTCTTTAGCACTAGATAAACTGTCGTAGGCAAACTTAATTGCTAGGGTACTAATCCATTACATACTTGATCCCTATACATTATTCCTTCACGCCTTCTCCCTTCATCTGTTAATTGAATAATAGGTATATCATGTTCATCCTCAAATCCATGAATATCAAGAAACTCTTCTTGTAACAAATCATTCTGCATAATACAGATGTTATGAAGAACACAGCACGCAATTATAATTTTTGATATCCAATCAATGCGATGCATGTCCAGAAATTTTAAGATACGGAAACGTCCTTTCAAAATCGCGAACGCTCTTTCAATTATGCTTCTACATGACGCATGGCGATAGTTATATAATCTGTTTTGTTCATTGAACTGAAGCCCTTCTTTATAAGGGACAAGTAGCTGTTTTAAGCAAGGATACGCTTTGTCGCCTACAATACTGTAATTCCCTGGGAACATAATATCTGAACGTTCAGTTATATGATTCCATACTTCAGATCTTCTTAGAACGGTGGCATCATGTACAGAGGCTGTTTCACCCGCATAACAGTGCGTAAACAACATACGGTGATCACAAATGGCCTGTAGTATGCAGAAAGAATATATTTTGTAACCAGTCATGCTTTATAAAATCATATTTTTTACCTGCAAAGTAACAGCAGCAAAATTTTTGCGACAAATGTAAGATCGTCCATTCTCTTTCGGCATTGGAATTTTAATGTAAGTTCCATCAATAGCTCCTATAATGTTGGGGAATTTATTGGTTCTATTAAAGTGACGACTAATTTCTTCTTTTTCTGCGTCATTAGGCCATTTAATGAACAGAGGAGCTAGCTGAAAGAGGGCATCCGAAACTTTTCTGACATTTCTAACACCTGTTCCTTTTCCGATGTTAAACCGATCGCGCATAGATCTACAATGAAATGACACAATTTTGAATTTTAAACTACAATAAACAAATATGTATTGCGTGATATATACCTGTATGACTCAGGTGTTGCCAAATACCAAATTGCAGAAAGCAATTGCTCCATAGAGGAGACACACGGTCTTCCTACGTATGATTTATTTTGTAGTTTGTCTTTCATAATATTATGTATATACATCATGGTACCTCTTTTTAGTCTAAAATGAGACTGAAATTCTTCTTCAGAGTACTTCTCTACTACCGAAACCACATAGTCTTCTATGTGTGGTCTCCTCTCATTTAACGGTCCTATAATGTTATTAAAGCAAAAATTACTACCATACAAATTATTTAAGGCAATTACTGAACTGTATACTGCAGTAGCAATAATTTCCATCTCATCTTCACTACTGTCTGACGATGTTAACAGCAATTCGTTTATGGCCATCTTTGCTATATTATCCATATTCTGAAATAATGTGTATTGCAATATTACAATTGATATAAATAACTAAGGTGATGTGCACATACATACAAAATTTTCGTACAGTACAATCGCAATACAATACTGACAACAACTGACAATGTTACTTCTTGCTGACAATTGACATCTGATGTGATCTGATGATACAATTTGAGGTTCTCCTACATCAGCTGTCAAATCCCCCACCATTTTTTTCCCCTAGATAACCGCCGGTTATTTTCGGCGTTCCTAAATTGCGGTGGATAACTCGTAACCAAAACATGACCAAGCACAAAATGACCGGTTACCCTGGTTACGTTTTGGAACGCACTATTAGTAGCGTCGTGTCTATTTTGCGGTTATTTCTTTATGATTGTATTTTACTTTTTTCATATTTTCTTGTACAATCAGTCCTTTTTAACACTAATATCTGTGTTAAATAATAACGTAAGTATATAATTATAATATTTTCTTGTATTTCTAACCAATAGTTTTACAGTAAAGTCGCGATTTAGTGAACTCTCGATTAAATGAACAACCCGATAGAGTGAACACTTAAATTTTATCATTGCGTCCCGATATAGTGAACAGCTGTAAACCCCGATACAGTAAACTATGGTATTTGCGATACTTCTCTGGGGGATCCCACTAAATATGAATGTAGATCTAGATGAAGCGTAAACGAAAATACTTGAATTTAAAACAAAAAAAATTAAATACTTAATGTCTGGGTAAAGGAGAATGTGTAACCGTGTTTGCTAGTAGAATATTGCAGTTTGTACCTTCCCATTACATAATACACGTATACATAATATTATGTAATAGGTACATGTATTTTTTGTTTTTAAATTATTTTATTGTAGATTTTCTTTTGTCAATTGTAGATAGAATAAATGAATATAGTTCAAGATGATAACAGATATGCGACGTTTCGACCAGATGTTTTTTGGTCATTTTCAAGCAAATAACAAAATTCTAGCGGAAAGAAACATAAACAAAAATATTCTCTAATATTTTTCAAAATATTTTTGTACTTTTTGAGTGTAATTCTCAAGAGGTTTTGTTTATGTTTGTTTGAACTAGAATTTTGTTTTTTGCTTGAAAATGACCAAAAACCATATGGTCGAAACGTCGTATATCTGTTATCATCTTGAACTATAGTAATTTATTCCAATCATTTTGCATTCAATATTTCTCCTTCTCAAAATCTACAATTGACTAAATAAAATCTACAATAAAATAATAAAAAATCATCTTTATGATTAAGTTTTGAAACAAACAGTTCACATTACCTTGAACTAACCATTTTGGATTCAATATTTTTCCTTCTCTTTTATTATTATACATATACATACATAATTCTGTTGATTTAGGTATCTAGAATAAAAGTTTTTTCTCAAAATATCTGAGTAAGACCAGAACCCCGAAAATGTAAACACCCCTAAAAAGTGAACAGGCTTGGCCGGAATTAGTTCACTAAATCGCGACTCTACTGTATTAATATTTTAGGTTACAATGTTTGGTGAAGAGCACGATAAGTTTACTTTAGAAGCTTATTTTCGTTCTGGCATTCGAAATGAAAACGAATGGAAGTATTCTATTCAAAGTTACCATGAACAATTTTTACAGAACTACCCTAGAGCCTACCTCTTGGATGACTTGGAAATGTACTGATCTGATAAATAATGTTATAATGTAACGTAAATATTCTAAATACATAAAAATAAAAAATATTTTCCTTTCATGGTATAAAATTATTTCTAACTTTAACTGATCTAAACTATTTTTATTATAAAAATATTATATGTTGCAAGCCGGTATAAACCAAGAAGGTCGTAGGCACGCCTATGTATTGTGTTTGTTTCAAATCGTTACTATGGTCACTATAGTTACTACTATAGTGAAGCGGCAACTTGACAATTGCAATAGAGCGGCACGCTTCGGTTATTTTTGCTTTCACTGTACGGAGAGAGCAACAATGACTGAAGCGTGCCGCTCTATTGCAATTGTCAAGTTGCCGCTTCACTACAGTAGTAACTATAATGAC
This sequence comes from Carabus problematicus, assembly GCA_963422195.1. Classification (NCBI taxonomy): domain Eukaryota; kingdom Metazoa; phylum Arthropoda; class Insecta; order Coleoptera; family Carabidae; genus Carabus; species Carabus problematicus. The sequence goes on from OY728580.1 coordinate 9,778,666, forward strand.
CATAGTAACGATACGCGTGCCTACGACCTTGGTTTATACCGGCTTGCAACATATAATATTTTTATAATAAAAATAATTTAGATCAGTTAAAGTTGGAAATAATTTTATACCATGAAAGGAAAATATTTTTTATTTTTATGTATTTAGAATATTTACGTTACATTATAACATTATTTATGAGATCAGCACATTTCCAAGTCACACAAGAAGTAGTACTGTAGGGTAGTTCTGTATAAATTGTTCATGGCAACATTGAATAGAATACTTCCATTCGTTTTCATTTCGAACGCCAGAACGAAAATAAGCTTCTAAAATAAACTTATCGTGCTCTTCACCAAATATTGTAACCTAAAATATTCATAAAACTTTTCTTTAGAAATACAAGAAAATATTACTTAATTATATAGGTACTTACGTTATTATTAAACACAGATAAAGATATTAGTCTTAAAAAAGACTGATTATACAAGAAAATATGAAAAAAGTAAAACACAATCACAAAGAAATAACGGCAAAATAGACACGGCGCTACTGAATGACAACTGAATGCTCGGTCGGTAAACGTCAAAAATTTCTAAATATAGATCTTATTTTTGTTCCGTGGAAGGTAGTTTTGATTACAATGCGAACTTTGTTTGGTCACGTGAGCTACAGTTAATTTTGATCGCTGTGTATAATAAATATACAGGTGTAGAGAAAGTAATGCAATATGGCTATATTTTTGTTATTGAATTTAGACAAAAATGTTTCAGACAAAAGTTACATGGTAAAAAGTACTTTATATTTTTGTGACCTTGAAATTCTCTAAAACCATTACGCGCATGTGTTACGCTGTGCAACTTTAATTTTTTAAATGGCAACATACCATTTTTTTAAATTTTTGGAATCAGAAAGACTTTTTACTTCCGTAGTATACTAATTTTGATGGGTTACACAATCAAATTTTTAATAAAAATAGTTATTTATTGTATTTAAATAAAACGTAAGGAAAAATCAGTTTACCTTTGTTCGATTGACAAGTGATGTGACAACTAAACAATTAAAAAAATTATGAAAATTGAATTGGTTGTCACTTATCACTTGTCAATCAAACAAAGGTAAACTGATTATTACTTAAGTTTTATTTAAATACCATAAATTAATACCTATTTTTCTTAAAAATTTGCACCGGGATTCTGAAACTCAGCGTTAAACGTTAACTTGAAGTTCATGCCGATAACATCGGCGTGAACGTTAAGTCACGCCGATGATCAGCGTTAAGTTCACGTCGAGCATATATTGACGTGAATCTTGGCGTGAACAGAAGTGGTGATAATTTATAGTGTTTTTTTTAAGTCTTCAGTTGTGAAAAATAAGTTATATATGCATTATAATTGTTACTAGTGTTATGTGAATTAGATTTTTAATGTAAATAAGTTTAATTTTATTTTAATATTGTACATAACCTTTCAATATATTTTAGTGAGTTTCAAATCAAGACGAACAACAGTTCAACAGTACGAAAAACTGCAGGAATTCATGATGCAGCATCCAGATGTTGCATATAATAAAATGTGTGGCCCTCAAGCCAAAGAAAAAATGAAGGAGAGTTGGCAGGGAGTTGCAGAGCTGTTAAATTGCGAAGTTGGGCTAGCACGTGAAGCTTCCAAGTGGCAGAAGGTTTTACTAATTCCTAAAAACTTACTTTAATTCGTATTGAGGTTTATAATAAATTTATTTACATTCGTTATGATATATTTGATTTGGCATTGCACTGTACTATCACAATGTTAATATATTTCAATATCATATAAGCTATTAGGTTTGTTCCAACAACAAGTTCGCAAGAATTCAGAACGGGATTCAGAACTGCTTAGAATCCATGCGCGAATTTATAGTTCTAGAATCGATTTTACTAGTGTTGGAGCGATTTAGAACTGGTTGAGAACTGGTTGTGTTTCGCCTAACCTTTAAATTCACACTTTGAAGAACACCGGTTAGTAAACATTGCTCCTTTTATAATATTATAAACTGAAGAAATGGAAGATAAGTTCTTTATTAAAATATAATAGATGTTTGAGATAATGATTTACTTAATAATTTTAGCTCTCCAAGAGTTTGTTTTAATAAATTCAAGAGACTTAACCCTCGAAGGTGATTGTACGCCGGCAAAGGATTATAAATATTGGAGCAGTGGTAATACAAGAATTTTAATTGACTACTATACAAAATATAAGAAAAAAAGTTGGAACTCTTGAAATCAGAACTGTGAAGAAATTATGGGAAATTGTTGCGAACGAAATGAAACAAATTACAAATGACAATATAACCACAACTAATTGCGAAAATTGTTGGAAAGTGTTGGAGAGAAATTATAAAGCATATGTCGATAATAACAAAAAAACCGGACGAGGAAGAAGTGTTCGAATTTTCCAAAGAAATAAACCAAATTTTTGCTAATAAGAAAAACGTTCATCCAGAGTTATTGCTGGAGTGAAACAAACGATAAAAATACCGATGTGATTTATCAGACTGAAGAAATATCGTCGTTTCAACAATCTCCACAAAATATAGATGACGAAATAAGTGAAACTCCGGTAAAAATAAGAAGAGTCTACTTTAAAAAAGCAGAGTTCTATATTAGAAATTATTAGGGAAGATAAAAAAAGATAATTATGAAAAGAAACTACAAGTGGAAAAAGAAAAACTTCAAGAAATGAAGAGAAGAAATGATTTATTAGAAGAAATAATATTCTGAAGAAATACAGCGATACGGGGATGCTTTCAGATTGTTTACAATAGTAGGTGTAGTAGTTGGAAACCAGAATTATTTAAAAAAATATATATTTTTGTTAAGAAAAAGTCATTTTTGTTTAATTAGAACATGTAATTTTGTTTTTATATTTTATAAGTCTTAGAAGAAACAGTTTTCTTTGTAATTGATTTTGTAGTTCGCAGTTTAATAATAAAAACATTATTTAATAAATTTATCTTAACATATTCATTACATTATTTCTAATGTGTACTGCATCTACATCACCAACATCATCTTCAGAATCTGTATCATCACCTTCGGGCACATTTCCTACGATTTCATGTTGAACAGGGTCGTTTTCATGCATAATAAATTCATAATTTAATGATACATTATGTAATACACAAGCACGTATCATATGTTTCACAAGTCTTATACTTCTCAATTTTAAGTGGTACAATTGTCTAAATTTTTGTTTCAATCTGCCGAAATAGTACTCGATAATGTATCTATTCCATCGCAGAACAGAATTATAATTGGACTGGCGTGTAGTCAGCTGTCCTCTATTTTTAAAAGGTATTAATAGGTGTGCCAGAAGAGGATAGCCACTGTCTGCAATTATATACATATTATCTTCACATTTTTGTTGCATTGTTCTTGAAAGCGAGGACCTCTTGAAAGACACGGCTGTCGTGTACGGATTGCGAAAATCCAATAAATATATCTGTAATGTTCATTGTATGATCACATACTGCCTGCATCTGAAATAAAAAATGAAATGAAAACATACTTAAATAGAATGCTATATAGTGCGTGTCTGAATAGAATAATATCGTTTTCGGTTTAAATATGATTCCGAGTCTACACTTGATTTGTCTATTTTGAAATGACATCCATCAATCACACCAACTACATTTAGAAATCCCTTTTGCCTAAAATATCGTTCAATATCGACCTTTTTCTCGTTATTTGGCCATTTTATTATGTTGTTTGATATGTTGCTCAAGAATTTCGGACTATTATTCTCTCCAAACTACTTTTGGATATAACAAACCTATCTGCTACATCTCGAAAACTTGCAGTCCGATGGCCAACATACCAGAGAAATATAAGAAGTTGAACCTGAGCACTAATTTTACCATTTTGGCCAGAATGGTACTTATAGTATTCACTTGCCTCAAAACTTGCCACTACTGGTTCAATAACATCAATAACTTCATCACTATATTGAGGCACTATCATTCGTAGATAATTTTCATTATTTTGCCTTATTTCAATAATATCGTCCAAGAATTCATCATCACTTTCGCTTAAAAATCAAGACAAATCAGAAAAATCGCTGTCTTCTTCCATAACTAATTTCAACTAATTTAATACAGTGAGGCTAGATAGCACGTTTAAGTGATTCAGAATTAAAAATTTTTTGAAAAATCCTAGAACTCTCAGAACGATTCAGAATCATTTCGGAACACAATTCAGTCGTTCTTGGAACACTGCACTATAAGTTCTGTATTTATAAATCGGCTTGTTGCAACGGTAAAATGGCTTTACGCAAACTCAGTACAGTTCAGAACGGTTCTGAACTGTTGGAACAAACCTATTATGAAATAGTAATTATAAACTTCAATTATTTAATTCAGTGCATTAATTTTAGAAATTTGCTCCGGTTATGCGTTGCTAAAATGTATGTAGGTAATTAGATTTTTAACTGTGCTTTGATGTTTAGGCCTGGAATGATTGGAAGCATAATACAAAAACAAACGCTTAAAAAATCCGTAACACACTGCAAGTGACAGGAGGTGGTGTTATTGACTACCAAACAGCGCTAACACAGGTAGAAGAAAAACTACTAAGTTTTATAGGTCACAGCATGGTAGATGGTGATGGCGAAACACCTGTACCGACTGTAATATATTCTATGCCTTACACAAATCCGTATCCTAATTCACACTATTCAATTAGATTACAGATCACCCACAACCCTTCCCAACCATCCCAGCGGCCGCTAGCGTAATTGAAAACGCGGAAATTTTATTTATACCTGAGATGGAAACATCCGATCAGGAAAAAGTTGTTGACGGTCCACAAAAAAAAAAACAGAAAAAAGATTTGCACGAGCTGGTGCAACAAGAAACCAACACCATGGAAAATATTAATAATCATATTTCCACTTTAGTGGATACATTAAAAGAACAAAATAATTTATTAGCTCGGATTGCAACAGCAATTGAGAATAAAAAATAGTTTAGTCAAAAAATTGTTTATTTTTACTGAAAATTATTTCTAATTAATTGATTCCGAATATTACGGCCCTCATTTACTACATCTGGTTCGACATCATGCATTTCTTCGAAATCAAGTACATTATTTCCATGAAAGTGCAAATACGTATTATATATTATGCAGTATTGCACAAGCATTAATAATTAATCCGGCCATTCTTGGGGTATATCGCATTACTCTTTCCTTTAATAGACAACGAAATCTGCTTTTCAACAACCCTATTGCCCTTTCTACTGTATTCCTTGTGATACTGTGCCTACTCTTCTGCCAATAATAAAATTGTACCATTCATTTTGAATACACTATTATTTATAATAATAAAAGTAATGGCGCAATATAATATGAATACTTTTTATTAATACTGATCTGTAAATTTTAAACAATTGCAAGTTTGACTAACGTGCACTTCTGATTGGTCTAATTCGTGTTTTTGGAGCAACTTACTAAGAACAAACTGACGTCAGTTAACGTCGGCGTGAACCAACGTTTCACGTTAACGCTGAGGTTTCATAATGCCGATTTCATGCCTCAGCGTTAAGTAACGTCAATCGTTGGTTAACGCTGAGTTTCAGAATCCCGGTGTTGATTATGTAACCCATCAAAATTTTTATACTACAGAAGTAAAAAGTCTTTCCGAATCCAAAAATTGAAATAAAATGGGTGTTGCCATTTAAAAAATTAAAGTTGCGTAATACATACGCGTAATGGCTTAAGAGAATTTCAAGGTCACAAAAATATAAAGTACTTTTTACCATGTAACTTTTGCCTAAATTCAATAATAAAAATATAGCCATGTTGCATTAGTTTCTCTACAGCCTGTATATAAACAAGCTCCATGATTCATTATATTCATCAGAATTCCAGTTCCTACTATTAACGTATTCCAATTGGGGTTATTAACACGTTGACTGCGGCATCGTTCCCCGGGCATCAGTAACTTGCATTTATCTAGTGCGGGACCGTTTTTAGCAAAACTTCCCTAATTTACGGATGTTATATCTTTTGAATTAAGAATCCTAGCAACATTTTACAACTAGCCACTAAAAGAACATATCGTATTTTACGAATTTCAAGTAATATGTTATCGGTCTCCGGAGACCAGCACCACACTAAAAAATAATTTTGATTACAGTGCGGCATCGGTCTCCTACTTCCTATGTGCCAGTCTATATGCGCATCAGAAGTAGTTTTAAATAAACTAGTGAACGAGACGGTTGTTTCTATGACATTTTATTAAACATATGGGTAGTCGACGGAAAAAGATATCTTTGATTTTAAATAACCAGGAAAATATAAATTCACAACGAACTAATAATATAAATACGGAAAATAGAGCTGCTACGTCTAATAATGAGGTAGTAGAAAATTATGATATAGAAAATGAAGGTAGGTACCTATAGTGGAAACAATAATTAAAAATTTGAATGAAATAAACAGTAATTTTCTAAATGTCAGCAACAAGAAAAATTATTATTCATTTGGTGCGGTTCCGGTCTCCGAAGACCGTTCCTGTCACAGACGTTACTACATATATGACCAAGGAACAGTTTGTGTATAGACATACTCAGTTATAATACAACTACTGCCCAAAAGATCACACTGTATGTTCCAAACTTCCCCAGTCCGCGGAGACCGTTGCCGCACAGTAACAAAAGTCCGGTATTGGACTCCAGGGATCGACACCGCACTGGAATAAATACAGCATTTTTGGCTTCCGCAGTCAACGTGTAAATTATGACGCATTAGCAGCCGACAGACACTTCGCCCAGATCCAGTATGCATATTCATTGATTATTACGAGCGATATCTATTGCAAGAGTCTTTAATGGTTAACTCTTATATTAATGGAATGTGTCCAGTGGACACATTTACATTTTCAATGTTATCTACAAAGCTTATCTAACCAATGACCCGGTTGCGCGTTAATGTATTTTACTATACAGTTATCGTGCATCGAATTGCAATGCATAATTGTATTGTATAGCTCAGGATGACTGCAAAGAAAATAACGGATCAACAAATTTTGGCCGCTTTACAAAATGAAGATGACGAAAATGATACTCCTTTAGATGTTCTTTCAGAGAGTGATACCGATCATGAAAGTGAATTATCTGAAGAAGATGATGTACAAAATGTTGACATCGAATCTGAAGAAGTAATTGTTACACAATCTTGTAATGAAAAGTACTTTGGTTCATATGGAATGGAATGGCAAAAAAATCCTCCCGTTCACCGACGGACTCCTGCGCATAATTTGGTACGAGGCTCATGTAGCAAAGTTATGTTGCCTCCGGGTAGACTTATTGAAGAACCAATAGACTCTTTTAGTCTGTTTATGAATACGGACATAATTGACTACATTGTTCTTTGCACAAATAAAGAAGGCCAACGTGTTCTTTCGTCTATGAATAAAACATGGAAACCAGTGGATGCACTCGAAATAAGAGTTTTTATTGGGCTTTTGTTGACGGCTGCGCATGAAAAGTCTAATCATGTAAATTATGTGCGTCTGTGGCATACTTTCTATGGTCCGCCAATAAACAGATTTCAGTCAATTTTGCGTTTTATTCGTTTCGATGATAGGCAAACCCGTCAAGCTCGACGTTTACAAGACAAACTTGCTCCTATCAGGGATATTTGGGCAACGCTGAATTCTAACTTCACGAAGTTCTACATGCCTGGTGAAAATATTACTGCAGATGAGCAGCTTGTCCCGTTTAGAGAACGCTGCTCATTCAAGCAATATATACCTTCAAAGCCATATAAATGCGGCCTCAAGATTTGGTGGTCTTCAGTTACCAGTTATCCGCTGAACGGATTTCCATACTTTGGAAAAGAAGGAAACGATAGAGCACTTCCTAACTTAGGAGGACGGATTGTTGAGAAATTATGTGAGCCGTATGAAAGGACGAATAGGAACATAACTTGCGATAATTACTTCACCAGCATTGAACTAGTTCAAAACCTTTACAGCAAAAGACTAACTTTGGTCGGGACAATGAGAGAAAATAAACAATGCATTCCAAATTTGTTCAAGCCATTGCGAAGTCGTGAACTAAAATTTTAATTCTACTATCATATGTACCAAGAAAATCTAAACCAGTCATTTTACTTTCGTCCATGCACCATTCAAATAAAATTGACAAAACACAAAATAATAAACCCGAGATCATACTGTATTATAATTCCACTAAGGGTGTCGTAGATACTCTTGAGCAGATGGTCCATGCGTACATGTGCAAGAGGAAAACCGATCGATGGCCGTTTGCGTTTTTTATGAATATGGTAGATGTGACAGGAGTTGCATCACTAGTGAATTGGAAAAACTTATTTCCAGACTGGAATAAAGATAAGAAAGATAATATAAGGTTGTTTTTCATCGAATCACTGGCATAAGATTTGGTATACCCTCAAGTCATTAGAAGATGATAGAGAGGAAATGCAAAACCGCTGGCAAATGCCATTGACCTGACTAAAAACCTAATAAGTACTTCAGATGTTGGATCTTCAGAGAACAGCTGTAGTTACCCATTTAAGCGAAAGAAGAGATGTATTGCGTGTCCTTTTAAAATATCGAGGCTTCAAAAACAGACCTGCGATAACTGTCGTAATAATATATGTAACGACCACACATTCAAAACCATTTTATGTTATACATGCAAATAAAATACTAATAACCAATATTTTGAAATTTGTATGTATTTGTAATCAATTATTTAACAAAAATAAACATATCAATTGTGGATTTCATGAAATAAATGAAAAAACTGCAACCATATTGATTTTTACTATCATGTGTCTATTGGACACAAGTATAAAGTGAGGTTATAAAAACAATCTATTAGGAGAAGGGTTAAATATAATGGCATTAAAGAAGTATGATATACGTGCGGCAACTGTATCAAGAATCATGATGTGCTTTCAATAATAATAGAATCCACAGGAAAATTTAATCGATCATGTTTCACTCACATTTCGACTTCAGATATCATAAAGTTAAGTATTTTACGAGTATTTATTTGTGTGGCTTTAATTTACATTTGTACATGTTACAAGCAGCATATGCATAGTGCTTCAACTTGTGAAAATTGTTAGATGTTAAAGACAGTACACCAGAGTAGTTTTTAAGGGGCCTTTTCCAAACCTTCATTAGCGCGACTTTCTAATTAGATCACTTTCTATTATTTTCTAATTCGCCTTAGCCCGAATAAATATTTCGCCTTAGCCCGAGTAAAAATTTTCCATAAATCAAGAATGTGTTGTTTACGCTACGGTTTAGTATAAAGTGCTATACGTGTTGTAAATTATTAGCAATTGAATTTAGACGATCGAAGCACTACTTCAAGAAAGTATTCATATGGTTTAATAATTTAATCAGTATATTTACTGATACCGACGAAACCGTGCGAGCCCTACGAGCGGCAGACTGTCGCAAACACGCTACAAGCAAGGTTGCGTAACCACCGGACAGCTGCGTTCGTGACAATAACGAACGGGAACCAACCTATGTCTGGCAGACGAGACTTTTCAAGTCTGTCAGACATGGGTATAAAAGGCGCAGTACACGCAACGCCTATCAGAGTCAGTCCGAGCCCAGCTCCTGCTCTAGCCTAATAGTTCCGAGCCCAGCTCCTGCTCTAGCCTAATAGTTCCGAGCCCAGCTCCTACTAACGGTGAAGTCGATAGTCTGAGCCCCGCTCCTGCGACCGAACCCCAGCCGCCATCAGTACGACCTCATGTATCAGAGGCCAACACAGAACCGCTCACGAAGACAGCGCATCCGACCTGTGCCCACGTCGCTACTGGCCGCTGCCCAGGCCCGACGACCCGCCGACCCACTCCAGGCACCCCCACCGGATCCGGTCTATCAACGCCCCGGAATCGAGATCACGAGCACGAGAACACACCCCGCCCCGCCAGCGCGACGGGATCGAGGAGTCGTGCCACCGCTCGCCAAACGTGGTGATACCGTCGCCCCCGCCGCCGCTGATCTCACCCCTCGCGGACGGCCATCCTGAGGGACGGACATCATCACCGCCAGCCCCACTTCCGCGGGCACCAGACCTCCACGCGCCTCCGCTCGCGTGGTCAACGGTGCGTTACGAAATAAGCCCGTGCACCCCCCCCCTCCCCCCCATTGGACAAACTACTACCTACCCCAGGAAAGGATATTTTATGTGTGAGTGAGGTGAACCGTGCCGGAAGAAGAAGTGTTAAGTTATTAGGTTAAGAAAAATTACGATTTGTTTTGTTAACTATAGCGTTACTTGGGAATTTTACATTTGGTGGCATATTTTCTGTAAATATTTCACATTTTGTTATTTGATTTCATATTTGTAAATTGGTAATCGTCGTCGTCCCTAGAAAGGGGACAATAAGCGGTATCAAATTGTTTGATTTGTTTAGAATAAATACTGAAAAGATGAATTTTATTGGTCATTTCGGGGATTTGAAGACTAACAAGAAACTCACGGATTTCCAGATTAACGAGAAACAGAAAGTTTCATCTGTTAGAACATTGGAAACGAAATTCGGTCGGAAAATAATTGTCGAACTGTCCGAACACATCGTATTTCTACCGGCTCAATTGTCTCGATTGTCCGATGACGAAGTGAGAAAAAAAAAATTGAATAAAAATAAAGTTGGTATTGTACATAAAGGCGATCAACCCTGTGGTAAACCATTGCCTGCTAAATGTATAGAATTTGTAAATATGTAATAAAGTATTGGTATAACATATGTGTTGTTGTTAATAATAATTTTAGTTTTAACATTTGCACAAACTTTAGATATTGTCCGACGAAGTAAATGAATGATTGAAAATAAACATGCTATTGTATATTAATTTTGTGTTGTTATTTTAGTTTTACACAAACTTTAGTTATTATATTGAAATGTAATATGTATATTGCAACTTTCTCTTCAATCATTAAGAGAGTCATTAGGGTATATTGTATATAAGGGGTGATGTATGTTACAACTTTAGTTCAGTTGTAAAGTGCCGCACGATACGCAATGGATTACAAGACGACATCCGATGGTTTAGTCATTAATGACGATTTTCAAACACCTCCGGGCTGGCTACCGTTCAAGAGAAGACGTAGAAGCAGCTCGAAGAAGAAAAGACTACTCCTGTGACTATATCTGTCTCCTCAGCGATCGAGACCTCGTCGACAGATGGAAGGCAACCCACCAAATCTGCGGAGTGTGACGCGCCACCCCACGATAACCCTCTCGACAATGACGCTGTAAGCGTCATAAGTTTGTCATCGGATGAAGAAGAGTTGAAGGCAGTGTCCGACGCCATCCCCGATGACTACTTCATTTCCTCGGACGAGGAGCCCATAATCACGACACCGCCGATAGACGGTAAGCCATCAACACCTGATATCCGGTCGCACAAATTACGTACACCCGAAATCTACCCGGACGATATATACGACGGTCATTTCAAAAATAATGCACACATTGACAACACTGATTAATGGATGAAGCAAGCTTGGTACAAATTGACTCAGTTGCAGTGGAACATCTGAAAATTAGCACGCACTTTCCTGATTGTCCTAGTGCTAGTAGTTTTTGTTTGGTGATAGGTAGAAGTCCAAAAATCCTTCATTAAAATTGAAACTTTACGTTGCAGAAATCTTACAGAAATTCATTGGACTTTAAGTGAAGTTTGTGATGAGCAGACATTAGACCGTATGATGGGTCTTTACAAAATGTTAGTTTAGTAGCTCTAAGAAACAACAATAAAAGTGTAATAGAGTATGGATACGAATATATGCTGAAAAACGTGCACAATATTCATAACCCCATATTCTGGAAATACTCAACGTATTTATAAAAAAATATAATCTTGAATATGTATATAATCTGTAAGTCTAGATTCTTGTATTTCTTGTCATAAAATTCAAATGTGACTAACTTGTGGTGATCGCTTATAACTATCAAAGAATTCTCCATACCCGTTACGATCTATAAACACCGCCACCCAATGCGTAGCGGGATGTGTATGAGGATCCGTGTTTACAATAATTACACATTGATAATTTACACGCCTCGGTAAGGTGTTTGCCGCTTATACACCATAGTGTCGGACATACACAAAATAACGACTAAATGCACGGTCAATATAGGAAGCGTTCATTTTCCAGTTTGAAATTTCATAACATCTGCAACACACACACACACGCGCGCGCATGTACACTGCCATACACGCGCGCACACACACACACACCAATCCCTATGTGTATATGGAATGGAATGCACACTTAATTGTCTGATGCCTCTTTTTTCAGAAACGGGCATTCATTCATTTCACATGGAAACTCTGAGTTGAGGACGATGAAATAAAAGGTTTGTTCTAACCACGCGAAGAACCGTAACAGAACGGTGATGCTCATGCGCATTAGATAAAATGTGTTCCAACCGACATATTACGGTTCTTGAATGATCCCCGTTGCCGTTCCAACAAGTATGGAATCGTAATTTCGTTACTGCGTGAAAATCTAGTATCGTTAGAATTGGTTAGAACTGTCATGCGCATTGTACATTTTGTTAGCTGTTTGACGTTTGGAATGGTGAAACTAGTGAACTATTCGAAATAAAACATGAGTAATGAAGAAGATAGTGACTAAGTGTATCAGATATTTCTGAAAGTGATGATGATTTAGAAGTTGTGTTAAATCAACCAAGAATAAAAAACAAAAATTATATAGGTAGGAACATACTCTTTGGAGGCTATGTAATTATTTGTAAATGTAAAACACTAAATTGCATAATTTTAGATGACTACGTGCCACAATATTCCGAAGATGATTTTTTTTAACATTTTATACTGTCGAGGGAAATTCTGAATAATATAATTGAGAGATATGCAAGCAGCCCTTATTTCCATAGTCTGCCTGGACAGTATGGATATGTCTGCTACACATCAAGTAAGTATAATTTTGTATTGAAATCTGTCATAACAAACTAATTGACTACGTTCATTACTATTTTTTTATTATCAACAGCAAAGCAATTCGTTGTCCTAATGAATACTTTCATTACAGGTATGTATCTATGCATGGTACATAGGGCATCAAACTGCAAGCTTCCGAGATGTGGGTGATCCTTTTGACATAACCATAAGTTCTGTGAATAAAGTAGTACGACGCCTAACGTACTTTTTAAGCAACTTATCACCACAACAAATAAAATGGCCAAGTGACAATGAAAAAAGGATTATTGAGGAACATTTCAGAGAAAATGGGTTTCCAAATGTTATTGGAGCGATAGATGGAACCCATATTAAAATCGATAAACCTGAAAATAATTCTGATTCATATTTAAATCGAAAAGGATACTATTCAATGCAGTTGGGATCATGGGACATACAGTTAATATTTAAAACAATGTATGTTTTTTTTTAATAGATGCAAGTTGTATGTGATCATAGAAGAAAAATATTGGACTTATTTATTGGCTACCCAAGCTCCGTTCATGACGTGTTTTTAGAAATTCTCGCTTAGGAAATAATTTGGAGAACAATTGCGGAAGGTATTTTCTTTTAGGAGATAGAGGTAATTTAACTAAGAGGCAAAGTAATTACAATGTCAAACTTGCGAGAAATCGCTATCGGATCGAACATTGTTTTGGAATTTTAAAACAAAAGTTCAGACAACTGTACCATGTTAAATTAAGGAATTATATATAGAAAAGCCCTTGTCTGTCCGTCACGCATGAAGTTAGCGGCAATTGGGTAATCTGGGCAACATTAATGACTGCACATGAAATGACAGCCCCCTTAACAACATAAAAATAAACAATAATGACATCATTTTGACGTCCCACAGATGCGCAAAAGTAGGGTTTGTGAATGTATGTTTAAAATATCTAAAATACGTTATTTGCTCTTCTACGAAGTCTATTAAAGATTCCATATAGAGGGATATTTTTTTTAAACTTCCGACAATAGTTAATATTTTTTTGCAATATAAGATCCGACTGCAATAAATACAGTTAGATGAAGAAAGACACAAAAGATGGATAAACAGACAAAAACAAGATATTTTAGAGAGTTTGCGACTAGGAGACACAAAGGTACATGCAACGCAGAAACAGAAATTTTCAAAAAAAAGTTTCTTATAGAAATTACTAATGTGGGCACATGGTGTTCACGGATAGAGCCTAGTATACAATAATAGCCCATTTCTTTAGAGCAGCATGTGTTCTGCATAACTTAGGAATTGATAATGAGTTTCATGTGGATAATGAGCAGAACATAAATAACTATATTGTACAAGATATTCAAGATCAAGATGAAAATAACTCTGCTGTAGATTTAGGTGGTCGTGCTGTTAGGGATAGGGTCGCTAATAGTTTACGAATGTAACAAAAAATGTAAGATTTTTTTATGTAGGTAGTAAACCTTGATAGATTGTTCACTTGAGTATGTGTATTATTGCATATTTTCTATAATTGTAATAAAATACATTCTTTATATAAGTTAATAAACATTATAAAAAAGTAACTTTTGTATTAATCTAATAATCATATATATTCGTTTTTATTTTATTTTTCTTTCAGAATTTCATTTCTTTCGGCTAGTAGTTCATTTCTTTTTTTTTCTTTTTCAATTTTTAATCATTCAGTAGCATACTGAAATGAGATAAAATCTTCAAAAACAGAAGGAGGTAAACTATTTTTTAGGTTAAATTTACAATTACTGATATCTCGGTGGATCTGCTCTTACCATTCCTTCTAGTATCGACATTCCAAAATATTTAGTTCCTCCATTTCATCACAAAATTATAGAATCCTTACGTAGCATTTTTAACAATATTCCTACTACGCTAGTGTTCATCAGTCCGAATTCTTTAAATTTTCTCTTTTCGTGGCTCAAATCACCGATTCCTGACAGTAAACTCAGTAACATCATTTATCAACTGAATTGTTCAGATTGTACAGCCACTTATATTGCTGAAACTTGTCAATACATTCATAACAGAATTTATCAACACAAATACCATTTTACCAACGGAAATAACTTACACAGTGCTATGGTGGACCACGCTTTGAATTCAACACACACTATAGACTACGATAATTTTAAAATCTTACATTTTGAATCTAACAAATTTAAAAGATTGTTTCTAGAGAGCGTTTACATTAAATTAAACAATAATTCTGTAAATCATAGAACTGATTTTTGTAACCTTGTTTCGAATTATTCCGCGTTAATGAAATTTCTTACTTCGTGATTCACCGATAGGTGTTTTATAAGTTTCGTTTCAACTGCTTAAAACTTTGATTCTTGTTAATTAGTATCCGCTCACCGTCTACGCCATTAGGCATGACGTCTTACAGTTTTACAAAATAAACTTCCACAATTGGAGAATGTTTCTCCTTGTATTTTTGTTGTGATGTTTCTTGACTTAGTTTATATTTTGTAGATAAACTTAATTCCCTCAATGGGTAGGAATGAATGACGATAGTAGGCTTCGTTCAAGGTGTCCGTAGAACATGGAGGTTAGAAGAAAAGAAAAGCATAAAAAAATTGCTGATGTTTTATTGTTAAACAAGTCGACGTTTCGGCCATCCAGTTGAGGCCATCATCAGGACAAACAACATCCAAAAAGTCTGAACTTACAGCGTATCTGAAGTTAAAAAGTTAAACATATGTAGCTCGAAAAACGTTAGTGAACATTGCATAAGGCAATGTTCGTGGATAACCCATGATGAGGTTGTAAATTTATAAAAAGAAACAGAGAAATTATGGTATAACCATGTTAAACAAAATGGTGGTGCAAACACATGTGACATGTGCACAATTGGAGAATGTTTCTCCTTGTGTTTTTGTTGTGATGTTTCTTGACTTAGTTTAGGTAACTATTATTAATTTTTGTGATATTTAGCTTCTTAACACTGTCATATGTTACATTGTGGCTTTTCAGATGTTGTGTTAAAATCTACGCTTTGATAATGGCCAGAACCACATGGCCGAAACGTTAGCATTGTTACTCAAATTGCTACTGTACACAAAATTATAGTTCTCTACATCTAGAACTTATAGTATAGTCATTCATTCCAACCCATCCGGACAAAATGTTTAACTAATAATGTTCAGGGCATTACTAGTCGTATATGTATACTTTTTTAGCGGTATGTAAACATATGTTTGAACATCCCGTGATGATCTAAAGCGACCCCATTCGGGGGTAGTTTGTTTAAGATCAAAGAGTAGATATCCGGGTGGTTCCGATGTAGGTTCATTATAGGCATCTTGAATGAATTTGATATTTTCAGGACAAACTTGTCGTATCAGATGCAGTATTTGTGCCTTGTCTCGGGGATTTTTGAAACAAATAATGTAGTTTGCATTTAAGATATGTCGCGACTTCCTTTAACTTGATGAAATAAATTTTGTGATATAAAAAACAGATAAATTTGTATGGTAAATAAGTCAACTACGCGCGAATCTGCTTCTCTCATCAGATCATCTGATAGTTTCCGCTCACCGTCTACGCCATTAGGCATGACGTTTCACGATGTTATAAAAAATTTTACAATTGAAAAATTTTCTCCTTATGCTTTTGTTGTGATGTTTTTTTGACTTAGTTTAGATGTTGTGTTAAAATATTTTTCGCTTTGATGGTGGCTATAACCACCTGGCCGAAACGTTAGCAATTCTATTCAACTTGCTATTATACACAAATATATAGTTCTCTACAACTAGAACTTGCAGTCAGTCATTCCAACCCATCCGGATTAAATATTTTCCTACTTCGTAACAAAATATGATTTACCGCAACCGGAAGGACTGGTCACTAGTTGGGAGAAAAGACGTTTAAATTTTATAAGATAGATTATATTTAGGAGAAATAATAATAACAAATGACAGGAATTTTAAAAATTGCCCAGCATTAAAATATTTCTCTCCCTCTCTCGCATAAAATAACACACAAACAAACAAAAACAGCTATGTCTATTAATAAATACACACATATTTATCTTATTCTACATCGTTTGTATCTATATGGTAGCGATATCAAATTGTCTATTTTCCGTCGTTTCATAAACCGTACTTGAAACACTTTGTTCTCTGTTTAATTACTACGCTATGGTCTAAATTTCTTCGTATATTATTTGAACTTACTATCACAGGAGCAGCTACATTCTCTCCCTCACTCAGTATAATATTTTTCAAACAATCAAAGTTAACCATTTGAGAATTTTTATAATTTAATGTAAATCCCTTCACTTTGCAAACCTGTTTACCTTCGTACTATATACATTATATGCATCATTTTTAGGACCTCGGCATACAAATTCGTTAATATTACTACCTTCTCCGTAACAAGTTAACTCATCAGTGAGATCCCCTAAGAAATTACCGACAGGCGGTTCATGCTATCCAGGAAGATAGCGACATATTACCAAATCAGTATCGTAGTATAAAAATCTCTGATCTAGCGGCTCTAAAAATTCATATAGCTTCACACGCGCTTGTGCTGTTTTATACGCAGCAATAACGACGTTCACCGTCGGTGCTCCACTGCTTCTTCTAGGAACTCCCAGTTCACGTAAGCCATTGTTTCACCCACGGCAAAGATATTGTTCAATGACACAGCGGGGTTCGCCAATGGCTCGTACAGTTTCGCCGGATTGGACACCACTGACGTATGGCGAATATTTTATAGCTGGGGAAACTTTCCTAAGAAAATACAATCGTTAATATTAGAAATAATAATAAATATAATTACCCTAGAATGAATTAACCATCAATTTAGCTAGGGATCTTTTTCCAGCGTTCTTTTCTATGAAATTAGGATCCAGAGTAATTCCTTCTTGTTTCTGATAAGCATCACGATAATCCTGTCTACCTACTGTGTTCGTTCGAACACTATGCGGGATAGCCAAATGCTTCTTGCTTCATTTTCAAGAAGTAATTTATATATTCTACAAGCAAACTCCCCGAATTGTTTTCTTTGTTATACTGTGTCACTTGCTATTGCCAAATTTCCTGATCTTTTACAATGTTATATCTATGTTGTACCGGTAAACGAACTTCGTCAACAACCCATGTCCCCGTAAACATTTTCTCCTCGTCCTTATGTGTACAGTCTACAGCGGACAGATTATCACAACAAGTACGGCATAACGCAAACATTAATTTACCATGCACTTTTCGCGATAAAACGGTGAAATACGAGGTTGGGAGGTAAAACAGTGCATTTTATCAGGCCCTCTACATGATCTATATTGTTGAAACCGTTTAATACTATATTACATTCATCGCCAACGTAGACAACAGGGTGCCCGATGGGAAACTTCCCATATTTACAAATAAATGGATATAACGAACATACGTCGACATATTTAATTTTTTCGTCACCTTCAGTTTAATAGTATTGACTTATGTGCCCCGTACGACCTCCAAAAAGTGCGTCACAAGGTTGTAATAGTAAATTCTTTAACAGAGCATGATTTTCTAAACTAAACTTTAAATTTTTGTCTTGCTTTAAGAGTTTTCGAAATTCACATTCCCACATTTCTATTAGTGTATAATCAAGAGCCCGTAATTTTCGCATCTTTTCATTTGTTTTTTCGAGTCTATCCTCCAGGGTTTCTTTTGAATTCGGGTAAACCGGTTGATGGCGATTTGTACGGAAACATGTCATGACCATGATAAAAGCAGCCTAGAACTTCAAAAACTAAACGGCCTCTGTGAAAATATCCGTCCACTTTTAACGACTGTTACGATTATTTTTGTCTACTATTGTTTCTTTTCCGTTCTGCTTGTGTTATGTTCTTACTTCTGCGTCACGTCATAGTATGCTGTCGTTCACTATTGGAAATGAAAATAAAATTAATCTATCCCATTTTACCTTGCTGTAGTTTTTATATAAAATATAGTCATAGTTTTAGTAACCTATCTGTTTCTTTCATTTATAATAAATACTTATTTAATATTCATTCTTAGGTTATCTACCGCACACACTGTCAATCAAAACAATGAAGTCTACTTGTTTGTACATTTTAATTAGGAATAAAGACCCGTTTACACTAAAACTAATTCAGTCAGCAATTTCATATGTTAATATATTGGTATAATATACGGCTGTAATTATTTTAGTAGGAAATTATACGCATTCCGAGGAAACCCTTGTGTTTATTTATTTTGCTCCTTGATTACAGTGGTAATTACATTTCAGATAAATATTTTACTTTCCCTGTGTAATGTTTGCTTTTTGTGACCTTGACGGCAAACTAGACATTATGGCGCTGATCTAAGTAACTTCCTATCTATTGTTCTCTTTTACTTGTTCTTCCTTGCTTTTTCTTCTTTACTTAAGTCAACTTGTTTCCGATTGACGAGGCAGTCATATTTTGGCTTTGAAACTTGAAAAGACAGGCGAAAGGCACTGTGCGAGCTACGTTTCTTTTTTTTGCGTTTTGTAACTTTGTGCTGAAGTTGCCGGTAAAGGGGATTTAGTAAAACGAATCACCGTTTCGAAGTGTTTTGTGTGATCGTTTCTTGAAGCGATACAATTCTTCTACGGACTCCCGTAAGAGGATTCAGTATTTTCCTGGTGCCCAGAACGACTTCCGCCTGGCGTCTTCCACCGCCGTTGTCAGTCGTGACGGATTTTTGACTTGGTTCAGCTGCCCTGAGGCGCAGTTTCCGCGCCTAGGACGAGAGACACCCTCATACGCCACGAGTCCCGCAGGTCGCCGACCAGTCCGGAGCGGCTCTACGATCACGTGCGAGCTAAGTATTTTGCTCCATTGTTACTCAAGTTAAATATTCTGTTGTGAGATATAAGTTTGCCGAGCAATTTGTTACGCTCGTTTCATTATGTTCTATTTCTTTTGTGCATTTGGATAATTTATTCAAATCTGTTATTTTATTACTATGTAAATGCGGTTGTTCGGCCAAAATTATTTTATTTATTTGTGCTTGTACTATTTACTGCTTCCGATTCCGTACGTAGCCTTGTGTGAACCTTGGTTGATCAATCTCGGGCCTCTTCATATCGTATGTAATTTTGCCATCCGGGTATACGGCGCGAGCGCAGGAAATAGTCGTACACCATTTGATCTTTATAGTGCTACTATTGTGCGGCTATTTTGTAATCCTGGAACATCCGGGTTCACAATTTGTGTATAATTTAATTCACCGTCATTTATTTGATAATTATTTAATTTGGTTTATTTTGCTTTGTTATATTATTTCTTATTTTTATTTTGTTCAATTAATTTTTCTCTGTTCATTTTGTTATCAATATTGTTATTATTGCTCTCTTTTTTTGTTATTCATTATTAAATTGGTTGATTTTAATTATTATTAATTTTGTTAATAACGCCTTGTCCGCTCCAACCCTTTCGTTGAAACTCTATTGCCAAGCTGTCTCCTTGTTGTCCAGCCTACCATCGCAATTTGGCGAGGTGTAGGGAACAGTTCAATTGCGTGGCGCCCATATCTTTATTTAAAAACCATCCCGTCTCCACTGAGTCCGGCACCCTCACTTTTGGCGAGGACAATTGTTCGCACCCCATCCGGGCACGTAACACGACTGTTCCAACACCGCTTCTTTACCGTGATCGGCATGTTGAATGTAAATTCCTCGTTGCACTTTTTCGTGTATCAACCACTGCACCGCTATTTTAGATTGATTGTCTCTAAACCGATAACCTGTATGTTGTAACCCAAATTTTTCACACGCGCGCCGCCGAATATCCACGTCCGAAATATAGTAATTGCGCAATTCTTTCTTCATTTCAAATTCTACATTATCCATGACTTGCTTCGCATGCCAAATTAAGAAACGATCACGTGTTTTTGTATGCATATCGTCTGCCCCGTAATACTCGATCGCTGGTATGGAGCCTACATAATTTATATTGTCCTCCGTATTAAAATAATGCAGAAAATAACCTTTTTTAAGAGACGCGGGTAAATCCATTGCTTTTGGCAAAGAAGCTAGTGGCATGTAATTTATAGAGTCTATAAATATAATTGTCCTATTAATTTCCAAAAGTAAATTTTTTGTTCCGTTCATTATTAATTTCGGCTTTATGTGTAGTATTTCCATCAGGTAATTTAAAATAAACTGCATATCGAAACTTTTGCTGTTGTGCGCTTTACACGTGATTTGTTGAATGAAATACGCGGTAACAACTAGTGATGGGATAATTCGAATTAAAAATAACCTGTAATCCGATTATTGAAAAAATTTATACAATTCGATTATAAAATTCCATAATTCGAATTAAAAATAATCGGCAAGACAGTTGAAAAATAACGATTCTTGAAAATCGGTTTGTTTAGATTTCGGATAGAATTTTTCGATTCAGAACTCGACAAAATAGAATACTGATTACTGAAATTTTAACCGAACGCTGCCGAGACGAATAACGACAAATAAATGGAACTACGACGTAAAGCAAGTCAGGACAGGACTCAGAAAACATGAATAAAAAAAGAACATTAAAAGAAGACATTTAATTAATTACTTCAACGAAACAATAGAATATAATATAATATATATATATAATAATATAATATATATATAAATAATATGTTAATATAGAAAATATACTTTTTAATATTTCTAATTAAACAAAAGAATCACAAATTATTTGGCAACGGAAAACATAGTAAATAAGTATGAATTATTATTTTTTGTTTATACAGTAGAATTCTTAAAACTAAAAAATAGCACATGCTATGAAATTAAACATTTAACAGAAATAAATAATTAAAAATGTGAATTCAAAAATACAATGTAATTTAAATTTTTTGGGGCAAGTCTGTTTCTCCTAGAATTTGTGAGTTGTCCAGTTTTAGAAAACACTCTCTCTGATGGCACGGACGTCGCAGGTACACAAAGGTATTTCATAGCAAGTTCATATATTTCAGGAAAAAGGAGTTTATGTTTTTCCCAGAACTCCAACGGATCTCTTTTACGCTCTAATATAGCCATTTCCAAATATTGTCTCACGCTCAAGACAACCATAGATGACGGAGTGGAAAATGTTGTTATCTTGGATAACTTGCTGTCAAAATGGGACCAAAGGTCGTCGTTCGAACAGGTAGAATTACAGGCTTG
Source organism: Carabus problematicus (assembly GCA_963422195.1). Taxonomy (NCBI): domain Eukaryota; kingdom Metazoa; phylum Arthropoda; class Insecta; order Coleoptera; family Carabidae; genus Carabus; species Carabus problematicus. The sequence continues at coordinate 9,800,779 of OY728580.1, forward strand.
TGGTTCCGAATTAATTTGTGTATTGCGCTCACTCACAGAAGTATTATTTTTACTGGTAATTAGCTGACTAAGTTCTTCAGTTACCCACTGAACCAAATCCAACTTTTTTAAATCTTGGATCCAGAAAACAAGCTTTTGCAGCAATTTTATTAATTTCGAAACCGCCTAATCTACGAGTGACTGTTTCCATTAAATTATTTTTTAACCGTTCGCCAACGTCTGTCTCAGTAATCACATTTCTCAACGTGTACTGAAATCCTCGTACTAAGGGAATTATTAGTGAAATGGTAGGGTAATTTTCAGCAGATAAAATTGTTGTTAAATCATTTGCAGATTTTAATACCTGAATGCATTCACCCAATATTTTCCATTCTTCTGCATCTAGAAAGACAGGAGCATTCCGTAAATTAGTGACAGCAACACACAATGGATCTTTGATGTGTAATAATCTATCAATCATAGTGAAGCAGGAATTCCATCTTGTGGCCACATCTTGTTTAACTTTTAAACTCGGTAAACCCATCTGTTCTTGCACACTTTTCAGTTTTTCACTTGCAAGAACGCTATGCTTGAAATGCCCTACAAGAGCTCTACATTTTTTTAAAATCTCCCCTAAATTATCTGTGCTAGACAAAGCATCGTTGACGCTTAAATTGAGCGTATGAGCGACGCAAGGGTGGTGGTGTTTTTTAAGACATTCATTAATGGCCTTTTTGACATTGGATCCATTGTCGGAAACAACGGTCACAATTTTATCAGATATATTCCAATCATTTAAAATTGAAGTTAAACATCTTGCAATATTTTCCGCAGTATGAGATCCACACATTTCTTCTGTGGCTAAAACTCGCGCACACATCTTAGCTTCAGATATAAAATGACATGTTACAGTCAAATAAGCTCTGTTGCTGTCCGACGTCCAGATATCCGTCGTAATTGCACAATGTTTAATTTTACTTAACATTGATTTTAATAATGAAACTGCCTCCATATAATGTTTAGGTAAAATATCGTTTGTCAATCGTTTCCTACTAGGCGGTTTGTATAATGGTTGTAATTCATGCGAGTATTCTAAAAAACCTTCATTTTCCACTAACGACACAGGTTGATAATCCTTCGTAATCATTTTTAATAATTTTGAATCAATACTTGCAATTTTTGATTCTGAGATTTGAGTTGCACTTTTAGCACCATAAAGTTTCAACTGTTTAGATGGATGTTTTTTCTGCAATTCGGAAGAAATGTTTTTTTGAATAGTAACACCGGAGGATCTAGAAGACAGGACACTTATTGCACTGATATCACAACTATTGCTACTTGAAATGATACTTCTATTACTTCTAGAAGAAATAATGGACGATGAACTTGAATTTGCCTCTATATTTACATCGCCAATGTTTTCATGTTCGTCTTCTTCTTGCGGGATTTGAGGCGTTTCTTCTACTAATTTTATTGTTGGATGGATCCTTCTCAAATGCTGTCTCAAATTTGTTGTACCACCAAAATATTTGATAATTTTCTTACACAAATTACATTTAGCATGATTATTGTTATCACCTTTATTAAAATAATTCCAAACAACAGAACTTTTCTTACACCCTGGAGGACTCATTTTGATTATAATTTATAACTATAAATATTTGACACATAAAATACGCAGGTAATACGAGTTGACTGAGTGAGCGATTCCTGTCCTGTCGTGTCCTATCTTGTTTGTTTTCGTCAGTTCGTTCATACTCGTGCGCAGTCGAATCGAAACGAGTGATTTTTAGCTCGGTTATAATCGAATCTTTGCGCCTGCCTAGAGCTCGAGCACTGGCGGCCGGCCCGAATGAAAAATAATTCGAATTATCATCCGATTATTAAAATAATCGAATCGGTAGAATTCGATTATCGAAATAATCCGATTATGCCCATCACTAGTAACAACACATACTAAATGAAATTAGCTACGGAGTCATTAACAAATATATGATGTCGAATTCCGCACATGGCACAAAACACATTAATATCATCGGTACAATTTGTACATATTTGTTGTACAACACATAATTGACTTCATGAAGTTTAGTATTCCATATAACTTTCTCCTGTCTTGTTTCAAAGTCATAATATAGGAGTAAATGTGACGCCGAAATGCCCACAGTCTTTTTGTTCACACGTATGTAACATTTATGCTCAGGTTTTCGATGTGATTGGTATAATTTGCAGTAAACTTCATCGCATACATATTGAGCTTGTCGCTGATGAGAATACGTCTTTAAACACTTTGCACACCTTTTAAAGTTATTACACACCGATCCCTTATGGTTCAAGAAGCACTGTTGACCGCGAAGGTAACGCTGACACTTATCACACTGCACTGATTGCAAATTTACATGCGGGACAGTTGTTCGGACAGCTATGATGAATTAAGGCGTAGTATGGTTTAAAGCAGGCATGAGCAACACGCGGCCCGTTAAACATGTTTATGCGGCCCGCCAAGCATTTCTAAAATTGAATTTATTTTATCGACTTTCTCCCATCAATATATTGTTATAAAATTAATTATAGTAAAATGGTAGTACATACTAAACCGAAACAATTTTTTGTGACGAATTACTCACTTGTCGGCGACTTGTTCAAACATGCAATACGAATGCGCCGCGTCTGCGCGATTTTTTTGTGACGAGATACACACTTGTCGGAAATTTGTTCAAACATGCAATACGAACGCGCCCCGTCTGTGCTTGTTTGTGTTTGCTTCTGTCACACAATCACTCAGACTGGTAAGCTGTTAACTAGCAATTTTAGCAATTCTTGTGTTTCTTGAAAGGCGTGAGTGCAATATTATTGTCAAAAGGGCAATATTAGAGTTTTTTTTATTCAAAATTAAGTTTTCCTACAATTTTTTTAACTTTCAAATTTTTAATCCATAATAGCATGTCGGAAAATCAAACAAAAAAACGGAAGGTTGCGGATGAGCACAGGCATTTCCAAGAAAAGTGGAAAAAAACAAGACATTCTGACGACCATGGTCAGCTTTTATTATTAATTTTACATTCTCACACGTTTTTATACTGTTCAATTGTATTGAACATGTTTTGTTCACAATTTTGTGATTATACTTCCATGTAAATTCCACGTGATATATTGTTCTTCGTTATCTTCCATTAAGCCTTGAAAATGACCTCATACCTCAAGGTCGAAACGTCGGCGCAAGTTTTTGTATGAACTTTCGAATAAACTTCCTTACATCTGAAGTTATAAGTCATTATTCCAACCCCATGGGGATCAACCTTTAATATCAATTTTATTAGAAAAGATTATTGGTATATCGACAGACGGAGCACGAGCAATGTCAAGCATGGAGGTAGGAGTATCGGGAAGGCTATTTCTAGACATTAAGAAAGTCACAGGAAGGGAAATATTCGTTAACCACTGCATAATTCACCAGGAAAATTTGTGTGCGAAAAGATTGAGTTTGCCAAATGTCACAGTACCAATAATTAAACTAATCAAATTTATAAAGTCGCGCGCGTTAAATCACCGTGAATTTAAAGAATTCCTGAAAGATTTAGAAACTGAATATGGCGACGTGGTTTTTAATACCGAAGTACGTTGGCTTAGTAGAGATGCTGAAAAGAGTATACAACTAAAAAAGCGAAATACAATTGTTCTTGGACATGAAGGGATATGCCTTTCCTCATTTTGGTAATAAAGAATGGATGTGCGACTCAGCATCTCAATGATCTTAATGTGGAACTTCAAGGCAAAGGACAGTTTATTCACAATTTGTATGATAAAATTCAGGGCTTTGGGTGCAAATTAAAATTGTGGAAACAGCATCTTTTGCAGAATAATGTGTCTCACTTGCCACATTTAGAAAAAGAAAACGTTACTACTTCTCATAAATACGCACAATATATAGACATTTTAATCAACGAATTTCAATTACGATTCCAAATGTTCAAAGCTGAGAAGACAGCGGTTTCCATGAAAATGTTTTCCTGACCATTTAATATCGATGTGGATACAGTTCCCGAAGACTTTCAAATGGAAGTGATTGACATGCAGAATAATACCGATTTAAAAAATCTATTTTTCTCAGTAAACATCGAAAATTTTTATAAACCGTATGTGAGCCCTGAGAAATTTCCGCTTTTGACGAAAAATGCAAAGCAAATGATGTCTCTGTTCGGAAGTACGTATGTTTGGGAACAATTATTTTCAACCATGAAATTAATCAAAAATGACCACCGATCAAGACTGAGTGATGCACGATCAGAATGTAGCGTAGCTACCTCATCAATTCCGACTGATATTGATCAGCTTGTATCGAAAAAACAGTGCCAAATTTCTCATTAAAAATTTCAAGTAAATTCGCTTTATTATTCTTGTTTGTTTTTATTTTGCATTAAAATTTGTATATGAAATCTTTACTTTTTTTTAATTTTATATTTTTTTATTCTAATGTTTATTATAAATAAAGTTTTGTAAATTATTAATAAGTGTTACTTTATGTGCGGCCCGCCAAAAAAATTTAAATTGGCCAGAAAGCTGATGTCTTAATCTCATTGAAATGCTTATCACAATGGAGTAAATTCAAATTTAATAAATTTTTATTTGGAACTCCTTCGAAAATTACCGAACCCTTCCCATTATATTCATATACTACAATATTATATTCTGATAGATACCTCTGAAATTCAACCAGCTCCGGTATACCGGCCCCGTCGAACGGTATATTAACCCGCGCTTTTATTAAAAGTTCACGCGCTTTAACACAGTGCGTACCGTTAACGTCTTTGCAAATATTATCGAAAGTAGAGTCTTTCGTAACATACGCAATAGCCACAATTAAACTACGAGGTAAACAAAGTTTATCATTATTTTTAATATCAATCACTCCATGTTTTCTCTTGCAAAATTCGGCATACGTCAACCCCTGACTCTTGAGTCTTCCGTATCCAACAGGTAAGGTGACGCGTGTTATCTCAATACAAAATTCTCCTGACGAAAATAATTTCGCATTGCTTTGAAGAATTCTTGCAATAACTTCCCATACGACATTTGCATCGAGTTGATCCGCTCTACGAAAACTTAGCCATGCCGGTCCTGATTACATATGAGGAGTGTTCAATATCATCCCTACTATTTCCGCAGGTGGTATCGCAGAAATAATGTTAAACCATGTTGCAGGGTTTTCGTCTTGCGGTGGATCAGTTATTCTAAAAGTTATACGTCTACCGACAATACCGAACTTCTTTACATTTTTTTCTTTATCGGTAGTTATTTTAAATCTTGACGCAGCACCTTTTCCCACTTGATTTCCGACAGCCAGACTCACTTATGATATTTTCACACACATTGAAAAAATAGTTATAGTTCTCATTTTCATTATAATTCTTCATATTTAGTGATTCGTTCACTATATTTTCACAAATACTGTAAAAAGCATTAAAATTACCCGCGCTGTCACTCATTTTGAAAATGCCACCTTAGAATTCAAAACTAAACTTTATATCGTACTGCAGTTTACAAGTGAACTAAAGTTATATCGTACATCCCCCCTCTTTATATATATTATACACTAATGACCGTCCCTTAATGATTTGAAGAGAAAATTGAATAAAAAAAATTCCATGTAATTGTTGGATATTCATTTAGTTCGTAGTGACATCTAGTGGTGGGAAAATGCACTATTTAAAAGGTTACTAAGTGTGAGAGCATGCGCGAGTGTAGTTGAAGCGAGGTGTTGTTAATGTGAGAAGCTCTTGTATGTAGATGTTCTTTTATTTATTTATTTATAATGGGAGGGTTTATCCCCGCAAGGGGTTGGAATAACGACTTGAAAATATCCTGCTGATGTGGAGTAATATATTGTTAATACATGCTCGTACAATTACAACGACGTTTCGACCTCGTGAGTAGAGGTCATTATCAAGTTACTAAAAGCCAAAAAATTGAAAAACAACAGTCAGTATAATAAAAACATACATAATGTAACAATAAGTAATAAATATAGAACTATTACCTTAAGAGTGAAATAGCATACAATCTGTTAAAAATGAATTTTAAACTCCAATCCACAACCGGCTTGGTAGGAAATAGACAACTTGTAAAAGTTGAAAGAGTTAAGCCTGGGTTATACTGGATTTAGGACATTTAAGAAATTTATTTAATTTATTTATCACACACACACTGGTGGGTTATACTGGATTTACGGCATTTAGAATATTTACGCGAATTGGCAATCAGAACAAAGTTCTTCTTACCTTACTTTTTCTTTCAGTTGATAGCTGTCAAATATTGTACTGTAGTTTGTGTTGATTATATGGCCCGTATGCTCCCCCGCTTTTATAACATTTTTAACGAAAACGTGCTCGAAAAAAGCGCGTTGTAAAAGCGATCTAATGCACACCTCACTTTTAACGAAATAGCGCTCCGAAAAAGCGATCGTATGCTTACCCACTTTTTGGCCGATAAAAGTGCCCTATTTGGTCAGATATGATGGCATGGGCATAAATGTGGTATAACCCACTTTTATAGGTGCATTTACGATCGATTGACTATATTTTGACAGTTTTTAATTGCAAATCTGATATAATAAATATAATAAACGTTATAATAAATGCATGTGTTGATGTAGAGAACTTATTTTAAGAAAAAATAATAATAATGACTAAACAATTGCATTATTTATTTCTCTTTGCTGCATTGTGTTCCAGTTTATTATTATGTTTAGACGGGATTTAGCTAGTTTTAAATAAACCAGTATGCTTTTATTGGCCGACAAACTCAATCAACAATTCCTTTTCATCTTGTGTAAATACTTTTCTTGTCATTTTCGACATATGTGTGCAGTACAATGAAAAATTAATTCGATGATATTACTGTTAATACCCAGCAAACACAATCACGTACTTCTTACGTGAAGTTGAGGTGATGATTCGTCTCGAACGTCCGTTGTCCTTTTATTCACGTCTTTATACGTCATATTTAATTACTAAAGTTTGAGGTCATTTTTAAACGTATACAAGACGTGATATTTTCGTATTCGTTTATGATTTAGACAAATCCCTTTAGAAGCGATTTATATCACCTAAAACTTGTGTCGGCTATATAAGTATTTAAAATTATAGATAGAATAATATGTAGCTCTTTTCAAAAATAACGCGTTGATGAAAATATTATATATAAGTAATAAGTACCTACCTCTGTTTATACATATTTGTCATTATATTTGTATATTTTATTTAACGACATTTTTTTATTGTTGTTACGGATAATTATTTTATATTAATAGCTAATAGCCGTACTATCCTATACCTTAATAAATGTAACTATTTCTTTAAAATTCCGTCTATAATCGTTTTGACATTTACTAAATATTATTGGACCTTGCAGGCCTGCGCCGTGCGCAGTTCATTGTCATTTTACTTCCACTTCCCGTTTCCCGCCAAATGTTGTCGCCATTGGACCGTTTACCACTTATTTCTGTGTTATAGTTATTGATATAATAATATTACCTATTATTAGTACACAGTGACGTTCGTTTTATGATTTTGAAGCATAGGTAAGTGAGTATCATTACTTAGTATTAATTGCTAGTTGCTTGTGCTATACCTATTCATTTATACCGGAATATCTAACCTAAAAAATATATTTTTAAGAATTTGTATTTCATTTTTTTCTTAATATTTAGAAAAATTATTAATCATTTTTATGGTTAATACTGAATTAAGATTTCTGTTATAGCTTAAGCTGGTTATAGATGTTATCTACGAACATGGCGTTCACAGGTGTGCAGTTCGCTGATGATGATGGTGGTACAGTTGCTTTAGTACGCACTAGTTGGTTAACTCCTCGGAAGACGGAGGTGTTCTGGCCACCGTACAAAACGCAAGAGCAGTTCAATAAATCATTGAAGAAGGGAGACCTGCCGTCTAAATGTTGGACAACTTATAAAATTTCCCGAATATTTTTTGATTTTGGTAAGGGTGTATATAGGTATATGTATATGTTGTACCCAGATATAGTTTTGTTTTTTGTTGATTTCATTATTTCAAAGTAAACAGTAGACCTTTTTTTAAGTCAGTAAATAAGTAAAACACTAATGCGTATGTTCTAAGAAGGTAGTTTTGACTCTGAAAGATGTATTTAGGATTGTTTTGGACATATAGAGTCAGGGTAAGAAAGGAATTCAGCTATTTAAATATTATATTTCACTGGTATTTTTCCAGCCTCATCAGATCTAAAAATGTATACAAAAAATGGACATGTAATGGGCATAGATACTATATAAACAATAATACAATAATATATAACAATATATGATGAATATAACTTACATAAAATACAACTAACACAATCACGGCGTCATGTCAAAACGAAAAAGGAGTGGCGGAGAAAATGGCGGTATGATTAGTGTGAGATTGCTGAACATGTGCGTTGGCGGGAGATATGAATTATGTGAGTCTGTGTTCAGTTTGGTTTATTTTGGATAAAAGATTTTTATATAGTGTGGATAAAAATTGTGTGTCGGTATGGTAATTGATACTGTTATTGTCAGTTTGGATGTGTGTCGCTTCAAGGAAGGTACGTTTGTGGTAATTGTGTTCTTTTTCAAGTATGGAGACATTGTTAAAGTTAAATGAATGTTTCATACTGACAGCATGTTGTGTAAGGGCAGTTTGATGTTTTAGTGTAGGATCATTAGGGTTACGGTTGTATTTGTTGCAAGAGTATTTATGTTGTTGTGTGCGTGAGTGTAAATATTGTTTAGTTTGTCCAATATATGTAGCAGGGCAATCGTTGCATTGGATTTTATATACTACATTTGATGTAAAGTATGGATCAGGTTTTGTTCTATGCTTCGTGTATATGTGCTCTGTTAGATTGTCTGGTTTGTGGGCAATGGTGATATTGTTGGGTCTGAATATTGTTGATAGTGTCTCTGAAAGTCTATTTGTGTAAGGGATCGAGGTGAAGGTCTGTGCAGGTGGTGGTTGTATCTGCGTTTGTGGGTGTTGGGGTTGGTTGCTATAGAGAATCCGGTTAAGAAGCCTGGTAGGGTAGTCGTTATTACGTAGTTCTGTGAATATAAGGTCTAGGTTCTTTTGATGGAATTGTGGGTGACTGAGGGTCAATGCTCTGTGCTTAAGATTCCGTACGAGATTAATTTTATGAATTTTCGGGTGATTTGATTTGAAATGTAGATACCGATTAGTGTGTGTGGGTTTGTGGTACCAGTCAGTTATAATACTACCGTCATCTTGCTTGATCAAAAGTATGTCAAGAAAGCTAATTTGATTATTTGATTCTAATTCGTGTGTGAATTGTATCTTGGGGTGGAAACTATTAAAAACGTCAAGAGTTGCTTGTATTTTGTTGCAGGGTATTGCCATTATGATATCATCAACATATCTTTTAAAAAAATGTTATGTCAAAGTTGAGGGAAGGAAGGATTACTGATTCTAGATGTTCCATCACCAGGTCCGCCAGAGGAGCAGACAGGGGAGACCCCATTGGGGTGCCGTCGATTTGTAGATAGAATTTGTCATTATACTGTACAAAGGAAGTGTGCAAGCAAAGGTTGATTGCAACTTGAAAGTTATTAAGATCTAGTGGCGTGTGTTCTTTGATATTTTCCCATTGGTCAACTATTATTGTTTCAATTAGATCGTGTGGAATGTTTGTGTACAAGGAAGTGACATCCAGGGATATTAAGCAGTGTGTATTGGGGATTGTTATGTTGGTAATGAATTCTTTGAATGCAAACGAGTTAGGTACATGATCATCTGTTTGGCCGGTGGTCTGTGATAGCGATTGAGAGATGAACTTTGATAGATGGTAGTTTGGAGATTGTATAGTCGTTGTGACAGGTCTCAGTGGTAAGTGGGGTTTATGCGTTTTGGGTAAACCGTATATGCGTGGAGGAATTGGGTTGTGTATTTTAATGTACTCAGAAGTTTGCTTGTCAATTATGTGGTTGTCTTGGAGATGCTGTGCAAATTTATTAATGATTGTCTGGAAAGTGAGAGTTGGATTAGAGTTTAATGATCTGTAAGTGTCATGGTTTTGTAGGAGGTTGGTTATTTTCAAGTCGTAGTCAGTGCTGGTCATGATAACTGTTGTGTTGGCTTTATCAGCCGTAGTGATAACTAGCTCAGGGTGGGCTCTGAGGTATTTCCGGGTGTCGGTATAGGCCTGTGTAATGTATTGTGTGAAATCGTTATGTACGTTAGTGTTATGGGCAGTGTTCTGTTGATTGTAGTGATTAGTTATAATGTTAACTGCCTGGCATCTGGATTCATTTTGTATGTGTGGGGGTAGGAGGGAAATAGCATTTTCTGTGTTTGCTAGAAGCTTGCGGTATTGGGTGTTGTTGAACTTATTTGGAAGGTTAAAATTAGGGCCGAGGCTGAGAGCTGTTTGTACGTTGTTGGGGATATTGTGTGAGGTTAGATTTGTGAGCCATTTACTATTGGTTCGTATAGGTACGTGTGATGGGTTAGTGCGTTGTGCGCGGATAATAGTTTTAAGTTTAGCTACGTGTTTGGTTTTAGTGTATGCGAATGTCTTGTTGTAATATGCTGTTTGATGTATGACAAACTGTGATAAAGTGTTGTGCGGAAGTATATTGGATGTCTTAGTTAATGTAAGGGTGATGGAGTGGTTACATATTGTGATGTTTTTGTGTACGATATCTATTTCTATGTTTAATAGTATTACCATGCTACGGTGGATGTGTCGTGTCAAAGCTGGGTGGTGTAACGCTCTTTCTTCAGTTTGTATGTTGTGTATGATGTTGTAGAAAGGTGCATAAATGTGGTGTGGAAATATTTTCTGTCTTCTACATGCTAGTAAGAATATGCGTTGGTTTTGTAGTTTGGCCAGCCTGCGGTAGTTATTGGCTATAGACTTCAGGTTGTTAGTGGCCAACCGACCATAACGGTGTGTGATTGTTCTGAAGAAATTGTTCGTTTTCATGTTGTTTGATCGATGTTAAAGTTGTCTTGTGTGTAATGTTGTATGCTGCGGGATGGTGTGTGGTTCGGGTTTGCACCATATGTGCGGTGTGTGAATAAATATGATGGTTGTGGTTATGTGTATGAATGCGTCTAGATAGGGGGTGCTCGTGTTGGCTGTTTTTTGTGAGGAATATTGGAATGAGACTATGCATGTAACGTGGGCGTGCGAAAGTGGGGTTAGGACAATGTTAAACTGTATGTAGTCCGAGGTTAAATATGTTCTAAGAAGGTAGTTTTGACTCTGAAAGATGTATTTAGGATTGTTTTGGACATATAGAGTCAGGGTAAGAAAGGAATTCAGCTATTTAAATATTATATTTCACTGGTATTTTTCCAGCCTCATCAGATCTAAAAATGTATACAAAAAATGGACATGTAATGGGCATAGATACTATATAAACAATAATACAATAATATATAACAATATATGATGAATATAACTTACATAAAATACAACTAACACAATCACGGCGTCATGTCAAAACGAAAAAGGAGTGGCGGAGAAAATGGCGGTATGATTAGTGTGAGATTGCTGAACATGTGCGTTGGCGGGAGATATGAATTATGTGAGTCTGTGTTCAGTTTGGTTTATTTTGGATAAAAGATTTTTATATAGTGTGGATAAAAATTGTGTGTCGGTATGGTAATTGATACTGTTATTGTCAGTTTGGATGTGTGTCGCTTCAAGGAAGGTACGTTTGTGGTAATTGTGTTCTTTTTCAAGTATGGAGACATTGTTAAAGTTAAATGAATGTTTCATACTGACAGCATGTTGTGTAAGGGCAGTTTGATGTTTTAGTGTAGGATCATTAGGGTTACGGTTGTATTTGTTGCAAGAGTATTTATGTTGTTGTGTGCGTGAGTGTAAATATTGTTTAGTTTGTCCAATATATGTAGCAGGGCAATCGTTGCATTGGATTTTATATACTACATTTGATGTAAAGTATGGATCAGGTTTTGTTCTATGCTTCGTGTATATGTGCTCTGTTAGATTGTCTGGTTTGTGGGCAATGGTGATATTGTTGGGTCTGAATATTGTTGATAGTGTCTCTGAAAGTCTATTTGTGTAAGGGATCGAGGTGAAGGTCTGTGCAGGTGGTGGTTGTATCTGCGTTTGTGGGTGTTGGGGTTGGTTGCTATAGAGAATCCGGTTAAGAAGCCTGGTAGGGTAGTCGTTATTACGTAGTTCTGTGAATATAAGGTCTAGGTTCTTTTGATGGAATTGTGGGTGACTGAGGGTCAATGCTCTGTGCTTAAGATTCCGTACGAGATTAATTTTATGAATTTTCGGGTGATTTGATTTGAAATGTAGATACCGATTAGTGTGTGTGGGTTTGTGGTACCAGTCAGTTATAATACTACCGTCATCTTGCTTGATCAAAAGTATGTCAAGAAAGCTAATTTGATTATTTGATTCTAATTCGTGTGTGAATTGTATCTTGGGGTGGAAACTATTAAAAACGTCAAGAGTTGCTTGTATTTTGTTGCAGGGTATTGCCATTATGATATCATCAACATATCTTTTAAAAAATGTTATGTCAAAGTTGAGGGAAGGAAGGATTACTGATTCTAGATGTTCCATCACCAGGTCCGCCAGAGGAGCAGACAGGGGAGACCCCATTGGGGTGCCGTCGATTTGTAGATAGAATTTGTCATTATACTGTACAAAGGAAGTGTGCAAGCAAAGGTTGATTGCAACTTGAAAGTTATTAAGATCTAGTGGCGTGTGTTCTTTGATATTTTCCCATTGGTCAACTATTATTGTTTCAATTAGATCGTGTGGAATGTTTGTGTACAAGGAAGTGACATCCAGGGATATTAAGCAGTGTGTATTGGGGATTGTTATGTTGGTAATGAATTCTTTGAATGCAAACGAGTTAGGTACATGATCATCTGTTTGGCCGGTGGTCTGTGATAGCGATTGAGAGATGAACTTTGATAGATGGTAGTTTGGAGATTGTATAGTCGTTGTGACAGGTCTCAGTGGTAAGTGGGGTTTATGCGTTTTGGGTAAACCGTATATGCGTGGAGGAATTGGGTTGTGTATTTTAATGTACTCAGAAGTTTGCTTGTCAATTATGTGGTTGTCTTGGAGATGCTGTGCAAATTTATTAATGATTGTCTGGAAAGTGAGAGTTGGATTAGAGTTTAATGATCTGTAAGTGTCATGGTTTTGTAGGAGGTTGGTTATTTTCAAGTCGTAGTCAGTGCTGGTCATGATAACTGTTGTGTTGGCTTTATCAGCCGTAGTGATAACTAGCTCAGGGTGGGCTCTGAGGTATTTCCGGGTGTCGGTATATGTATAATCACTTGTAAGGAATGAACAAATAAGAGAAAAAAATTAGTTATACAGTTTTATTATTATTTAAATATGTTTACATTTCACTTGTAATCCGAATGTACACTTTCAAACAAAATCTTGAGTTTCCACAAAAAAATAGTTACACAGTTTTATTATTATTTAAATGTGTTTACATTTCACTTATAATCTGAATGTACACTTTCAAATAAAATCTTGAGTTTCCTGCTCGTACATTTTCCGGAACTCTAGTTTAGTAGTTCTGCAGGCGTCGAACGGTCCTGTTCTCAACCTCTTCATGGCCGAAATCTGCCGCAAATCGTCGAGGCAAGAACACTTGGAATTCTTCTAATTCGGCAATTATTGCTCTGCCGAATTAGGTTTTAATTTCACGTAGTTTTATTATTTTATACAATCGATTGATATTAATATCTTGCATTTTTTTTCGTTTCTTTAAAATCCTCACAGACACCGACGCTTGTTAACTTCGAAACAATATCAGATTTGTCTTCAGCCATATTTATTACAACTTATCTCTTCAACAGTAAAATGGTGAAATGAATACTAAATGTATAGTGCAAGTTTAATTTATACTAATTTTCTGCAACGTTGGCAAATAAACATGATGAAATATTGCACAATATGCTAAAATAGAGATGATGCAATAGTTGCGTAATCACTTCCTGGAATTATATCAAACAGGTTTGAACACGTAAAGGGGAATCCCAGAAATTTTGCAACGTTTCTAAAAATGACGCGTAATATTGCGTAATCATGGGTAAAATTCGTGGAATTATTAAGAAACAAGATTGAACAAGTCCGTAAACGAGACCCGGAAGGCCCCCCATCCAACGCTACAAGGCAACAGGTTTGAACAAGTTCGTAGTGTGTCCACGTTGCGCATGTGCCACCAGGTCCGTACTCCACCTAAAGAAAAACCTCCAGGTACGGCCTGGCTCACTGGGCCACGTAACCCTTGATCCAGACCCCGTGACTCCTCTGAGTTCACCCTCGGAAGAGGACCTCCAGGTACATGACCTTGAAAGAAGACACATCCTGCCTGAAGAAGACCTCCAAGTCGGCCATATAACGGTACAGCCTGGCCCCTGGATGACGTCATCCTTGATCCAGACCCCGCGACTCCTCCGAGTTCACCCCCTGAAGAAGAGCTCCAGGTACATGACCTTGAAAGAAGACCTCCAAGTCGGCCATATAACGGTACAGCCTGACCCCCTGGATGACGTCACCCTTGATCTAGACCCCGTGACTCCTCCGAGTTCACCCCCTGAAGAAAACCTCCAGGTACATGACCTTGAAAGAAGAGTCCATACAACAGTACAGCCTGACCTCCTGGATGACGTCATCCAGGCCACGCCCCCCGATCACGTGACCCCCTCCCACTCTTCCGATCACGTGACCCCCGCGCCCCTCCCACGCCGCGCAACTCCGTACTACAGTACAGGCGCGAAGTAGGCAACCCGCAGTGCTGGTCCAGAAACCCCATTACTATACTACTTACTACATTACCAACAAAACGACCACGCATTACTACGCGTAGGTTGTATGATTCATGTAGTATTGATGATGATGACAACAATAATGATTCATCTACTAATAAGAAATAAACAATACCGCGACCACCATCGCTAACTAAAAATTCTCAAGATTCAGTATTTGTTGATTCAAATGTAACATCACCGAAGACACAACATTTAATTAATGTAATCAACAGTACACAGTCTGATATATCCAGTTACTCCACACCAGTTTCAAGTCGGGGATCTACACCAACTTCCAAGGAATCTGTTCGGACATCAGGTAATTAATTATAAATTTTCAAAAGAAAATATATTTATTTCAATTTTGTAGTTAATGATGGAAAATTATTATCCCTATTATTGTTCATTAAAGAACAGAATAAACAAATTTTGGGACTTCTTAACAAAAAAAAAAATATATCAGTAAATTCAGTTCCTGTTCTGCAAGACTTCCCTTTAATTGTCCATTAAGCAACGAAGATTTGTCTGTACTTGAGATATATTTGAAAGATAACAGTAACTGTGATGCTTTGGTAAGTCAAGCATAACTTTTATTGGAATTTGTGAAGACTATATTAACACTATTGTTGCAGGCATCTTACTTCTCTGCATGGGGTGGAAAAGGATTAGTGTCTAGAGTGAATATTATTACTGCTTATCGAACGCACTTGCTTCAAATTACAGTTTCTATGGAAAAGGTACCAAAAAAAGTTTTAGTGGCTTGTTATTGAAGGATGTGAAACACGTACGTATCTGATTGTAATACCAATCAATCCGTAACAATTCATTTCTAAACTAGTTCAATTAGTTTCTAATTGGACAGATCGAAACGAGGATATGTAGAGTCGGCGAAGGGAGTGTTCCGAGTGTACTGGTATAGCACGGAACAACGGAGAAGAGTTTTTTGAAACTGTGAATTTTTGCCTTAAAATTATCGATTACCGCTTCGCTAGTTTCAAATTTACCCTATTTAGGGGATTATTGGTATATCTCGTTGTTAGTGCGCTATTTTCGCTATACATATTATCGTGCAAAGTGAATTGTGATTCGACGTAGTCACGTGTTCGTGCATATGTGTAAGTGTTTCCCGATTCCGGGGATATAAACGGTTGGTACCCCTACTGGAATACAACTCGTGGACGACAACCACCCTCGGGTATCCTGTATGCCGAAGACCCCGCATCTACATCACCACGTGGGCCAAATTACTGTCCGTGCGACAACGCAGCTTCGACTTCTGTCAGTCGCAAGAGTTCGTCGAACAGATAAGTGGCAAACAATTGTAACCTTGTTATGTGCCGATATTGTATGTTTAATTACTTGTATGAGCATGCTTATGAGCGTGCTAGATCAGTTGGCGCCATTTTGATTTACGTTCATACGTATCTGATTGTAATACCAAACTTGTACACCGTGTCGCACATATCACATTTTCTTTCAAATATTGTCACTCATGGCGCTGTGATCGCTGTATTTGTTATTGTTTACATTATAAAGGAAAACTAATTACGTTTATAAGGAATATTGTTTATAGTTATTAGCTCTATTTATTTACATTGTTAGGAAGGTTAAGATCATTCATCTCCATATAGTATTAAGCCTGTTGTATTTGTTAATATTCATTACTTCTATAATATACTTTAATTTAACGTATTTCTTTTGTTTTCGTTTGGCAAATGTACCTATCACTCTTAACTAATATTAAAATTATTCTCGAGTCATTATCTATCCTACCGTGCTAATATCTTTCGCGTTTTGATTTAGCTTAACCCCTTTGGATAAAACGCGTGGCGCCCTTGTATTCTTTAACATTTTTATGATCTTCACGTATAAAACCCCGCCCTCTCCATATGTTACTAGTCGGCACGGTGCGTCAGTCTAAAATCTCACATATAACTAAAAATTTACGTTATAAATCATTATAAAAAAATTATTTATTAAGAAATGCTGTATAAAAGCCACATTCATTTGACTCTATTTCCATTGAATAATGAAGCTCATTACCCCATCAGTGGCGGAGAAGTTAAAAATTATATAGTAATTATTAAAACAAAAAAGTAACATTTTGTTAATTGTTTGTATCATCTATTTCTTTTATTTAAAAGCTGTCCAAAAAGGAGCACGAGGCTCTACTATAACCGAAATTGAAGATACAATCAAAACCTGGCTTAAGTAATCGCCGCAGCGGCTGATATTAGCGAAGAAACATCATGATGTCTGTTTAGGGCGCAGACAACTTTACAGACGAATTGCAAAAGAGAAGTCCACAATTTTAAAATCAGAATGTTTTTCTCCTGTACCAAATGAAACTACGGTTACAGCACAGTTTTGTAATCCTGTTATTATATCACATAATGATCAGTTATTAGAAACTAGTGACATTGATACAGATAAAGTTTATCAACAATATATTCATTGAAATGTTTCGCAACATTTAGTTGAAAATTGCGGTTTGCGCCAAAACATTTCCGACGAGGATAATACTTGTACGAGCGGTATAAATTCTGACGTGCTTCCTTCACAACCTTTAATAAAAAAATTACAAAATTGGGCAGTCAACGTTAATCATACAAGAGTCACTGAACTACTCCATATTTTGGCTCCTTACCATCCTGAGGTTCCTCTAGATTGCCGCGCTCTTTTGAAAACACCCAGATCAGTTACTACTAAAAACTAGAAACCGGCGAATTGATATATTTTGGTTTTTTAGAAAGTTTAAAATACTCCTTACAAAGGTTACCTCCAACTATTTCTCATAATTTAGACGTCTCTTTTAATGTTGATGGTATTCCCCTGTATCGTAGTTCTTCAAGTCAACTTTGGCCCATCTTGGCACAAATTAAAAATGTACTTAGTACTCCTTTTATTGTTGCTTTATTTTGTGACACTTCCAAACCAAAACCTTTAGACGCCTACTTAGAAAATTTTATTAGTGAATTACAAGACTTGTAAAATAATGGATTTGAGTTTAACCAAAAGCATTATACTATAAAGGTACATAGCATAATATGTGATGCACCGGCACGTTCTTTTCTTAACTGTATAAAGTCCCATGGAGAATATTCATCATGTGAGAAATGTACGGTTGTTGGTCAATATGTTCTGGGAAGAGTAGTATTGAATTCTGTTTCTGAACCTAATAGATCTGATAAATCATCAACAGCAAGATGAAGATCACCATCTTGGAATTTCGCCTTTAACCAAGCTTCCTATTGGGTTAGTTACAAATTTCCCAATAGACTATATGCACTGCGTGTGCCTCGGTGTAATGAGAAAACTAATAAATAAATGGATTTCTGGACTGTTTCAGGTTAGATTAGGATGTAAAAAAATAAGCAAATTTCAGAAATTTTAGCGTCTTCGAAAGTTTATATATCTCTAGAATTTAATAGAAAGTGTCAAACGTTATCAAAAATAAACAGATGGAAGGCGACCGAATTTAGGTTACTTTTATTATATTTAGGCCCAGTTGTCCTTAATAATGTTATTAATATTGCAGTGTATGAACATTTTTTGTTACTTAGTACTGGAATTACCATTCTTGTTAGCAATAAATATCTTTCTTATTATGGGAGTGATTTCGCCAGTGAATTGTTGAATATTTTTGTTTCCCATTCTGAAGCTATTTATGGTTCTCAGTTTTGTATATATAATGTTCACACCCATTGCCATCTCAGTAATGACGTTAAAATTTACGGCGTGCTTGATAATTTCTCAGCATTTCCTTTCGAAAATTATCTGGGCATGATCAAACGTTTAGTACGATCTACGCGAGATCCTTTACGTGAAATTTATAATCGAGTAACTGAAACTAATTTCGTTGGTAGTAATAGTAGTGAAAAAAGATGTATGACAGGTCCAACATTGGAACATGCACGTGGTCCATTATTAACAGGTGTTGCAATTTTCAGACAGTTTAAAAAACTGCATCATCAAGATGTAGTTTTTTTTTCTATATACTCTTATTCTAAAGCGAATTGTTATTTTATGGACAAAGATAAAATCATTGTAGAAATCCACAATATCGTGGAAGATCATAATGACGTGCCAATAATAATCGTAAAAGAATTCACATCTTATAGTTCATTGTATGCCTATCCAATTCACTCCTCGGACCTAAATGTATTTATTGTTTCAAATTTATCACCACAATTAAAAATATGGCACTTAGAAAGTATTTCCGCTAAATGTATTGTTTTACCGTATAAAAATAAATACATATCAATGCCACTAGTTCATTCTCTATTATAATTATATATTATATTAAATATGTATATTACGTTATGTAAAATATACGTCATAATATACAATATCAAACTATTTTATGTATTTTTTTAACCCTACATTCAAATCGGACGTCATAAAAACACAGAAAAGTGACGTATATATTACGTAATTTATACGTATCCTTATGACGTCTCTGGGCTGTGACTTTTTCCGCTCATTTTTTCGTCACATTAACGTCATTTCAGACGTTAGTAGGTGACAAAAAATGCCTAAAATGTGACGTGAATATTACGTGACCATGTTTGCTGGGATATATCTAGTATTAAAATAATTCATTAATTTACCACGTTATTTATTTACTATGCATATCAACAATATGTCATTTCCAAATAAACATAACGAAATAACTGAAAATTATATGTACTTACAGTTTACTGTATTACTATTCACAACACACCGCACAAAGGTTTGAATTACACTGAATTGGAAAACTCCGACAGACCGACTTTAATAATTTAATTTCAAATTACGCGCCCTTGTTGGACAAACTGTAGTTAGGTTTGTGTCCGTTGTTCTGAGCAGGTTGTTCTTGACTTTACTTTGTTCCGTGTGACACAGCAACTGGCTGCTTGTCATTGTTGTTTTTACGTTTTTTATTTTCTGACGGCCATGGTCAGCGTTAGTAAACGTAAATTACTTGTGTACGTTTTCATTTAAACTTTTCTACATGTGTAATTATTGTTTTTCAACGTGTTTGAGTTGATAATTTCAAGCCGGTTGTGGCTTGGAGTTTAAAATGTATTTTGAATAGATCTTACGCTAGTTCACACTTAAGGTAATAGTTTTACATTTTCTACTTTGTTACATTTGGTATGTTTTTTATTGTATTGACTGTTGTTCTTTCAATTTTGGTTTTAGTAACTTGAGAATGACCTCTACCCACAAGGTCGAAACATCGTTATAATTTTATACGAACATGTATTAACAATATAGATTTCCATACCATCAGGATTTTGTCAAGTCGTTATTCCAACCCTCTGCGGGGATAAACTTTCCTGTTATCAAAATTATTAATAACAACACATAACTATACTTTACTACAGAATTCAATACAATTAGCAGACAATGGTTTATCATACGGATTATCGTCTTTATCTTCGATTTTAACAAATTCTATCATCACAGTTTTATTAATGTTCGAACCAGCCTTCAACCTCTCCCCCTTGTTAACTAATGCATATTTATTTTCAGCGTTGAAATGCTCACATTCCTTCTCGGTAATATAAGGCCGCAGTCTCACTGCATTCAATACGAATGAGCGCCATCGAACGACAGCGAACGCTGTTCACTACTTTATTTAAGCTGGTCCCATTGTGTAAATCGAGCAACATCGAGCGGAATTTTACTGCGTGTCATTTTTGTATTTCATAACCACAAATGAGCATAAATGTCATCAAAAGGTGAATTGCAAGCATAAATTTATCATTTATACGCATACTAGACTCGGTAAGTTTGTAAGAAAATGCTAGTATTTAATAATAAATAAAAATCTGTCATTGCAGATAAGATGTTAAATGCAAATTACGATCATAAATATCATTTAATGGCCGAGCTAGATTAATTAAATTGTCAATTTCATCGGGACTCCATCCGGCTCTACACGATTTTTTTTTGTATTTTATATTCTATGTTATTCTAAATCGAGGAAGAAATTGTAAACGTCAAACGTGATGATCCAGAGTTTACGCATGCGCAATAACGTCGAACGCCGTCGCATGGCCTTGTAATTTAGAGCAGGTTCGAAATTTCAAACCATTCGCTAGCATACGTTGTTATGCGATGATGGTCGATGGACATAATGAGATCTAGCGCATTACAATGTATACGTTTGAAATTTAGTCGATGTTAGGCGTTCGCTGTCATTCGTGCAGTGAGACTGCGGCCTAAGTGATTTACCGTGTGGGAAGAATCACAACAAAGTCTTCTAGTTCGACAAGTATACGATTACCGTAGCGTGTTGTAACAAACTACATACTTGATATCTGATGTTTTTCTTCGAGCTGTAGTTCTTGATTTTCATAAGAGGCCTCGTCAATTTCGTTTCCAATGTTCTAACAAATGTTTCTCGTCAATCTGGAAATCCGTGAGTTTCTAAATAGGCTTCAAATCACCCAAGTGACCAATAACATTAATCTTTTAATGTTCGTTCCAAACAAGTTAAACAATTTAAATATACTGATTAAATTAACCGTATGAATACTTACTTGAAGTAGTGCTTCGATCGTCTAAATTCAACTGTAATAATTTACAACACGGATACTAAACCGTAGCGTATACAACACATTCTTCAGTTATGGAAAATTTTGACTCGGCCTAAGGCGAATTAGAAAATAATAGAAAGTGATCTAATTAGAAAGTCGCGCTAATGAGGGTCTGGAAAGAAGATCAATGCATTTATAGTCGGCTTAGTTTGCTTTGCTTTTGTCAAGAGAAGAAAATGTATTCACACTTGTTTTAAATTTGTTGTTTTGTTTGCGACCTAGGCACATAGGATTTTAAAAGTGAATCTAAATAAATAATAATTTGTGATATATTCAGACTTGCACATACGTCGATGAGCTGCAGGCATGTATGTCTGTATACATTCCTAGTTTAATTTATTTTCGCTGTTGTTCAGTACTCATTGTTTTGTGTTTTTCGGAATGTTATATTTGCTTGATAATGACAAAATCCTTATGGTCGAATTAGAAAAAAATAGAAAGTGATCTAATTAGAAAGCCGCGCTAATGATGGTCTGGAAAAGGCCCCTTAATAACTACTAGCCAGATATCAGCGATACTGATGAATAAATATGTAAATCGAATCAATATAATGTATAAAAAATGTAATATGTAACTAGATACTTTATTGTACTAGATAATTGTTTTACATGGTCAAAATACAACCTCTTAGCTTAATTGTACAAAGTATATGAAGGACAAAAGCACGCATTTGCTGGCGGTCATGTCACACACTGCTGTCTGTCTGTTACACACACATCGGCCATGCGTAGAGGACAGTGGCGTCTCGTTACAAATAAAATTTTTATTCAAATAATTAATAATAAAACAACTACATGTAACTAATTCTATTCATTTGATTCCCACCTCATCACCAATCGCACTTACTCTGGATAACAGCTCATTAAAATATTCATTAAAATCCAGCTCATTGAAATATTCATTAAAATCCACCCCATTGAAATATTCATACGAATCTATTGATATTAATAATATAAACGAACGAATTTATCTGAATAATTAATATCCAACGCCGGGATTCGAACCCGGGAGATCGCTTTAAACCAACTAAGCTACGAAAGACCATTAATTAACACTCGGATGACCAGGCGGGGTCAAATTTGACCCCAGCCTTTATTTATTAGGCGTAATTTTATTAAAATAATTAAATTTACCTTAGTTACTTTTTAGCCGATTTGTTTAGATTATTTATTCATTGGATTTTTTATTTCCATGGCATTTTCTAATTTCAGGCTAAATCTAAATTTTTTTTAGTTGGGGTCCGTTGTGACCCCACCTGGTCATTTATGTAGTATTAAAATATAATTATTTTACTTGTATTTAAGTACTATCTGCGTTATTGTCACTATTATGATTTCATATATTGGCAACAATGAATATTTCACACAACAATTTTCAATCTTCTTGACTTGGCAGTTATGAATTCATTTATTATGTACACTGAAGAAATACAAGGAATATGAGAACAATAAAACACATTGTAGAAGATTATTTATACAAGAACTGGGTGTTCAACTCGTAATGCCTCTAATAAAAAGTCTGATGTGGTCAGGGTGACCAGATTACAGTTTAGACAAACCCTGAGATTAAAAAAAAATTCGAAATACAAGTTTCTTTATTAAAGGAGTAACAAACAATACATATTTGTATAGCATACATAAACATATATAAAAATATAATATAAATTAAATTAACATCAAAATAACTAAAATAGGAACTCTGTTTCTCTGCATATAGTGTATATATAATCAGTCAAAATGTTTATAACGATAAAATATAAATAAAATGAAATAAGAAAACTAAATTAGAAATTATATTTCTTATTGGACTGACAACATTTCAGTAACTCTTTCTGTTCATCTTTCGACAGGTAATCAGCAAATTCCTGACATGTTATTTTAAAATTTAATTTTGTGCACAATTCAGCTTTTACTAAATTCACACGCATTTTATTGCGTTCGCCAGCCCATAAGTTAGACATTAAAGAAAACACACGCGTTACTAACAGGTATTGACATAACCTTCGAAATAATTTGAAAAAGTTGGAGAAAATTAGATTTCTTAAATATTTTTACCCAAATTTGATCTACCGACATATTTTCAAAAAAAGTTTCCTCTAATTTGGATAAAACGTCGTTCAGTAATATTAATTCGTCGTACAGTTCATCTTCATTAATATTTTGATGTAAGGAATTAACTAATTGAATAATTTCATCGTACGAAATCGACCGCTTTTCTTTAATATTAATTACAGAAAAATACTTAAAAGGAGTTATTTCCAAATTATAATACTTCATTATATACGCCAAAGATCTTTGATACACTCGATTTGCTTCTTCCATAAATTTGTGTTGCTCACTGACTTTCAAATGTCGTAAAGCGGACTTAACTTTGCCTCCAAAAAAATTGTCTCGAAGTCTGTTTGTTAACTTTAGTATTAATTCCTTCATGATGGGATGAACTTCTGAGCTTGTTAGCGAGTTGCTTTGTAGTTTCAGAAGGGTGCCATTAAGTATCATCATATAATGGTGGACAAAATAAATATAACATTCATGAAAACTCAAACGCCCACTCAAATCATCTTCTAATTCATTTTCTTGGGTTTTTATAAAATCCCACACTACTTTATGGCAATTTTCCTCGCCTAATTCTAGGAAGTAGGATTTTACTGCTGGCCAAGCTAAAATTAGTCTTTCAAGTGCTGTGAATAGAGATAACCACCTGGTGATACCGTGTTTCAATATTATTTCGTATTCCATATCCAGATATTCGAAACATTCCTTCAGTTTACTGTTTTTCTTCGCCGAATTGGAGAACGTCGCGTACACTTTTAAGACCAGGTTTTCCACATCGAATGATAACGCCCTGCAGGCATTTCTTCCTGCATTGTCGATTACGTGGCATATGTAGTTGGCCTTTAGAATACCTCCATTTTCAGCTTTTAGTTTCTGAAAAACTGAATTATGCACGCCGAAATTTACAGTTGCGTTATCAGCACTATATGCACTAACATGTGCAATATCAAGACCATACTTGCGCAAAGTGCTTTTTATTTCTTTCACAATTGAATCGGAGCTTTCATCGCTATTTTCATAGAAATCTATGAGTTTGGTTTGTATGCCTGTACCAATATTAAAATATCTGACTGCAGCTGGGAATAATTTTTGGTTTCCTTTATTTGATGCATCGCATGCTATTGAAAATGGAATTAGATTATTGCTTTTAACACCAAGTTCAATGATGCAATCTTCAATCGACTTTGGACCCAATATATTTTCGACAATTGCTTCGCTTTTGGTTCGTCCGCAGTGCACCTTTTGGCTAAACTGGAATCTTTGTAGATAGATGTATTGAGCTTTAAACCGCAATCAATACTTCTGTAGCTGTGATGATGACAGATTCGTTGATAAATTTGTGCAACTTCTATTACTGTTACCCAGTTCTCCTCGGCTGAAAATTTTTTCGGCATAAGTGCTGTTAAAAGTTGGGAGGAGGTCTGGCTTCGGGTCCAACTTTGATGTTTTTTGCTTCGCAGGTGCGTTTTTAATGCCTTTTCCCCATCATGTTTGATAACAAATTGTACATTGCAAGTCCGGCACTTTACAGTGTGGCAGTCTATTTTAATGATCCAATTTTTGTATAAATCATGGTGAACCCAATTATCTTGGAAAGTGCAATAGTATTTAACCTTTTTTGTACTGGAGGGACCTGCTTCTTCTTTATCGTCCATATTCTTTCAAGTGCTCTTTAAAGTGCAAAATATTTAAAATTTATATGTAGAAGTTATATAACTATTTGCTTCACATATAGAACTTAAGTTTAAAATTTCATTAATTTATTATCTTTGTATACTTTAGATATGGGACAAAGAACTAATATAATAATAATTGAATACCCCTATTTTTTTTCAATTATATTTATGTATATTTACTTATCTGCTTACATATAGTCTTAAACACTTATACGTATATTTTATTCAATTTTGCGTCCATCGACCGTCAACCAACACCCTCCACTGTTTGACTCGCACTACCGGGTACCGGCTGAACGTTGATAGCCCGAGTGTAGCAGTTGGCGGCGCCGAACAGTCAAACCGTCGGCGACTGATCGGAAATAGAGAGAGTTAGATATATGCAGGCACTGCGCGCGTGATTTGCAATAATTATATGAAATGTATAGATATATGCAGGCACTACGCGCGAGATTTGCAATAATTATATGAAATGTAACTATGTTATTTACATTGCTACAAATCATTTACATTAATCTTTGATAAAATTAGTATAACCCGGAGATTTTTTGACAAAACCCGGAGCCCGAAGAAGCTATGTCGAAACCCTGAGACCTGGTCACCCTGGATGTGGTCCCCACACTACTTTCTTATACTCAATTTAAATTGGCACAAATTTGACATTTCAAATGCGTATTTCTGTAAATATTTTGTCTTTGTTTTGTTTTCATAGAATGTATGATATTTTAAATACATGCCAATATATAAATACATATTACTCAAAATTGGATAAAGATTAAGCTTATTGTTTCCTATAACTTTTATTTGAAAACTTTTTCCATATCCCTTTTATTTTCTCCAATAATTCGCAATGTTCAATTTTGATGTTCAGTAAACTTCCTCTTCCGGTTGTGCGATTATGCTAGAAATCTAATCAGCTCTTCATATAATCAATAAACTTTTAAATAGGAAGTTTCATTGTCCTGTCTTTGCGCATTTTGAAGATAATGAACATACAGACACACATCCACACACACAGACGTTATGGCGAAAATAGTCAAAACGTATTCAGGGGACCTCAAAACAGGTATTTCCAACAAAATCTCGCAATCGAAATTTTTCATGATTACTATACTTCCTTTATACTATGTATAAGAAAGTAAAAAGCGGCCATGCAACGGATTGGTATAAATGGTACTTCATAATCATGATGATGATGATCAACCACAACCGTCCCTTGCTATCGAAGAAAGACTAACAAAAAGAGGTCCCTGCAAAGTTTGTTCTCGTTCTACCGACAAAAAATGTTCCATAAAATGCGATATTTGTAAGATTTTTGTATGCAAGCTTCACTTGAATATTAAATCTTAAATATGCCTAACTTTGTCCATATAAGTGCTATAAAAGTCAAACATACAAGTATTAATATATAAATTATAAATATATATTATTCGTCTTTCGTTGCAATAAAAGTTATAATTACAAAATTACGTGTCGTTTATTACATAAAATGTTCTGGGGTCATATCTGACCCCACTAGGTCTTTTAAATACAAAAAAAGCTTGGTCATCAGAAGGTTAACTTATTTGGACCGTGACCAACTAATGTTAGTAATTAGTAACTAATTTTATAGTGCCGTACGGGTTGCGGATATCCTACAAAATACACAACTACTTGGACACGTTCCTTGTCCTGATGGACGCCTCAAGTGAATTAATTATTTAATTCACTAATTCAAGATTTTAATACGAGATTTTTCTCAATTTGATGATCTTAAGTAGTGTATATTTATTGTGATTCATTCAATATTGATATTAGCTTCGTATATCTTAAATATCAAATGGAGTTACCCAACATTCAGTAAATCTAGTGGGGTAACAGCAATAGAAATGTTCAAACTTTTGAATAAACAAAAATCTTAAAAAATGAGAGATTTTAAATTTCAAATATTGTCTATTTGTGGAACTATATACATTTGCGAGCGCGCATTCTCTGAGGTAAAATATATAAAATCCAAATACAGAAACAGCATGAACGAATCCACACTTGACAATGGCCCTAGAAGTTTCGGTCATTGGAAATAGTGTCCCACCATTCTTTGTATTTCCAAGAATGAATTATCGAGATCATTTCGTGCACAACGGGCCTCCTGGCTGCCACGGAAGTGCAAATTCCTCTGGTTGGATGAATGAAAATACTTTTTTGAATTTATGCTTCATTTTGTTCGTAACATAAAGTGTAATAAAGAAACACCTGTTCTAGTTTTGCTCGACAATCACGATTCGCATTGGTCCATAAAAACCCTTGATTATTGTAAAGAAAATGGGATAGTAGTGCTTTCATTTCCGACTCATTGTTCCCATAAGCTACAGCCATTAGATAGAAGTGTATATGGACCAATCAAGCACTATGTTAATATAGCTTGTGACGACTAGATGAGATGACAGCCGGGTAAAACGATGACCATTTATGATAAACCAGCTATTGTAAAATAATATAAATAATAATGTAAAATATAATGAATGGTTTTGTTTGTACTGGAATTTATCCACTGAATCGAGAAATTTTCAAGGAACATGAATATGCTTCAGGTTATGTGACAGACAGACCATACCCCAGGTTAGAAGAAACAACAACACCCAGAGAAGAAACATCGACACCAGAACCAAAGTCACACTTGCGTCGAAGTACGATTGAAAGTATAAGTCAGCTAACATTTATAAGTTAAAATTTATTGTATTTTATAGACCAAATATCATATTTTCCAATAAACATCAATTTATCTTCATACTGTTTTCATTTTGTAATTTATATGGCCAAACGCAAAAAATGTGACAATTGACCCCCGCTCCCCTTCGCCCGGCCCGTTCTTCGCAAAAGTAATGACATTATCCGATTGATCACATTATCCACGTGTATATATATATATATATATATATATATATATATATATATATATATATACCGGGTGTCCCAAGAAATCTGGGACATAGGGAATTAACATGTAACTTGAAAAAGTTGCGATTACTTCTGTATTATACATTTTAGAGCTCTGAAATTTGGTACAGGTGTAGGGATAGGTTATTCGCATTGATTGGTATTAATTAAAATGATATTAATGCTCACATTTCTAATAAAAATGCTTTTAATTACATTGTTTAACTACTATACTATATTTTTAAAATTTTTTAAATGTTCAATTTTTAAGTTTATAGTTTAAAAATTGGTACTTTTCGATTTAAATTATGTATCTATTTATTAAAATGCAATGCCTAACCTTATTTAATTGATTACAATAAAAATAGTAGTACGGGAACAAGTGTACATTTTTTCATTATTCATCCATAATGAATTGGAGGTTTTGTATGTGAACATCATGGTAACTGTTACGAAAAGCGGTTTTATTAATTGATCGTAAAATATATATTTAAATGTTGCGCCAAAACTGTGTGTGTTAGCAGTTGGCATTACAATAGTGTAAAGTTGGTTAAGATTGAAAATAATAAAGAAAAGGTTGTTCTGTTAATAAAATATGTTTGTGTTTAATAAATGTAATAATATATATTACGTTTGTGTTTAAACCACCTTGTAATCAGTAAAACAACTGTGAGTCTGTAACAGGTTATGGGCGCAGAGCTCAAGGAACACACAAAAAAAGATAAGTGATTAAAAAGGGTGGCGCGTGTCACATCGAGGTTAGACTCACAGTGCTTGACAAAGTTGAAAGTAAAGTAACAAGTATTGTGCGGTACAGGAACGATGGACAGTTTAAAACACTTTCATATTCAAAAATTTTACGGCAAACATTTCCAACTCTGGAAGTTAAGATGGAGATCATTTTCCGTGCCGAAGCTGGTATGTTCGAGTTAATCAACGGAACAACACCACGTCCGACAGTGACAGATGCAACTCAGGCAACCCGTGACAGCATCAACGTGAAAGCCATGCTACTGATCTCATCAGGCATGGAATATGAGCAACTTCAAACAATAGTAAGCTGTCATAGTGCTCCTGAAATGTGGAATTGCTTGAAGGCCATTCATGAGCAGAGATCAGCTGTAAACAAGATTCAGCTGAAGCAACAATTCTTCAACTACAAGATGGTGGAAACAGACAGCATCGCACAGCATATAAGTAAAATTGATGCATTGTCTCAAGCACTAAGCGATATCGGTGAACCAGTGACGGAAGTAGACAAGGTCGCAAAAGCACTAGGTAGCTTGCCGATGAAGTATAATGGTTTCATAACGGCATGGGACTCCTACGACGAGACCAAGCAGACGTATGACAACCTAACTTCTAGATTACTAAAGGAAGAGCAACGATTATCGCAGTCAGAAGAATCAGCAATTTCTCTCGCAACAGTCAATGTAAATAAAGAATGTAAATTGAGTGAAGCTCGGCAGAACAGTAGCATCAAGGGAAAAACTCAAAGCAAGAAGAACGTTGAATATTTTTACTGTAGAAAAAAGGGCCACTATAAATCTGAGTGTCACAAAAGACTAGCCAACCAGAACCAAACCAGTGCAGAGAAAAATTCAAAGTATGGAGCGTTCTGTGTAGAGCACAAAAACGTCTGTGCACCAAACAACAAAGATGAGTGTCTGACAGACAGTGCAGCGTCCAAGCACATGTCATATCGTCGGGAATGGTTTACGACATTCTATAACATTGAAAATGCTGATGTCTCAGTTCAAATAGGAGACAATTCTCACGTAAAAGTCGAAGGTTGGGGTACAATTAAAGTACAAGCATTAGTTAACGACGAGTGGGAGCCTCGTGCAATCGAAAACGTCTTTTATGTACCAGGACTAAAGAAGAATTTGTTCTCAGTCGGAGCAGTCACAAGTAAAAAATACAAAGTCGTGTTCAAGCAAAACAAAATGGAGGTATACAGTGACAGATTAGTTGCGACAGGCATTAAACAGGCGAATCAATGCTACAAAATGATATTTAGAACTGTAGCCATTGAACAAGCTAATGTTTCATCGATGGAGTCAATCATGTTGGGGCACCAAAGAATGAGTCACGTTAGTTTCCGTACATTGAAAGAAATGGCGGACAATGAACTAATCCCAATACAAATAAAAACAATTGAGGGACTGTTCTGTGAAGCATGTCAATATGGTAAATTGCATATATTACCATTTCGAAGAAATTTACAACATCAAGCATTGAAACCCGGGGAATTCGTACGTATGTATCTATGTGGAAAGATGTCACATTCTTCCATCGGTGGAGCTAACTACTTCGCATTATTCAAAGATGATTGCACCTCATACAGAGTTGTCTATTTCATCAAACACAAGAGCGATGCATTCTCAAAGTTTCTTGACTTCCATAAATTGATTGAGAATCAAACAGGTAACAAGCTGAAAAAGATACGAAGTGATAATGGTACTGAATATGACAATGAACTTATTAATAAGTACTGTCAGGAAAAAGGAATTATTCATGAATATAGTGCACCATATACGGCAGAGCAAAATGGTAAAATTGAACGAGAGAATAGCTCGATTGTTGAAACAGCGCGAACCATGCTTCTTGCAAACCGGAACTTTGGGCAGAAGCTGTCAATGCCAGTATATACATACTTAATCCACGACCTCGAGAATTAGACAAGAAAATACCGTATGAATTGTGGACAGGAAAGCGTCTCACACTGAATCACATGAGACAATTTGGAGCCGAAGTATATGTTCACATTCCGAAGCAATTCAGAACCAAGTTTGAAATCAAATCGAAGAAGATGATATTTGTAGGCTATGATGGAGATAGCTCAAACTATCGTGTAATGGATCAAAGAACATCCAAAATCACGATAACCCGAGATGTTGTGTTCAATGAAAACAACAGTAGAAATGAGGAAGAGAAGGATCCGAACTACCTTACTGTTTCAATTGAAAATGAGGACATACAACAGGAAGTTACAGACGATGACGGAGACAGAGAGCCACCGCGTGCCGAAGAGGAACATAACCCTTTACATCAAGGACGAGAACTACGAGACAGAAATACAATTCGACGGCCGTTCCGTTACAATGAAGATTATCTGTTAGCATGTGCAACAATACTAGCAGAAGAACCACAGTCGTATAAAGAAGCGATGTCAAACAGTGAAGCCATACAATGGTATCAGGCAATGGAAGAAGAAATGCACTCTTTGAAGGTAAATAATACCTGGACTTTAGAGCCATTACCAGAAAACCGTCGAGCTATAGACTGCAAGTGGGTTTACAAAATTAAACGGAATACAAATGGAACAATTGAACGATATAAAGCACGGCTTTGCGCTAAAGGTTTCTTACAAAAAGAAGGTATCGACTACAGTGAAACCTTCTCACCCGTAGTACGGTATGATTCCATTCGGGCACTTCTAGCGCTAGCAACGATAAATGATATGGAGATTCGACAATTTGATGTAAAAGCAGCCTTCTTACACGGTGATTTAAAAGAAGAAGTCTTTATAAAGCAGCCTGAAGGTTTTACAAGTCATGATCCCGATTTAGTCTGTAGATTACACAAAAGTCTGTACGGACTAAAACAATCACCACGGTGTTGGAACACAAAATTTATCGAGTTTCTTAAGCGCTTCAACTTTAGTCAGTTAGAAGCAGATAAATGCGTGTTTCGAGCAATATTCGAAGACGAAATCGTATTTCAAGCAATCTATGTTGATGACGGCCTAATCATGTGTAAGAACAGAGAAATCATTGATAAAATATTAGCAGAGCTAGGATCTAGATTCGAAATAAAAATAAGTGATCCGGAATGTTTTGTGGGACTTCAAATTCAGAGGGACAAGACAACTAAGAAGATGTTTATAAACCAAGAGAGTTACATAAACAGAATTCTAGAGAAATTTAACATGCATGAATGCAAACCAAACTACACACCTGCCGATCCAAACGTGGAATTGAAAACCGAACAGAGTCCTACTGACGATTCTGAGAAGACGAAAATGAACAAAATACCATATCGAGAAGCAGTAGGTAGTCTGATGTTTGCACCAATTGTATACCGCCCAGATATAATGTACGCCGTAAGCCAAGTTAGTCGCTTCTTAACCAATCCAGGTATAATCCACTGGACTGCTGTTAAACGCATACTACGATAGCTCCAAGGAACCA
Organism: Carabus problematicus; assembly: GCA_963422195.1. Taxonomy (NCBI): domain Eukaryota; kingdom Metazoa; phylum Arthropoda; class Insecta; order Coleoptera; family Carabidae; genus Carabus; species Carabus problematicus. The sequence goes on from OY728580.1 coordinate 9,833,018, forward strand.
AAGACATGGGATTAACCTATAGCGGTGACGCTTGTAATCTCATAATGTACGCCGATGCAGATTTTGCTGGTGACTTAGATATCCGCAGGTCAACTTCTGGCTACATAAGTATCTTGGCAAATGGACCAATCACCTGGTCCTCACAACGACAAAAATGTGTCGCACGATCAACAACAGAAGCTGAATATGTGGCAGCTTTTAATGCAGCACAAGAGATAGTGTGGCTACGGTCATTACTTCAGGAACTATTAGGACCTATTACACATCCTACACAGTTGCTGGTGGACAACCAGAACGCCATCAAGTTGGTCAAGAATGCAGAGCATCATAAACTGACAAAACACATTGATGTGAAGTATCACTACATTCGGGAGTGTGCTGACAATGGAACCCATAAACCTGTTTATGTTCCATCACAAAAACAGTTGGCTGATTTTCTAACAAAACCACTTCCGCATGAAAAATTTAAGGTTAACTGCAATTCACTGTCAATTGGTTCTTCGCCAATACAATCAATGAATAAAACTGGGAGTGTTACGAAAAGCGGTTTTATTAATTGATCGTAAAATATATATTTAAATGTTGCGCCAAAACTGTGTGCGTTAGCAGTTGGCATTACAATAGTGTAAAGTTGGTTAAGGTTGAAAATAATAAAGCAAAGGTTGTTCTGTTAATAAAATATGTGTGTGTTTAATAAATATAATAATACATATTGCGTTTGTGTTTGAACCACCTTGTAATCAGTAAAACAACTGTGACTCTGTAACAGTAACATTAAAAGTAAATGCCCTTTGTCTAATTTTGCATGATTCAGCGAGTTGTTACTAGCGTGGGCAAATTGATTAAAGTTAAAATAAAGTAGCTAATGTATAGCCCTACGTTATTCTCACTGTATACATACATACATGGTCCATTATGAAAGTAATGCGCATGATTTTATTGTGACGCGACTATCCATCACAGGGTGCTTTCCTTTCAGCATTCTCTGAACTGGACTCAAATCTGGACTGTAAGGGAGCTAGGGGACCACTGGGATGCTGCTCCGGACCAGGAAGTTGGTTACGATGAAGGCCGTGTGTTTGGGGGTCATTGTCGTGGTGTTTGAGTCCAGTTCAGAGAATGCTGAAAGGAAAGCATTGGGAGACCATGGAAAACATCCAAACGCATGTTACTGCGTTCGTAAAATGCATTCCTGTGGAGGAGTTTCAGGCTGCTTTCATTGCCTTTAATTGCCGTGTACAAAAACAAAAAACACCGTTCACGCAAAGACACGTCCTTCCCCTCACACTGCTCGGATCGGAACGGGACCGGTCGCATTTGAACGGGCAGACCCCCCTCCACATTTTCCGACCGGTCACGGCACCCTGTGATGGATAGTCGCGTCACAATAAAATCATGCGCATTACTTTCATAATGGACCTTGTATATTATTTTGAGATAAAATTTATTACGCTGATCTATCATATACAGTGTGTCCCAGCGACTACCATACATAGGAAAATTAACGTTGGGAAATTATGTAAGGATCAAGTATTGCTGTGTCTGTATCTATACATGTGATTGTCACAAATTAAACAGTAGGTAGTTGAATTGATCAAATTTAAAACTGTCAGATTGCTGTTATTTTTTAAATTTGCTGGAACCACGACCTTTTAATCGAGAAGGTCGTGGCTGAAACAATACAACTATTACCATTGAATTATCAATATTCTTGCAAATAAATAATTTTTAGGAATAAATAATATTGTTATATTTATTATTTTATAATAAAGTTTGTATAGAAACAAATTTGGATGATTTTCAGTAATACATACCAACAACAGAAAGCTTAAGAGATTGCATTTTGTAATGGAAAAACGAAGAAAAACACAACAGATAAGCACTAAATTCAATATCACTAGTAGGTACTAATCAATGAAATGTTCAAATGTATTCCCATTGGCTCGCAGACAGTGGCTTAATCTGTCATAAAATTCTGTTCCCCATTTAATGTAAATGTGTACTCGTCAGTGAAACAAATATTTTCTAAAGCATGACATTTATTAAACATTAATTCACAAAAAGTGATTAGTTTTTCACTATCTGCTGCTAATAGCAGCGTGTAATATTTTTAAGCAAAATATTTGTATTTTTTATGAGTGCGGTGATTCACCGAGATTATTTGTAGTTTCCCTCACACTTCGACAGCTGCCAAAATATCTACTTCGTTAACATTCTGGGTTCCGTGTCTATTACTTTTGCGAAGGCAATTGACGCACCTAATTTCCTATTTTAAATAAAATTCCTTTAAATAATTATGTAATGTAAAATTATTTGACAGAAATAAATTTCTTTGTTTTAAATCTTTTTTTTGTCACAAAGAATATGCATATAGCTCAAGGCAATAGTTGATCCTCATATAATTTCCCAATGTTAATTTCCCTATGTTAATTTCCATATGTATGGTCGTCGCTGGGACACACTGTATAATTTATCTACTTGTCACGGTTACCTGATACATAACTATTCTTGATAAAATAGTGGAAAAAGAAAATTGTTTAGTAGAAGCAGCACAAACAGAAAATGTACAAGGATCACACTTGGGAATAATTTATACTGAAATAAATATGTTATTTATATTTAATTTATTCGTGTTTGTTATAACATTGCCGAAATTAATTGAGATGTTGCCGGGTTTAACGACTGTCGATTGTGAAACAGTGGAAAACGGAGAAAAACAGGACGTAAGAGATTATTTACTGACTAAATCAAGTGAATGTTTACTGCATAGTGAATCATGTAACTACATTGCCAAAAATGTTCAAACTTCGAAATCTGGGACAAAAAAATACTTTTGTGTGTTGTAAAAAGTTACTTGCCAAATTAATTAGACACTTCATGCATTTGCATCCTAATGAAACTAAAGTGCAACAATTCATGGCCCTACCAAAAGGTGATTAAACGTAACCACAATCTATGTTTATTATGCTGATATGTAGTGATATAAATCTTACGAATTTTGATATTACATAATTTGTTTTTAGGATCTGTGGAAAGAAAATATATCTTAGAAAAACTTCGATTAACAGGCACTTATCTGTTTAATTCAGATGCGTCTTACAATGATGGTAGCCTTATTGTTGCTCGCAGACCAACCGAGAATAAAAAACGGAATCCTGAACACTATATTCCATGTTCGAAATGCTGTAATTATTATAGTAGATTAAAAATTTATAGGCATTTTCAGAAATGTAATACATATAATAATAATCGCAAATCTCGTGAAATACAAACATCGGGTCGCAGATTATTGAGGAGAATTCATTGGAAGGCAAATTCAGTTATGGCAAATAAAATTTGTCCATTATTACAGCCTGGTTCGATAAGCGAAACTATACGGTTTGATGAATTAATAGTAATATATGGGAACAAACTGACGTACAAATACCGACAAAGTTACCTGATGTACCATATTCCACAAATTTTACGAACACTAGCTAAATTTTTATTAACAATAAAATCATTAAATCCAGACATTTCAGATTTGAAAGCTGTATACGAACTCAGATATTATGATTTAGTTTTACAAGCGGTTAACATGTTAACAAAATTAAATCCAAAAACAAGTGAATATCTTGCAACAAGATTAGGAACGTACATCAAGAAGTGTGGAAATTTGCTATTAACTGAATATATAAAAAATTCACAATCTGAACAAAGGGAATTAGTTAAAATATTTCTAAAAGTACTTGCAGAGGATTATGGTCCATATTTTAATAAAACTGCATTGGAAACTCAAATAAGATTGAAAAGGAATAAACCCATCAATTTGCCAATTCATGAGGATATTAAAAATCTTCATGATTTTCAAACATTCAAATAAAAAACTTATTTAAAAAACTCATTTTCTTACAACACAAGGATACGCTTATTGATGTGTCTTTTAACAACAGTGCAACTTTTGAACCGAAAAAGAGCAGGCGAAATTGAAAGGCTTTTAATTTCTGATTATGAAAATCGTCAGAGTATAAATAAAGATAAACATTCAGATTTATATGATTCACTGAGTGCACTAGTTAAGTGCTTAACGGACAGATATGTTAAAATATAATTACGCGGCAAACTGGGACGATCTGTACCTATACTGCTGAATTTTGAGCAGGTTGATTTAATTGATTTGATTTTATTAAATCGGCAAAATGCTCAAGTGCATCTACAGAACTCTTATGTATTTGGATGTCCTGGAAGTGCTGATAAATAGAGCATGCATATGTCTTAAAGAATTTTCCGTGCAATGTGACGCAAAACATCCGGAGCATTTACGAGGAACTAGACTGCGCAAACAGATCGCAACAGTTCTACACATTTTGAATTTGAAGGACTTGGAATTTGGACAACTGGCGAATTTCATAGATCAAGATTTACAAATACATAAAGATCCTTATCCTTATAATATATATATATTATATATATATATATATATATATATATATATATATATATATATATATATATATATATATATATATATATATATATATAGATAGATAGATAGATATTTTATTCCTGCCTTTCGGCTTTGAATCTTACAAATTTCTTGTCTGCACATTCCCATTTATGACATTCCCCACTTAAATATTACATTTTAAAGATACATATACTTAGAAATAGATTTACAGCCTTGACCTTGGGTATTGCCTTCTCTATTTCTTGCACTATTTCTTCTATTTGTTCCTCCACTCCGTCGCATTGTATGTAGATATTCTGCAGCTTCGATTTATAGCGGCTTATTCCTTCTTCTGTCCAATTTACGATGGTTCTTTTCTCGTCTTTCTCATCTTCTGTTGCCTTCTGTCTTTCTACCTCGATTTCTATCCAAATTGGTTGATGATCCGATTCTACTTTTTCGCCTACTTTGAACTTGTGTATTTTCTCCGACCCTTCTTGGTTTGTCATTATGTAATCAATTACCGTTGACTCCCCTCTTGGGCCATGGTAAGTGTACTCCCCTTCTTCATCGTCTTTTATGTTTCCGTTTAGTATATTCCATCCTCTCTCCTCTGTCAATTCTAACAATAGTTTCCCTTCTTTGTTTTTTGTCTTATCCTTTGACTTCCTTATATTAGTGTCCTCTTCGTTATCCTCAATGTTTCCTTCTTCCCCAATTCTCGCGTTCCAATCTCCTCCAAGTACCAGGTTCCTTTCATCCGTTTCTACCATTTTCTCATTCAATTCTTCTGTTATGTCTTTTAGCTTGCCGTCACTGTATACCGTTACTATTCTCCATTCCTTATCATCTAATTTGATTTTCCTTTCTTGCATTTGTTCTCTGAATTCAATTTCAGAATTTGCTTCTTTTATTCCTATTTTCACTCCTGTTATTATTCCTCCCCGCGCTCTTCCTTTCCTGTGTATTCTTGTAGCATGTTTACTTTTCCATGAAAATTCTTGTGGCAACTTGCCCTCCCATTTATTCCAATCCTTTTCTTCCAACCATGTCTCTGTTAGTCCGATGAAGTCGAACTCTTTTATAAATTCCCAAAATTCTGTATCTTTATTTTTTATTCCCGCTACATTCCAAAACCCGATTTTTATTCTATTCCTGTGCTCCCTATTTGGTAACGGCTCTATGGCCTCCCCCTGCTTTTTCTCTGTCTATAAAAAACCTTTTCTCTCTGTTAACTTCTCCTCCGACTCGTTCCACGAAAACCATTTGCCCTCTATTTTTATTTTCATGTATGCAACTTGGGTCCGCTTCCCTTGTTCTGTATTTTCTTTAGCGATGTCCCGTAATTTCCTCTGTATATTCCGTTCTCTGAGCGTTAAATCATGGTTTATATATATTTTCCTGCCTTTTAACTTCCCTTTATTATGCATTATTTTTTGTTTGTCTTCCCAACTTGTTATCTTCGCTATTATAATTCTTGTTTCTTTTTCTTTTCCCACTGTGTATGCCTCTGTTACTCCGATTTCGACTCCTAGGTCCTTTTTTATAAAATGCTTCACGTTCTCGCTCATATTTTCTTGTGGCACCTCTATTCCTGTTATTACGATGTTGTTTTTTCTGTTCCTCCTTTCCCGATCTTCCTCTCTACTTTCCAGTTTTTCTATTTTCTTCTTAATTTCGTCTCTTTCTGTCTTCCATTCTTTTTCTCTTTGCCTCATCTCTGCCACTTCTGTCTGCATTTCTTCTATGATTGTCGTCATCTTCTTGTTGTTGTCGCGTATTTCTTCTTTCAGTTGTTCATTATCTCTTCTTATCTCCCGTATTTCTACCTTTATGTCCTTCAGCATCTTTATTATTGCGTCTTCCATCTGTTCTGGGGCTTTTCTTTTTGGTGTTGGTGATCTGTTGGTTTTCCTACTTTTGATAAATATTTGTGCGCTTGTTACACCCTCTGTTGGTAGTGCACCAGTACTTTGTGTTCTGCTTCTGTTGTTTTCACTCATCACAGGTGCCGCTGTAGTCCGTGTCTCTGCTTTTCAATCACAGATGTCTCTGAATTTTATCTGACACTGACTTTGTTTAGTTTTCTATTATTCGTTTCCAACCTACAAATATTTTTATTCTTTTAATCTGTTGTACTTGTTTACTTACTTTTTTTCTAGTATATTTTTTTTCCTCTCTTTCAATCAGAATTTGTTTCTCTCTCTTCTTCGATTCTTTTCTTATTTTATCTTTCTCTTTTTCGGATCTTATTTCTCTTTCAAAAACTGTCTTCAAAACGTGCAACCTTCTCTAACCTTGACTCTCCCCTCTCCCCCATATATATATATATATATATATATATATATATATATATACAGGGTGGTGACCGCGACACCGGAACATAGGACTTTAACATGTAAAATCATATTTTTATAATTTCCTGCTTCCCTAATTATTTTAGAGAAAAAAGCTTCAAATAAATGTTGTAGAGCATAAAATTCTACATTCAAATCAATAAACACAATTAATTTTCCATGCTTTATACCGGCAGAAATTAAATTTAAAATGTTGAAAAATAGCTTAAAAATACTTAAGGGTAGCCTTGGAATTCAAACAAAATTCAACAAATGATTGATGTTTTATCTGTCAGCAGAAAATATTTCTTGCTTCATGAATTTACTGCTAGTAGTGAATTATAAGCAAAAATGGTGGATAATTATTCAATTAGTGAAAGAAATTAATTTCTTAAATGATATTACAATGGTAATAGTTTAAGAAAAGTGAGAGATTTATTTGCGTGTTCGTAGCCACACAGACCAATTCCTTCAATACATACGATTCAAAGAGTTGTTAATAATCAAAGAAAATATGGGTCAGTGTTCCATCCATGTCACAGTTGCGTTATAAAACAATTACATGTTGCACCAGAAGAAGAAATTGAGGTTGAAGATAACGCAAATGAAATAAATGTTCTAGCTTCAGTATCGAATAATCCTAATGTGAGTTTAAGAGAAATTGCATCAGGGTTAGGAATTCATCACACCACGGCCTTGAAAATATTAAAAAAACATAAATACAAGTCTTTTAAATTTTCTCGTCATCAAGAAATTTTTGAGAACGATAAAGTCAACCCCATGATATTTTGCGAAACAATAATGGAAATGGCGAATGCGGACAGAAATTTTATAAAGAATATTTGCTTTTCTGATGAATCCACATTTAGCGTTAATGGAGAACCAAATGTTAAAAATTATCGTCATTGGCATAAAGAAAATCAACATTTAGTTTTAAATAACCATTCACAGTATCGTGCAAATGTTAACGTTTGGGTTGGAATGTTAGGTTCCAATATTATAGGACCTTTTTTTATTGATGGCTCACTGAATTCGGAGAAATATTTAGAATTACTCCAGACCGAAATTGGACCTGCTATTGATAATGTTGCAGGGGAAAATATGATTTGGTTTCAGCAGGATGGTTGTCCTGCTCATTTTACGAATGAAACTAAAATATTTTTAGATCAATCTTTCCCAAATTGCTGGATGGGACGCGGTGGTCCAGTAAACTGGCCAGCGCGATCCCCGGATTTGTCCCCAAACGACTTTTTTTTATGGGGGCATTTAAAAAATAATATCTATAAAACTAAACATGCAAATGCAAATTCTTTGAAACGAAAAATTGTGGAGGAGTGCAGAAAAATTACTAACCGACAATTAAAAAATATGCAACGCAATTTGTATCATAGACTTGGATTTTGTTCGGCAAATAATGGAGATTTATTTGAGCACTTAATCTAAAATAATTCTGAATTAAATACATTAAAAACATGTTATTGATAATAACAAAAAACAACGGTTCTTTTCAGGACCACCAACATTCTTACAAAGAGAATTTCTTTTAATGCAATTTATCATAAAAATTAATAATTCAAATTTATTTTTTCTTCTGACAATTTTGTTTCATCTCTCAATTTGAAGCTAATTTTCAATTTTATTTCTGCCGTTATAAAAGCATGCAAACTGTAATAGAACTTAAGAAATTAATTTCTTTCACTAATTAAATAATTATCCACCATTTTTGCTTATAATTCACTACTAGCAATAAATTCATGAAGCAAGAAATATTTTCTGCTGACAGATAAAACATCAATCATTTGTTGAATTTTGTTTGAATTCCAAGGCTACCCTTAAGTATTTTTAAGCTATTTTTCAACATTTTAAATTTAATTTCTGCCGGTATAAAGCATGGAAAATTAATTGTGTTTATTGATTTGAATGTAGAATTTTATGCTCTACAACATTTATTTGAAGCTTTTTTCTCTAAAATAATTAGGGAAGCAGGAAATTATAAAAATATGATTTTACATGTTAAAGTCCTATGTTCCGGTGTCGCGGTCACCACCCTGTATATATATATATATATATATATATATATATATATATATATATATATATATATATATATATACAGTGCACGCCGCTTAATGTGATCACATCGGGACTCGAGGTTTTTGATAACAATAACCGATTGATAACAATAACCGAAAAAAATATAAACACAAAATTTTATTAATTAATTAAAAATGCATGTGTGAAACAGTAATAAACAGTAAATAAATTATGAAATTGAACTAAAAAATCTAAAAATAAACATAACAATTTTTAATTGTGCTACTGCATTCCGCTGACTCATTTTCGGCAACTTATCATACTGTTCTAAAATGTTAATTTTTTTCTTTGAAGCTAAGATCACGTCTTTTTTTACGTCAGCCATTGCAAACGGTTAGAATTAAACTGAATTTGTTTTAGTAGTTAAGACCATACAAACGCATTGTTCGAGTTTATTTGTGTTTACTGCCAACCAGCCCGGTATAATACAATAAAAGACAATCAAATTTCTTTTAGGTTCTTTGTAAAAACTACTTTATTGTACTGTTGCTTTTAAAACTGTAGGGAAAAATACAATCCTAAGAAAAAATTGATAACATAAACCGATGTTATGATTACTATAACCGAAATTTTTTTAATGTAGTTGTATACGTCCGGGCCGTTCTTTGCAAAAGTGATAACAATAACCGATTGATAACATTATCCGTGATTCCAATAAGCGGCGTGCACTGTATATGTGCCAATATTCAAATGCCCGCCACGACGAGGACGACCAGGTGGCACCACTAGTCAACCGCTACAACCTGAGGCGACGAGACAAGATGGCGAGCGGCTGTCCGAGAGAGTAGTGTGTCGTGTACTGAGATAAACAAGTGTTGTACTGGCAAATGAGCCAATTTACCTAATTACAGTGTAATACCAAATTGTAACCGTAATTAAATTCCTGTCCAAAATAATAAAAGGTGTTATTATTGAGTGTATGTAAAGAAATAGCTAGTGTGCTAACAGAGCAGCGGTGGGATTACAAAAATATTTCCAGTGCTAGTGTGAGGTGTGTGAAAGTGTACACAGCCCTCCAAATGACGTGTGTGAGTACAAACGAGTACAAAAATAGTTTCTGTGTGAAAGTTTAGTATACTTGCGAAGTATACAAAGTGCGTAGTTCACCACGTGGGTGACAAACAAAGAAACTGTGACTTTCGTTGTTCGTTGACGCGTAATACTAGCTCGAGTGGGTGACTCGTGTTAACATTTGCGTATAAACGAGAAAAGGACTGCGAAATTTGTGGGAAAAGGTGTAAAATTCCACAATTTCCGAGGTAACATCGCCTGTATGCGTGACTACAACCCGAGTTGCGCGAGTGTCAAACCGGTTGCGGGAAACAAAGATGCAGGAGAATTTAAACATTTCAACCGTAGAGTCAGTGTCGGATGAACCGATACCAGGTGCGATGTCTACGCCAGCGGATGGTATACGTGAGGCACAACAGAATCTGCAACGCGAGCGAGAACTGTTGACCCGAGAAATGGACTTATTAAGGCGTGAACGCGAGTTATTGGATCGTGAACGCACGTGGATGGAAAACAGTCGTGGAAATATGACGACGACCTTACGGGCGCCGTGCGAACTCACTGAAAAACTGTTGCCGGAGTTTGACCCAGCACGTATGACAGGGTTAAGTGCTACGCAGTGGATACAGCGTGTGGACAGTATCGGTACGGCGTACTCGTGGGACGATTCTTTAAAACTAGTGCAAGCAGTTAACAAGTTGCGTGGAGCCGCTAAACTGTGGATGGATGGTTTGGTGAGCGAAATTACTACGTGGAACAGTTTCAAGCAAGAGCTGCTTCGAAGCTTTCCATCTGTGAGTGACCAGGCAGACATACATCTACAATTGACCAAGAGAAGAAGAGAGAGAGGAGAATCTGCCGAAACTTACCTTTACTCCATGAGAGCCATCGCGAAAAAGGGGCAAGTAGAAAATTCCTCTTTGATCAAGTACATCCTCAATGGACTTGACGACCGAGAGTTAGTCAGATCACTATCGTTGTGTGAGTTTATAGATATTGAAGATTTGCTCCTGAAGATAAAGCGATACGAAAGCGTACAAGATAGAGCCAGATTTGTGACTCAGATGCGGAGTAACAACTGCCCTGCTGAGAACAGTCGACGTGAACAGCCGGTTACAGGACGTTCACCAGCCCCAGATCAGCGAGAGAAGAAGGTCCGGTGTTAGAACTGTCAAGAAGCAGGACAAATATCACGTTGAGCGTAAAGAGTAACAGCATTATCAAGACATAAACCAGAACCATTTCAATTTTCTCTTGTGCAGTTAAATACTCCATTCTGAAGTTAATATTAACAGCCTAGCGGAAAACAATGAAAACGCGATATTTGTTTTTTGACAACGAATTTCGAGTATTTACAATGAAAACTTAATTTTTTTATTTAAAACGTATTGCAGAATCATAGGCATATGTTCTTAGTAGAAGAAATCGAAAAAAATTGAATTTCGTCAATTACAGCGAACCGAACAAAATATTTTATTCAAATCGTACGTATATTTAGCCGTAGAATCCGTATCTGCAATAAAAAAATTGGGTTCCTATTTTAGATCAAAGTTACCCCTCGCCACACCCACAAAGAGAGGGGTGGGGGACTATTTTTTGCACTAATGTATTTTCCCCGCAGAATGATTAAATTTTGATACTTGACATTTTTTCCCAGAGTGCCTATTTTTCGAGATATTTGAAAGTTTCGGGTTAAAAAAAACACCCGGTATATATACAGGGTGTCCCTAAAATGCGTGGACATCGCTTAACCACAGATTCCTGGGCCGAAAATAAGACGATTTAACTAAACTTACCTATATGCAATTACGTTTCGTTTAGCTGGTATTCTGCTTCAAAGTTCTTTAAAAAAAAAGTTATTTTATCCATAACTACAGAACGCTTGGATCGATTTGGATAATATTCGGTACTATACTTCTTACGGATGTAGGTCATCTTTTAAGATGATATTAGTTATTATCAGTGGACCATTAGTGTACGAAACACGGGTAACCCGGCATAAATCAGTCAAAAACTTTTTAATGTTAAGGCCAATAACTTTAAAAAAAATAGTTTCAGAAAGAGACATTCAATAGTAATTTTTTTGTTGTTGTTGTCTGTACTGATATCTGTTAAGGTTTAGGCACAAAAAAATAAAATCTGAGGGACCGCGCACTGCATTTCATAAAAAAATGTCGTCTAGCAGTCTGGTCTTTTAAGAAATAAATGACGATATGATATTTATTAGGGCAATTATTTAGATTTCCTTATAAAAAGGAATCGCAAATATTTAAATCTGGTGAACGAGGTGCCCATTTTGCAAAAATTCAAAGGAAATCTAAATAATTGCACTAATAAATATCATATCGTCATTTATTTCTTAAAAAACCAGACTGCTAGATGACATTTTTTTATGAAATGCAGTGCGCGGTCCCTCAGATTTTATTTTTTTGTGCCTAAACCTTAACAGATATCAGTACAGACAACAACAACAAAAAAATTACTATTGAATGTCTCTTTCTGAAATTATTTTTTTGAAAGTTATTGGCCTTAACATTAAAAAGTTTTTGACTGATTTATGCCGGGTTACCCGTGTTTTGTACACTAATGGTCCACTGATAATAACTAATATCACCTTAAAAGATGACCTACATCCGTAAGAAGTACAGTACCGAATATTATCCAAATCGATCCAAGCGTTCTGTAGTTATGGATAAAATAACTTTTTTTTTAAAGAACTTTGAAGCAGAATACCAGCTAAACGAAACGTAATTGCATATAGGTAAGTTTAGTTAAATCGTCTTATTTTCGGCCCAGGAATCTGTGGTTAAGCGATGTCCACGCATTTTAGGGACATCCTGTATATATATATATATATATATATATATATATATATATATATATATATATATATATATATATATACCGGGTGTCCCAAGAAATCTGGGACATAGGGAATTAACATGTAAAATTGAAAAAGTTGCGATTACTTCTGTATTATACATTTTAGAGCTCTGAAACTTGGTACAGGTGTAGGGATAGGTTATTCGCATTGATTGGTATTAATTAAAATGATATTAAGGCTCACATTTCTAATAAAAATGCTTTTAAAAAATAATAATTAGGAGATGTAGCTTATATAACATTTTTGCAAAAATTTATTTACGGCGTTGCTAGCACAACGGTAAGAAGCTTATTTGGTAATTTAAATAATTTATTAATGTTATGGTTCGAATCTCCAATACACTTTTTTTTAATTTTTAAAATAATTACTCCTATTTTTTAAATAAATGAAATTCTATGTAAATTATTTGAAAATTAAAAAAAACCCTAAAGTGATGTGACAACTAAACAATTAAAAAAATTATGAAAATTGCGTTGGTTGTCAGTTATCATTTGTTAATCAAACAAAGGTAAACTGATTATTCCTTAAATTTTACTTAAATACCTTAAATTAATACCTATTTTTCTTAAAAATTTGATTATGTAACCCATCAAAATTTTTATACTACTGGAAGTAAAAAGTCTTTCTGATTCCAAAAATTTAGTCAAAATAGTATGTTGCCATTTAAAAAATTAAAGTTGCGCAGCGTAACGCATGCGCGTAATGGCTTAAGAGAATTTCAAGGTCACAGAAATATAAAGTACTTTTCACCATGTAACTTTTGTCTGAAGCCAAGCAGGACGCGGTGGTTTAGCGTGGGCAGACACATAAATGTGGCGTGCCGCCAGATGTTTCCAATCTGACAGCCTACGGTGCATTCCTCTTGGATATCTGTCACCGTGCCATCGGCCATTCTTGCTTGTGTGAACCGCGCAGGTCTGAATTGAGTGCGCTGACTTCGCAAGAGCGCGAAAAGGCTGCCGTCCATGTACGAGCACATGGCTCCTGTGTCTACTAGAGCGGGGCCGGTCCAGTTTCCAATGGTCGCTTTGACGAAGATCCGCCCGTCGGGGGTGGGATCTGTATTTAACGTAGATATGCTGGTGCGGAGGACCGGGCTGTGGTTGTTGGCCTTCGGCTGGTCATGGTCCTTTAATGGCCAGCCGTGTTTGCGTTTCCCGCCTTCGGAGCGCAAGGGTTGTCAGTTATCACTTGTTAATCAAACAAAGGTAAACTGATTATTCCTTAAATTTTACTTAAATACCTTAAATTAATACCTATTTTTCTTAAAAATTTGATTATGTAACCCATCAAAATTTTTATACTACTGGAAGTAAAAAGTCTTTCTGATTCCAAAAATTTAGTCAAAATAGTATGTTGCCATTTAAAAAATTAAAGTTGCGCAGCGTAACGCATGCGCGTAATGGCTTAAGAGAATTTCAAGGTCACAGAAATATAAAGTACTTTTTACCATGTAACTTTTGTCTGAAACATTTGTGTCTAAATTTAATAATAACAGGAATATAGCCTTGTTGCATTACTTTCTCTACACCCTATATATATATATATATATATATATATATATATATATATATATATATATATATATATATATATATATATATATATTGTGACGCTCCCTGGTGTTGCGGGTTCTGGTTGCTCGGGCGCCAATCGGACTTAGACCGGGATAGTTCAGTGGAGGTCAGGGTGGTACAAGAAATAATTTATTTGACCAGAAACCAACGTTTTGATTTATTCACGAGACACTGACACTCGCAGTGTTGATAACAAATAACAGAACCAGCAAATAACATAAGAAAATATAACGTAGGCAAACAATTTATGAACTATGAAAACATAACACAGGCAGCTAATATTTGAAAATACAACGGAAATAACATGACACTATTGTGGCGGAAAGCCAATCAGAAATTATGTATCCTCTGTAACAGGACCGACACAGTACAGAGAGAAACAACGATGACGTCACAGCAGGACCGACACAGTGTGACGGGGACAAGTGCAATTACTGTAACCTCTGTAACAGGACCGACACAGTACAGAGAGAGACAGTGATGACGTCACAGCAGGACCGGCACAGTGTGACGGAGACAACCTAACTAACTGTAGCCTCTACAACAGGACCGACACAGTGTAGAGAGAGACAGTGATGACGTCACAGCAGGACCGGCGCAGTGTGACGGAAACAACCTAGCTAACTGTAGCCTCTACAACAGGACCGACACAGTGTAGAGAGAGACAGTGATGACGTCACAGCAGGACCGGCGCAGTGTGACGGAAACAACCTAGCTAACTGTAGCCTCTACAACAGGACCGACACAGTGTAGAGAGGGACAGTGATGACGTCACAGCAGGACCGGCGCAGTGTGACGGAAACAACCTAGCTAACTGTAGCCTCTACAACAGGACCGACACAGTGTAGAGAGAGACAGTGATGACGTCACAGCAGGACCGGCGCAGTGTGACGGAAACAACCTAGCTAACTGTAGCCTCTACAACAGGACCGACACAGTGTAGAGCGAGACAGTGATGACGTCACAGCAGGACCGGCGCAGTGTGACGGAAACAACCTAGCTAACTGTAGCCTCTACAACAGGACCGACACAGTGTAGAGAGAGACAGTGATGACGTCACAGCAGGACCGGCGCAGTGTGACGGATAACAAACTTATAAATCTTGCTACGTCTGCAACAGTGCAGAGTAACGAAAACAAAAATAAATACTGCCACAGAGGGCGGTACAATAAAGAATAATAGAAACAATATGCTTACCAAGCGGTTTGACTGCAGCGGAGAACGGATCACTAGCGGAATACTAACTGATTTTGTTCGTCTACTCGCAGCCCTTTTATACGGCTTGACTAATTGATCGTTTACTAACTTGCATTTCGGTTGTATCATGCGTTAGGTACGGTACTGTGCGGATCAATTAGTCGCGCGCGCTCCGAGACCTGGCGCAACGAGCCAAGTGGCTAGAGCTTGTTTGGTGACATCGTCACAATATATATATATATATATATATATATATATATATATATATATATATATATATATATATGTCATAGTGCAGTGCGAATGCAGCAGCTAGGCAGCAATGCTATCCGTACAAAGTCGTGAAAAGTGCGAAAATTACAAAAACAGCGAAAGATTATTTAAAACACACAATAAATAAAAGCAAAAACAAGAGTGATGAACTGCAGTGCAGTGTAGCGAAAATACTAGTGAACAGAGAAAATAATGAAATAACAGATAAAGGCACAAACAGTACGCGGTGCGACACAAGTGCGCGATCCATAACAAATAAAGACACCAAAATGACTCAATACAATGTAGAAACGAACAATAGATACAATCAGCTGGCAAATGAAGAATATGAAGAAAATGTCATAAAATGACACTATATCAAACCGCTATTTCTAATGGTTACTGTTCATCAGGTAACACTGACAAAACTAACACAAAGCATCCTATACGTTCTACATACTAGACTGTACTTCGAAAAGCGCCAGAACTCAAGAAGAATAACACAAAATCTGTTTGCATGTACTGCGCGGACAATCACATCACCAAAGACTGCTGTTTGGACGACAGCTGAATTTGTAGGAACAAACGGGCGAGAGCGGTTTTGAGTCCCAGAACGTTTTTCTGTCCTGCTTCGTAAACTTGATTGTACATATTGTTTTTCGGTTGATATTTTTGTTTTTTGTTAGAAACCACCTGCGTTTCTAGTGTTACATTAAATATTTCGTTTATATTTTGGCTTTGTATACATGCATGTGCAATTTCTGACTTCTCTAGTTTTCGCATGAGAATTTGTTGTGTGTATAATAGTGCTGTCAAGAACCTATATTTTTTGGATTCGGGTACTTGGTTCTTAAAGTATTCGAATATGCGAGATTTGAATACTTTCGGAACCGATTCTTGGATTCGATTCCAAGAATCGAATACTTTCGGAACCGATTCGATTCCAAGAATCGAATACTCGGTTCTTGGAATTGGTTCTAAGATTCGAATACTCGGTTCTTCGAATCGGTTCCAGGAATCGAATACTCGGTTCTTGGAATCAGTTGCAGGAATCGAATATTCAGTTATTGGAACCGATTCTTGGATTCGTTTCGAAGAATCGAATACTTGGTTTTTGGAATCGATTCTTGGATTCGATTTCAAGAATGAAATACTCGTATGTTATGCATGTAACATGTATTAATTGTGTACTCTCTACATCGTTGACCATCCTTGATATTAAATTAGCTTACCTTTTCTTCTATTAAAAACAAAAGACATATTCGTTATATTTATTACATTCATTTTAGCATGTGTCAAAAACTATAGCAGAATGCAACGTTGAATTATACGTATATGTAAAATAAAGTAAAAACTGAAACAGAATTAACATTTCAATAAAACAATAAGTGACGGCAGACTCTGTGCATATTGTAGAATGCCTTAACAACTTTAAAAATAATAATTGATTTTAAAGTTGATATAAAATTGCAATGTAAATGACAGATGTACACCACTGACACTTAAAAGCAATACAAGAAAGTAACGATAATTACTTAACACTTATTTCTTACTCAAAATTGTATCATAGTGAAATGATTTATTCCACACAATATGAGAACAAATAAAAACTGAACAGAATTAAAATGTATACAAATACAAACCTACAAACTTTAATTTCAGCTAATATTCTCTTATTGTATTATATACAACAAACGTGACGGAATACAAAACAAAACTAGTATTGTGCGTAACTGTCATTGGGAAATGATTTAGTGTATACGAAATACAATCAGAACTTAAACAACATTCTGTATTATAAATGGGATGTCTAGTACCATCTAGATCAGGGGTGTCCAAACTTTTTGCCGGAAGGGCCAGATTCGTATTAAAATCAATTTGCGGCGGGCCACGTTGAATAAAAAATGGTGGATAATTATTCAATTAGTGAAAGAAATGAATAATTATAAACCATTTTTTCTTATAATTCACTACTAGCAATAAATTCATGAAGCAATAAATATTTTCTGCTGACAGATAAAACGAGAATCATTTGTTTAATTTTGTTCCATTTCCAAGGCTACCTCTAGGTATTTTGAAGCTAATTTTCAACATTTTAAATTTAATTTCTGCCGGTATAAAGCATGGAAAATTAATTGTGTTTATTGATTTGAATGTAGAATTTTATGTTCTACAACATTTATTTGAAGCTTTTGTCTCTAAAATAATTAGGGAAGTAGGAAATTATAAAAATATGATTTTACATGTTAAAGTCCAATGTTCCGGTGTCGCGGTCACCAGCCTGTATATACATATTGTTTTACATACAGCATATAGGATGCAAAGCTAGTATTAGAAGTTTTGTTTGTAAAAAATACTGAAATAAAACTAGTATTGTGTTAAATTAAAACTGTAGCATTATGAAATTATTTAGTACATATTTGAAATATTAGAAACAAAGGAATATTTTGTATAAGTAGGGTGTACCGTAGCTTGTGCAGCATCAATACCAGTCAGTTCTTCAACGTTTCATTACGATCAGTTTTAGTACCATTTTTAACATTTTCTTATTCAAACTAAGTAAACGGAGCGATATATGGAGATATTTCAAAAAAAAAGTAAAATCAGTATTTGCATCTGTAATTATTGGGGGGGCAAAATTAAAAGCAATTGGTACTACCAGTTCCTTGTGGAAACATGTGAATGCGAAACACATCTTACCTGCCGAAAAGCAACCAAGGTATGTAAATCTAGTTTAATACTAATTATTTTAAATCACATTTAGTTAATTATACTGATATGCATGATGTACAATACGTAATTTAATGTAACTATAGAGAAAAATCTATTAAACTGAATTGAAATACATATCGCATGAATAAGTAAATAATTAAATTGTAATGTACAAATTATAAAATAATGTATTAATTATACTAGCAAATTTAATCAAAATTTCAGACTATCATTTGCATCTTATTGAACTTCGAGTCAAGATATCAGCACAGAAGACTCATTGACTACTGATGACGATATAACACAACGATAATGGATTATTTCGTCTCATCAGCACATTCGGACATATCGGAACCATCAATATCAACACACATTCAACCTAAAATATCGTTAATATTTTGTACAAAGAATACTAATGAAAAACGCAATGAACAAATTACACTGCACGTTGCCAATATGATAGATGAGGATATGTTACCTCTATCATTTGTAGAGAATTCCGGATTTAAGAAACTCTTAAAATATTTAGCTCCAGAATACATATTGCCTTCTCGGGATACTATATCAAGCAGATTAACAATTAAATACAATAGTGTAAAAAGTAACATAAAATTATTTTTAAATTCTGTTGATTATGTTTGTTTAACAACTGACCTGTGGACTTCACGAAATACAAAGTCATATATTATTGTAACGGCGCACACAGTAACATGTGACTGGAAATATATAAATGTTACATTCACTACGGAATAAAAGGCGGAGAGGCATACCGCAATAAATTTAAAAGACAAATTACCAGCCATTCTTGTTGATTGGCAGTTAAACGACAAGATTTTTGCAGTTGTCCATGATAATGCGTTGAATATAACCAATGCTGTGAAAGAAAATTTCAATCTTTTTGGCGAAAGTATACCATGTTTCGTACATACTTTACAACTATGTATTAACAAATCTTTCGAAGACGAGAACATAAAATAACTTATTACCAAATGTTGCAGTATAGTATCACATTTTCACCATTCCACTGTTGCAATAAACGCTTTAAATGATAAACAAGAACAATTAAGTATCAAAAAACAAAAACTGAAACAATATGTTAGAACTAGGTGGAACTCTATATATTATATGTTCCGACTAATAGAACAGCGTTCAGCCATAGCAGCTGTTCTATCGGATAGATTAGTAACGAACATTAAAACTGCGAATTTGACTGGCAATTATGCGAAGAAGTGGCTACAACACTTTTGTCCTCATCTTCAGTAGTAACATTCAATGGTAAAACCGGTACTAAAATCCATTTTAGACAATTTTTTAAATGCATCTGAGGATGATCCTAAATATAAAAATACTTTAAACTTGGAAAGACGTTTCGAGGTACAAAATTATTTAAAAAATAAATGAGATAATAATTCAATATTACAAGATACTGAATCATCTCAATTAAATACAGTGACTAACACAACACTAGCTTTTTTATTCCCTGAAGACACAAGACTTGAACCAAAATCATAAATTGATACATATTCGAATGATAATCAAATTAATAAACACAGCTGTCCATTTGAATGGTGGAAACAAAATTCAGCAAAGTATCCTAATTTAAAACTAGGCATGAATGTCTGTATCCATTCCTAGTTTTTGTTCTAATTTCCTTGACAACGTATGATAATGTGAATTATGTATTTCAATATAAATTGTAATAATTTTTAAAAAATATATTCGCTTTTATTTCCATTCGAAAATAAGTACTAGCTTTCGATACAATCCTAGAGGTACGCAATATATTAATTATATATTATCAAATCTTTGAAAAATTTTCCGCTAAATTAAAGAAATAACCCCGGAATTTAATTTGAATAATATATATTATGAGGGCACATTCAATTTTCGTAATATGTTAGAGAACTGTGTAGTGTGTACTCTATACTCGGAATCAGTTATTCGATTCTCAAAATCGATTCAAAGAACCGATGCATTGCCTTGCTTTTGCAAGAAAATGTAAGCTATTTTAATATCGAGGTCAGTCAACAATGTAGAGAATACGAAATTAATACATGTTACATACATAACACACGAGTATTTCATTATTGAAATCGAATTCAAGAATCGGTTCCAAAAACCGAGTATTCGATTCTTCGAAACGAATCCAAGAACCGAGTATTCGATTCCTGGAACCGAGTATTCGATTCCTCGAACCGATTCCAATAACCGAGTATTCGATTCCGGAACCGATTCCAAGAACCGAGTATTCGATTCTTGGAATCGAATCCAAAATTTGGAACCGAGATTCGGTTATCCGAAAAGTTCAGTATTCGGGTATTCGAATACTTTTGGAACCGATTCCAAAAGTATTCGGATTCGGATCTCAGCACTAGTGTATAAACACAAGAGTCTAGTCGTCAGACCAATTTATTTTCGAAGATACACTATGTCTATAAACATGATAGGAGCATGCCTGTTCTTAGTTCGTAACGTTGTGCTAAACTTGTGTGCAATATATTTGCTGTTAGTGCAATTTATAGATTTGGCTACTCCACCTTACCTTACCCTACACTAGTCTATTGAATCCTCCCCTAACGTACGATTTCCTACCTGTAATAATTAATGCAGTTCCACGAATTCCCGATTCCGTACATTTCGGGCTTACATGTTCGTGCGAGTTCGGGAATGCAAATTGGTCTGACGACTAGACTCTTGTATAAACGGAGCGTGGTGAGAGCGGAGGACCAGGAGTACCCGGACCACACAGACTGCTTCGCCCGGCAGTGAATTTCGGGATTAAAGGTAAGTCACCGTCTTATTTTCGGCCATTCACGAGCCTGCTTTCTTCGCCTGTTCAAATCAATACAGTCCACTATCATCGAAACAAAAGTTGTGAAGTATTCGTACGAGATAGGTGGGTTACCTTAGTCAAATTTCATGACGACGGCCCTGTGTTATCAGTCACAAAAATAAAGAACAAACAAGATGCGTAAAGTGTGGCAACAAACATCAAGCCAACAGCATGGACTGCTCCGCATATAAAGACAAACTAGACTGGCAAGAAAACAAATCCAGGTGTCAACAACCAAAAAGATACCCAGAACACACACAGAGAAGCGAAGAGTACCCTCCCATAAGACACACATGGACTCCCGGACCAACTGGACTGACTTCAGAAAAATTTCGAGAAAAATTCTTGACAAACACATACACATAAACAGTCACATAATAAATATAAATGAGCTCGAAGACGAGGTAGCAAAACTCATCCACGCTATAAGACCCGCAAAACAAAATCACACTCGCACAAAAAAATATTTACATTAACAGAGAAACAATCCCACCATACATACTCGCCCTTATCAAAGAGAAAAACAAACACCGAACACAATAGCAACGAAATCGTGACACACCAACACGATTGTAAGTCTCACAAATGAACAGACCAATCAATCTAGAAACTAAAACACACATGAACACAAAATGGAAAACCAAACTAGAATCCCTACATCCACAGGACAACTCGCTGTGGAAACTAGCAAACTCCTTGAAAAAATCACACAAACCTATCCCCACACTCGAGCACAACAACACCCACGCTATTACAACTCGGGAAAAAACAAACATAATCGCAGACACATTTGAACAAATACGCAATACAGAAATAGTAAGAGGCGGAAGAACACACACATAAACCAAACAGTAGAAACACTCTTAAGTAACTAACACCTGCACGACAACCGGCAAAACCAGCAGAACTGTTGGATTGCAGAGTGGATATACTAAGTATCCTTGTTTCCTGTGTTTATGGGACAGCAGATGTAAAGCAAATCACTACGTGTTCCGAGAATGGCCAGCAAGAGAAAACTGGCAACCCGATATCTGATGATGCTCTTGTGCCTGTAGACAAAATTCTACTATCTCCACTTCACATCAAACTGGGATTAAATTAAACAATTCGTCACAGCATTAGATCGCAACGGAGAAACATAAAGAAATACGATCAATGTTTCCCAAACTATCAGATGCCAAAGTTGCGGCTGGCGTGTTTGTTGGACCACAGGTGAAACAAATGTTTGCATCGGAGACAGGGCTCAAAGAAGAGAAGTAGATCGTGTGGCATCTATCAGGGAAGTTTTCCAACAGTTTTTATTGTGATGTGAGCGCTATTATTCAGTTTCCGCGTACACTACAACAGACGATCAACTTGTTTCATTCATAGGTCGTTGTAGCTTCCGCCAGTACATCCCAAGCAAACTCGCGAAGTACGGACTGAAGATTCAAAGTATCTATGACGGCAGGGCTTGGTACACTCTAGGAATGGAGGTATATGTGGGAAAGCAACCACCAGGTCCCTATGAGGTTTCGAATTCGGTATTTGATCTTGTCAAATGTATAGTTCATTTCATTGAACATACTGGACGAAATGTCACAGCAGACAACTGGTTTGATAGTACTGACTAAAAATCTCACGTACGTCGGAACATTATGAAAAAACAAAAAAGGAACTACCACCGCATTTCGTCGTGATTAAGAACAGGGAGGAGAAAATCAGTTTGTTTGGCTTCCAGAAAAATGCAGCTCGTATATCGTATGTTCTGAAAAAATAAAAAAAGAATGTGATACTTATTTCGACAATACACAATGATGGAACCATCGATGCCAGCACGGGACACTTCAGAGAGCCAGAAATTATAACAATGTATAATAAGACTAAAGTTGAAGTGGATACGGTCTGTAACAGATAGCGTGACAACGAACACTGCTATTATGCGTGCTGTTTATCGCAAGAATATAAAAAGTATACATACCTCGTTGCCGGCACACTGTTCAGACTGCTATGAGGGGGACTTGATGGAGTCAGGTGACACTCGCGAATGAAAGATCGCGTATATCGTATAATTTAGAGTACTTTATTGACACTACTTATAGATTTACAATTACAGCTCGTCGCGACCGCGTACTGTTCGGGAATCTCCCTTCGCGGTGTTCTCGTCGCCTTATAGCTGTTTCAAACTACCGACGGCGACGATGGCAAAAATGAACAGTCAATATCCGTTGGTCTATATATCGGTATTTTAGCGCTTCGCCAGTGACCGGACGGCGTCAGCCTATTTGCTGCAACTACACGCGTTACTATAAATATGTGGAATTCCGTACGTATCTACGAATTTTCGGATTACTGGATCTTCGCGCTGGGGTTGTTTTATACGATCCCTGATCATTGGTTCGTAGCTCGACTGATTTGGAATACGTATAGGCTTGTTCCGAGATAGCGTATCCGCGTTCGTATGTTTTTTCCCGGTCGGTACTCGATTTTTCTGTCGTATTCCGCGAGCAATAGGGACCATCGCATCAGTCGATTATTCGGTTCGGTCGTGTTCATAAGCCATTTTAAGGGTTGATGATCAACGATCGCCGTAAACGATCGACCGTACAGGTAACACCGGAAATGCTTAGTACCCCATACTAAAGCCAGGCACACCCGTTCCGTTGTGCTATAGTTTTGTTTAGCTTTGCTAAGTTGACGACTAGCAAAAGCGACAGGAATTTTATGCTTATTGTGAATCTGACATTATATAGCACTATAGCAAAACCGGAAGCATCCGTGCACAAAATAAAAGGGTTTTAGAAATCAGGGTATTTTAAAATCGGTTAATACGTCGCGAAAGTGGGTAAAAGCTTTTTCTGCTTGTTCCGACCACGTGAATCTTGCAGTCATTTTAGTTAAAGAGGTTAACGGCAATGCTACGGACGAGAAATCTTTAATAAAACGTCGGTAAAATCCTACTAAAACTATCAAACTGCGAATCTCCGTAACGCTAGTCAGAATTGGATATTCTTTGATAACGCGAATCTTTTCGGGTTCGGGTTTCACTCCATTGCTACTCATTATGTGACCTAGATATGCGGTCTCCGTTTTCATAAATTTGCATTTTCTCGGACTAAATGTTAAGTTTGCAGTTCGTAACCGATCGAAAATTAATCTTAATCTGTTTAGTTTACCTAGATGACATAATAATACTGGGTACATCATTACAAGAACATTGTGAAAATATTAGAAAATTTTTTGCCAAATTGAAACAATATAATTTGAAAGTACAGTTAGACAAATCTGAATTTATGCGAAAAGAAGTAGCTTATCTTGGCCATATTGTTTCAAATGACGGAGTAAAACCAAACCTCTCAAAAATAGATGCCGTTAAGAATTTTCCCATACCTAAAACACAAAAAGAGATAAAACAATATTTAGGACTTCTAGGTTACTATAGAAAATTCATTCCAAATTTTGCCAAACTAACTAAACCAATGACAACATGTTTGAAAAAAGGTCAAATAGTAAATACAAACAATAAAGAATATAGGGAAAGTTTCGAAAAGAGTAAAAATTTATTAATTAATGCTCCTATTTTACAATACTACGAAAAACAGTTTATTGTAACAACTGATGCAGTAATTACGCAATTGGTGCAGTTTTAAGTCAAAAAACTGACGGAAAAGATATGCCTATAGCATATGCATCTCGAACGCTCAATGAACATGAAGTAAATTATAGTACTACAGAAAAAGAATTACTTGGAATCGTTTGCGCTGTAAAATATTTCAGACCTTCTCTTTATGGCACAAAATTTAAAATTCAAACAGATCATAGACCTTTAACTTGGCTCATGAGTTTAAAAGACCCAAATTCAAAATTGATGCGATGGCGTATAAAATTAGATGAATATTCATATGAAATTGAATACAAAAAAGGAACTTTAAATTCAAACGCTGATGCTTTATCAAGAGTTAGATCTAAATTTCAAATTATTAAAACAAACGACAACATTTTCAATACACCACAAAATTTAATACATTGTATTTCAGCAGATTTTAAATTAGGAAAAGGATTTGCAGAACAAATAAATAAAAATTTTGATAGCAGAAATTATTTAGAAGTTAAAGGAAACAAAAATTAATTATTCAACCAATTTTCGAAAATAAATATAAGTTATTTCATTTAGTAACGAAACAAAAATATCTTAATAAACCTACTTTGGAAGATATAAAAGAATGTTTATTTAAATTAAAAGATTATTTAATACAAAATGAAATTTTTGAAGTTCATATGCCAAAAATTTGTTCTGGTTTAGATAAAATACCATTTCATGAAATAGAAAACTCATTAAATGAAATTTTTAAAGAAACACATATTAAAATTGTGATACATGAATTAATTTTGAAAGAAATATATATACACGATGATATTGAAAGCGTAGTTGCAAATGTAGATGATGAAGATTTAAATACAATACATTCAGCAGATGAAAATGAAACTAATGCCATAACTTATAAACAATCAAGTATTAATGTAGGGAAAAATCAATTAATAATTCAAAAACATGACAATGAAACAGAATGTAATTTAACGAAAATGTTTGATAACAAACAAAGACTTTTTATTAAACTAAACGAAAATAATTTAGAAAATGAAATTTTCAAATTTCTTAAAGACTCATTAGCACCACAAGTCAATTATATTGTTTGATAGATCAAACTTTAATAGCTCCAATAAATAAAATGTTGCAAAATTTTTGTAAAGGAACTTACAAACTAATACAATGTGAAGAAGTATTAGAAGATATATTAACTCCTGACGAACAATTGGAAACCGTTAGAAATTATCATTTAGGAAAAACAAACCATAGAGGAATTTTGGAAATTTACCAGAAACTGAAAAGAAAATTTTATTGGCCTAATATGTTTACGGATATTCAAAATTATATTAATAACTGTGATATTTGCCAACAAAATAAATATGAAAGGATTCCTTACCAAATTCCTCATAATCTTACAGAAAATCCTACATATCCTTTTGACATCTTACATATTGACACATTGACATTAGAAAATAAGAAATATTTAACGTTAATTGATGCCTTTTCTAAATTTGGACAAATAATATATATTTAAACACTCTCTGCAACCGACATTGTAGATGGACTTTTAAAATACTTCTCTCTATATCAAATAAAATAATTTCTGATAGTGGAACTGAATTTAATAACAATTTAGTTAAAGATCTGTTAAAAACATATAATATTAAAACACATATGACTTGCATTGACAATCCAAAATCAAACGGATTAATCGAAAGGTTTCATTCCACAATTATTGAACATCTAAGAATCTGTAATCAAAGAACAGATTTCAAAGAAAAGAAAATTTTAAAGAAAATTGAATTAACTTTAATAGCTTACAATAATTCTCTTCATTCGGCAACAAAATTCACTCCAAATGAAATATTATTTGGTTCAGATAAAAATAACGGTATTTTAAAATTTAATAATTTTAATGAAGATTATTTACAAAATTGGCAAGAAAAATTAAATTTTTTAAAGAAAGAAGTAACAAAAAATATTGAATTTGAAAAGAATAAAAGGTTTTCAAAACAGAAACTTAGAGATCAAAATCTAGATAACTTGAAATTTAATACAGTCTTAATTAAAGAAGGTAAAAGAAGAATACAGAAGATTAAAAAACCATTATTTAAAATCCATAAGATTGAAACTTAACCCCAAACTAGGACGAATAACAATCAATGAAAACAAGAAACATAAAATCGACAAAATTAAAAGAAAACAACTTTATGTTCCAGATGGCTTTGCAATGGCGAAGAACTAACCAAACTAAAAGATAAGCCTGGCATAAATATTTTAGATTTAGGAGAAATAAATATTTATAAGGATTCATATTATTACCATTATAATTATAAAATAAGTAATTTGGAATTAGAATATAATAAATTAATAGACTATAGAAATGAAATAATTGTTAAACTTGAAAATGAAACAAATTATTATAAAAGAGAAATTTAACCTTACATGAATATTCTAAATTTCAATATATTAAGATCAGAAGATAAAGTAAAAAATTTATTCACTTCTAAACGATCGAAAAGAGGTTTAATTAATGGACTAGGTACAACAATTAAATCTATATCTGGGAATTTAGATTCAAAAGATGGGGAAAAATACAATAAATTATTTGAAAAGATACAACAAAACCAACATATTCTTCAACAAAATTTTGAAAATATAAGAATTAATAAAGCAATGATTTCTAAATTTAATAAGCAAATTGAAAATATTCGACATAACGAATTAGTTTTGAAATCAAGAATTATGCAAATTGATAATATAATAAAAGAGGTTATGAACTGGGAAAATGCTTTCAAAATTAAAAATATTCTAAATCAATTAATTCTATTAAGTGTAAATTTAGTAGAAATTTTAAGTGAAATCGAAACTAGTTTAACCTTTTGCAATTTAAATAAGATTCATAGTTCCATAATTACAAAAGAAGAATTAAATAAAATGATTAGAGAAACAAATCAAAATTTAACATTTTGGGATTTGTCATTGCAAATAACAACTCATTGTAGAATTAATACAAATGAAATTGAATATTTACTGGATATTCCCGTATATTACAATAATAAAAACTTTAAATAGTTATAAATAACTCCTATACCAAACGTAAATAATGAACAAATGTTTATTATAAACGAAGAGAAAAACTGTGTAATTTTAAATGAAAATAAATTATTTAATACACAAGATTGTTATAAAATAAATGATAACTATTTTTGTAAAACTAACTATGTAGAAATTGATCATTGTATAAAAAATATTGTTTTAAATAAGAATAATGAAAATTGTGAATATCATAAAATTGATGATGCATTTTTAGTAATCGAAATAGAAAATGGAAATTTAGCAGTAATAGCTAGTACTATAAATAAAAATATAGAAATAAAATGTCATGATAAAATCAAATATCAACAAATAAAAGGAGTCTATAAATTTCAAACTAATCAAAATTGTAAATTAAATAATTATAATCTAATAAGCAAATTTGTAAATGCAAAGGAAATAATATTTGAAAATATAGAGTTTAATATTAAAGAAAATCAGTATACCAATAAGGTCTTAAAGTTGAAACAAATAAATAAAACCGATATTATTATTAAGGAAACTCCCAAAATTGATGAAACACCAGTTACAATGCATAATTATATTAATTCCTTTGTAATAGCAACAATTGTTATCATTTTTATTGTAATATTAATACGTACCAGCTATAAACATAAACAATGTTGTAAGAATAATATGAAGGAACATGAAAAAGATGTAGCACTAAAAGAAATAGAATGTAAGAATAAAATTCCATTTTAAAAGATTTATTAAAATAAAAAAAAAGGATGAAATCAGCTTTTAAGGTGGAGGATGGAGGAGTTATGTACATGTATTATCAGCAGACGATTCCATCCACATTAGTCATAATGAATGTTCTCGAAGTAATACGAGAAAGTTATGTATATCTTACTGATATGTATTATCAGCAGACGATTCCATCCACCTTAGTCATAATGAATGTTCTCGAAGTAATACGAGAACATATTAGATGATATAAAACAAATGTAGGCATGAGTAATAAAGTAGTCGATGTTAGCACGTCAAGTTGTAATCAACACATTTTAATAAAGTCTTCTTTTTAAAAATCGAAGTTTTGTTTTGAAATACATATTTTATACAATTCTACGGACTGGTTACTAGAATTATTATTTAAAGAATATCCTGACATGAATATAGTTACAGATACAGATTTAAAACATTATAAAGAAATACTTGAGAAAACTAACGCTCCAATAGAGGGAACAAATATAAGAAGTTAATATCTAAACTATTTTCATCGAGTGCTGTTACTGGTACACATGATAACTAATATTGCTGCAAATAATATTGATTATGTACATTGGGACAGAGGTGTGCATGTACTTAAGTACAAGTAATTAAAACTGTACTTACATACAATTTTATTGTATTTGAGTACAATTTTGAATGTGTAATTGTACTTGTATTTAAATACATTCTTTTTGGAATTGTACTTGTGTGTTCACAAGTACATGGATAAGTACTTTTGCACGTTTCAACATGCATAACTACGCTGTAAATATATGTCCAGTTTACTCCAGTTTGTCTCGTATTCTCGAATTCAGCAGTGCGCTGTGCTTCTAGTTTTAACTGGGTTTAACTATAATAGTTAAATATATGATTTATTATCAAGAGGTTGTATCAATTAACCAAAATGAAAAAAAAAACACATTTCTAATTCCTAGATTGACCGACATTGTTTCATTACGTTGTTTCAATTGTTATTTTTCCATTTTTTTCATATCTACACCATGTTTTCAAGGTTATTATTTTTTATACTTTCTTAACTGTTAATTTAATTTCTCAAAATGTTTTTGTTATTGATATGCGTTAGTTAGTTACGATAAATAATTTTGTTTATTTTGAAATTTTATTGATATTTCTGTTATAAG
Source organism: Carabus problematicus (assembly GCA_963422195.1). Lineage (NCBI taxonomy): Eukaryota > Metazoa > Arthropoda > Insecta > Coleoptera > Carabidae > Carabus > Carabus problematicus. The sequence goes on from OY728580.1 coordinate 9,862,857, forward strand.
ATTTGTGATTGACTCTTTGTGGTTTTGCATGTTTTTGTTTGCTTGATAATGACAAAAAACAACCTGGTCGAAACTTCGCTCGAACTTCGGTCGAAATTTCCTGTAATAAATAGTTCACAACACCTTGAACTATAGTTACTGATTCCGAAGGGTTCGATTTAATTCTTTTCCATCTCAAGATTCTAGAAGTTGGCTAAATACAATCTACAATGAATATAAATATATAACATAAACAAATATTTAAGAATTTCTATTTAATTTTAGTTCTTTTTTTGAAACATGCAATTACGTAAAAAATTGCTCATTTTGGTGAATTAGTACACCCCCTTAATATTTTACATAGAATGATTATTCATATGTAGTTAAAAGAAATATAATATTAACAGATGTCCGAGGAAAGTGAAACCTATGGAGACAATTCCGATGATGATTTGGATTATGAACCTGAACTTAAAAAAGGGCAGGCTAAAAAGTAGTATAGTAAAGGGAATCTGAGCCCAGCACTGCGGGTTGCCTACTGTACTGATGGATGGCTTGGCGGGGGTCACGTGATCGAGGTGGGCGTGGCCTGGATGACGTCATCCAGACTGTACCGTTGTATGGCTTCTTCGTTCATAAACCTGGAGGTATTCTTCGGGGGTGAACTCAGCATGTACCGTAGGGTCTTCTTTCAAGGTCAAGTACCTGGAGGTCTTCTTCGGGAGGGTGGTACGTTATCAGGGTTCTGAATCAAGGGGTACGTGGCCCAGTGAACCAGGCCGTACCTGGAGGGTTTTCTTTAGGTGTAGTAAGGACCTGGTGGCGCATGCGCAACGCGGGCATACTACGAACTTGTTCAAACCTGTTTCCTGCAATGGATTACGTCATAGCTATTTCAGTGATTCCCCCTTTTCCTTGAATTGATATGATAACGAACCTGTTCCATAATTCCTGGAATTGATTACGCAATATTGCGCAACTATTGCGTCATTCCTAGAATTTTTCCATGTTTACGGACTTGTTCAAACCTGTTTCACATAATTCCTAGAATTGATTACGTCATAGCTATTTTGGTGATTCTCCCACTACAAACCTATTTCTTGGAATTGACATGATTACGGACTTGTTCAAACCTGTTTCATAATTCCTGGAATTGATTGCGCAACTATTTTTAGTAACTTTTGTATAAATGGAGGTTTGATAATCACATACACTCAATATTGTATCGGGCGTTCATGATGGAAAAATAAATAAGTAAAACCAGATCTTCGTTTGTCAATAATATGAAGCAAACATTTACACGTCTAACAAATAAATCCGGTGAACTAAGTACCTATATGAGTGAAATAATTATAAAGCCGTATAGACTTGGTGAGATGGATGATGTTAAATTTATTGAACTGATGAAGAGTTTCGAAGGTGCTCAGCTAGAAGACTTATTTCACAAGCTGCCATCAAAAAATGCTCCCAAGGTGTGAATAATGCTGGTACCAGCGAATATGAAGCTTCAAATTATATGTGTATACCTCAACACTTTTACTATTGTAGTAAAGTCGCCCATATTAGAATTGTATTAATCATATTTAGTAATGTTTTGTATTAGTTTAAGGACATAGTAACATTGTATATCGATAATGTTTAGTTTTATATCCTATGAGTTTTAACATTATGTTACATTGTATTTTATCTTAAGGACAATATTTTGCTTTGTAATCACTTCTCACACTTTTTATGTAGTCTTAAGTCGTGGACCATTCCCACGAAAAGTTCTGATACTATGTCTATGTGACATCCGTTCATCTCGAGAGATGCTGACACCACAATTGTTAATCTTAAGAGAATAATGCCAACCTGTAGTGAGAAGCATCCTGGTCTCAGCACTCAACACACGTATATTTCAACAATAACCAACTCTCGTAATAAATCCGTATTACCAATCGTACTGTTGCATTTTTAATTTAAACACCCTAAAAATTATATTTATTGTTGCGTTCTCCACAACACTATACACTATGCAGAACAGACATTACAAGTTCACAACAGCTCTTCAAGTTGTACAGTGACTGTTTTAAATATGGTGAAATAAAGTGCTTGGAATATATAATGTATATCAGCGTCGACAGTGATGTAAAGAAATTTATCGGTAGAAAATAGTTTATTCATTCAATTTTTAAGATAATCCGTTTCCGTTATACATTCGCACAAAATTATCATTTTATTTCGCAGAATACATAGTGCTGCGTTAGCGTTAGCAATGAGACAAAGAAATTTATCAATATAGAAAAATATTCTAATCACTCAATTATCTTTTATACATTCGTCAGCTGAATATTATATGCATATATACCTCACACTTTTTAGTAGACACGCATTACAAGTTAGAAAGCACTTCGTTAACAATGTGGAGCATAACCGAATATTCGGGTGATGTTGATGTGAAATATAGTGAGTAGTAGTAGATACCGCTTTGGCAGCGGCATCTGGCGCAGGTGCGTGGGTGGGGTTCTAAGAATCATAATTGGGGGTGCAGGTGTTGAACACGTGTGTTTTTAATTCGTACAGGTGTGTCGTACTCTCTCATGATGTTTTTGGTAAACACGTCTAATATTGCGGTCTTTACCTGTTCTATAGGGCTACGGTCAATTGGGGTGTTTTTCAAAACATTTCCAGAGCAGGTAGCTCTGTATTATTTACCTTCTAAGATTAGATTTCTAGATAGGTAATTTACGCGCATGCCATTTTCATTTTCTAAGGGCCTCCAGTAACTTTACTCTGAGATGTCTTATGTACACTCTCTCTCTCTCTCTTTAAGACCACACAGGTGCTGAACACGTGTTGCTGTATTTTTAACTCTCGCTCTCGCACACACCACCCTCGGATCTAGGTATATAAATCAAACGAGCAAAAGCTTACCGGTCTACAACACGCCTAGTACATCAACAGGAACGTCACTCCGAATCAGTTTATACCATCTAACTCAATCGACAGGGTGCCACCTCGACCCGACTTAAGTAAGTACGACTATTGTTTTTTTTTTTCTTTTTACCATTGCTAATTTAACCATATATGTTTGTGTATTTGTTCATAGAAATGAATTTCGAAAAGCTTAACATGGTCGCCCAGGGCAAAGAGATGAAACCGATCAAAAAACTGCAACATCTTGAGCTAAATAAGAAACACGAGATAATATACATAAATGGGGCTACTACAAAGTTTGGTAGGAAAATAATGGTTGAACTTCAAGACAGCGTAGTATTCCTACCTCAGCGATTTTCAGAAGTCACAGATGACGAGTTAAAAATTTTAAATAACAATAACAAACTGGAGAAGTGGGGGTCTTGTGTATGAGGGCGAAAAGCAAGATAAATGCAGTGACAGAAAATTTGCAATGAAATGTATTCGTTTTGAAAAAATTGAATAAACCGAATTTTATACTATGTATATTTGATTTCTTTCTTTAATATATAACCTACCGCCCCCGTCCAAATCATCACTTATTACAGTTTTTAATAATACTGAACAAAATTAACTTATGCCCGGTTTCTCAGTCGAGGTTTAAACCGAGAATCAACTGATTCAGATCAAATCGCGGCTCAAGTGTTTCTAGAACAAGAATCAAGCTGATTCTCGGTTTAAACCGCCGCTCAACTTGATTCGTGGATATCGGCGAATCAAATATTTGATTCTCGAATCAAGAGCTGTCACTTCAAAATTATAAACTGATTTTTTCAGAAAAATATAATAGATACAGTAAAAGAACAATAATAAAATACAAATTAACATATGTAAGTACATTTTGAAGTATTTTTTCATGCGAAATATAGTTTATTTCAATAAATATAAGCAAATGTCACTTTGTCGTAAGGATTAGAAAATCAGCCGGTATCACTTCAAATTTATAAATTGAAATTTTATAGTTAAAAATAATATAATAACTAAAGTTACACTATTCGAATAATAACTAATGTATGCAAGATTGATTTAAAGTAGTTCTTATAAATAATATTACGTTTTTTTTTAATAATTGATGCAGAATATCACATTGATGTACTGTGTCGCGAATTTAATGCTTTCACTTCACTTTAATAATTAGAATTATTCATGAAAAATATTGCACAATAACTAAAATTTGACCATTTCAATATAAATTAACATATGTAGGTACATATTCAAGTAATATTCATGATTGAATATACCATTATTAAATAATAAATAGCGAATGTCATTTCACTACAAAGAAATATTTCAATATACACACACTCACATATATTTAGTATAAAAGTAAATATTTATAATTATTACATTATATTTACATCATTATTACAATTCTAATTATATGTTTATCACATTATTGAATATTTTGAGTATACGAATATAACCTCCAAATGAAACAGATTGTGATATATCTTTTTTCCTTTTATATAACTTGACCTTGACTGTATATCAAAAACTAATGCAATATCCTTTTCGATAGTACGGAATCCTCATCTTCCTCATCCTATGATTAATACCAGCCATCTGACAGCGACTCAACCTCTGATTCCTCTGACAATACTGCAGAAACCAGAATCTACAAATTCCGCAATAATCTCTTGAATATGTACAATAACCTAGAATTTAAAAAAAAGAAACATTCGCTTGTATTTCTAATTGAAAAATACAATTGTAAAATAATTGTACATTTTAAGGTTAAAGCAGTATTTAATGTATTTCAATAAATATTACATTGTATTTAGTTATTATGGATAATAAACGACATCAATATTACTTACGAATATTAAATTAATACTTACAAAAACCAAAATTATAATTTAGTACAGAATAGTTTATAATTTTCTGCTCTGACACTTCGCAGTCAAACTACTTTAGAATCATTTACAACGCACAGTAGAATTATCAGCTGTCAGATGTTTGAAAAGTTTCAACCAATCAGAGAGCGTTTTACAGTTGTAAGGCGCTTGATCCGAATCAACTGATTCGCCGCTGATTCACGTCCTAGAAACGCAACGGGAGTTTAAATCGAGAATCAAATTGAGCGGCGATCAGTTGATTCTCGGTTTAAACCTCGACTGAGAAACCGGGCATTAATTTAAGAGAGAGACAGAAAGAGAGGTTAAACATTTATCTGTGACATTGGGCCGCGGGGGTGTGACAGGGGAATGCTAGCTAGAGGGGGGTAGTTCTACCTACCCGTCCTTGTGCAGTATAAAAGAACCAGCTACCGGGTCAGAATTATTCAGTATACAGGTGACCCATCTGTGAATGCTCACCATGGGAATCTCCGAAACTATAAGAGATACAAGGTCGGGTAAATTAGACAAAAGTTGCGTATTTATGGGCCGATGTTGATGGCGATTTTGTATTCTGAAAATATTGCATGGCTCACTAGATAATGACAAAAGTGTGATTTTCTTATATTTTTATTTTACTTAATAAGTCAGAAGGTATTGGAAATATTGAAAAAAGTTTCAAATAAATATTTTATGCCCGGTTTCTCAGTCGAGGTTTAAACCGAGAATCAACTGATCGCCGCTCAATTTGATTCTCGATTTAAACTTCCGTTGCGTTTCTAGGACGCGAATCAACGGCGAATCAGTTGATTCGGATCAAGCGCCTTACAACTGTAAAATGCTCTCTGATTGGTTGAAAATTTCAAACATCTGACAGCTGATAATTCTACTGTGCGTTGTAAATAATTCTAAAGTAGTTTGACTGCAAAGTGTCAGAGCAGAAAATTATAAACTATTCTGAACTAAATTATAATTTTGGTTTTTGTAAGTATTAATTTAATATTCGTAAGTAATATTGATGTCGTTTATTATCCATAATAACTAAATACCATGTAATATTTGTTGAAATACATTAAATACCGCTTTAACCTTAAAATGTATAATTATTTTACAATTGTATTTTTCAATTCGAAATAGCGGCGAATGTTTCTTTTTTAAAATTCTAGGTTATTATACATATCCAAGAGATTATTGTGAAATTTGTAGATTCTGGTTTCTGCAGTATTGTCAGAGGAATCACAGGTTGAGTCGCTGTCAGATGACTGGTATTAATCATAGGATGAGGAAGATGAAGATTCCATACTATGGAAAAGGATATTGCATTAATTCTTGATATACAGTCAAGTTATATAAAAGGAAAAAAAAGATATATCACAATCTGTTTCATTTGGAGGTTATATTCGTATACTCAAAATATTCAATAATGTGATGAACATATTATTAGAATTGTAATAATGATGTGAATATAATGTAATAATTATAAATATTTACTTTTTTACTCAATATGCGTGTGTGTGTATATTGAAATATTTCTTTGTAGTGAAATGACATTCGCTATTTATTATTTAATGATGGTATATTCAATCATGAATATTACTTGAATATGTACCTACATATGTTAATTTATATTGAAATGTTAAAATTTTAGTTATTGTGCAGTATTTTCATGAATAATTCAAATTATTAAAGTGAAGTGAAAGCATTATATTCGCGACACAGTACATCAATGTGATATTCTGCATCAATTATTGAAAAAAAAACGTAATATTATTTATAAAAACTACTTAAAATCAATCTTGCATATATTAGTTATTATTCGAATAGTGTAACTTTAGTTATTATATTATTTTTAACCATAAAAATTCAATTTATAAATTTGAAGTGACACCGGCTGATATTCAAATCCTTACGACAATGTGACATTTGCGTATATTTATTGAAATAAACTATATTTCGCATGAAAAAATACTTCAAAATGTACTTACATATATTAATTTGTATTTTATTATTGTTCTTTTACTGTATCTATTATATTTTTCTGAAAAAATCAGTTTATAATTTTGAAGTGACAGCTCTTGATTCGAGAATCAAATATTTGATTCGCCGATATCCACGAATCAAGTTGAGCGGCGGTTTAAACCGAGAATCAGCTTGATTCTTGTTCTAGAAACACTTGAGCCGCGATTTTATCTGAATCAGTTGATTCTCGGTTTAAACCTCGACTGAGAAACCGGGCATTAGTATTGTAACGGTGTCTTGATTACCGACCGCGCGAGCTGCCCGACTAACCGGGTCGGTAACGGAGAGGGACTACGAGACGTCCATACTGGGACGAGGCGTGTAAGCTTGAAGTGGCGACCAAGACATGAAAAACTTTATTCATTCCATCCACGAGGCTGTACAAAAATAATTGTATGTTTAACAAAATAAAACAGTCTGTTACATACTAAATTGGCGGCCCAACGTGCGGCCGAAGTGGAAAGTGAGAGTGAAAAAACGGTAGCCATTTGTTTTTGTGGTGTCTACACACGTGCACGGGGCAACGAGAATTCATTCAGATGGAAAGAGTGTCCATTTTGTGTTTATTTCGCTTGATACTTTTGAGTGTCCGTGTGACTCGCGATTACTCATTAGTGCGGTTATAAACATTGTGAATTTCTCTAACGAGTGTTCGTTTTGTGTCGGTAGTGTTATTGCGTTGCATATTTTACGTTTGCTTGTGTCGTTAAGCAGCAGAGTGACCTTGACACATATTCGGAAATTTGTGTTGGTACGGTGTGTAATAATTTGGTTCAAGGACAGTACGCAAAGTCAGTTGTAGTGCTAGAACAATTGTTATGCCCGGTACTGCAGCAACAAGGAAACAAAAAAATAAAAACATGGCGTCAGTCACGTTGACAGATGAACAGTTTCGCGCGCTATTGGAGCAACTTCAAGCGTCCGCCAATGAAGGCAGACAAAACACACCATCCCCTGCTCCCAGTGTACACGGAGGAAACTTCATCAAGTGTACGAGTCGTTTCGACGCTGCAGAAGGTGCAGATGCGGAAGCATTCATCAGCGCTGTGGAAACGTTCAAAGACTGCGCCAACGTTCCAGATGAAACAGCTTTAAAGGGACTCCCGATTCTGCTCACGAATTTAGCAGCTACATGGTGGTTAGGAGTGAAAACTACTATTGAAACTTGGGATGAAGCTCTGGGTGCCCTTAGGAAAGCCTTTGGTAAGAAGAAACCACCTTATCAACTATACATTGATCTCTTTTCACTGATACACGAGGATCAAAGTAACACTGATGTTTTTGTTTGTCGTGCACGAGCCATACTCGCTGACATACCAGACAAGTTAGTTGAAAAAGTACAACTTGATATGGTGTATGGATTGCTGAATCGCCGAATTAGGAAGAGAATACCGCGTGATGACATCACGACCTTTTCCGAACTACTGGACAAGGCGAGAGCTGTGGAACAAACTCTAGCTGAAGTCAGTAAACGAAAAGAGGAGAAACCAGCAAAAGAAGATAAAGCATCTTCTAAGAAACCAAGGTGCAACTATTGTCAGAATGTCGGACACCTGGTATCCGATTGCAGAAAGTTACTACGGAAGAACGAAAACAAAGATAGCGATAGCCACCCGGTCACCGTCCAAAGGAAACCACTTGCCTGTTATGGATGCGGTGCACCAGGTGTTATCCGGTCAAAATGTCCGGAATGCAATAAACCGTCAAAGACGACAAATGTGAACTCAACATCTGTATCGGAACCTGTAGAATTCAATATAGTACAACAAAAGCTAACTGCTGAGAGACCGTTGTTGCCAATTGAAATCAACAAGCGAAAAGGTATTGTCATGGCTGATTCGGGTGCTCAGATCAGCATCGCAGGAAGGAAACTATATGAGTTGCTACAGAAGGATGGATGCGTTTTCGAGAAAGATACTATCGAACTGGCATACGCAGATGGCATCCTGAAGACGGAGGAAATAGAAAGAACAGAAGTTCCAGTGAAAATTGCCGACAAGCATATCACAACCACGTTCATTGCATTCCCACGATTGGAAAGTAATATTACTCTACTAGGAATGGACTTCCTGAAACGAGCCAACCTCACTCTGAATCCTGGTAAAGGAACTTGGATGTTGGAAGGGAAGGATTGTAAAGAGTATCCCTTTGCTGACCGAACCTTGACACCAGTCGAAGTTAAAGGAATAAGCGTCTCCGATCAAACATGTAAGTTACGTGATGATGAAGGAACCTGTCTATCACCGGACCAGAAGCAAAAGGCTAGCAACCTTTTGCGAGAGTATCGCAAGGTGTTTCAATTTGCGACGGCAACCACACCGTTCGCAGAACACCACGTTGACACGGGAGATCACGCACCGATCTCAGTACCGCCGTATCAACTATCAAGCCAGAAGAAAGCAATTCTACAAGAAGAATTAAACAAGATGATGAATGATGACGTTATCGAAGAATGCGAGTCGCCGTGGGCAGCTCCAATTGTTTTAGTCCCAAAGAGTGATGGCAAAATGCGACTATGCGTAGACTATAGGAAGTTAAACGCTGTCACAAGAGCCGACAAGTATCCACTGCCGAAGCTGGATGAGTTACTACATTCAGCGAAAAGGACAAATTTTATGTCAACGCTTGACTTGAAATGCGGTTACTGGCAAGTACCCGTCAAGAAAGAAGATAGGGATAAGACTGCCATGGTTACTCCTTTCGGCATGTTTCGTTTCAAATCAATGCCGTTTGGGCTGAAAAACGCACCAGCAACTTTCCAACGCCTGATGGATCGATTCCGTGCCGGATTGGAAGATGTGTGTGCTCTAGCTTATATCGATGATCTGATTATTGTTTCAGAAACCTTCGATAAACATTTGCGAGACCTGAAAGTTGTATTCCAGAGACTGGATCTTTTCAAACTAACGTTGAATCGTAACAAATGTAAATTTGTGTGCAACAGAGTCAACTATCTTGGGCATGTGATCACACCGAATGGTCTAGAAGCTAACGCTGACAAAATACGAGCCGTATTGGACATGGCACCACCAAAGAACGTGAAAGAACTGAAGTCTTTCCTCCAACTGTGCTCATGGTTCCGCAAGTTTATGCCGAAGTTCGCAGATGTTGCCCGTGATTTGTCAAATTTGTTGAAGAAGAAGAGTACTTGGAAGTGGGGGGAGAGACAACAGACTTCCTTTGAAGAGTTAAAACGGATGTTGACCTCTGCGCCAGTACTCCGTCAAGCTGACGATAGTCTTCCCTACGTAATCCGAACAGACGCCAGTCAGTACGCCCTAGGTGCTGCTCTGCTACAGGGAACCGGAAACGATGAACGCCCAGTTGAATACATAAGCCGATTATTGACGTCAGCTGAATTGAATTATTCTGTTACAGAGAAAGAGGCATTAGCTGTGGTTTGGGCTGTAAACCGTTTCCGAGGGTATATAGAATGCTCTCCTGTTACCATAGTTACCGATCACCAGCCTCTACGTTGGTTAATGACGTTGCGATCACCAGCCGGAAGACTTGCAAGGTGGGCTTTGCAACTTCAAGGCTACGATCTACAAGTGCAGTACATTCCCGGAAAGTTGAATGTTATTGCCGACACACTCTCGAGAACGCCTGAAGACCCTACCACGACAGAAGAGAAGGAGGAAGGAACCGAAACCTACGTCTCATTGGTCACAGTTGATTTACCCAGAATAACTGCGGAAACAATGCGGCGTAAACAACTTGATGACCCCGAAGTTGCGAAAATCATAGGTGCTATTGAAGCCACTCCACAAACCGATGAAGGTTTACGATGGTTGGACCGTGGTTATATCATGAGCAATGGTGTGCTTTACCGGTACACACCGGAACTGGATCGTGACGAAGCTCAATTAGTTATACCCGAAAAGGAGCGTCACGAAATACTACAGTCATACCATGATGATCCGACAGCAGGACACAATGGAGGCGAGCGAACATACCTTCGAGTATCAGCAAGATACTACTGGCCTGGTACGAAGAAGCAGATAAACGAGTACGTTAAGCAATGCATCTCCTGCCAGAAGTACAAAGCTACAAACCAGAAACCACCTGGCCTACTCCAGACACCTGTATATGGTCGAAGATTTGAAGTACTATCAGTCGATCTATTTGGACCACTACCGGAAACAGGCCAAGGTAACAAATGGATCTTTGTTGTGGAAGATGTAGCGAGTGGATGGGTAGAGTTGTTCGCTTTGAAGCAAGCCACCGCCACGGGCTGTTCACAGCGGTTAGTTGAAGAGATCTTCCTGAGGTACGGAGTTCCTCGCCGGATAATCAGCGATAATGGCGTACAGTTCATTAGTGAGATCATGCAGCAGGTTTGTTACGCGTTCAACATCGAACAAACTCTGACTTCAACCTACCATCCTCAATCAAATCCCGTGGAGCGGAAAAATCGCGATTTAAAGCCACAACTGGCGATACAAGTTGGAAGAGAACACAATACGTGGGATACCAAATTGCCTACGATACGTTTTGCTATGAATAGCGCTGTAAGTCAAAGCACAGGTTATTCGCCCAGTTATCTAACGTTTGGACGCGAGATGAGGACGGTAGATGACGCAAATCGAGATCTTAAGGAAATTTTAGTAGGCGATAATTTTATCCCGCAAATAACACCATATCTGAAGAATTTTACATCCGTGTTAAGAGAAGCACGGGAAATTCACGAGAAAGAACAGGACAGGCAAAAGCGCTATGCTGACCAGCATCGAAGAGAAGCTCCTAGTTACGAAGTTGGAGCTAGAGTCCTACTTAAGACCCATACTTTGAGTCGTGGCTCCCAGGGTTACACTCAAAAATTCGTTCCGTTACGAGACGGGCCCTACCTCATTAAAAGACATGTTTCTCAGTGTAGTTATGAAATTTCAGATCCAAGTGAGCCTGACAAAGTATTGACCACAGTCCATACTTCTGACATCACACCATTCGTTGGGGATCCTGGAAAAGAAGCGAGCTCGGTCGTCTCAAGGAGACGTAGAGGACGCCCGAAGAAGCAACAGTGAGCCACCACACCGTTCGAGTTTGCTGGTCTCTTGCACGAGGACGTCAGCAAGAGCCAGGGGGGGAGGATGTAACGGTGTCTTGATTACCGACCGCGCGAGCTGCCCGACTAACCGGGTCGGTAACGGAGAGGGACTACGAGACGTCCATACTGGGACGAGGCGTGTAAGCTTGAAGTGGCGACCAAGACATGAAAAACTTTATTCATTCCATCCACGAGGCTGTACAAAAATAATTGTATGTTTAACAAAATAAAACAGTCTGTTACAGTATAACTAATAAGCCTTTCGATGAATCATATGAAATTTTTTTTACTAGATATTGCCGAAGTTACAGCCTGCAACTTTCATTTTTTAAATGGGAACCATAGTTAATTTTAATCCAGTTCAAAAGTGCTATTTTTTCTCTTTACAATGATGTATTTGTTTACCTAAATATCTTTTTTAGTTTCGAAGAAAAACTAAAAAGTAAGATAAAATGAATGATTTTTGTAGTGTGCCATGAAAATTTGGTATAAAACAGTTGCATCTAAATATGTTATAAACATGAAAAACAATTGAAATTCAATAATATTTGGTAAACAAAAGATTAGAGACAAAAAATAATTTATGTAGGTATGGGTTTCATACGAGAATCTGTCTACTAGCTTTCAGTTTACGAAACGATTTTTGTTTCGTTTATCAAATGTTGTTGAATTTCAATTGTTTTGCACGTACATAACATATTTAGTTGCAGTTGTTTTATACCAAATTTTCATGGCACACTACAAAAATCATTCATTTTATCTTACTTTTAAGTTTTTCTTCGAAACTAAAAAAGATATTTAGGTAAACAACTACATCATTGTAAAGGGAAAAAATCGTACTTTTGAACTGGATTAAAATTAAATATGGTTCCCATTTAAAAAATGAAAGTTGCAGGCTGTAACTTCGGCAATATCTAGTAATAAAAAATTTCATATGATTCATCGAAAGGCTTATTAGTTATACTAAAATATTTATTTGAAGCTTTTTTTCAATATTTCCAATACCTTCTGACTTATAAAGTAAAATAAAAATTCAAGAAAATCACACTTTTGTCATTATCTAGTGAGCCATGCAATATTTTCAAAATACAAAATCGACATCAACATCGGCCCATAAATACGCAACTTTTGTCTAATTTAACCGACCTTGTATCTCTTATAGTTTCGGAGATTCCAATGGTGAGCATTCACAGATGGGTCACCCTGTATATATATTTACCATTTACAACGAAGTGAAAAAAAAATGGCTGCCGAGGATATTGTAAATCTAAACAATATTGCGGTATTGTACGATTAAATTACCGGTCAAGCCGAGCGAGAATCGGCTAATTTTGTTAATTTTTTCCGTATTTGTGGGAATATAATACAAGACGCGATCGACACCCCAGCGGATGGTGGTGTCGTTGCTGCTGATGGGGGTGCCGTTGCTGCTGCACCAGATGGGAATGCCGCAGAAGCTGATGCCGTGGACGGTGTCCAGGCGGGTGGAGGACGTCGCCAGAGGTTCACCATCACATCAGACGTTCAGAACCATGTCAGGAGATTCCGTATGATCGGACGTCGAGTGACATTTAGCGTCACGGAGCCCGAGGCTGGCAACGAGAACCCCGTGGCATGGTTCCGGGGTGGCATGGAGGACGTCATTCAACATGTGCTGCAGACGGATATGGTGGGATGATATTCCACACACCGCGATTCGAGGTTGGACCTGCTTGGCTGAGTTTCAGAAGAGTAGACCAGCTAGATATCGACGTTGTGTGGGATGTCATTAGTCGGATTCTCCAGAGTAACGCAGAGATTTTTAGTGACAGACAGCAAGTGATCGAACTAATGCAAGTGAGCCTGCCGGTGGGCCGCGGAAGACATTTAAACGGTAACGGTCTAACATACGCTGAATTGTGTCGAAAAAAGTACGGTATTGTGGAGATAGACAATGTAGATAACCTATGCTTACCGCGCGCTCTGGTGGTTGTTGAATCATGGATGAAAAAGGAGCAGACTTTTAAAGCAATAGCAAATGATAGGAACGGTATTCAAGGGGTTAAGGCGCGTGATTTGCTTTTAGAAACCGGAATAAGAATACCTGATGAGGGCGCAGGTATACCTCAAATAATAGAATTTCAGCGACATTTTAAAGAGTATAGTATTGTAGTTTACGCGTACGGTGGCCAAGCGGAGATTATTTTTGAGGGGGTTAAAGGTCAAAATTTACCGCGTCTTAACATCCTGCACCATGAGAATCATTTTGCCGTAATTAACAGCCTTACTGCTGCTTTCTCATCAAAGTACTTTTGCGAGCCGTGTCACAAGCCGTACAATGCATTAGCTAATCACCGTTGTGAAAATACATGTGCATTCTGCCAACATAACCCGGCCTGCCCTCCGAATGCATTGTACGTGCTTTGTGATCGGTGTAATAGACGATTCCGCGGTCAGCAGTGCTTCGATAGACATATTACCAGCGTATGTAATAAAGTACGGATGTGCAAAAAGTGCCACAAAGTGTACAAAGTTACGAAAGACAGACAACATGTGTGTGGTGAAGTGTTTTGTAAACTCTGTGGCGCTTACAAAGTGCCGAGTCATAAGTGTTACATACGTACAGACAAGAAACCCGCGAAAGATAAAAAACATTTATTCGTGTATTACGATTTGGAAACGCGTCAGGAAAAAATCGATGGTACAGACAAGGTGCACGAAGTGAATCTCTGCGTTACTCAGCAAACCTGCGATGCGTGTAGTGATGTGGAAGACGTGACAGTGTTGTGTGGTTCGTGCGGTGTCCGTCAGCATGTGTTTAAGGACAATGTAATCAAAAACTTTATCGAGTATATACTTTTACCGCGTAGTTCATTCTCCACCGTAACCTGTATTGCGCACAATGCGAAAAGTTTCGACTGTCAATTCATCCTTAAATATTTAACAGAGACCATGAATATGAAACCGAAATAAATTCTGAATGGGAATAAAATTCTCCTTCTTGAAATTAATTACAGGATAAGATTTATTGACTCTCTTAATTACCTACCGATGTCTCTGGCAGCCTTAACAAAAGCTATGGACCTTCCGCCGGTGGTAAAAAAAGGTTATTTCCCGCACTTATTTAATACTCTGGATAATGCATTTTATGTAGGCCCTTTACCTGCTGCCAATTTTTATGGCTGCGATACGATGCAGGTAGATGCCCGCGAAAAGTTCTTGCAATGGCACACACAGCAGACATCCGCTAATATAATTTTTGATATGCAACGGGAAATTGTGGAATATTGTATTTCCGACGTCGAAATACTACGTCGCGCGTGTAATAAATTTAGGAGAACCTTCATCGACGACTGTAACGTGTGCCCGTTTACGGAAGCCGTGACAATTGCTTCAGCTTGTAATCGCGTTTTTCGGCGGGAATATCTTAAAAAAGATACAATCGGCATTATCCCGCTAGGAGGCTACCGGATGCGAGATAACCAGTCGAAAATCGCGATTCAATGGCTTATCAATGAAGAGACTGTTCGCGGAATTCGGATCGAGCACGCGGGACGCGGTAGGGAGACTGTCCTTGCAGGATATCTAAAAGTTGACGGGTTCCATGTCCCGAGTAATTCTGTATTCGAATTTTTAGGCTGCTTTTGGCACGGTTGCGAACTGTCCTATAGAACGAATCGTGATGCGTCGTTGTATAGCACAACTAAAGAAAGTCTAAACGCACGCTTTCAGAGAACTACGGAGAAGCTCCGTAAGATTGAAGCCCTAGGCTATAATCTGGAAGTGATGTGGGAGTGTGCGTTTAGAAAAATATTAGAGTCGGATAGAGTTTTAAAAAAAATGCTGCAAGGTCATTCGCTTCTCTTAAATTTACCGTTACAGCCGCGTGACGCGTTTTTCGGCGGACGCACCGGAAATACTGTGCTACACAGAAAGGCCGAGGGGCTGGAGAAAATTAAATATGTAGATGTCTGCTCCCTGTATCCCTATATCTGCAAGTATGGTAAATTCCCGGTTGGGCATCCGGAAATTTATGTGGGTGCAGAGTGTGCCGCTGTAGTAGGGCCCGGTAACAACATTGACCAAGTAGAGGGCCTCATAAAATGCATAATTCTACCACCCGCTAATCTGTACCACCCCGTATTACCACGGAAATTGACAATAACAAGTTAATGTTCGTATTGTGTCGTACATGTTGCGATGATCTAGCGCAGGTAGAGTGTACGCATGCTGACGAGGAGAGACAGTTCACTGGTACGTGGGTAGCTGACGAGGTGCGACGCGGGGTGCAGCTCGGCTACAGAGTGATTGACGTGCTGGAGGTGTGGCAGTACAAAGTCACAACGTATAGCCGAGCTGACCGTACAGGTGGACTCTTTGTTGACTACATCAATAGGTTCCTGAAAATGAAACAGGAAGCATCAGGATATCCCTCGGATTGTGTCGATCCAGCAGCGAGGAACCGGTACGTCGCCGAGTATGCGGATGTTGAGGGGATCGATTTAAATCCGAGGGGTATAGAGAAGAACGCCGGAAAACGGTCACTGCCCAAGCTGATGCTCAACTCGTTCTGGGGTATGTATTCTTAATAATCATGTAATTACTTTATACTAAGCGTATATGTTCATCTGCATGCAGGTAAATTTGCCCAGACCGAGAATAGGCCTCGTACAACGGTGATATCAAAAGCAGATGAGTTGTATGATCTGCTGGCGAATCCCGCGGTGACCGTCAACCGTCTTGTACCTTCAGGAGCCGAAATGATGTATGTCAACTGGGAGTACAAGGGGGAAGCCACGGATCAGCTGAGCACCGTGAACGTCGTCATCGCTGCATACACAACAGCACAGGCGCGTATACGTACTGTATATTGTATTTATTTATTTAATAATTTTATATTTGTTTTATTTTAACAAATTGTATATATAATTTTAAAATTTCTATATTTATTTTGTATATAAAATTATATCTATTTTAGGTTTATTTTTAATTTTTGTAAATTTATGTTTAGAATATTTTTTTTTGTTAATTTGTTTAGTTAGGATATAAAACAAAGACTTATTTAAATTCGTGTGTGTGTGTACTAAATATTGTATTTATTATTTAAAATTATATTTATATAAAATTTTAAATTTACTTTAAAAATTTCTCTATTTATTTGTAAAATTATATCTATTTTAGGCTTATTTTTGTAACTTTATATTTAGAATATTAAAATTTTTATTTGTTTGTTAACCTGCTATATTATATATATATATATATATATATATATATATATATATATATATATATATATATATATATATATATACAGTGCGAATAATGTAAGGCTATACATTGGCAACTTTATTTTAGCGTTAATCAATTTGCCCATGCTAGTATCAACTCGTTGAATAATTTAAAATTAGACATAGGGCATTTACTTAATGTTACCATGGTGATATCATACAAAAACTCCAATTTATTATGGTTGAATAATGTAAAATTAGACACCAGTCCACAGACTACTATATTTATTTAAATCATTTACAGAATTTATTCCAATATTTTATTAAATCTATTACATGTTATTGAATTAAAAGTACACTTCAAGTACTGAAATTGTAATTGGTATCAGTACATTTCCAAAATCACTTGGGGGTGATAACTAAATTTGTCATCGTTTGATGACATGTGATGGGCCCTGCCCGGGAATTCAAAGCTGAAATAATCAGAAATTTCTCGCAAAGACGCCCCTTCTAAATACCAGGAATACATCTTAAACTTTTCTTCTGTGATGTACATTTTTTGCACCAATTATTACGCAAACTCGTGAGATATCAGTAACACAATATTGAAAATAGTGACATTTACCAAAACAAACGTCATTGTAATTTCAGTTGTTACTGACATGGGCAAATTGATTAAAGCTAAAATAAAGTCGCCAATGTATAGTCTTACGTTATTCGCACTGTATATATATATATATATATATATATATATATATATATATATATATATATATATATATATATATATATATATATACAGTGCGAATAATGTAAGGCTATACATTGGCAACTTTATTTTAGCGTTAATCAATTTGCCCATGCTAGTATCAACTCGTTGAATAATTTAAAATTAGACATAGGGCATTTACTTAATGTTACCATGGTGATATCATACAAAAACTCCAATTTATTATGGTTGAATAATGTAAAATTAGACACCAGTCCACAGACTACTATATTTATTTAAATCATTTACAGAATTTATTCCAATATTTTATTAAATCTATTACATGTTATTGAATTAAAAGTACACTTCAAGTACTGAAATTGTAATTGGTATCAGTACATTTCCAAAATCACTTGGGGGTGATAACTAAATTTGTCATCGTTTGATGACATGTGATGGGCCCTGCCCGGGAATTCAAAGCTGAAATAATCAGAAATTTCTCGCAAAGACGCCCCTTCTAAATACCAGGAATACATCTTAAACTTTTCTTCTGTGATGTACATTTTTTGCACTAATTATTACGCAAACTCGTGAGATATCAGTAACACAATATTGAAAATAGTGACATTTACCAAAACAAACGTCATTGTAATTTCAGTTGTTACTGACATGGGCAAATTGATTAAAGCTAAAATAAAGTCGCCAATGTATAGTCTTACGTTATTCGCACTGTATATATATATATATATATATATATATATATATATATATATATATATATATATACAGTGCGAATAATGTAAGGCTATACATTGGCAACTTTATTTTAGCGTTAATCAATTTGCCCATGCTAGTATCAACTCGTTGAATAATTTAAAATTTGACATAGGGCATTTACTTAATGTTACCATGGTGATATCATACAAAAACTCCAATTTATTATGGTTGAATAATGTAAAATTAGACACCAGTCCACAGACTACTATATTTATTTAAATCATTTACAGAATTTATTCCAATATTTTATTAAATCTATTACATGTTATTGAATTAAAAGTACACTTCAAGTACTGAAATTGTAATTGGTATCAGTACATTTCCAAAATCACTTGGGGGTGATAACTAAATTTGTCATCGTTTGATGACATGTGATGGGCCCTGCCCGGGAATTCAAAGCTGAAATAATCAGAAATTTCTCGCAAAGACGCCCCTTCTAAATACCAGGAATACATCTTAAACTTTTCTTCTGTGATGTACATTTTTTGCACTAATTATTACGCAAACTCGTGAGATATCAGTAACACAATATTGAAAATAGTGACATTTACCAAAACAAACGTCATTGTAATTTCAGTTGTTACTGACATGGGCAAATTGATTAAAGCTAAAATAAAGTCGCCAATGTATAGTCTTACGTTATTCGCACTGTATATATATTTACCTGACTATATAAACAGATAAAGTATCTTAAACACGCCATTTATTCCATACATTTCATAGTGTAACTATGGTTACTAAATTCCAACATCCGTTTTCCGCTATTATTGCAGGCCCCTCGGGTTGTGGAAAATCTTATTTTGTTGTTAACTTTTTAAAGCAGTTATCGCAAAAATGTGATACGTCGTTTTCGCGGGTCTTATGGTACTATGGTGTTTGGCAAGATCTATATAAAACAATTTCAAATGTACAATTTGAGCAAACTATTCCAGACATGGAAAATTTTGACGGGGATAAACCGCAGCTTATTATAATAGACGATCTTATGCGTGAAGCTGATTCTCGCATTGTAGACATTTTCACAAAAGGAAGTCATCATAAAAATCTGTCCGTGTTTTTTATAACTCAAAATATATTTCACCAAGGCAGAGGGCAGCGAGATATTTCATTAAACGCAAATTACATAATATATTTCAAGAATCCTCGCGACAAATCACAGATTCTACATTTGGCACGCCAGGTTTATCCGGAAAATATGAAATTTAGACAGGAAGCTTATAACGACGCGACATCGGAGCCACACGGCTACCTGATTTTCGACCTAAAACAATCTACGCCCGAGTGGGCCCGCTTTAGAACATCACGTGACGGTGAAACATATGTTTATATGCCGCGGAAAAAGTATAAATACGGTGATATAGCGCTACCGCAGGTTATTTCCTAATCATGTCTAAGACAGTGATCAGTCATACGGAATATCTACGCGCTCTACAGAAACTAAAACCAAGTCATCGCACCGCCCTATTAAAAGCAGCTAATAGTAGCACTGTTCGGTGCATCTGTGAATGCGTTTATAATATACTACAGGGTAGAATTAGGCTTAATAAAACACAACTTACGTGCTTAGCACGTCATAAAAAAATATTGCGTAAACTAGTTAGACGCGGAGAAAGGTGGCAGAAAATGAAACAAATTTTAGTACAGTCGGGCGGTGCATTTCTACCTCTCCTACTGACCCCGCTCCTTTCCGGACTTCTAAGCAGCTTATTTAATAAAAATAATTAAAAACAAACAATGGAACATGCTAAAAAAATGGCGCTAATATCGCCTGAAACGCTACAACGACTACGACAAGAGCCTTTAAATAGTAACGACGTTACCACCCAGCTTGATGCCGACATGAAGAACGTACTTAATACTAATCTTAGTGATCATGATAAATGGGCTCTTTATCAGGAGACTCTGCAAAGGTATTTACACTTTAAGAAACAAGATCGCGAGCCAATAAATATTCCGATAATTCAGAAGAGTGTAACACAGCAAGACGAGCCGGTCGACGATAATAACGTATTAAATATTTTAAATTCTATACCAAGATCGTATCGCAATAAAGCAAATTCATTACTAAATAGACTAAGTTCTGCCAAAAACATAACATGGGATAAGGACGGGATGGTTTCTGTAAATAATAATTTAATACCTAATTCTAACATTGCCGACTTGATCGGTGACGCTGTAAGATATCGCAAACATTCTAGTCCTACCGGCTGGCGTGAATTTACAACCGTATTGAAAAATCTGAATATGCCGCGCGAATTAATTGGTAATCGACATAGAAGACAATATATTTCAAGACCCTCAGTTACCCCCACTACTTCTGGATTGTCAAATAGAAGAACAAAAAGAAGAAGGCGCTTATTAACGAGCGAGACTTATGATGCAGATGCAGAAAGACCAGTAGCAGCAGCATCCCCGAAAGTGTTGTGGAAGCGATTTAGCTTATAAAATATGTTCATTAATATAATAAATGAATAAATAAATTGAAATTAAACTGTTCTCAACAGCCAGAACCTAGTCAGTTATTCCAAACTCACGGATAAAATATTTCCTTTTCACCCCTTATAAATATAAATAGAAAACTGACCAGTATTTATTACAACCCTGCTGACGCGTCTGGCTTTGCGGGGGCTTCCAGTCTCATAAAAGCCGTAAAGGGGAGGTATAGTGCCGAGTCTGTACAACAATGGTTTAGCGCTCAAAATGCATATACACGGCATAAGCCTAGGCGAAAAAAATTTCCAACAAACAGATATAGAGTTTCTAATATCGATGATCTGCATCAGGCCGATCTTACTGATATGAGAACGCTATAACGACGGATACAAATATATTTTAGCAGTAATTGACGTATTTAGCAGGTACGCATGGGCGGTACCGTTACTAGACAAGAAACCGTCATCGGTCATCGCCGCTTTTGAAAAGATACACGGTGAAAGTGAACGCAAACCTATACATCTGCAGACTGATAAAGGATCCGAGTTTATCGCAAGTTCTGTACGAAAATATCTACGTGCAAACGACATAAAATATTATGTATCGCAAAATCCCGATGTTAAAGCGTGTCTCGTCGAACGCTTAAACAGAACACTGAAATCGAGAATGTACAGATATTTCACGCATGGTAACACGTATCGATATATTGATATGCTGCCTAAGCTTTTAACAGCCTATAATAGTACAACACATTCGGCCACTAAATTCGCTCCGAAAGATGTAAATGATAAAAATATTTTACAAGTATGGAGAAATCAGTATGGGGAAGAGGTTCAGCAGGAGCACCAGCAGCAGCTGTATGAAATAAATGAATCAAAGTTCGAAGTCGGTGATACGGTGCGAATCAGTAGAGAGAAAAATATTTTCGAGAAAGGGTATGAAAGCAACTGGTCTGAAGAGATATTTAAAATCAAAAAGGCTCTTAACCGGAAGCCGCCTGTATACCGGTTGCAAGATTTAAATAGTGACGATATTGAGGGTGTGTTCTATGAGCAAGAACTTCAAAAAATATCCGTGAGTCCAGACAGTGAATTCAAGATAGATAAAATAATTGCAACAAGAGGCAGGGGGGGGCCAAAAAGGAATTGTTCGTCAAATGGAAAGGTTATCCGAAAAGTTTTAACTCGTGGATCCCGGCTACAGATATAAGACACATTTAAGCATCATGGGACGAGATGAGTTTTACATAACACTGCCAAGCAACAGCTCTATGGGCTACTTTCCCGATAATAAAACAACGCATTTCATTACGCAACTACCAGAACATATGAAACTAGCTGGCTCATGGGCCGTGGCACTCGTAGAAATCCAGTATCCATGCTCGTTTTACACCGTAAACGAGCATGATAATATTATTTATTATACGTTATCCGTCGACGGTGTAAAAACGATGAAGAAGACGTATATTCCGCCTGCTAATTATGAAAATATTCACGAAGTGTTAAATGCTTTAAATGCCAATGAAGAAATTAATACGTATGTTGAGTTTACATATACGGCGGTTATTAAACGAATTGCGGTACACATTAAAAATTCCAATATCACGTCCTTGAAATTATCACCCAAACTTGCATTTCAGGTAGGTTTCATTCATACGGTTGACCTATTTAAAAATAAATTATCCGAAAATCCAGTCCATTTACTGCTAGGTTTACCTACCACGTTGTTTGTGTACTGTGACCCTGTGGAGCCCCAGTTCATTGGCGATGTTAAAACGTCCCTTCTGCGGACGGTACACGTTATACAGAAAAATACATGTATGGAGGGACTAGAATGGTGTCTTATACACAGCCGCATTATGTTCCCGTATTAGTACGTGAATTTCAGACTATTGAAATAGATATAAGGTGTGACACCGGAAATAAAGTACCATTCCAGTTCGGAACATTGTGTGTTAAAAGGCAGCAAATATGAGCGGGTGTCCTTATCAGAGATACTATGGCCAGCAGGCAGGTAGCGGCTTAAGTACCGCTGTCTTTAGGGGGGCGTCGTACCAGAGGGGGCACGGGTTTTTCGGCAGTCTTTTTAGAAATATTATGCCGTTATTACGGAGGGGCGTCAGTGCCATCGGTAAAGAAGCTGCGCATACAGGAATTAATTTTCTGGGCGATCTAAGTGAAAACCGTCCAATAAAAGAGTCTTTTAAGAAGCGCATAAATGAGGCGGGAGACAATTTGAAAAGGAAAGCTGAAAATAAAATTGACAAATTACTCACAGGCTCCGGTTATAAAAGAAACCGTCTAAACGTCCGGCGCAATCAGTCACGTGCATCCCGCGGTCGAGCGAAGAACAAAACAAAAAGATCTCACGATATATTCAATTAGAACGGCATTCCTTCATCCTCAGTAGTGCGAATGTGTGAAATCAGAGTTGGATTTATTCGCGTTAGCGCCTACGCAGACAAATATTGAAAATGGTCAATGGATCAGTTACAAGCCGTTGTCGTCTATTGGCGAAGACGCGCCGCTCGAATTCGTTGTTGCTGGGCAGGGCAATGAATATACAGACCTATCCCACACTATGCTGTACATAAATGCAAAAATCACAAAGGCCGATAACTCACCCTTGACAGACGCCGACAAAGTCGCCCCTGTAAATAACTGGTTACATTCGCTTTTCAGTCAGATCGATGTTTATCTTAATCAAAAATTAATCTCACCCCCTAATAATACCTATGCTTATCGCTCGTACATCGAAACCCTATTAAACTATGGCAGTGATGCTAAAAAATCTCACCTTACCTCGTCTCTATGGTATGAAGATACCGCGGGCCATATGGAGAGTGTAGACGAGGAAAAAAATAAAGGATTTGAGAAGAGAAAACAGTTCGCCGCGAATAGTAACAGCGTAGATATGTTAGGACATCTACACATTGATTTATTCAATCAGGTGAAGTTTTTAATTAGCGGCGTTGAAATGAGGTTAAGGCTTGTTCGGTCTCGCGACAGTTTCAATATCATCGCTGCTGCAAAAGAATATAAAGTACAAATTACGGAAGCAACGCTGCTTGTACGTCGAATGAAGTTAAATCCTAATGTTCTGTTGGCCCATAATAAAGCACTGGAGGTGTCAACCGCAAAGTACCCAATAACTCGTGCTGAGTGTAAAGCCATAACAATACCTGCGGGGCAAATCTTTAGATAATATTTTCTTAGGTCAGTTACTATAAAGGTTTATCCCCAAAGGGTTGGAATAATGACTTGAACTTCAGACGTAAAGAAGTTTATTCAAAGTTCATAACAAACTTATGCCGACGTTTCGACCTTATGGTATGAGGTCATTTTCAAGGCTTAAAGGAAGAAGCGAAGATACAATATTACCACGTGGATATTACATGGAAGTATAAACACAAAATATTTGTGAACAAAACATGTTCAATGCAATTGAACAGTATAGAAAAAAAAAAACAAGTGAATATATAAAATTAACAATAATGATAACAAAAATAACTGACCATGGTCGTCAGAATAAAAACGCAGAAAACAAGACAGACAACATAGTTTCCAACATACTTCCATGTAATATCCACGTGGTAATATTGTATCTTCGCTTCTTCCTTTAAGCCTTGAAAATGACCTCATACCATAAGGTCGAAACGTCGGCATAAGTTTGTTATGAACTTTGAATAAACTTCTTTACGTCTGAAGTTCAAGTCATTATTCCAACCCTTTGGGGATAAACCTTTATATCAATTTTTGACTTAAATAAATCTACTATGAATTAGGTCAGTTACCTAAACGATGCGTCATAGGTTTTGTTTCCAACAAAGCGTTTAACGGAGCTATCGACCGAAATCCGTTTAATTTCGACCATTACAACATAAACCACCTGTCTCTCTGTGCCAATGGGCAGCAAATACCGGCGAAACCTTTACAGCCGTGTTTTACGAAAAAAATGTACGTTCAAATGTACAATACCCTGTTCTCAGGTACCGGTATTCACTTTTCGAATGCAGGTAATGTGCTTGATAGGGATTCTTATCCCGACGGATTCTGTCTGACCGCCTTTGATTTAACACCTGACTTATCGGCAAAAACGTTATCGCACTGGAATCTAACACGTCACGGCTCCCTACGTCTTGAGCTCTCGTTTGAACAAGCCCTTGAGCATACCGTAAATTGCGTAATTTATGCTGAATTTGATAATATTATAGAAATTGGTAGAAACAGAAATGTTACAGTGGATTACAGTAGTTAAATTTTTCGCCACTATCCCCACCCCTATAAATAGCCATACTCTGTGGGAGAGATGAATCAGTGACACACGAGCAATCAGATAGAATGGGTTATATTATAGATGTACAAGGATTTACGGAGTGGGAAAAGAGTTTATTGTGAAAGGGCTTGCTATAACTTCTCTGGACGGCGGTATATTCCATCATTTTATATTCAAACCACCGTATGATATACATCAGCTGCCAACAAAATTACAAGCTCAAGTAAACTGGCTGAAGAACAGTCATCACGGTTTCGCGTGGGAACACGGATTTACCGACTATTCAAGTCTCTGTGCCATACTTCAAGACGTCACGGGCGAGACAAAAGATATATTTGTGAAAGGTGAAGAAAAGAAAAAAATACTTCAAAGATATCTCGACCGAGACGACGTCGTGGATCTGGCGTCGTACGGGTGTCCTTCGCTAAAGGAATTACAAGATGTGAAATACGCTACCAGTAAATGCTGCATACCTCTGTCGCACGCTCATATGATTTGCGCTGTGGAGAACGCTGTCAATCTAAGATATTGGTACAATACAAACTGCTCCGATGAATGCGGCATTCATCGAGGCGCGTCTTCGACATCGGTTCCGCGACGCGGGCCACTATGGCGTGTATGCTGCTAACAGGTTGCCATTACGTGTAAATTATCCTTGTGTGATAGTTGTAAATACGGATCTGGACAGTCAGCCTGGCACTCACTGGTGTGCAATTTTCATTGATAGAGCAGGCGTTGGCAGTTATTTCGACAGCTACGGGCGGCTTCCCCAGTTCTATAGCCACCATCATTTAAGTTTTATTCTGCGCAACACGCGTATCTGGACATACAATAGTGTAAATTTGCAGGATTATTTTTCAAATGTGTGCGGAGATTACTGTCTAACATATCTGCTGTTTAGATTTGTCGGCTATACGTGTCATGAATTTATATGTATGTTTAATAAAAATAATTTATTACAAAATGATAAGTACGTAAAATCATTATTCCGACGATACTTTTTCATGAATGATTATTAAATATTTGTTAATGTACTACCTACTAAGTTTTATAAAATAAATAAAAATGATAAAATAAAATTATTATTATTTGTGTGTGTGTGTGTGTGTGTTTGAATGAAATCTAGTGGTAATTTTTTCGCATGAGTTTATATGATTGAATGAATGAGCAGAATACAACACAAAAATATTAAAGGATGAGTAAATGAACAGAACACATGACAGAAATTAGTTAAATAACGAGTATATTTAAATAAATAAATGAAATTATTATTGTGTTTGAATGAAAACTAGTGATAATTTTTCGCATGAGTTTATATGATTGAATGAATGAGCAGAATACAACACAAAAATATTAAAGGATGAGTAAATGAACAGAACACAAGACAGAAATTAGTTAAATAACGAGTATATTTAAATAAATAAATGAAATTATTATTGTGTTTGAATGAAAACTAGTGATAATTTTTCGCATGAGTTTATATGATTGAATGAATGAATGAGCAGAATACAACACAGGAATATTATTTCTTTTGTAAATATGAAAGGATGCATAAATAAACAGAACACAAGACAGAAATTTTGTTAAATAATTAATTTTTTATTTTTTTTAATGTAATTAAAAATATAAGTTAAATGCTACATAAACATTTTGTTATAGTATATATACAATTCGTTCAATAAAGAGTATCGGCGAGGCGAGCGTTTTCTGAGTAGCTTTTTATAGCACGTGTCGAAAATGTCGCTCGCCTCGCCGTTCACTGTAATCACCTCCACCGCCAGTTCCTGCATCCAAGTTAGGTACATGTTATAACCGTAACCGTATTCTTCTATTATATTATCCGCACGTAACTGGATGCAGGATCTGGCGGCTAGTATACTATCCCCCTCGTCTGATGTGATTAACACGGTGCCTCGACCTCTGCGGAATTGCAGACCACCGCCGTTGGTGGCCTCGATCGAGACACCCGCGTACTTGTAACCGCCCGGACGACCTATTCGGCTCTTCACCATCGCGAAAATGACGTTTCGTCGATCGAACCGACACATTTCGCGTGTGCGAGTGTTTGTCAATCGCAAACAAACGTCAAATGCACGGAGCGGGTCTATTCCTACCACAAGAAATAGACATCGCTCCGCGTCAACGCTGACAAACTGCCCGCACAGCAATCTGTCGTGCCGATCGTGTTGGCTGCTGTATGTAGGTAACTGGAAGTCCCTACATACCGCAGCGAACCCGAACACAATCTCGCGATTGTGAAGAGCTGCTCTCGTGTCCACCGCCGTGGCGTCGCTGGGCTGAACTGGTGGAAGAAGCCCCATATTCCGTTCCCACTCGCTGTCCTTCTCCCACCAATTCTCCTGGGCGTCGTGTTGTTCCTCGTCGTCGTCGTCGGTGATGTCATCGCTGGCCTGTACCCCCTGCGACACGACCACGGGGAATCGCTGGCCGCACTGGATGTGTGTTGACGACACCTGGCTGACATCGTCAACATCGGACACCTCGGCCTCGTCCTCAGTGGGGACCTCGATGTCGACATCGGCGATACCTCGGGACTGAACAGCCCTTTCATGGCCTCCTCCAGGGCGTCTCTCGGTGGTGATGCTGTCCTCGGCTCCCGGTCCACCTCCTCCTCGTCTGATGACACCGTTATGACCTCCATCAGATGTAGCTTCTTAATGGGTCGAGCTGGCCTGATGACCCTGTCCTCCAGGATGTCAAACTTCCTCTTGGCCACGGTCTCCACCACTGCTCCTTCCACTTTGCTCACTACGTTGCTGTTCATGTTGCTCTTGTTGTGTTAAGCCTGCGACTCGATACACCCTTCACAGTTCCCTTGGCTTATATACGAAAAGAATATTGCTTAAAACATGCCTCAGGCACTGTTTTCACCTAAAACTACGATTTATTCCCGTGTGTCACTTACCCTGACGGGAAAAAAAAATCAAGTCTTAGAAGGCAATAATAATACAAAGGGTACGGTACCTGTTACCTTCACTTACTACAATGACAATGATACGCGCGTAAATTGCGATTTATTACGTAACCCTATCTAGAAACCTAATCTTAAAAGGAAATAGTACAGTGGTGTATCTGGAGACAGTCAGTGTCTTGAAACACAATGACACTTTTGTTTTGCACCTATGCAGTTTAGCTGCAGCATATAGAACAGGTAAAGACAGTCATATTACCTCTGTTTTGAACACACCGAATAAATTGTCGTAAATAAAGTAAACACCGTGAGAACACTTGTCCAGCGTCTGTGCGTGTGTGGTCTTAAAGAGAGAGAATGTACACATTAGACAGCACAGGGTAAAGTTACTGGAGGCCCTTAGAAATGAAAATGGCATGTGTAGTAAATTATGTATCCCTATCTAGAAATCTTAGAAGCAAGTAATGCTACAGAAACACATGCTTTGGAGATCATCGGTGTTGTGAAAAACAACCTGTTATACAGTTAGATGTATAGTAACACTATAGAACAGGTAAAGACCGCCATATTACACATGTTTATTTTGAACAAATTGAAAAACATCATGAGAGAGTACGACACACCTGTGCGAATTAAAAACACACGTGTTCAACACCTGCACCCCCAATTATGATTCTTAGAACCCCACCCACGCACCTGCGCGAGATACCGCTGCAAAAGCGGTATCTACTACTACTATAGTGTTAATTTAATAAATTTAAACATGTTCTTCGTGGGGACTGGGAGATAGAACGACATAATTTTGAATAAAAAAAGGGTAACTGCGGTTGAAATGAGATTTTTGAGAGGAGTGTGCGGAGTGACTAGAAGAGACCGTATTAGGAATAAAGTAGTGTATGATGAATGTGAAATTAGTAAAAATGTTGTGAAAAGAGTGGCTTCAAGTCAGCTGCGTTGGTTTGGACATGTGGAAAGAATGTCAAATGATAGATTGACTAAGAAGATTTATTTGGGTGAAATTGAAGGAACACGATTGCGAGGAAGACCGAGGAGTAAATGGATGAATATGATAGAAAATGTTTTGAGTGAACGTAAAATTATAAGTAGAAATAATAGGAGAGCATGTATGACAAGGTGTATGGATATTAACGAGGCGAGACAGTTATGTATGGATAGGAGTATTTGGCGAGCTATTGTTAAAAAATAAGGAATGAAAGGCAGTTTTCTATATATATATATTTTTTTTTATATTTAAATTTTTTTTTTTTTAGTGATTGTAGGGAATAAAGGGCCTGCTACCCCAGTAATGGGAAAGGCGTGATGTTATGTATGTATGTATGTATGTATATTTAAACAATAAATTGTGCGAGTGTGTGTAAATATTTATTATAAATTGTAAGTAATATTCACATGTATTATTATTATTATTATTTGGTTTGGCTTTCGATTAAAACTAGCTCTAAGGACCTCAAACTTCAGGCCTAAGCGCGTCGTACTAGAGGCCCTTAGAGCCAAAATACACGCAGCTGCATCCCAAACCCTGGCGATATGCAGACTGCGGTCAACACAACTCGAGCGACCTCACGATGCGCAACGATCCGAGCAACACTGCTTTCTGAATTCTGCAGAGCAGAGAGTTGACAGACGCTCTGCAGACGGGAATGATCTCAATTTCCCGTTTGCATGAAGCCTTCATGCCGCCTAGCACACCAATAATTAATACAACAAGTTTCACCGTGAAACCTGGGTACAGCTTCCGAAGCTCGGACAAGAGGTCTTGATATTTGTCCCTCTTCTCCTTCTCTTTACGAGAGATGTTCGGCTCTGCTGGGCAGGACAGCTCAATAACAAACATCTGTTTGTTCTCAAGATCCAACAAAGTTATATCCGGCTTGTTTGCTGAGAGGAAAATGGATAATTCCAATAAATCCTGCATTTGGAATTTTCTACCACGGATTCAACGTCATCAGGGACATATGGCAAGACAGGTATTGCGTCTATACCATAAGCATGTCTAAGATGGTAGTAGACTACTCGAAGAGCGGAGTTGTGTCGGTAGATAAACGCCGACTACGCTAACGAAGGACATGCAGACAAAACGTGCATCAACGTCTCAGGCTGGCTACGGCATTTCCTACAAAGTGTAGATTGCGCCGTTTTGGTAATCAAATTTTGATACACCAAGGTATTCATAACACCATCCTGACACGCGAACACGAATCCCTCCGTCTCCGACTTGAGACCAGCTGATCGCAAAAACGAGAAAGTAAGCTCTCGGGAAAGATCTGCATCCCTAATATGCTGATAGAACACAGAGTGAAGATGTTTACTCATATGTCCCTTCATAAGCATATCATGCTCAGCTTTCTTGATTAGAGCTGTCGTTTGCTGTAACTCAGCAGGCGTTTGAACAACGCCGACATGGCTCTCATCAATGATCAGACTGTCCTCAAGACCGAGTAACACTTCTGCCCTCCGAGCCGCTTGAAATAGAAATGTCCCTTTGCCCCACAACTCATGCGTACACACGAGTTGCATGAGAGGGTCCTGAGTTCTCAGCACCCGGTTCGCTGTACCCAGTATCACACGATTGTGCAGACACTCCAGAAGAGTATGAAATGGTTGGGACAGCAAGCATATTTGTGGCTGCGATCTTGTTTTTACCCGACAGACAAGAACTTTATTACTATTATTATTACATATATAGTACATTTTTCTTTTTAAATGTAATACATTTTTATTTTAAATTGTCCTCATGGTAACGTTTCAGCTGGTTTATAGTTATCATGAGTACTTAACAATATTTTAGCTTACACTATATACATAATGTTTCTTAAATATAATATTATTTTGTACAATTATATGTTCTACATTATTATTATTATATAAACATAACTTTTTGTTATTCGCATCCGACCCGCGTCCGCATGTATTACATCCGCATCTGAACCGCATCCGCAATATTTTTGTAAATGGATAACCGCATCCGATCCGTAGGTACAAAATCCGCATCCGGGATTGAAGCCATCATATCCTGACAAATTATGGAAAATTACTGGAATGTACATAGGTATCCTATATAAGAAATTGCATAATTGATGAGTAGCTCCCCTAAATTTCCCACTTAAATGACAGTGATCTCTAACACGAGTATCATGAGGTGAAAATTCCCTTCGCATATATGACAGATCTGTGAGTTTTCGAAGTCTAATTGTTCCTGATATGTTAAAGCAGTGATTCCCAAAGTGGTCTATATCGACCCCCAGGGGTCTATGACAACCTGCAAGGGGTCTACGCCAGCGAAAAATAAAATTGGGGGTCCATGAAATGAAAATGGGGGTCCACGATAGTGGATCTCAACATACACTGATAGTACCTATTTACTTACATTATACTATCTTATAATAAGACATATACATTATTTATAAAAGTACCTATGAAGTAAAAAATTTATTATATATGTTTATAAAATTGTGTAAGTTGTAGGATGTAGGGGTAGGCATTCGCTTTGTGGTCGCAATCAAATTTTCCTACATGTTACGACAGTATTAAGTACGAAAACTTTTGGGCATATAGAAAACAATTATTTTGAATAACTTACGGAATAATGCAGGTACAGACACGAATTTTGTTTCATACACTTGTAGGCACACATACTGCACTATGACAGTACCATTGGCGTCATCTACTATCTAGGTTCGGAAATAATTGCACTGAGCCATCTATCCCGCCATCCATCTCTCCCGGAGTTACCCTATACCAGTGTCATCTTGTTACAAGCGCACGCGCAGTCTCAGAGAAACATCTTTGTAATTATTAATGTCTTTGCTCAGAGCTTCGCGAACTTGCACTGACTTGTTCAATTCGTCACTCTATAAATACGAATGTGAGACAAATACGTTTATTCGTTTCCTGAATCTTGAAAAGGAAAGTGCTAAGAAAATATTTAAAAAAATATAAACTCGTAGTTTATCACACAAATTATAGTGAATCAGTGTTATTTTGTTTGAGAGTGCCGGAGAAAAGTAAGTACATTATTTTTTATTAAATTTTAGTTTTGTACTCGTAGTTATACGCCTATGCCTGCCATAAAATCTAAGACCGTACGATTTAAATTTGACTTTGATTTTTTAATATACAGCTGCTGGACTTTATGTCTTATTTATATAGATTAATTTTGCCCACAGATGACTGATGCCATGTCCGAATCTAAAAAGAAATGTAGGCAGTAGTGTTGATTATTTGAAGTTTGGCTTCATTCCATCATTGTCGGACAAACAAATGCCTATGTGCCTTGTTTGCAACAAAGTTTTGGGCAATGACGCCATGAAACCATCTAAGCTGCAGGATCATCTGAGAAGATGTCACCCTGATAAAACAGATAAAGATTTGAAATACTTTCAAACACTCAAAGATAAACTTCAGAAGAGACCCACGCTGGACAGAATGTTCGCTTCGACGTCACAAAGAAACGATGATGGTTTGCGGGCGTCTTATAATATCTCGCTACTTATAGCAAAATCCGGAAAACCGCATACTATCGGAGAGAAGTTAATTTTGCCAGCCGTTGAAGAGGTTTTAAAAACTGTTTTACACAAACCTGCATCTGATATCATTAAAAGAATTCCCTTAAGCAACAATACTGTTGAAAGACGTATTGATGAAATGAGTTCTGATATTGAAAGCTCCTTGTGTAATTATTTGCAAACGACCCACTTCTCTATACAACTGGACGAGTCAACTTTGCCTGATAATGCAGCATTGTTATTGGCATATGTTCGTTTTATTATGAATCAAGAAATCTGCGAAGAACTGCTCTTCGCAAGAACTTTAACAACCGACACTAAAGGTGAATCAATATTTCATGTTTTGAAGGATTACTTCAGTGAAAAAGCAATCCCTTTATCAAATATAATATCAGTAGCTACAGATGGAGCACCTGCTATGGTTGGACGTTATCGTGGATTTATAAGCTATTTAAAACAAAATGTGTCAGGGGTGTTAGCAATACATTGTGTCATCCATCGGCAACATTTAGTTGCTAAAAATTTGAGTGTTAGATTGCATGAATCTCTTCAATTAGTCATTAATGCAGTAAACCGAATCCGAAGCAACGCGTTGAATACGCGGTTATTTGCGCAGTTGTGTGATGAAAATGACGAACACTATCATCAATTACTCCTTCACACTGAAGTACGCTGGCTGTCGAAAGGCTTATGTTTGACAAGATTTTTTGCACTTTTTGAGACTATTTTAGAATTTCTGGATACTAAAGATAAAATTTTAAAAGAAAATTTATTGAAGTGGAAAACAGACATCGCCTATTTAACAGATTTGTTTACAAAATTTAATATGGTTAATTTGCAGTTACAAGGCGACAGTATAAATTTAATTAAAACAAAGTCCATCTTATCAGCGTTTCTTGCCAAAGTTAAACTAATGAAGCAAAATATTGGACGGGGCGAATTTTCCCAGTTCCCTAATTTGTCACAGACAAACTGCCAGGAAGACGACGTTTCAACCTACGTTCAACATTTAAATGCCCTCTATTCAGATTTTGAAACTAGGTTTGAGGACGTTTTGACTATGGTAATACCACCGTGGATAATTAACCCATATGGTGACATAGAAGAAACGAATGTCATAATACAAGAGGAACTGACTGAACTAAGTACAAACGAAGAACTTAAGGTTCAGTTTAGAAACGGATATCAGCAATTCTGGCTGCAAAGCAACATACCCGTTACTTATCCCGTATTATGGAATATAGCGAGGAAATTTTTAATTTCCTTTCCATCGTCATACCTAGTGGAAAGGGGGTTCAGCGCTGTTACCAATCTCCTAACGAAAAAAAGAAACAGACTGGACATCATTAGCCGAGGAGATTTAAGATTAAACCTTACAAAATTGACGCCAAATGTTGATAATTTATTATTGAAGCATCAGGTTCATCCCTCACACTAAAAACATTTACTTATTGCTTAGTTTATTTTATGTTATTTTATATAACAGATACAAAATTTAATTTTGAGTAATTTTAATTTAAATTCAATTAATAAATGTATAAATTATAAAACTGTGTTTTTACTTTAAGTTTTTAACACTAAACTTCACTCCAGTTAGAAATTTATAAAAAATGAATATCAGGTAAGTGGGGGTCTACCCAAAACCGAAAAACATGGCAAGGGGTCCACGACACAAAAAAGTTTGGGAACCTCTGTGTTAAAGTATCCATTGGTACACATACCGAATATACCGGTTCAACATCTTCGACAATTTGTTGTAATTCGTTTATAAACCAAGTTTGACAATCAGAACCCGTGTAAGATTTGTAATATGATAATGAACTGTCATAGAAACAATTAAAATAATATCCAATACTGAATGTACTGCGGAATACTTGAAATATCTGCGTCTTTGTTCGCATTTCTGGATTCGTTACACGTTTAAGGATAGCTTCAAAATCCGCGTAAATACAAAGAGGTACCATTTCCCTATGATGAAAATTTTTAAAGCGTAATATATTTTCACCAAATTTGGTAACTTAATTTTGCAATTGTTTATCTTATTGCAGACTTGTTCATGTTCATCTAATAAATATTTTGAAGAAAAATAATTTAAACATCTGTCACAAATATGTATCTTATCATGATGTTTCACGGGGCTTGTTTGCACTAAACGAGCTAGGTCTTTAATCCAGCAATAGTGGAACTTTTTTTTAGATAATTCATTGTTTACATCGTCATCTTCACTATCATTGTCTTCTTCTTCTTCTTTATAGATCTCTTCTTCAACTTTATTTTCGCACTGATACTTTTCTTCTACAATTAACAAGTTCGCATGTTTTGCTTTCTTCTCATTCGTTGAATATACAGATACAGCATTAAAATATTCTCGTTTCCATGACTTATATTTTTTTAATATGAAAACATTTATAGATATACAATGAAATTCCCCTTCGCGGACACCCCTCTTACACGGACACCTTCCTTGGACGGACAGTTTCTCATGGTCCCGATTGACTCTCATATAATTTGCATTGTGTTAACTCCCTCTTGGACGGACATTCTCTTGAACGGACGCGGACACGCAAGAAAATAATAATAAAATATAATTTTTCTATCGCGAGTGTCGCTATTGTATTTCTCAATCGCGCCGCATGTCAATTTCACTGCCTGCCTTCACTGAGGGACTTTCCCGAGTAAACCGGGGATTCACCGACTTCGGTACAAGCGCAGCCTACGTCGTGCGTTTCTGCCTGGCTTGAATGAGGGACTTCCCCGAGTAAACCGGCGATTTACCATTCTCATTCTTTGTAGAAATGGCTCCAAATAGAAAAATTCACACACTTAAACAAAAAATTGAGATAGTTGAAGTTCACAATAAGGAAAAGTTAAGTGTAAGGAATTTATCCAAGCGTTTTAATATCGGAAAAACAAGCTGCAGATATAATTAAACATAAAGAAATCCTTCTAAACAAGTGGATGTCGAACAGCAATTTGGATGAAAAAAGAAGCTTTTTGACGGGCGATGGTACCAAAATTGACAAGTTGTGTTATAACTGGTTTATAACAGCTCGCCATAAGGGGATTCCTTTGACAGGTATGCACATGAATTATTTTTTTAATTAATTTAATTAAAATGATAAGCTTTTCTGGTATAGTAGCTTTTTGTTCTTTTAATATCAATTCTAAAATAGATAAAAGGGGTGAGATTATTATCAGTAGGCTTGTCGTGACAAAAATGCAAAAAAAACTTATTTTTAATGTTTTTTTTCAGATCCGCTAATACGATGCAAAGCAAAAGAAATAGCCGAGTCTCTGGGACATTCTACATTCAGTGCTTCTTCTGGTTGGCTCAAGAAATTTAGAATCTGCCACAACATAAGTTTTAAAGCGATTTCGGGAGAAGGAGCTGCGGTTATTGCTGAAGATGTTTCATCGTTCTTGGAAAAATGCCCTTCTTTAATTAAGGGATATTCACCGAGAGACATCTATAATGCCGATGAGACAGGCCTGTATTTTAGGGCCCTGCCCAACAAAACGCTAACATTTAAAAAAGAAAAATGTGTTGGGGGTAAGTATCCCAAAGAGAGGTTTACAATTTTGCATTGTGCAAATATGGCGGGAGAAAAAGAAAAACTCTTAGTCATTGGTAAGACAGCTAAACCCAGAGCTTTTAAAAATATTAACATAAATAACCTGCCTTATTGGAAATACAATAAGAAAGCTTGGATGACAGGGCAAATTATGATAGAGTGGTTGCAAGACCTAGATTGGAAAATGGCAAAAGAAAAAAAGAAACATTGTGTTATTTTTAGACAATGTGGGATCTCATCCAAAAGACGTCCGATTAAAAAATATAAAAATCTTGTTTCTGCCCCCTAATTGGACATCAGCTTGTCAACCACTAGATCAGGGGATTATAAAAATTTTCAAAACTTATTACCGAAGTCTAATATTAAAACAACTGCTAGTAAACATTGAAACTGCTGGTACAGCTTTTGAGTTAATTAAGAAAATTACGCCATTGGATGCAGTTTACTTTGCAAAAACCGCTTGGGACCAAGTAACCAAGGAAACAGTTCAAAATTGCTTCCGTAAAGCAGGATTTAAGCATGAAAATATGCAAAGCGAATACCAGTTAACTGAGGCTCTTACATCTGATCCAGAAGATGACTTATTACTTAACGTACTTGCAGATATCCTCAAAAATAAGAATTTGTTGGAATTGCCTGATAATGAAAACCTTAATAATTTTTTGAACCTAGATGAAAATTTGTATGTTGAAGATCCAGATTCAGGACTAAAAATTGAAAATCCAGTTGAAATACAAGAACTTTCCGAAGATTCTGATGTCGATGAGGTTCCAGTACCAACAGAGGCTATCCCAAATTATGGTGACGCTATTACCCTAACCAATCAGCTTAAACGTTTTGCCCAAGATCACGGAGATACAGAGTCTTTGGAGCTTATTTCCAAATTAGAAATACGATTTCTGGACGCCATTTTAAAGAAAAAGAGGAGAAAAACAACAATGTATGAATTTTTGAGTCATTAAAGTGACATTTCATTTTATGTATTACTATGTACTATGTACATATATGTATGTATTCTATTATGTATATTTTTATGTATGTATGTAGTACACTTATGTTATAAGGTAATAAATACTTATTTTTTCCTTAAGTTTTTTGTTTATTTTAAAAACATTTACATGCATATACGTTTTAAATGTCCCAATTTATTTAATTAGAGTTTTCACTAAAAATACCGATTTTTTTTCATATTTCTTTTCTTTTAGGCGGACACCCCCCCCCCCTTGTTCGGACACTTTCAGTCGGTCCCGCCGGTGTCCGCCCAAGTGAGATTTCACTATATCTATATTTTCTTTCTCAAATTTTGGAATTTGATCTAATGTTATGGGGAAGTTAATATTTTGTAAATTTAAATGATTCTCATAATGAGGATATGATGAAATGTATATTAAATAAATTTACTTTTTGAAATTTATTTGGCGAAAGCCAACCTCAGATAAAGTTAAAGCGTAAAGCCCGGCAAGAGATAAGACCCGTGGTTCTATCCCCGGCTACAGACATTAATTTTCTCATTTAAATAAAAATTTTACTAAATTTATATATTTTATTTACATTTCATACAGTCCTTAACTATTATAGATCTAAACATATTAGTATTACAATTGTCATGTTCTAAACAATATGTATTGCTTATAAACTCTGAATCTTACTTTCAAGATTTTGGAAATTTTTCCCCAAGTATAGTCAATTTGTTCTCCTGTGTACACCATCACGAATTCCTTCGTTAGGCGTTGAATTTCTTCAGAGCATAGTTGAATTAGTATTCTGTTCCGATGAAATGCTACAAGGGCAGCTAATTTTGTAAACCGCCATGTAAATCATTCGTACAATGCCCGAACATTTTGTACGGCGCAATGATTGTTGTGAAAATCGCAGCAATCATATGTAGCTGATAATAATAATTCTTCTAATGTAAGACATTCAATATCTTCTAGATTCTTGATTGATAAATGTTTTAAATATTTCGGTAAAATTTCATGTAAATATTTCATTTTTGATAGACCTTTTACGTATATTAATGTCACATTCGCTAACATATAAGTAAGTTTCTTATCCGAATCAGAATAAGGTGTTTTGCCGGTACACCACTTTACATTATGATGGTGTCTTACGAAATTCACATTTCGTCGGGTTTCTCAATTGAAGATGATCCTCGGTCAGGAAGGCCTTCCATTTAACTGATAACTCACACGTTCAGAAAATCAACGATCTGGTGCGTGCAAATCGCCGATTGACTATCAGAGAAATTGCAAAGGAGGTTAGCATCTCAATAAAAAGAGGCCAGAATTGTGGCGAGACAACTCATGGTTCTGGCACCACGACAATGCGCCCGCACACTCAGCTTCGTCATTTCATCAGTTTTGTGCAAAAAAATCAGATTACTGTACTCCCACAGCCTCCGTATGCGCCAGACCTGGCTCCTTGCGATTTCTTTTATTTCCGAAATTAAAATCAGTGCTGAAAGGACGCCGTTTTCAGAGTTTTGATGACATCAAAGCAAATTCGGCACAGATCTTAAAGGCCATCTCAAATAAAGCTATCCAGGACTGTTTCGCGAAATGGAAACACCGCTGGGAAAAATGTGTGAATAGGAAAGGGCA
This sequence comes from Carabus problematicus, assembly GCA_963422195.1. Lineage (NCBI taxonomy): Eukaryota > Metazoa > Arthropoda > Insecta > Coleoptera > Carabidae > Carabus > Carabus problematicus. The sequence continues at coordinate 9,901,723 of OY728580.1, forward strand.
GTGCTTTGAAGGGGACAAGGACCAATAATCTGTAAAATTAATAGTTTTAAAAAAATTAAGTTCGGTTTTTTTCTAAACAGACCTCGTATATTTACAAATTCATGTTTTTTCTTTCTTCTAATTTAGAGTCACCATGGAGTAAGAGTGAACAGTTTTATTCTCGAAAACCTAATAGAATGCCCGATGATACATGGGGATATCATAGAATTTGGAGGCCCCGTGTACAACGCCAACAGCTTTCGAACCGTCGTATTCCCCGGTACCAGAGCCAGTCGCACCTTGGGAGCAGCAGTATCATCATCATCTCGAAACGGAAGTGGGAAACTTTATTATGCAAATTCGAATATTTAAACAATAAATTGTGCGAGTGTAAATATTTATTATAAATTATAAGTAATATTCGCATGTATCACTATATACAATATGTTTTATTTATTCTGCATTGTACATTAAAATTTGCTAAATACATTAACAGGCCTATTCTGTAACTTGTCGTAAAGCCATAACGACATGTTATGACAACGATAGTCGGTATTATTACGACTTTTAAATTTTTTGTATTCTGTAACTCAAAATGTCGTAATCCATAACGACATGTTGACAAAAAGTCGTTATATTTGGTAGTTAAACAACGATAGTCAATTAGCTGTCGTAGAACTCATAATTTGAATATATACATTAATTTAAACTGTTTTTAATAACATTATGAGGAAATAATTCTTTTCTACGACTCAAAGGATCTCTGAAGTTGTGCTGTAAAATATAAATTCTTTGTAAAATATATTCCTGCAGTCATCACACGATTTTCATATACACATGCATATCAAAAATGCAAATTTCAATTGACAGATCACATATGACATTTCTAATAATTATTTTGTTTTACAACCTTGATGAAAATTTTTAATTCATTCCATGAACATACAAATATGGAATAAAAATGTATACAATTTTATTATTTATGCCTAGTACTTCTATTGAGAAATATCATCATAATTCTTTTTTTTTTCATTTTTGAAAGAAATGGATAATTATGATTTATATGTTTATTCATAGTGGAAAAAAGGAGTAAAAATGTATTCGCTGGACATCAGCACTACAATTTTTCATATTACCCATATTTACTTACACCATGTATGAGTCAATAATAATAACATACGTATATAAGCTAAATTTGACATTTGCTTCAATAGGTATGAAATTCTGTTAGGTTGTACTATTTAACTCAAAAACATTGGTCTCGTCGTTATGATGAAAATTCAACGTCAAACACAACGACCTGAGATACAGAATACACAAACGCATTATAGTCGTTGTAAATGTCGTTATGAAAAATTCATAACTACCGTAGTTACGTAACGACATGTTATGAATTTATTTTACAGAATAGGCCTGTATGTTTTATTAAATATAATATAATTTATTTTATGCTATAATGTCCCCATGGTAACGTATCTGTTTCATTAGGTTTATACAGCGTTTTTTATCATGGGGACTTAGAGCTATTTTCGTCTGACTTACATTATATACATTATGTTTTTTAAATATAATATTATTTTGTACAATTGTATGCTCTATATTACTAAATAGACAAGAGTGATAATCCTGAAAAGTTATCTTATTCTTAAAAAATACACTTTTAATACCTTTAGACTTTTTTGTTTCAGTTTCATTTTCTACTTTAATAGTGTAACAAGTCACAAGCTGCGCGTCACACATGGCACACATTAAACGATTCTTTTGCATAAAGCTGTACTTTTAGCAGACTCTTCTTTGTTACTGGCCGGGTTTGAGATATACCATATGTGGTGTTTCGAAAAATTCTGCTTTTGGCCTGGCACACATTCCTAAGGATAATTAACCCTCCTCCCCCGCGTGTGCACCCGTAAGGAGCATTCAAATGTACATGCAACTTTGCTCATTCGCTTCTCTGTCTTCGCGGTGGTAACTGGGTCGTCTCTGGACGACCACGCGCTATCAGAACTTGTATTTACATCGCTGTCTTTTATTCTATTGTTTACTTCGCTAATATTATTAAATACACTTCTTTTAAACTAACGGTCTAATTTCTATACAATAAATTACTGGCGCAGTCGGTTATTATTTTGTTATCCCGTACCTTGTACGTTTTGTTACAATTAGCACAGTCGGTGGGATCCCGTCTTGTTACAATAGTATACATTTTTGCTCGTAATCCAATAAATCATAATTTTACCATTGTTTTCATCTTTCATTAGATGAGGAATTTTTTTTTATTAACTATAGGAATATTAAAAATTTTATTGTCAGGATAATCAATAGTATTAAATTTATGTATATCACGTTTCATTAGCATAAATGTCATCACAATTAATAGAATAAATTAAACTATCACTATCTGTACACAATAACTTGCATTGATTTCCAAAAGTTTCTAACATACAGTTATAAAGAAAATTATAAACGCATACTTTAGATATATCTAAAATAAACATTCCAACATAAATTGGTTTATTAAAGTAAATATCAGTTTTTAACATTTCTACAGCTAAAGAATTTGCGGAAAAATGGTTTTTTTTTAAATTTGGTCTTGCACCTTCCTTTCCATTTGGATAGTTTCCAAATATTAACGAATATTAACTTGCTTTCAAACATTTTCTATAGTTTTCCCAAAAACTACATTATTCATTAATTTATATAAATTTTTATCAAATTCATTTGTAGTTTTCTTTCTTAGTTCTGTATTTAAATATACGTATCCTTTTAGCCATGGAGATTGTTCAAATGATAGTACTTGATAAATTATATCAAAAATTAGTCCTTGAGGCATACATTGTTTTACATATCTATAATGAACGATATAAATATTTTTATTTTCTAAGGTAGTTAATATCTTTTCAGTTTTTGAGCTAGACTCTGGTGGAATTTTTCACTCAGGACACATTATAAAATCTTTGTTTATCATGTGAATTATTAGGATAAATAATATCTATTTATAAGATATAACCAGTAGAAGAATTGTATATTTAAATTTGAAATTTCATTTTCTGAAAGCCATATAAAATTTCCCTGCGGTAGATATTGCGACATAACCCAACGATATAAATTGTTAACATCGAAATATTGTAGATATTGTAACGTCTTTTTTTATTTATTGACTCGTCGGATACCGTCGTAGGGCTAATTAGATCTACTAAAGCGGTGACGGACCGTGTTTTGCGGTGGCGGAACGATTTTAGAAAGGGATTCGAGGTGTAGCCGTGAAACGGGTCAGATGTAAAAAGCGTGTTGACCGTGTGGTGCTGAGTTTAACTTTAAGAGAGATAGTATTCATTTTCATATTCGCGGATACATAGCCGTGGTGCCGAGATAAGTATGCCACGCGAAGTTGTCTCATTTCGAGGATTTGTGTTGTGCTTCTCGAAGTATTTGATAGCGTATATCGCTTTTCGTGTGCAAGACCACGTACGATACGAACGTTTACTCGCCAAGGGAGCTGTGTAACTACTCCACCGCTACCATCAACGGGGTATGCAAATACCCGGACCGCTCCGTAACATCCGCTCACCGCGGCCGAGACCATCTTACCACCGCACGCCAGTAAACGCCATTACTGCAAACTGCAACAACAGATGAGTAGCTGTTCAATTCGCACAATTGTTATAATTACCGCGCTCGGTGGGAATAGCGCTGTGTAGCGCATGTGCATTTAGTTTCGCCAGCACAGTGACATACGTTTTAAGTAGGCGTTATTCAACTACTCACAAGTGTTGACATTCAGTTGGTGCCCTTTGTGTAAATTCTCGGTCAGTACGCCCGTGGTGGCTATTTAAGAAACTCCCCACTCGCCCAACTATTGTAAACAGAATTCAACGCGAGTTTAAAGGACGTGCTCTACATGCCTGAACTCGATAGTAGCCTCATATCAGTGAGCAAACTCCTAAGTGAGGAGTGCAAAGCAGTCTTTGAAGACAAGGGTTGCAACATCGAGCGAGATGGAAAAGTATATCTACACGCCAAGGAACGTAACGGCCTGTATGAGCTAGAGTGGCTCGGCAAAGCTGCTCAAACACCAGGAAAGCGAGCGTCGAGCACTCCAACCACGTCACCATAGACGATTGGCATCACCGGTTTGGATACCGGGATTCAGCGGCTATCCAGCTCCTACACGGAGTGGACTTGGTCGCTGACGACAAGCCAAGTAAGGAGTGCGACGTATGCATCATTGGTAAGCTAACAAACAAGCCACATCTTGCCAGCACATCCCGTGCAAAGCAACCATTGGACCTGGTGCACACCAACGTGGCGGGGCCAATGCCAACAGCAACACCGAGCGGAAATCGGTGGGTTCTCACACTGATAGTGGTTCACGATGATTCATCTCATGCAGCGAAAAGGCCAAGTAACACAACATATCAAAGAGTACGTCGCGCTGACTGAAAACTATTTCCAGCGGCGAATAAAGGTAATAAGATCAGACAACGGCCGCGAGTACGTCAACGGCGAGTTAACAAGTTTCTTGCGACAGAAGGGGATCGCGCACCAGCTCACGGTGCCACACACTCCTCAACAGAATGGTCGTGCTGAACGAAAGAACCGCTCGCTAAATGAAATTACCAAATGCATGCTTGTGGAAGTTACACAACCGCTTCTGGGGTGAAGCGATGTACACTGCAGCGTATTTGCAGAATCGGTTGCCATGGAGATCAGTCGGTAAGACGCCGTACGAGCTATGACACGGGACCATCCCCGACGTGAGCCACCTCCACGTGTTTGGCTCAACTGTCTACACACAAGTGGCTGACGTCAAGCGCCGCAAGTTGGACAGCAAAGCGGTCAAGGGAGTGCTGATCGGGTACAACACAGCCACAAAAGGTTTACCGAATCCTCGATCCAGCTACAGCAAAAGTCTGGGTAACTGACTCCGTGCGAATAATTAAGTCACCTACGAAACTCATGCCGATGGAAGCGCAATCGACACAAGTGGACATTTCAGTTGGTGAAGAGCAACCTAACAGCAGAAGTGAAATCACGGACGGCGATTTCGAAGTGGAGACTGCTCCGGACGAGCAGCAGCCTGACACACCTACTGCTACACCTGTGAACTGCGACGAGCCGATTCAGCAACGGCGTGGTCGAGGTCGACCGTGCAAAGAGCAAGGTGCTCCACACCTGGTTCCAGCGGAACAAACTCCGCCAGAAGGGGGAGACGAGATGATGCAACTACTACCGGAAGTACTCATATCAAACCGCGTAAACAAAGGACACACATCTACACACACACAGACGTTATTGCGAAAATAGTCAAAACGTATTCAGGGAACTTCAAAACATGTATTTCCATCAAAATCTCGCATGTGTAATAAAGTAAAAACGTTTATGGTCATGTCATCATTCATACAGTCATAAATAAGCAAAGGTACGTATGTTGTACATTTTATGATAGCGCTTCATTCCATATTATAGCAAAGAAATACACTGCACTGGTTCAGCTGCCTGGCTACGCTACTTTGGTTCGTTGCTTGTCAACTGGCCGGACGTGAAGCAATACGGAGGACTCCATTTTCAGGAATAAGTCACTGGACAGGAATGCACGTCTGGTACCGGAGTGGCACGAGATAATGCTAGTGCCACAATGACGGCTCACTCATGAAAATATCAATTTTTTATGGATGACTTATGAAAAGGGTGACACACTTGTAAGTGAGTTTTGGTGAGTTTGGTCTCTTCTTCCATTTCTCCTGTACATTTTGATAGTTGTTAACAGATGAACTTAATACTTTGTTTTGTTTCATCTTGTTATTTTACATATAATTTTTCGTAGCCTGATTTTTATATTGAACAATGAGTAGTAGCAGTAATTCAGAAGAAGAAATAATAAATTAACAACATAACAATTGAAATAATTAACAAAACATCATTATTAAGTTAGGTACACTCATCAAATTCATGAGTCTGACAGACAGAAATTGCGGCGTTTCTATTTCTCACGACTCAGCCGTGAGTGTGTCACTAGCATAAGGCACAATGTGACATTTCTAAAGTTTGCAGAGAGATCTACCCACAATAAGATGTGCAGCTTGATATCGACGAAACGCTGCAAGCCCGCGGCAGACGAGACATTTCCAGTCCGCCAAACATGAGTATGTAAACTAGCTGCAAGCAGCCCAGCTGCTACATAGAAATCGTCGAAGTAGTCCGAACTCAGCTCCTACGATAGAAGCCACTACCACAGTGTAAATAAGTATACAGTAGCAACATTCAGCTAAAATTCCGTCCAAAAATACAATGCGCATGATCCCTAAATTAGACGCCATGACTAGCAGTACGACGCGAAACGTCAAAATTTGCTTGGTTTTATTAGAGTTTATACTTTTAAAAAATAAATATAAAATATTATTAAATATAATATAAAAATATATTATTAGAAATGAATTGTAAAAAAGAAAAGGGGGTAGATACGTGTGCGATAAAACATGTATAAATCTTCGAGGGCGAGATGACATAACTTTTTTTCGTTTTCCCTTAGACCCAGAAAGGTATGTATATTTACTATATTTTTTAAATTTATATGAAATGAATTAATTATTTTAGATATAACCGGGAAGATCTAATAGGAAAATAATCTCGATTTTCTATGAAAATTGCAGAGTGTGCTCCAAACATTTCACTGCTACTATGTTTTGCAGTGAAAATAAGAAAATAATAAATTTTGATGCAATACCCACTTTATATTTAATTACAGCAATAACAGCACAATGTCAATATCGTTCTGCGTCGATAAGTCAGCACCAAATGTCATCTTCACGCCAAGTTGCTATTTTGCAAAGCACCTCATCTATACAACAAGAACAATCGAGTACATCGCTATTTGACGAGAGTTTTTCATCCACGTCGTCAATCATTCATCCAATTACATGTTCAACTCCCAAAAGAAAAGCAGAAAATCAATTTTCCGGAATAGAGAAACGCAGATGACTTCACGAACATGATAAACCCCTACTTCATCTTTACATGTTTTTACACAAACAACACCAAAGTTAACCTCGAGTACTCCAAGGAAGGATAAACTTAAACATAAAATCGATGCTTTGAAGAAAGAAAATGAAAGATTAAAAAACAAAATCAAATTCAGAGGAAAAATAAAATAAAAGATACTGCTGAAAACCTCAAGACCGCAATTGACCAATTTTTACCTTCGGAATCCGCACAAGTACAACAACCAAAAGGAAGATATACGCAGGAATTTAAGAGATTTTGTTTGTCGTTGGATTTTATGGGACCAAAAGCATATCGTGGTATGATAAAACCTTTTTTATTACCATCTAAACGTTCACTAGAAAGATATGTAGAAAAATTAAAATTTGAATCTGGCTTGAATAACATTGTTAGAATCATTAAAAGTCAATCGGGAAAATATGAAAGAGATAAAAACTGCATCATGTGTATGGATGAAATGTCATTGAAGGCAAATTTATTTTACACTATTTCCTGAGATGAAGTGATTGGTTTTGAAGATGTTGGAATAACAAAAAAATTTAAGCCATCGTGTAACGTGGCTGTTATAATGGTACGAGGTATATATCATAATTGAAAACAACCCGTTGCATATTTTCTAGTAAAGACAACATTTAAAGCTGGAGAAATAAAACCAATACTTTTTGAAGCAATTATGAAATTAGTCTGTTGGGTTATTTATGAAAGGGTTCGTAAGTGATATGGCCTCAAATTTTATAGATTTGTAGAAAACATTGGGAGTTACTGTAAAAGATCCATATTTTAATGTAGACAATGAAAACATATTTTGTTTGACACGCCACACCTAATTAAAAAAAAAATTATTGAAACATTCATATCAAATAGACAACAAAAAAATGTAATGGGATCATCTAATACAATTTTATGAAGCAAATAAAAAGTTACAATGTCCTCCGAAGTTAACAGATTCACATATGAAACCATCGAATTTTGAAGAGATGAAGGTAAAATACGCAACACAAGTTATAAGTTCTACGGTTGCAGCTTCATTAAACACCTATGTGAGTCTCGGTGCACTCCCAGGAGATGCTGCTGCTACCTCAGAATTTATCGAGAGGTTCAATAACCTTTTCGATTTATTAAATTCAACTTTATACAGCGCAAATGAATTTAAACGGGCATTTAATGTACATTTAATAGAAAACGTATCAATAATATCGAAAACAGGAAATAACGTCACGGAATCTATAAAATCTATACCTTGTAGGAAAATTACAATACGTGGAATTATTGGATTATGGGAGAACTTGAAAAATATCGGTTTTACATTTTTAATACCTCGCCGAATAAATCAAGACTCCTTAGAAAATTTGCAGTTCGACAGCAAGGACGTAATGCTTACAACCCAACGTGTATGCAGTTTTATAATGCATACAAAAAATATTTTGCATGATTTTTTTCCATTCTAGGACTGAAAACTGTGCAGAGTTTCAGTCGAATGATACTATTGTAGAACATGATTTACCGTTAAGTCGTTATTCCAACCCCTGTGGGGATAAACCTTTTCATATCAATTAATTGTGACTTAATAAAATAAAATTATCAACATGTATATATCTACCAGGAATCGAGGTAGGAACTTAACATTTTTTGAATATTCAACTGCCGTCTATGGATTTAGAATATCAGGACCCATGAAGTACCTGGCGAAACTACTAGTAAAATTAACCAATTTCAACAATAGAAGAACATTTCTCACCCGTTGCAAACATCACAATTTAATACCAGTGTCTTAAAGTCAAGGTTCATTGTAATTCAGTATTTAATAATTCTGTCAAAAATTAATAAACTCAGAAATAACTTTTCCAGAAAATTACTGATGTTAGAAATAAATAGTACTATTAAATGTGTTAAGCACCTCCATATGGAGGTTAATAACTGTAAATTCTTTTTAAAACAATCTTACCATCTAATATTTTTGAAGAGTTTATCACCAGACAATATTCTAAATACAATAATAATTTTCAACAGATTAAAATTAACAACACACATTAAAAAACACTACGGATGTTAATATTCCGATGGAAGTAGCTTGCACTAGCGTTGGGTTCTAAATTCAATGATAACAACAATTTGCCTGTGATCAAGAACAATCTGCTAAGCACATTAGCGAACATTGAATTTAGCTTACAACATTTAGATACTCAGCGTTTAACAGATTTACGTTCTAAATTAATTCATGTTTTACAAACCTACTCCAATAACATTGTTCTTCATAAATAGAAAAACACCTTACGTTGCCCTGAAATTTTATTATTAAAATATATACAACTTACTAAATCTTTTTTGAAATCCCACCCACATTTAATTTGCACCAAAGCTGACAAAGGGAACGTTACTGTATTGCTTCTTAGGTCCACTTATTCTACTAAACCAAGGAATTGTCGGATAGAAATACTTATACCATTCTTAACAAAGAACCAACTAATGCTTTTCAATGCAGTAACAATAAATTATTGATAAACTAATACGATTAACACAAATTCCGGATAGTTGTAAGTACACACTTAAGATTCATAATGCACTGGCTCCTAAATTATATTGTTTACCCAAAATTCATAAAGTTAATATTCCGTTACGACCTATAGTATCAAATTTAAATACCCCTAACTGTAAGATTTCAAAGTTTTTAGCTAACATTTTGTCCCCATTGAAGTATTCGTGTCCTTATTTCTTAGAAAACTTATTTCAATTAATAGATAAAATTAAATCAGTTCAGGTTCCTGAAAATTATAGGTTAATTTCTTTAGACGTAGTGTCGTTATTCATCAGCATTCCACATAATATACACACTATACAACACAGATGGTTGTACATAATTAAACCTACTACCTTGTTATTGAGTTCGTTCATTGAATGTATTAACTTTAATATTATATTTTCAGTTCCGAAGTTCATCGTCAATATTATTAAAAAGAAGTAATATGTCCATATTATGAACTCGTCAATTTTAGTTAAGATCACGACGCGTTTCGAACTCTCGTTCATTATCAAGTGATCACTTTACTTTAAATTCATCCTTTTTCCAATTCAATTCGTCTTTCTTTTCACAAAAGTCATGAGTTCCGATGGGTTCACAATTAAGTGCTATTTTAGCTGAGTTAGTCTTACAATGGCTGGGATTCTCTAACTCCAAACGGTAGCGAATAACGGACAACTCCGTTTGGTAACTATGGTTATGTAACCTAGCTGAACCTAGCGATTCTGTAACAACTTGAAGCCGAAAATTATCGGTAGCAACGGTTGACATACAGCCGTTTGTTGACGGGAGCTGTATGTGTCCCGTTAAGTTAACGTTTGACTGCATTTGAGTAATAAAAAACGTTAATACGTAAATAATATTGTATGAAAGAGTGAAAATGTTTGATATTTGGATGTTTTACATAAAAATAATACATATTTTTAGCAAATGAGCAATTTTAAAATTGAAATTATGAAAATTTGACATAATGTGAATGGATTATTATTATAACGAAATGAAGTGAATACTGCTTTTATTTGAAAATTTGCGTCTAAATGTCTTGGGAAGAAGAGAGAGTCTTGCGACTGCATAAATATATCATAGATATGTCAGTGAATCAGTAGTACGTTAGTTCATATGCTGGCATGTGATGTAGTGTATGAAGCAAACAGAACATATAAGTATTTTCAATATCATCATGTGATTTTCTGTAATTTAATAATATATGCAATATGATAAAATCGAATAAATTTTGTATGTCGAATACGAACACAAGTGACATAATTGATATTTTTCTGAAAGATTGTATACTTTGGTTATTACATGAACATGGCAAGGTAATTGTATCTGCTTTTCAACGGCTCCAACTTCAATTGTGGTTTGAATTTGAATTAACTGAGAAATTTACTTTTACTGACTCCAATTTATATAGCGGCTGTCAGTTTCGTTCAGATGTACCTAGAATTCCATTAATTTGTATTTAAAACATGCGAAAATGCATACATTTGCCTTCTGATTCGAATTAGCTGCAAATTGACTAATTATTATTGACCAATTGAATTACAGATGTCTGTGCAAATGTATATGAAAATTTTCATTTAGCTGTCAAATTTATCAATATTGTATAAGAAAGCATAGTTACGGCACAAAAATACAGTGTTGCCGATGTGACAAATTCGACATGTTAACGGTTGCCGTTTCGTAACGATTGCCTAAACAGGAGCTGTTACAGAATGCCTAGGTTACAGTTCTACCGTTTATTTACTACCGGTATCTAACGTTCCTGCTTGGAAACGGTTGAGTTAGAGAATCCCAGCCAATATCTAGAAGATACTGTTTTCAACGACACAGATTTTCAAATTTTGTTTTACTTTCGGTATGTTGATGATATCCTTGTGTGATTACCTGAAAACGCCATCATTTCCATCTTTGATTCTTTTAATAAGTTTAATCCCTACATACAATTCACTTTAGAGCACGAATCAAATAATTCAATTAATGTTCTTGCTGTAACTGTAATACGGTTGTTTAACACTTTGACTTTTGACAGGTATCTTAAATCCACTGCTTCCGATCGTTACTTATCATATTTTGACTATTCACCTAAACAATACAAAATTTCCGTTATCAGCTTAGTGAACAGGGTTTTTAAATTATCTCACCCATTCTTCCATAAAAAGAACTTTGAATTCGTTAGTAAAACTTTAAAAGCTAATGGTTACTCCGAAAATTCTTCAAAATCTTCTGAATTTTGGTTGTTGTTTCTCCAACCTCAATTTTATTTATTTCATTAAGCTGTGAAAGTAATTGAAGGACAAGTGCAGTGGAAGTATAAACTGAATTTTAAGAAATAGTTTTCAAATATAAAACAGGTATGAATACGTTTTGAAAAAAAATTAAGCAGAAAGATTAATAGATAGGCAATACCAGTCGTGGTGAGATTTTATACTGCAATAATAGATTTAGAATCTTGGGCGAACAGATTTGGCTATTATGCAAGGAACATAAAATAGTTTATACTCAAAAAGCAATGCTCATATGAAAAATTGAGAATCGTATGTTATTTTTTAATGCTACCAAGGCAGTACCAATGCCTACCATAAATGACAATGACATTTTTTATTCTTACTGTTGCATTAGAACCTGGTTAGACATAAATCTAAAAAAAGGAATCCGTAATTTTAATTCACAGATGAATAACTATTTTGGAAAGTACGAATAGAGCAAATAGAGAAGTGAAACCACTGATGCTAAGAAAAATTGGCAGCATTTATTTTCACTCTACCTGGGACAAATGCCGATTGCGAACGAATATTCAGCATCCCGGGCCAAACTGGATCAAAGAGAAATCACATCTAAAAATTAGTACTCTGGAAAGCGTAATGAAAGTAAAAGTAAACATCGGGATTACCTACGACCAATTTTGGGAAATCGTAGAAGATAAGCAATTGTTAGAAAAAGCAAAAAATTCCGAAAAATCTAAAACCTAATGAAATTTGATTGAACGAAGTATTGTTTCAGTAATTTTGTATTATTCGTACAATATAATGTATTTAATTTCATTAATATAAAATATTTTTGAGTTATTATTATCATAAACGTATTGTTTGTGTTTTTAGCAACCTAAAACCCTATAAAATTAAATCGTAAAGATAAAGTTCAGTCAATTCACTTTTGGAACAAAAAACTGCTGCCAACATTTATTACTAAAATCAAATACTGGTTTAATGTTTCAATCAAGCTTGCCAAGCATACTCTATTTCTATTTAATAAAAATCTGGTTAGTCTATACTGATAGAATGTTGTAATATAATTGAAGAAAAGTAACAAAATACAAGCATTTCTTGCTCACCCTGTAAATTTAATTTAAAAAAATATCATGTTATTATAATTATTGATAAAATGTCGAAAGCTATGGGTAGTAAATGCCATTTTGTACCAGACGTGATTGTTGTTGATATTAATAGAAAGAAAAGACATGAAAACCGCTGTTCCTTCTAGAATAATGTACAGTATCATTGAAAATAACAGTGGAACAAAATATACATTCTCCAGAAAATACTAACATTAACTCAGAAAAAAAATATATCTGTCAACAAATAGAGTGCCTACTAAAGTGACCTGTTCAAATTGACAACTATCATCAACTTCCCCGCCTAAGCGAAATTTAGACTTGTGACCATATACACACTGGAAAAATTAAATCTTCGATTAATTTAAGAGAAAACGATTTATTCACAAAACAGTATTTGTTAATAACGACAGGCCAACCAAACTTAAGAAAAATTACAACATAAAACTGCGAAATAAAATCAAAATACTTCAGCAACAAATACGAAAGAGAAATATTTTGATAAAGCTGTTGCAATAAAATATTGGTAACAAGCCTACTTAACGCTTCGCACCTGATTTACACTACAGATCACCCGGAGGATATCATTAAAGGTTTATGATTAAAGGCAATTAAGTCGGACCCGCAATATTATACTGAAGTACTAGTTTTCATAATACGTGGGATTAATGAAAATTATAAATTTCCTTTCGCGTACTTCTTGTCGAAAAACTTAGCACTTGTTAATATTATTGAAAGAACGCATCAAAATGGTAAACAATTTTAGATTTAATGTGATTGCTACAGTTTGTGACCAGAGCAATATAAACCAAAGTGCAATAAAAAAAGTTAGAATCGACACCAAATAAACCATTCTTTATATTGATGAAATGTAAATTTGACGCAATTCATCTTTTAAATATATTCGTAATAGATCAAAAGAAAATGACTTTTATGTGATCGATAATAAAAGTGTCATGGAAAGATATTTTAACCCTTTCGCTACCAATGGGTGATATATGTCCCAGCAACTTTTTAAAATATTCGAATAGGAAAAGTATTAAGATTATCACCGTTTTTTTTTTGTCCCGCTGGCAGAGACGACAACATAATAATATCGTGTGAGTTATATATAGGGTATGTATACCTACCATTATCATCAGTAGACGATTTCATCGAATTAGTCATAAAGAATGTTCTCATAGTAACATGAAAATTAATTAGATTATATAAAAGCAATGTGGAGATGAGTAATACAGTTAGTGTTAGCACGTTAAGCTGTACTATCAACATATTTTATATGAAATAAATTCTTCTTCTAAAAAACGGAATTTAAATTTAGAATAGATATTTGCCGCAGCCGTAAACAGTATTTCGTTAGAAAACTTGTGAAAAAAGTCTAATGTGTTAAATTCGGCATTGTTCCGTCTCTACGATTCATTACGATCCTAAAAAAGGAAAACCTATAGAGCCGTTACACGCAGAGCCCAGGTACACCGAAGAAGAAAAACCTATAGAATCGCTATACGCAGAGGTACTGCGAAGAAAACCTGGAGAGCCGCTCCGCGCAGAGCCCAGGTATCGTGTCAACATCGAATTCCGGATCACAGAATTTGCAGTGCAAATGAAAATTGCAGCTATCGTATTACTTACGCTGTGAGTAAATTTCAAATTTCATTGTATAATTAAAATTATAATTATTGATAATAATACAATAAATATTCAATCTGGAAAATAATTCGGAACTATTAAACGCTATACTAGATATAGAAAATAATATAAATAACACAATGACGGATAGAATTCGAAAAATTAATTTTGGTCTCAGCGCGATCCCAACTTATAATGGGGATTCAAACAAAGTAATTTTATTAATGCTGTAAACACAGTTTACAACCTCTTTACAACGCCAAACCTCCATTGGATGATTTTGACAAATCAATAACTATCAAAAATAAATAAAGTAATAGAACAAGCATTAGACAGTATTAAAGATTTGGAAATACATAGATAATTCGCAATTCAAATTAATTTTCCCCGCTCGTATTATATATGCAACCAGCAGTATGAGACGTCAGAACCAGGATATGTTGATAGTAAATCTGTATACTTATGCTGTACCTGCGACATTCTGATATTATTAAACGCTATTTTTTGAATAGTTTCTTTTTGATAATTATTCGCAGTTGGTATTCAAAAGACAGGTATTTTACATATGTTTAGCTATTTAATGATATATTTATATTTAGGTTAATATGAGATTGACATTCAAAGAATATTTATGTGCTCAACATACGTTCAGAGGTGTTATAGAAGAAGTTGTAAACACAGGACATATTATTTATTGATACATAACAAGGAAGATGAAAAATTCTATCAATTTATACGTTTTGTGTGCAAACTAGTACAATACCAGCTAGACCTTATGAAGTACAGGAGTATTATTAATTTGTAGTGATAAAACCCAGGCATAATTATCAAAATATGTCTTATACATGTAAACTGGGACAATGGGGAAAATACAAGCACGTGTCACCTATTCTCTTA
The DNA here is from genome assembly GCA_963422195.1 of Carabus problematicus. Taxonomy (NCBI): domain Eukaryota; kingdom Metazoa; phylum Arthropoda; class Insecta; order Coleoptera; family Carabidae; genus Carabus; species Carabus problematicus. The sequence goes on from OY728580.1 coordinate 9,917,079, forward strand.
CATTGCACTAGATGTATTTATATTTATAGACCTATATTGACGCATGGAACCGATCAGGGATTGTTGATTTTTGATATTATATAAATATAAATGTAACTTTGTTTTGTTTTCTTGCTTGTGTTCTAATCGTGTCAGGACCGATATATCGGAATTTAATGTGATTTCGAAGACAGATATGAAATGTGAGTAGGCATTAAAAAAAAACAATGTGTGGTGGAGAATCACAATTCTTTACCTTTATTAGAAACTTCCTGTTATAAGAGTGTACCTAGCACTAGTAAAACAGAATTAGAACCTCAGCTAGTTAATAAATTTCAGGAGATATTGGAAACAGCTTGTCCACAGTCCGCATTGAACAAGCATAAGTATTATCCTTTTTAGTATGATGTATTGTAGAATATGTATTCTCAAACTTTGTTTCAGACATGACAGAAATAATATTACATTTTCACCTATAACACCTGATTTAATAAAAATTACAAAAAAACATCCGTACTTTGAGGAAGTATTAAATAACAGTGTACACTAGTAGAAGGGGAGGTACTTTCAACCCGCCCCACTAATTACCCCGCTTTCTCTTTTGGCGCCGGAGCCTAATGAGGTAATTAGAAAGTATCGATTTCTAATGAGCTTTTGGAATTTGTGCTTTCTATAATTATATCTTGTATACGTATACGGGTAATATAATTAGTTATCGAGATTTGGATATGTATAATTAGTGGTCAGTGTATGTATAAGTTTGTACGGTGTACGCATAGGTCAGATTATAACCAACATCATCATCAACAGTAAGCAGCTCTAATCCTCGTAAGTATATTCGACTTGTGTTATTATTCGAATGTATATATTTTAAGTGTTTTTTTTTTTTGTTTGCTGTTTAGAAAATGAATTTTGAAGCAATGAACGCCATCGATGGGGTAACAAGTGAAAAGCCTCTCTTGGAAATCAAAGAGCTACAGCTTGGAAAAAAACATCCGATATCAAGTATGAAGTATGTTACAACAAGCTACGGGGAACGTATACTTGTCGAGCTAGAAAACTTTGTCGTGATTCTTCCCACCCGATACACCACTTATATTACCGAGAAGGAGAGTGAGCATTTCAACACGGACAATAAATATGCTTTGGTGTACAAGGGGGAGAGGTTGAAGTCCGGTTCGAACATCAATAAAACTGTAAAGGTGGAAATTGTCGAAAACTGAGTAATTGTATATTCCTGTCATTTCTGAATAAATAATAATAAGTTATGTATTGAGTAAGGTAGAATTTGTTGTCATTTTAAGTATGTAAGAATAAAGTTGAAAATAAAATAATATGAAATTTATATTCTTATGTGTATTCGTTACCTTGGTAGAATTGTAATCCATTTGGGGGTTTGTAATCTTAAGCTAGAATTATCGCTAATAAAGAGAGAGGGCATTGCCAACCATTAAATGGAATAGAAGTATACCTTCGTTTTAAATATTTCAAGTACAAGTCTGTATGGCATGGCATTATTGCTAAATATTTAATACACAGAGAGAGACAATGAATATGTAAAATATATGAAAAAAAAACAATAATAGAATTGTCTTTCTCGAGGCGGTTACCACGGCTACTGATCATGCTGCGAGCTAGTGTTATGTTAGAAACATGTATTTGCGGCTGAAAAGCGTATTTATTGCAATATTATAAATAAAATATGATTGTTGAAATAGCGTTGTGTAAAAACTAAGTGATTGTTAAATAAAATAACATTTGTTGAATAGTTGTATTTGCGGCTGAATAGCGTATTTATTGCAATATTATAAATAAATATGATTGTTAAAATAGCGTTGTGTAAAACTAAGTGTTTGTTAAATAAAATAGCATTTGTTGAATAGTTTACAGTAAAATGTGAATATTTTTGATGGCTTACCACCACGGCTACTGATGTCCAAATACATGCTGTCTGTATGTATTCGGGGATGCAATTAACGAGTGAAAGCAGGGATTAGCAATTACTATGAATGAATTTTTGTATATTGCAATAACACGCCTCCTATTATACCTGCGTGTGTATATAACCCCTGTTTGGAAATGATAATATTCAGTTTACATTTTGTGTGCTTATAAACAATTACAAATATGTTTAACCAATCTGAAGAGAATTTGCACGCGTTTTTCGATGTTTGTGAAAACATTATACATCAAGAGTTGAATCCTGTGTACAACGAGGATGAAAACATTCAAGCGTTTTTTCAAGTCTGTGACGGATTAATTCAGGACGAGTTAAACCCTGTGCGTGTACAAGAAGGACGTGGTCAACCAGCTGAAGTGGTTGATGCACCACTGCGTTTCAACATCATTGCCGATACGATGTCCCGGGTGAAACGGTTCAACATGGATGGACGACGGTTGACATTCCATATGTCTGACGCACCAGATGATGTGGACCCCGTAGTTTGGTTTAAAGAAGGTATGGAGGAGCTGGTGCAATACATTTTGAGAACGGTTCCAGCATCGGACCAGGTGGGGCTAGTGATGTACACCCCACAATGCGAGCTAGGACCCGCATGGATCAGTTTCAGACGAGCGGACCAACTGCATATAGACGTAGTGTGGGACGCTATCAGTAAAATATTGCAGAGTAACGCGGCGCTATTTGCGGAGGGGAACATGGAGGTTGTGCTGACGAGAGTAGCTGTACCCGTAGGAACTGGTAATTTTCTGAAACAACGCGGGTTAAAATACGCGGAGTTTTGTCGTCGAAAATACGGTCTGATCGACATTGACAACACCGATAATCTATGCCTACCGAGGGCACTGGTCGTTGCAAAGGCTCTATGCGATAGCGATCCGCGTCTACCGAAGCTGGTTAAGAACATGGATGCCCTTCAGGATACGGACTGTCGTAAGTTATTGTTGAACGCACGCGTGAAAACCCCTGTGGAGGGGTCCGGGATACCCGAGCTAGTGGAATTCCAAAGGTACCTGACAGAGTACAACATCGTCGTTTACCAGTACGACAGTCAAACCACTCTATTATTTGAGGGGAATAAAAATAAAGACTTACCACGATTAAATTTATTGCATCACAATTCCCATTTTACTGTGATTAAAAGTTTAACTGCAGTGTTTTCCACGGCCTATTTTTGCGAGCCGTGTCACAAAGGATATCGGGTAATCGGTAAACATAGGTGTGAAAACACGTGCCCGTGCTGCCAGCGATCTCCGCCATGTCCCCGGAACAGTCTGCGTATTCTGTGTAAGAAGTGTGACCGCGACTTTCGAGGGGAGGAGTGTTTTAATGCACATCAAAATAGTCTGTGCGGGAAGTTAAAAAAGTGCGACAAGTGTTTTAAAACTTATAAAATGCGGGGAAATAATGTACACAAATGTAATACTACATATTGTAAAATATGCGATGATTATAAAAGTGCGGGACATTTGTGCTACATTAGAAAAAATAACGCGGAACTCGATGAAGATAAACATTTATTCATTTACTTCGATCTGGAGACACGTCAGGAACATATCATCGATGATGATAAACTGCATGAGGTAAACTTGTGTGTGCTTCAACAGTCATGTCCCCAGTGTAGTGCGGTAGAAGACATTCGTGAAACATGCTTCTCATGCGGGATTAGACAACATATTTTCAAAATAAATCCGATTGCCGAGTTCGTTGAATATGTAACCCTGCCGCGGAGGTCATTTAAAACCGTTACCTGTGTTGCCCATAACGGTAAAGGGTTTGATTTTCAATTTATTTTAAAATACATAACAGAGACGCGTAATATGAAACCGAAGCTGATTATGAACGGTACGAAAATTTTACTGCTGGAAATAGACAATGTGCGGTTTATTGGCTCTCTCAATTTCTTACCGATGTCTCTCGCTAGTCTTGGAAAGGCCTTTGGCTTACCGTCATCTATCAAGAAAGGCTATTTTCCCCATCTCTTCAATACGTTGGAAAATAGCTCTTATGTGGGGCCTATACCAGCTATTGATTTCTACGGAGCTAATAGCATGCATAGGGACCAGCGCAAGGTGTTTCTAGACTGGCATGCGAGAAAAGTGAACGAAGACTATGTGTTTAAGATGAGAGAGGAGATTGTGGACTACTGTGTGTCAGATGTAGACATTCTTCGACGTGCATGCAGTAAATTTAGGCAGACGTTTATTAAGGACTGCGGTGTATGTCCATTTACAGAGGCGGTTACGATTGCGTCGGCGTGCAACAAGGTGTTTCGGCGGCGGTTTTTAAAACATAGGACAATCGGACTTATCCCCGAGAATGGATACAGAATGCGGGATAACCAGTCTAAAGTGGCATTAGAGTGGTTGATATGGGAGGAGGAAACCCGCCAAATCCAGATAGAGCAAGCAGCCCGTGGTAGAGAAGCCGTATTGGATGGTAATCTTAAGGTGGACGGTTATTATGATCCCGAAAAACTTGTGTTTGAATTTCACGGGTGTTTTTATCATGGACATGATCTGTGTTTCCGGACAAATCGTGATGCCCCTATCTTAAACAATCCCCAAGAAACATTAAATTCGCGGTTCGATCGCACGGTCGCGAAAACAAAAAAACTCCGTGAACTAGGGTACACGGTTATAGAGAAGTGGGGATGTGATTTCGCAAAAGACAAGCGTAATGATGTGAAATTGCGTGATTTCGTTTCTAACCACTCTCTGCTAAACACCATTCCACTCGAGCCTCGTGATGCATTTTTCGGCGGCCGTACAGGTAATTGTACATTACATCATAAGGCCGGCAAAGACGAGAAGATGAAATATGTAGACGTCTGTTCGCTATACCCGTGGGTGTGCAAGTATGGCAAATTCCCGGTAGGGCATCCAAAGATATTCGTCGGAGCTGAGTGTAGTGCGGTGTTAGGGGCCGATAACAACCTCGACCTCGTCGAAGGACTTGTAAAGTGCGTGGTGTTACCGCCGAATAACCTCATGCACCCCGTGCTGCCGCGCAGAATGCATGGTAAATTGATGTTTGCTCTGTGTCGCAAATGCTGCGACGAACTAAGTCAAGAAGATTGCTCACATAGCGACGAAGAACGTCAGTTCATAGGCACCTGGGTTGTTGACGAAGTACGACGAGCTGTACAATATGGATACAGAGTTGTTGAAGTCTTCGAGATATGGCAATATGAAGTGACGACATACAACAAAACAAACAAATCTGGTGGTTTGTTTGCCGAATATATTGACACATTTTTGAAGATGAAGCAGGAGGCATCGGGGTATCCTGCGGCGTGCATTAGCGAGGATGAGAAACAGCAGTATGTTAATGAGTACCGGGTCAACGAGGGAGTCGAATTGGACCCAAGCTTGATACAGAAGAATGCCGGGCGGCGCTCTCTAGCGAAACTTATGTTAAACTCTTTCTGGGGTGAGTGTTTCACTATAATAATAATTATGATTATATTTTTAATTCCATGTGTTTGTTACAGGGAAATTCGCCCAGTCGGAAAACAAGATTCGCACGACGGTGGTGTCTGAGGCTGTTGAGCTGTTTGACTTACTGCAGAATCCGTCGGTTATCGTTAATCACCTTGTCCCCGCGGGGGATAAGGTGGTTTATGTAAATTGGAAGTTTCTTGAGGACTCCATGGAACCGCTGCCCACCGTGAATGTAGCAATTGCAGCATATACGACGGCTCAGGCGCGACTCCGTCTACTTGAACACTTACAACCGCTGGGGCATCAGGTGTTGTACTATGACACGGACTCGGTGATATACAAGCATCGTCCAGGGCAGTATGAACCTCTTACTGGTAATTTTCTGGGGGATCTTACCGATGAGTTGGAAGGTTATGGGGCAGGTAGCTATATCACCGAGTTCGTGTGTGGTGGTCCCAAGAACTATGCGTATGAAGTGTATTCCCCTGTCAATGGCGAGCGACGATATGTGTGTAAAGTCAAAGGTTTTACGCTGAACTATGAAAATGCCCAGATTATTAATTTTAATACAATGAAACAATTAATTCACGGTGAATGTGCAGACCCTTCCCCGGTAGTAACGTATAACAGTATAAGATGTAAACCCGATCATAGTGTAGTTACACGTAGTGAATCAAAAAGATTCAGTATAAAATTTATGAAACGACGTCGTACTGGGGCTTTAGACTCGCTACCCTACGGATATAAGAAGATTAGGTTAGGCTAGTTGTGTTTTTTTTTTATGTTTAGATTAAGTATTATATATACAAGTACTATTTTTATGTTTAGATTAAGTATTATATATGCTTGTGGTTGTTTAGATTAAGTATTTTTTTTTTATGTAGTATATATAAGTGTGTATGAATGGGAGTGTGCGTATGTATACATACGTTTTTTTTTTTCTTTTTTTCTTTTTTTTTTTTAATATAAATATAAATGATACAGTCAAAATCTTGCATTCCAGTTTTATTACCCATGGACGTTAAACATGAAATTCCAACATCCTTTTAGTGCGATAGTAGCTGGTCCTTCGGGAAGTGGTAAATCATATTTTGTTACTGATTTTCTCCGCAATATAAATGAGTTAAGCGACACGGTATTTACGCAAATAACATGGTGCTACGGTGTGTGGCAGAACTTGTACAGTACAATACCTAACGTGAAGTTTGTTCAAGGTCTTCCTGATATGGAAAATTTTGACGGAAAAACTCCCCAACTAATTATAATTGATGATTTAATGCGTGAAGCCGATTCACGAATAGTTGATATATTTACAAAGGATAGTCACCACAAAAATATGTTTTCTATATTACCCAGAATTTATTTCACCAAGGCAAAGGACAGAGAGATATATCACTTAATGCCAATTATATTATTTACTTTAAAAATCCGCGTGATAAAGCTCAGATATCACATTTGGCGCGTCAAATTTGTCCGGAAAATACAAAATTTATTCAAGATGCTTATAATGACGCTACATCAGAACCATATGGGTATTTAATCTTTGATTTGAAACAATCAACACCCGAATGGGCCCGCTTTAGAACATTACACGGGGGACTTATGTATGCATATATCCCTAGAAAAGCGTATAAATACGGTGACAAACAGCTGCCCCAGATTATTACGTAAACACTGCTGTTCTAAACATGTCTAGTACTGTCATTAAGAACGCCGCATTACTTCACGCGTTACTAAAACTTAAACCACAACATAGAAACGCTCTATTAAAAAGTGCTGATTCTAATACGGTTCGCTGTATATGCGAGTGTACATATAATATTTTAAGCGGCAAAGTTCGCATTAATAAAATTCAGCGAGCTCGTCTTTTACGTTATAAGAAGACGTTGAGAAACATTACGAAGAGTGGCGAGGGCTGGAAGAAGAAGAAACAAATTTTGGTTCAATCCGGTGGAGCATTCTTGCCGTTTCTATTGGCCCCGATACTCACTGGTGTGCTGAGTAGTTTGTTTAAACAGTAATGGAGCATGCTAGAAAAATGGTTTTAATAGCCCCTGAGGCGATAGAACGACTTAAACAGACTAACACAGAGAGCGTTGATATAACTTCACAGCTAGATAACGATATGAAAAAGGTGTTAAATTCTAGAATCCCCGATCATGAAAAATGGATGTTATATCAACAAACACTGCAACGATATTTACATTTCAAGAATCAACAACGTGCTCCCTTACAAATACCAATAACAGAAGAGAACCTCACTCCTGACGAAGAGGAAGAAGAAGTACGCTCTGAAGATGACACATCGGATATTATAAATACGCTGCCGAAAACATATCGATCCAAAGCAAAACTTTTGTTGCAACGATTATTGGTCAACAAGAGTGTCACATGGAATAAACTCGGCCGTGTTAGTATTAATAATGTTGAAGTGCCGCACTCAAACATTACAGACTTAATCGGTGACGTGTTGAGACCGCGTAAACATTCAAGTCCGGTAGGGTGGCAGAAGTTCTCGATCGCTTTGAAAAATATCAACATCCCCGAGGAATTAATAGGGAATCCACGTAGAAGGGAATTCATGCGACCGGCTATATCATATAAAATATACGGACGCAAACAGCGGAAGCATAATGACGAGGCGGAAACATCAATATCAGCAATCAAAAATAAATGGAGAAAATTCCGATTCTAAACAAGATAATAATAAATTGACAGGCATTTACTTTAATCCTAAACATGCTGCCAGTTTTTCTGGAGCCTCTAATCTTATAAAGGCTGTGAAGGGTAGCATTAGTGCTAGGAACGTTAAACAATGGTTAAGTGCTCAAGATGCATATACATTACATAAACCGATTAGAAAAAGGTTTCCTCGAAATAAATACCGAGTGTCCAACATTAATGATCTATTCCAGGCGGACCTTAATGATATGCGAAGTCTGGCACGTCATAATGATGGTTATAAATATATATTGACAGTAATTGACGTGTTTAGCCGTTTTGCCTGGGCAGAACCACTAATGGATAAGAAGCCTGTAACAGTTATTTCTGCATTTGATAAGATCTTTAACGAGAGTAAACGTAAACCTGTATATTTACAAACGGATAAGGGGTCAGAATTTATTGCAAATAGTGTGCAGGAATATTTAAAGAAGAATGATATAAAATATTATGTCACGAAAAATCCCGATGTCAAAGCGTGCTTTGTAGAGCGCATAAACAGAACTTTAAAAACTAGAATGTATCGATATTTTACACGGAATAATACATTTCGTTATATCGACGTGCTACAGAATCTTGTATCAGCGTACAATAGCACTGTACATTCCTCCACAAGTTTTGCTCCAAAGAATGTACGTGATACAAATGTATTACAAGTATGGAGGAATCAGTATGGAGACGAAGAAACAGCAAAATCACACCGCGTAAATTTTAAACCAGGCGATCTCGTTCGTATATCAAGAGAGAAACATGTATTTAAAAAGGGGTACGAAGCGAACTGGTCTGAGGAAATATTCAAAATTACAGCCGTACTGAGGAGAACTCCACCAGTGTTTAAACTACAAGATTTGAATGAGGAAGAAATCGACGGAGTTTTTTACACGCAGGAACTACAGAAAGTACTCGTGAAGCCTGATACTACGTATAAAATAGATAAAATAGTTGACACACGTGGTAGCGGTCGTAGAAAGCAGGTGCTCGTCCGCTGGAGAGGATATAGCAAAAAATTCGATACCTGGATTCCCGCGAGTAGAATAATGGGCAGTTTCAGATCGCCCCCATTGTTCTGAGGTCATTCTCGGAATTCCTTTGTTCTGAGGTAATTCTCGGAATTCCTTTGTTACTCTATCAAAGGAGTACCCTTTTTTAAGGGTTTGACCTTCTAAGAATTCCGGGGGTGCAGGTGTTGGTTAAAAAGGGTATACACCTGTACAAGGCTATGAGGCTAAAATTACCGAACAATATGTGCATTGTGTTTTTATGTATCTGTATACGTATAAGGCTATGGTAAAGTGAAAGCTTACATATCATTGCACTTAAAATTAACTGACCTTCTAAGAATTCCAGGGGTGCAGGTGTTGGTTAAAAAGGGTATACACCTGTACAAGGCTATGAGGCTAAAATTACCGAACAATATGTGTATTGTGTTTTTACGTATCTGTATACGTATAAGGCTATGGTAAAGTGAAAGCTTACATATCATTGCACTTAAAATTAACTTTGAATATTTCGTTTTTATTTCGGAATTGCGAGAAAATTTGTTATAACTCGTATTCATTTTTAAATTGTTATTAGCGACGAAATATTTGGATGTGTAGAATACTGACGGAAGCCACATGCAGCTATATCGCTAGCTTAGACTAAACACTTAAATAAAAATTAGTTATATCTAGTATTTACTTTTAAATTGTTGTTAATAGCGAGATACTTGTACTTGTAAATACGTTCTGTAAAAATAACTTTGTTTATTTTTAGCAGCGGAATATTTGCACCTGTAGAATAAAAATTAGTTATATCTCGTATTTACTTTTATAAATTGCTGTTGTTAGCATCGAAGTACTTGTACTTTAGAATATTGACAGGTGTCATATGCAGGGTATGTCGCTGGCCTAGAATAAACACTTAAATAAAAATTAGTTATATCTCATATCTACTTTTAGATTGTTGTTAATAGCGAGATACATGTACTTGTAAATATGTTGTACGAAACTAAAGTTTGTATATTCAATATTATTATATAAGTGTAGGTAGTAATTTCTATTTGTTGTTAACAGCAGAATACTTGCAGAATATCGACACAAAAATACGCCCAAGTCCTGTAAAAATAATTTTGTTTATTTTGTTATCAGAGGAATATTTGCATATTTTGTTGTTAACAGCAGAATTTTACTAGAGTAAACGTGTTAAATAAAATTTGTTTTTAGATTAAACACTAGCATGTTATATTTCGTATCTATTTTGTTGTTAGCAGCAGAATATCTGTAACTTCGAATATTTCGTCTAGCAGTGTGATACTTGTAAAATATTGTCGGCTATGTCGCTAGCTTCGGAATAAACACTGATATATTATATTTCGTTTCTATTTTGTTGTAATGTTACTGGAGTAAACGTGTTAAATAGAATTTGTTTTTATTCTGGATTTGTTATTATCAGAGTATTGATGGATACCATATACGGTAAAATAGTGACAGGGACCGACACCCTACGTCCGAGTTAAACTACCTGTAGCGTTATGAAGTTAGTATACCGGACTGAATATTATTATTTGTAAAATTAACTTAGAATATTTAGTTTTATTCCGAAATGGTTGTTAACTGTAGAATATTGACAGTGGTCGTATACGACTATACCGCTAAAATGTTCAACATGTTAAATAAAAAAAATGTCTCTGCCGACTAGTGTTTTTTTTATGCTTGGCAACCCAGCCCTTGTAAATCTACCTGCTTTCTATCAAAGGGTGCCGAAGCAAACCTATTCTGCATTCGCTGACTTTCTCTGTTTTCGCATACACCTGCACCGGAATTCTTAGAAGGTTGAACTATGATAATATTGAAGCGTTTAAAAAGCCTCCGTACTACTGCACTCGCGGTGGTATTTTTAAAAGAATGATGACTCTGTTTATATTACTAAAAAAAATTCAGGTATAGACTACGTTCTAAGACTAGTCACCCTTACAGATGTCTTTCTAAGAAATTAGGTTTTTTTTTTAGGTACAATTATAGTGGGGGTATATACATATATAGGGGACTGTGCACTTAGTATTTTTAACAGAGTTGTACCGACTTCTGCAGGAGAGCAATAAACTACCGAACGAGTAAGTATATAACGATTTTTACACATTTATTTTGGGGTTATATTATTTTCAATGTAAAATACAATATTTATTTATTTGAGGGTTTAACAATATTTACCTGTATACTTACCATGTGTGTATGTACAAAAATGTTACTAACTAAGTATTTTGTTATATAGAAATGAATTTTGAAGCTATGAATATCATTGGGGGATTGACGAGTGAGAAACCCGTCAGGAAAATCAAAGATTTAGAAGTTAGCAAACAGTATCTAATACAACGTATGAAGCGTGTTTCAACAAGTTACGGGAAGCGTATACTGATTGAGCTAGAAGATTGCATCACCTTCCTCCCTGCACGGTTCGCCCATATTACCTCTGAAGAATGTGACAAGTTCACAGAATCGAACCTCAAATACGCTCTAGTGTATAAGGGGGAAAAAGAGTGTAGTAATAAAAATAAAACTGTATTGGTAGAGTTTGTTAAACTGACATGCTAAATACTGATAATAATAAAAAAAATGTTAAAATAAACTTGTATTTTTTTTTTGTACCTGATGAACCTATCCATACCTGACTTGAACGATCATAAAAATAAAACAGTACTTTCAAAAACATTTCAATTTCTTGGAAATTGTGAAGGATACTCACCCTCATTGTCAGCCATCTTGCAATTTTCGAAAAACCTCCCCCACCACGATTCACACAGCAAGCATATATAAACTCACCGTGTACGGAGCTTAGTCAGTACAGTTTTCTATACTACAGCTCTCATTTTTAAAATCATGAAACCATCATCAGCAAGAATTAGTAGCGGAGAAGAAGAGGAGGCCATCATCCCGGAAAGCCAGTATCTGAAGAGGAGGCAGAGGACTCGTCAGCTGTTCGGATCTGATAGCGAGGATGAATTTTCAACCCCGCTACGGGTACCACGGAAGAGGTGCCGGATCATCTCACCGGGGCAAAGTAAAATACTGGTGCACAAGGTGGAAATAGTTCAGCCACCACGGGTCGAGGTGGTCCACCCTGAAGTTGACGTGGTGCTAGTGAGTGACGACGATGCCACCCAGATGCGCACTCCCGAACGAGCCATAGCGCCGGACATCGTCAGAACGGAAGCCGAACAGCAACAGCCAGAAGCTCAGGTATACGACGACATCTTCGGGGTACGTACCCCTGACCGAGCTAACACACCTGACATCATCCCATTCGGCATCCCGTCGGATACCGAATGGGAGCCGGAAGCTCAATCTCTAGTGTACCCGGAGGAGCTGGAGCTGATGGGGGACAACGATGTGTTTAGTGGCTTTCCGTGTTTTGAAGTGATGTGCGGTACGGCCAAGACAGTGGCAAACTATGTGCTACCACAAGATTTTACAGAGGGTGGAAAAAATAAAACACGTATGTTGAGGTCGTCGTACGTAGCAGTAGACCGGTATGCCAGAAAGTTTGTTTCGACCGGTTTGAACCCTCACACGGGGTTCAAACCAACGGTTTGTTTTTCTTTTGACACGGCAGTGTACGTGCTAAAAGATTTCCCGGGGTTCGTGCAGCATCTACGAGCCCTCAAGGTGAAGCTGACCGCAACGCTTACACCGGCCGATCGAGTGGTACGGGAATGTACCGACTTCCGCTCCACTCTAATGCGTGGTCGACGAGTGAGATTGACAGTACACAACACCGTTTTTAGGAGGAATCTAGATGCGAAAGAATATTTCACACTGTCTGCTGAGGAGATGGACAGCGTGATTGAATGCGAAGAATATGTAATGAAGAAGGTGAATATTCTCCAGAGTATATCCGGCGGGGTGGAACGGAACTACCTCCAATATATTCAGAGGGTCGCGATTAAAGCGATAATGAACGCAGTCAGTGATGTCAGTGTGATGCGAGAGTATCTCCGTAAAGAGATACTCTCTGAAGAAAATAGTATTTTAAATGACATTTGGTGGGAAGTATATATATACCATGGTGAAAAAGTAATAAACCATTTGAAAAATGTAATAGGGTTTATGAAAACAAATGATATGTTTGTAGCTTTACCGGACAATAAAAGTATTTTTTATATATAATTTATCTGTTTAATTAAAAAAATTAATACACCACCTCCTATCCTCAGTTAACACAAGATTTTCATTACTAAACACGGCGAGAGAGAGAGAGAGAGAGAGAGAGATGTTGAGTAAAAAAAAAAATAAATAAAAAAATATATTTATATAAAATTTATTTGTTTCATTTTTAAAAAAAATAATGTTCATACAGCACTTCCACATTCCTATCATTTAACATAAGATTGTTATTACTAAATATATTTAAAAATTCATACATTGCATATTTATTTATCCTAAACCATAGGTACACTAAACAATAATGACCACAGACTGTAGAAAAGTAATTCTGTATCTGCATAGTATTATATGTCCAGCGCCGAGTGTTTCTACATATGAAATTGAAATGACGACTACTGCATTTCTGTGGATGTCTTCCATAAGAGTCAAAATATTCTCCGTAACCATTCCGGTCGATGAATATGGCCGTCCAGTGTGTTCCTGGTCTTGTACGTACATCCGAATTTACAACAATTACACAGGGATAGTTTACACGTAGCGGTAGAGTGTCAGCGGCATATACACCATAATGACAACTTCTATTTTTGAAATTTTTACGAAGTACACTTTCAATAGTTGTGGAATCCATATTATTATTATTTCTGCTGTTTGTACCAATTTTTTAAAATAACGGCGTTTTCACTTGCACACATCATACGTGAGTGAGAATATGGTATACGACACTTATGACTTCCACGTGATAGTTTATTTAACGATGGGCACCCCATATCGCTCAAGTCTCGTAGTAATATATTCTGAATTCGCTTCTTCTTCTCGGCACCTTTCACAAATATATTTTCTGTAGCTGAAGTAATAATACTATGTATTATCCTAGTTAACTCTTTGTATTCTACAAAGCCGTCGTCCCAGTCAATACCATGGTGGTAATCTCGTAACCAGCTGGCTTGACCTCGCGCCGGCTGTGTCAGGTACTCTCTAGCGAATGGCGGTTTGAATAGGAAATTGTGAAAAAACTCGTCATCCAAGGAGACTATAGCTAACTCTTTAATTATAAACTCTTGAGCACATCCGTAGAACCCTTGAATATCGACAATAACCATTTTCTTCGAGCGATAAAGTAAAACTGACCAATGTCACATAAATTCATTTGTTTTATAAAGAACCTCTGACTAGCTACTAAAGTCCACAATAACATTTCTATTTCTGTCTATCTCTATGATGTTGTCAAACTCTGCGTAAATAAGACAATTTACTGTCTGAGTGAGTGCTTCTTCAAAGTGAACCTCGAGTCGCAGAGACCCATGCCGTGTTAGATTCCAGTGAGACATCATATTGGCTGATAAATCGGGTGTCAAGTCAAACGCAGCAAGACAAAAACCGTCAGGGTAATTATCCCTCTCAATCTGATTACCCTCGTTGGAGAAATGTATACCAATACCCGAGAACAATGTATTGTACATTTGTACATAAGATTTGTTGGAAAAATTTGGTTGTAACGGTTTGCTCGGTAACTGTTGCCCATTCAAGCATAGTGCGAGATAATTGATTTTATAATGATGAAAATTGAACGGATTGCTACTATAGTCGCCATTGAATGCTTTGTTTGACACGAATCCTATAATACATCTCTTTGGGAGCTGACCCAGGTAGATATTATCCATACACTTATTTTGAATTCCCGATGCAATAGTTATAGCCTTGCATTCGACTCTAGTAATCGGGTATTTAGCTGTTGTCGTTTCAAGCGCAGAATTATGGGCCAGCAGAACGCTGGGGTTAATTTTCATTCTGCGTACCATAAGTGTAACTTCTTTAATATGAACTTTAAAATTTCCTGAATCAGCTTGTAAACTAAAGCTATCCCTTGAACGCACAAGACGAAGCCTCATCTCGACACCATTTAATAAAAATTTTTCCTGATTAAACAAGTCAACGTGGAGGTGACCCAACATATCAATATCATTACTTAGTGCACTGTACGCTTTACGCTTAACGAGCCCCTTATTTGTACCGTCGGTAAGATCATCGAGTTTCCCTGCTGTATCCACATACCATAACCCAGCTGTCAGATGAGATTTTTTAGCATCACCGCCATAGTTTAATAATGTTTCAATGTAAGCTCGATAGGCGTATGTGTTATTTGGCGGTGAAACTAGTTTCTGATTCATATAAACATCAATCTGACTGAATAGCGAATGAAGCCAGTTATTTATCGGTGTTACATTTTCATTCTCTTTCAGCGGAGTATTGTCAGCGTGAATTACTCGAGCTTTAAGGTATAGCATAGTTTGTGATAAGTCAAGATAATCATCTCCTTGTCCGGGGATTACAAATTCTATGGGTGCATCATCGGTGAGAGAGGAGAGAGGCTTATAATTAACCCATTGCCCACTTTCAATACTAGTCTGTGTAGGAGGTATAGCGAATAAGTCAAGTTCTGATTTTACACATTCACACGATTGGGGGTGTAAGAAAGCCATGTTAATCGAATATATCGCTACGTTTCTTCTTCTTCTTCTTGTTTCGTGCACGCTGCGTATGCGACTGAACGCGCTTGACAGTTTTACGAGCCTTTTTATACCCTGACCCTGTTAATAGTGTATCAATTTTATTCTCAGCTTTTCGCTTCAGATTTCCCCCCGCTTCTGTTATTCGCGATTTAAAAATCTCCTTAACTGGACGGTCTTGGTGTAGGTCTCCCAAAATGTTGACACCTGTGCGCATGGCCTCTCTCCCCACTGTACCAATTCCCTTCTTGATTAACGGCATAATACTTCTGAATAACCCACTAAAGAAACTACCGACACCATGACCACGTTGATGAGAGGCCCCTCTGAATACCACACCCCCTATACCCGACCCTGCTTGGCCATTGTAATATGCTAAATACGGACACGACTTCATTGTGGGCGTCTCCGTCTAAAGTGTAGCTTAACACTGAGCGTTCCAAACTGGAATGGTAATGCATAACCCCTATCACACCTTATATCTATTTCCATATTTTGAAATTCTCGTTTCAACACTGGTATGTAGTGTGGTGTTGTGTATGTAACCATTTTATTTGTGCCGTAGAGATATTTCGAAGTATCTACATGCACCACTCTCAATAGAGGCGTTATGACGTCACCTACAAGTTGCGGCATAACAATATCGCAGTAAACGAACATTTGGTGTGGTATTCCGTGTAACAGGTTGGGAGGATTTTGCGCCAGCTTGTTTTGAAATAAATTAGCTTGCGGTTCGTAGCCCAGTTGAAGGGCTAATTTAGAGGATAATTTCAGTGTAGATATTTTGAAAATATAATTTTTGACGTCCTTAACTTTCATAGCAACCCGATTCAGCTCCGTGTCATACGTAAAAGATGTATAAATTTCTAAATCTTTATTCTCATTCAACCCCTGTACCACATCGTTTACGGTATCGTAATTTCCGGATGGAATTCGAGTTTTCTTTTTCAATTCATCTGGTGTTGAAATTCGAGTGTTTTTATCACTAGTCTGCATCAGCGTATAATAGATAGTATTTTCATGATTATTTACTGTGTAGAATGAGTTGGGATATTGAATTTCGACTAGAGCCGTTTCCCACTGTCCATCCAGTTTTAATTGTTGAGGTAATTGCGTAATAAAATTGGTAGTCTTATTATCGGGAAAATACTGCATTGAACTATTACTTGGCAGTGTTATGTAAAATTCATCCTGTTCCACGTTCATGATTAAATATAAGTTATATTGCTCGCAGGGATCCAGGTATCGAATTTGGGACTATATCCTCTCCATCGGACGAGTACCTGCTTTCTACGGCCACTACCTCGCGTGTCGACTATTTTATCTATTTTATACATGGTATCAGGCTTCACAAGAACTTTCTGTAACTCTTGTGCATAAAAAACACCATCGATATCTTCCTCATTCAAATCTTGTAGTTTAAACACTGGTGGAGTTTTCCTCAGTACCGCGGTAACTTTAAATATTTCCTCAGACCAGTTCGCTTCGTATCCCTTTTTAAATATATGTTTCTCTTTTGATATACGGACGAGATCTCCTGGTTTAAGACTTTCACGGTATGATTTTGTGTTTTCTTCTTCTTTCCCATACTGATTCCGCCATACTTGTAAAACATTTGTATCGTGTACTTTATTTGGGGCAAAACTTGTTGAGGAGTGCACAGTACTATTGTATGCTGATACAAGATTCTGTAGTATGTCAATATAACGAAATGTATTATTCCGTGTGAAATAGCGATACATTCTTGTTTTTAAAGTTCTATTGAGCCGTTCTACAAAGCAAGCTTTGACATCCGGGTTTTTCGTAACGTAATATTTTATATCATTCTTCTTTAAATACTCCTGCACGCTGTTTGCAATAAATTCTGATCCTTTATCCGTCTGTAAATATACTGGTTTACGGTTACTCTCGTTAAATATCTTATCAAATGCCGAAATAACTGTCGCAGGCTTCTTATCCATTAAGGGTTCTGCCCAGGCAAAGCGGCTAAACACGTCAATTACGGCCAATATATATTTATAACCATCATTATGGCGAGCCAAACTTCGCATGTCGTTAAGATCAGCTTGAAATAGATCATTAATGTTGGACACTCGGTATTCGTTACGGGGAAATCTTTTTCTAACCGGTTTATGCAATGTATACGAATCCTGTGCACTTAACCATTGTTTAACATTCTTACTGCTAATGCTGCCTTTCACAGCTTTTATAAGATTAGAGGCTCCAGAAAACCCCGCTGCATGATTAGGATTAAAGTAAATGCTTGCCAATTTATTATTCACTCGTTTAGAATCGGAATTTCCTCCATTTATTTTTGATGGCCGATATCGATGTTTCGGCCTCGTCATTATATTTCCGCTGTCTACGTCTGTATAATTTATATGATATAGGTGATTGTCGTATGAATTCTCTTCTACGTGGGTTTCCGATTAACTCATTAGGTATATTGATATTTTTCAAAGCTGTAGAGAACTTCTGCCACCCCACTGGACTTGTATGTTTACGGGGTCTCAACACGTCGCCGATTAGGTCGGTAATGTTTGAATTTGGAATTTCCGTATTATTAATACTAACACACCCTAGCTTATTCCACGTGACACTCCTATCAGACATTAATCGTTGCAATAAAAGTTTTGCTTTGCTACGATAAGTCTTTGGGAGAGTATTTATGATTAGCGCTGTAGAGTCCACGGGGCTTTCCTTCTCCTTATTATTATTATTATTATTATTTGACGTAGAATTGCCTTCTTCTTCTTCTTCTTCTCTTATTGACAACTGTATTGGACCACGTAGCTGGTTCTTAAAATGTAAATACCGCTGTAGTGTTTGCTGATATAACATCCATTTTTCATGATCAGGGAGTTTAGAATTTAACGCTGTTTTCATATCAGCATCTAGCTGTGAAGTTATATCACCGCTTTCCACATTACTCTGTTTAAAACGCTCCACAGCCTCCGGTGCTATTAAAACCATTTTCCTAGCATGCTCCATCCTACTATTGTTTAAATAAACTACTTAACACACCAGTGAGAATAGGTGCAAGCAACATGGGCAGGAATGTTCCACCTGACTGAACCAAAATTTGCTTTTTCTTTTTCCAACCCTCACCACTCTTTACAAGATTTCTCAATATTCTCTTATACCGCCGAAGACGAGCTCGCTGGATTTTATTAATACGAACTTTACCGTTTAAATATTATATGTACACTCGCATATACAGCGTATGGTGTTAGAATCGGCACTTTTTAGTAGAGCACACCGTTGGATCGGTTTAAGCTTTTGTAGAGCGTGTAATATAGCGGCGTTCTTAATGACCGTACTAGGCATGTTTACGATAGCACAGTGGGTGATTATGTAATAATCTGTGGTGAGTGTTTGTCACCGTATTTATACGTTTTCCTAGGGATGTACGCATATGTAGACCCGTCGCGTGATGTTCTAAAACGGGCCCAATCGGGTGTTGATTGTTTCAGATCGAAGATCAGATACCCATATGGCTCTGATGTAGCATCGTTATATGCATCCTGAATAAATTTTGTATTTTCCGGACAAATTTGACGTGATAAATGCAATATTTGAGCTTTATCACGGGGGTTTTTGAAGTAAATAATATAATTAGCATTAAGTGATATATCTCTTTGTCCCTTTCCTTGGTGAAATAAATTCTGCGTAACAAAGAATACCGACATATTTTTATGATGACTATCCTTTGTAAATATATCGACTATACGCGAATCGGTTTCACGCATTAAATCGTCAATTATAATTAGCTGTGCAGTTTTCCCATCAAAATTTTCCATATCCGGAAGGCCATGGATAAACTTCACATTCGGTATTGTGTTGTATAAACTCTGCCACACACCATAACACCATGTTATCTGCGTGAATGCAGTATCACATAATTTATTTATGTTACGGAGGAAATCGACAACAAAATATGATTTACCACTTCCCGAAGGACCCGCTATAATTGCACTAAAAGGATGTTGGAATTTCATGTTTGTATGCAGTGAAAGGTAGAACACGAATGTAGGGATGTTCGATTCAGAATCGATCTTCAATTAGATCGATATTTTCTGTTCAAAAGATCGATTTTTATATCGATTCTTATAAAGCCGATTCGTTGAGGGATCGATTTTTTTTTACGAGTATCGAATCGAAATTGTACGTCGCTTGCCAACACTAATTTAGAATTTGCAGTATACTTCTATATGTGTTTATGTAGTGAGGTGTGCAGTATGCAGATTGGTGTGTTGTGTGTTACTATTAACGTTTTTTAACCGCTGTTCGCTGCTGCCATTGCTTTGTTTGTGGTGCGTCGCGCACGCGCAGTAGATAGTATATACCCGTTTGGGCAGTCACTCACAGTCAGCTGTTGTATTGCGTACTTTAGTTTTTAATTGTTCTTTAAAAATAAAGACAAACGAAGTTTTAATACTAATAGCTTGATCTATATTAAATTTTATTTAATAATATAGTCATTATGTGTGCAAAAAAAGGTCCCAGTATTGTGTGGAAATATTTCATGAAAATCAAAGTAGCCAGTGGTTATGAAGCTCAATGCAAATTATGCAATGTTCGTGTTAAAAGTAGTGGCAATACAACCAACTTAAAAAATCATCTGCACCGAAAACATAAACACTTAAAAGCGAGTGATGATGGTGAACCTTCATCTAAGGTAATTGAACTTTTGTAATGTATACAATGTACACATGTACATGTACACATTTCTGAGGTTTACTTTACGTTTTTTTATTGTATAGATTACTAAAAGCACACCGTCCATGGCAAGACTTGCAACAGAAGGTTCACAATCAGAACAGACCGATGAAGATGATCCTGAACCCGAACTTACATCTGAAAATGAAGTTCACGATTTCTATGAACAGAATGGCCTGAATATGATTATGAATGGCGATGGTGGCGGCCTGTCATCAGCGTCACTAGTATCAATATCAACACTCTCAAGATCAAACTCTTCTGTTTCAATTGAATGTTCTACAACAAATTATAATACACCTAAAAGCTCTCGTATGAAGCAACCGCAAATTAATGATGCTATTTCGGAAATCAAGTCATTTGAAGGTTATAGTGTGAAAATTTTTACATTAGTTTTTTGTAAGTATGTAATGTTTGTTTTTTAGATGGTGGACAAAAGGCAGGCTGCATTATTAATGCTATTTTATTTATGGTTGCAAAAGATAACTTGCCATTAAACACAACGGAGCACAAAGGTTTTCAATATTTGATGAAAATTGTTGCGCCGTTGTATTCGCTACCAGGGCGAAAAACTATAACTCGTCTAATAGAACAAAAATATGAATTACTCTCTAGCCTAGAAAAAGATAAACTATTAAATGCTGATTACATCACCTTGACATGTGATGTCTGGACCGATACTCTCAATACAGTGAGTTACCTTGGGGTAACGTCGCATTTTTTGAATGATGAGAAGTTACATTCTGTTACAATAGGAGTAACTGAATTAAGTGACAAACACACTGCAGATTATTTGGGAATGTGGTTATCTGACATTTGTAAAGAATGGAAAATATCTGAGGATAAAGTTTTCACAGTTGTTACCGATGGTGGTGCAAACATAGTGAAAGCTGTTTGTGTTTTATTTGACAAATCTAAACATTTGCATTGTTTTGCACATATGCTAAATTTAGTAGCCACACAATCTCTAGCAATAAATGATATTGAAACAATATGCAATAAAATAAAAAGCATAATTACATTTTTTAAACATTCGGTGTCTGCATATGACGACTTAAGGAAGTTAACTTCTTTAAAATTAATTCAATCAGTAATAACTAGGTGGAATTCCACATATATTATGTTAGAACGGTTTGTAACTTTGTATGAACATGTTGTATCAGTACTTCTGAGATATCCAAAATCACCTTCTATTTTATCGGCAGCAGAAATTGAGATAATAAAAGATATAGTTGTTATTATGAGACCATTCTTCACAGTTACAAAGGAGATCTCTGGTGACAGTTTCGTCACAGCCAGTAAAGTTATCCCACTAGTTAATTGCTTAAAAAGAAAGGTAGAAATAATTGAAACACACTCAGAAACCAGTAGATCTCTCAAAGACAGAGTTCTCCAACAAATTTCAAAACGGTTTGGTTCAATTGAAAATGTAAAAATCCTCTCTGTTGCCACATTACTTGATCCGCGCTTTAAAAAAATACATTTCACAAATCCTGTATCATGTTCGGATGCTGTGCAAAAGGTATTGCATTTTATACGTGAAACAGAAGAAAATGCTTCAGTTACCACGAGAAAACAACATGAAATGCCTAATGTAATTTCAGAACAGGACAGTGTATGGGATTACCACAAAGAACTTGTCAATAAGGCAAACACTAGTTATGAAAATATTACTGGGGAAATGCCAACAGAATTAAAGTACTTTCTTAATCAACCCCTCGTAGATATCAACAAAGACCCCCTAGAATATTGGGCTCTTAATAAAATTTCACTTCCGAAAGTATACTCTGTTGCGAAACAATATTTGGCAGTGGTTCCAACATCGACACCTTCAGAAAGACTCTTTTCATTAGCTGGAAATATTTTAGTGGATCATAGAAGCAAACTCACCCCTAAACACCTGAACCAGCTATTGTTTTTAAATTCTTTAAATTTAGAAGATTGGTGTTTGTAAAGATTTTTTGATATTTTATTATTGTTTTAATTATTATAATATGTACTTTGTAAATTTTTAGTTAAAATAAAAGTGCTGTTCCGAATAATTATTTTATTTTCATGTAATCACTGTATTAATCATAATAATTTTTTTTCAATTATGAATCGATATTTGGGAAATCGATTTTTTGCATTTCGATTTCTTCCTTATCGATTATTTATATAACGATTCAAGGTCGATTCGAAAATCGATTCTTTCCCTGCAGATCGAACATCCCTACACGAAAACCTCTTACTCTCACTACGCGTCACTACACTATGGTTCGCACTACACCTAATATTATTAGAGGTAATCACTGGTACTATAGGGGGGTCTTCACTAAGAACTATATCTTTCATAGCGTCAAAGTTTATAACTTGTGAATTAGCATAGTTCAGTGTAAATCCTTTTACTTTGCATACGTGACTGTATTCGTCCCGAGTCGGTGAATACACCTTGTATGCGTAATTTTTCGGTCCACCGCATACGAATTCTGTTATATAACTACCGGCCCCATAACACTCCAGCTCATCAGTTAAATCACCGAGGAAATTACCTGTGAGTGGTTCGTACTGCCCTGGTGTGTGTCTGTATATAACAGAATCCGTATCGTAGTATAACACTTGACTACCTAACGAATGTAAATGGTCCCATAGTCGTAGTCGAGCTTGGGCTGTCGTAAACGCTGCGATTGCAACGTTGACGGTGGCTAGAGGCTCCATGGAATCCTCTAAAAACTTCCAATTCACGTACACCACCTTTTCACCAGCAGGGATCAGGTGATTTACGATCACAGCGGGGTTCTCTAATAGTTCGAATAATTCGACTGGTTCGGTCACCACAGACGTACGAATTTTGTTCTCGGATTGGGCGAATTTACCTGTAACACAAAGATAAATAGATGTATAAATTAATATTAACCGTAGTTGTCAAAATACGTACCCCAAAACGAGTTTAGCATAAGCTTTGCTAGGGACCGTCGCCCGGCATTCTTCTCAATCCTGTCGTAGTCTAGCTCAATACCCTCATTCGATGCGTACTCCTGTATGTACCGTTTTTTTATCTGCGGCCGATTCACACGATGCAGGATAGCCTGTAGCTTCTTGCTTAATTTTTAAAAATGTGTCAATATAATTCACGAATAGTCCCCCGGTTTTACTAGTCTTATCGTAGACTGTAACTTCATATCGCCATATTTCAAATACTTGTAATATCTTATATCCGAACTGTACAGCCCGTCGCAGCTCGTCCGCTACCCAGGTACCACTAAACTGACGTTCGTCATCACTATGCGTACAATCAGTCTGACACTGTTCATCACAACACTTACGGCATAGCACGAACATTAGCTTTCCATGATTTCGGCGGGGTAGTATAGGGTGTAGAAGATTGTTCGGAGGCAGCACTAAACACTTTATTAACCCTTCTACACTATCTATACAGTTGTTAGGGCCTAGTACCGCACTACACTCGGACCCAACAAAAATTTCCGGATGACCGACCGGGAATTTCCCATATTTACAAACCCATGGATACAGCGAACACACGTCAACGTACCTGATGGTCTCACCAGGGCCCGCCTTGTGGTAAAGAGTGCAATTACCCGTTCTCCCCCCGAAAAACGCTGCGCGGGGCTCGAGTGGGGCGTAATTAAGAAGAAAATGATTTTCTACAAAATCCCGCATTAGTTTATTGTCCTTCTTCTCTTTATTGAACTCGCACTCCCACTTTTCCACGACCGTGTAGCCCAGCTCACGCAGCTTCTTAGCTTTCGCCATGGTCCTCTCTAATCGAGAATTTAAAGTTTCCTGGGGATTATTTATCACAGCCTGATTACGCTTAGCGCGGAAGCATAAATCATGCCCGTGGTAATAACAGCCGTAAAACTCAAAAACTATCTTGTCTGGAGCATAATATCCGTCTACCTTCATGTTCTGTTCCAATACAGCCTCGGATCCGTGAGCAGCGTGTTGAATGCGGATATGGCGTGATTCTTCCTCCCACAGTAACCATTCCAGGGCGATTTTCGAATGGTTATCGCGCATCCTATACCCGTGTTCGGGAATCAATCCGATAGTCTCAGATTTTAAAAATCGTCGACGGAACACCTTATTACATGCTGAGGCTATTGTCACGGATTCAGTAAGTGGGCAAACTCCACAGTCTTCAAGAAAGGTACTCCTAAACTTGATACAGGCTCTCCGCAGTATGTCCACATCAGAGACGCAATATTCAACAAGCTCTTTCCTCATATCAAATATATAATCTTCCAGCACTCGCTCAGCATGCCACTTCATAAACTGGTCACGCGCCCCACTGTGCATGGAGTCCGCACCGTAAAACTCGACTGCTGGAATGGGACCGACAAAGGTAGTATTTGCCTGAGTGTTGAATAGATGTGGAAAATAGCCCTTCTTTATTGATGGTGGTAAATCTAGTGCTTTCACTAAACTGCTTAACGACATCGGTAGGAAGTTAATGGAGTCAATAAACCGAACATTATCGATCTCCATAAGCATGATCTTGGTGCCATTCATGATCAGCTTTGGCTTCATTGTTCGAGCCTCTGTCAGATGACATAGGATGAACTGGAAGTCAAATCCTTTACCGTTGTGCGCTATGCAGGTCACACTTTTGAACGAACGCCGCGGTAAAGTCGCATACTCGACAAATTCAGCCACAGGATCCTTCTTAAATATATGCTGGCGAATCCCGCACGATTCACATAACCGATGCATATCATCATTGTTCGTACACACCGGACACGACTGCTGTACCACGCACAAATTCACCTCATGCAGTTTATCGTCCCCGACACGACGCTCCTGTCTCGTCTCAAAATCGAAATACAGGAATAAATGTTTTTCATCATCTACCGGCTTCTTCCTAATGTTGCGCTTAATGTAGCACTCATGTCCACCACTTTTGTACTCGTCACAAATTTTACAGTACACCATACCGCATACGTGTACTTTTCCCGACCGCACGACATAAGTTTTAAAACACTGCATACATTTTTTTAATTTTCTACATAACGCGTTTAAATGGTTCTTTAAACAGTTATCCCCGCGGAACTCACGATCACAATTTTTACACACTGCTGGGATACCAATACGCGGACATGGTGGTGATCGCTGGCAGCATGGGCAGGTCTTTTCACACCTATGCTGTCCTATCTGATTGTACCCTGTGTGACACGGCTCACAGAAATACGACGTGGAAAAAGCTGCCGTCAAACTTTTAATCACCGAGTAGTGTGACTCGTGAAGGAGTAGATTTAACCGTGGTAACTCTTTACCCTTATTCCCTTCAAATATCACTGTCCCGCGACTATCGTACTGATACACCACGATATTGTATTCAGACAAAAATCTCT
Source organism: Carabus problematicus (assembly GCA_963422195.1). Lineage (NCBI taxonomy): Eukaryota > Metazoa > Arthropoda > Insecta > Coleoptera > Carabidae > Carabus > Carabus problematicus. Next base: position 9,942,900 of record OY728580.1, read on the forward strand.
GAAATTCCACGAGCTCTGGAATCCCGCATCCTTCCCCAGGTATGTTCACCCGCGCACTACAAACCAATGTATGACATTCGCGATCCTGAAGGGAATTAATATTTTTCACAATATTCTTTAGTTCGAGGTTCTTATCCGTAAGAGCCTTCGCGATTACCAGTGCTCTTGGTAGACAGAGGTTGTCACTATTGTTTGTCTCAATAATACCGTATTTCCTGCGACAGAAATCGGCATATTGCACTCCGCGGCAACTCAGTCTCCTACTATTACCGGTTCCTACCGGCATACACACACGCGTCATTACTACCTCCATGTTTCCGCTGGAAAAGAGTGTAGCATTACTCTGCAGTATCTTGGCAATCGCATCCCATATTACATCGATATGCATTTGATCTGCACGTCGGAAACTAATCCATGCAGGCCCCAGCTCACACTGTGGTGTATACATGACCAATCCAATCTGGTCTGAGGGCTGTACAGTCCGCAAAATATGGTTAATTAACTCTTCCATACCCTCTCTGAACCAGTCGACGGGGTTCACATCTGCAGGTGGATCGGACATATGGAAAGTTGCACGCCGCCCCTCCATGTTGAATCGCTTAACACGACACGAGACGTCTGTCACGATGTTAAAGCGCAGTGGCTCATCCTCACCTTCCGAAGAAGACTGGCTTCCCCGTCGACCTCTAGGATTCAGTCCGCACCCAACCTGTACCACCTTCTCCGACTGTAACTCCTCGTGTATTATATCCTCACAATGTTTGAAGAAGGCCTCGAAGTTTGCAGACACACCTTCATCAAACGGCTTTGGCTCCAACTCTTCCTGCAGGATATCTTCACAAATATTGAAGAATGTCAGAAAATCATCCTCTGAAGTCAAGCTATACTCTTGAGACATTTTGCAAGTTTCAGCTGTTCAAGTCGCTCAGTGAACTAACTATCATTTTCAATCACCCGCTTAAATACTAAAATATTACAGAGTGTAAGGGAGACAGGTTATATCTCTATCCTTCACTACACCCCGCCGAAAAAGTAGGTAGAAAAACAGGTAGTTTGCAAGGGTTGTCATAAATAAAAATCACCGACCGAGAAAGACAGTTTTTGCTGGTCTAGCTTTGACATCGGGGTTTTTCGTAACGTAATATTTTATACCATCAATATTTTTACAGTTAATTTTAACAAAGTTAATTTTACAAATATTTATCACTCAGGTATACTAGCATCATAACCTGACAGGTATGGGCTAACGGAGATAGAAGTTGAGCGATCGTCGTACACATAAGTACAAACTGTATTTCAAAGTAATTATTGTGGAGAATAACTGTACACAGGTCCCGTTAATATTCTACAACTACAAGTATTTCGCTATAACAAATTTTATTTAACACATAGTCGTATACGATCTACAGGTGCAAATATTCCGCTGCTAAAAAATAAACAAAGTTATTTTTACTGGACTTGGGCGTATTTTTGTGTCGATATTCTGCAAGTATTCTGCTGTTAACAACAACTAGAAATTACTACCTACACTTATATAATAATAATATTGAATACACAAACTTTAGTTTCGTACAACGTATTTACAAGTACAAGTATCTCGCTATTAACAACAATTTAAAAGTAAATACTAGATATAACTAATTTTTATTTAAGTGTTTAGTCTAAGCTAGCGATATAGCTGCATGTGGCTTCCGTCAGTATTCTACACATCCAAATATTTCGTCGCTAATAACAATTTAAAAATGAATACGAGTTATAACAAATTTTCTCGCAATTCCGAAATAAAAACGAAATATTCAAAGTTAATTTTAAGTGCAATGATATGTAAGCTTTCACTTTACCATAGCCTTATACGTATACAGATACGTAAAAACACAATACACATATTGTTCGGTAATTTTAGCCTCATAGCCTTGTACAGGTGTATACCCTTTTTAACCAACACCTGCACCCCTGGAATTCTTAGAAGGTCAGTTAATTTTAAGTGCAATGATATGTAAGCTTTCACTTTACCATAGCCTTATACGTATACAGATACATAAAAACACAATGCACATATTGTTCGGTAATTTTAGCCTCATAGCCTTGTACAGGTGTATACCCTTTTTAACCAACACCTGCACCCCCGGAATTCTTAGAAGGTCAAACCCTTAAAAATGGGTACTCCTTTGATAGAGTAACAAAGGAATTCCGAGAATTACCTCAGAACAAAGGAATTCCGAGAATGACCTCAGAACAATGGGGGCGATCTGAAACTGCCCATTATTCTACTCCCGCGAGCAATATAAATTATATTTAATCATGAACGTGGAAGAGGACGATTTTTACATTACGTTACCAAGTAATAGCTCGATGCAATATTTTCCCGATAATAAGACTACCAATTTTATTACACAATTACCACAACAATTAAAACTGGATGGACAATGGGAAGCGGCTCTAGTCGAAATTCAATATCCCAACTCATTCTACACCGTAAACGACCACGAAAATATTATTTATTATACGCTGAAGGATGAAAATAGTTCAACAACTGTTAAGAAGAAAACACGAATCCCCGCGGGGAATTACGACAGCATAAACGATGTGATACGTGAGTTGAACGAGAATAAAGATTTAGATATTTATACATCTTTCACTTATGATACGGAATTGAACCGGGTTGCTGTGAAAATTAAGGACATAAAAAATTATATTTTCAAAATATTTTCATTGAAACTGTCGCCTAAATTATCCCTTCAACTGGGTTACGAGCCGCAAACCAATTTATTTAAAAACGAGCGAGCACGTAATCCACACCACCTATTACTCGGTATACCACATCAAATGTTCGTTTACTGCGACATTGTTATGCCACAGCTTGTAGGTGACGTCATAACTCCCCTACTGAGAGTGGTACACGTAGATACGACAAAATATCTCTATGGTACGAATAAAATGGTAACATACACAGCACCGCACTATATCCCCGTGCTGAAACGAGAATTTCAAAATGTGGAAATAGATATAAGGTGTGATAAGGGTCATGCAATACCATTCCAGTTTGGAACTCTATGCGTTAAACTACATTTTAGACGGACACGCATACAATGAAACCTTGCCCGTATTTAACATATTACAATGGCCAGGCCGGTTCGGGTATAGGCGGCGTGGTGTTTAGAGGCGCCGCTCATCAACGTGGCCATGGTGTCGGTAGTTTTTTTAGTGGATTATTCAGAAGTATTATGCCGTTAATCAAGAGGGGTGCTAGTACAGTGGGTAAAGAGGCAATGCGCGCCGGTGTTAACATTCTGGGAGACCTACATCAAGACCGTCCAGTTAAGGAAATTTTTAAATCGCGCCTCACTGAAGCAGGTGGAAATCTGAAGCGAAAAGCTGAGAATAAAATTGACACACTATTAACGGGGTCCGGCTATAAAAAGGGACGTAAAACTGTCAAACGCGTTCAGTCGAGTCCACGCCCCAAGAAGAAGAAGAAGAAGAAGCGTAGTGATATATTCGATTAACATGGCGTTCCTACATCCTCAATCGTGCGAATGTGTAAAATCAGAACTCGACTTATTCGCTATACCCCCTACACAGACCAGTATTGAAAGTGGACAATGGGTTAATTATAAACCTCTCTCTTCTCTTACCGACGATGCACCCATAGAATTTGTAATCCCCGGTCAAGGAGATGATTATCTTGACTTATCTCAAACTATGCTGTACTTGACGGCTCGAGTAATTCACGCTGACAACACCCCGCTGAAGGAGAATGAAAACGTAGCACCGATAAATAACTGGCTTCATTCGCTCTTTAGTCAGATTGATATTTACATGAATCAAAAGCTAGTTTCACCACCAAACAACACATACGCCTATCGAGCTTACATTGAAACATTATTAAACTATGGCGGTGATGCCAAAAAATCTCATCTAACAGCCGGCTTATGGTATGTTGATACGGCCGGTAAACTTGACGATCTTACGGGTGGTGCGAATAAGGGCCTCGTCAAGCGTAAAACGTACAGTGAGCTAAGTAGCGATATTGATATGCTGGGGCACTTGCACGTTGATTTGTTTAATCAAGAAAAATTTTTAATAAACGGGGTCGAGATGAGACTCCGTCTTGTGCGCTCTAGAGACAGCTTCAGTTTACAAGCTGATTCGGGGAATTTTAAAGTTCATATTAAAGAAGCTACACTTATGGTGCGTAGAATGAAAATTAACCCTAGCGTTCTGTTAGCGCATAATTCTGCCCTTGAAACGACAACTGCCAAATATCCAATTACTAGAGTCGAGTGTAAAGCCATTACTATTGCATCGGGAGTTCAAAACAAGTGTATGGATAATATCTATCTGGGGCAGTTACCAAAGCGATGCATTGTAGGATTCGTATCAAACAGTGCATTCAATGGGGATTATAGTAGTAATCCGTTCAATTTTCATCATTATAAGATTAATTATCTAGCATTATGCGTGAATGGGCAGCAGTTACCGGCCAAACCGCTACAGCCGAATTTTTCCAAAAAGTCTTATGTACAAATGTACAATACATTATTCTCGGGGCTTGGTATACACTTCTCCAACGAGGGTAACCAGGTTGAGAGAGAGAATTACCCCGACGGATTTTGTCTAGCTGCATTTGACTTGACGCCCGACTTATCTGCCAACATGATGTCACACTGGAATTTAACACGTCATGGATCTCTACGACTTGAAGTTCATTTTGAAGAAGCACTTGCACAAACAGTTAATTGTCTTATTTACGTTGAATTTGACAACATCATAGAAATAGATAAAAATAGAAATGTTATTGTAGATTTTAGCAGTTAATATAAATAAATGTGTTTATGGAAAAAATTGTTAGTTTTACTGAAACTTTGAACGAAAATGGTAATCATCGATATTCAAGGCTTTTATGGTAGTGGTGGAGAGTTTATAATTAAAGAGCTAGCTATAATATCGTTGAATAACGAGTATTTTCATAATTTCCTATTCAAACCGCCATTCGCTAGAGAATACTTGTCGACTGCCGTACGCGCTCAAGCGACCTGGCTACGTAATTATCACCATGGGTTGGACTGGGACGATGGTTTCGTGGAATACAAGGATTTAACTAAGATAGTACACAGTATTATTACATCCGATGTAGAAAACATATTTGTGAAGGGCTCTGAAAAGAAGAAACGAATGCAGAATCTACTACTGAGGAATGATGTTCAAGATTTAAGCGATTTGGGTTGTCCATCATTAAAGAAACTACAGACTGGGGATCACAAGTGTCGTATACCGTATACTCATTCGCGTATGGCCTGTGCCAGTGAAAACGTCGTCATTTTAAAAAACTGGTACAATCAGCAACTATGAATTCTACAACTATAGAGAAAATACTTCGCAAAGAATTCAAAAATGGTCATTATGGAGTATATGCTGCCGACACTCTACCACTACATGTAAACTACCCGTGTGTAATTGTAGTCAACTCGGATGTACATACAAAACCGGGGACACATTGGACCGCCATCTTCATCGACAGAAACGGTGATGGGGAATATTTTGACTCTTATGGAAGACCGCCCCAGAAATGTAGTCTCCATCATTTACATTTCATGTGTAGAAACACCCGAAGATGGACATATAATACTGTACAGTTACAGAATTACTTTTCATCAGTCTGCGGACAATACTGTTTAGTATTTCTTTGGTTTAGGATAAATGGATATGCAATGTATGAATTTGTAAATTTATTCAGTAATATGAATTTCAACTTAAATGATAGGAATGTAAAGGTGATGTATCAGCATTATTTTACATGAATAAAAAACAAATAAATTTTTATATAAATATGTTTCGCTTTATTAAATAGCTACAACTAACTCGTCCTTCCTCCTTATATGAGTTAATACATTTTTCGCATCAAATTGCAACTTATGATTATAATAAATAAACATATCCCACCAGCAATCGTTCAAAAAATTGTCCTCCACACGTAGAATCTCTCTACGTAAGGTTTCTTTGATCATAGAGTCCGGTAACCTTGCTTTAATTACGCGCACAGCACAACTCTGCAATAGTTGCAGATATTTTTTGGGTACAACTTCACTGTTTTCTTTTAGTACTTTTAATTTTAAGCATAGAAATGCCTCGCTCTCCAGTATTCGGTCTATTTCATCCGCCGATAAAATTACAAATTCGTGAGGCTTTAAACTCCTCACGTTGACATTGTGGACCGAAATTTTAAGCAGCTTATTAGCTACCAGCGTCGCCTGCAGGCTACCGCACGTCATGATCATACGATCATTACGCCCGATCGTAGGCACCAATCTACGTTTTAACCCGCGCAGATCACGCATCATCGGTATGATGTCTCTAATTTCCAGTGACGCAGCTTCATGAGACAAACACACTGTCGGCCTAAGCCTCTTGCGAGGATTTAAGCCTACCGAAAGAAATTTTCGCGAATAATCATCAATGGCCGCGTAGGAGCACCTTAACAACCGATTATTATTGTCTCTCGGCGAATAATAGTCGTGTTGTAACGCAAACCAGGTACTCACCACCGCCGCATCACACAACACGTTGAACGAGGGTAATTCAGCAAAATCTCTCTCATTCCCCATCAACGCAACCTCGTCGGCGTCGAACAGGGGCTGTGCGTCCTGGTCGTACTCCAGGAGCTCAGCCTTACTGAGACCTGGTGTGACAGCCCGCTCCGGAGTGGTCACACAGTAGTCCTGCTCGCAGAACGTCTCAAAAAACTGGGCAGCTGACACGGCAGGCGGTGATGAGGATGATCCTGCTGCTACTTCCAGCGATGGTACCCTGGCTGGTGCTGCTGGTGATGGTGCCCTGGCTGCTGGCTTGATAATCTCCACCTTGTGAATTTTTATTTTCGGAGCCTCGGTCCTCGCCCTCTTCCTACGAGGAGGAGCGACAAACTCTTCCTCGCAGTCAGAGCCGAATACATCTCGTACTCTCCTCTTCATGACTGTTTGCCTCGATACGGCAAGTACTTCTTTCTCTTCTGCGTCACTCACGATGATAGGTAGAGAATTCATGTTAGCGTAATAAAGTAAGCAAGAAAACTGTACTGATTATACCCTGGACCTCGAGAGTATATATATACATCCTATGAGTCCCTAGCGTGGGGGATTTTTCTTAGAACTATTAATGTGAAAGCTGTAAAAGTAATTAACCCTTAATGCTCATACACAGGTAGCCGATATTCATTCGTATATTAGAGCCCCACTGGAAAGGTAAATTCAGATTTAAAAATAATTTTCAATGTTTCCTAGGCAACAATTCTATTCCATTTAAACACAATTAAATGTCATTGTTTCTGTCTCCATAACAGTAAATACTTAGCAATAATTCAACCCCATATAAATTACCAAAACTATTGAAATATACCTGATCGGCTCAGTGTAGATTATTACAAATTCTGCAGACGGCCACTTAGCAAGGAATTTTATTAGAAGGTACAACACACACAAGAATATTCATTTTCAATAATTTTTTTTTTTTTATTCTTACACACATAGAGTAATATATACAATATACATTATAAAATAATATACTTGACAACAATTCTACTCCGTTTAAACACACACAAACTTGTAAGATTAAAAAAAAGGCTTGGAATATACATTATTATTATACTCGACAACAATTCTATTCCGTTTAAACACAATTAAATGTCATTGTCTCCATAATATTTTCAACTTTATTCATAAATGACAGCAAGTTATTTCCTCGATACATGGTACATTATAAAGACAATGCTGTGATGGGGAAAGAGATATAACGTAAGAATTTCATATTATCATTATTTATTCAGAGCAATAATTCCACGTAAAATTACGTTTAGCCATAAATGATTGTCTAGCATAAGATTACAGAACCCAAATGGATAACAATTCTACCAAAGAATACAGAATATAAATTTCAACTTTATTCACACACAAGTTATTTACTCGATACATGGTATATTATAAACAGAATGCTGTAATGAGGAAAGAGACATAACGTAAGAATTTCATATTATCATCATTTATTTAACCAAGAATATACAGTTATTCCATTCGAATAAACTCAACTAATACAGTCTTATTTTTATTTGAACAAGCCTTCTCCCCTTTGTACACCAAAGCATATTTATTTTCATCAGTGTTAAATTTATCGCAATCCTCCTCCGTAATATGGGCGAACCGGGCGGGGAGAAACACAACAAATTCTTCAAGTTCGACGAGTATGCGTTTCCCGTAACTAGTTGTAATGCGTTTCATACATAACATATGATATTTTTCATTAAGTTCCAATTCCTTGATTTTCATGACAGGCTTCTCACTCGTCAATCCACCGATGGTGTTCAATGCTTCAAGATTCATTTCTACACAACAACAAAAAAAAAACACATTAGAATAATGACAACTTAGTATTAACAGAATAATAACACAATAGAATAATAATACTTAATTGGATTAGTGCAGCGTACTGTTGTTCTTGGTGGACTTGGTTATAATCTGACTTACTCTTGCACTCTGCAAAGTTATATATACAATTGTATACCTATACAAGATATAATTACAGAAAGCACAAATTCCAAAAGCTCATTAGAAATCGATACTTTCTAATTACCTCTAATTATACATATACAAAATCTCGATAACTAATTATATTACCCGTATACGTATACAAGATATAATTATAGAAAGCACAAATTCCAAAAGCTCATTAGAAATCGATACTTTCTAATTACCTCATTAGGCTCCGGCGCCAAAAGAGAAAGCGGGGTAATTAGTGGGGCGGGTTGAAAGTACCTCCCCTTCTACTTACACTCTATAACTATGTTGCAAATATCAACAATTCCAGTCAATTTAAAAGAATGTTCCAAAGTGGATTTTCAACTTTTTATGCCAGCGATATTTCGCAAATTAAAAATGTCTTTAAAAGATTATAATATTTGGCAATTAGAAAGAAAATATTACATTACGGGCTCTAGGTGTTATTCTACATATACCTACAAAGGCGAAAATTTGAATAAAAAGGCACACAATTATTTTTTAATGCTAGGGGAAAAAATATGAAAATACAACTGGGTACCTAGTACAACAAACGGGTTTGGTTATTTCATATTCTAATCCGTGGTTAGCATATTCACCTGATGGTGTTGTTATGGATGAAGATCAGCCAAATACTCTGCTGGATATAAAATGTCCATATGCTGGTAAATATAAATGCACTATTTATCTATTGATATTGAATTCATATATCTTTATTTTCGCAGAAAAGAGCGAAACTATAAAAAAGTATTAAAACAATGTAAATATTTAGAACAAAATAATCGTAAAGTAAGCCTAAAACAGAAATATCAATATTATGAACAAGTGCAGTTTAACATGGCACTATTTAATTTAAAAAAAAAATGTGATTTAATTTTGTATGTCTCATATGATGGCACTTTAGAAATCATTAGAGTAGATACTTTTCAGTACTGTAAAACTGTTTTGCCTAAATATCTTAGTTACGCAAGAAAAAGTTAGATGGCACTAGCAAATAAGTTATTTAGGACAGGCCGTTTGAAAAAATGTGATCACGTGATAAGCAAATGTTGTCTGCTGACTGCTGTTGACAGTTATTTGAATGATTTGAAGTGGTGGGTAGACGATTCTTCGAAACTTGTGCTATTAAATCGAATTAAGTTTACTTTTAAAGAGATATGAGAATATATTTTCAGTTGTGTCTCAGTCATTACGAATATATTACGGTGAAGGGCGATTTGTGAAATTTGAAGTAAAGTGCTATTTGTGAAATTTGAAAAGGTAAAATTTTAAAAATGTATTTATTTTATATGAAGCATGTGAATATGATGCTAACATTTTGCATGTAGTATTTGTTATACATATATGTATTATATGTATATGTTACCGGCAAAACCCGATTTCAGGATAAACTAGTTTTGCCTAGACTAAACTAGTTCGTCCTAGTTGAAGTATTGTATACTTATGCTTGATGAAGTTTCGCTGGCTGATGTCTGTCATTCAATTACGGGAAAAATATAATTGTAGGTCTAGTTGATTTAGGTACGCATAGGACATCAAAATTGCTAATCATGCCTTAGTGTTTATGATGCGTGGTCTGCATACCAAATGGAAGCAAGCAATTGCTTTCTATTTTGTGCGCAGTACCGCGAAAACATACACACAGAAGTCATATATTCAGCAAGTTGTACGAGCCATTCATGGAAAGACTAAATTTCGTGTTGTCGCGTCCGTCTCTGATCTCGCCACCAATAAATAATCGTCGTGCCATACGCAGTCTGTCTGAAGACCATGCGAATGAAGATGATGGAGATTACGTATATAATATCGATGGTAATAAAATTTATCATCTGTTTGATGCGCCTCATTTTATTAAGTGTTTGCGAAATAATTTTATTTCCAAAGATATTATATACGATGGCAAAAGAGCAAGGTGGAATGACATAAAACAATTGTACGCATTCGATGGTAAAACAGTAAATTCAAAAGAGAAAAGATGCGCATGAAATATGCTGTACAGATGTTTGGTCGCTCCACTTTTGGTCATCTAACATTACTAAGTAATGCTGGAGCCATTGACAAACGTGACACTGTGGAATTCATTCTTTTTGTGAATGATCTCTTCGATAGTCTGAATTGTGTAAATAAATCACCTAGATCATTAGCGGCGAAGTTATGTGACAATTTCGAATTTTGGGGCAAGGCGAAAAAGATCATCAGCCAGTTAAAATTCGTCAAAGATAGAAGACGGTACCGACTCCATCAAGTGCCCAGTATGTGACATATACAATTCGTAATATTCAATCATACAAAAAATCTGAATCAAGATCCTTTCGAGAATTTCTCCGGAATCATCAGAAGTTTGTGTGGATAAAATACCAATCCTCCCTGTTCACAATTTGTTTCCGCGTTCAAGACTTGTATTATTAATAATACATTAAAGTCGAGCAAGGGATCAGATTGTGACGACGACGACTGTAATTTCTTATTCGCAATTAACCACTTGCTTTCCATCGTACCTTCCGCTGAAATTCCTACATCTTCGGAATCTATCACACATACACCCTCTCCCGTCTCTTCACTCTCCTCTGATAATTCAGGGACGAACGTTTTCACGTTACTGAACGAACTCAAAGCCACCGTGCTGTGCATATCTGAACGCTCCCGGCGACAGGTGACCTTAGGTCAGGCAAGGTTGACGACTGATCGGTAGATTTGGGTCTGGCTATTGGTCGCGAGCAGACGTGTGTGTTTCTTTTGTTTCGGGGTTTGCGATTTATCAAACAGTTTGTGTAGTTTCCGGCGTTTTGGTAAAATTTGTTTCTTTATTTACTCATGGTGGAAAACTTGAGTAGTAATTAGATATTTGTTTTGTAGTCGTAGCGGGAAAATTCATTTAAGGTTTGCTGTTTTGTGCGGCACGTGCTCGCTGTGAGCGGGCGCCATTTTGTGTTTGGATTTTAATTTTCCGCATCACGTCGAATCATTGCTTGAGCGTCGCTGTGAGATATATTTTTACCGTGGACTTACGTTTGTTTACTATGCTGCATACGCCGGGCCCGCGGCTAGTGGTCAGACAGAATCTCGTTTTTTCTTAGGATTTGAGATTGCCGGGGTTTAGACCCGTAACGTTTTGTTTGTTAGTAAAGCAAGTTATACTAGAGTCAAAATTTAAATATCTGTTTTACCGTAAGCGATCATAGAGGCCCGTAGTGCCTAAAAGACTGTTTGTTTTTCTCCTTTTCCCTTCTTTTTTCTTCACTCGTCTGTTTTGGTGACCTTCATGACCCATGTGTGCTGCTGACGCCGTGTGCTCGATTGGTCACAACCCTGATTGATCGCGTTTGCCCCGCGCCTGGGCGCGTCTGTTTCCTGTTAAGGATTTAGGAAAGATCTCTCAGTTGGTGGGTCAGAGAGTCATTTATTTTTGAATACTCGTAAGTTAGCTTTAAGCAAATCTATTTTATATATTTGTGTTGATTAGATTGACACGCCGTCAGCGTGTACATTGATAAGGTATCTTTTTCTGTTTTAGCTTAATAAGTACGCCGGTATTGATTACGGGACGAATATTTTGTGTATTTTTCTTTTCTTATACCAGAGCGGTACGAGTCGTCTCGGGCAGTGGCAGGACCGAGTTCTATGTATCAGACTTGCCTGAGTAGGGACATAGGCACTGACAGGCCACTTCGGCCGCAGCCGGCGGGATACGCTGTCTACACTATTTGGAGCGCGAGAAGGAGCTGCAAAAGGAAGGACCTAACCCCTGGAGCGCCAGGACGCTGTAAATGCTGATCACTGATCTCCCAGCGGGAGGTGCCTACCATCTCTTTCCACTTGCCAACATCGTGGAGCCTCGCAATTTACTGTGGTCGTGCGTAGGACCTGTTGGTGAAGAAGACGTTTAGCTAACCTCTTTCCTGTTGCTGTCCCGGACGGGCGTGAAACTCCCATAAGTAAGGTAAGCCTACGGTGGAGTCCGTGCCACTTCACTTAAGCACTTCTGCCCTTAAGGCAGGTGGCGCCCACATTTTGTTGGTTGTTAAAGTTAAGTACAAGTATATGATTTTCTTTTGTACAAGTTTGAGTTAACCGTATTGACTTTTGTTAATTTAATTAAATCCAACAGCTGCTCTGGTTTATTGTGTTTCCGAACCCATGACTGCTTTATTCCCCACCACGTACTGAACCAGCTAGGCGTGAGACAAAGGACGTCGCAATATTACGAAATTGTTGCAGGTAACATCAATGGCCAAATTGTAATTATTGCCTATCGACTGTGCAATATGTAGGGGTTTTGTATTCGTGGATGCAAATATTGTGTCACGGGTACCGACAGATGGTTTTACCCAACAATTGAAAATAGCAAACAAAGCCATTTTGAAGTTGAAGTAAAAATATCTGTTCAACTGGTGACGAGGTAAAAAAGGCGATTAAAATCGACATTCCTGAATGTCATCGTGAATTGTTAGAATGTAAAATTGTAAATATTGTATGTATGTTTAGTATTAATTATTTTATTAATGTTGTAAATAGTAAATTAAGAACTTTAGATTAAAAAAAAAAAATCAATATCAATAATAAAAACGAGTAATTCATTTTAATTAAACAAAAGAAATTACCCCCTGGATTTTAGTGCATTTTTCTGTGCACACGGTTCGGGGGGTCCTTCGGAATTTTCAATTATGAAAAGGGGTCGCGCGACTAAAAAGTTTAAGGAACACTAATTTAGAATATTGCGAATTTGTAGAAAACTTGATTCCCTATATGGGTAGGAATAATTGACGAATAAAAGGTTCGTTCAAGATGTCCGCAGAACTTGGAGGTTAGACGAATAGAAAAGCATCGCAAAATTATTGATATTTTTATTATTCAGAAAGTCAACGTTTCGGCCATCAGATTATGGCCATCATCAGGACACAAACATCCAAACGATCTAAAATTCGAAAAAACTCAAAGATACTAAAACGTACACATAAGCTGCAGTAAAAGTTGAAAAACAATATATAAATACCTGTATTACAGCGTGTCAGAAGTTAAAAAGTGAAAATATATAATTCAAAAAACGTAAGCGAACATTAACATAGCAATGTTCGTGAAAACACCATAATGAGGGTGTGAAGTTATAAAATTTAAAATTACAGTTTCAACGTAGGATTAAAGATAAATTCTTCGGTAGCTCCGCGTATCAAATATTTCAAAACCCTAGAACGGTGGGCAACCTCCGGCCCGCGAAAAATTCCAATCCGGCCCGCGGGATCTTTAGAGGAAATAGTAAATAAATATTTTCAAAAACAAAAATTTTGAAGAACATGATTAGGACTAACATACGGAAAAAGAGAGTTTAATTTTCGATATAATTCGTCTTACATCGTAAATTTTAGACAAGTTTCTTAGTTTGGCGAATACCTTTATGTAGTCATGTATAGTGCATGTCACCATTGATTCGTGGAGGATTAACGCAGCATGCTATTAACAGAGGATTAATTCAAATTATGCCAGATACTAAATGCGGAAAAAACAGAGATGTATTCGGAAATTTTTATTTGCTTTGCTGTATATTTACTCGTAACTGCATTTTGAAATAATAAATGTTTTAGAAAAGTTTCAATTGGAACTTTTGGATCTCACAGAGAGTGCAGATTTAAGAGAAAAATTTAATTTGACACTTTTACATGAGTCGGCTGAAGAATTTTCGAATTTAGTTGATAATGCGAAGTACATTTACTCCTTATTTGGCTCAACATACCGATGTGAACAGCTATTCTCCAAGATGAAGTACCAAAAATCTAAGTACATAACTTCAATAACGAATACAGGTGGCAAATAACTTGCGTTTAAGCACTACACAAATCAAACCGGACATTGAAATTGAAAAAAAATTGTATTCATTTATATTCATTGTTTTGTAATAATAATAAGTTTTTTTGCATATAAATAATAACAGAAAATAAGTACAGTAATTTTCTTTGTTCTACTATTAATTTTTTATTCTGCAAAAAAAAAATACAAAAATGTGTCCATTAACTGGTACGGCCCGCGGAGAAAACGGAAATCTTATTCTGGCCCGTATTATACAAAAGGTTGCCCACTCCTACTCTAGAACGTGATAAAAAGGCTAAATTCGAAACACAAGCCCTAGATTTTTTTAGTCGTTCCATTAATTACTTATGCAAGTACTGTAACTGTTGAAAACCTTTGTTTAACACAGAAATAAAGAACTCTGCTACTGGCACAAACTGATCCTTTAATTTGTCGAACTACAGTTTATTTTATGTTTACAGCAAAAGAAATGTTTGACAATAACAGTGCGTAACGAAACTCATAAGCACATTGATTTACATTTAAACAGCACACAAAAAAGTTTCAAAACCTATAAGTCATATATTTTGCTACTACGAGCTCGCACACATGCATTCGCACTAACACGCACTCTTGTCATGCAGTGGCATCTACATGTTAATAGAACAACAATAATAACTATGTTCAGTAAAAAAAGGTGACATGAAGGTCACCCATGTATGCGTTATAACCATATATCTCGTGCCATGTGCAACTAGTGAACATCACTATCAATGTAAAAACTATGTGTATCCACTGTGATAATTTGTAATAAATACTATTGAAATACAAATATGTATCAAACATAACATGGTGTCAAGTGTAAAAATAGCAAAAACAGGACGAAAAAAAAAATAAAGTGATTAGTGAGGTTAATTGAGATTATAATTAATTTTTAGGAAAGGCTTCACATCTCAGGTATATAATGGAATTTAAGCCCCCAAGGGGTTTAAATTTAGAGAGTGATGTATCACAAAACTGGAAAAACTTCAAACAAAAATTTGATATATTTTTGGAAGCAAATGAATATACAAACAAGTCGAATGCAATTAAAATTGCTATGCTCTTAAACTGTATTGGAGATGACGCACTAGCTTTGTATAATACATTTAAATTAAGTGATATTGATAAAACTAATTACGACAGTGTCATAAAAGCTTTTGAAGATTACTGCACGCCGAGAAAATCAACAGTGTTCAATCGTTTTAAATTTTTTAATAGGTCACAGCAGGAGTCGGAAACATTTGATCATTATCAAACAGAATTGAAGAAATTGTCTCAAACGTGTGAGTTTGGTGAGCAACAAGATTCGCTGATACGAGATAAAATAATAATTGGAATCAAGGATAAAACATTGCAAGAGAGGCTGTTGCGAGAAGAAAATCTAATGTTAGTTAAGGTAATTGAAGTTTGCCGTGTATTTGAATTGAGCAAAAATGAAGCAAAATCTCTGCAAAATGTGAATAACGTAGATGCAATATCCGCAAGTTCAAGTAAATCTGATGATTCATCAAATAAGTCAAAAGTGTTCAAGTGCACACGATGTAATAGAGAACATGGAAAAAACCAGTGTCCAGCATTCGGTCAAATGTGTCACAAATGTGGTAAAAAGAATCATTTCAAGTCAGCTTGCAAGAATAAATCAATGGGAATAAGTAAACACTCACTCCAGAAAAAGAAATATGTTCGTGAAATTAAAGAGAGAAACTCAACGTCAGAAGAAGAACTATTTTCGGTCAATCAAGTAGATCTAAACAAAGAAAATAATGTCGATGAGTGGTATCATAACATCTCAATTAACAATGTGCCTGTACTATTCAAATTAGACACAGGTGCAGATGTAAATGTAATGCCTTACAATATTTACTCAAAATTGTGTTCAGATACGCAACTACAGCCGACAGAATCAAAGATTTTCGCATATGGTGGAGCTCAAGTCAAAATTATAGGAATTATAAAACTTAAATGTGTTCCGGAAAACAGAAAAGAAGTGAAACTTCAATTTTATGTAATAGACAAAGAAGCCGTACCTATATTAAGCAAAAGCACATGCATTGAATTAAATCTTGTCAGCAGAATTCATTTAGCGCAACTTGTGGAAAAAACGGAAGACATTCAAAACAGGAAACAGTTTGTTGAGGAAAACAAGGATATCTTCAATGGTCTAGGCAAGTTACCGTTTACATATAAAATTCGACTAACAGAAGATGCAGTTCCTGTTGTAAAACCAGCAAGAAGAGTACCAGAAGCTATTAAAATAAAGTTGAAATCAACACTAGAGAAGATGGAAAAAATGAACATAATCGCGAAGGTCACCATTCCGACGGACTGGGTGAACGATATGGTTATTGTGGAGAAAAAAGATGGTAGCCTAAGAATTTGTCTCAGTCCATTAGAATTGAACAAGTATATAAAGAGAGAAATTTACCATATTCCAACAGTAGATGAGTTAACTGCCAATCTAGCAGGTAAGAAAGTATTTACTGTATTGGATATGAAAGATGGGTTTTTCCAAGTATGTTTAGAATCATCATCCACATTTTTGTGTACATTTAATACGCCATATGGAAGATATAAATTCAACAGATTACCATTTGGATTATGCTCGAGTCCAGAGGTGTTCCAGCGCGAAAATGTCAAAATTTTTGGCGACATAGAAGGAGTTCAAATCTACTTCGATGACATCATAGTTGCGGCTGACAATGAGCAAGAACATGAAGAAATTTTAAATAAAGTTATTAAAAAAGCTCGTGAGTGCAACGTCAAATTCAACGCTCAAAAACTTCAGTACAAGGTAAATCAAGTAAACTACTTAGGGTTCGATTTTTCAAAAGAAGGTTTTAAGCCAAGTGAAAAACATATTGCGTCTATAAAAGAATTAAGTGAGCCTAAGAATAAAAAGTCATTGCAAAAATTTCTTGGTGTCATAACTTATCTCCATAAATTTATTCCACACATGTCGAATATAACAGCACCGTTACGAAAATTGTTAAAACTAAATGTACCGTGGGAGTGGAAAAGTGAACATCAAAAATCATTTCAAGAACTTAAAACAATTGTGTGCAAAGTGCCTATATTAAAATTTTTCGATCCACGCCAGGACATCGTCCTACAGTCCGATGCAAGCAAGGATGGATTAGGCGCGTGTTTACTACAGAATGGACAACCCGTGGCGTTCCTGTCAAGGAGTCTCACCGACGCGGAGAAGCGTTACAGCATGGTTGAGAAAGAACTTCTAGGGGTTTGCTTCGCGACACAGAAGTTTCATCATTTTATATATGGTCATCGTGTCACTGTCCACACTGACCATAAACCATTAGTTAATATCATTGAAAAAGATTTACATAAATCTACTAACAGAATACAAAGATTGTTATTAAAGTTATTAAACTACAAACTAAAATTGGTATATATTCCTGGTAAATTTATGTATATCGCAGATTATTTGTCGCGTAATTTTATAAATAAGAGGGTTTTTGATGATCCTGACATGACTGATGTTGTGCATACTATCATGTTAGAGGATGATCTACCTATTTCAAAGGGCAGATTAAAAATGTTGCAATTAGAAACTAAAAACGATACTGTATTGAAACAAGTAACGGAAAATGTACATAATGGCTGGATTGATAAAGCTAAATTAGATTCAAGCTTAAAATGTTTTTATAAAATTAGAAATGAACTTCATGTAAAACAAGGTATTTTGTTTGTTAATAATAAAGTTTGCGTACCAGAATCAATGTATAGTGAAATGCTAAAGCAAATTCATGGTGATGCTCATGTAGGAATTGTCAAAGCGAAAAAACGAGCTAGATCTTTATTGTACTGGCCAAAAATGTCATTGATGATAGAAAATTTTATTAAAGCTTGCAAATATTGTGAAATTCACCAAAAGTCAAATGTTAAGGAACCAATGTTAAGTCATGAAATACCAAAGATACCATTCTATAAAATAGCTGTAGATATAGGAGAATATGGTGCGAAGAATTATTTAATTGCTGTTGATTTTTTGTCCAAGTGGATAGAAATATTACCTATTAAGAACAAAACAATGTGTGAAGTGATATCAAAATTGAAATTTATATTTTCAGTTCATGGAATTCCAAAAGAAATAGTTTGTGATAACAATCCTTTTAATAGTTATCAATTTAAGAACCTTAGTAAAGAATTAGATTTTGATATTACTTATATAAGCCCGTACCATCATCAGAGTAATGGGCTTTGTGAAAGAGCAGTAGGAATTGCTAAAAGCATAATTAAAAAATCTACATGTAAGGAAGATATATTTTCCGCTTTGTTAGACTATAGAGTCACACCAGTAGCCGGCACTAACTATTCACCATCAGAAATGTTAATGGGAAGAATGTTGAGATCAAAACTTCCATGTACTCTTGAGATTCTAAAACCTAAACTGGTAATAGAAAGTGGCTATAAACAGTTGATGGCGAAACAAAATAAAAGTAAACTTTATTATAATTCGCATTCTAGAAAACGAGAAAAATTTGAAAAAGGGAACAAAGTTGTAGTGCAAAATCCTGTAGACAAATGTTGGAAACCAGGAATCATTTTAGAGAAAAATAACACACCTAGATCTTACAAAGTAGAGACAGAGGATTGTAAGAAATATACTCGAAATAGCATTCATTTGAAAAAATCATTGAATAGCCCTAACTTTGTAAATGATGATATTGTTAATGATATCTTAAGTGAACCTGTTCAAAATAGTGATCAAAGTAACATTAGAGATTCTGAATTAACGTGCCAATCAACCTCAGAAACAGATAACCTTGTAAGAACTAGGTATGGTAGAATAGTTAAAAAACCTGTAAGATTCAATTCACATAATAGCTAGTTATTGTAGTTGTAATTTAATGTGTATTATAAACGCTTGTGTGTGTGATTACATAAAAAAGGGGGATGTCATGTAGTGGCATCTACATGTTAATAGAACAACAATAATAACTATGTTCAGTAAAAAAAGGTGACATGAAGGTCACCCATGTATGCGTTATAACCATATATCTCGTGCCATGTGCAACTAGTGAACATCACTATCAATGTAAAAACTATGTGTATCCACTGTGATAATTTGTAATAAATACTATTGAAATACAAATATGTATCAAACATAACACTCTAGTGGGAGCGTGTCGCACTAGCACAGCGCGCTTAAATTCAAAGCATGCTTCAAGCGCACTTCAAACAATAACTTTGAAAAATACGTTTTCCAGTATTTTGGTTTTCTAAACTTAAAAAAGAACTTACTTTTAAAGAATTTGTAAAGCTCACTAATGTGCTGGAAATGGAGGAGGAAATTAATGTAGATAAATTATAAGAAGAAATAGGCATTATTCAAAATGTTGATACCGACGAAACGGTGCGAGCCCTACGAGCGACAGACTGTCGCAGACGTGCTACGAACAAGATTACGTAACCTTCGAACAGCTGCGTTCACGAACGAAAACCAACGGAAACCAACCCATATCTGGCAGACGAGACATTTCAAGTCTGCCAGACATGGGTATAAAAGACGCGGCACATTGCAACGCCTGGCCAGAGTCAGTCTGAGCCCAGCTCCTGCTCTCTCGAAGTAGTCCGAGCCCGGCTCCTACCTCACAGCCAACGCAGTAGTCCGAGCCCAGTTTCTACCGCACAGCCAACCGAGTAGTCCGAGCTCAGCTCCTACAACCGAAGTCACCACGCCTAGTCAGAGAGACCGCGCAGCCGCCCTCAAGACGTGGTGACTCCGTCATCGCCACTGCCGACCAGCCCCGTCGAGGGACGGACAACGTCGGCATCAGCACCGCTCCCGCAGACACCGAACCCGCGAAGGCGGCCACCCTCCGTACGCGTCACCAGTGCATCACAAGGTAAGCCCATAACCCCCCCCCCCCCCCCGCGGACAACGAACATTTTGTTATTATTTAGCAACTTTGTATTTGTAAAATTGTTTATCGGCGTCCCCCCTCGAAAGGGGACAATAAACGGTCTCATCATAATAACGTCAGGTGATATTTCCTCCAAAACTATAAATATTAATAAAAAATCTGGTGTGGTCACCACACTACTTTCTTATACTCAATTTAAATTGGCACATATTTGACATTTCAAATGCGTATTTCTGTAAAAATTTTGTCTTGGTTTTGTTTTCATAGCATATATGATATTTTAAATACATGCCAATTTATAAATACATTTTACTCAAAATTGGATAAAGATAGACGAAAGATGTATAGAACATTTTTTCTTCATAATAATATTCGTTACAATTTTTACTTGAAAAATTTTTACATATCGTTTTTTGTTTTTAAAATAATTTGAAATTTACAATTTCTGTGTTCAGTAAACTTCCTCTTCCGGTTTTCTAATTATACCCAAAATCTAATCAGCTCTTCGCCAATCCCAAAAACTTTTAAATATGAAGTTTCATTACTCTAGCTTTATTCATTTTTGAGATAATGAACATACGGCCACACATACATACATACACACAGACATCATTGAGAAAATAGTCAAAACGTATTCAGGGGACCTCAAAACGTGTATTTCCATCAAAATCTCGCAATCGAAATTTTTCATGATTCCTATACTTTCCTTATACTATGTATAAGAAAGTAAAAATGGGGAGAGATTTTTAAAAAATGCGAATGTTATACTGAAGTTTTCAAATCAGTATCATTTGTTTTATCAATACCAATTTCAAATGCATATTGCGAAAGAGTTTTTAGCCTTATCGGAATAGTTGCTAGAGATGAAAGAAATAAAATCGGTAATCAACTTTTAAACTCTGCGTTGAGGATCAAATTAAATTTGTTAATGTTGTCAATTTTACGACTATATAAAAAGTTGCTCAGAAATATGTATTACGGAGCGTGACGTCCAATAAAAAATATTCTTTCAAATTCAGTTCAAAATCAGTTTATTATGCCCGTAATCATTAACTTTATTTTTCAACTTCCAATCAATAAATATTTTAAAGACTTTTTCATAAATTGCCTTCGATTTCGTGGGTATTAAATCTTCAGTAGCTTTCTTCGCTCTGGTTAAAATATCTTCTGACATCATTCAATAATAAACCAATTGAGTGTGTAAATAAATAAATAAGTCCTTGGTAACGCATATGTCGTAATTATGTTGAACTGTCATAGGCAATTTATTTTTGATAAAAATAATGGGATAGTGTAATATAAAGTCTTGTATGCACCACGGGTGTTACTAGATGATTATGTCCATCAGGCGACATCTTTCCATCGGGCCGAAGGTCATCCGGCTGAAACATCGGCAGAATCCGGGTATAATCATCGTTATAACGCCTGTAAGATCCTGTAAAGTTTTTGTATATCTTATTTTTATATAAACTTGTTTATCTTTTACGTATTGTTTAAATAATATACCATTATTGTTAAGAACTGGTAAATGCGCATAGGTACATGCGCGTGTACAAAAACTAATTTTTTATTCACCTTTTTTTTGGCAAAACACATTGTTCCAGTCTGGGTTTTTCATAAAACTACCTTGGAAATTGAATATGACAAAATTTCAGCTGAACGAGATACCATGATGGATTCGTACCGTTAGTGGTAAAGAATAAACTATCAACTTTTTAGAACTCTAATCCTGAGATTAAGGATAATTTTCTAAAAGAAGTTAGAAATTTTTATAAAATTTGTTATGAATATATTGAGCAATGGTCGGTCAACTTCACTGGATTTGATTTGATTTATGGTGGTGCTCTGCTATAGGCCTGAGCCTCTTCAGAGTGTATGCGTCAGTGTAGTGCAGTGTACCTATCAGTGTACCTATCCTATGTGTTGTATTGTTTCATTTGTATGCCTTTTTGTGGCTGCCATTGGCCCCTCTATCTACTTGTCACATGACGTACGCCAGAGGTGACATTAGTTCGATTTAGGGCCTAGCGTGTTTAAGTACTAGTATACCTAGGCAGGGGAAACCGGAGTACCCGGAGAAAACCTGCCGCTCACTCAGCGCGAGCCCTACCGGCGGAGCGGTTCCGCTTGGACGGTCACCCATCCAAGTACTGGCCGCGCAGTGTGTCACTTAACTCACATTATCTTGCGACAAGCGAGTTACCGACACACCGGTCCACCGGCCAACTTCACTGGAATAAATTGCTTGAAGTGGACTCTTTTAAAAGGCAAAATTGAATGGGAAAATGTTTCTTCAACAGTCGAATACGTAATGAAAGAATTGAAAGATGTTGTTATTGATGACAAATTTCTGTTTGAAGAAATTCGAATAGTAAATAAATATATTTAAATGTAGAAATAGATACATGAGAAAAATAAGCGTCGAGAGACAGTGTGTAGAAATATTTTCTCATTTGAAAGAATTACTGATTGAATGTGCATTATGTTGTCCTGGTACTAATGCTGCCGTAGAGAGGGTATTTTCGCTTGGCAATAAATACAGGAGCATTGAAAAATCGCAACTATCCGTAAGCACACTAGCTGCAGTTTTAATGGTTAAATTTAGCATGGGAGATGCAAGTTGTCCTGACGTGTTTGCGCTATTAAAAGAAAATTCAGAATTATGCAAAAAAAAACATACAACACAAATATGGTTTCAAGAATTAAAAGGCATTATAAATTAAATATGTTAGAATTGTTATTAATTTTTATATTTGGAACGATTTTTGACGTATAAAGTCATAGGGTAAAACAAGGGATCAGAGAATTTTTAATATGTGTATTTCGCTGGTATTTTTTTCAGCGTCATCGACAAAATATAAATAACACAATAACAGGTCACCGCATCGCTGACATGAGAAAAATGAAAAACGTCCAAAATCGTTTCAAATATATACCAGAGAGTCAAAACTACCTTCTCAGAACATTAATTTTTATATTATTTAAAAAATATATAGTCAAATGGAGATTTTTTTTGACAATCTCAATCTCTATATCCCATGAAATTCCATGCGTACTCTTTTTGTACAAAAAAAATAATTGGTCACCTTAATATAAGGCCTATTATAAAATACGATTGGGACAGAATGTTCCAATGTTTAAGCAGTTACTTACAAGTGATACTATTGTATTTAATAATATAAAAGAATGAATTCCAGTTAAACCATTCAGCTGATTTTCATTTTGAACAAAGTCACAGATTGTTAAGCAGTCACTGGTATTAACTTACACTGCACAGTTACTAAATTGTTTCTTCTGTATATCGACCTGAATACCTATATTTCTATAATCCTTTACAAGTGTTGGAATAACATGACTGCGAGGTTAATAATAAAAGTGTATAGAGTATGTGCAGCACGTGACCAACATGGCTGCCTGGTGGGTAAACAAACCGCCTTGTATATGACAGTTACCATTGCGTTCACGTTGTGCTTAGCTGTTTTTGTTTTTTTCTACCTTTGTACTCCGGTTTTTGGGTTTAATTTCATAAATATGGCAAGCAGAAGTGTTTACTTTGAATCGTTGTCAACTGAGGTGAAGCAACGCTATGTAGAGAAATTAATATTTGTTGATAATGTCGACCCATACTGCCTTAACCTGAAAACTGGATTGTCGCAAAGTGTTGATGAGTTTCCGAATGTTTGTTATATAGACTTGGTAAACTATTTATTATATAAAAAAAGTGCATATACACAAGATGAATTCAAAGCATACAAAAGTTTGGAGGCGTATAATGCATTTGCATGTGGATGGGTTCGACATGTAGGTGTCAAGAAATTTAGTAGAGGTTCACTGATTATGGGAAAGGTAAGACTAATTTGTATTTGATGAAAAAACAGTTAGTTAAGTTTCCGTTAATTACAGGTTATGCATTCCCAACGCTTAAATGAACGTTTACTGAATCCGTGGGTCATAGCGAAGACAGATGGTGAAGTTCTTTGTGCCCACTGTGACTGTGTTGCCGGCTTGGGTGAAGCATGTACGCATGTTGCTGCTTTGTTATTCGCAGTAGAAGATGCGGTGCGGAATAAAGTAGAAGAAACTGTAACAAGTGTGAAAGCATACTGGAAAGTTCCTTCTGTTAAACCAGGTCTGCCATCCAAAGTTCAAGATATAGCATTTTTATCCGGTAAACAATTATATGCCGATATAAATGATGGAACAAATGTGTCCTCTTCGAAGACCAGTACCTGTATTCCAGAACTGACAGATGATGAAGTAACGACATTTTTAGAAGACTTGGAAGAAGATGGCTGCTCGTCTTCTTTGCACAGCATTGTGCCTCCATTTTGCAATAAAATTGCCGAAACAATGGAAAATTTTGAGTTCAAAACACTAACATCTTTATATAAACCGGAGAATGAGTTACTGCAGCTAGACCAGCTACGTACACTTGCCAGTGATTTAATTATTAGCATCTCGCCTGCAGATTGTGTAGAAATTGAACAAAAAACACGAGGACAATCCTCTAATAACCTATGGTTTGATTTACGAGCAGGTCGAATAACGGCTTCTAAATTTAAAGCAGTATGTAAAACAGATCTAAACAAGCCATCACTCAGTCTTCTGCGCAGTATTTGCTATCCTAAGAATTATTCTTTTGCAACAAGGGCAACAAAATATGGCTGTTCACATGAAAAGGATGCAATTCAATCATATCGCAAAAGAATGATGGGTACGCATCAAAATTTTTCAATTAAAGAGGTTGGACTGGTATTAAATCCACAGCATCCATATTTTGGAGCATCACCTGACTCTTTAGTACAGTGTGACTGTTGCGGACAAGGATGCTTAGAAGTGAAGTGCCCATATTGCGCAAATGAAGTAGGCATACAAGAAACTTTAGAAAAATCTAAAAAATTCTATTTGAAGAAAAATGAGGATGGAACAGTCGAACTAAGGAAAGACCATCAGTACTTTTTCCAAATTCAAATGCAATTGGCTTTGACTGAAAGAATGTACTGCGATTTTGTTGTGTGGAGTAAACAAGATGTTTATTATGAAAGAATCGAAGCTGATGTTCAGTTCTGGTCATCAAACAAACCTTATGCCGATAAATATTTTCATAAAATTATATTGCCAGAACTTCTTGGAAAAATTTTTACAAAGCGACACGAGATATTAGATATGCCTTCTACAAGTAGAATGTGAAAATGTAACAGGTAATTTCAAAATAGAAACTAATATTTACTTGTTTGTAAAACGTATTTTAATTTCCAGGAAATACATATTTATATTTAGAGCAAAGGAACAACTGATGGAGAAATGTTTGTTAAAGCGCAACATGTTGTAACAATTTTATCTATCACAGAAACTTCATCAGTTTTCGATAAAGTAGATATTGGTATTGTATGCGAAAGTATTTTATACTTCTGTCTCAGTGTTCCAATAACACGCTCGACGTGAATCCGAACGTGAGCTATTTTCCTAGTTGCCTCAACTTCTTTCGGGTGTAGTTGTTTCTGTCCTTTCAAAAAAGCTGGAGTCAATACTTCTGCCATGTATAACCGAACAGTATTTTGTACAGTAAAACCTCTATCAGTTAGTACTAAATCACCGGGAAGTAAATAATCTAAAAAACCTGAATTCTCTGTTATGTACTTATCACTAGCCCTACCACCAAACGCATCAGATATAAAACAAATAGAACCCTGCGGACATATTCCAATCAAATATTTTATTGTATTGTGGTGTTTATAAGAAGACCATGTTTGTGATGCTGCATTTTTGTTTGATGGTTTTTCAATAAATATTTCGAAACAATCTATTATTACTGTTATTTTGTTTCCGAAAGATTCTTTAAACGATTGAGGCATTGTTTTTATTAGATTTTCTCGTACAGGCCAAATAATTAACTTTTTCAGTCTTTCATAAAGCACATCAATGCAGCTATAAAAACATCTACTACTTGTAGTTCTATTGATTGAAAATCTATGACCTAAATCTTCAAATGGAAAATTATGTCTTAGTTTCATTAAAGTTAGAGCGAATTGTTGAAACTTTGTTAAACTAGAATTATGTGAATGTGATATATGTGACTCTACTAATTTAAAAACTTTATCCATATATCTATAGTTTGGTAATCCAGTATAAAATAATGTATTCCTATCATTCATAGAATAAAATTTTTCATTAATTGTTAGCAAGTCTAATTTCTCCCGTAAGTTATAAATTTCTGTATTCGCAGCTAACAGAGCAGAATTTAATGTTTCTTCCGTACATTGAGAGATTTCTTCCTCTGAAGTAGTGGAAAGATCAACGTCTTTGCTTGTACTGGGCTGTTGTTGTTCGATGGCTGTATCTGTATGCTAAGATATATTAATTTGTAATAATTTATAATAGAGATTATATTTGACCAAAGGAATCACCTAGAATCTGCCTTTGACAGTACCTAACACTATTATATATTAGCAAGAATAAAGATTAAAATATGTACTCACTTTTTGATCCATCATTGTACTTATACATGCATTACTAACTTACGTAACATAGCAACCTACTTGTGCACGGTTTTTTGACCTTTCAAATCTGTTCATTGCATTTTTTGATGTATTTTTTTTATATCCCATTTTTTGTGAAGGTATCCAGTCTGGACTTTCTTCATCTGTCAAAGCGGCGGGTTTCCCTGTTTTAAAATTCACAGTATAATATAATTTTAGTATTAATAATTATTAATTACCTAATATAAAATGACGCGAACAAACTCGTTCGTTTTTCAATTTTTGCTCTGTTATGTCAGTGCGTTTCAGAGACAGAATCCACGCATTTCTTCTACGTACAGCCTGCTCGTTAATTCTGCCTCTATTATCCTTCTCGGATGGAAATCGATAAAAAGAATAATCTTTATCCCTCGCACTGTTGACACCACAGCCAACAACAGCACAAAACTGCGGCATAATAATATTCTAACGAATATCGCTGGCCAACTGACACTTAACCAATGCTAACTAAGCCTGGTGCAGCCAATGTTTACCCACCAGGCAGCCATCTTTAAATGTCCGTGACGTCACGTGCACATACTCTATTGCCAGCAACTGTCTCTGACATGAAACTCGAATTATTTGCTTCATTCGGGTCTTTCTATTATTAACTTCTGTAATACCTGCGGTTTTATCTGATACTTGAGTAACACGTCTATTTAAAAATCGTTGTCAGGCATTTTTACGAATTTGTGTTATATATCCTGCAATGTGGCTTGATCATGACTACGTTTCGGCAAATTTTAAGTGAAAACTGCTGCTAAAATTAAAAAATTATGATAAAAAATAATTATTATTCGTATATTATTAATACTTTACCAGAACAAATACAATCAGTTAATTTGAAATGTAGAGAACACACAGTCAGACTTGGAAAAAATTTTCCCATATTTTGATATGGTTATTTAGTTTCCCACGTTTTTCTTCTCTCACCTTTCTGAACATTTCCAAAATCATCCATCACTTCTTTCTTGTCTCCAAATTTTAGAAAATAACGATACCTTGAACTCTTGTTCTTATTACGTACTGATTTACACCCGTAACCACAACAGTTCTCATTACTATTACACATTTTTTTTTTTCATTTTATCGGTAGCGTATCGCTAAACTTGAATTGCGAATTGGAAGAATTTAAAATTACATTTAATAAATACTTTCAAAATTAAAAGTAACTCAGTAATAATAGTAAACGATTTATTAAAAACATATTAAGGCCCCTCATAAATTATTGGAAATTACGAATGAAAAATGCTGTTTTAAGATTAAGCATTGAAGAGAATGACCCTGGAACAAAAATCGTAATTATCAGATTTACTGAAAAATTAATTGTTAACAACGTTATTTCAACCATCACAGATCCATTTCGAAATACCCTATCTACACGAAATCCACAAACGTTGACTCACATTGAAATTTTATTACAAAACGACTTGCAGTATTTAAAACAAAATAATATTCCTGAACTAATCTTAACACTAAACCTACCGGTACCGGTCAATTTGACCGTTTTCAAACTTCCGTACAACTTTTACATATTTAAAAGTTATCACATCGCTATCAAACTTTACAGCTTTTCTCAAAATATGCATTCAATTTATTTTTCAGTAATTACTTCTTGTTTTATTTTTTATTTTCCCGAGTAATATATGTAGTATGTCCTACCTACCGCGGCCGGTCTATTTGGCCGTTCGATATAATAATATGGTATTTACTCTTCTAAACCTACATAATCAGTATATAAGACAGAATCAAAAGAAATGAGCTTCCGTATCTGAACGAGACGCTATCAAGTACGCATGCGCATGGTTGGTAACACTGTTTCAGGCCAAATGCATACAAACCAACTCAGTACAATTTTATAAGTCAAAGAGAGCTACCCAGTGTAATAGATCTAAAGTGTTTTGTTTGAAACTGCATATTATAAGTGCTAATTTGAAGAAAGAAAAAGTGAAGCAGCAATACTTTGAGATAAATTTTGTATTTCGTACATAGTGCAATATTGTGTGGTGAATATTTACCCTCAAAATGTCGAGGCGTTCCAAAAATATGACGTTATTAGAAGAAATAAACAACATAGATGAAAAGTAATAATAGGAAAGTTTATCTCCATAGAGGGTTGGAATAACGACTTGACAAAATCCTGGTGGTATGGAAATCTATATTGTTAATACAAGTTCGTATATAATTACAACGACTTTTCGACCTTGTGGGTAGAGGTCATTCTCAAGTTACTAAAACCAAAATTGAAAGAACAACAGTCAGTACAATAAAAAACATACAAATTGTAACAAAGTAGAAAATGTAAAACTATTACCTTATGTGTGAATTAGCATATGATCTATTCAAAATACATTTTAAACTCCAAGCCACAACCGGCTTGGTAGGAAATTAACAACTTAAACAAGTTATTACATATGTTGAAAAGTTAAACTGAAAACGTACACAAGTAATTTACGTTTACTAACGCTGACCATGGCCGTCAGAAAATAAAAAACGTAAAAACAACAATGACAAGCAGCCAGTTGCTGTGTCACACGGAAACAAAGTAAAGTCAAGAACAACCTGCTCAGAATAACGGACACAAACCTAACTACAGTTTGTCCAACAAGATGAAAAGTGTTCAGAAATTGATGAACAAGAACTTTCCGAAGTTGAAGGAGGTGATGAGGTATTATATACAACAGACGAATTAGTGTCATCAGACAGTGATAACGGAGAGGTGAATATTATAAATAAGCGTAGAGGGCAAAAGAGAAGGAGAATATTACTGAGTTCCGAAAGTGAGAGTGATGTAGAGGACCCACTTATCGAAACTGCTTCTGATGGAACAATTTGGGAAGAAATAAACGAAGGTTCCAAACCTGGAAGGGCATCAGTACATAATATTTTTAGAGAAGTTTCCGGTCCGACAGGATATGCTAAAAGACATATCATGAAAGGAAAAGTAAAGACTGCGTTTTCTCTGATCATTGATCACCGTATAATGGAACATATAAGAACGTGCACAGAAGCAGAAGCATTTAGAGTGTTGGGGACTAAGTGGGAATTCAATTCAGCAAAATTAGATGCTTTTGTTGCTCTGCTATATGCCCGCGGCGCATATGAGGCAAAAAATTTAGATATCTCATATTTATGGAATAATGAATGGGGTCCCGCATTTTTCTCCAAAACCATGAGCAGAAACGTATTTACTGAAATTATGAGGTTTATACGATTTGATAAGAAGAATGAAAGAAGCCAGCGTTTACAAACCAATAAATTTGCTATGGTATCTGAAATATGGGACAGATTTATTGAGAACAGCCAAAATTGTTACAAACCCGGTGCATACATTACTATTGATGAGCAGTTATTTCCGTCTAAGACTAGATGTAGATTTACACAGTACATGCCAAACAAACCAGACAAGTTTGGGATAAAATTCTGGTTAGCATCTGACGTCAATAGCAAGTATGTAATAAATGGATTTCCCTATTTGGGAAAGGATGAGAGAAGAGAAGATTCAATTCCGCTTGGAGAGTTCGTTGTTCTCAAGCTGATGGAACCATTCACAGGATGCGGAAGGAATGTAACAACAGACAATTTTTTTACGAGTGTTCCACTGGCCACTAAACTACTTGCAAGGAGGACTACTATTGTTGGAACCATCCGTGGAAATAAACGTGAATTGCCTAAATTTGCCAAACAACGGAAAGACAATATGGCACGATTTTCAAGCAAACTGTATAAATGAAACAATATTTCTCTTACAGTGTATAAAAGCAAACCAAATAAAAAAGTGCTTCTACTAAGTTCCATGCATAACTCAATAGAAATAGAAAAAAGGGAGAAGCGTATACCAGAAACGATTCGATTTTACAATAGTACAAAATTTGGTGTAGACATGACGGACCAAATGGCAAGAAAATACAGTGTCAAGTCGAAATCTTGTAGGTGGCCCCTCCAGGTGTTTTTCAATATTCTGGACTTAGCTGGAATAAATGCCTGGGTTTTGTATAAAGAAACAACAGGAGAAAAAATTTCAAGGCAGGAATTTTTATTCCAGTTAGCTAAAGAACTTGGCGCTGCGTATCAAGAATCGCGAGACCAAGAAAATGTACTCAAACCATCATCAAATACAAGTTTAGATTCACACGTACGAAAAACTTGTCAAGTAAAATATTGTAATGGTTATAAAACTACTAAAATGTGTTCGAAATGCCTAAAATACGTGTGCGGCAAATGCACCTTTGATAACAAGATAATATGTAAAAAATGTAGTGAAGTCGACTAAGAAATATCATTTATATATTGTTTATATATTTAGACATATTTTATATGTACGTGCTTACAAGATGTATATGCTTGAAAGTATAATATATATAATTGTGTAACGCTACGACAATACCGGTGGCACCATCTAGCGAGGTGGGGAAACACCAGTGGCGAGTAGACGCCGGAGGATTGGCAACAACGAAACGAAGCAAGAAGTCCGCCATAGAATGTTGTTGTTTAGCAACGCGAGCAGAAGCCATGCAATTGTTTTTATATCTATTTTGTTAAGTTTATTAGTGTAAATCCACAACCCACATTTATAATAAAGTGTATATAATATACCAAACGTTATAATTGTAAAAAAAAAACTAGATATCTACCGTTTATTTTTAATCCTATTTCCACCCCTTTTTTATATTTAAAATTAATTAAAAATAAATTTTTATCGTCATTTTATAGAATTTGTTCATGTACTGATTCATTCAGCAACAAATTAACTATTATCTATTATTAATTATAAAAACGATAACTTTTTTTAAAGACCGGTCATTTTGACCGGGCTCGGTAGGAATGGGTATAGAAGTGTCGGTAGGTTTAGTGTTAAGTAACAAGCATTTCACTGATTTCGCAGGCTGAACTGAAAGATTTAGTTCGAGATTCAAAACTATCAAAATCACAGTCAGAACTCCTAGCATCCAGATTAAAAGGATGGAATCTCCTCGAAGGTGACGTACATATAACTGACTTCCGAAAACATAAAAAAAGGACATAAACATTGTTTCGCTCAAGGGACTTTGGTATACTGCACGAATGTTGACAACTTATTTGATGCATTAGGACAGAAACATGAACCAAGCAACTGGCGCCATTCCATTGATTCTTCGAAACTTAGCTTAAAAGCAATTTTGCTTCACAACGACAGTAAATACCCATCTGTACCTACAGCTGATGCCGTTAATATAAGGGAATCATACGAGAAATATGCGATATCTCCTAGAACACTTCCGGTATAAAGACTATGAGTGGGCAATCTGTGGAGCTACAAGTGATAGCGCTGCTTGGACTGCAGCTGGGGTATACGAAATACTGCTGTTTCCTACGTGAATGCACAAGATCGTCACTATATACAGAAAGAATGAATACTACGTCATGCACTAACTCTCCGGGTCTAAAAAATATTACCAACGAACCACTGGTTGATCCTAAAAACGTATTTCTATCACCACTGCATATTAAATGGCTTAAGGAAAAATTTCGTTAAAGCACTAGATCGGAACGGTAGAGGGTTCTTGTATCTGAAACTAAAATTTTCGAGAGTTAGTGAGGCAAAAATTTAAGGAGGCGTATTTGTGAGACCACAAATATGAGAAGTTATGAAAGATAGCGAATTTGACAACATGCTGACTAAAGTTGAACTAAGAGCATGGAGAGTTTTAAAAAAGTTGTAACCAATTTTCTTGGAAATATCAAAGCAAAAAATTACACAGATCTTGTAACTGAATTACTTAGTGCCTACAGAGAAATGGGATGTAAGATGTCATTAAAAATTCACTTTCTGAATGCTCATCTCGATTTCTTTCCGGATAATTTGAGTGCCGTAAGCGACGAACATAGGGAACAGTTCCACCAGGACGTTGCAACCATGGAAAAGCGATACCAATCCAAAAGGAGTGCTAGTTGGCTTGTTGATTACTGCTGGACATTAATCCGGAATGCCGATACCGATATTGATATATTTCAGTATTACACACAACACTTCGCAGCAAACAATGTATGGGTGATAGAGAAAATCCAAGGTGATTTTCTGCTTTCTAGTGTAATTTTACATAACATACGTCCGGTATTATCTATGTCATGATTTTTGTTTACCAGTGCAATTTAAAGAAATGCGTCCTTCGTAATAAACTACACTGGGAAGAAGACTAAAAAAACTGACCTTCCGGAATACCTAAACATAAAGATATGGAAGTTATGTAAGGATACGTACAATAATAAAAAGATATCTTATGGATTCACCGGCATATTTTTATAAATGACTTCAACATCATATCATATGCAGTTTGACTCCAACAAAGTCAGACTGCATACGAAAACAATAAGAGAGACAATCTCTAAGTAATGAAGAATCATTACATTTGACTAGGCAATTAAAAAATGTAGAGACTGAAATAAAGCTTCACAAACTTAAAGCTGACACTTTTTATGAAAGAAAACGTAAAGCTAAGAGAAAAGCAAAAAAGAAGATATTATTGAAGCTATCTCTATGGATTATTAAAAAACCTTCCAATTCCCAATATTAATACAAATGGTGTCTACCTGAAGAGGCAAGTAACCTTTCGAGTTTCAATATTCATGTTCTGTCTAATAATAAATCTGTGTTCTATACATATGCTCAAACGGTTACAAAGAAAGGTGCGGATGAGGTATCATCTTTATTGTACCATTTTTATTTTAATTACCTATCCACACGCTTACGAAGGGCGCTCGAAATGCTATCGGGTTGAGCAAGAGATGGTGCAACCAGCATCAAATGTGATTTTTCGCAAATCCTAACCTTCAAATAACTACTGTCAAATTTTCAACCACCTGCATCAGTTAGTATTTGTTTGACAGTCATTAAAATCTAACAACTTTATTGTATTTTTACAAAAATGAATAAAAGCTACTATTGTGCAGTGATATTTGTTTTTGAAAAAGAATACGAACGATGAGACCACCGAACTGTACCTCTACACCAAAAAATGCCAAAGTAGGTCTGTCGGTCAACAGTGTTATGACCACGCCGATTTGAAGCGAAAGCGACCGCATTTGGTAAAAAAAAATACTCTTCCACCAGGACAATGCACCGGAACACAACTGCGCAGTCGCAATGGCAAAATTCCATGGATTGCGCTACAAATTGGTTCTTCATCTACTATATTCTCCAGATTTGGCCCAAAGTGATTACTATTATTTATTTCCGTTCAATTTACCTACACAAGAGCCTAGTTTGCAGACCTACGCCAGTAATCGAGCTCGTACGAACATATAAGTCTGATTGAAGATTTACGGAATCGTGAAATCGTGGAACTGCATTAATTATTATTACATTTAGGGTTGGGTAGGGGAAGGTAGAGGAGTGTATTATAAAGTAGAGTAGGCTAAAGTAGCCAAATCTATAAATTGTACTAACAGCCAATGTATCGCACACACGTTTAGCACAACGTTACGAACTAAGAACAGGCATGCTCGTATCATGTCGTACTATTTCGGAAACAGACATCGTGTATCTTCGTACTTGCGTAGGTCTGCAAACTAGACTCTTGTTTTACCTACAGTCTTGCTCACATAATTAAACTTATGTTGGCAACTTGCGTTTCACCGCTTGTCTAAATTTAAGTGTTCCACATAACCTTAACCTTTTTTAGTGTTCAGTGCAATATTTCAGGTGTCCAGTATAGATACTTTCCCATGGTGCAATTTAATTTTAAATCGTTACCTATTATTTGGAAAGTAATAGCAAAGTGAATTGAATAAATTTAACACATTCGCGGGCAGTACGGCTATATCCGACAAATATATTTTCCTAGCTCAGGTTATGACGGTCTAGGCCGTCGTGTGTTTGTATTCAAATATACAAACGACGGTTATAGCATGTTTCAAATCCATACTAGTATATGGTAACTACTAAAAACTGTCCTATCAGGAACCAACCAAATTCAGTAAATGTCCTACTATAGACTCCTAACTTGAACATTCTTGTTGTGAACAAGTATGAACTTGTCTATGGCTTTGACGGCTACAGCCGCCTATGTATCCATAAGGTAACATTTAGTTATCAGAAAACTGTCGTGTTGCATACATGTGTGTTATGTTATATGTTATTTTTCAAATATAATCATATATAAGTGAGAGTTGATAAGTGATAAAAGTTATAAAAGATAGGTAAGTGATAAATTCGCCAAATAAATTATATTTAATTTAATTTTATTTGAAATTAATAAAATATTTCATTGTCAGATTATGTCTTACGAAAAGGAACAAGAGGAATTGAAAACATAATATGATCTCTTCTGTGCAAAAAGCGACAATGAACTTGAAGAAGGGTATAGATATTCTGAATCTGAACCTGAAGAATTTCAAGATGATGGGGATTTTAATGGTGATCCTGATTTTGTTCCTGTAGTAAGTGATAATAGTGACGATAACGAAGATGATCAATATGAGACTTTAGACGAAGAATCAGAAGAAGAAGATGCTTCAGATACATGGCAGGAAGATGTAAAACCAATAATCGATTTCGATTTTGATGCTAAAAATTCTGGGCCAATTGTCTCTCGTATCAATATTTTCAAGAAAATGTTTTCAGATGAAGTTCTTGATATGTTAGTCACGTCTACTAATATTTACGGCGAAAAATTATGTCAACTAAACAGACCATCCACAAGAAATAGAAGAATACTGAGCTTCAAAAAAAACTAACATACTGGAGATGTCACAATTCTTAGGGCTGTGTTTACTAAAATCTCAAGTTCGAGCTCCAAGCATTAGACATCTTTTCAGTAATGATATTCTATATTACCATCCTACTTTTCATTATATAATGTCTGGACGTCGTTTTGAACAGATTTTGAGGTGCTTGAGTTGTTACGAAAAACCAGACCAAAAGAAAATTTCAACAGAGACGAAACTAGGAAAAGTCTCAGATTTAGTTTCTTTAGTTATAAAAAATTTTCAACAAGCATATATGCCTGGCGAAAAACTATCTCTGGATGAATCACTTTTGTTATTTCGTGGCAGACTGAGCCTTCGTCAATACATAAAATCCAAGAAGGCTCGTTATGGCATAAAATTCTTTGAATTAACTACTTTTGATGGATATGTTTTAAATCTTGAAATATATCAAGGTAAGGCTGCTGAAACTGATGGAAAAACAAGCTCCATTATAAAAAGAGTAATGGCACCTTACTTAAATCGTGGACATCATTTGTATATGGACAATTTCTATAATTCTGTAGGCTTATCTAAAGAATTACTGAAACTTAAAACTCTTACTACAGGGACACTTCGTCGAAACCGGAAAGAAAATCCTAAAGTAGTCGTGAACCAAAAACTGAAAAGAGGGAAACACATTTGGAGAAGATCTGGTAATGTGTATGTTTCAAAATGGCATGACAAGAGAGATGTTATTGTTATTTCGACCGCAAACCATCCTGAACTGATTGAAGTTAGAAATAGGTTTAATAATTTAAAACTGAAACCTAGGGCAGTAAGTGATTATAACGAGAATATGTCAGGCGTTGATCGTTGTGACCAAATGGTTGAATATTACTCCTCACCACGTAAAACTATACGCTGGTATAAAAAAATTATATTTCATGTGGTGGACCTCTGTATTTGTAATTCTTATTTCATATACAAAAAAGAACACCGTGGTGAAACATTTTTAAATTTTAGAGATAATCTAATAGAATATTTATTACAAATTTCACCAGAAATAAAGAAAGGAAGAGATTTGCCAGCTAAAAATAGAGGAGGCCGTCCTACAATGGAACCTGGATCATCACATCTAAATGCAAACAATGAGGCAGTGTTATTTCAACATTTTCCAGAAAAAATTCCAGCACCAGTGGATTATAAGAGAAAAACTTATTTTTTACGTTGTAAACAGTGCTGGTATCAGAAAGTAAGAAAAGAAACATCATATAGGTGTAAAGGATGTAATGATAAACCTGCACTGTGTCCAAGTTGTTTTGAAAGTTATCATGCAAATATCTAAAATTATAAAAAAAGTTCATATTTCGTTTTTGTAGTACTGTAATAAAAGTGACTGTTATAGCCGGCATTTGTTTCTTAGAACTGACAGGTATTTGAAAAACAAATGACGGCTATATCAGTCAACTAAAATTTTCATAAAAATAAATAAAATTACTTTCTTTTGTTCTAAAATTTAATACTTTTTAATTTCTAACCTTAATTCCTTCGCAAACGTTCATAAACAAAAATTTTAAAAAGTGATGTTTTGGGAACATCTCACTGCACAAAACTGTCCGCGAATGTGTTAATTACTGTGATCTGTTTTTATTGTTATTCCTCAGCGGTCAGCAATCAGCTATGTAAGTGCCAATACCTAACACAACCTCAATATAATATTTAACTTTAGTAAGAGTAATTAATTTAACGTTTTCAGCGTCAAGATGAATGACTCATCGCAACTACAATCTACCCCTGCAGACGTGAGGAATATTGCCACAGAAATATTACAAAGTGATGAATTTTGCAACCAGTTACGATGCTCTATTCAGAGGGCATCTTATAACTCATCAGTTCCAGCCTCGGCTCTAGCTCAACGAATACCCATAGCAACACCTGCCGAGGAGCTACGAAGATTGTTTCCATCAATAAGAGGTTCGAATAATAATACCCTACCGGAGGAAGAAATCAAACTTCTGTCAGATTATATACAGGGTGTAGAGAAAGTAATGCAACAAGGCTATATTTTTGTTATTATTGAATTTAGACAAAAATTTTTCAGACAAAAGTTACATGGTAAAATGTACTTTATATTTCTGTGACTTTGAAATTATCTTAAACCATTACGTGCATGCGTTACGCTGTGCAACTTTAATTTTTTAAATGGCAATATACCATTTTGACTCCATTTTTGGAATCAGAAAGACTTTTTACTTCCGGTAGTATAAAAATTTTCATGGGTTACATAATCAAATTTTTAAGAAAAATAGGTTTTAATTTAAGTTATTTAAGTAAAATTTAAGGAATAATCAGTTTACCTTTGTTTGATTAACAAGTGATAAGTGACAAGCAACGCAATTTTCATAGCTTTTTTAATTGTTTTATCAAACAAAGGTAAATTGATTATTCCTTAAGTTTTACTTAAATACCTTAAATTAATACCTATTTTTCTTAAAAATTTTATTATGTAACCCATCAAAATTTTTATACTAACGGAAGTAAAGTCGTTCTGATTCCAAAAATTTAGTCAAAATGGTATGTTGCCATTTAAAATATTAAAGTTGTGCAGCGTAACGCATGCACGTAATGGTTTAAGATAATTTCA
This sequence comes from Carabus problematicus, assembly GCA_963422195.1. NCBI lineage: Eukaryota > Metazoa > Arthropoda > Insecta > Coleoptera > Carabidae > Carabus > Carabus problematicus. Next base: position 9,980,983 of record OY728580.1, read on the forward strand.
AGGTCACAGAAATATAAAGTACTTTTTACCATGTAACTTTTGTCTGAAACATTTTTGTCTAAATTCAATAATAACAAAAATATAGCCTTGTTGCATTACTTTCTCTACACGCTATATATATATATATATATATATATAATATATATATATATATATATATATATATATATATATATATATATTATTAAAAACAAGTAATATGTCCGTATTATGAACTCGTCAATTTTAGTTAAGATCACGACGCGTTTCGAACTCTCGTTCATTATCAAGTGATAAGGTGTGGTGTAATGTTGTGGCTTATATACCTGCCGTGTTCATTGGAGTGTGACTCTTCAATGATGCGTGTTTTTTGTGTAATATTTTGAGTGGTGTGAATATGGCATTAGATTGGCTGTTTATTTGTATGTTTATTATAGGTTGTTTAAGTTTTTCTTTATATATCTCAAGGTTTTCGATGATGTTTAGTTTCCTACCTTTGGGGTGTTTTTTGATTATTTTCATTATGTCTTTTATGTCGCCTGCTGCGTGTTTATAATCAAGTAGGTGGGCTGCGTAGTTGGAGTCGATTTTAAGTTTTTTAAAGGAGTTTATGTGTTCTTTATACCTGTCTTTAAATTTTCTACCGGTTTGGCCTATGTAGTTTAGATTACAAGTGTTGCATTTTAATTTGTATATTCCGCTTTGGTTGTATTTATCTATGTTTTCTATGTTATTATTAATTTGACTTTTGAGGTTGTCTGTAGTTTTGTATGCTATGTTTATGTTGTGTTTCTTAAAAAGTTTAGTTATTCTGTAAGTTTGTTTTCCTATGAAGGTAAATGTGGCCCATTGTTTACATAAACAATGTTTAGAACACAAAATTACACCTAAATACGCTGAAATCAAAATTAAAAACAATACAACAACAGCTAAATACATAAAAATCAAAGCTGAAAAACAATTTATAACTAAAGAAATCCAGCAACAATATAAGAAGAAACAAAACCTAAACAAGCAAACATATAATACACACATGTCAATAATTAACATATTCCAGACATCAACATGGATCAAATTAGAAAACTATGTCCAAGAGCACATAAAAATAAAAATGGAAGAAAAATATAAAAATCTTAATAAAAAACTAAATAAACTAAAAAACCACAATAAAATAACAAATCAAACCGCAGAACATAAATTTCACGACAGGGTCGAAAATTTAACATCAATAAAATTCACACAAGAAGAACTTGACTTATTAAACAAAGGGCTAAAATACAACAAACCTACAAACAACATACGTAACATTGAAAACTTGATAATTGATACAGAAGAGGCAATCCAAAGGCTACCAATAGAAGACCAAGAAAGAACAAGACATATATGTGCACAAGAAATCGAAAAACTAACAACAAAAAATAATAATAATTTAAACAACAGAACACACAAATATGTGACCAGATCCATTACTAATAAACTAAAAGAAAATAATGCTTTAATAACAAAAGCTGATAAAGGGAATACTATAGTAATAATAAAGAAAGAATCTTATATAGAAAAAACAGAAGATTTTATCACCACTAACAAATGCGAAAAACTAAAAACAGATCCAACCAATAAATACCAACTACAGTTAAAAAATATTTTCAAAAAAACCCCACTGATAATAAAACCTAACGAAACATATTTCCAAATAAACATGAACCCACAAGCGCCAATATTAAAAGCACTACCCAAAATACACAAACCAAACACCCCGATACGACCACTAGTAAACTTCACACAAGCACCAACATATAAAATATCCAAAACAATTGCACGCATATTAAAAAACCAAATGGAGTTAAATAACAAATACACTATTAAAAATAACAAAGAACTAATCGGAAAAACTAAAGATATAGAAATAACACCAAAAACAAAAATAATATCTTTCGACATAACTAATCTTTACACAAACATCCCAGTAAACGAAACCATAGACATAATCAGTAATAGGCTAAAAGAAAAAGATATTGACAAAACATACATAAAACAATTAACGGAAATATTAAACACCATACTAACACAAAATTACTTCCAATTCAACAACCAATATTATAAACAAATCAACGGTCTCGCAATGGGCAGCCCATTATCCGGAATACTCTCTGAAATATTCCTACAAAATCTCGAAGAAAACACTATGAACGACATAAAAGAAAAATATAAAATCAAACAATGGGTAAGATATGTAGATGACATATTGTGTATCACCGACTGCGAAAACACCACCGATATACTAAATTACATAAATAATATACACACCAATATAAAATTCACAATAGAAGAAGAAATTAACAACAAAATAAATTACCTCGACATAACAATAACTAAAAATTGCACAAGCCTAAAATATAACATATACCGTAAACCAACACAAACTGACAACATCATACACGCAAAATCAGAACACCCTAAACAACATAAACTAGCAGCCTTTAGAAGCCTAATCCACCGACTAGAAACCATACCAATGAATAAAGGCGATTATAACAAAGAACTAAACATTATTAAACAAATAGCCACCAACAATGGATATAACATTAATACTGTAAATAAAATACAACAAAATATTAAAAGAAACCACAAAGACATTAACAATATTCAAGAACCTAAACAATGGGCCACATTTACCTTCATAGGAAAACAAACTTACAGAATAACTAAACTTTTTAAGAAACACAACATAAACATAGCATACAAAACTACAGACAACCTCAAAAGTCAAATTAATAATAACATAGAAAACATAGATAAATACAACCAAAGCGGAATATACAAATTAAAATGCAACACTTGTAATCTAAACTACATAGGCCAAACCGGTAGAAAATTTAAAGACAGGTATAAAGAACACATAAACTCCTTTAAAAAACTTAAAATCGACTCCAACTACGCAGCCCACCTACTTGATTATAAACACGCAGCAGGCGACATAAAAGACATAATGAAAATAATCAAAAAACACCCCAAAGGTAGGAAACTAAACATCATCGAAAACCTTGAGATATATAAAGAAAAACTTAAACAACCTATAATAAACATACAAATAAACAGCCAATCTAATGCCATATTCACACCACTCAAAATATTACACAAAAAACACGCATCATTGAAGAGTCACACTCCAATGAACACGGCAGGTATATAAGCCACAACATTACACCACACCTTATCACTTGATAATGAACGAGAGTTCGAAACGCGTCGTGATCTTAACTAAAATTGACGAGTTCATAATACGGACATATTACTTGTTTTTAATAATATTGACGATGAACTTCGGAACTGACAATATAATATATATATATATATATATATATATATATATATATATATATATATATATACTAAACAATTAAAAAATTATGAAAATTGCGTTGATTGTCACTTATCACTTGTTAATCAAACAAAGGTAAACTGATTATTCCTTAAGTTTTACTTAAACCTTAAATTAATACCTATTTTTCTTAAAAATTTGATTATGTAACCCATCAAAATTTTTATACCAACGGAAGTAAAAAGTCTTTCTGATTCCAAAAATTTAGTCAAAATGGTATGTTGCCATTTAAAAAATTAAAGTTGCACAGCGTAACGCATGCGCGTAATGGCTTAACATAATTTTAAGGTCACATAAATATAAAGTACTTTTTACCATGTAACTTTTGTCTGAAATATTTTTGTCTAAATTCAATAACAAAAATATAGCCTTGTTGCATTACTTTCTCTACACCTCTAGCGACAGACTGCGCAAACACGCTACAAGCAAGGTTGCGTAACCGTCGGACAGCTGCGTTCGTGACAAAAACGAACGGGAACCAACCTGTGTCTGGCAGACGAGACTTTTCAAGTCTGGCAGATGAGACTTTTCAAGTCTGCCAGACATGGGTATAAAAGGCACGGCACATGCAACGCCTATCAGAGTCAGTCCGAACCCAGCTCCTACTCTAGCCTAGTAGTTACGAGCCCAGCTCCTACTAACGGTGAAGTCGATAGTCTGAGTCCCGTTCCTGCGACAGAACCCCAGCTGCCATCAGTACGACCTCATGTATCAGAGTCCAACACGGAACCGCTCACGAAGACAGCGCATCTGACCTGTGTCCGCGTCGCTACTGGCTGCTGCCCATGCCCGACGACCCGCTGGTCCACTTCAGGCACCCCCACCGGATCCGGTCTTCCGACACCCCGGCGCACCTGCACCGCGGGCACGAGAACACACTCCGCCCCGCCAGCGCGACGGGATCGAGGAGCCGTGCCACCGTTCGCCAGACGTGGTGATTCCGTCACTCCCACCTCCGCTGATCTCGCCCCTCGCGGACAGCCCTCCTGAGGGACGGACATCATCACCGCCAGCCCCACTTCCGCGGGCACCGAACCTCCACACGCCTCCCCTCGCGTGGTCGCCAGTGCGTTACGGGATAAGCCCATGCACCCCTCGGCGGACAAACTACCCCCTACCCCAGGTAGGGATCTATATTTTATGTGTGAGTGAGGTGAACAGTGACGGAAGAACAACTGTTTAAGTTATTTAGGTTAAGAAAAATTACGATTCGTTTTGTTAATTATAGCGTTACTCGGGAATTGTACATTTGGTAGCATATTTTCTGTATATTTCACATTCTGCTATTTGATTTCATATTTGTAAATTGGTTATCGTCGTCGTCCCTAGAAAGGGGACAATAAACGGTATCAACGTTTATAAATAAAGTACATTCAACTATCTTTGTTTTTTATAATAATTAGAATTATAATTTTGAATTTTTATGTTTAAAGTTTAAAAGCGTATTGTAATTATTTTCTTAATAAAATTTATCGCATTATTCACTAAAATACTGTTTTATAATGAAAATACACTAACCCAAACATCTCACATTTTGGTTGATTTTGACCCGCAGCCAAAAAAGGTTGCCGACCCCTGTTTTCTAGTAAACTGACTTTTCATAACTTGATAATAATAATTTCATCCGTCTTTTCATAACAAAAGATATTCCAAGTGACGAATATTCTTCAAAAACATACTAATGGTGAACGTTGTTGTGGCTTGTTTCTGTGAATGGTCATATAGACCCTCTTGCTTGCGACTGATACCGGTGGCACTGTTTAGCCTTTTACAAAATTTTGCGTATATAAAGTTTTCGGTAAGTAAGATATAAAATGTGTTAAACTAACTTTGTTTTAAATATTTTATACATTTATTTTAGAAATGGGCGACTATGAGCGAGAAGTAGCACGTTTACAAATGTTATGGAATGTAATACGATCAAGGAGAAATATCAAAAAATGAGAGTAAATCTGATGAAGATGATTTACAAGTTAGTGATCACGTCTCTGATACTGAACAATCAGATGAATCCAGTGAAGAATCTGAAAAAGAAATACCACTTTCTGAATTACAAAATTTTTTTCATGGGCGAGATAAAACATCAATATGACTTCGACGACCATTGGGCCTTGTTTTGTTTATTATACCTCGCAAGCACATTACGATCGTCTCATACAAATGTAGAGGATTTATGGGCTGATGATGGTATTGCAGTAGAAATGATTTGGTTTTTCTAGTGAAGCAACTTTATTTTCATATGTAGCAAAAAAAAATATGTTATACTTATGTAATGCTTACAAGAATTCAGACAGTATCGACGAGTCAACAGGAGATAAGAGAAAGCCACACATTATCACATTTTACAAATAAACTAAAGATGTGGGTAAAATAAACGAGATGAAACAAAATTACTCCGTTTCAAGGAAGAGTGGAAGATGATCACTTACTATATTTTTTTTCACTAATCAATATAGCTCGTACATATAATCAAATTATTTTTAAAAATAATACGCAATCCAACTTAAAACGATGTCAATATCTGAAAAATCTGTGGTGGATTAATCCTTCATTTTATAAAAATCCGTCTAATGCCATCGCATTTACCACAGTCCATGCAATCAAGGATATGTGAGGTATTTAGTTTGGAAACAATCATGCAAGACAAACAAGAGGTAAACACTCGTCCCGGAAGATGCTTTAGATGTTCCTTTAAGAAAAACAGAAATACAAAAACAATCTGGATAAAATGTTCCAAATCAGGGATGAGCAACCCGCGGCTCAGTTCTCTTTATCGTGCGGCCCGCCAAAGCTTTACTTATTGAATTTTTAAATATATACATATTTCTATATGTTACATTAGAAAAAAGGATATTTAATTACAAAAAATATTTTAAAGCAGATCCTATTTCATAAAAACATGCTATCAAGAGAACTGGCTATATAAAATGGCATTTGTTCGGTTGCTAAAACTGCAATTAATGTACTGCAATAATAGGCTTAATATTATTGACTCAAGTCCGACAGAGTCGTCTTCGTTGTGTTACAAAGACTTACGTACAAGGGTCCATGGGTTTTATACTGACAGTCGTTTGTATTCATACGAACTAATTGGTTCGTCGTAAGTTTTTAAGTTCAATTAAAAGTCTTTTCACAAATGTTAATAAAAAGATAATTTCCGTTTATCAACTAGTCTCTAGTGTTCCTATTTTCTTATATGAGGCCAGCACAAATTTTTTAACTTTGTTGTTGGCCCGTTGTGAATAAAAGTTGCTCATCCCTGTTCTAAATTCATTTGTAAAGAACATACTACAATATATTGTAACATTTGTGAATTCAAAATATTAGAAATTGTTAATTAAATTTTAACATTGCCTATTTTGTTGGACTAATTACTAGGGTTTAATTTTTAATTACTAGGGTTTAATTTTAAATAATTACATTTTTTTACGATTATAAATATAAAAATAAACTTTAAGCCACTTCTTACATCATTGTTTACCTAAATAACATCACCTCCTGCATTTTAATAAGGCATACATTATTTGGTCGAAAAAACGGCACCACGACCGCGCCCGTAAAATTTAAATATGTGACCGATGCCGAATTAAGGGAAAATGACAAATAAATTTTGTTTTTAAATTGCTAATTTATTTTAAAGTATATACAGGTAAGTCTCGTATAACACTGTAAATAGGTTTCCAGAAAATGACGTGTTGTGTGAAAACGTGTAATATAAGGCTCTGAACAAGTAAAAAACGGGGGGTTTGGTTCGATGCAAGTCTTTTACATTGGCATGTCTCGTCCATTCTCTTTAACGTCTTTAGTTGTACATGCGATTTTTGTAATTGTAAAAATTAATTATTGAATAATCACATAATTATTAATCACTGCCGAATAGTTCTCTACACCATTTTTTCAATATACTTATAACATTAATTAATTTGTAAAATAAATTTTATTTAATAAAATGTGCAAGTTAAAAACATTAACACAGTAGTTCGGCTATGTGCGTCTCTGTTGCACAAATGAAGCCCAATGCACTAGGACTGTTTGTTAAGACATGTGCAATATACTCGTAAGTGTTCCACTTTTAGCATGCGGGATTAGATATTCTCATGCACACCACACTTCTTATGTTTAGCTATGATTCGGAAGTTGCGTTTTTAGAAGATACGGGTCTTGATCCTGTCGCGCATCGTTGCCAACCCTACCGATTCATCGATAGATCTACCGATTTTGATACTAATGTACCAATATATATATTTACAGGTTCTACAAATATTTTCGAACATGAAAATCAAAAAGATAATTTGACAATCACATAAGCAAAATCTTTTAAAAAGTCACCATTTTTAAGGTGATATGTTAGTTTTCTTTGGATTATAAAATATTTGTCAGAAGTGACAGTGAGGTCGATTAATTTTTCCCATATGATTGTTTCAATTTATTACAAAAGAAGGCACGAGTGGCGAATACAAATGAACGAGTAATATGGCTGGAAATCCCTAACATTTATGCAGGGATTTCCCCTTCGCATAATAGGTAATGCGTACTGCGTTATAGAGTAATGTAAAAACTAATTCACTGAGAAAGAAATATGTCGCGTTTTATTACACAGTGAACCAGAAAGAACTATACAAAAATTAAATATACTCAAAAATATATAGACAAATTGAAAAATTTACTGAAATTTAAAAGCTTGTTACAAAAAAGTAAAGAAACCAATTTGCATTGTGCAAATGTTGTGACAAGGCAATTAATATAAAATGTGGAAAGACGCATTCATTAAACATTGTTCTCGAAATGTTCACAAGGAAAATTGTAAATCTCTTGTAAAACAGATATTTGTCACGTCATTTATAAAAGCTGGTTCATCTACAAATATAATTGAGCAAGAAATCAAAGATGGTAAATCGTATCTGTCACAATCGCAGCACATTTTTTATCGGAACATTACATCTGTGATACCTTTTAACGGAAATACATTTGTCAGCGTTTATTGCTGAACACAATCAATTTTCAACTGCCTGAAGTACATTCCAATATTGGTAGCCAAAATTTGTCCCGATGCAAAAATTGCTAAGGGTCTAGCTTGTAGTCGAACAAAACCGAGAATGATTGTTAAAAATGTATTGGGAGCTCAAAATTTTCAATTGCTTAAAAAAAGACATTTTCCTCATAGTGAATGAATCAACGGACATGAGTAGAATAAGACACCCAATTTAAAGAGTTCATACTAATGAAAATCAATTAGTATGATTGTTAATTTTGATATTTGGAAATGTACTTTGGGTAAACCGGTAGCAAAAAAATGATGCAAAATTTTCTTATAAAGAGAAATATATTAATTATGGTTTCACTGGCATAATAGAAAATGATATAGAATTACCACAGAGTATTATTTGTGGAGTTGATTTGGCAAAGTAATAAACTATTAAGACATTTGGAAACAAATCACAGTCAATATAAAGATAAGCCTGCTGACTTATTTATAAAAAAAAAAATTAGTTAAAAACAAATAAATGAATTTTGATTCTTTGACAGATAAGAAAATGTTGAAGTGTTCTTATTTGGCAGCTTACCATATTGCTAAATGTAAGAAATCATATACCATAGCAGAAATATTAATAAAGCCTTGCATGGAAGATATTTGCAGAGAATTATTTGGTGGTGAATGTGAAGCAAAGGTAAATAGCATTCCTTTGTCAAATTACACCAGTCGACGAGTTAATTGATTTATCTAATGATGTTGAATTACAGGTAGTAGAAAAAATGAAAATATCTCACAAGGGTACATTGTCACGACCGGAACACGGATTTGGCTGAAATTTTTTGGAAGTTACTGTAACCTAGTAGTGATTGGTGGCAAAGTAAGAGCGCGCAACGTTTTACCCTTTTCAAGAAAAAAGGCTTTAAATATATAGCACCGTTTATATAACCGTTCAAAATACTGACTGATAGTTGGTGCGGCGTTGCCGAGCGGTGTAAATATCTGACTACCACGCGGTCAATCTGGGTTAGATTCTCGCCTAATTTGTTTTTATTTTTAATTATTAATAATAAATAAAATACTTTGCCACGAATCACTAGTAGTGTACAGCTACTTACAAAAAAAAAATTCAGCCAAATCCGTGTTCCGGTCGTGACAATGTCCCCTTGTCAGTATTTTGCAATTCAATTGGGATCCGGACAGAAGGCTGGCATGGGCAACTGGCCGACAGACAAAAGGCCGACGAGGACAATTGGTCGACATGGACAACTGGCCGACATACGGACATATTTCATATATTCATGAAATTCTGCAATAAAAAAACCAGAGGAGATCAGCTTAATTGATAATTAATGGCGAAAAGTACACTTAATAGAATGGAAGAATGTAACCGATATCTGCAAATTTTGGGCTAAAGTTTTAGAATATACGGATTCTCAAGGAGTTGCTTTATTTGAAGCAATACCCATGTTTGCCATGTCATTATTAACACTGCCTCATTCAAATGCAGAACTCGAGTCTCTCTTCAATCAAATGAACCTAGTACCAAATTAAGGAATCGAATGAAATCAAAAACTTTGAATGCTATTTTGACTATAACAGCTGATTTAAAACACCAGGGCAAATGTTGTGCCCGCTTTGTTATCCGACGGGTTTTATTGATCAAGAATAAAACTACGGAAACCAATGTTTCAGTAAATGAGACTGATGATGTATTTGATATTTTTATTTACACATTATTAAGATAATTATATTTTATTTAAACATTTTAGAGAAATTATATTACCTATAATATATCACTGTTTTTTTTTTTAATAAAGTGTTTGATTAATTTTTAGTGTTTAGTGGTTTTCTAGCGGTTTAAAATTTCCGTTTTGGCGGAAATACATATTGTTACGAATTTTGCTCATCAAAATTACTTTCCCTCTAGTTCGATCACTGGATTGTAGAATAATTCAAAACAAATAATACAAATTTACTGACTGATAACGTTTTATTGTATTTTGTCCGTTATTTACACTGATTCCGTTTTTTAATTAAAACTGACAGCTCCGACTTCAACTGTTCTCTGTTTTTACCCCAAAACATTTCAACTGTCTTGTATGCCACCTTGACAATTTTGTCACACTGCCCTCCACTTAAGTCTGATCGTCTCGATCAGACATAAAGCCTTTCGATCCATAAGGGGCTAGCCTCTCCAAGTGAACAACTTTCATCTTACTACGTCTCTGTACATACGGTTGAATACGATATACCACATCATTCAGTCGTTTTACCACCTTATGTGGTCCTTCCCAGGACGCTTGCAGCTTCGGAGACAACCCTTTCTTTCTTTGCGGATTATAGAGTAATACCAAATCGCCTTCCTTCCAAATTTAAGATCTGCTGGAAGCCTCAGGTCTTTTTCAAAGATAACTCTGGCGGGCGCATGATCCGTTGTTTCATGTATTGCAGCACGATATGCCAATAGGAACATCTGGATGTGTTTGTCCCAATTTCGCTGACACTTGTCCACGACCTTTCGCAGATGTTCCTCAAGAGTACGATTGAATCTCTCTACCATACCATCCGATTGGGGGTGCAGCGCCGTCGTCCTAGTTTTCTTAATGCCCATCATTGAACACATTTCCTTAAATACAGCAGACTCGAAGTTTCTCCCCTGGTCTGAATGTAGCTCGATGGGCACCCCAAACCGTGTCACCCATGATCTGTTCTTAAAAGAAAACGCTGCCCATATAGGTATTTGTGAAAATGCTTCACACACTGTACAACAGCCAAAAGCTCCCGTCTCGTCACGCAGTAATTCATCTCAGGTTTTCCTAGGACTCTGCTGTAGTATCCAATAACCCTTTCCTGTCCATCGATATCCTGTGACAATACTACCCCTATTCCGTGGGCACTCGCATCTGTATCCAGAATGAACTTCTTTCCCGGAACTGGATATGCTAACATTGGGGCTGTACAAAGAAGTTGCTTCAGCTGCTGGAACGCATTCTCTTGTTCCTTGTGCCACACAAAAGTACAGTTCTTTCTGGTGAGGTTATGTAAACTTCTTGCCACATTTGCAAACCCCGGAACGAAGCGACGATAATATGTGCAGAGTCCAAGAAAACTTCGCACCTCATGCACGTTAGTCGGTCGAGGCCAATCTTTCACGGATTTGATTTTATCATCATCCGTCTGGACACCTTCGGTTGTCACCTTATGCCCAAGGTATGTGACTTGCGTTTTGAATAGGCAACATGTCTTTGGATTCAATCGTAGGCCAGCAGAAGCAATTCGTTGAAAGACTTCTTCCAGATTTTTAAGGTGGTCGTCAAAACTTTTCCCCATGACGATGATATCGTCGAGGTACACCAAACATGTTCTCAAGTGAAGGCCTTTCAACACGTGTTCCATCAGACGCTCGAAGGTTGCCGGGGCATTGCATAGTCCGAATGGCATCACAGAGAACTGCCACAGCCCATCTCCTAAACTGAAAGCAGTTTTTTTTTCCGATCAGACTGCTCGATCTCCACCTGCCAATATCCGCTTTTTAAATCTAGCGTGGAAAACCATTTGGCACCTGATAAAGTATCCAGGGTGTCGTCTATCCGTGGCAAAGGGTAGCTATCATTTTTCGTGACATCGTTTAGCTTCGTGTAATCTACGCAAAATCGGGTGCTACCATCCTTCTTTTTAACTAACACGACTGGTGAACTTCAAGGGCTTGTTGAATGTTCAATTACACCACTTTTCTGCATATCCCTTACTATTTGATTCGACTCTTCACGTTTCACCAGTGGAACCCTGCGCGGGGCTTGCCGGATGGGTTTCGCATCACCTGTGTCTATTTGATGTTTCACTATGGAAGTTCTGCCTCAGAAACTATAAGAGATACAAGGTCGGTTAAATTAGACAAAAGTTGCACATTTATGGGCCGATGTTAATGGCGATTTCATATTTTAAAAATATTGCATGGCTCACTAGATAATGACAAAATTGTGATTTTTTTCGAATTTTAATTTTCCATTATAACTCGGAAGGTATTAAAAATATTGAAAAATGTTTCAAATAAATATTTTAACATAGAGAATAGGCTTTTTGAAGAATTTGATGAAATTGTTTTTTACTTTTTTATTTAGGAGATACAGCATGCAAGTTCAATTTTTTAAATAGGAACCATATTTAATTTTAGTTTAGTTAAATAGAGTTATTTTTCCTCTTTACAATGATGTATTTGTTTATATAAATATCTTTTTTAGTTTCGAAGAAAAACTAAAAAGTATGATAAAAAGAATGATTTTCGTAGATATTTATATAAACGAATACACTATTGTAAACAGAAAAAATAGCGCTTTCTAGTTAGAGAAAAATTAACCATGATTTAAATTTAAAAAATTCAACTTGCATGCTGTATCTCCAGAGATATCTATTAAAAAAAATTTCATCGAATTCATCGAAAAGCTTCTTACGTATGCAAAAATGTTTATTTGAAACTTTTTTTAATATTTTTTATACTTTGTGAGTTATAACGGAAAATTAAATTTCGATAAAATCACATTTTTGTCATTATCTAGTGAGCCATGCCATATTTTGGAAAAACTAAATCGCCATTAACATCGGCCCATAAATGTGCAACTTTTGTCTAATTTAACCGACCTTGTATCTCTTATAGTTTCCGAGATCCCTGTAGTGGCCCGTTTAAATAGGACACCTGTATATATATATATATATATATATATATATATATATATATATATATATATATATATATATATATATGAAAGAAGTCCCATGAAGGTTATCTGTATCATATACGAATTAACGTATAGTTATATATCTATCTCTCTCATTTCAATTGTCAAACAGCACGCGCGACAAGGATGGATATAACGCGTTTGTCTTTAGAATGTCCGAACAATACTACGACAAGCAAAACAAAATGAGGCTCGTTATACTCGATACTATTGCAATAACGTACGTTGATTTCTTATTCCCTACACTACTAGCTGTCGCATAGGCGTGTAACGTTATTTTGCTGCATTTTCTGTCAATTTGTCTTATTTACCACTAATTAACACCAGTATTATGCACTAACACAAACACAGTTATAATAAATCACTTTTATTGCAACCACTGATATTATATCATTATCTAAATCGTTGTTGTAATTCAAAATGTGAGACACAAATAATTAACGTAATGAACTGTCAAAACATCATATTTCTGTTGTTACCGGTGCTAAGCCGACTATTCACCGAAAACTTTATATCTGGTATATACTAATGCATGCATTGTTCTTCTTTTGTTTATATCTCCCCGTCATCTGCTAACCCCTCACCATCGGAAATTACAGTATCTTATATGCCCCATTAAAAATTAGATAAACGACGCTACTGAATATGAGAAAATGGGCGTGGTTAAAATCTAAACTCGTACTGTCCATCAATGACCTTCAAGGGACTTCTTTCATTTAAACTACTGTAGGTATACATTTACTGCAAAAGATAAAAAAAAATATCTTTTATTATCTGATCCGCGATTTAACATTGTAGAAAAACTAACATTTAATAATTTGCTAGTACCAGTGTGTAAATTTATACCCTCAAGCCATTTATGTGTCATATTCATGTCTGATGGGAATTCTTGTAGTACATTTGTACCTTGTCGATTGCAGCTTAGTATATATCACTTCTTATAATGAACCAAATTACAATTATTCGTTATTAATTATATCACACCAAACTGTGTACGCTGCAGTTGAAAATCTTCCTGTAAAACAACTAATAATTTTTACTAAAATGAATAATAACACCTATGAATAATAACACCGCAAATATTACACAAATAATTAATATGCATTTGCACCAAATGCATAGTTTATAAATCAATTTTACACAAAATATTCATGTATTAAACTGAATCACAACTGAATACTGGAGTTTGTTGATTAACAACTGTCAAAATCGTATTTTGTTCAAATGTTTTCCTACTGTTACTAGCGCCAGCGGCGGCACGCCGAAACTGGGCCTAGTCGCGGGCCGGAATAGTACAGTTTTAATCGAGAAGGTCGTGAAAATTATTAATCTGACTGTTTTTGTTCTTTTTTTTTTGTAATGGTAATGTCAACTTGACGTTTAAATTCCTTGAAAATGTACTATTACATCTAATATGTTACAACATTATACTAGAATATCAAAGGAAATAAAATAGTATGCATAAAATTAACAACTATACTGTGTAGATTGTAAAAAACTAAAACGATCAAATTAATATTTCACGATCAAGAGCGTATGCAATGTTCCTATGTGTAGATCATCATGAGACACACGGTATATATATATACAGGATGACCCATCTGTGAATGCTCACCATTGGAATCTCTGAAACTATAAGAGATACAAGGTCGGTTAAATTAGACAAAAGTTGCGTATTTATGGGCCGATGTTGATGGCGATTTTGTATTTTGAAAATATTGCATGGCTCACTAGATAATGACAAAAGTCTGATATTCTTGAATTTTTATTTTATAAAATATAAGTCAGAAGGTATTGGAAATATTGAAAAAAGCTTCAAATAAATATTTTAGTATAACTAATAAGCCTTTTGATGAATCATATGAAAATTTTTTTTACTAGATATTGCCGAAGTTACTGCCTGCATCTTTCATTTTTTAAATGGGAATCATAGTTAATTTTAATCCAGTTGAAAAGTGCTATTTTTTCTCTTTACAATGATGTATTTGTTTACCTAAATATCTTTTTTAGTTTCGAAGAAAAACTAAAAAGTAAGATAAAATGAATAATTTTTGTAGTGTGCCATGAAAATTTGGTATAAAACAGTTGCATATACACCCGGTATATATATATATATATATATATATATATATATATATATATATATATATATATATATATATATTTATATATATATATATATATATATATATATTTATATATATATATATATATATATATATATATATATATATATATATATATATATATATATTTATATATATATATATATATATATATATATATATATATATACCGGGTGTCCCAAGAAATCTGGGACATAGGGAATTAACATGTAAAATTGAAAAAGTTGCGATTACTTCTGCATTATACATTTTAGAGCTCTGAAATTTGGTACAGGTGTAGGGATAGGTTATTCGCATTGCTTGCTATTAATTAAAATGATATTAATGCTCACATTTCTAATAAAAATGCTTTTAAAAAGTAATAATTAGAAGATGTAGCTTAAATATCCTTTTTGCAAAAAATTATTTATAGCGTTGCTAGCACAACGGTAAGATGCTTATTTGGTAATTTAAATAATTTATAAATGTTATGGTTCGAATCTCCTATATACTTTTTTTATAAATTTTAAAATATAAAAGGTTTATCCCCAAAGGGTTGGAATAATGACTTGGACTTCAGACGTAAAGAAGTTTATTCAAAGTTCATAACAAACTTATGCCGACGTTTCGACCTTATGGTATGAGGTCATTTTCAAGGCTACAACATGTGAATAACGCATATGTTAATTATAACAATTCAAAAAAAGACAGTAAAAACATTACGAGCTTAACATTACCTTAAAGGAAGAAGCGAAGATACAATATTACCACGTGGATATTACATGGAAGTATAAACACAAAATATTTGTGAACAAAACATGTTCAATGCAATTGAACAGTATAGAAAAAACGAGTGAATATATAAAATTAACAATAATGATAACAATAATATCTGACCATGGTCGTCAGAATAAAAACGCAGAAAACAAGACAGACAACATAGTTGTCTTGTCAAGTCAAAACTAAAAATGGACGTCAGAAACAACGTACAAGAAACCTAGCGGGAAAAACTAACATCAAAACTTATTTAATAAAGGCGCGTAACAAGAGACACTTTGTAAAAAATCCGTTTTATGATTAACAGAATTCTTAGTAGACTGGATATAACAGCTTTCCAAAAACAAACGTTTGTAATTATTCTGTTCTGTATGTAGAATATTGACATTGATGAAATCTATATTGTGTCCAGAACTACCAGCATGTTCAACAATGGCACTATGAGAAGAGTTCTTATTTTTTAAATGGTATTTATGATGGTAAATACGAGTTTCAAGGTACTGTCGTGTTTCACCAATGTAAGTGGATAACAATTCTGTATTAACACCTAATCTGGACATTCCTCCTTACATAGTTATTCCGTTTCATCATAATCTTAGCCGTTCTTTACTTAACTTGTTCAAAGACATTCCCACTAAATTGATTTTCATTAGTACCAATTCTCTACATAGTTTTTTTGCTCATTTAAAGTCACCAGTCCCTAAAAATAAAAAAAGTAATGTAGTTTACCAGATTAATTGCAACAATTGTCCTGCCACTTACATTGGTGAAACACGACAGTACCTTGAAACTCGTATTTACCATCATAAATACCATTTAAAAAATAAGAACTCTTCTCATAGTGCCATTGTTGAACATGCTGGTAGTTCTGGACACAATATAGATTTCATCAATGTCAATATTCTACATACAGAACAGAATAATTACAAACGTTTGTTTTTGGAAAGCTGTTATATCCAGTCTACTAAGAATTCTGTTAATCATAAAACGGATTTTTTACAAAGTGTCTCTTGTTACGCGCCTTTATTAAATAAGTTTTGATGTTAGTTTTTCCCGCTAGGTTTCTTGTACGTTGTTTCTGACGTCCATTTTTAGTTTTGACTTGACAAGACAACTATGTTGTCTGTCTTGTTTTCTGCGTTTTTATTCTGACGACCATGGTCAGCTATTATTGTTATCATTATTGTTAATTTTATATATTCACTCGTTTTTTCTATACTGTTCAATTGCATTGAACATGTTTTGTTCACAAATATTTTGTGTTTATACTTCCATGTAATATCCACGTGGTAATATTGTATCTTCGCTTCTTCCTTTAAGGTAATGTTAAGCTCGTAATGTTTTTACTGTCTTTTTTTGAATTGTTATAATTAACATATGTGTTATTCACATGTTGTAGCCTTGAAAATGACCTCATACCATAAGGTCGAAACGTCGGCATAAGTTTGTTATGAACTTTGAATAAACTTCTTTACGTCTGAAGTCCAAGTCATTATTCCAACCCTTTGGGGATAAACCTTTTATATCAATTTTTGACTTAAATAAATCTACTATGAATATAAATTTTAAAATAATTTGATTTTATTATATTTATTATTTTATTTATACACATAAAAATGCCTAACCTAACCTACATTTGAAATCAGTTATTTGTAGGTATACCTAAATACAATTGATTTAAAAAATGCTATAATTCAGGAATGTGTAAAATAAATATTAGACAGTTTAAAAATGTAAGAATTAATTTTTATGATTGACTAGGTTATTCTCGCAGAAAATGGGAGCTTATTTGAATATTTATTATAGGCATTTTTATGTGTATTGTAACGAGGTTGCCTTTTATTCTATAATTTTCTATCCTCTTTATTGTCACTAATCCATCTGTGACCCGGTAGTCACACTATCGAGTGTGTTACCGACGGTGCGTAAGACCGTAGGAACGGGCAAAAAACTGGACGGCGGACCAGGTGGAAAAAGAAAAATGTGTGTTTGAGAGAAAAAAGAGCGATATTACCGTTTCCCGTTTCGATTAGTGAAGTCGTGGTTTTTTTTTTGTACATCTTGTGAAATCCTACCTAAGTTAAGTACTATTCTAATTATTTATTAAATCAATTTTGTGGGTATAGTATTATTTTCTTCATTTTTCTTTATTATATTCTCTGTATTCTTAAGTAAGTTACGTTAGTTATAGTTTCCTACTTACTTTATAGTATTAGTTTCTTTTTCTTTCTTTATTAAGTTTTCCCTAGGCTTACGTTAGTTATAGTTTACATTTTCTTAATTTAATCGTTCTGTTAATTGTGGTACTTATTGGGTTTGTTAGTACAGTTTGTAGCCGTATAATCCATAATAGACGGTTTTAGCTACCGGATGGTCATCCGGACTCGAGACGTCCAAAGGATCCGTATTATCTGGAGGACTGGCGCTTCCTGCCCAGCAGGATAAAGTTTCGAGCCCTTATAAGAGCCATTACCACCTGAGCCACCGAGCGACGCTGGACCGTCTCTACTGGATAGGACGACTTAAAACCTTAAGTACAATTAGAGATAAGTTAGTTTTAGCGTGTAGAGGGTGCCTTGCCCAGTTAAGCTGAATTAATAAATGTACATTGTTTTGGGGAAATCCCGTCATTGTTTCTTCACTAGGCACAGTACGGATTCGCCGTACCCCGACCCCCGCCACTGTCCTAGTCCGGCATTCTTTCGTTACATAAATTTGGCGCCCAACGTGGGGCCCTCTTGTGTTCACTAGTTTTTTCTCTCTGTCAAGGCACCCTAACGTAATTAGTTTAATTAGTTTAACTATAGATTTACTATCATAGATTGGGTTTTAGGTTTAGTTTGTTTTTCTTTTTCGATTCTCCCTTATACTTGGTCACGTTTTTAAAGTCGTTATCTCCCCGACTCACCATGGAAACATCCGGGCTTACTTCCGATGAATTGCATTACGAGCTAATGATCCGCGGCGACCAACGTAGCGACCTGACGTTGAGACAAGCACGTCAACGTTTATTGACACTAGCGAATAAACCTATTATACCGTTAGTCCTTAATAGCGAAGGTGAGTTGCAAACTTGCCAAACGAAACTTTCTACTTTAACCTCAGCGGTCGAGGAATATCAAGGTACGGGTTCAGATACTGATTTTGATACTCTTGATAATCGTATGGGCCATCTCCTGTGTCGCGTACAGCGAATAACGGAGAAAAACGTAGCTAAGGAAGTCAAAACCACGGTTGCCGCAATTCACGCGCTAGATGAAGCGCTAGAAATGAAATGTCGTGAGAATTCCCGTAAAACAACAACCACACTCCGTCCTGTCGTCCCGCCGAAACACGATAGCCAACCTAAATCGTGCCCGGTTTATAAATGGAACTTTAACTTCAACGGTGAAGGATCAGTTATAGAATTTCTCGAACGCATTGAAGAGTTGCGCCGGTCGCGTAATGCTACTAAACTTGACCTGTTTAATGCAGCCAGTGACTTATTTACTGGATCAGCGCTGCTCTGGTATCGTGCGAATAAATCCTCTTTGGTGGATTGGGACCAGCTGGTACAACAATTAAAGAAATACTACCACCCAATTGATTATGATCACCGATTATGGCAAGAGATTTTACAACGCAAGCAAGCGTCTTCGGAACATCCTAGCGACTTTATTACTTCTATGCAAATTCTGTTTTCTCGCCTTACCGAACCAGTCTCCCCAGATAGGCAATTGTTCACCATCAAGTATAACCTTGATCCGTACTACGCTCAACACGTAGCTGCTCTTGACATTACGACTATCGACGGGCTACATCAAGTATGCCAACGACTCGAATTAGCCAAACTGTCTACTCGCGGCACTCCGTCAACTGCTTCTAGCTCACCAACTGTCTACCATCGCGAATCACGTTCTTCTACGTCTGCCTTTCCGTCGTCGTCACGTCAACAGTCGCGCTCCCCGTCACCTCGACACGTTTCGTTTGCAGTAGATTCTTCTTGTTGGAATTGTAAGCAGTCCGGCCACTTGTACTCTGCATGTACGACCCCTAGGACACAATTCTGCTATCGTTGCGGTACTACTGGATTTACCGTGCGTAACTGCCCTAAATGTCATCGCCCTTCGGGAAACGGGGACCGCGAATCGTAAAGAATCGTAACTGGTTTCGCGATAGCCCAAAACCGATTCAATTTGATGTCTCCGAATGGAAACAGTGGCTAGCTCACGTATCACGGTTCCATAGGAAATCTGATTTTGCTCTCTCATCCCGTATTGATGACCAACGTCCATACTTAGATGTTTCAATTTACAATACCCATCTCGTAGGACTCCTCGATTCTGGTTCGTCGAGCACGCTGCTTGCTACACGAATGTGGCACAAAATTAAGCATTTACCAATCACAGTAAGAAGTGTTCCCGAAAATGACTCAATTATTACCGCTAATGGTACGTCCAGTCGCATTGAAGGTATTGCTTCTATCCCGTACGAAGTTAATGGTAATGTTCATGTTATAGACACGCTATTAGTTTCCTCTTTAATATCGGATCTCTTGTTAGGGGTAGATTTTCTTTCTAAATTCCGCATTGTCCCTGATATTGCGAAGTAATCATTTACGTGTAACGCTCTCCTTAATCAATGTGCTATAATTGATAAAGCTCAACTCTCTGTAACGGAACGTAATAAGTTAAATAAAATAACGGACGAGTATTTTAACTCTACCCCCACGAAATTGGGCAGGACATCAGTTACAGAACATATCATTGATACCGGTGACGCAACCCCGATCAAACAGCGATACTACCCTGTCTCTCCAAATATAAGCAAATTCATCCATTCTGAACTTGACGAAATGCTCAAACTTGGAGTAGTTGAACCGTCCCGGAGCGCTTGGAGCTCTCCCGTAGTCATGGTAAAGAAAGCTTCCGGAGAATATCGTTTCTGTATTGACTTCCGTAAGGTAAACAGCGTAACGAAAAAGGATGCGTATCCCCTCCCGTACGTGTCTGCTATCCTGGATCGACTAGGTGGCGCAAAATACCTCTCATCTCTGGATTTAAACTCCGCCTTTTGGCAGATCCCTCTCGAGACTTCCAGCCGAGAGCGTACCGCGTTCACCGTACCAGGAAGGGGCTTGTTCCAGTTTGTAACTATGCCTTTCGGTCTCTGTGGAGCTCCCGCCACCATGCAACGACTAGTAGATCAAGTTTTTGGTCCTGAACTCGAGCCTTATGTCTTTGTGTATCTGGACGACATTATTGTCGCTACTCCTGATTTTGCTACCCACCTCAAGGTATTGGAACAAGTTTTTCTGCGTCTTCGAGCGGCCAATCTAACCCTAAACCGTGAGAAATGTCACTTTGCTAGGCGAGAACTAAGATATCTGGGATATCTTATAGATTCACAAGGACTACGAGTAGATCCTGATAAGATTAGTGCCATTCTAGCATTCCCGGTGCCGAAAAGTCCTAAAGAAGTGCGAAGATTTATCGGTCTCGCTTCCTGGTATCGCCGTTTTATTTCCGATTTCTCTAAGAAGATTGTCCCTTTGACCCGCTTAACTCGCAAAAATGCAAAATTCACGTGGTCTGCTGAAACTGAAAATGCATTTACCACCTTGAAAGAATGTTTAGTTTCTGCACCTATCATGGCTTGTCCCGATTTCACTCAACCCTTCTCGGTCCAAACGGATGCTAGCTCAGTGGCTATCGGAGCTGTCTTGACTCAGGAGGCTGACGACGGAGAACGCGTAATTGCCTACGCCAGTCGTACGCTTAATAAGCATGAGCAAAACTACTCCGCTTGTGAACTAGAAATTCTCGCTGTGTTATGGGCTGTCGAAAAATTCAGGTGCTATATCGAAGCCTCTCGTTTTAAAATCATTACTGATCACCATGCGCTGCTCTGGCTGAACAAATTACAGGAACCAAAAGGCAAGTTGGCTCGCTGGGCTTTGCGGTTGCAGCAATATGATTATGAAGTGATACATCGAAAAGGTACTCTACATACCGTACCGGATGCCTTGTCCCGTGCAGTAAGCTGTCTGGAATTCAAGACCGAAGACCAAGACAACTGGTATCGAGATATGCTGATTAAAATCGAGAACCAATCAGAGGCCTATTCTAGCTGGAAGATTCAGGATGGGAAAATCTTTAAACTATGTAATCTCGTAAATCCCGCTTCTCCAGACGAAGATCCTTGGAAACTCGTCCTACCCAAGGCTCTACGAACTACAGTATTACACAAGTATCACGATGAACCTACCGCTGGTCACCTGGGGATCTTCAAGACTAAATGTCGTATCGCTGCTACATACTACTGGCCCAGGATGACTGAAGATATCACCCAATACGTGCGAAGCTGCGAAGTATGTCAAGCTCACAAGGTTGAACAACGACCTCCTGCCGGCCTTCTGGGAAAACGCTCGGTCCACCGCCCATGGCAATATGTATGTACGGACCTCATTGGACCTCTTCCTATGTCCAAGGACCGTAACAGGTATATTCTGGTCTTCTGTGATATGTTCACTAAATATTCCTTATTCTTTCCGATACGTACCGCTAACAGCAAGACACTCTGTTCTATAACGGAAAATAAGGTATTCTTAGTCCACGGAACGCCGGAATACATGATTTGCGATAATGGCCGTCAATACGTTAGTAACGAATTTCGAGACCTTCTAACGTCGTATTCGGTGAAACTACAGCTTACCGCTAACTACCATCCTTCCGCCAATCCCACAGAGAGAACAAATAGAACCATTAAGACAATGATTGTTTCATATGTAAAGGGAGACCAACGGGAATGGGATATTAATCTTCCAAAACTTCAATATGCCCTGTGTACGGCTACCCATGAAGTTACGGGATTCACTCCGGCCTTCTTGAATTTTGGTCGTGAGTTGCGTATCAATAACTCTGCCAACCCTTCTGATACTAACGCGCCTCTCTCGTTTGTGGAGCGTGCGAACTATGCAGATCGCCTGAGGAAATTGCAGGGACTTGAAAAGTTTGTGCGTCAACGTCTCGATTCCGCCTTCCAGAAGAACAGCATCATTCGCGACCAAAAACATCGCAACGTCAGTTATGTTGCTGGAGAAATTGTATGGAAACGCCACCCTGTTCTATCTGACGGTGGTAACTACTTTGCCGCCAAACTGGCCCCAAAGTTCGTTAAGTGCCGCATCACTCGACGCCTTTCTGACTCGCGATACCAACTCGAGGACTTGCAGCACCGCAATCTAGGGGTATGGCATATCTCTATGTTGAAGCCGTTCATAAGCCGCTAAGCTGGCTCATAGTTTACAGAGGAGCGTATCCAGTTCAAAAAAAAAAAAAGAAAATCCTTCAAGTTCTACTTGAGTTTTTTTTTTTTTTTTTTTGGGGGAGGTGGAGAGAATGTAACGAGGTTGCCTTTTATTCTATAATTTTCTATCCTCTTTATTGTCACTAATCCATCTGTGACCCGGTAGTCACACTATCGAGTGTGTTACCGACGGTGCGTAAGACCGTAGGAACGG
Organism: Carabus problematicus; assembly: GCA_963422195.1. NCBI lineage: Eukaryota > Metazoa > Arthropoda > Insecta > Coleoptera > Carabidae > Carabus > Carabus problematicus. Next base: position 10,004,438 of record OY728580.1, read on the forward strand.
GCAAAAAACTGGACGGCGGACCAGGTGGAAAAAGAAAAATGTGTGTTTGAGAGAAAAAAGAGCGATATTACCGTTTCCCGTTTCGATTAGTGAAGTCGTGGTTTTTTTTTGTACATCTTGTGAAATCCTACCTAAGTTAAGTACTATTCTAATTATTTATTAAATCAATTTTGTGGGTATAGTATTATTTTCTTCATTTTTCTTTATTATATTCTCTGTATTCTTAAGTAAGTTACGTTAGTTATAGTTTCCTACTTACTTTATAGTATTAGTTTCTTTTTCTTTCTTTATTAAGTTTTCCCTAGGCTTACGTTAGTTATAGTTTACATTTTCTTAATTTAATCGTTCTGTTAATTGTGGTACTTATTGGGTTTGTTAGTACAGTTTGTAGCCGTATAATCCATAATAGACGGTTTTAGCTACCGGATGGTCATCCGGACTCGAGACGTCCAAAGGATCCGTATTATCTGGAGGACTGGCGCTTCCTGCCCAGCAGGATAAAGTTTCGAGCCCTTATAAGAGCCATTACCACCTGAGCCACCGAGCGACGCTGGACCGTCTCTACTGGATAGGACGACTTAAAACCTTAAGTACAATTAGAGATAAGTTAGTTTTAGCGTGTAGAGGGTGCCTTGCCCAGTTAAGCTGAATTAATAAATGTACATTGTTTTGGGGAAATCCCGTCATTGTTTCTTCACTAAGCACAGTACGGATTCGCCGTACCCCGACCCCCGCCACTGTCCTAGTCCGGCATTCTTTCGTTACAGTATAAATAAAATAATTATTTTTTAAATAAATGAAATTCTATGTAATTTATTTTAAAATTAAAAAAAAAATTTTAAAGTGTATTGGAGACTCGAACCATAACATTTATAAATTATTTAAATTACCAAATAAGCTTCTTACCGTTGTGCTAGCAACGCCGTAAATAAGTTTTTGCAAAAATGTTATATAAGCTACATCTTTTAATTATTACTTTTTAAAAGCATTTTTATTAGAAATGTGAGCATTAATATCATTTTAATTAATACCAATCTATGCGAATAACCTATCCCTACACCTGTACCAAATTTCAGAGCTCTAAAATATATAATACAGAAGTAATCGCAACTTTTTCAATTTTACATGTTAATTCCCTATGTCCCAGATTTCTTGGGACACCCGGTATATATATATATTTATATATATATGTTAGCCAATATTCAATTCGAGGGCAAAATTCAAACGTCGCGCGCCCGACACCAGCGCCCTCAACAACGCCATAGAGAGAACGTGTGTTGAAGCGAAGCCGAGCGGGCGTGTGTTCGAGTGTTCCGAGCTACCGTTTGAAGATTACAAGTTGTAATACATTTAATATCCAATTAAATTAATGTAACAAATCTATAATAAATGGTTTAAATGAAAAAGAAGAGTTTAAGCCAACAAAGCAGCGGTGGGATCACAAAAATCAAACCTAAAACAGTGAGTGTTATTACGTTGTGGAGTATTCAGTGGTGTAAAAGTTCTACTAAAAGTATTGTCGCTGTGTGTGACAAGGGTGTTTGAGTGTCGATACTAATTTCGAGGTGAAAAATTAGTGTTGAGACAGAGAAACAGTAAGAACTTGTGAAAGTGAGTGAACCACGTGGCAACGTAACAAAGAAACTTGTGTTCCTGTTGAGATTTTCTGTACGAAAACACTATTGTGTGGTAGATCAGACATTTATAACGCTAAAACCGAAGTTTCAATAGTGAGAATCGTCGCGTTTAGTGAAAATTAACCATTTAATAGCCGAAAAACGCTAGCTGTTGTGTTGGTTGCCTATGTTGCAAGGCGTACAATAAGTTGTGTGTCAACAAAAAAAAAACGCACGATGTCTAGTCCGAATGACAACGCGAATCAAACGTTAACAAACGTAGAATTTGTTGCGGTAGATACGGAGTTGAGAGCTACATCTACACCCGCCGCGAATAATGATGACAGTTTAAGACGTCCAGTAACTAATCTTGAACGTGAACGTGCTTTGTTAGAACGCGAACGCGATCTATTGAGGCGCGAACGAGAATTATTCGACCGCGAACGTAGTATGACCCAAAATGGTGTAAATGTGACAACAATAATGCGAGCACCGTATGAATTGGCGGAAAGACTGTTACCAGAGTTTGACCCGTCGAGAATTAGTGGGTTAAGTGCAACACAGTGGGCTCAACGAATCGAAAGCGTAGCAACCGCGTACGCATGGGACGACACCCTGAAGCTCATGCAAGCTGTGACCAAACTGCGAGGTGCTGCCAAGTTATGGATGGATGGGTTGGGTGACGAGATCACCTCGTGGGAGGCGTTCAAGAGACAATTACTACGAAGTTTCCCGTCCGTCTGTGATCAAGCAGACGTCCACCTCCAGCTCACAAAACGCAAGAAGGAAAAAGGCGAGAACTATGAATCGTACGTATATGCGATGCGTGCCATCTCTCGTAGAGGTAATATCGACAATTCCTCTCTAATAAAATACATTTTAAATGGACTCGGTGATCGAGAATTGGTTCGATCACTGGCATTGTGTGAGTTCCTAGACATTGAAGAGCTACTTAGGAAGATCAAGCGTCTTGAAAGCGTGGATGAACGAACTAGAGTTGCCGGTGCCACACGCAGTACCATAAGTCCGAACACTCCAGGGCAAGTATCGCAAGAAAATCAACGCCCAAACGAACGCAGAGAGAAGACAGTCCGCTGTTACAACTGTCAAGGACTCGGACACATTGCACAAAACTGCGTGAAACCATCAAAGCCAAGAACTTGCTTCAAGTGCAACAGCGAAGATCATTTCGCCAGAGATTGCAACCGACAAGAACAGAGAAACGGTACTACTGAGCGAGTCGCTGCGAGACCGTCTGTGAGAAAAATTGATGCCGACGAAACAGAACCAAAAGATGAGTACCACAAATGGGTGGAAATAAATGGAGAGAAACTCATTGGCTATATCGACTTGGGGAGTGATGTCGTCACGATGAAGAATGAAGTCGCTCAAAGAATCGGTGTACAGTACCACCCCGAACAACGGAAGCTGCGAGGATTCGCGAATGGAGTTTGCGAAGCCCTTGGCAAACAGATACTAACTCTGACGATCTGTGGCGTCGACATTACGACAGAGGTTTTGATTGTCCCTGATGATGTCCAAACAGAGTCAATCCTGATTGGACAAACGGCACTGGACCAACCCGGAATTCGAATTGTCAAAGAACAAGGAAGTCTAACAATTAGCAGAATAAACGACAAACATTCTGCGAAAAATGAAGTACCGCGAGTGATGAGGCTTGTGAAATATGAAGACATTCGGCAAGAAGAAATTAAATGTAACCCGAATGTAACCCAAGAGCAGAAAGATAAGTTGTTTGAAGTAATACAAGACAATCGACAATGCTTCGCAAAGAATATACAAGAGGTAGGGCGAACTAGTTGGATTAAGCTCAATATTGAAGTAAAAGATGAATCACCCGTAAACCAGCGACCATACCGTTTATCGTATGCTCAACGCGAGGTGATGAAAGAGAAGACTGATGAACTCCTTGAAGCAGGAATCATAAAAGAATCGACGTCCGAATACAGCAGTCCAGCGTTGCTTGTGAAGAAACCCAATGATGATTACCGCTTATGTATTGACTACCGACGCTTGAACGAGAAAACCAAGAAAATGAAGTTTCCAATGCCCCGTATAGACGATCAGCTGGATTGTTTGGCTGGAAATCGATATTTTACAACACTAGACCTTGCGTCCGGGTATCACCAGATACCGATGGATCCGAAGTCTTGTCATCTGACATCTTTTGTCACACCCACTGGTCAGTACGAGTATGTTGTGATGCCATTTGGAGTTGTCAATGGACCAGCAGTCTTCAACCAATTGATGCAAATGGTTGCAAGAAAAATGAAGTTCGGAGACATCTTAGTGTACATGGACGACGTGTTAATACCTTCTCGAACCGTTGCGGAAGGCATAGAAAAATTGCAAAGTTTTTTGAAAATCTTACGGACTGCGGAGCTGACGTTAAAGTTATCCAAGTGTTCCTTCCTCGGGGAACAAATCGAATATCTGGGATACGAAGTGGACAAGAATGGTGTTCGACCGGGCAGGAAGAAAACGTGTGCCATTGAGAAGTTTGAGAAGCCTGAGAATGTACACCAAATCCGACAGTTTCTGGGTTTGTCGAGTTACTTCCGTCGATTCGTGCCAGGATTTGCGACGATATCGAAACCGCTGACAGAATTGACCAAAAACGATGTTCCATTTGCGTGGGGTGAACGTCAAGAGACCGCATTCTGCGAGTTAAAGAAGAAGCTGTCCGAACAACCTCTACTTGCATTATACGATATGCGAGCGGAACATGAAGTTCATACAGATGCCAGTAAGGATGGACTCGCAGGCATCTTACTACAAACATCCGTTGGTGACACTGCGAAACCGGTTGCATACTATAGCCGTCTGACAACAGCTGCTGAGAAAAATTATCATAGTTACGAACTTGAAACATTAGCTGTCGTGGAAGCTGTGGAGAAATTCCGAGTTTACCTGCTGCACAAGAATTTTCGGATTCTTACCGATTGTAATGCTCTCAAACTCACGATGAGCAAGAAAGAAATAATACCAAGAGTCGGAAGGTGGCTACTACGGTTGCAGGAATATTCATTCACGATTGATTATCGTCCTGGAAGAACGATGAAGCATGTTGATGCTTTAAGTAGAAACCCAAGTGAGCCAGCTGCGGAAATAGAAGTTGCCGGAGCCAAGACAATGATCTTCCGTATTGAAGACGATGACTGGTTAGGCACAATGCAACGACAAGACGAGAAGTTGAGCAGGATTATAGATATGCTTCAACGACGACCAGAAACCAGCGAAGAGAAACAAGTGCACATCGATTATAAGATGAAAAAACAGAGACTTTTCAGAAATGTCGATGGAGACCTTAAATGGGTTGTTCCGAGAGGAGCGATCTGGAAAATCCTGTATAACAGTCATGACAGGATGGGTCATTTTGCCGAAGACCGGACGAAAGAGTACATTAGCCGATACTTTTGGTTCTCGAAAATGAGAAAAAGGATCAAAAAGTATATTGCGGCGTGTGTCGAATGCGCGTATTATAAATTGCCCGGAGGAAAACGAGCAGCCGAGCTGCACAATATTGAAAGAACCACGATACCTTTCCAAATGATACATGCTGATCATCTTGGACCGTTTCCAAAAAGCAAAGCTGGAAACACTCACATTGTAGCGATACAAGATAACTTTACGAAATTCATCATGTTACGTGCTGTGAAGAGCACGAAAACGAAAGAAACATGCGCAGCGTTACAAGAAGTTATTGCAATTTTTGGAAGTCCGAAGTTTCTAGTGACCGATCGAGGGACTGCGTTTACCGCCAAAGAGTTCGAGGAACTGTGTAAGAACAATAGCATCACCCATATCCGGAATGCTACGGCAACACCTAGGGCAAACGGACAAGTGGAACGCAGTAATTACAGTATTGCGACAGCTGTAGCCACCATGGCCAAAGTACAGGGTGATTGGGACAAGAACATACCTAATATTCAGTTCTCTATGAATGCATTTAAAAACAAAACGACTCGCCGATGTCCACATGAACTACTGTTCAGCTTCAACCCCAGGAATGCGCTACAGAACGAAGTTATTCTTGCTCTGCAGGATGACGAAGACCCGAGAACAGTTAACCTTGAAGAAGAACGAGTTGAGGCGCTCAAGAACATTAGAATAACGCAACACCAGCAGAAGGTGCGGTTTGACAAACGTCATCGGAAACCTAGACAATTTAAAGAAGGTGACCTAGTTTTGGTTGAACGTGAGAGCCAGGCGACGGGCGAATCAAGGAAGTTGACAGAAAAGTTCAAGGGACCATACATGGTTTCTGAAGTTCTTCCACATGATCGCTATCGTCTCGTAGATGTACCAGGTGCCAAAAGGACGCAACGAACTTTCAATTCGGTATTTTCATCCGACAGGATGAAAGCTTGGTGTGCTTTATTAGAAGATGAGGATTCTGGAGATGAAGATCCCGAAGATGACGATCCAGGAGACGAAGAAATTAATAAAAACTGTTCTAGCTTGTTTACAGGTGAAACACAACCGGATCATAGGACCGAGGACGGTCTAATTGGTCAGGAAAGGCCGACTGTTAGCCAATATTCAATTCGAGGGCGAAATTCAAACGTCGCGCGCCCGACACCAGCGCCCTCAACAACGCCATAGAGAGAACGTGTGTTGAAGCGAAGCCGAGCGGGCGTGTGTTCGAGTGTTCCGAGCTACCGTTTGAAGATTACAAGTTGTAACACATTTAATATCCAATTAAATTAATGTAACAAATCTATAATAAATGGTTTAAATGAAAAAGAAGAGTTTAAGCCAACATATATATATATATATATATATATATATATATATATATATATATATATATATAAATATATATACAGTATTGTGCAAAACATATGCAACTAGAAACGAAACTGCTATTTTTTAAGATTTTCTGACAACAAACTAGTTTAATTTAGTTATTATTGTATTCATTTCATTAATGTAGTATTTTTAAACATAAAGAGCACACAAAATGTGGTTATATTGAGAACATTTAGAAAAAAATCTTTGATATTGAAGGAATGCTTATATTAAGCTGTGCAAAACATATGCAACTAACCATATCTATTCATCTGAAGAGTCTTGGTTTTAATATTTCGTCCAATAACCATTGCGTTTGATCACTTCGTCACATCTCTTAGGCATATAGCTTACTAGATTTTTGATTATTCTCATAGGAATGTTTTCCCATTCAAGTTTTAAAGTATTGAAAAGTGAACTAGATGAAGAAAGTCTTTTGTCTTCTTACGCGCTGCTTAAGGATACCCCCACAGGTTAACTATGGGGTTTAAACCAGGTGACTGTGTCGGCTAATCAAGTACTGCATTTTTTTTTATCATTCAGCCACTTTTGTACGTACTTAGAATTGTGCTTTGGATTGTTATCATGTTGAAAGGCCTATGACAGAAGCATTTCTTCTTCGGCATACAGCACCATTGTCGTTTCCAAAATGTCTTTCTATTTGAATCAATCGACAATTCCTTTAATTTGATAGAGAGGACTGTAGCCTTATCCAAATAAGCAAATTTGAGAAGCTTACAAAGCTTTAAAAAAGCCCCTATTATCTTCGAAACGTCGCTAAAAAAGGTAAGAAAATTATACTGCCGCCTCGAATCCGATTTCAAGGTTGAACTTTGCCCGTACATATGAAAATTGGTCTGTTGTGAAATGGAAAGCAGTTTTGTTTAGTGATAAGAGCAAATTTAATCTCTTGGGTCGGATGGGATAACTCATGTTCGCCGCAAGTCTGGCTCTCGGTTGCATAAGCAAAATACCATGATCACTTTAAACAATAGGGGCTTTTTTAAAGTCCTGTAAGCCGTCAAATTTGCTTATTTGGACAAGACTACAGTTCTCTCTATCAAATTAAAGGAATTGTCGATTGATTCAAATACATAGACATTTTGGAAACGACAATGCTGCTGTATGCCGAAGAAGAAATGCTTCTGTCATAGGCCTTTCAACATGATAACAACCTAAAGCACTATTCTAAGTACGTAAAGAAGTGGCTGAATGATAAAAAAAAATGCAGTACTTGATTAGCAGGCGCAGTCACCTAGTTTAAACCGCATAGTTAACCTGTGGGGTATCCTTAAGCAGCGCGTAAGAAGACAAAAGACTTTCTTCATCTAGTTCACTTTTCAATACTTTAAAACTCGAATGGGAATACATTCCTATGAGAATAATTAAAAATCTAGTAAGCTATATGCCTAAGAGATGTGACGAAGTGATCAAACGCAATGGTTATTGGACAAAATATTAAAACCAAGACTCTTCAGATGAATAGATATGGTTAGTTGCATATGTTTTGCACAGCTTAATATAAGCATTCCTTCAATATCAAAGATTTTTTTCTAAATGTTTTGAATATAACCACATTTTTTGTGCTCTTTATGTTTAAAAATACTACATTAATGAAATGAATATAAAAATAACTAAATAAAACTAGTTTGTTGTCAGAAAATCTTACAAAATAGCAGTTTCGTTTCCAGTTGCATATGTTTTGCACAATACTGTATATATATACCGGGTGTCCCAAGAAATCTGGGACATAGGGAATTAACATGTAAAATTGAAAAAGTTGCGATTACTTCTGTATTATATATTTTAGAGCTCTGAAATTTGGTATAGGTATACAGTCGGGTTATTAGCATTGACTGATATTAATTAAAATGATATTAGTGCTCACATTTCTGATAAAAATGCTTTTAAAAAGTAATAATAAAAAGATATAGCTTAAATACCATTTTTGAAAAAAAAAAATTGTATGGCATGCTAGCACAATGGTAAGATGCTTATTTGGTAATTTAAATAATTTATAAATGTTATGGTTCGAATCTCCAATATACTTTAGAGTTTTTTAATTCTAAATAAAATAATTATTTTTTAAATAAATGGAATTGTATGTAAATTATTTTAGAATTAGAAAAAAACTCTAAAGTACATATATTGGTGATTCGAACCATAACATTTATAAATTATTTAAATTACCAAACACGCATCTTACCGTTGAGCTAGCAACGACATAAACAATTTTTTGCAAGAATGGTATTTAAGCTACATCTTTTAATTATTACTTTTTAACCTTTAAGTAGTCGCACCGGTGTATTTTGTACACCATTTTCAGTAAAAACAGAATTACTTTTTCTGTGCAAGTACAAGAGGGCATCCACGTCGGCTAACCTATTACCAGTATGTCTATAACTGGTTGACAATGTGCAGGTTACATCAGTATAGTGGTAGACGAACCTCAAGTGTTAGATCGTTGCAGTGTCACATCTGGTGCCTACAATACACCATGTAACTATATGTAAAATATTTGTTTTCTTGATTTTTGCTGATAATTGAATGCATATTTGGCTATATTAATTTAAATAAGTTCCTTTATCTAATTTTAAGTAATATTTTTTAAATGTTTACAGGGATATAAAAAACGGCTAACTGATGCAGAGTTAGAAGCCATTGCTCCAACTATAGGCGACTCCTCTTCTGAAGAAGAATTACCGAATTTCTTAATATATTTATATGCATGTGTTTGTTTCTTTTATTTCCAATAAACTTTTTAATACATATTCCATGGTTTTTCTTAAGGTTTAGCCGTCATATGATATTGGTGAAAAAATACACCGCGCGACTAGTTATTTAAAACTACTTAAAAGTTAAAAGCATTTTTATCAGAAATGTGAGCATTAATATCATTTTAATTAATAGCAATCAATACTAATAACCTATCCCTACACCTGTGACAAATTTTAGAAGTAATCGCAGCTTTTTCAATTTTACATGTTAATTCGCTAGGTCCCAGATTGCTTGGGACACCCGATATATATGTAACAGTCACGTACGCGGATTGCACATATGTACGCTAACGCAGGCGGTTGCAGCAACATGCTGACTCCGCCGGGCCACTAACCGAGTGAAGCAACACCCTAAATCTAGTCCAACGGGCAATGACTGTTCGTTTTGCCATCGTCAGTAGATTGAACCAGCTATAAGACGACGAGTAAAGCGCGAAGAGAGATTCCCGAACAGGACGCGGTCGCGACGAGGTGTGATTGTAAACGATAAGTAGTAAATAAAGTATCTAGATTAAATCATACAGTGTGTCCCAGCGACTACCATACATAGGAAAATTAACATTGGGAAATTATGTAAGGATCAAGTATTGCTTTGTCTGTATCTAAACATGTGATTGTCACAAATTAAACAGTAGGTAATTGAGTTAATCAAATTTAAAACTGTCAGATTGCTGTTATTTTTAGAATTTGCTGACACAGTACAACTATTACCATTGAATTATCAATATTCTTACAAATAATTAATATGGTTATATTTATTATTTTATAATAAAGTTTGCGTAGAAACAAATTTGGATGGTTTTCAGTAATACATACCTACAACAGAAAGCTTAACAGTTTGCATTTTGTAATGGAAAAACGAACAAAATGCAATAGTTAAGCACTAAATTCAATATCACTACCAGGTACTAATCAATGAAATGTTCAAACGTATTCCCATTGACTAGCAGACAGTGGCTTAATCTGTCATAAAATTGTTCCCCATTCAATGTAAATGTGTAGTCCTCAGTGAAACAAATGTTTTCTAAAGCATGACATTTATTAAACATTAATTCACAAAAAGTGATTCGTTTTCCACTATCCGCTGCTAATAGCAGCATGTAATATTTGTAAGCAAAATATTTGTGTTTTTTATCAGTGCGGTGATTCACCGAGATTATTTGTAATTTCCCTCACACTTCGACAACTGCCAAAATATCTACTTCGTTGTTAACATTCTGGTTTCTGTTTCTATTACTTTTGCGAAGGCAATTGACGTACCCAATTTCCTGTTTTAAAGAAAATTCCTTTAAATAAGTATGTAATATAAAATTATTTGACAGAAGAAAATGTCTTTGTTTTAAATCTTTTGTTTTTGTCATTCAGAAAGGATGTACATATAGCTCAAGGCAATAGTTGATCCTTATATAATTTCCCAATGTTAATTTCCCTATGTATGGTAGTCGCTGGGACACACTGTATATATATATATATATATATATATATATATATATATATATATATATATATATATATATATATGTATATATATATATATATATATATATATATATATATATATATATATATATACATATATATATATATATATACGGTGTGTCCCAGCGACTACCATACATAGGGAAATTATATAAAGATCAACTATTGCCTTGAGCTATATGCATATTCTTTCTGAGCGACAAAAACAAAAGACTTAAAACAAAGAAATTTACTTCTGTCAAATAATTTTACATTACATAATTATTTAAAGGAATTTTATTTAAAATAGGAAATTGGGTTCGTCAATTGCCTTCGCAAAAGTAATAGAAACGGAACCCAGAATGTTAACAACGAAGTAGATATTTTGGCAGCTGTCGAAGTGTGAGGGAAATTACAAATAATCTCGGTAAATCACCGCACTCATAAAAAACACAAATATTTTTTTATAAACAATATAATGTTTTTGTTGTATACAGAATAACAAAAATCTCATATTTATATTTTGTAGAAATGAAAAAAAAAGAAAGGAGAGGTGCAAATTTTACCAAATTCGAGACCGATCTTTTGATCGATATAGTCATGAAATTCAAAGATGTTATCGAAAATAAAAAAACAGATGCCACTACGTGGAAAGAAAAAAACGAAGTGTGGGTTGAAATAAGTGATCAATTTAATGCAGTCAGTGGCACTTACGCAAGATCGGACAAGACTATCAAAGCATCAAAAAGAATTTGCGAAAAAAAATGTGCTGCAATTCGAACAGAGCAAAACAAAACAGGGGGCGGTATTTCTGAATGCAGCGAACTTAATTCTTTCGAAGAAAAAATGATGTCCATGACAGAATTTGGCATGCTGGGCATGTCATCTCGGTTCGTCAATGATATTATAGGTAAATTATATTATTTACAAAACTTTTTCAAATCTGATACTTCATGCACGCATTGGCACGTATATAAGGTGTATTTTTAACGACTGACGACCATAATATTTTTCCAGAACTAAATCCTACGGTACCTAATATAGAAATTGAATACCTGGAAGATAATGGTGAGTTATTACAAATACAAAATACCTAGATAACAGATCATACCACATTTGCATCAGACTTTATGCCATCACATTTAGTTATCAGGACACAAATATTCAGATAAGATGTATATTACTTTCAGATGTTCTGCAATTTTTAAAAGCAACAGGTGAGTAGAAGGGGAGGTACTTTCAATCCGCCCCGTCGCTTTCTCTTTTGGCGCCAGAGCCTAATGAGGTAATTAGAAAGTACCGATTTCTAATGAGTTTTTGGTAATTAGAGCCTAATGAGGTAATTAGAGTATCGATTTCTAATGAGTTTTTGGAATTTGTGTAATTATATCTTGTATACGTATACAAGGGGTGTGTGTATATATAACTATGCAGAGTGCAAGGGTACGTCAGATTATAACCAATTTTACCCGAGAACAACAGTACGCTGCACTAATCCAAGTAAGTATTGTGTTTAAATATTATTATTATTATTCTGTTAATGCTAAGTATTTATTCTATTGTGTTGTATAGAAATGAATGTTGAAGCATTGAACACCATCGATGGGGTAACAAGTGAGAAATCTTTCATGGAAATCAAAGAGCTGCAACTTGAAAAAAACTATCCGATATCAAGTATGCAGTATGTTACAACAAGCTTCGGAGAGCGTATACTTGTCGAACTAGAAGACTTCGTCGTGATTCTCCCCACACGGTACACCACGTATATTGGCGAAAAGGGATGTGAGCATTTCAACGCGGAAAATAAATATGATTTGATATACAAGGGTGAAAGGTTGAAGGCCGGTTCGACCACTAATAAAACTGCACTGGTAGACATTGTGAAATGTAAAACTGAGTAATTGTATATTCCTATCATTTCTGAATAAATAATAATGGTGTACAAAGACCTGTTCAAATAAAAAAAAATACGCTGGTTCAATTTTGTGTTATTATTTTTACTAAGTATTTGTACTAAAGTACATATACCCCTAAGAAAAAGTTGGGGATATAAATAATATGAAATTTATATTCTTATTAAATGTATTCGTTAAAGTATTTAGAGTATACCACGTTTTTCAACTAATCTTACAAGTTTATATGTCGTGAAATTATTGCTAAGTATTTAATACTGAGAGAGAGACATTCATTGTGTTTAATAATTAGTGGAAGTATACTACGTTTTAAATATTTCAAGTAATCTTACAAGAGTGTATGTTACTGCTAAGTATTTAATACTGAGAGAGGTAATGACATTCATTGATATCATTACCTTGTTGTAATCTTACGCTAGAATTATTTGCTAAGAAAGAGAGAGAGGCAATGCCAATCATTTGTAATCTTACAAGTTTGTATGGGGTATGTGAGTATTCTCGAAAGCTTACCATACCATTCGTCATGGCTGCTGATATCTTAATACGTGTTGTCTATATGTATTATTGAAAGCAATTAACGAGTGGATTTTCCAGTGAAAGCAGGGTATAAGTCTTTCAGGGGGGTAGCAATTACTAACAATGAATTTCCGTATACGCCCGCTGCAATGACACGCCTACTATTATACATGCGTGTGTATATAACCCGTGTATGGAAATGACAATATTCAGTTTACATTTTGTGTATGTGTGTGTGAGTACTTACGAACAATTACAAAAATGTTTAACCAATCCGATGAGAATTTGTACGCGTTTTTCGATGTGTGTGAAAACATTATACAACAGGAGTTGAATCCTGTGTACATGGAAGACGAGAACATTCAAGCGTTTTTTCAAATTTGTGGCGGAATAATTCAGGACGAGTTAAATCCAGTGCAAGTACAAGTAGGACGTGGTCAACCAGATGAAGTTGTCGATGCACCGTTGCGTTTCAACATCATTGCCGATACGATATCCCGGGTGAAGCGGTTCAACTTGGACGGACGACGGTTGACATTTCATATGTCTGACGCTCCAGGTGATGTGGACCCCGTTGTCTGGTTCAGAGAAGGTATGGAGGAGCTGGTGCAATATATTTTGAGGACGGTGCCAGCGTCGGACCAGGTGGGGCTGGTGATGCACACCCCGCAATGCGAGCTAGGACCCGCGTGGATCAGTTTCAGACGTGCGGATCAGTTGCATATAGACGTAGTGTGGGATGCTATCAGCAAAATATTGCAGAGTAACGCGGCGCTATTTTCAGAGGGGAATATGGAAGTTGTGCTGACGCGAGTAGCTGTACCCATAGGACGTGGTAATTTTTTAAAGCAGCGGGGGTTAAAATACGCTGAGTTTTGTCGTCGAAAATACGGGTTAATCGACATTGACAACACCGACAACCTATGTCTACCAAGAGCTTTGGTTGTAGCAAAGGCTCTAAGTGATAGCGATCAGCGTCTACCGAGCCTGATTAAGAATAAGGATACCCTTCAGGATACGGAGTGTCGCGATTTATTGTTGAACGCGCGCGTCAAAATACCTGCGGAGGGTTCCGGAATACCAGAGCTAGTGGAGTTTCAAAGGTATTTGACAGAGTATAATATCGTTGCGTATCAATACGACAGTCAGACCACGTTATTTTTCGAGGGGAATAAAAATAAAGACTTACCACGATTAAATTTATTGCATCACAATTCCCATTTTACTGTGATTAAAAGTTTAACTGCAGTGTTTTCCACGGCCTATTTTTGCGAGCCGTGTCACCAAGGGTATAAGGTAATCGGGAAGCATAGGTGTGAAAACACCTGTCCATGCTGCCAGCGATCACCGCCATGTCCGAGGAACATTGTGCGCATTCTATGTATGAATTGTGATCGCGACTTTCGTGGGCAGCTGTGTTTTAATGCACATAAAAACAAACTGTGCGGGAAGTTGAAAAAGTGCAACAAGTGCTTTAAAACATATAAAGTGCGACCAAATAATATACACAAGTGTAATACTACATATTGTAAAATATGCGATGATTACCAAAGTGCGGGACATTTGTGCTACATTAGGAAAAATAACGCTGAAGTCGATGAAGATAAACATTTATTCATTTACTTTGATCTAGAGACACGCCAGGAACACATCATCGACGATGATAAACTGCATGAGGTAAACTTGTGCGTGCTTCAGCAGTCATGCCCCCAGTGTAGTGCGGTAGAAGACATTCATAAGACATGCTTCTCATGCGGGATTAGACAGCATATTTTTAAAATAAAGCCGATTGAGCAGTTCGTAGAATATGTGACTTTACCGCGGAGGTCGTTTAAAAACGTTACCTGTATCGCCCATAACGGCAAAGGGTTTGATTTTCAATTTATTTTAAAATATCTAACCGAGACGCGGAATATGAAACCGAAGCTTATCATGAACGGTACGAAAATTTTATTGCTTGAGATAGATAATGTGCGGTTTATTGACTCTCTCAATTTCTTACCGATGTCTCTCGCCAGTCTGGGAAAGGCCTTTGACTTACCGCCGTCTATTAAGAAAGGGTATTTTCCCCATCTTTTCAATACGCTGGAAAATAGTTCTTATGTGGGGCCTATACCAGCTATTGATTTCTACGGGGTCAATAGTATGCACTGTGAACAACGTGACGCGTTTTTAAAGTGGCATGCCGTAAAAGTGCACGACGACTATGTGTTCAAGATGGCAGAGGAGATTGTGGACTATTGTGTGTCAGACGTAGACATTCTTCGACGTGCATGCAGTAAATTTAGACAAACTTTCATCAAGGACTGTGGAGTGTGTCCATTCACAGAGGCGGTCACGATTGCATCAGCGTGCAACAAAGTGTTTCGGCGGCGGTTTTTAAAACATCGGACAATCGGACTTATTCCAGAGAACGGCTACAGAATGCGGGACAATCAATCTAAAGTGGCAATAGAGTGGCTGATATGGGAGGAGGAAATCCGTCAAATCCGGATAGAACAAGCAGCACGTGGTAGAGAAGCCGTATTGGACGGTAATCTCAAGGTCGACGGGTATTATGATCCGGAGAAATTGGTATTCGAATTTCACGGGTGTTTTTATCATGGACATGATTTGTGCTTCCGGACAAACCGCGATGCCCCTATCTTAAATAACCCTTATGAAACATTAAATTCACGGTTCGATCGCACGATCGCGAAAACAAAAAAACTCCGCGAGCTAGGGTACACGGTTATAGAGAAGTGGGAGTGTGATTTCGCGAAGGACAAACGCAGTGACGGGAAACTTTGCGACTTTGTTTCTAACCACCCTCTTCTGAATACCATTCCACTCGAGCCGCGGGACGCCTTTTTCGGAGGCCGCACGGGCAATTGCACATTGCACCATAAAGCCGGTAAAGACGAGACGATTAAATATGTCGACGTGTGCTCGCTATACCCTTGGGTTTGTAAATATGGTAAATTCCCGGTAGGCCATCCAAAGATATTTGTCGGAGCCGAGTGTAGTGCGGTGTTAGGGCCTAATAATAACCTTGATCGCGTTGAAGGACTTGTTAAATGTATAGTGCTACCTCCAAATAATCTCGTGCATCCTGTGCTACCGCGCAGAATGCACGGTAAACTGATGTTTGCGCTGTGCCGCAAATGCTGCGACGAGCTATGTCAAACAGATTGTTCGCATAGCAACGAAGAGCGTCAGTTCATCGGGACCTGGGTTGTTGACGAAGTGCGACGAGCCGTGCAGTATGGGTACACCGTCGTTGAAGTCCTCGAAATATGGCAGTATGAAGTGACGACATACTGCAAAGCAAATAAATCGGGTGGTTTGTTTGCCGAGTATATTGACACGTTTCTGAAGATGAAGCAGGAGGCATCGGGGTATCCTGCGGCATGTGTTAGTGAGGATCAGAGGCAGGGGTATGTCAACGAGTACCTAGTTAACGAGGGCGTTCAATTGGATCCGGGGTTGATAGAGAAGAATGCCGGGCGGCGCTCTTTAGCGAAACTTATGCTAAACTCGTTCTGGGGTGAGTGTTTAACTATAATATTTATGAAACGATTTTTTTTTTTTTTTATAATAGAATGAGAATAACTTTGATTTGTATAATAATTATGATTATATTTTTTAATTCTATATGTTTGCTACAGGGAAATTCGCCCAGTCTGAGAACAAGATTCGCACGACGGTGGTGTCTGAGGCTGTTGAGCTGTTTGATTTACTAGAGAATCCTTCAGTTATCGTTAATCACCTTGTCCCCGCGGGGGATAAGGTGGTTTATGTAAATTGGAAGTTTCTCGAGGACTCCATGGAGCCGCTCCCCACCGTGAATGTAGCGATTGCTGCATATACTACGGCTCAGGCGAGACTCCGCCTGCTTGAACACTTACAACCGCTGGATCATCAAGTGTTGTACTATGACACTGATTCGGTGATATACAAGCATCGGCCCGGGCAGTATGAACCTCCCACGGGTAATTTTCTGGGGGATCTTACCGATGAGTTGGAAGGTTATGGGGCGGGTAGTTATATCACCGAGTTCGTGTGTGGTGGCCCCAAAAACTATGCGTATGAAGTGTATTCCCCTGCCAGTGGTGAGCTACGGTATGTGTGTAAAGTCAAAGGCTTTACACTGAACCATGAAAATTCCCAAATTATTAATTTCAATTCAATGAAACTATTAATTCTCGGTGAATGTGCGGACCCCTCTCCAGTAGTAAGGTATAATAGCATAAGATGTAAACCCGACCATAGTGTGGTTACACGTAGCGAGTCGAAAAGGTTCAGCATTAAATTTATGAAACGACGACGTGATGGGGCTTTAGACTCGCTACCGTATGGGTATAAGAAGATTAGGTTAGACTAGCTGTGTTCATTTTATGTATATGCTTATGGTTGCTTGTAAATATGTTTAGATTAAGTATTATTTTATGTAATATATATATATATATATATATATATATATATATATATATATATATATATATATGTGTGTGTGTGTGTGTGTGGATGAATGTGAGTGTGCGTATGTATACATACGTTTTTTTCTTTTTTTTCTTTTTTTTATAAATATAAATGATGCAGTCAAAATCTTGCATTTGAGTTTTACTACCCATGGACGTTAGACATGAAATTCCAACATCCTTTTAGTGCAATAGTAGCTGGTCCCTCAGGCAGTGGTAAATCATATTTTGTTACTGATTTTCTCCGCAATATAAATGAGTTAAGCGACACGGTATTTCCACAAATAACATGGTGCTACGGTGTGTGGCAGAACTTGTACAGTAAAATACCTAACGTGAAATTTGTTGAAGGTCTTCCTGATATGGAAAATTTTGACGGGAAAACTCCCCAGTTAATTATAATTGATGATTTAATGCGTGAAGCCGATTCACGAATAGTTGATATATTTACAAAGGATAGTCACCATAAAAATATGTCAGTTTTCTTTATTACCCAGAATTTATTCCATCAAGGCAA
The DNA here is from genome assembly GCA_963422195.1 of Carabus problematicus. NCBI lineage: Eukaryota > Metazoa > Arthropoda > Insecta > Coleoptera > Carabidae > Carabus > Carabus problematicus. Next base: position 10,022,507 of record OY728580.1, read on the forward strand.
AGGACAAAGAGATATATCACTTAATGCCAATTATATCATTTACTTTAAAAATCCTCGTGATAAAGCGCAGATATCACATTTGTCACGTCAAATTTGTCCTGAAAATACAAAATTTATTCAAGATGCTTATAATGACGCTACATCAGAACCACATGGTTATTTAATATTTGATTTGAAACAATCAACACCTGAGTGGGCTCGCTTTAGAACATCGCACGGGGGACTTATGTATGTATATATCCCTAGAAAAGCATATAAATACGGTGACAAACATCTGCCACAGATTATTACGTAAACACTGCTGTTCTAAACATGTCTAGTACTGTCATTAAGAACGCAGCTTTACTTCACGCCCTACTAAAACTCAAGCCACAACATCGAAACGCTCTACTGAAAAGTGCTGATTCTAATACAGTACGCTGTATATGCGAGTGTACATATAATATTTTAAGCGGTAAAGTTCGTATTAATAAAATCCAGCGAGCTCGTCTTTTACGCTATAAGAAGACGTTGAGAAACATTGCAAAGAGTGGTGAGGGCTGGAAGAAAAAGAAACAAATACTGGTTCAATCCGGTGGAGCATTCTTACCGTTTCTACTGACCCCTTTACTCACTGGAGTGTTGAGTAGTTTGTTTAAACAGTAATGGAACATGCTAGAAAAATGGTTTTAATCGCCCCGGAGGCAATAGAACGACTTAAACAGAGTAATACAGAAAGCGGCGATATAACTTCACAGCTAGATAGCGATATGAAAAAGGTGTTAAATTCTAGAATCCCCGATCATGAAAAATGGATGTTATATCAACAAACACTACAGCGATATTTACATTTTAAAAATCAGCAACGGGCCCCCATACAAATGCCAATAGCAGAAGAGAGCTTCACACGCAAAGAAGAAGAAGAAGAAGAAGTACGCTCTGAAGATGATACAGCGGAGATTATAAATACACTGCCGAAAACATATCGAACCAAAGCAAAACTTTTGCTACAGCGATTAATGGCTGACAAGAGTGTCGCATGGAATAAACTCGGCCGTGTTAGTATTAATAATGTTGAAATACAACACTCAAACATTACAGACTTAATCGGTGATGTGTTAAGACCGCGTAAAAATTCAAGTCCGATAGGGTGGCAAAAGTTCTCGATAGCTTTGAAAAATATCAACATCCCGGAGGAATTAATAGGGAATCCGCGTAGAAGGGAGTTCATGCGACCCACTGCTGTATCATATAAAATATACAGACGCAAACAGCGTAATGACGAGGCCGAAACATCAATATCAGCAATCAAAAATAAGTGGAGAAAATTCCGATTCTAAACGAGTGAATAATAAATTGACGAGTATTTACTTTAATCCTAAACATGCTGCCAGTTTTTCTGGAGCCTCTAATCTCATAAAGACTGTGAAGGGTAGTATTAGTGCCCAAAGCGTTAAACAGTGGTTAAGTGCACAAGATACGTATACACTACATAAACCGATTAGAAAAAGATTTCCCCGAAATAAATACCGAGTGTCCAACATTAATGATCTATTCCAGGCAGACCTTAATGACATGCGAAGTCTGGCCCGTCATAATGACGGATATAAGTATATATTAACAGTGATTGACGTATTCAGTCGTTTTGCATGGGCTGAGCCTTTAATGGATAAGAAACCTGCAACAGTTATTTCTGCATTTGATAAGATGTTGAAGGAGAGTAAACGTAAACCTGTATATTTACAAACGGATAAGGGATCAGAATTTATTGCAAATAGTGTGCAAGAATATTTAAAGAAGAATGATATAAAATATTACGTTACGAAAAATCCCGATGTCAAAGCGTGTTTTGTAGAGCGGTTAAACAGAACGTTAAAAACTAGAATGTATCGATATTTTACGCGGAATAATACATTTCGTTATATCGACGTTCTACAGAATCTTGTATCTGCATACAATAGTACTGTACATTCCTCAACAAGTTTTGCCCCAAAGAATGTACGTGATACAAATGTATTACAGGTGTGGCGGAATCAGTATGGAGACGAAGAAACAGCAAAATTATACCGTGTAAATTTTAAACCAGGCGATCTCGTTCGTATATCAAGAGAGAAACATGTATTTAAAAAGGGGTACGAAGCGAACTGGTCTGAGGAAATATTCAAGATCACCGCCGTTCTGAAGAGAACTCCACCAGTGTTTAAACTACAAGATTTGAATGAGGAAGATATCGACGGAGTTTTTTATACGCAGGAGCTGCAGAAAGTACTTGTGAAGCCTGATACCACGTATAAAATAGATAAAATAGTTGACACACGCGGTAGCGGTCGTAGAAAGCAGGTGCTCGTCCGGTGGAGAGGATATAGCAAAAAATTCGATACCTGGATTCCAGCGAGCAATATAAATTATATTTAATCATGAACGTTGAAGAGAAGGAATTCTACATTACGTTACCAAGTAATAGCTCGATGCAATATTTTCCCGATAATAAGACTACCAATTTTATTACACAATTACCCCAACAATTAAAACTGGATGGTCAATGGGAAGCGGCTCTAGTCGAAATTCAATATCCCAACTCATTTTACACAGTAAACGACCACGAAAATATTATCTATTATACGCTGAAGGATGAAAATAGTTCAACAACGGTTAAGAAGAAAACACGAATCCCCGCTGGAAATTACGACAACATAAACGAGGTGATACATGAGTTGAACGAAAACAAAGAATTAGATATTTATACATCTTTCGCTTATGACACGGAATTGAATCGGGTTGCTGTGAGAATTAAGGACATTAAAAATTATGTTTTCAAAATATTTTCACTGAAACTATCGCCTAAACTCTCTCTTCAACTGGGTTACGAGCCGCAGACTAATTTATTTAAAAACGCTCTAGCGCGTAACGCACCCCAACTATTACTCGGCATACCACATCAAATGTTCGTTTACTGTGACATTGTTATGCCACAACTTGTAGGTGACGTCACTACTCCCCTATTGAGAGTGGTACATGTAGATACGACAAAATATCTCTATGGTACAAATAAAATGGTTACATACACAACACCGCATTACATCCCCGTGCTGAAACGAGAATTTCAAAATGTGGAATTAGATATAAGGTGTGATAAGGGGCATGCAATACCATTCCAGTTTGGAACTCTTTGCGTTAAACTACACTTTAGACGGAGACGCATACAATGAAACCGTGTCCGTATTTAACATATTACAACGGCCAAGCAGGCTCAGGTATAGGCGGTGTGGTATTCAGAGGAGCCGCTCATCAACGGGGCCATGGTGTCGGTAGTTTCTTTAGTGGATTATTCAGAAGTATTATGCCGTTAATCAAGAGGGGTGTTAGTACAGTGGGGAAAGAGGCAATGCGTACAGGCGTTAACATTTTGGGAGATCTACATCAAGACCGTCCAGTTAAGGAAATTTTTAAATCGCGCATCACTGAAGCGGGTGGTAATCTGAAACGAAAAGCTGAGAATAAAATTGATACACTATTAACCGGGTCAGGCTATAAAAAGAGACGTAAACCTGCCAAGCGCGTTCAGTCGCAAACACGCAACAAGAAGAAGAAGAAGCGCAGTGATATATTCGATTAACATGGCTTTCCTACATCCTCAATCGTGTGAGTGTGTCAAATCAGAACTCGACTTATTCGCCATACCTCCTACACAGACGAGTATTGAAAGTGGTCAATGGGTTAACTATAAACCTCTCTCTTCACTCACCGACGATGCACCCATAGAATTTGTAATTCCCGGTCAAGGCGATGATTATCTGGACTTATCTCAAACTATGCTGTACTTGACGGCGCGAGTAATTCACTCAGACAACACCCCGTTGAAGGAGAATGAAAACGTAACACCGATAAATAACTGGCTTCACTCGCTCTTTAGTCAGATTGATATTTACATGAATCAGAAGCTAGTTTCACCACCAAACAACACATACGCCTATCGAGCTTACATAGAAACATTATTAAACTATGGCGGTGATGCTAAAAAATCTCATCTAACAGCTGGCTTATGGTATGTTGATACGGCCGGAAAACTTGACGATCTTACTGGCGGCTCAAATAAGGGAATCGTAAAGCGTAAATCGTACAGCGAACTAAGTAGTGAAATTGATATGTTGGGCCACTTACACGTAGATTTGTTCAATCAAGAAAAATTTTTAATAAACGGGGTCGAGATGAGACTCCGCCTTGTGCGTTCTAGAGACAGTTTCAGTTTACAGGCTGATTCGGGGAATTTTAAAGTTCATATAAAAGAAGCTACACTTATGGTGCGTAGAATGAAAATTAACCCTAGCGTTCTATTAGCGCATAATTCTGCACTTGCAACGACAACCGCCAAATATCCGATTACTAGAGTCGAGTGTAAGGCCATTACTATAGCATCTGGGGTTCAAAACAAGTGCATGGATAATATCTATTTGGGTCAGCTTCCAAAGAGGTGCATTATAGGATTCGTGTCAAACAAAGCATTCAATGGGGACTATAGTAGTAATCCGTTCAATTTTCATCATTATAAGATTAATTATCTAGCATTATGCGTGAATGGGCAGCAGTTACCGGCCAAACCGCTACAGCCGAATTTTTCCAAAAAGTCTTATGTACAAATGTACAATACATTATTCTCGGGGCTTGGTATACACTTCTCCAACGAGGGTAACCAGGTTGAGAGAGAGAATTACCCCGACGGATTTTGTCTAGCTGCATTTGACTTGACGCCCGACTTATCTGCCAACATGATGTCACACTGGAATTTAACACGTCATGGATCTCTACGACTTGAAGTTCATTTTGAAGAAGCACTTGCACAAACAGTTAATTGTCGCTACTGGCCCCTTTACTCACTGGAGTGTTGAGTAGTTTGTTTAAACAGTAATGGAACATGCTAGAAAAATGGTTTTAATCGCCCCGGAGGCAATAGAACGACTTAAACAGAGTAATACAGAAAGCGGCGATATAACTTCACAGCTAGATAGCGATATGAAAAAGGTGTTAAATTCTAGAATCCCCGATCATGAAAAATGGATGTTATATCAACAAACACTACAGCGATATTTACATTTTAAAAATCAGCAACGGGCCCCCATACAAATGCCAATAGCAGAAGAGAGCTTCACACGCAAAGAAGAAGAAGAAGAAGAAGTACGCTCTGAAGATGATACAGCGGAGATTATAAATACACTGCCGAAAACATATCGAACCAAAGCAAAACTTTTGCTACAGCGATTAATGGCTGACAAGAGTGTCGCATGGAATAAACTCGGCCGTGTTAGTATTAATAATGTTGAAATACAACACTCAAACATTACAGACTTAATCGGTGATGTGTTAAGACCGCGTAAAAATTCAAGTCCGATAGGGTGGCAAAAGTTCTCGATAGCTTTGAAAAATATCAACATCCCGGAGGAATTAATAGGGAATCCGCGTAGAAGGGAGTTCATGCGACCCACTGCTGTATCATATAAAATATACAGACGCAAACAGCGTAATGACGAGGCCGAAACATCAATATCAGCAATCAAAAATAAGTGGAGAAAATTCCGATTCTAAACGAGTGAATAATAAATTGACGAGTATTTACTTTAATCCTAAACATGCTGCCAGTTTTTCTGGAGCCTCTAATCTCATAAAGACTGTGAAGGGTAGTATTAGTGCCCAAAGCGTTAAACAGTGGTTAAGTGCACAAGATACGTATACACTACATAAACCGATTAGAAAAAGATTTCCCCGAAATAAATACCGAGTGTCCAACATTAATGATCTATTCCAGGCAGACCTTAATGACATGCGAAGTCTGGCCCGTCATAATGACGGATATAAGTATATATTAACAGTGATTGACGTATTCAGTCGTTTTGCATGGGCTGAGCCTTTAATGGATAAGAAACCTGCAACAGTTATTTCTGCATTTGATAAGATGTTGAAGGAGAGTAAACGTAAACCTGTATATTTACAAACGGATAAGGGATCAGAATTTATTGCAAATAGTGTGCAAGAATATTTAAAGAAGAATGATATAAAATATTACGTTACGAAAAATCCCGATGTCAAAGCGTGTTTTGTAGAGCGGTTAAACAGAACGTTAAAAACTAGAATGTATCGATATTTTACGCGGAATAATACATTTCGTTATATCGACGTTCTACAGAATCTTGTATCTGCATACAATAGTACTGTACATTCCTCAACAAGTTTTGCCCCAAAGAATGTACGTGATACAAATGTATTACAGGTGTGGCGGAATCAGTATGGAGACGAAGAAACAGCAAAATTATACCGTGTAAATTTTAAACCAGGCGATCTCGTTCGTATATCAAGAGAGAAACATGTATTTAAAAAGGGGTACGAAGCGAACTGGTCTGAGGAAATATTCAAGATCACCGCCGTTCTGAAGAGAACTCCACCAGTGTTTAAACTACAAGATTTGAATGAGGAAGATATCGACGGAGTTTTTTATACGCAGGAGCTGCAGAAAGTACTTGTGAAGCCTGATACCACGTATAAAATAGATAAAATAGTTGACACACGCGGTAGCGGTCGTAGAAAGCAGGTGCTCGTCCGGTGGAGAGGATATAGCAAAAAATTCGATACCTGGATTCCAGCGAGCAATATAAATTATATTTAATCATGAACGTTGAAGAGAAGGAATTCTACATTACGTTACCAAGTAATAGCTCGATGCAATATTTTCCCGATAATAAGACTACCAATTTTATTACACAATTACCCCAACAATTAAAACTGGATGGTCAATGGGAAGCGGCTCTAGTCGAAATTCAATATCCCAACTCATTTTACACAGTAAACGACCACGAAAATATTATCTATTATACGCTGAAGGATGAAAATAGTTCAACAACGGTTAAGAAGAAAACACGAATCCCCGCTGGAAATTACGACAACATAAACGAGGTGATACATGAGTTGAACGAAAACAAAGAATTAGATATTTATACATCTTTCGCTTATGACACGGAATTGAATCGGGTTGCTGTGAGAATTAAGGACATTAAAAATTATGTTTTCAAAATATTTTCACTGAAACTATCGCCTAAACTCTCTCTTCAACTGGGTTACGAGCCGCAGACTAATTTATTTAAAAACGCTCTAGCGCGTAACGCACCCCAACTATTACTCGGCATACCACATCAAATGTTCGTTTACTGTGACATTGTTATGCCACAACTTGTAGGTGACGTCACTACTCCCCTATTGAGAGTGGTACATGTAGATACGACAAAATATCTCTATGGTACAAATAAAATGGTTACATACACAACACCGCATTACATCCCCGTGCTGAAACGAGAATTTCAAAATGTGGAATTAGATATAAGGTGTGATAAGGGGCATGCAATACCATTCCAGTTTGGAACTCTTTGCGTTAAACTACACTTTAGACGGAGACGCATACAATGAAACCGTGTCCGTATTTAACATATTACAACGGCCAAGCAGGCTCAGGTATAGGCGGTGTGGTATTCAGAGGAGCCGCTCATCAACGGGGCCATGGTGTCGGTAGTTTCTTTAGTGGATTATTCAGAAGTATTATGCCGTTAATCAAGAGGGGTGTTAGTACAGTGGGGAAAGAGGCAATGCGTACAGGCGTTAACATTTTGGGAGATCTACATCAAGACCGTCCAGTTAAGGAAATTTTTAAATCGCGCATCACTGAAGCGGGTGGTAATCTGAAACGAAAAGCTGAGAATAAAATTGATACACTATTAACCGGGTCAGGCTATAAAAAGAGACGTAAACCTGCCAAGCGCGTTCAGTCGCAAACACGCAACAAGAAGAAGAAGAAGCGCAGTGATATATTCGATTAACATGGCTTTCCTACATCCTCAATCGTGTGAGTGTGTCAAATCAGAACTCGACTTATTCGCCATACCTCCTACACAGACGAGTATTGAAAGTGGTCAATGGGTTAACTATAAACCTCTCTCTTCACTCACCGACGATGCACCCATAGAATTTGTAATTCCCGGTCAAGGCGATGATTATCTGGACTTATCTCAAACTATGCTGTACTTGACGGCGCGAGTAATTCACTCAGACAACACCCCGTTGAAGGAGAATGAAAACGTAACACCGATAAATAACTGGCTTCACTCGCTCTTTAGTCAGATTGATATTTACATGAATCAGAAGCTAGTTTCACCACCAAACAACACATACGCCTATCGAGCTTACATAGAAACATTATTAAACTATGGCGGTGATGCTAAAAAATCTCATCTAACAGCTGGCTTATGGTATGTTGATACGGCCGGAAAACTTGACGATCTTACTGGCGGCTCAAATAAGGGAATCGTAAAGCGTAAATCGTACAGCGAACTAAGTAGTGAAATTGATATGTTGGGCCACTTACACGTAGATTTGTTCAATCAAGAAAAATTTTTAATAAACGGGGTCGAGATGAGACTCCGCCTTGTGCGTTCTAGAGACAGTTTCAGTTTACAGGCTGATTCGGGGAATTTTAAAGTTCATATAAAAGAAGCTACACTTATGGTGCGTAGAATGAAAATTAACCCTAGCGTTCTATTAGCGCATAATTCTGCACTTGCAACGACAACCGCCAAATATCCGATTACTAGAGTCGAGTGTAAGGCCATTACTATAGCATCTGGGGTTCAAAACAAGTGCATGGATAATATCTATTTGGGTCAGCTTCCAAAGAGGTGCATTATAGGATTCGTGTCAAACAAAGCATTCAATGGGGACTATAGTAGTAATCCGTTCAATTTTCATCATTATAAGATTAATTATCTAGCATTATGCGTGAATGGGCAGCAGTTACCGGCCAAACCGCTACAGCCGAATTTTTCCAAAAAGTCTTATGTACAAATGTACAATACATTATTCTCGGGGCTTGGTATACACTTCTCCAACGAGGGTAACCAGGTTGAGAGAGAGAATTACCCCGACGGATTTTGTCTAGCTGCATTTGACTTGACGCCCGACTTATCTGCCAACATGATGTCACACTGGAATTTAACACGTCATGGATCTCTACGACTTGAAGTTCATTTTGAAGAAGCACTTGCACAAACAGTTAATTGTCTTATTTACGCTGAATTTGACAACATCATAGAAATAGATAAAAATAGAAATGTTATTGTAGATTTTAGCAGTTAATATAAATAAATGTGTTTATGGAAAAAATTGTTAGTTTTACTGAAACTTTGAACGAAAATGGTAATCATCGATATTCAAGGCTTTTATGGTAGTGGTGGAGAGTTTATAATTAAAGAGCTAGCTATAATATCGTTGAATAACGAGTATTTTCATAATTTCCTATTCAAACCGCCATTCGCTAGAGAATACTTGTCGACTGCCGTACGCGCTCAAGCGACCTGGCTACGTAATTATCACCATGGGTTGGACTGGGACGATGGTTTCGTGGAATACAAGGATTTAACTAAGATAGTACACAGTATTATTACATCCGATGTAGAAAACATATTTGTGAAGGGCTCTGAAAAGAAGAAACGAATGCAGAATCTACTACTGAGGAATGATGTTCAAGATTTAAGCGATTTGGGTTGTCCATCATTAAAGAAACTACAGACTGGGGATCACAAGTGTCGTATACCGTATACTCATTCGCGTATGGCCTGTGCCAGTGAAAACGTCGTCATTTTAAAAAACTGGTACAATCAGCAACTATGAATTCTACAACTATAGAGAAAATACTTCGCAAAGAATTCAAAAATGGTCATTATGGAGTATATGCTGCCGACACTCTACCACTACATGTAAACTACCCGTGTGTAATTGTAGTCAACTCGGATGTACATACAAAACCGGGGACACATTGGACCGCCATCTTCATCGACAGAAACGGTGATGGGGAATATTTTGACTCTTATGGAAGACCGCCCCAGAAATGTAGTCTCCATCATTTACATTTCATGTGTAGAAACACCCGAAGATGGACATATAATACTGTACAGCTACAGAATTACTTTTCATCAGTCTGCGGACAATACTGTTTAGTATTTCTTTGGTTTAGGATAAATGGATATGCAATGTATGAATTTGTAAATTTATTCAGTAATATGAATTTCAACTTAAATGATAGGAATGTAAAGGTGATGTATCAGCATTATTTTACATGAATAAAAAACAAATAAATTTTTATATAAATATGTTTCGCTTTATTAAATAGCTACAACTAACTCGTCCTTCCTCCTTATATGAGTTAATACATTTTTCGCATCAAATTGCAACTTATGATTATAATAAATAAACATATCCCACCAGCAATCGTTCAAAAAATTGTCCTCCACACGTAGAATCTCTCTACGTAAGGTTTCTTTGATCATAGAGTCCGGTAACCTTGCTTTAATTACGCGCACAGCACAACTCTGCAATAGTTGCAGATATTTTTTGGGTACAACTTCACTGTTTTCTTTTAGTACTTTTAATTTTAAGCATAGAAATGCCTCGCTCTCCAGTATTCGGTCTATTTCATCCGCCGATAAGATTACAAATTCGTGAGGCTTTAAACTCCTCACGTTGACATTGTGGACCGAAATTTTAAGCAGCTTATTAGCTACCAGCGTCGCCTGCAGGCTACCGCACGTCATGATCATACGATCATTACGCCCGATCGTAGGCACCAATCTACGTTTTAACCCGCGCAGATCACGCATCATCGGTATGATGTCTCTAATTTCCAGTGACGCAGCTTCATGAGACAAACACACTGTCGGCCTAAGCCTCTTGCGAGGATTTAAGCCTACCGAAAGAAATTTTCGCGAATAATCATCAATGGCCGCGTAGGAGCACCTTAACAACCGATTATTATTGTCTCTCGGCGAATAATAGTCGTGTTGTAACGCAAACCAGGTACTCACCACCGCCGCATCACACAACACGTTGAACGAGGGTAATTCAGCAAAATCTCTCTCATTCCCCATCAACGCAACCTCGTCGGCGTCGAACAGGGGCTGTGCGTCCTGGTCGTACTCCAGGAGCTCAGCCTTACTGAGACCTGGTGTGACAGCCCGCTCCGGAGTGGTCACACAGTAGTCCTGCTCGCAGAACGTCTCAAAAAACTGGGCAGCTGACACGGCAGGCGGTGATGAGGATGATCCTGCTGCTACTTCCAGCGATGGTACCCTGGCTGGTGCTGCTGGTGATGGTGCCCTGGCTGCTGGCTTGATAATCTCCACCTTGTGAATTTTTATTTTCGGAGCCTCGGTCCTCGCCCTCTTCCTACGAGGAGGAGCGACAAACTCTTCCTCGCAGTCAGAGCCGAATACATCTCGTACTCTCCTCTTCATGACTGTTTGCCTCGATACGGCAAGTACTTCTTCCTCTTCTGCGTCACTCACGATGATAGGTAGAGAATTCATGTTAGCGTAATAAAGTAAGCAAGAAAACTGTACTGATTATACCCTGGACCTCGAGAGTATATATATACATCCTATGAGTCCCTAGCGTGGGGGATTTTTCTTAGAACTATTAATGTGAAAGCTGTAAAAGTAATTAACCCTTAATGCTCATACACAGGTAGCCGATATTCATTCGTATATTAGAGCACCACTGGAAAGGTAAATTCAGATTTAAAAATAATTTTCAATGTTTCCTAGGCAACAATTCTATTCCATTTAAACACAATTAAATGTCATTGTTTCTGTCTCCATAACAGTAAATACTTAGCAATAATTCAACCCCATATAAATTACCAAAACTATTGAAATATACCTGATCGGCTCAGTGTAGATTATTACAAATTCTGCAGACGGCCACTTAGCAAGGAATTTTATTAGAAGGTACAACACACACAAGAATATTCATTTTCAATAATTTTTTTTTTATTCTTACACACATAGAGTAATATATACAATATACATTATAAAATAATATACTTGACAACAATTCTACTCCGTTTAAACACACACAAACTTGTAAGATTAAAAAAAAAGGCTTGGAATATACATTATTATTATACTCGACAACAATTCTATTCCGTTTAAACACAATTAAATGTCATTGTCTCCATAATATTTTCAACTTTATTCATAAATGACAGCAAGTTATTTCCTCGATACATGGTACATTATAAAGACAATGCTGTGATGGGGAAAGAGATATAACGTAAGAATTTCATATTATCATTATTTATTCAGAGCAATAATTCCACGTAAAATTACGTTTAGCCATAAATGATTGTCTAGCATAAGATTACAGAACCCAAATGGATAACAATTCTACCAAAGAATACAGAATATAAATTTCATAGTATTTTCAACTTTATTCACACACAAGTTATTTACTCGATACATGGTATATTATAAACAGAATGCTGTAATGAGGAAAGAGACATAACGTAAGAATTTCATATTATCATCATTTATTTAACCAAGAATATACAGTTATTCCATTCGAATAAACTCAACTAATACAGTCTTATTTTTATTTGAACAAGCCTTCTCCCCTTTGTACACCAAAGCATATTTATTTTCATCAGTGTTAAATTTATCGCAATCCTCCTCCGTAATATGGGCGAACCGGGCGGGGAGAAACACAACAAATTCTTCAAGTTCGACGAGTATGCGTTTCCCGTAACTAGTTGTAATGCGTTTCATACATAACATATGATATTTTTCATTAAGTTCCAATTCCTTGATTTTCATGACAGGCTTCTCACTCGTCAATCCACCGATGGTGTTCAATGCTTCAAGATTCATTTCTACACAACAACAAAAAAAAACACATTAGAATAATGACAACTTAGTATTAACAGAATAATAACACAATAGAATAATAATACTTACTTGGATTAGTGCAGCGTACTGTTGTTCTTGGTGGACTTGGTTATAATCTGACTTACTCTTGCACTCTGCAAAGTTATATATACAATTGTATACCTATACAAGATATAATTACAGAAAGCACAAATTCCAAAAGCTCATTAGAAATCGATACTTTCTAATTACCTCTAATTATACATATACAAAATCTCGATAACTAATTATATTACCCGTATACGTATACAAGATATAATTACACAAATTCCAAAAACTCATTAGAAATCGATACTCTAATTACCTCATTAGGCTCTAATTACCAAAAACTCATTAGAAATCGGTACTTTCTAATTACCTCATTAGGCTCTGGCGCCAAAAGAGAAAGCGACGGGGGCGGATTGAAAGTACCTCCCCTTCTACTCAGGTGATGTACCTGTCGATAATAGGCAGATACCTGCAATCGAAGAAATTACAGAAGTTACAGGAAATAACAGTACAGAACAGGCCACAATGAAAACAAAACAAACGAAATCTAAATTTATCCATAGACAAAAAAAACGAAAATCTAATCAACCAACAGATTACACGGAAATAATGGAAATTAAAAAACAAGTACTTCAATTACAGAAAGAATGCTTAGAAATAGAAAAGGAGAAAAAGAAAGTCATAAATGATTTAATTATAGAAAATTTAAAACTAAATTTAAAAATCAAAGAGGCTAAAATGAAAAGATTGATAGAAAGCCTGGACAATGTGAATGGAAATAAATAGACATTTTTGTAAATATACGTTTTTATTTTTTTCATGTATCATTGTATCAACCTAAAACAAAAAAATAGATATTATGAATATATTATAAACTGGGTGATCATTCATTTCAATATATCTGAAGTAATTACCTTGAAAAATAATCATCAATTAGTGCTTGTCGAACTGCATTGTCTCGCAATCTTTCAGGTCTATCAAGACCGATGTCGATATTAACATCATAGCCATTATCAATATTTTCGTGTATTAATGGTGGCTCTTCTTCCAATTGATCTCTTGCCCAATTATGTAAAACAGCTGTTGCTACAATAATATCTTGAACTGTTTCGAGTTTTACCCTCATACCGATACTCAAAACAGGAAATCTGCGTTTCCATACTCCAAAAAACCGTTCGATAATATTCCGGGTACGGATATGTGTATCGTTATAGCATTCCTCTGCCGGTGTTCTTGGATTTCGTACACGGTCTTGTTATTCGCGAGTGTCACCTGAACGCTATCAAGTCCCCTCTTTGCAGTCTGGACAGGGTGCCAGCAACGAGGTAAGTATACCTTCTTATATTCCCCATCTTTTTACGCCCTGCGCAGTGGCGTAGCTACCGTAGAGCAAACGTGTGCAATGCATAGGGGCCCACGAGTGTAGGGGGCCCTACCTTGGATAAGTGAACTGAGAAAAAAATACGTAGTATCATCAAGATAAAAGAAAATAAAAATATAAGAAAAAATTAACAAGGAAAATATATATTTTGTATTTTTTACAAATTATGACCAACATGGGAGGCGGGCCCTCCGACCATGCTTGCATAGGGGCCCAAAATTTCTAGCTACGCCACTGGCCCTGCGGTAAACAGCACGCACAATAGCAATATATATATATATATATATATATATATATATATATATATATATATATGTCAAGAAAGTATGCTTCCTTCAATTTGAATTTGCCGCGCTTCCCATGCTCCGCGCGCCTTTTGATCACCATTAGATGGAGTGATAGAAGAATTGAAGAGAGACAGACAGTTACTACGTGATAGAATATATGAAAAAATACAGAGATAAAATTTATAATAAGAAACATATATATTGTAAACAAATCAAATAGTGTAAATAGAGAAGCGGTAACAGTAAACTTTAATTGTCGTTTCTTCGTTTACAGGTAAATAGTGTAAATAAATGTTGTTACATGTTGAATAAAATTTAAACTTCGTTTACAGAGAAACATATTTTGATTTACTTTTTATCCGTACAAATAATTGTCTATTTCCAAACAATAATATATTAATTTAGAAACAAATTTCATTAAAATCGGAGTCGCTACCAAACTTTGAAAATTTACCATATACAAGATGGTCGATTAAAAAAAAAAAATTCCATCTAAATGTGTCCAAGCACTGGTCAGTAAAAGCTTTTATTTTCTCTGAATTATACAACAAGCTGTGATCAATAAATAAATAATTTAACCAATCATATAAAAGTTGTATATTTATTTCCAGAATAATGTCAAGCACCAGCCTACAACCAGAAAGCAGACAGAGATATGGCTTGTTGGACAAGTGTCCTCATCTTTACCATCTGCTAAGCTTCCATCAAAACGAGAAGTAATGGCATTTTTCTTTCATTACAAACAGCTCGAAAAACAAACTGTTCGGGATTCGTGTCATTCCACCACTAACGATATCTTGGAACTGTGGGCAAAAGCACGGATTTTAGTGCGACTTAACAAGCATGTCGTTGATAAAGTAGGAGCTTTCAGGGAATGGGAAAAATTGAAGAAAAATAAAGAGAACAAGAAATAAACGTCGGCTGCATTAGAGTTGAAAGAAGAGCAGTGGCGAGGAAGTTTAGATGACTTGTTTGACATTGCATACGCCACAGCTTTATCTATGATAAAGATTCAGGAAGACAAGGACTTCCTTGTAGCTCAACGTGCACCCGGACGTCGTGGTAAAATCGGAGGTGTTGACACGGGATTGGCAAGGAGGGAAGCAGAATCACAGAGACGCCAAGAAGAAATCATACATCGAAAAGCTCGTGAAGAGAAAGAACGTGTTCGGCGTGAGCACGGCTGGATTTTGCAGCTTCTTCCTCTGACCATGAGTCAGAAGACGACACGACCAGTGATAAAAATGCTGAAATACAAGACCAGGTGCAAGCAGTGTCTGCCTCTGACAGCAACAGTTCTTTGAACGTTTTACATCTGGTATAAAGCGAGCCAGACGAGGACGGAAAAATATTATCTATGAAAAGATGGCTCGTGGAATGTTTGTGATCAAGTGAAGTGCATGAGTTTTGACACAACTGCAGCAAACACAGGATCTTGGAACATGCCGTGCATACTGCTGCAACAGAAGATGCAAAAGGACATGTTGTGGCTGGCTTGTCGTCACCACATAGTTGAAATCATGCTCGAAGCTGTAGTTGTCACTTGGTCTCTCGCAAGGCCCTGACATTTTGCTGTTCAAGCGATTTCAGAAACAGTGGAGTGCCCTCAACACAACAGATTATCAAACTGCACTTTCTGATGAGGTGCAGTTGCATACGTGGCTGGGCAATTGCTACACTTTTCCGAAGCTCAGCTGCAGCAGCATCAACTATAAGAACTATAAAGAACTATAAGACTATAAGATATATATTATACATAAGATATAGTGATCATAAAAGTAAAGATATACAGTAGAAATTCCTATGCAGTTTGAAATTAGAGTCTTCAGCAACATCAGAAAAAAATAGGTCGCCTCCTCGTTTCTAGAAATATATTTAGGTCGCGTGTTTAAAAGTTTGAGAAACGCTGATATAGACCATTACAACTATTTTTTATTGATGTTATATCACAGAATGATATACGACAAAAATTATTTTTGCAATTTTTAGAATATGTGCTATTGTTTTTCAACAATTTTAATAAAGAAATGCAGTCTGAATCGCCCAAGCATTAAATAAAAACTGTTGCCAGATACTTAAATCTATTTTCGACTGCTTCATAGAAACGGACCTAGAAAATGTAGACCATAAAAATCCCAATAATTATTTAACAATTGATAAAATGTATTTTGGTACAAACGTAACAAAATCATTATTGGATTGAACTTGACACGCGATCAATTAGAATTTTGCAGACTTAAATGGTTGGATTTTTAAGTGGAGGCATGTAGCCAAATCTTGCAAAGATTTCCTTTAAAACAAAACAAATTAAAGTTATTTAATTTCATTGACTCCAGCATAGCATGATTCAATAAGTTCTATTGCAGAGGTTGCTCTTTTATTTCCAAACCTAATAAATAATTCTTAATTGCAGACTCTGAATGGCGTATATTAAGAAATGTTAACGATATTCAGTCATTTCCAGATAACCCAGTGTTGTTTTGGCAAGAATTAAAAAAAATTAACTATGTGATAGATCAGCAATGTTTCATATTCTGAGTGATTTTGCTTTATATTAACATTACCATATTCTTTAGCTAATGTAGAACGAATCTTAATTAATTTAAACATAGAATCAATAACAGGACTGTTACATACTAAAAGATATATTAGTAGTAACTCTTGTTACAGTTTTACTGTTGATAAACATTTAATATTAAAAATGAATAAGAGAAATATGTATTGATGGATGTAAGACCGACAACGATTCTTATAATAAAGAATCAGAAACAAATAACCAACCCGACTATGATGCCAAGTTGAAATAGAAAATGAAGAGCAAAAGAAAATTCGAATCCTTCTGGTTTTATTTATTCTATGGTTAAAACCAAATTGAATTGTCGTCCCTAAAAGGTAAATTCTTAGTAAACAGACTTGTACATTAGTCTGCGATATACAAGCTAAGTTCGTATGAGTTTCAAAAAACTATTTCGTTTGAAAGAAATTAATAAAGGTGAACTCGAAGTTAGTTAATAATAGTCTACTCATTCTTCATTGGGCAATGTATCCATTCAAAATTATTTCTTCAAAAATATGCTTTACATTACCAACGAAACCAGCAGAATGCTCAAAAACTTATTATATTTACGACGTAGTCCAATGTTTGATATGTCCGCTACAGATATGCCGTCAAGATACTAGCTTTCAAAGTATAGACGAATCAATGACAATGACTTTGAAGCAGTATATGCCAATAAAGACTGTAAGGAGTGGAATTAAGTTGTGACTCAGGTCATATTCTTCTCCTGAATATACGTACGATTTCAATATCTATACAGGCCGTGAAACTCAACGTGTAGATGGAACATTTGGCAAACGTGTAGTGAATAAAGTAATCTCTACAGCAAGAGAGAAAGATATTAGGTTTGTTCCCACAGCAGTACAAAACTGTCCGAGACTGTCCGGAGTCTGCGCAGTTTGATTTTAGGTGTTCCAACAGCAGTTGTGAAAAATCCCTGACTAAAAAGGTTTCTGTTCCAACAGTCCATGAACCAGTTTGCTGACAGTCAGAAAAGTTTCCTGACTATCCACAAATACTAAATCCCCGCATGCGCATTGCGAGGTTGTTGACAGTTATCAATAAAATTGTATGTTCTGTATTGCATTACAATTAAATATGACTGATAGTGATTTAAGTAGTGATTACGAAATTTTGAAAGTACTTTTAAAAGATAGAATAAGACCTAAAAACCAAAATTACTTAACCTTAATTGAAAATTATAATGATGTAGACTTTGTTGAACACTTTAGAACAAGTAAAAATTGTATATACCTTCCATATTATTTTATAATCATGCTGACAAAAACTAAGTTACAGGTTAAATCTCAATTGTTCACAAACGTCAAACGCGAGCCAAAAACCATGTGGTTCTTCTGACTGTTGATCATGTGTTCCAACATATAATACTGACTAGCTAGAAATCAGTCATAGCTCGCGCATGGGTGCAAGAAATTAGTACGGAACTGTCAGCAACTAGTCAGGGATTTTCTGTGGGAACAAACCTATTACGTTTTGTTTTGATCGCTTTTATACCTCTACCACTCTACTAAAGAATATAGATTATGCAGGAACTTGAAACCAGAATAGGAAAAAATTACCTAAAATCCAGAATAAACATAAACGATATGAATATGTATTTCAATGAAGCAAAGATGGACTATTGTCTGTGAAATGGCAAGAGACAAAAGAAGGCCTTATGTTGAGCAATTGTCAATAAAAATTTGAAAGATGACTTGTCCTAAAATGGTTGCATCATATAGAGAAATTATGAGAGGGGTTGATTTGGCTGACCAGATAATGGGATTATACACACTAGATCGCAAATCAAACAAATGGTGGAAGAAAGTTTTCTACCGCCTACTTATGATAGCCGTCGACAACATGTGGATTATCTATAAAGACAAAGAGAAATAATTCTTTCCTGCAATTTCAAGTATCACTAGCGGAAGAAATGATAATTGAAGAGGAACAGAAACTGTATATGTGCGACATTTATCGAAGAAAGGAAGACCATAGAGGAAATGACAGTGAAAATGTATTTAAAGGGGTAAGTGGTCTATAGTGGGCCGCGGTTCATAGTGGGAAGTTAATACCAGCTTTATTCTTTATCGATGTGGTACGATTGTTCCTAAGTAGGAATGAGTTCGGTGATTGCAAAAACGCACGAAATCAATTTGTCAAGAGTGTGACATTCCGCTATGCTCGAAATATTTTGCTATATGTATACCATACTTGAAATATTTTATATTACACAACAATAAAAAATATTTATAATTTTGGAAGAAAGTATTTGTATAGGACTGCAGGTAGGGGAGACTAGGTACGTTTGTAACGGGGTACGATTGAAACTAGGCTAATAACTCGAGAACTATAAGTAGTAGGGCTTGGGTTGCAAGGGGAGATAGGAGCGACTTGCGTGTTCGGACATGTTTCACAGTATTTGACCGACGGCGGTGCGTTGATGTTGCGAATAGAGGGACATATTATACTTTTACCCACAAAAGTAAGTATTTTTTATCTAAGTTTTCTTCCAGTTACTCAGTGAAAATTAGTAGTGTATTGAGTGTTTTCTCGCTTATAAAATGAACCTTAGAGGTTAATGTAGATTGATCAGTTTATGTGTTAGATATTTGGTTTTCACACTGCGAACTGTCTTTGACAAAAAATGGCGATGGGTACGGTTGTAACAATTTTTGTGGGTACGGTTGTAACATTGTTTGGTTTTTTAAAGCTTTTATTTTACTTGCCTTGTAGGTATGTTTGTATGTTTAAGTAGTTCAAATCTTGCAAACTGATTTTGACTGTTTTCGATGTTTGATTGAGCTGAAATTTTGGACAGCAAGTACATATTTAGTTTGACTTTCCAGATGTCAAGAAAACGTATAAAGACGATATTTAAGACTGACGGCAGACAAGTATGGAGTTAATTATGTTTCTCTAATGCGATACGTGCGAAAACGAGATAAAAACGGAGATATGGAGGAGAGCGTCAATATGGGATATGCACCACATAACCGAGTTTTTACTCAAGATCAAGAACGTGAACTGTAAAAATATCTGATCCGTTGTGCAGACATACATTTCGGACTCTCTGCAAAAAAGGTGAGGAAATTGGCATTTGAGTTGACTACTAAGTACAAGTTAACACGACCAGCAACTTGGCTTGAAAACAAGATGGCTGGCGAAGAATGGTTCAGTTCGTTTATGAGAATCCGGAACTATCCGTGCGCACAGCCCAACCTACAAGCCTATTCAGAGCGACAAGTTTTAATAGGACTAATGTGGATGCTTTTTATGACAATTTACAAGTCGTCATGGATCGTGATCACTTTGAACCACAAGACATATATAACGTTGATGAGACCGGCGTCACAACTGTGCAAAAATCCGATAAAGTGGTAGCTAAGCGTGGCACACGACAGGTTGGAGCAGTCACATCAGCTGAAAGGGGCACTTTAATCACTGTAATCTTATACCATGGAGAGAGAGAAGTGACATGGTGTACACGTGCAATATCAGAGTAAATTATTTCAAGCTGATAAGCTAGAATAAGGAAAAATAAAATATAACAGATACTTACAAGCTGAAGAATATATAAAAAGAAGACAAAATAATAAAAATCAGCCAAAGCGAACACAAGTAAGTGAAAATATCTGACTTTTAATCTGAAATCATTTTATTGGAGGTTATAATTGAAACAAGAATAACAAAAGAGGAAAAAAACTAAATAAGGCCAAACTAGCGACAGCTAGAAGTGGGAGGCAGAAACGATAGGCTACAAGGCGCTGGGACCCGAGTTACATATCAGACAAGGCGGTTGCCTAAAACACATTGCTCAAGGGGGTAATGAGTCAAGAATTAAGAGGAAGATCCAGTAGCTTAAGTACAGAAAGCTGCGTATTTACCAAGAGTAGAAAAACGGGAAGGTCCCCAACAGCAAAAAGGAAAGAACCAGACAGTATGGAAGAAGAAATTATCAAAACGCTAATGGAATTACGAAAAGAGATGAAAGAGATGAGAAAAGAAAATACAGAACTGCGACAAGAAATAAAAAACCACAACACAGTACTGAAGACGCTAACTGAACAAATTAAAAGTGACATGGAACAATGGAAAGAGAAAGGAAAAAAATGGGAAGAAGAGAGAATGGACCTAAGTTATCGGCTCGATCAACTAGAGAATAGAGAGGAGCAAAAAGAAAGGAGAACCCGAAAGAATAATATTATAATCAATGGAAAAGAAATAACCGGGAGCGAACCCAAGCAAGAAATAGCGGAATTCATAAAGACAGAGTTAGGAGTAAAGGTAAAAATAGAGGAAACATATAAAATGAAACAAAAGAGCGGTAAAGAGATAACCATGGCAAAATTGTCGACATGGGAAGAGAAAGCAAACATAATGAAGAACAAACACAAATTAAAAGGCAGCAGGGTGTATATTGATAATGATATGACTGTAAAAGAAAGACAAATACAGATGAAATTGAAAGATATGGCAGAAAAAGAAAAACAAAGAGGAAACAAAACGAAAGTGGCATACAAGAGAATACAAATAAATGAAAAGTGGTTCACATGGGATGAAGCGCTAGGAAAACCAGTAGAAAGGAAAATAGATACGGCAAATTTTTAAATAGAATTATCAGAAGGACAGAAGCACAGGCTGAGAGCGACACAGTTAAGATAGGATTTTGGAACGTGGCGGGAATAAAAGAAAAAGATAAGGAATTTTGGGAATATATAAAAGGATTCGATGTGATCGGACTGACAGAAACCTGGATAGAAGAAAAGCAATGGAACCAGACAAAAGAAAAGCTTCCAAAAGAGTTTACGTGGAAAAGCAAGCACGCAAAAAGAAGGCACAAGAAAGGAAGAGCAATGGGGGGAATCCTGACGGGTATTAAGAAAAATATAGAAGAAATAGAAATACAAGAAACTGGAACAGAAGAGCTGCAAGAAAGAAGAATCAAACTGAAGAATGAAATCTGGAGTATCATTACAATTTATAATAATGGAAAAATGATAGAAATAAAGAATCAGATGGCAGACTATGAAGGAGCAGATAGCAACATATTAATTGGAGGAGACTTTAACGCACGGATAGGAGAAAAGGGAGGGAGGTTGAACCCAATAGACGGATCGGAACAAGCAAGAAAATCCAAAGATAAGCTACTAAATAAAGAGGGAGAAATCTTGATGAACATGACAGAAGAAATGGGTTGGACAATTTTAAACGGGAATATGGAAAGGGATAAAGAAGGAGAATACACATATATCGGTCCAAGGGGGGAGTCAGTAATAGACTATATTGCCGCGAATGAAGAGGCAATAAATAAAATAAAAGAATTCGAAGTGGAATCAAGGGTAGAATCCGATCATCAACCAGTAACAGTTCAAGTTGAAGCAAAATCAAAAAAGAAGACAAAGTGCAGTACAGAGACCAAAACAATAACAATCTGGAATGAAGAGACAATAAGGCAATATAAGGAAAAAATAGGAAAACTAGAGATAAACAAAGCAGACGACACAGGAGCAGAATTGGGAGAGCTCATAGCAGCAATTTTGAAAGCCATAACGACGAAAACAATAAAGAAAAGAAGCATTGACTTAGGCACGAATACATGGTGGAATAAAGAGTGCAGAGAGAAAAAAAGAATTGTCGAAAAAGCACTGAGAGCATGGAGACAGGGGAAAGGGACAAAGGAAGAATATACAAAACACAGAAAAGAGTACAAGGTATTATGTAAACAGACAAAACTTAGCAGGATCGAAGTTGAAAGGGATAAAATAAGAAATATAAAAACAGAAAACGACATATGGAAGTACATAAGTGCAGACAGGAAAAGCAGAGACATTGCAAGTGAGAACATAAAGATGGCGCAGTGGGAGAAGCACTTCGAGGAGCAGCTAAACGGAGAAAATAAGAGAGTTAAATGCAACCTACCAATAAAGAAAAAGGAAAACACAGAGCAGGACATTACGGAAGCTGAAATACGTAGACAGATAGCAAAGCTAAAGAAAGGAAAAGCGGCAGGAGAAGACGACTTGCAAAATGAGGTGTGGATACATGGCAATAAGAGCGTGATAAGAAAACTGACACAGATAATCAACCGAGTATGGCAGGGAAAGGGCTTCCCACGGAGGTGGAGAGAAGGACTAATAAGTCCGATATATAAAAAAGGAAACAGAGAGGAAGCAAAAAACTACAGAGGGATAACGCTACTGAATACAAGCTATAAGATTTACGCTATGATATTAGAGGAAAAACTGACCAAAGAGATAGAAAGACGTGGACTACTACCGGATACCCAAGCAGGATTCAGGAAAGGTAGGAGCGCGATAGACAATATATACATCTTGAACTATGCTATAGGAAGAGAGATTCAGAAAGAGAAAGGAAAGCTTTATATACTTTTCGCGGACTTGAAATCGGCTTTCGACTTATTAAACAGGCAAAAACTGATAGATTTGATGCATGCAAAAAGAATAAATGGCAGGTTAACGAATAGAATTGCGGAAATCTACGAAGAAACGATCAATTCAGTGAAAGTAGGCGGGAACATCAGTAAGCCGTTCTGGACAACCAAGGGCGTGAGACAGGGGTGCCCACTAAGCCCCACACTGTTTGCACTGTACCTATCGGACATAGAGGAATATATGGCAAAAGGACAGACAGGCGGGCTGGTAATTGGAACAAAGAAGTTTTGGACACTAGCATATGCAGACGATCTCGCATGTGTAGCAAAAACGGAGGAAGAAATGAAATCAGTTATGAAGAGATTAGACAAGTACCTGAGGCAAAAAGAGATGACCTTGAACGCAGAAAAAACGAAAATAATGAGGTGCAGAAAAGGAGGAGGAAGAGAAAAGAAGATAAAATGGGAGTGGCAACAAGAGGAAATCGAGGCAGTGAAAGAGTTTAAATATTTAGGATACACGTTCCAGAGTAACAACGGAGAACAGGCGCATATTAAGAACATTACCAAAAAAGCAACGACTGCAATGGCTCAAATCTGGGGGATAGGGCTGCGAAAATTCGCACAAAACTTCCAAATGAGAATGTTTCTGTTCGACCACACTGTAAAAAGCATCCTGATGTACGCGGCAGAGATATGGGGCTGGAAGGAACAAGAAAAGATAGAGAATATACAGACAAAGTACATAAGATGGATCCTGGGACTAGACTTTTACACCCCTAAGCATATAATTCTAGAAGAAACGAAAAGGAACAAGCTGAGGATAGAGACAGGCAAAAGGGCTATGAAATATGAAGCCAAGTTAAGAATCAACTCGCAAAAAGAAATCGCAAACGACTGCTGGAAAGAAATTTCAAAATCCGAAGAAATAAAAACACAGAGGAACAAATGGGAAAATTACAGAGTTCACTTCTATGAGAAAAATGGTTACGCAGCAAGAGACATAGAAAGAAGGAGAAGACAAGGGCAGAATGTTACTGAAATAATAACAAGCCGAGACACAGACATACAGAGACAGGAACAGAGAATAAAAATAGACAATACCAGATATAATACCAGGTACACAGACCTGATAACGCCAGGGTTACCACGATACCTGCAAACGGCAAAGACCGGAGAAGATATGAAAACGATAGCACGATTCCGATGTGGAAACGAAGAAAACGCTAACAAATACTGGACAGAAGAAGAAGATAGAAAATGCAGACTATGTAAGAAAAAACCAGAGACTATAGAGCATTTAGTAACAGAATGCGAAAATAGGAATGGAGAACAACGTAATCTAGAAGACATATTAGACGACACGGGCAAAGGACTGGACTGGATGAAGGATGTAATAATGCGGAGACTTAATATAAAATGATTTGTAAATATTTAAATAAAACTGTACACATCAATGTCATGTTTTGGGGAAAAATTTAATGTAGATTTCAACACCGAGAGGTATGAAATAAAATAATTGCTTGCTTGCTTATACCATGGATTGTAGCAACTGCAATGCCGCTTGGTTTAACACAGACAAACATTCAAGCTGGCTTCCGCAAAAATGGAATCTACCCATTCAATTGTATTTTGTTCACCGAAATTGATTTTGAACCCTCTTTCATGAGACCCAAACCCAAGAGAAGAGGAAGTTATTCCTAACCTTGCAGTTGTCGATGAAACACCACCGTTATCGCCTTCTTTGGTTAACGAGCCTTCAGTGAACACAATCCATCCAGCTGAGTTCATAAATGTAAGTGTTACCTCCGCTATCCAACATGTAGCTTGGGATGTTCAGCAAAAGTCACCAGTCCCAGAAAACCTTCAAGTAGATATTGCTCAGCCAGCGTCGCCCATACCGTCTACTAGCACTGCAGCTGCATTTTCACCGGAAGAAATAGAGCCCTTCCCAAAAGCTCCCAAGAAAAACCACAAATAGAAGGCGAAAGACCAGAAAATATATAATTTATACAGATACACCAGAGAAGGAAACAATAAGAAACGAGTATGAAGAGAAACTAAAAAAGTCGAAAGCTAAACAGATAAAGAGAAGAACAGAAGGACCAAAGACTAAAACAAAAACCAAGACAAAGAAGGTTAACATATCATCCGAAGAAGAGGAGTATTTCTGCCTTATTTGTGTGGCACCGTATTCAGAGAGCAGGCCAAGAGAGAAATGGATACAATGTATAGGCTGCCGACTTTTGGCTCATGAAAAATATACAGCCGGAAATCTTAATTACTTTTGCCATAACTGTGAGTCAGATTGACTTTTCCTGAGACTAAGAACCAAGTCCTATTTTTTATTTAAGTGTTTTTTTTGATATATTTTTATTTATTTCCTTTGAGCAGAAGAAGTGTTCTTAATTGTATGAACGATTGGATTTTTTTCTAGAAAAAGGCTTTAATTTTCATTAAAAATAGTACATTATACACCAAGGGAGAGAAACTACTTATTTTTCCTGAGGTGTAGTTTGAAGCCCGAGGGCTACAAATACATCGAGGGAAAAATAAGTGGTTTCTCCCGAGGTGTATATACTATTTTTTCCACGTTCGGGAGTAGAAACACTTAATTTCATAAATAATGAATTATAATAAATCGGAGCGAAATTTCAATATTTAGAAGCCTTTGGAAATGTTTCCATGCAACGCGTACCATGACAACAGATATATATTTACAAAAACCTTTGTTATAATAAAAACTCCCTTCCGAAAAGTGTTTTCGTCCCTAGGGAGTAAATGCTTCATTTCTGTCCCGCGTTTGACGCCATAGAAACCGACTTCTACTCCCGGACGTGTAAAAATATTTATATTTGAACAGTTCTTCATTCAATGTTATGAAAAAAGTGTTTTTGTTTGATTATTTCTTTATTTGTTTTTGTTTTGAGCAGCAGTAGTACTCTTAATATTGTTCACTGATTAGAAAGTACCAAAATGCGATATAAAATGTTATTGTTAAGTAATAGAAGACTAATACTGTAACTTGTCTGTGATTTTTTTTGTGCTACCCCAGTAATAGGAAAGGCGTGATGTTATGTATATATCTATGTATGTGATTTAAGTGTAATAAAACAATATGTTAGGAAGCATTCATTAATGATACCTGAAACACTCCGTAATCAAACAAAACAACTATAAAGGAAAATTAAGTAAATAATATATTTAAATGAAAATATAAAGCCACTATAAACATAAATAAAATATAATAAATATCCCGCCCCGGATAATTGCTCCCGCGTAGGCTACTCTGGAGGTGGCGAACTGAACCTGTAAGCAAACCAGAACAACTATGAATATATAAATATTCAGTGAGTGTCAACCCATTTCTTCGGAGACGGTCTCAACCGATGGGAGCCTGTAAAGAATACACTCATCATACACTCAAGGCAACACTCGCCAGCCCCTGTTCCCACGCTGGACTATGTGCCACAACATAGCCCTGCCAGGGACGCAACTGGTCCGACAGTCACGTCCCTGTCCAACGTTGGACTGTGTGGTGACAACACAGCCAATCCCACGGTGGACCACGTGCTCAACAACATAGGCGTCCCACGGTGGACTACATGCTCAACAACATAGCCATCCCACGGTGGACCACGTGCTTACAACATAGCCATCGAGGGATGCGCTGACCCCACAGTCACGCCCCTGTCCAACGGTGGACCACGTAAGATACTACGCAGCCCTGCCAGGGATGCACTGACACGACCGCCACATCCCCTTCCTACATTGCGATACAGCAGCCAAATAAGGGACGTGTCGGCTAACCACTAGACCAGGGACGTGCTGCCCTACGCAGCCATGTCCCTGCATTACGGCGAACGCTAGATTATCAAACTACCTAATCTTATACACATCGGCCAGCTCCACAGAAATACACGTTGGGCCACATACAACAACATGACCTACCTCATCTGGAGTCACTTACACATGCACCGGAAGCACGGACACAAACACAATCCAATCACACACCCAGACAACAGAAGACGCCGCGATTCTAATAGCAGACACACTTTTACACGTTGTTTTATTCTATTACATTATTCTACACATTGTGTGGAAAAAGCATGTAAAACAATCTCCCTGAAGACAAAAATGGACGTAATTAAACGTATGGACGACGGCAAAACCCGATCTTTTGTCTGCAGAGCTCTAAATTTATCTCCGTCCACTGTGACAACAATCACGAAAAACGCTGTAAGTGTAAAGCACGTAACTTACAGCCGGAGTAAAGTAAAGAGAAAATGGAAAAAATGTTAGCATTATGGGTTGATCATGACAATCTGAAAAATATTCCTGTAACACAAGCAGTCATATGCGAAAAAGCAAAGTTGATTTTTTTCTGATTTGAAGACGTAAGAAAACACTCCCGAAACTTTTTTGGCAAGCAAAGGGTGGTTCACGAGATTCAAATCTTATTTATATAAAAATAAATACGGAAATTTTTACAGTGGGATACCGGCTTAAGAGATACAAAGTCGGTTAAATTAGACAAAAGTTGCGCATTTATGGGCCGATGTTAATGGCGATTTCATATTTTTTAAATATTGCATGGCTTACTAGATAATGACAAAAGTGTGGTTTTCTCGAAATTTAATTTTCCGTTATAACTCAGAAGGTATTAAAAATAAATAAATAATTTAGCATACATTAGAAGCTCTTCGATGCAATTGTTTTATATCCAAATTTTCATGCCACAGTACAAAAATCATTCTTTTTATCATACTTTATAGTTTTTCTTCGAAATTAAAAAAGATATTTATGTAAATTATTACATCATTGTAAAGAGACAAAACAGCACATTTGACTAAACTAAAATTAAATATATTCATTTTCAAATTATTAAGCCAGTCAATGATAGTTGAACTTCAGTTTTTGATTGGAGTTAGGGCTTAACAGAATCGCTGTTGGTGATTCAGGATATGTATAATAATTTTATTATGACGTTTCGCCTCTGTTTAGAAGCATCTTCAGATACTAAAAATTTTTTTATGCAATTACAATAAGTTCAATAAACAACAATAAATCAATATACAGTAAAAATACTTACTATTGTAAGCACCTATACAACATGTTAGATTTAGACAAAAATTTTTTTTAAATTGACAATAGAAAAATTAACAATAACATTGTTAAGGTATAAAAATATGAAATTGAACATCAAAATGTCAAACTGTAAAAATTGTACGCTAACAAAAAAACATGTCACATGTTGAATTAACAAAGAAAAGTATTTTAATTGAAACGACTAGTTGGAACAATATCAAAAAATTCAAAACGAAACCAAACAGTAACGACATCTAAGATCTAGAGTTAAAAACAAATCAAAACAACAGGAACCTGTAACCTCAACTGTATTTAGATAAAGCATGAAATAATGCAGCGAAAGAAGTAAAACTATTTTGGAAATCTGTCTTATGATTCATAGCAGCTGCTCCTTCTAATTGAATGTAACAACTTTCTAGCATCAACCGTCTGGATTTATAGGATTCAAAATGTAAAATTTTATAATTAGTATAATTAAAGCTGTGTTTTTCAGAGATGCTATGCTCGACTAAAGCACTATGGTTGTTATTAAACGTTTTAGCATTATTTATATGTTGTTTAATCCTTTTATGAATGTATTGTGATGTTTCACCAATATAAGTTAAACTGCAATCGGGGCACTGTATTTTATAAACCAAACCACTTAACAGTTCACTACTAGTTTCAGATTTAAGTTTAGTGAAAAGAATTTTAGTGCTGGTAGTAACTGTAGCAACAATTTTAATTTGCAAAGGGAGTAATAAATTGACGAGAGACTTATGAAATTTTTTGAAATAGGGGATTGCAACATAAGACGTATTTTGAGTAGTAGTATTCATGTTATTGAGATTGAAATTATTGTTGGTATTGATTTGTTGATAGGAAGCTAATCTGTGTTTAATTACTTTCTGAATAAGTTTTAGTGGATAACAATTCTGTCTTAAAGTAGAAGCTATTAATTTAAGATTTTTTCGGTGGAACTGCGGGTGAGAAAGTTTGACAGCTCTGTCTATAAGTCCAATAATAACCGAGATTTTATACATAGTAGGGCAATGTTCTAAAAAATTTAAATATCTACCTGACCAAGTAGGTTTATGGTACCAATTCGTTTCAAAATGATCAGTTTTCCTAATAATAGTTACATCTAACTATTATTATAGACAGAGCTGTCAAACTTTCTCACCCGCAGTTCCACCGAAAAAATCTTAAATTAATAGCTTCTACTTTAAGACAGAATTGTTATCCACTAAAACTTATTCAGAAAGTAATTAAACACAGATTAGCTTCCTATCAACAAATCAATACCAACAATAATTTCAATCTCAATAACATGAATACTACTACTCAAAATACGTCTTATGTTGCAATCCCCTATTTCAAAAAATTTCATAAGTCTCTCGTCAATTTATTACTCCCTTTGCAAATTAAAATTGTTGCTACAGTTACTACCAGCACTAAAATTCTTTTCACTAAACTTAAATCTGAAACTAGTAGTGAACTGTTAAGTGGTTTGGTTTATAAAATACAGTGCCCCGATTGCAGTTTAACTTATATTGGTGAAACATCACAATACATTCATAAAAGGATTAAACAACATATAAATAATGCTAAAACGTTTAATAACAACCATAGTGCTTTAGTCGAGCATAGCATCTCTGAAAAACACAGCTTTAATTATACTAATTATAAAATTTTACATTTTGAATCCTATAAATCCAGACGGTTGATGCTAGAAAGTTGTTACATTCAATTAGAAGGAGCAGCTGCTATGAATCATAAGACAGATTTCCAAAATAGTTTTACTTCTTTCGCTGCATTATTTCATGCTTTATCTAAATACAGTTGAGGTTACAGGTTCCTGTTGTTTTGATTTGTTTTTAACTCTAGATCTTAGATGTCGTTACTGTTTGGTTTCGTTTTGAATTTTTTGATATTGTTCCAACTAGTCGTTTCAATTAAAATACTTTTCTTTGTTAATTCAACATGTGACATGTTTTTTTGTTAGCGTACAATTTTTACAGTTTGACATTTTTATGTTCAATTTCATATTTTTATACCTTAACAATGTTATTGTTAATTTTTCTGTCAATTTAAAAAAATTTTTTGTCTAAATCTAACATGTTGTACAGGTGCTTACAATAGTAAGTATTTTTACTGTATATTGATTTATTGTTGTTTATTGAACTTATTGTAATTGCATAAAAAAATTTTTAGTATCTGAAGATGCTTCTAAACAGAGGCGAAACGTCATAATAAAATTATTATACATATCCTGAATCACCAACAGCGATTCTGTTAAGCCCTAACTCCAATCAAAAACTGAAGTTCAACTAAAATTAAATATAGTTCCTATTTAAAAAAATTAACTTGCATGCTGAATCCACAGAATGATGAAGTTTAAAAAAATTAAATAAATCTTTCCAAAAGCCTAAAATATTGATTTGAATTTTTTTTTTTTAATATTGAGATATTTTCAAATAATGAAATCGCTATTAACATCGGCCCATAAATGCGCAACTTTTGTCTAATTTAACCGACTTTGTATCTGTTATAGTTTCCGAGATCCCTGTAGTGGCCCATTTAAATAGGACACCTGTATATATGCATTTCTGTATTTTTGGTCAGATTTTAAAATTAACTAATAATAACATGATGCCCTAAATTTAGTGGCGAAACGTCGTTTTTTAATAAAACTACTAAGATTTCAATACCAGCAATTGATTTCACCCTAAACCTAACTCCAAGATCAAAATTTGTATTCATCAACTTTGGCTTAATAACAACGCACAATAATAATAACATAGTCATAAACAGAAACTTGTAAATACCAGAACTTAATAATTAGTTGTAAATTTACCTGACTATTGCTTTGCGACTCCCAGATATCCCTGCTTTCCCTCAGAAATATGTGCATATTTCTGTAAGTGTAAGAGAACAAATTGATTATGCAGATATTTTTATTAGATTTATTAGATTAGATAAGTATTAGATATTATATGCACATAACATATATGAAAATATTCCAATTATCATCGAACAAAATAATTTGTAAGAGAAATATGTCACCGTAAAGTACAACATGTGAATCACATTTCCAGCAAATCACGTATCCATCCTTGCACTTTTATTGTAAACTTTCAATGGGACATCTGTATACAATAGACAACCATATTTTATATTACAAGTATTACACTGTATACTGATATTACATACCTGATCTAGTATGTTTAATTTAATTTAGAATACCAACGAGTTTCAAGAAATTGTAAATTGTTTAGAATATCACTTTTTGGCAACACTTAGTAAATAACATCTCGAATTTATTGATATATTAATCAATAAACACAATTTATCACATTTCTTAACAAGTTCATATATATTTTATCATATTTCACATTGCAAACTAGGAAATTAACCTCACTTCAACTCCGCGTTACACTATTGAGGAACTGTCAACTATTGTGCAAATATTTACTATGAAAACGGTCGTTGCAAACGCAGCGCCACTAAGCGGACATTAATATAACTGCTCTTACTAGATTTTTCTGGTATTGAATACTTTCTGATTCAAGTTTCTTGTAATGAATACCTCCGTGATGGAAGCATACCCACAGCAAAAGGAAATTACTCAACACATGAAAATTTGAACATACAATAATGAAAGATATTAAATTAACGAATTTTAAAATATTACATTTTCGTTATAGTTTAAGAGGCATTACAACAAAAATAGTTTAATGTACAATTCAGCAAACTCCTATAACTCTGTA
Organism: Carabus problematicus; assembly: GCA_963422195.1. Taxonomy (NCBI): domain Eukaryota; kingdom Metazoa; phylum Arthropoda; class Insecta; order Coleoptera; family Carabidae; genus Carabus; species Carabus problematicus. The sequence continues at coordinate 10,054,718 of OY728580.1, forward strand.
TTGCTAAAAAAGTTCATTTTTACGCGGGAGTAGAAGTCGGTTTCTATGGCGTCAAAATCGTGACAGAAATGAAGCATTTACTCCCTAGGGACGAAAACACTTTTCGTAAGGGAGTTTTTATTATAACAAAGGTTTTTGTAAATAAATGCCTGTTGTCATTGTACGTTTATGGTGTATGTTACGCATATTTTAATCGTTATTTAACTGAAAATGTGAAATTTTTAAATAATAATTAGACTGAATACATTTAGGTCCATGCTTGTAGTTAATCGACGTATGTATGTCTAATGCCCGTGACACCCCTATCATACACCGTCATACAGATTATGATGAAAAAAAAGAACGCACCCGTCTATGATGAAAAATAGCGGCTCCTCTATTTTCATCATACTGTAATATGATGAAACGAAGGTGTCTCATTTCACACGTATCTTTTGTGTCTCATTTTACGTTAGTTTGGGTTTATATTTGTCATTTTAGTTTGAAAAACGGATGCGTTCTGTTCTTTTCATCATAGTTTCTATGACGGTGTATGATGCTGTATGATAGGTGTGTCACGGGCATAATAGTTTCTTTTGTAAACAAAAATAGTGCTGATTAGAAAAACAAATTTTATATAGTAATTGTATTATCACTAACATCTGCCCATAAATACGCAACTTTTGTTTAATAGTTAATCAAACTTGTAGACCTAAATCACCGGTATGTGTAACATGTGTAGCCAGTTGCTATGTCAAACGGAAGCCGTGTGCCATAGCAACTGGCTGCATGTCATTTGTTGTTTTATGTTTTTTATATTCTGACGGCCATGGTCAGCTTTAGTAAACGTAAATTACTTGTGTACGTTTTTTAAACTTTTCAACATGTGTAACCTTTTTCAACTTGATTAAGTTGTCAATTTCCTACCAAACCGGTTTGTGGCTTGAAGTTTAAAATGTATTTTTAATAGATCGTATTCTAGTTCACTCTTAAGGTAATAGTTTTATATTTTCTACTTTGTTACATTTTGTATGTTTTTTATTGTACTGACTGTTGTCTTTCAATTTTGGTTTTAGTAACTTGAGAATGACCTCTACCCACAAGGTCGAAACGTCGTTGTAATTTATGCGAATATGTATTAACAATATATATTTCCACACCACTAGGATTTTGTCAAGTCGTTATTCCAACCATTTGCGGGGATAAACTTTCCCATTATCATTTATGACTTAATAAAAAGATTCTTCAACATGTAAATAAATACATACATACTTATTATCACGCCTTTCCCATTACTGGGATAGCAGTACCTTTATTTCCCTACAATCACTCGCCACATACTTCAAAGTCATTTAAATATTCAGCAAAACCATATGCAGTTTCTGCTGGTTTCTGCTATGGGATAAGTTTTCGCCAGCAATGCAGCGCACTCCGTCCGCAGAAGTCTGCCATTCATTCCTTATTTTCTAACAATTGCTCGCCACATACTCCAGTCTTTACATATCTCTCTTGCCACGTTAATTTCCACACACCTTGTCATACATGCTCTCCTATTAGTTCTGCTTATAATTTTACGTTCACTCAAAATATTTTCTGTCATATTCATCCATTTATTCCTCGGTCTTCCTCGCATTCGTGTTCCTTCAATTTCACCCAAATAAATCTTCTTAGTCCGTCTATCATTTGACATTCGTTCCACATGTCTAAACCAACGCAGCTGACTTGAAGCCACTCTTTTCACAACATTTTTGCTAATTTCACATTCATCATACACTATTGTTTAATAATAATAATAATAATAATAATAATAATAACTTCTTTATTTAGCAAATTTTCTACTTTACATTGGTATAAATCTTTATATGTCTATTATAAAAATAATTACCTCGTACGTTTCGGACCTTGCCGACTGTACATACTTCGGTCAGTAACCATGCACTTGTCAGCATATTTCGAATATTGTGTGGTTAATTATGAAGTGTTAGTTTAAGTTTATTTTTAAATATTGAACATTACCATACCTATATCAAGTATCGAGTTGTTAGCAAATTCTGAATGTTTCCTGTGGGTGTGTATATCATTTATATTTCTAGTAAAATGTGAATGTACACATTAATATTCGTAATTATTTTAGCACTGAAGTATTCCAGTGTTAAATTATTTAAAATTCTGTATATAAACGTCATCGTATAGTAGATAATAAAATCTCGAATACAAAGTTATTCCAAATCATTCAACATGTTCTCAATCTTACTACATCTATTCGCTTTTTGATAAATAAATTGATTCCTATACAGAATTGACTTAATAATAATTTTCTACAAAACGTTTATTCTTTATGTTACAGAAATGATCTAGCAAAATTTCGTGTGACAACCTTATTATTGTATTTAATAATAAATTAGACAATCTATTTATACCATCAGATTGAAAACATGCCAAACGAAGTAAATCGAACTGCAGTTTAACAATTTGCCATGAGAATTATCGTTCGAACACTGGTTTGCGAGATATTATTAAAAAATATTCATATTTTCTTAACAATATCTTATACATCAATTTAGACAACATTTTTGAAAATACTACTCTTATTTTAGCATATATTCTAGGTTTCAGTTCTTTCAAAAGTGTATTTCTGCTAAAATCTCAATAAATAGTTATTAATTACTTATTGTTAGCGTCCTGGCAGACCACCTGTGATATAAGTATTGGTGGAGGTAGTCAAAGCGTTTCACACATAATCTTTATGGCAATAGTGAATGTGTTTCACACATGATATTCAGAGATAATTTATTAATTATCACAGTAGTTTATTTACTAATTAATGTTAGTAAACAAATTGTTTATTTATTTTATACATGTGTATTGTTTGCAGTTAAAACAAAATTGAATTATAATATTCTCATGTTTTATTTAGACAATGATGAATACATTATTATTAAACATAATGTTTATGTATTTCACGTACTGCCGGCAGTGATATTGTAGAATATAGAGCGCAGTAAGTGTGTTTTGAATTTAAAGTGCATAAATTGTTCAGATACATTAAAACTTAATAAAAAATTATTAATACCACCATTGGGTGAGCGATCTGCCTATAGTACTATAATTCGGAGCTACTTACCAAATAGGTGAATATATTATAGTTATATTTATTGGAAAATAAGGCAATCAAAGAGTGCTAACTAATTAGAATCTTTAAAACAGCGCTAAATAGAACCATAGATTAAGATTTTGCTTTATCAATAACCATTTGTCTATGTTTCACGGGACATTTTTTATAAATATGTATATCTTGTAATCAATTGGTTGTGCATTGATTTGCATATCCTTTTCGGAAAGACCAGTCTTTTATTAGCATGTGTGCCAAGTTTCAATGCTTTTAATTGTGTATAACAGCCAGAATCCTGATAAATAAATTATTTGATTCGCCGGTTGGCTGGCAACCTACAATACCAACATGTAGTGTCGGTGGCTAGTTAAACACGTATCAAAGAAAATGGTCGAAACGAATTATTTAATTAACAAAGTATTTTATTGACCAATTCATATTAAAACATGAATTCTGAAACTATTTCTATGTGCAAATAGTCGGATATACATATCTAACAAAATAACGTAAATGTGCCACAATTGTATACCTGAAAGTTCAGTCGCGTTACGCTTGCATGCCACATTCTTTCTGCTACATATATCCTTGCTATTTATAGTTAAAACTAGGGATGGAGATTCGGTAAAAAAATTTACGTCTCCCGACTTCGACTTCTCATTCTGTATTTTTGATAATCGACTCCTGACTCATTTCGTTTAATGAAATACCATAAATACAGGATTAACATATTTATATTTAATTACAAACAAATTTAATCGGCAGTAGTACAAATCTAACTGAAATAAAACTACAAATGTGAGAAATCACATTGCTATGACTGATATTGTTCATATCGAGTACAGGCGGGTAAAAAAGTATTCGTTCAGCGCAGTGGAGTTTTGTTTGAAAATCAAAAACAGAATTTTAAGCCGCATTATTTGTTCACCAAAACGTTGTAGAATAGTTTCTTTAGTCTATTTTTTGCTGTATGTATATAAAATGCCATAGCTGTTTTAATTTACGTTTTTTACAACAATTCCGTCAGGGAGTCGGGAGTCGATAACTTTTTTTCGACACCCCTCCCAACTCCGACTCCCATTTGACTAAAAACCATCGACTCTTCGACTCCCGATTCCGATTCCCCATCCCTGATTTAAACTAAAGTATGGTTCTGGAATTTCTGGGGTCACAATATAGTGTTAGAAAGTAATCAGATTAACAGTAGAATAGATCAGTGGTCGCCAAAGTGGGGTGCGCGAGATGTTACTAGGGGGTGCGCCAGAAAAATATAAAAGTTAATTAAATGTAAAAAATACTTGTGTGAACTGTTCTAATAACATAAATATATTTATTTTATTTAATAATTGATGCCATGTTTACGTTATATATATATATATATATATATATATATATATATATATATATATAGTGTACTGTCTACAGTGGGGTTCTAGGGGTGCGCGAATAAAAAAGTTTTGTCTTAGGGGTGCGTGATCAAAAAACTTTGGCGACCACTGGAATAGATAGTGCAACATTTTAAGTAAAAATTGTCACACTTCGAGAATATTTGTCATAATAAAATTTTGGCTTCATTTTCGAATCAATTATACCTAATATACCAATAAATTGTTTACAACATTGTTTACTTCTTATTTTTATTGGTGCATATATTGTTCTCATTGACTGGTTCTGATGATGATCAAAACTCATGATCGAAACGTCAAATAAAGTTTTACTTTACTTGTAATCTACTTTGAATGAATTTCTGAACACCAAGAAATCTAAGCCTCAAGATTCCGTTTTGCGTAAGAATATACTTTTCATCTTTAGCAAAAATTAATTAAATTTATTTAGACTATTACACTCGAATGCAGTGCTGTAATGCGGAACTTTGATGTATTCAAATCCATATAGCAGTGACGTCACATCAGATAAATTATATTCACGACTTAAACAAAATAAGCTATCTCTTTCTTACACATTTCTAGCGGGGTTTCTCAATAATTCGTTTTTTTTATGACGTCACTCCTATGTGGATTTGAATACACTTTACATATAGGCGAGGGCTATTTATAATCATTATATTTATTGAGAAATAAGACAATCTACTAGCGCCATCAGATTGAAAACAAGCTAACAGAAGTAAATCAGTCTGCGGATTAATAATTTGCTATGAAATTTATCATCCGAGCAGTGGTTCGCGAAATATGATTAGAAAATATTCATATTTTCTTAATGGTAACTTATACGTAAATTTTTACAACATTTTAGAAAAGCCCTTATTTTAGTATATATTCTAGGTTTACACCATGTATTACGGCTAAAATCGCAATAAATATTTATTAATTACTTAGCATACTGGCAGACAACATGTGATACAGGCATTGGTGGAGGTAGTCAAAGCGTTTCACGCATAATCTTCATATTGAGAGTGTAATTAGCACTTTTAAATTATATTATGTATAGCGACGAATGTGTATGCTGCATTTTCATTGCAATATATGGATCAGAAATTAATTAGGACTTAATAAAAAAAATTTATGTACCGGGAGTATTTGCAAATATTGTAATTTAGCAAGCAGTGGCGTACCTAGAATTTTTGCCGCCCGGGGCGGTCTCACATTTGCCGCCCTTTCTAAGTCAATCAAACGGGGGTTTTCATAAATTAATGAACATAAATAAATAATTGTAACTGAGACAAACTATAGGTGGGGAACTTTTTTACCATTAGATGCCATATTTAAATTATGCAGCAGGGGCGTAGTTAGGATTTTGCAGTTACAGTCATACAATTGTTTTTATTTTTCTTTAAATTCCATAGCTATTCCTATATATTATGTGTTTTCATGAAATTTTAAACTTGATTTTCTCAGATATGAAATGTCAAAAATTAAATCTGATTTCTCAGTTAGATGCAGAATTTAATTCTCTAAAACTTTTATTTAAAGTATTTTTCTGTAAAGTAATTTGGGAACTAATGCAGGAGGAAAAACTGATATTACATGTTAAACGCCTATGGCCAGTTTTTTAATTAACACCCCGTATATATATATATATATATATATATATATATATATATATATATATATATATATATATATATATATATATATATATTGTTAGCTTATGAGATGTGTATGAATGATTGTATTTGTGGAAAAATAATAATAACGTACTACTATGTATTGATTAATCAGATTTATTACAGCAACGTCGAATTAAAGAAGTTGTGCAATTGCACTCGGTAGGCAAGCAGGAGTATTAGCCTAGACGGCTGTGTGAATGGACGTACTGTGAGTAAGCAATAGTGTCAGCCAGGAGGGCTGTGAGAATTGACATACTGTTGACAACGTGTGAGTTTCAGGTGAAGGAGATCGGTGGGTCTGGGTAGCGCCAGATCCATCGCAACAATCGGTGTGTCTTTGGCATCTTCTGTGTGATTTGTAAGCCCAATTGCTGCCGGAACAATCGGTGGGACTGGAGAGCGCCAGCCCATCGCAACGATCGGCTGGTGCCATAGTTCTTAGTGAGTTGTAAGTGCAGTGCAGCCGCAACGCTGGTGGCATAGTTCTTAGTGAGTTGTAAGTCCATTCCAGCCACCGTAAAAGCAACGGCAGGTATGGCATCTTCTTTGTGATTTGTAAATCCAATGCTGCCGCAACAATCGGTGTGAACTGGGACGCCAGGTAGACCACCGCAATATATATATATATATATATATATTTATATATATATATATATATATACCGGGTGTCCCAAGAAATCTGGGACATAGGGAATTAACATGTAAATATAGAAATATTGTGATTACTTCTGAACAATACATTTTAGAGCAAAAGTGTAAATAAAAAAATTGTTCCGAATTAAAAACTGCATAATAAGATGTCATATTTAATGCTCAGATATGTTTATATAATGCGTAAATCAATGTTGAAATTACGCATTTTAACGACAGATTAGGAGGTCGTGAAACAAAAATGGTATGGTTTGATTATTTGTTGTTGTAACTAACAAAAATACATGCCATTTTTGTTCCATGACCTCCTGATCTGTCATCGAAATGCAATATTTCAAACTTGATTTACACGATATACAAGTGTATTTGAGCACTGAATATGTCATCATATTATGCAGTTTTTAATTCTGAACAACTTTTTGATTTACACTTTTGCTCTAAAATGTATTGTTCAGAAGTAATCAAAATATTTCAATATTTACATGTTAATTCCCTATGTCCCAGATTTCTTGGGACACCCGGTATATATATATATATATATATATATATATATATATATATATTGATTTACACATTATAGAAACACATCTGAGCATTAAATATGGCATCTTATTATGCAGTTTTTAATTCGGAACAATTTTTTTATTTACACTTTTGCTCTAAAATGTATTGTTCAGAAGTAATCACAATATTTCTATATTTACATGTTAATTCCCTATGTCCCAGATTTCTTGGGACACCCGGTATATATATATATATATATATAAATATATATATATATATATATATTGCGGTGGTCTACCTGGCGTCCCAGTTCACACCGATTGTTGCGGCAGCATTGGATTTACAAATCACAAAGAAGATGCCATACCTGCCGTTGCTTTTACGGTGGCTGGAATGGACTTACAACTCACTAAGAACTATGCCACCAGCGTTGCGGCTGCACTGCACTTACAACTCACTAAGAACTATGGCACCAGCCGATCGTTGCGATGGGCTGGCGCTCTCCAGTCCCACCGATTGTTCCGGCAGCAATTGGGCTTACAAATCACACAGAAGATGCCAAAGACACACCGATTGTTGCGATGGATCTGGCGCTACCCAGACCCACCGATCTCCTTCACCTGAAACTCACACGTTGTCAACAGTATGTCAATTCTCACAGCCCTCCTGGCTGACACTATTGCTTACTCACAGTACGTCCATTCACACAGCCGTCTAGGCTAATACTCCTGCTTGCCTACCGAGTGCAATTGCACAACTTCTTTAATTCGACGTTGCTGTAATAAATCTGATTAATCAATACATAGTAGTACGTTATTATTATTTTTCCACAAATACAATCATTCATACACATCTCATAAGCTAACAATATATATATATATATATATATATATATATATATATATATATATATATATATATATATATATATATACGGGGTGTTAATTAAAAAACTGGCCATAGGCGTTTAACATGTAATATCAGTTTTTCCTCCTGCATTAGTTCCCAAATTACTTTACAGAAAAATACTTTAAATAAAAGTTTTAGAGAATTAAATTCTGCATCTAACTGAGAAATCAGATTTAATTTTTGACATTTCATATCTGAGAAAATCAAGTTTAAAATTTCATGAAAACACATAATATATAGGAATAGCTATGGAATTTAAAGAAAAATAAAAACAATTGCATGACTGTAACTGCAAAATCCTAACTACGCCCCTGCTGCATAATTTAAATATGGCATCTAATGGTAAAAAAGTTCCCCACCTACAGTTTGTCTCAGTTACAATTATTTATTTATGTTCATTAATTTATGAAAACCCCCGTTTGATTGCCTTAGAAAGGGCGGCAAATGTGAGACCGCCCCGGGCGGCAAAAATTCTAGGTACGCCACTGCTTGCTAAATTACAATATTTGCAAATACTCCCGGTACATAAATTTTTTTTATTAAGTCCTAATTAATTTCTGATCCATATATTGCAATGAAAATGCAGCATACACATTCGTCGCTATACATAATATAATTTAAAAGTGCTAATTACACTCTCAATATGAAGATTATGCGTGAAACGCTTTGACTACCTCCACCAATGCCTGTATCACATGTTGTCTGCCAGTATGCTAAGTAATTAATAAATATTTATTGCGATTTTAGCCGTAATACATGGTGTAAACCTAGAATATATACTAAAATAAGGGCTTTTCTAAAATGTTGTAAAAATTTACGTATAAGTTACCATTAAGAAAATATGAATATTTTCTAATCATATTTCGCGAACCACTGCTCGGATGATAAATTTCATAGCAAATTATTAATCCGCAGACTGATTTACTTCTGTTAGCTTGTTTTCAATCTGATGGCGCTAGTAGATTGTCTTATTTATCAATAAATATAATGATTATAAATAGCCCTCGCCTATATGTAAAGTGTATTCAAATCCACATAGGAGTGACGTCATAAAAAAAACGAATTATTGAGAAACCCCGCTAGAAATGTGTAAGAAAGAGATAGCTTATTTTGTTTAAGTCGTGAATATAATTTATCTGATGTGACGTCACTGCTATATGGATTTGAATACATCAAAGTTCCGCATTACAGCACTGCATTCGAGTGTAATAGTCTAAATAAATTTAATTAATTTTTGCTAAAGATGAAAAGTATATTCTTACGCAAAACGGAATCTTGAGGCTTAGATTTCTTGGTGTTCAGAAATTCATTCAAAGTAGATTACAAGTAAAGTAAAACTTTATTTGACGTTTCGATCATGAGTTTTGATCATCATCAGAACCAGTCAATGAGAACAATATATGCACCAATAAAAATAAGAAGTAAACAATGTTGTAAACAATTTATTGGTATATTAGGTATAATTGATTCGAAAATGAAGCCAAAATTTTATTATGACAAATATTCTCGAAGTGTGACAATTTTTACTTAAAATGTTGCACTATCTATTCTACTGTTAATCTGATTACTTTCTAACACTATATTGTGACCCCAGAAATTCCAGAACCATACTTTAGTTTAAATCAGGGATGGGGAATCGGAATCGGGAGTCGAAGAGTCGATGGTTTTTAGTCAAATGGGAGTCGGAGTTGGGAGGGGTGTCGAAAAAAAGTTATCGACTCCCGACTCCCTGACGGAATTGTTGTAAAAAACGTAAATTAAAACAGCTATGGCATTTTATATACATACAGCAAAAAATAGACTAAAGAAACTATTCTACAACGTTTTGGTGAACAAATAATGCGGCTTAAAATTCTGTTTTTGATTTTCAAACAAAACTCCACTGCGCTGAACGAATACTTTTTTACCCGCCTGTACTCGATATGAACAATATCAGTCATAGCAATGTGATTTCTCACATTTGTAGTTTTATTTCAGTTAGATTTGTACTACTGCCGATTAAATTTGTTTGTAATTAAATATAAATATGTTAATCCTGTATTTATGGTATTTCATTAAACGAAATGAGTCAGGAGTCGATTATTAAAAATACAGAATGAGAAGTCGAAGTCGGGAGACGTAAATTTTTTTACCGAATCTCCATCCCTAGTTTTAACTATAAATAGCAAGGATATATGTAGCAGAAAGAATGTGGCATGCAAGCGTAACGCGACTGAACTTTCAGGTATACAATTGTGGCACATTTACGTTATTTTGTTAGATATGTATATCCGACTATTTGCACATAGAAATAGTTTCAGAATTCATGTTTTAATATGAATTGGTCAATAAAATACTTTGTTAATTAAATAATTCGTTTCGACCATTTTCTTTGATACGTGTTTAACTAGCCACCGACACTACATGTTGGTATTGTAGGTTGCCAGCCAACCGACGAATCAAATAATTTATTTATCAGGATTCTGGCTGTTATACACAATTAAAAGCATTGAAACTTGGCACACATGCTAATAAAAGACTGGTCTTTCCGAAAAGGATATGCAAATCAATGCACAACCAATTGATTACAAGATATACATATTTATAAATAATGTCCCGTGAAACATAGACAAATGGTTATTGATAAAGCAAAATCTTAATCTATGGTTCTATTTAGCGCTGTTTTAAAGATTCTAATTAGTTAGCACTCTTTGATTGCCTTATTTTCCAATAAATATAACTATAATATATTCACCTATTTGGGAAGTAGCTCCGAATTATAGTACTATAGGCAGATCGCTCACCCAATGGTGGTATTAATAATTTTTTATTAAGTTTTAATGTATCTGAACAATTTATGCACTTTAAATTCAAAACACAGTTACTGCGCTCTATATTCTACAATTTCACTGCCGGCAGTACGTGAAATACATAAACATTATGTTTAATAATAATGTATTCATCATTGTCTAAATAAAACATGAGAATATTATAATTCAATTTTGTTTTAACTGCAAACAATACACATGTGTAAAATAAATAAACAATTTGTTTATTAACATTAATTAGTAAATAAACTACTGTGATAATTAATAAATTATCTCTGTGTGAAACACATTCACTATTGCCATAAAGATTATGTGTGAAACGCTTTGACTACCTCCACCAATACCTATATCACAGGTGGTCTGCCAGGACGCTAACAATAAGTAATTAATAACTATTTATTGAGATTTTAGCAGAAATACACTTTTGAAAGAACTGAAACCTAGAATATGTGCTAAAATAAGAGTGGTATTTTCAAAAATGTTGTCAAAATTGATGTATAAGATATTGTTAAGAAAATATGAATATTTTTTAATAATATCTCGCAAACCAGTGTTCGAACGATAATTCTCATGGCAAATTGTTAAACTGCAGTTCGATTTACTTCGTTTGGCATGTTTTCAATCTGATGGTATAAATAGATTGTCTAATTTATTATTAAATACAATAATAAGATTGTCACACGAAATTTTGCTAGATCATTTCTGTAACATAAAGAATAAACCTTTTGTAGAAAATTATTATTAAGTCAATTCTGTATAGGAATCAATTTATTTATCAAAAAGCGAATAGATGTAGTAAGATCGAGAACATGTTGAATGATTTGGAATAACTTTGTATTCGAGATTTTATTATCTACTATACGATGACGTTTATATACAGAATTTTAAATAATTTAACACTGGAATACTTCAGTGCTAAAATAATTACGAATATTAATGTGTACATTCACATTTTACTAGAAATATAAATGATATACACACTCACAGGAAACATTCAGAATTTGCTAACAACTCGATACTTGATATAGGTATGGTAATGTTCAATGACCTGGATGAAGAAATAAAAAATGCAAGTAATAGCAAAATACTTAAAAATAAACTTAAGCTAACACTTCATAATTAACCACACATATGCTGACAAATGCATGGTTACTGACCGAAGTATGTGCAGTTAGCAAGGACCGAAACGTACGAGGTAATTATTTTTATAATAGACATATAAAGATATATACGAATGTAAAGTAGAAAATTTGCTAAATAAAAAAGTTATTATTATTATTATTATTATTATTAAACAGTAGTGTATGATGAATGTGAAATTAGTAAAAATGTTGTGAAAAGAGTGGCTTCAAGTCAGTTGCGTTGGTTTGGACATGTGGAACGAATGTCAAATGATAGACGGACTAAGAAGATTTATTTGGGTGAAATTGAAGGAACACGAATGCGAGGAAGACCGAGGAATAAATGGATGAATATGACAGAAAATATTTTGAGTGAACGTAAAATTATAAGCAGAACTAATAGGAGAGCATGTACGACAAGGTGTGTGGAAATTAACGTGGCAAGAGAGATATGTAAAGACTGGAGTATGTGGCGAGCAATTGTTGGAAAATAAGCAATGAATGGCAGACTTCTGCGGACGGAGTGCGCTGCATTGCTGGCGAAAACTTATCCCATAGCAGAAACCAGCAGAAACTGCATATGGTTTTGCTGAATATTTAAAGGACTTTGAAGTATGTGGCGAGTGATTGTAGGGAAATAAAGGTACTGCTATCCCAGTAATGGGAAAGGCGTGATAATAAGTATGTATGTATTTATTTACATGTTGAAGAATCTTTTTATTAAGTCATAAATGATAATGAGAAAGTTTATCCCCGCAAAGGGTTGGAATAACGACTTGACAAAATCCTAGTGGTGTGGAAATATATATTGTTAATACATGTTCGTATAAATTACAACGACGTTTCGACCTTGTGGGTACAGGTCATTCTCAAGTTACTAAAACCAAAATTGAAAGACAACAGTCAGTACAATAAAAAACATACAAAATGTAACAAAGTAGAAAATATAAAACTATTACCTTAAGAGTGAACTAGAATACGATCTATTAAAAATACATTTTAAACTTCAAGCCACAAACCGGCTTGGTAGGAAATTGACAACTTAATCAAGTTGAAAAAGGTTACACATGTTGAAAAGTTTAAAAAACGTACACAAGTAATTTACGTTTACTAACGCTGACCATGGCCGTCAGAAAATAAAAAACGTAAAACAACAAATGACATGCAGCCAGTTGCTATGTCACACGGAAGCCGTGTGACATAGCAACTGGCTACACATGTTACACATACCGGTGATTTAGGTCTACAAGTTTGATTAACCATTAAACAAAAGTTGCGTGTTTATGGGCAGATGTTAGTGATAATTCAATTACTATATAAAATTTGTTTTTCTAGTCAGCACTATTTTTGTTTACAAAAGAAACTATTAGACATACATACGTCGATTAACTACAAGCATGGACCTAAATGTATTCAGTCTAATTATTATTTAAAAATTTCACATTATCAGTTAAATAACGATTAAAATATGCGTAACATACACCATAAACGTACAATGACAACAGGCATTTATTTACAAAAACCTTTGTTATAATAAAAACTCCCTTACGAAAAGTGTTTTCGTCCCTAGGGAGTAAATGCTTCATTTCTGTTACGATTTTGACGCCATAGAAACCGATTTCTACTCCCGGACGCGTAAAAATGAACTTTTTTAGCAGTACAGAGTTAAAGGAGTTTGCTGAATTGTACATTAAACTATTTTTGTTGTAAGGCCTCCTAAACTATAACGAAAATGTAATATTTTAAAATTCGTTAATTTAATATCTTTCATTATTGTATGTTCAAATTTTCATGTGTTGAGTAATTTCCTTTTGCTGTGGGTATGCTTCCATCACGGAGGTATTCATTATAAGAAACTTGAATCAGAAAGTATTCAATACCAGAAAAATCTAGTAAGAGCAGTTATATTAATGTCCGCTTAGTGGCGCTGCGTTTGCAACGACCGTTTTCGTGGTAAATATTTGCACAATAGTTGACAGTTCCTCAATAGTGCAACGCGGAGTTGAAGTGAGGTTAATAAGAATTCCTAGTTGCAATGTGAAATATGATAAAATATATATGAACTTGTTAAGAAATGTGATAAATTGTATTTATTGATTAATATATCAATAAATTCGAGATGTTATTTACTAAGTGTTGCCAAAAAGTGATATTCTAAACAATTTAAAATTTCTTGAAACTCGTTGGTATTCTAAATTAAATTAAACAGATACTAGATCAGGTATGTAAAATATCATCATAAAGTGTAATACTTGTAATATAAAATATGGTTGTCTATTGTATACAGATGTGCCATTAAAAGTTTAAAATAAAAGTGCAAGGATGGATACGTGATTTGCTGGAAATGTGATTCACATGTTGTACTTTACGGTGACATATTTTGTTACAAATAATTTTGTTCGATGATAATTGGAATATTTTCATACATGTTATGTGCACATAATATCTAATACTTAAAAAAAATATCTGCATAATTAATTTATCTCTTAAGCTCGGTACTGACTCGAGCATTCGTGCGCGCACCAAAGATTTACACGCACGAACGTTCGTGCGGGTCAAAATTTTTGTACGCACAACTTTCTTGTCCGTGCGCGTAAAATCCCGCTCCAGCTGTGTGTAAGTTGTGCGCACACAGGCGCTTTCCTTTCGTCTACCCCAGCTGGGGGAGCTGAACTGATCTGATCGGGGTGTTACTGAACTGATCCGCATGCGAAAGGAACGTACAAAATTTAGTGGGGTAGTTGACTAGCTTGATATTTCAGATTTCGCAACAAAATTAATTTTTGTTTGTAGATAATAATTATTTTTTATGTTCATCTCTTTATATATTGAAATAAATATAAAATATATAAATAAAAATATTAACAGTCATTTCCCAAGTATCCGTACATATTTAAAGAACACTTATATCAAGCTATTATTAAAAATTAAGATTGCGAGAAATCAGAAAATGCATCGTGAGTACTAAAAATGAATTGCAAAGTATAATTTGTTTATTAACTACATAAAAATATAAATATCTGACAAATGAAGATACGTTTTATAGAACATTATTCAACTTGCTTGCATATATACAACAAACGCAGCTAACCGAGCGAGCAGTTCAGTTCACAAGTGTCTAGTCGTCAGACCAATTTATATTTCCGAACTCGCACGAACAAGTAGGTCCGAAATGTACGTAATCGGGAAGTCGTGGAACCACATTATATATAGAAAAGCCCTTGTCTGTCCGTCACGCATGAAGTTAGCTGCAATCGCGTAACCTAGGCAACATTAATGACAGGGCATGAAATAACAGCTCCCACCCCCCTTAGCAACGTAAATATAAACGATAATATCAACATTTTGACATAGCACACATGCACACAAGTAGTGTTTGTGAATGTATGTTTAAAATATCTAAAATACGTTAGTTGTACTTCTACGAAGTCTATTCAAGCTTCCGTATAGAGGAATATTTTTTTTAAACCCCCGACAATAGTATTTTTTTTTGCAATATAAGATCCGACTGCAATAAAGACAGTTAGATGGAGAAAGACACAGAAGATGGATAAACAGACGAAAACAAGATATTTTAGAGAGTTTTGCGACTGGGAGACGCAAAGGTACATGCAACGCAGAAACAGAAATTTTCAATAATAGTTTTTTTATAGAAATTACTAATGTGGGCACATGGTGCTCACGGGTAGAGCCTAGTTAATTAATATTACATTTGGAGTTGGATAGGGTAGGGTAGGCTAGGGTAGGTTAGCCGACGGGTAGGATAGGCGTGTATTATTAAGTAGGGTAGGGTAAAATAGCCAAATCTATAAATTGCACTAACAGCAAATGTATTGCACACAACTTTAGCACAACGTTACGAACTAAGAACAGGCATGTTCGTATCACGTCGTATTATTTTGTAAACACACATCGTGTATCTTCGAAAATGAAACGGTCTGATGGCTAGACTCTTGTGTTCAGTTCGCACCATGAAATTTTTGGTGTTTCGGGAGGTAAAGGGGGAAGTAACAGAGTAGATCAGCTCGTACTACCCAAGGCCGAAAGGAACAAAACTGTGCAGTTCAGTTCAGCTGGGAGTAGCTCAGGGTAGCTAGATCAGTCGAAAGGAAAGCGCCTCACATTAGTAGTATACAAAATGGCGGAAAATAATGTTGCTTTGACAAGTGCTGCATATATAGTAATGCACATAATAATGAAAAAAAGAAAGAAAAAACGGTGGTGGATGACACTATATCGAAGTAGAGAAACATACAACGGGACAAAATTGCTAGCCGACATAAAAATTCATACCATAAATAATAAAAATAACAAAAAAGTGTTTAAATGGTACGCATAATCTACAATTTTTTAAGTTAAATTTTACAAATAATTAAATTAAACTATTTATAAAAATTATTTGCTATCATTAATTTATGTTCATCAGGCACATTAAAAGATGTATAGCAATTAATATAGTCTAGGTCTAGTCCTATATCCTTTGTGCGCGCACTGAACGGACTAAACCCCGTTCAGACTGAGCACACCGGGTGTCCCAAGAAATCTAAGACATAGAGAATTGACATGTAAAATTAAAAAATTGTGATTACTTCTGAACGACGGTAAAAAATACATATCAAAATTCTTAAAACTAACATAGTGTGTAAAAAAAACATATATTACAGATGCAATCCAAAATAAAAACATCCATTTTTTACCGTCGTTTTTTATGATAATTTTTTTTTACCGATTATCCTATGACACGTGCTAAACAGATTTATTGGATGTTTTCCTGATGATGGCCATAATCTAAATGGCAAAAACGTTGACATTTTCAATAAAAACACCTTGAACTAACATATACTCATCAATCAATCCTACGCCTTCAGGGATTTAATATTTTACAAATATACATAATTCTGTTAATAGGGGTGAATAATAAAGTAACCAGGCAATTTACAATAATAACATAAACTATCCTAAGACAAAAAATATATTTCTCACTTATAACCCACGTGATTTTCTGGGATTAATCAATTCTGGAAGTAAAAATTTTAAATAAAACATTTTTAATATGTCTTCCATGTTCCAAAATTTTCAGTCCCTTTGTGTAACTTGTACGCAGGTTTTTTTTTAGTGTGTATACTATAAAATAACATAGATCCCGACCAGTAATCTCTAATTGACTTTGTATTTGATACATATAGGAATGGTTCATATTTAATGCTAAATTGCCATTTATTATTTTACACCATGTAATTTTCTTTTGTAGAATAGAATCTGAAATAGTTGAATTTCGTATGGAATATGTACATTTGGTCTCAATTATTGCATTTTCCTCGACAAGTCCATCCGGTGTTGCTGGAAAATATGGAATTGTCGATTGAACGAGCATTTTATTGGAAGAATGTAGAAGAATTCGTAGTTAATTAGGAAAATTTATATTTTCTGTCTATTGTTCGATAATCCGGATCAACCAGTGCAATTATTAGTTCGGATTAAAGAGGTCATACTGTCTTTATTTTCAATGATTTCCAATATTGATCGAAAATGTAATCTTATATTTCCAAATACATATATAATTTTGTGAATATTACGCAGAAAGGTAATTAGTATGAATTCCAATAATTTTGTAAATATTTTCAAAATCGTGTTCATTTGTTAAATACATTTTACTAATGTAATTGATATAAGAATCTTTCGAGAAGTGTGTTCCGAATAGTCAGGCAACATTACAGAGAGAATTATTCCTTTCATGTATTGCCAGAATATTTTTATGGACCTGTGTTATAAACAGCCATGTTTAAATGATTTATGATGGGGTAAGGGTCTACTCGGAATTGAAAAAAGTGTTACTTGCGTTGCTTCCATTTGAAATTTAGGCATTTTAAAATATTTCAGATACGAAATAAAATTTAGGTAAACGACAGCCTTAACTTTATACGTAGAATGTACGATTCAATGTCGGTAAGATTATGAAATCTTGGAGCTAACAATTCTGCAGTTACAATTAAATCTGTCATTGGAAACCTATAGTCAAATTTTGTTAGCATGTTAGCTTTCATCTTACTAATATGGTGATTTTCATTTTCAATGGGTTTTTCTAATAAATACCGTAATTCACTACACATGAATTTGTAGATACATACTTCTCTGTCGAAAACAAATCAACAGCCTGCCGAAATTGTTTAACCTCTTCGGACCCAAGCGTATATCAGGGGAAATTTTATGAATTTTTTAAATGTCATTGCTAAATAGGTTATAGGAACGAAAAATTTCAAATAATATTTTTTTGATTCTTAGTTTTTTTCAAAAAAATTATGTATCATGTATGACACCTTGGGCTTATATCAATACCAAAGACAATGTTGACAGAGTTCAGCTTTATTAGAAAAAATACGTAAAATACATAGAATAGAAATAACGAATGACTATTTTTTTTTGTTAATCGTGTCCACAGTCAATGTATTAAAGATGCAATAGTCGGAATTTGGACAGTAAAGTCAGAAATAAAAACACTTTCAGACGTTAAGTTAAATATACCGAAACGTCAGCTTAACGTCTAAAAGTGTTTTTATTTCTGACTTTCCTGTCCAAATTCCGACTATTGCATCTTTAATACTAATGACTATTTGTGAAATTCCATGAAGCAGTTTCTCTCCGAAGAGCAACAATGAAAAATGTTGCAGGCGGTACAACATACGAAGGTCAAACTTTTGCAACCAGGTTTTCTACATTTCGATCTGCACTTTTGTTCCTTGTTTTTAAAAACAGGGAAATGGTTAGCCTTCGTATGTGCAAATTTCTTATCTGGCATATGTTGGGCTTTTCTGGCCTTTTTGGGAGGAGGCAGATCACCACTCTCGGGTTCGACTTGTGTCACGCATCCAGCATTTGCGTTTCGTTGTTGGTGTTCCATAGATATCTCTGGAAATTGCACCTGAAGTTGTTCTGCAACAAGAAACTTGAAGTCCAAGTAATCTATGATATCCTTTTTCTGCAAGCCTTGCAGTTCGGCATCTATTCTATATATTAGCCATCCAGCTGCGACAGCAAAATCAATGAAATGGTAAATAGCTCGGATCGTCCACTTGTTTGTTCTACATCTCATTGGGTATTTTCCAATTACACGATCCAAAATATCGATTCCCCCCATATTGGTATTGTAACTCTTTACAATAGTAGGTTGTTTGACTTGGATATATTCGGAATCTGGCTTACTCCAACGTGTGCAGTTACCTTCAGGTTGAGAACCTTGCACTGAAGAAATCATATTAACTGGTCTGGTGTAACAAGACGGGATCCCACCGACTGGGCTAATTGTAACAAAAGGTACTAGGTATGGGATAACAAAATAAAATTCGACTGCACCACTAATTTATTGTATAAATTAGACCATTAGTTTAAGCAAAGTGTATTTAATAATATTACTGAAATAAACAATAAAACAAAAGACAGCGATGAAAATATAAGTTGTGATAGCGCGTGGTCGTCCAGAGACGACCCAGTTACCACCGCGATGACAGAAGCGAATGAGCAAAGTTGCATGTGCATTTGCATGCTCCTTAAGAGTGCACACGCGGGGGAGGAGGGTTAACTACCCTTAGAAATGTGTGCCAGGCCAAATGCAGAATTCTTCGAAACGCCACATATGGTACATCTCAAACCCGGCCAGTAACAAAAAAGGGTCGGCTAAAAGTACAGCTTTATGCAAAAGAATCGTTTAGTGTGTACCATGTGTGACGCGCTGCTTGTGACTTGTTACACTGATATCAAACCACTTCCCCGTAACTACTTTTGAATCTTCTGTCACCATCTGTTCATAGGTTCCACGTCGTGCCTTTTTCATTTTGTTGTAAAATGTAAACTTTAATTTTTTGAAAATTCGAGATTTCATAAGAGTCCCAGCCAAGCCAATAGATCTTGTCAATAAAGTATCAATCAAGTTCACTAAGGTTAAATACCTGTCCGTGTAAACTGTGGTACCACGTGGTAAAGTATCACATAGTTTGAATACAAATCTTCCACCTACGTCAAGTTTTTCTGGTGTCGCGATCAGAGCAGATTCTACAGAAGTTTCCTGCATATAGTTGAAAGTCCAAGGGAATACCTGACGGAGTAGTCATCACAAAATTTTTCAGGCCAAAGGGACTTGGTTTATTCCTGACGTACTGTCTCATCTTAACTTGATCATGAAACGGTATCATTTGCTCATCAATTGATACATTAACAGATCTCTCGTTTTGAAGACAAGCCCTTTGAATTTTGTCCAACATAGGTCTGATCTTCCAAAATCGATCTAATGCTCTGACTTCTTTAGATACAGCGTTGTCATCGACAACTTTCAAACGTGAACGCAATTGAAAATAACGATTTCTTGACATGTTGGCTACAACAGGTACTTTTGTTTGTCGACCCCAGTACATCCTTATCCGGGGCAAGCCATAAATCGCAATCAGCATTGAACAGCCAATGAATTTACTTATTTCGTGAGGAGTAGTATCTAAAGACTTCCAGACATTTGAACTTGTCTCATATTTGTAAACAACGCAGCTTTCTCGAAAAAATCAGCATCCACATATTTGCAGAAATATTCGAAAGGTTCAAGGGCAACAACGTCGTTATTTTTTCTTGGTGGAGTACCATCATTTCTAAATATTCTAGTAGGGTGGAAATTAATTATAGGATTCCACTTTTTTTGTTACCAGGAAATAAGTTTACCAAAGGCTCATCGTCCGGAGAATTGAAGTCAGAGTCAGTGTCAGCATCGAAATCATCCATGTGATCAGCTTTGGTACTAACATCGACAATAAGCTCTT
The DNA here is from genome assembly GCA_963422195.1 of Carabus problematicus. Taxonomy (NCBI): domain Eukaryota; kingdom Metazoa; phylum Arthropoda; class Insecta; order Coleoptera; family Carabidae; genus Carabus; species Carabus problematicus. The sequence continues at coordinate 10,075,663 of OY728580.1, forward strand.
CCTCGTCAGCATCTTCGTCACTATTTGAAATTAAATCGGAGTCAATATCCGAATCATCAAAATTTAAATTTTCAGCTATCTCTTCACGTTCTTTGTCATTTAATTTCCCTGCGAAAAATATACAAAATAAGTAAAATATATATATATTACTCGCAAAATATACAATATCCTGAGTTGGTAGTGGTAGAGACCCTAGGTAACATAAACGATACCTCGAATAAAGGGGCCCTTGTCAACGGAAAAAGAAAATGTAAATAGTAATACAAATGTATACAGCCATAATTCAACTCACTACCAAGTCATTCGTCAAATAATACATAATTACTTACGTTTGTTTTGATATTTATCCATTTTTAAAGATACACTGAAGGCGGATTCATGCAGACATTTACATTCACATTCTCATTTGATTTTAATTTTCATTTATTTATCATTTATCTATTATAAATGTGGCATTCAGGCAGACACATAAACATAAATTGAATGAAAAATGAACGCATGCGCATACCGAAATTTTGTGAACTTACAATATTTTTGAAACATCAAATAATTGTAGGTTAATATATCTATGGTTTAGAGTTTCTTTGGCTAAGCGTAAAAATGTTTAATGAAAGCGACAGTGAAGATGATGAAATATTGTGGTTAGCATTGAACCTATTTATTATAAAAAAATATAAAAACAAGCGAAGAAGGCGATTTGCGGTGCGTCCAATGAATAGCTGTCGTCAACAAATGGGGTTTCATAACAATTTGCTAAAATTTATGAAGATGTATGATCATGATAATTATTTCATATATACAAGAATGACGCCGAATTTATTTGATAATTTATTACGGTTAGTTGAACCGTATCTAAAAAAAAAATGAATCAAAAAATCCATTGACTCCTGCTCATAGATTATTAATTACTTACTATAAGTATATAATTATGATAGTATTATCTAATAATAAGTACATAGAATAATTTTTAAATTTCAGTTACTTATCAGAAAGTTGCTCTATGCGTGAAATTGCGTGGGGTCACTATATTGGACACAGTACTGTGTGATCTGTAATACACGAAACTACAAAAGTTCTGTGGAATGTATTAATGCCTGTATTTTTAAAACCTCCGAGTACTGACGACTTCGTTAAAACAGCTGACGGTTTTTTTAAACGATAAATATGCCTAACTGTATAGGTGCAGTTGATGGAAAACATATATTAATGCAATCACCAAAATACTCCGGATCAGCATTTTACAATTACAAACAGAACCACAGTATTGTTTTAATGGCAACTTGTGATGCTTATTATAAATTTACAACAGTTGACGTAGGAGCTGCTGGCAGTAATCATGATGCCGCAGTCTTTAAAGCCTCTGGGTTTGGTAGCAAATTAATAAATAAAACATTGAATATACCTGCACCGAAAGAATTACCTAATACTAATATTGTTCTACCACATTTCATAGTAGGAGATGCTGCTTTTCCTCTACATGAAAATATTATGAGGCCTTATCCGGGATGTGATTTACCAAATGAAAGTAAAATATTTAATTACAGGTTAAGTAGCGCTCGTAGATGCATTGAGAATACATTTGGTATTCTGGCGTCGAGATGGAGAATATTACGAAAACCAATAATTGCTAATGTTGAAACGGTAGAAGATATTGTACTGGCAGTAGTAGTACTTCATAATTATTTACAAAAATCAGAAGAAGATATTCCAGAAAGTGAAAGAAAATATTGCCCAACTGGATTCGTAGATGCTGATTTAGAAAATGGGGATGTACACGTTGGAACTTGGAGAGACACGCCACAGCAGCTACAAAGTGTAAGAAGACTTGGATCAAATAATGCAAGTGCTCTTGTTAGAAGAAATCGAGATCAGTTACGTAACTATTTTAATGTTGAAGCTGGATCTGTACCTTGGCAGCTTGAAAAAATTATGATTGGATTGAATAGAAACAATAATATGAGTAATTGACTGTAGCAAATATCTATAAATCATGTAGCTTTACAAATAAAAATATTTTAACTAAAGTATTTATTTATTGATATACATTTTATTCGCTGTCTTCAGCTTCCAAAAACAAGTTTAACATTTTTATTTTTATTTCCGTTTTCTTTTTTTTTCTTTTTTATTTCTAACAAATTGTAATAAATTTGCTTTGCGAAACACATGTCTCCATTTTCCCTGTCTTGTTTGTCTTGTGTCTTATTATGAAAATAATTTTGCACATTTTCAATTGCACTATTTAGCATTGCATCATCATTCCTGTTCTTGTTTCTTTTTTTTCCTTCATTCCTCAGTACAGTAATGTTGGGTGTCACTTCCTGAGAAACATTTTCATCAAGAAAACTTGCTGTTGAAGTTGAAGGGGAGAACAATTCATCCACTGGCGTTACAGACATTGATTCCAACGCCGAAGTTTCTGCTGTTTCTGCCAAAACAACGAAATCCAAAGGCAAACTACGGTCGTTGTCCTCAAGTTGTTCTGCAATAACATTGCCCTTTGATCTAAAATAAATGAATTAAGTTACATTAATAAAATAAAATAAAGAATCAACTTTTAGTGCATATACTTTTTCTGCACCAAATGTGGATCTAGAAATTGAAATGAATCAAATAGTGCCCACTTTCTCTTCGAGCCACCTGCAGAACCCGACGGTTTTTTTAGTTCTCGTCGCTCCGTGTTATATCTCGTTCTAAGTACATGCCACCGTTGCTCACAGTCACATCCTATTTAACAAATGAAACATTATTAAATATCAATTTATATTGCATTCATAACCCTACATTTCTTTTCCATTTCTGAACCTATAGCATTCCACACATTTTTCCTAGCCTCCTTGTTTTCGAATTGCAGTTCGTTTTTATCGTAAAGAAATGAATTTGGTCACACCAACTCTACTAATTTCCCATCGTCAGAATTCATTTTATTTATTTTTCTGTTTCCAATATCACAAAACAACACTTTCACTTGACGTTTACAAATATTGGATTGCACTTTGCACTGCATATTGCACATGCGCTGTGTAATTTCATTTTCATTCTTATTTCAAAAGATAAAAGTTGGTTATCTTACGAATGAAATGAGAATGAAAGATAAATGAAAACGTAAATGAGAATGGTACATGCATGGTTACATTTGGTTACATACATTTAACTTTTAAATGAAATTAAATGAGAATTAAACGAAAATGTAAATGTCTGCATGAATCCGCCTTAAAATGATAGGTTAAACCAGTATCCCACTGTAAAAAAATCCGTATTTATTTTTATATAAATTTTTATAAAAACCGTTTTTATAGTGTGATAGGGACAATATTAACGTGTTCATAAATATATTTACGGTGCTTGTAATTTTGTGACGTCACATAAAATATTTAGGTGACGTCACGTATGTACAGACAGCTTGTATTTACAAAGACGAAAGAAGCAATTTCATTGGATGTTTATGGAAAGAGCAACAAGGTGAGCACGCTTGAGTGTTTTCTATCTCTACCATTTGACAGCGTTTGATTCAGGGGAGATCTTCCTTAGTTTGATTAACATTGTCGCAAATGAGTATCTGTATGCGAAATTCTTTCATTAATGTCATTTAAAAAAAAATGAGAAATTTTCTTTTGTGATCCTAAATAATTCTTATAACTATTCTTATCTTCAACTTGTAATTCGTCATGAATAGAGTCCGGATTTATATGCGATAAAAACACCTAATATAAATTTTTTATATGCGGTTAAAATTTGTTAATATATGTATTTATATTTCTTAAATATTGATAATATATGCGACAAAAACAACTAATATAAATTTTTTATATTCGGTTAAAATATGATATGTGCAATTATATTTCTTAAATATTGATAAAGATATGCTGTAAAAATATGATACAAATAAAAACACAAAATTTATATGTTTGCAAAATGTATTTATTTCATTTCATGTTAGAATTACAGTAAATCACTAATAATTGGTTGATGCTTTCCATAGTTAAATTATGTCTTTTGTCAGTCAGGACGTTTTTGTACATTGAAAATGAACGCTCGACATCGCATGATGTAATTGGGGCGTATTTCATCGACGCTATGACTGAAGGATCCATATCACTAATTTCTTCATTTTGTCCCTTCAAAATCCCACAAATCTTCTTCATTTTTTCGTATCCCGGGTTTCGAAGCAATACCTTTTCAAGCTTTCTCACTACTGTCTCACCAATTGCGCCTGGAACTGATTTCAAATCTTCGGTTACCTTTTCTATAATTTTGAATGCATCATTTAATGATACTTGGGTTCTTTCCAACTCTTTAATTGCAGATATTAACATGGAAAAATGAGCTTTAATAAAAGCTAATTGTTGCCAAACATTCCCGTCTGAAACACATTCTTTACAAGCTTTAAGAGCTGCTGATTGTTCATCAAATTCCAGGAAAATTTTTTTTATTTGTTCAAAATTATTTGCAGCGTCAATCCATGTGCCCCATCTAGTAATAATAGGCTCGGGTGGTAAAGGTAGACCAGGAGCTATCTCTTTGTATCGTTGTACTCGCAACGGTGCTTTTAAGAATGCTTTTTTGCCATTGTTGATTAGTTTATTGACAGTAGGATATTCTAACCTCACTAATTCAGCCAACCTATTTAACGCATGAGCCATGCAGGTAAAGTGTATCATATGAGGGTAAAATATTTGTAAAGCCTGCCCTGCTTTAATCATGTAACTTGCAGCATCAGAAAGCATTAACTTAACGTATTCTGATTTTACTGGATTCGGTGAATACAAAAGAGTTAAACTGTCATTAATAAAGCGAGCGACCGTCGAATGATTAGTTTTTTCTAATACTGCAGTATTTATCAAGTAAGATATTGGAGGATCTAAATCGCTTAATATTCCAACAAGCATATTTGCCACATAACGACCACAAACGTCTGTGGTTTCATCCACTACAAAATAAATGATTTTGTTGCAAATCTTATCTTTGATAGTATTGAGACGTTTCTGGTAGCAATTTTTTAAATAATTTTTTCGAAGTGTTGATTCATTGGGGATGCGGCGATTGCAATATTTTTCCAAAAACGCTCGAAACGCCGGTTGCTCTAATTTATTCCACGGTATATTTGATTGAACCATGGTATCGCATAATTCTAAAAAAAATTCTTTTTCCGGATCTGTGTCATGCTGTGAGCCACCAGCTGGCATGGGAATAAATGACTGGCTAAGATTACCATGTGATTTTTTTTCGGATTCTTTGTGAAGTTTTGTGGACAGGTGTTGGTCAATTTGATATTTTTGTTTTGCTGAAACCTTAAATAATAAATCAACAATGGTAAACATGATATAAACATTCAATTTGAATTTACCTGCTTTGAGCAAGCGTTGCAGAAAACAACATTCCCATTAGTAGTTAAATACCTAGATACTTTAACCCATTTTCGAAGCATGTCTGCTTTGGCAGTTCCCACTTTCGGCATGATTATTCACTATTTACTGCGAGTTGCAAATTATTATTTTTATATTTATTTCACAATAAAACGTTTGTGATTTAATTTAAAGTAAAATATAAAATAATTTATTCAACAGTTATTGTGCAAACGAAAATTCACGACAGCAACGCAATTTCCCTAGAAATTATGACGTCATTACGATTACGTTTACATTAGTTGTAAAACTATGTTCTGCCACACTAAAATACATTTAGGGTATAACTCGCAAGCAATGTCCAGTATAAACGTGTAATATTTTAGTTTCAGCATTGCCATTAGTAAAAAAATAAAATTACTGTTGTTTTTTTACTGTTTTTTAATAATATAAAACCTATCAAATGTCGATTAAAAAATATATTTACAAATACATAGTGATATAATATCAGTAATTTTTATGCTTGACAAGTTTTTCCTAAATTATAACGTGATTTGATTGTTTGGGTGGATAGACATTATATGTTGTTACATGCGGTTATATGCCAATTATATGCGGTTATATGTAATTATATGGATAATAAATATTTATGCGGTAAAAAATCAAAATAATAAGTTTTATGCGAAATAAAACTTAGTATTTAGTTCTTTTTCTTAGGGATTCGTGTAAATACTATTCTACAGCTTCATATAGTTAAACCAACGAAACATGTAAAAACTTATAAATCCGGACTCTAGTCATGAACCATTTTTAATACGTCTTTGCCCTGATCTCTTTTATTTATTTTGTCCAGGCTTTTGTTTCGATTTATTTGCTTTATTACTACGTAACCAAATAGTCCTACTGTTAACGCTTTTAATAAATTTTGTTTTTCCATTTCGATTATGAATAACGATAGTAACTAACAAAACTGATTACTGACATTCGCATAAAAATTTGTATAAAAAGTTTTTACTGTGTGATATACCCTTACTCGGTGAACATATTTTAGCGCATGACGAATATATTTGTAAAAATTTATATAAAAATAAATACGAAAATGTTTACAGTGGGATACTGCCTTTATATTTACTGTCATTGTATTGCTCAGTACTGCTGTGACATGTGGAGTTTTGAAGTGTCAATTTTTCTGCGCATGTCCGAATGCGCATCTGATATGATACCTACGGTGCTACAGGCATTAGAATGACATGGCGCTTGCAAAAAAATATTTCCCAGAAGTATCACCTATAATACCTTGGGCCCGAAGTGATTAAGGAATTCAATTAATAATGTAATAATTCCCAGTCATCATTAGTTAACTGAATCGCGTGCTTATTAATTTTAGATAGCATGTTATTAATTGCTTTCTTCTTATGCACGACGCTCTCTAACATCAATAGCACACTATGCCATCTTGTAGGCTTTGAAGATTTCAGCGATTTCTGTTTTAGAATTTCAGAAATTGAATTGATGTTTCTTATGTCTTGTACATTCGCTAAAACGGATACTGGTAAATCTTCTACTTCTGTAAAACCATCTGCATCTTCCGACTCAAAATCTAATTGTAATGCTTCAGCGTACACATCAATGTTGCACATTATTTCCTTTTGTATCTCATCAGCTTCATCTTCTAATTCTACTAATTTAAATCTTAATGCACGATTCTTTTAACTCTTTTTACTAAAAATTCTATTTCTGAAACATGATCAATACCATCCACAGAAACAAGATTATGTAACGCATGTCCCAAACAAAAGTGATTATTCAACCGAGTCATATTTATTGCTTTATTAACATTCGAGCCACAATCAGTCACAACATATGTCTTTATTTTTTAAATCAAATCTTTCGATTAATAGTTTAATTTCATTTGCAATTGCTTCACCAGTATGTCTGCCGGTGACTGCTTTTGTAGTCAACGTGAAACTTTCCAGAACAAACTGTTTTGTAATATGATGATAAGTAAAAGTAATATAAGTTATTTTTTGAAAATTGTCAGTCCACAAATCAAACGTCAATGTACAAAATCTTAATCCACTATTACTTTCATTTTTTACAATGAGTAAGATACTTTCATAGACATCAAGTATTGCTGATCTTGACAACGTTGTTGAATCTGGTAAATCTTCGTTCGACGAAATTACTTTATATTTATATAAGAAATCTCGCAATCCTTCCTTGTTTACCGTGTTAAAGGGAAGAAGATCTTTCGCAATCCACAGCACAATATTCCACAAGAGTCTAGTTGTCAGATATCTAGCAGTACGAAGAGACACGATGTCTGTTTACGAAATAATATGACGTGATACGAGCATGCCTGTTCTTAGTTCGTAATGTTGTGCTAAATTTGTGTGCAATACATTTGCCGTTAGTGCAATTTATAGATTTGGCTACTTTACCCTTTTCTACTTAATAAAACACTCCTCTACCCTATCCGACCCTACCCTGCCCTGCCTGTTTTAATAATTAATAATAATTAATGCAGTTCCACGATTTCCCCGATTCCGTCCATTTCCGATTTATATGATCGTGCGAGCTCGGGTACTGTGATTTATCTGACAACCAGACTATTGTCAATATTCCTAGCAAGAATCTATTTTTTGCGTTGTTTCATTCTTACTTAATTTACACGGTGTAGCTGACATGAAAGTTGTTTGATCACGTTTACAATTTTGGCTCTCTCTGATATCATGATCATCCACTAAATGTCGATTTAAATTTCCCGTACTAACCGATTTTAGAAAATGTTTTACGTTATAACTGAAAATTAAAATAAACTTATTGTGACGGAGCAGAGCCGGTCTTAGGGTTTGCGGGGCTGTGTGCAAAAATAAATGCGAGGCCAAGAAAAATAACTTATTTACTCTTTATAAATATACGCAGTAGGTAATAAGGCACCCTTTCCAGATCCTCATTAGCGCGACACTCACTTTCCCTCATTACCGTGCCTTTCTAATTACCTTGAAGGTCAGTTTTCTAATTAGCCTTGGGGGTGAAATTCCTTAGATTCAAAATTTCCGAAATTTTTGCAAGATTTCTAATTAGCCGGGGCTGAAGTCAGAATTTTCCAAAATATTTACAAGTTCAATAACCGTATGTTCAAGAATTTGATGTTTACACTCGGGAATAATATATAAAGAGGTACGGCAAGTGTAGGTTGCTACCAGTTGAGTTTAGACGAACGAACGAGTCACTATTTCATGTAAGTATTCATATGGCTTAATAATTTAATGACAATATTTCAATTGTTTAATTTGTTTAGAATGAACACTGAAAAGATGAATGTTATTGGTCACTTGACGGATTTGAAGCCTATCAAGAAACTCACGGATTTCCAGATTGACGAGAAACATGAAGTTTCATCTGTTAGAACACTGGAAACGAAATTCGGTCGGAAAATAATTGTTGAACTGTCCGAACACATCGTATTTCTACCGGCTCGATTTTCCCGATTATCCGATGACGAAGTGAGAGAAATGAATGAAAATGTAAATAAAAACAAAGTTGCTATTGTGTATAAAGGCGATAAACCTTGTGGTAAACCGCTGCCTGCTAAATGTATAGAATTTGTAAATATGTAATAAAGTAATGGTACGATATATATGTGTTTTGTTGTTGTTAATAAGAATTTTAGTTTTAACATTTGGGCACAAACTTGTACGACGAAGTGGACGGAATGATTGAAAATAAATATGCTGTAAATATTTACAAGTTCAATAACTATATGTTCAAGAATTTGTTGTTATCCGTTAATAATAATAATTTTAGTTTTAACTTTTGCACATACACAAGCTTTAATTACTACAATGAAATTTAATACGTATATTGCAACTTTCTCTTCAGTCATTAAGAGAGTCATTAGGGTATGTTGTATATAAAAGGGGTGGTGTATGTTACAACTTTAGTTCAGTTTGCAAGTGTTTCCGAAATTTTTGTATTACAGGGAAAGTTTTTGGGTTTCAACTTTCTCTTCAAATCATTAGGGGGGGGTCGGTCATTACATAAATAGTGTGTACGTTGTAACTTTAGTTCAGTTGTCAACTGCAACAGAATATAGAGTTCAGTTTTTGAAGTCTAAGGTGGTAATTTCACAATGAGCGTCAATGACAGTGCGGAAAATTTTGAAATTTTTTTCAATGTTTGTGAAAACATAATAAACGATTCGTTAAATATAAACTAAAATGAGAACTTTAATCATTTTTTCAACGTGTGCGACAACATTATAAGTGAGTGTTTGAATGGGGCTGACGAGAATTTACCGATAAATCAAGTGGGAAATGGTGAAAGAAGATTTGAAATAACCAGCGATGAAGAAAAACGTGTGAAGAAGTTCGGCATTGTAGGCAGACGTGTAATATTTAGAATGACTGATCCACCGCAAGATGAAAACCCCGTAATATGGTTTAAAACTAGTATGGAAGAATTAATTCAATATATTATTTCTTCGATACCACCCGCGGATATGGTGGGCATGATGTTGAACACACCTCGTATGGAATTAGGACCGGCCTGGCTAAGTTTCCGTAGAGCAGATCAACTCGATGTGGATGTCGTATGGGAAGTCATCGCAAGAATTCTTCAGAGCAATGCAGAATTATTTTCTTCGGGACAATTTTGTTTTGAGTTAACACGCGTCACATTACCTGTTGGATATGGAAGACTTGGAAGTCAAGGGTTGAAGTATGCCGAATTTTGCAGGAGAAAACACGGGGTGATTGAAATTATTGATAACGATAATCTTTGTCTTCCTCGTAGTTTAGTTGTGGCTATTCAGCCCGATTATGGTGACCATTGCATTCAAAGCAATATCATATTCATTACAAGTGTGAAAACAAGGTGCTGTAAGATATTGTAAAGATTTGCTATTACGGTGACCACCTTGTAAAGCGCTCTATACAATATCGGATCCATTACGATATTGTAATCGTTATTGAACTGAAGTTAGAAAATCAGTACTACCAACACTGATTTCGTGTTGACTTTTGGAAATTCTGACAGCGATAATTAACCTATTTGGCTTGACAGTTGTTGACATAATAATAATAATATTTATAATGTTGATTTTTATATTTGAAATGAATATATATATATATATATATATATATATATATTGTAACGTTATTTTTTCAAGTAAATTCGGAAACCAATTTCGACAAGTTTTAAGTAAAAATGACTTAATGGTACTCACAACCTTGAACGAAGGTAGTTTTCGTTTTTGACTGTTTTTACGAAAAAAACGTGTGTGTGGTAGCGAGTCTCGAGGTGTAGACAGTGTTTTTTTCTCCGCAAGTTTCGTGTCTGCGTTTCCAGAATTCACTTTTATCGCTGGAAACCAGAATTTACCCTGACGGGGAGAGTTTTACTCACGGAGAGAGAGTACACGGTGTGCGTCCGCGAAATATTGTCGGTGTTGCCGCGATTTGGCAACACGTGTTCCGCGACGTTGCTCAAAATTGAGGATTCCGCCCGTGCGTCTGTGTACCTTCAGGCCCTATCCACGTCACCATAGTTCAGACCATCCGAGGACGAGTTCTTTGGACAGCCATCCAGCCGTCTCCGGGGTATTTGCGTTCCAACACCGCGACGCCGTGTACCATCCGAAACAACACGACCAGATGAGTACCATTTTGCCCCTAACTACCGTGTTAACCCCGTAGAGGCGCTATTTAGTCAGCTTTTCTCGTCTCTGAAAGACGGCAATACATTGTATCCTAGTTTGGATTGATTACAGTAACTGTACGTAGTTACTAGGACATTTTGTAAATTAAGTTAGATAAGAACCATTTCATCTTCATCTCATTCACGTACATATAGTTTTTAAGGACAATTTCAATTACAATCATTGTTATTCTCGGGTTTTGGTTTTGTTGTATGTAGTTTTAAGTTAAATTAAATTCACTTGTTTTTTTGGGATTCACGTGTTTTCTTTGTTCTTACGCTGCTCGCGCGACATAACCCCCCTCTCCCGAAAACATACGCACTCGTGTTTTTCCGTCCACTGGTGGGAGATTCCGAAGAAAGAGTGCGTGGCGCCCACTATAATTATTCATTTACCTAACGTGTGCACTACCGACGTACAGGTGACAGGTCGAACTGCTCCCCACTCCACTGACGCTACCGGCTATTATCGGGCGAACGTCGCCCACTACTTGCTGCCGAGCGCAATTACAAAATCTGCGTGGCAAGTTTTGGCGCCCAACGTGGGGCCTGTTTACTTTATTGGCACATATCGAGGAATATCGTTGTGTTCGTGTTAAAGCGCTAGAGCAAAGAGACACACACTAGTATTGTAATTTAGTCGTTTAAATCGTTAGTTATATAAGTTTTGTATAAGATTTGTTGTAAAGCCAAATAGTACTCATCTGTGATCACTCGTTGCACATCGTGATGGATCCGTTTCGTCTAGTTCGGGATGAACTCGAGTATGAGTTGTCAGTACGCGGTTACATTAATTTAGAGAGTTACACCGCGTTAGAGATGAAAAAGATGTTAGCCAAAATATTCAAGTCGGAAAAGTTTGGTACACTCGTTAACAACCCTACCGAGCAAATAGACTGTCCAGCAGAACTAACCATCTGTACTCGCAAAGTAGTAGAATTGCAAGCCCTGTCGGAATTGGTAGATTCAATCGAATCAAGCGATGGCAGACGATTTTTCGCCAAAGCAAGTCATGTTCTAGGGAGACTAACCCGGATAACCTCGGAGACGGAGGATATTAATGCGGGAATAAAAAGGCTGCGCGAAGAATTAAAACAATTGGAAACAGCTGTTGATATTAAAATAGACGCGGGACAAAACGCTTCCTCGGAGGTAGCCGGAACTTCCTCCACCATCACCAACATCCCTCCTGCTATTAACCCGGTGTCGTCACGGAAACACATACCCGTCCATAAATGGGACATTTCCTTTTCAGGAGACGGTACAGGTCTTAGCGTCAACGGCTTCTTAGAACGGGTCAGTGAGTATCAAATTTCTCGTAACGTTAACCCCGTTGAATTGTTTAATTCGATCGCCGAGTTGTTAAAAGGTAGTGCCCTAATATGGTACCGGTCAGTACGTTCTAAAATATCTACGTGGGACGGCTTCGTAAGATTGTTGCGGACAGAATTCGAGCCTTATGGATATGAGACAGAACTCTGGGCGGAGATACGAGCGCGTTCCCAAGGACCTAATGAGCGTATAGGTAACTACTTCGCGTGTATGATCAATTTGTTTGCACGATTGCCAACACCGCCACGCGAAGCGGAGAAATTGGCAGTGTTACGTAGAAATATCGCCCCGTATTATATTCATAATTCCGGTTTGACTGAGATAAACACCGTAGACGACTTGTTAGCAATGTGTAAACGGTTAGAAAGCAATAAGTATATGGCTGACAATTTTCAACCCCCCGCCCCTTCGCGTAAACATCTGCTCGAACCAGACTTAGCATGTCCTTCTAAACCGATCAGTAGAACATGTACTATTGAAGCGGGAAGTTCTCAATCAAAACCATTGCGATGCTGGAATTGTAAACAATCCGGACATATTTATAAGTACTGTCAGATACCACGCAATAGATTTTGTTACGCGTGTGGAACGCCAGATTGCACGAAAGCAACCTGTGTAAAATGCAGTCAACGCACACCAAAAAACGTATAAGGCTAGGGAACTTTAGGAACCGGAATTTCCCAAAGCCGCCGAAAACGGTTCACAGTAAAGAACTACACGACTGGTTGCAAACAATTCGGAAATTCTTCTTTAAACCACATATTGACTTTGTATTATCTTCCTGTCATGGAGATACCCGCCCTTATTTAGACGTAAACATATTCGGCACTAATTATCGCGGCCTGTTAGATTCGGGGGCTACGCGAACTATAATTGGTAAGGCCGGTTGGGACAAATTAAGGAAACATAATCTGCGGTTAAATGTCGAAAATGTCGATCGCTGTACGATTGCCGACGGTACGTCCTGCGAGGTAATCGGAACGGTACAGTTACCTATGACTTTAGAGAACAAAATCTATTTAATGAGTGTCTTAATCGTGCCCTCTATTCCATATGAATTAATTTTAGGCATCGACTTCTGGGCAAAAATGCAACTGTTGCCTGATATAAACCGCGGAACCTGGTCCTTTACGAATGCGATCCGTGCTGATCCGGTTAAACACTTACATACTCTAAACGATCAGCAGAAACTTAAATTAAATTCACTTATCGAGAAGTATCCGAAAATAGGTAGCTCTCAGCTCGGTTACACCACCCTAGTAGAACACCGGATTATAACCCACGCCGACCCAATCAAGCAACAATACTACCCGGTAAATCCCGTCATGCAAGCTCACCTTGATCGCGAACTTGATAAAATGTTAAGGGACGGTGTCGTGGAACCATCTAGTAGCCCGTGGTCGAGCCCCGTGCTGTTAGTGCGTAAATCAGATAACACCTATCGATTCGTGGTAGATTATCGCAAAGTAAATTCAGTCACCCAGAAAGACGCCTACCCGCTGCCCTATGTAACTGCAATATTAGACAAGCTACGAAACGCGAAATATCTAAGCTCTATTGACCTAAAATCAGCGTACTGGCAGATACCAGTAGCCGAAGACAGCAAGGATAAGACAGCGTTTACCGTACCGGGTCGTGGCTTATACCAGTTCAACCGAATGCCATTCGGGTTGCACAACTCTCCCGCGACCTGGCAAAGACTAATGGACCGTTTATTTGATCCAACTTTCGAACCCTTTGTATTTGTTTACCTCGACGACATAATTGTGATCACGCCTACGTTCGAGGAACATCTGCACACTCTCGAGAGAATTTTCGTTAAATTGAATGAGGCTGGCCTCACTATTAATACAGAGAAGTGTAGATTTTGCCAATCGGAACTTAAATATCTAGGTTATGTCGTAGATAGCGAAGGTCTACACGTAGATCCAGACAAAGTACGTGCCATCTTGGAAATACCGACCCCCCATACTGTACCGGATATCCGTAGATTCGTTGGTGTCGCGTCGTGGTACCGGCGATTTATCCCGTCATTCTCGACTACAATCGCGCCGCTCACCGGTCTGTTAAAGAAAAACAAAGTGTGGACATGGACTGATGATTGTGAACGCGCTTTCAATATGATAAAAGAGAGACTTGTTAGTGCGCCTATCCTGAATTGCCCCAACTATGAGTTACCCTTCTGCGTTCAGACTGATGCATCCTCATTCGGCTTAGGAGCCGTGCTCACGCAACAGTCTGCTGACGGCGAATATGTAATTAGTTATGCGAGCCGAACATTGTCAAAATCGGAACGTAACTTCACTGTTACGGAAAAAGAATGTTTAGCCGTCATATTCGGTATTGAGAAATTCCGGCCCTATCTTGAAGGCATTAAATTCACGGTGATCACCGATCATTATTCACTGCTGTGGCTAAACAATCTCAAAGACCCCATAGGTCGACTTGCGCGTTGGGCGGTACGCTTGCAACAATTTGATTTTAATATTGTGCATCGCAAAGGCAAAGATCATATCGTTCCCGACTTATTGTCTCGTGCGGTGGAACAGAAGGTGAACCTAATTACTATCGACGGCGATATTAGAGATCCGTGGTACCGCGAAATCCGAGATAAAATTCAAGACAACCCCCAATCCTTTACAAATTGGAAAATGGACGAAAGTAACAACCTGTATAAACTAATAAAAGAGAGGAACAAAACCGTTTGGAAATTAGTAGTGCCAAAAGACTATCGTCGACGAGTTTTCGCGGAATGTCATGACGCGCCTACAGCGGGTCATACGGGTGGTTATAAAACTTTTCACCGCATAAATCAGTTGTACTATTGGCCAAAAATGCGCTCCGATGTCGGGGATTATGTTCGACGATGTCTCGTGTGCCAGACTCAGAAACCAACCACCAAGTCGCCTGCTGGATTTATGGGCCGACGCCCATTCGTACATCAACCTTGGCAACTCGTTAGTGCCGACTTCATGGAGTTCCCAAAATCGACTCGCGGCCATGAATACTTACTCGTCGTGACCGACTATTTCTCGAAGTATGTCCTTTTACACCCCGTACGAACAGCCACGGCAGCCAAACTATGCGAATTAGTTGAAAATCAGCTCTTCTTAAAATACGGTGTCCCACAATATATTATTTGTGATAACGGGAAACAGTTTGTAAGCAAAGATTTTAAAAAGCTAGCTCAGGAATATAACGTAAAAATTTTATTTAATGCAAATTATCACCCTCAGAACAATCCTAGTGAGAGAACTAACCGGATAGTAAAAACCATGATACGCTCCTATTTAAGCAATAATCATCGACATTGGGATGAAAACCTGGCTAAAATCGCATGCGCCATTAACTCGGGCCAACACGAAGTGACGAAGCGAACCCCGTACTTCTTAAATTATGGTAGAGAACATGTATTGGACGGCAGATATTTTCACCACAATCCCGAGAATGATAATACCGTCGAACCGTCAATCAACCGAACTCAAATTGAACACTTAGACGCGGAGTTTAAAGATATTTTCAATAACGTACGTAAAGAACTGACTCGCGCATACGAGAAAAATTGTCGCGTTTATAACCTTCGTCGCCGAGAAGATGAATTTAACGTGGGAGATTTGGTATGGAAAAAAAATTTTGTCTTGTCCGACGGATCAAAACACTTTTCTTCAAAATTAGCCCCTAAGTTCGCTGGTCCCTTCCGCGTAAAAGCAAAACCGTCTAAGCTAGCATACGAACTAGAGGATCGGGAAGGTAAATCGAAAGGTGTATGGCACATTCAGGATCTCAAACGTTATGTGACGTAACGCATTTTCTCGTAAGGGGAGGGTTTGTAACGTTATTTTTTCAAGTAAATTCGGAAACCAATTTCGACAAGTTTTAAGTAAAAATGACTTAATGGTACTCACAACCTTGAACGAAGGTAGTTTTCGTTTTTGACTGTTTTTACGAAAAAAACGTGTGTGTGGTAGCGAGTCTCGAGGTGTAGACAGTGTTTTTTTCTCCGCAAGTTTCGTGTCTGCGTTTCCAGAATTCACTTTTATCGCTGGAAACCAGAATTTACCCTGACGGGGAGAGTTTTACTCACGGAGAGAGAGTACACGGTGTGCGTCCGCGAAATATTGTCGGTGTTGCCGCGATTTGGCAACACGTGTTCCGCGACGTTGCTCAAAATTGAGGATTCCGCCCGTGCGTCTGTGTACCTTCAGGCCCTATCCACGTCACCATAGTTCAGACCATCCGAGGACGAGTTCTTTGGACAGCCATCCAGCCGTCTCCGGGGTATTTGCGTTCCAACACCGCGACGCCGTGTACCATCCGAAACAACACGACCAGATGAGTACCATTTTGCCCCTAACTACCGTGTTAACCCCGTAGAGGCGCTATTTAGTCAGCTTTTCTCGTCTCTGAAAGACGGCAATACATTGTATCCTAGTTTGGATTGATTACAGTAACTGTACGTAGTTACTAGGACATTTTGTAAATTAAGTTAGATAAGAACCATTTCATCTTCATCTCATTCACGTACATATAGTTTTTAAGGACAATTTCAATTACAATCATTGTTATTCTCGGGTTTTGGTTTTGTTGTATGTAGTTTTAAGTTAAATTAAATTCACTTGTTTTTTTGGGATTCACGTGTTTTCTTTGTTCTTACGCTGCTCGCGCGACATAACCCCCCTCTCCCGAAAACATACGCACTCGTGTTTTTCCGTCCACTGGTGGGAGATTCCGAAGAAAGAGTGCGTGGCGCCCACTATAATTATTCATTTACCTAACGTGTGCACTACCGACGTACAGGTGACAGGTCGAACTGCTCCCCACTCCACTGACGCTACCGGCTATTATCGGGCGAACGTCGCCCACTACTTGCTGCCGAGCGCAATTACAAAATCTGCGTGGCAATATATATATATATATATATGAAATAGTTTTTTCTTCAACTTTGTAGTAATTCATTATATTATTATTTAATTAAAATTAATTTGTTTTACTACTATATTTTTTATTTATTCAACATGTTTCGACATTTTGTCATTAGGAATAAAAAATATAAATAAAATAATAAAAGTTATACATTCAAGTACATTAAGTACAATTAAAAATTTACAATGGCAACTAATATTTAATTTAGACATTTAAAAAGAATTGAATAATTTAAATAAATTTGTTCATTTAACAATGTACAATTTTGAGATTTATATATATGTATTGTGACGCTCGGATGTAGCGGCAGTCGGAGTTCAAAACACTGACTGAATAACATGCATTTCGGTGAGCCTATTTATACCCCGGTGATACGCACATGTCTCAACCCCGTACCCGACTAGTCAGTTCGACTGAGTAGTGTCTGGGTTCGTCCGGAGCGCGAGAACGGACCGCGTTAATTGGTGCGCTAACGGTCAATGCTCTGTGAACAATAGTCTTTTTCCAAAAAAAAAACTTTGTCACATCCCCTCCTTACTTTGGGGGGGGGGAGCGAAACCAAACATAAAAATCACCATGAAAAGAAACACTTATAGCTACTTATAATTACCCGCTTATTGCTATCTTAACTATGGCTTAATGTTGATTCGCCATGGGGCCGGCACAAACACTGTCCGTTGCACTTGGTTGTCTTTGCGGGGGGGAATTGTCACCCACTGGGGTTGATGTCCGGCTCCACCCGGAATGTGGATCCGGTATCGCTTGGTCGGCAGGCAGGTGGGGGGTCGTAGCGCCTCGAGGGGTACACACACAAAGGGGGGTTCGTTCGCTAGCTTCTCTGGAACGGGCATGCGGCGCGGGTTCTTGAGTCGCTGGATGCTGGGGGGTGATGCGGACCCAAACAAACGTTCCAACTGTCCGGTCGGGGTGTTGGTCGCGGTGGTGGGGTTTAGGGCGGGTGCGGGAGCCCTGTCCGGGGTTAAGCGCGGCGCACGGTGTCGCCGTGTCGGTGACGGGGTGTTAGCCCGTTCGGGGGTGGTTGGAATTGGCGACGTGTCCAATTCCAGCCAATCGGGGGTACACTGCGCACTGTCACTTGTTGGGTGGCGTTGTTCCGGAGTGCGTGGCAGGGGGGATATCACGGCCGGCATGGTACCCAGATCATGTGCGATCTGGGCCGCGTTCAGTCGTCGGGGTGGAGTTCGGGGAGTCCGAAACTCCCGGGCGGGTTGCTCCGTTACGGGGCGGTCTCTGGCGGGCTGGCTCTCTGTTGGTCGGATTGCGGCCAGCAGACAGGGCGTGACTGGACCAATCCCCCTTTTTCGGCTTCGCCGGGTCGTCGTCTGGTGTTGGCGAGTGGTTGCGTCCATTATCTATATGGAACACCTCAGAATTAATGGGTTTGTACGGTCGCCATTGGGTACGGCGATATTGGGCGTATCCCGGGTCGGCGGCTTCGTTGTGTCCTGGGACGTGGTCTTCCCTTTTCGTGGTTCGATGATGCCTCCTGGCATTTATCTACTTCAGAGTCCCTGTTCGGGCGCCAATTTGTGACGCTCCCTTGTATCGCGGGTGTCGGATTGCTCGGGCGCCAATCGGTTTTAATGCCAGGATAGTTCAATGGAGATCAGGGTAGCGGAAATAAGATAACACAGTATATTCAATCTATTAGGTAGTGGCGTGCACCACGTAACGTAGCTGTGGTAGCCAGCGATTTTAATACCCACTGACATGAACAATACACTTTGCCGAAATACAATCGCCTAGAATACACGTGTACTTCACACACGTGTCACTCGAACATCAAATACAATTCAGTTAGAATAGATCGGGCATAGAACATAATTGATTATTACAATATTTAGCATGCATAAAAACAGAAAAATACAATCAGTTGTTTTACAAGTTTTTAGCATACATGAAATATGAAATACATTCGGTTTTCATACGGCATACAGGAAATACAAATCGGTCTTACAGTATTTAACATATATCACACAGGAAATACAAATTAATTCTTATATAATATTTTAGCAATGGCTGAAATATAAGCACCGGTTATTATTTAACATACATGAAATACGGATCGGTTACGGATAACTTGACAGGACTCTTGCGCATGTCAAGCAACCGCTGTAGTAACCACCACAGGACTCTTGCGCATGTGGTGTTACTCGGACGGTACGGATAACTTGACAGGACTTTCGCGCATGTCAAGCAACCGATAGTAGTAACCACCACAGGACTCTTGCGCATGTGGTGTTACTCGGACGGTCCGGATAACTTGACAGGACTCTTGCGCATGTCAAGCAACCGCTGTAGTAACCACCACAGGACTCTTGCGCATGTGGTGTTACTCGGACGGTACGGATAACTTGACAGGACTTTTGCGCATGTCAAGCAACCGATAGTAGTAACCACCACAGGACTCTTGCGCATGTGGTGTTACTCGGACGGTCCGGATAACTTGACAGGACTCTTGCGCATGTCAAGCAACCGATAGTAGTAACCGCCACAGGACTCTTGCGCATGTGACGTTACTCGGACAATACTGATAACTTGACAGGACTCTTGCGCATGTCAAGCAACAGATCGTGCTAACCACCACAGGACTCTTGCGCATGTGGCGATAGCAGAACACAATATCGTTACTACTGCAACGGTGCAGTAGCAACTCACAATATATACTGTCGCACCAGGCGAGACAATAAATCAAAATACGGAAACAATGTTTACCAATCGGCTCGGATGTAGCGGCAGTCGGAGTTCAAAACACTGACTGAATAACATGCATTTCGGTGAGCCTATTTATACCCCGGTGATACGCACATGTCTCAACCCCGTACCCGACTAGTCAGTTCGACTGAGTAGTGTCTGGGTTCGTCCGGAGCGCGAGAACGGACCGCGTTAATTGGTGCGCTAACGGTCAATGCTCTGTGAACAATAGTCTTTTTCCAAAAAAAAAACTTTGTCACAGTATATACATATATATATATATATATATATATATATATATATATATATATATATATTAATTAATGAATTAAAATTGACTATGGTACTTATTTAAAAATTGAACTTCAAATTTTTGGATATGAATCTCGCAGATGTTGTGACAATTCAAAAATAACATAAGATTTCTTTGTAAAAATGTGGTTAAGAAATTTTTTATTTTAATATTGCTTGAAAAAAGCATTTACTTATCTTTCCTCATCATTTCCAAGTGCTTCGGTTAACAAAATAAAACTGTCATGTGCCATTTTCACACAGAAACTTCGTCTCAACTTCAATACAATATACGATTTTTGTGCTAACAAGTGCTCGAACGGCTTGTTATGAATACAAGATATCTATACGATTATTGTAAAGCTTACAATCGTTAAGTGGTCACCGTAATACCGATTTCCAAGGTCAATTGTATTCTATACAATATTGTAATGAATTACAATATTGTATAGAATACAATGTCACCATATTACCAATTTTAAGATTTCTTGTATTCAATACAATTATCGTATACTATACAATATTGTTTCAAATACAATGGTCACCATAATCGGGCTGAGTGTGTATGTCACGAAAGACGCTACATTCGACAATATTTGCAAGGACACGAACGGTACGCAGTGTGTTAAAGCGCGCGAACTTTCAGTAAAAGCACGTGTTAATATACCGTTCGATGGGGCAGATATACCGGAACTGGTTGAATTTCAAAGATATTTAGAAGAATATAATATTGTAGTGTACGAATATAATGGTAAAGGGTCGGTAATTTTCGAAGGGGCTCAAAATAAAAATTTATTAAATTTGAATTTACTCCATTGCAATAATCACTTCAGCGTGATTAAGAGTCTGACATCCGTTTTCGCATGCGCATATTTCTGTGAGCCATGTCATAAACCGTACAGTGCTTTAATTCATCATTCCTGTTCAAACAACTGCCCCGCATGTAAACGCACGCCCCCGTGTTCTATAGATGTAGTATCAGTGCGGTGTGATAATTGTCATCGTAGCTTTCGCGGTCAGCAGTGTTTATCGAATCATTTGGGTTCGGTATGTAATAACATAAAAAGTTGTGTAAAGTGTTTGAAGACGTATTCTCTTCAGAGACAATTTAATCATGTGTGTGGTGAAGTCTATTGCAAACTATGCCAATCGCATCAAAACCATCGCATAAATGTTACATACGTGTGGACAAGAAGACGGTAGACAACTCCGGATCACATTTACGAATATATTATGATTTTGAGACCCGACAAGAGAAAGATGTGGGTAATGCTAAATTTCATGAAGTTAAATATGAAATAGATTCCTCTTCAACTTTGTAGTAATTCATTGTTTTTAATTAATTAATAAAAATTAAAAATTAATTTTTATTAATTAATTCATGAAGTTAATTTATGTGTTGCACAAAAAACGTGTTCAAGTTGTACCGCTGATGTTAATGTATTTTGTGCAAAATGTGGAATTCGGCAACATATATTTGTTAATGATCCCGTAGCTGCTTTCGTCCAGTATGTGTTGTTACCGCGTACTTCATTCGCAACAATCACGTTTATAGCACACAATGGTAAAAGTTTTGATATGCAATTTATTTTAAAATATTTGGTAGAAATACTACACATAACTCCGAGGTTAATTATGAATGGGACAAAAATTTTACTTCTGGAAATTAATAAGAGCGTTCGGTTTATAGATTCCATAAATTATCTGCCAATGTCCCTAGCTTCATTGCCTAAAGCAATGGATTTACCCTCGTCTCTAAAAAAAGGTTATTTCCCGCACTATTTCAATACACAGGGCAATATAAATTATGTAGGCTCCCTGCCTGCGATCGAGTATTATGGGGCGGATAATATGCATACAGAAGCTCGTGATCAGTTCTTAAGTTGGTATACAGCTCAAGTTAGTAGTAATGTACAATTCGAAATGACTAAAGAATTGCGCGAATATTGTATTTCAGACGTGGATATTCTACGCCGCGCTTGCGAGAAATTTCGACAAACTTTTATTCAAGATTGTAATGTCTGCCCGTTCACGGAAGCAGTGACAAAAGCGTCTGCATGCAATCGTGTATTTCGTAGAACGTATCTCAAGACCCGGAGTATAGGGATAATCCCTCATACAGTATATCGGTTTAGAGACAATCAATCTAGAATAGCGGTGCAGTGGTTGCTATACGAAGAAGCGTCGCGAGGAATTTTCATTGAATATGCCGGACACGGTAAAGAAGCGGTATTGGAACAATCGCTAAAAGTAGACGGATATTATGAAAAAGGCCGTTTGGTTTTCGAATTTCTAGGCTGTTTTTATCATAGTCACGACTTATGTTTCCGTACAAAGCGCGATGAACCGGTTTACACGAGCTCAAAAGAAACCCTGGAGGATAGGTTCGAAAAAACCAAGGAAAAAATGAGAAAATTGCGGGCTCTTGGTTATACGGTAATAGAAATGTGGGAGTGTAAATTTCGGAAAATATTAAAACAAGATAAAGATTTGAAGTTTACTTTAGAAAATCACCCACTATTATCAAATTTACCGATACAACCGCGCGATGCTTTTTTCGGCGGTCGTACGGGGAACATTAGCCAGTACTATAAAACGGATGGTGATGAGAAAATTAAATATGTCGACGTCTGTTCATTATATTCGTTTATTTGTAAATACGGGAAGTTTCCAGTCGGGCACCCTATTGTCTACGTTGGTGATGAGTGTATTACATTATTAAACGGTATCAATAATAATATAGATCGTGTAGAAGGCCTGATAAAATGCACTGTTCTACCTCCCAATCATTTATTTCACCCTGTTTTACCGCGAAAAGCGCATGGTAAATTAATGTTTGCACTATGCCGTACTTGTTGCGATGAATTATGTGCGGTAGATTGTACACATACAGACATGGAGAGAATGTTTACGGGAACATGGGTTGCTGACGAAGTGCGTTTAGCCGTACAACAAGGATATACAATTGTTCAAGTTCACGAAATATGGCAATATCAAGTGGCACAGTACAATAAAGAAAGCAATTCGGGCGGGTTGTTTGTAGAATACATAAATTACTTCTTAAAAATGAAGCAAGAAGCATCAGGCTATCCTGCAGAGTGCTCGAATGAACACGCTAAGCAGAATTACAGGGATGCATATCAACAACAAGAGGGGATTACTCTGGATCCTAATTACATAGAGAAGAATGCTGGAAAAAGATCCCTGGCCAAGTTAATGCTTAATTCATTTTGGGGTAAGTACCGTATCATCATTATTATTATTATTATTATTAATAACCTATGTATTTTCTTAGGAAAGTTTGTCCATTGTTAACATGGTTGTTCCACCATTTATCTGTTTTTCTTTATAACTTTACACCCGCATCATGGGTTTTTCACGAACATTGCTATGTACAATGTTCACTTACGTTTTTTGAATTACATATTTTCATCTTTTAACTTCTGACACGCTGTCAATACAGAACTTTTGGATGATTGTTGTCCTGATGATTGCCTTAACCTGATGGCCGAAACGTTGACTATCTGTTTAATAAAAAAACATCAACAATTTTGCGATGCTTTTCTTTTCTCTTAACCTCCAAGTTCTACGGACATCTTGAACGAGCTTTACAATCGTCAATTATTCCTACCCATTGAGGGAATCAAGTTTTCTACAAATCATTTGTTATTATTATTTCTCCTAAATATAATGGATCTAATAACATTTAAACATCCTTTCTCCGCGCTAGTGGCCGGTCCTGCAGGGTGCGGTAAATCATATTTTGTTACGAACATTATTCAAAATTTAAATAAAATGAGTGATACAAGCTTTTCTCGTATTACATGGTTCTATGGGGCATGGCAAGAATTATATGATACAATACGCGGTGTTGAATTTGAACAAGGTCTTCCGGATATAGACAATTTTAACGGGCGAGAACCGGAGTTGATAATAATAGATGATCTGATGAGAGAAGCAGATTCCCGCGTAGTTGATTTATTTACCAAAGGCAGTCACCATAAAAATTTATCTGTGTTTTTTATAACGCAAAATTTATTTCACCAGGGTAAAGGAAGTCGCGACATATCGTTAAATGCAAACTATATTATTTGTTTCAAAAATCCCCGGGACAAGGCCCAGATATTGTATCTGTCACGACAAGTCCTGAAAATATCAAATTCATTCAAGATGCGTATAATGATGCTACCTTGGAACCACACGGATATCTAATCTTTGATCTTAAACAAACTACCCCCGAATGGGCTCGCTTTCGATCATCGTCACGTGATGGTCAAACATATGTTTACATACCGCGAAAAAAGTATAAATATACGAGTACTAGTGCCCCGAGCATTATTAGTTGAACATGTCTAGATCCATAATCACTAATGCCGATTTTCTAAAAGCACTGTATAATTTAAAACCTAGTCATCGAGCTGTTCTATTAAGAAACGCTGATTGCAGTAACGTACAGTGTATTTGTGAATGTGTGTATAATATACTGACCGGAAAGGTTCCGCTGAATAAAAATCAACGTAGTCTAGGTCGTTATAAAACAACTCTACGAAAATTAATAAAACGCGGGGAAAATTGGAAGAGAAAGAAGAAGATTCTAGTTCAATCAGGCGGTGCATTTCTACTTCTGTTATTAGCACCTCTATTGTAGGGCGTGCTGAGTAGTTTATTTGAGAGAAGAAATTAAAATGGAGCGTGCTAAAAAAATGCTTCTAATATCTCCTGATGTTCTAGAACGTCTACGCGACAATACTAGGGATGATAGTAAAGATATAACTACAACACTTGATTTAGAAATGAAAAAAATTTTAGACATTAAACATAGTGAAGAAGAAAAATGGCCCCTATATCGCGAAGTATTACAACGGTATTTACATTTTCAAAATCAAGCACGCAGCGCCATTAAAATTCCCATTACGGAGGATAATTCCAACTCGGTAATAAACAGTGATACATCCAGTGAAATATTAGATGCAATACCAAAAACGTATAGACATACTGCTGGTCTTCTATTACAAAAAATTAAATCGGGA
Source organism: Carabus problematicus (assembly GCA_963422195.1). Lineage (NCBI taxonomy): Eukaryota > Metazoa > Arthropoda > Insecta > Coleoptera > Carabidae > Carabus > Carabus problematicus. The sequence continues at coordinate 10,100,996 of OY728580.1, forward strand.
AAACATATCACATGGGATGATAGGGGCTAGTATTCACAATGAGTTAATTCCTTATTCAAATATCATTGATTTGATTAGTGATATTGTACGACCACGGAAATATACTAATCCCGAGGGTTGGGCTAAATTTGCAGAAGCTTTAAAATATGTCAATATTCCCCACGAATTTATCGGTAATCCCCGTAGAAGAGAGTTTATTCTAAAAAATAAATCACCCTCTAGAATAGACCTGTGCGCCGCGAATGTCCCAAAAAACGCCGGCGGCGGCGCGGCGGCGTATGTATCAATATTTTTATCGGCGGCGTCAATGCATATAAACAAGTGGAAAAATTATAAAAGTACAAAAACAAATTGATAATTGTATAAACTGTTTTATTAAAACTGCACTAATTATTAATTATAACATCTTATAATACAAAAAAAATAATGTTGTACATATTATATATAAACGAAAAGTAAATAATGTTAGGTCTATCATTAGACTTATAATTACATAGAATATACATAAATAAATACATACGTATATGTTAAGTATACACAACACACAAGTTGAAAATAATATTTATTTGAATTTGTAATTACATTTTTCATAGTTGTCATGGACAAAAATGATTTTGTTAACGTTTGCTGGAGACAAGGAAGATCTCTTTGATGTAACTGTAAGTCCCGCGATGGAGAAAACTCTCTCACTCGGAGTACTGGTAGCAGGGACGCATAATATTTTTTGTGCTAATTTTGAGAGATGTGGGAGGTTAGGAGATTGTTCTTTCCAAAATTGCAATAATTGAAATCCCAGTGAATAAATACTCGCATTAGCTAAATATAGTGAACATTCCGCTTCAACGTCGTTCTCAATCGAATCTTGATTTTTTAAAGTAGAATGTTTTCGGCGTAAATTTTCTATATAATCTTGTTTTTCACATGAGTTTTCAGTGTTATTAGATTTTAGAACGACCAAATTCTTATTCCCCAAAATAAAATGTTTTACTTGACTGACTAAAAACTCTACTTTTGTAACATTTTTTAATTTTAAGTAATCATCAATAGTAGATAAATTTTGAAATCGGGCATCCAACAAAGAACCCAATATTACAAGATCATTAACTGGAAAACGATGATCAAAATTATTAAACATTGTTTGTTTCATGGTTTTTATTAACTGGTTTTCGTTATTCTCAGTGTTTTGTAAAATAGATTTAATTTCTGAGCGTACCAAAAGTACGTAATTTAAAGTGCAAGTTTTTTCTGCTGAAAGCACTTCTACAGCAATTCTAAATTCATTTAAAAATTGAATTAAATTGAATAACAATGTTGATTCTTCATAACTTAGTTTGAGTTCGTCTCTGTCTATGTTAGATAGTAACGTGTTTACTGCTTTTCTTTGACTACCAATACTTTCCAGCATCATTAAAATGCTGTGCCAACGAGTTGCAGAAGAGGTTTTTAATGTTTTATGACCTTTTCTATTTTCATCTGTCGTAGCGTTTACATTATTTAAATCATTCATATTTTGTATTACACTTAAGGGAATACTATCTTCATCGGCGTAGTCAGTATCCTCATTCAACTCATTTTCTAGTAATTCATAAGAATTATCAATATCATTAATAATTTTTTGCTGAACTTCATCAGCTTCTTTTTCCAAATCTGGTGATCTGTATCTTAAAGCTCTAACTATATTTTTAACCTTTGTAATAAACCGACTAACCTCTACATTTTCTCTAAATCCGTCCACCGTTATTAAATTATGCAGTCCATGACCTACGCAAAAAATATTTTCCGCGTCACATAAGTTAAGAGCTAATATTATGTTACTACCGCGATCTGTAACAAAAGTCAATTCTTTATTTTGTAAATTAAAATTAGTTTTAACTTCCAAAATTTCATTTTTGATCGCTATTCCTGTATGACGCCCGCTAAATATCTTTGTACAGAGAGTAAAATATTCGAGTTTAAAGTCATTTGTTACATGATGATACGTGAAGGTAATGTAACTTCTTCTTCTGTAATTATCAGTCCAAAGATCACACGTAAGGGAAGAAAATTTAGGTCCCTTAGAAATTAATTCTTTTACATAAGGTAGAATAGTATTATACACATCATCTAAAGCAGATCGAGATAACGTAGAACGTAAAGGTAGATCTTCGGTAGATTGTATTACATTATATTTCATTAAAAAATCATGAAAACCAGATTTCTCAACTGTTGAAAACGGTAGCAAATCTTTACATAACCATAAAACTATGTCCCTGCCTAGCTTCCATTTATTTGCTGTTGTCACATTACCACAACTTCGTTTTCTTGGTTGAACAGTAAAAAAGTCACTGAGTCTCTTGGTGACGATATTATCAGATTTTTTTTCTCCAATATTGTGTGCATTTTGTAAATGCATCTTTAAATTTCCCGTACTCACGGTTTTATTATAACATTTAAGTGCACAACTAAAAAAATAAAAATAATTAGTGTTACAAAATAAAATAATGTTCATATCATCACTTACCATTTTAATAAAGAATTTTCATTATCTTTTTTACTATCATTCAAACATACTTTACAATATACACGGTCGGTATATATGTAAGTTAACGATTCATCTGAATTATTTTTAAAATACAAGTTACCAAAATATTCCCATACAAAGCTTTTTTGGTTAGGTTGACAATTTATGTTAAAACTTGTTATTGGTTCTTTACCCCAGTCTGTCATTGTTGATAAGTAATTTTTTAAAACTGTACTGATAAGTTTATTAAAAATATAACCTAAATTGAACACAAAATTGTTCGATGACAGATGAGAGCTTATCGGCTCTTTTTTGAATTACAAAACTGAAGTTCGTGAAGGTGTCGTTCATGTCACTAACATCAGAAAGCAAATAATCCCTAGGAAACGCAACTAACATTTTGAATAAAGTGAAATACCCTAAAATGACACAACGTCCTTTAAATCATTCAGCGGCGCGCCGGTCCGAATAAAAGGCGGCGGCGTGGCGGCGCGCCGTAGATTTGTTCTCGGCGGCGGCGGCGTGTAAAATATAGCGGCGGCGGCGGCGTGGCGCGGCGGCGAACAGGTCTACTCTAGAAATGTAAAGAAAATTAAAGAAGTTAGTCAGTACGACGCCAGCCGTAGTGATAACGCAACATACGACGCTGACACCGAATCTTATCATCCCCCTATTTCTTGGACACCTTTCAAATTATGAATCGAGATTTGAGCAGAATTTATCATGACCCATCGAACGACGCTGACACCGAATCTTATCATCCCCCTATTTCTTGGACACCTTTCAAATTATGAATCGAGATTTGAGCAGAATTTATCATGACCCATCGAACTCGGCGGGGTATGCAGGTGCTGATAGTCTTATAAACAAAGTGAAAGGAAAATATAATTCGAAATCTGTTAAAGAATGGCTAGCAAGTCAGGACGCGTACACATTACATAAGCCAGCACGAAGAAGGTTCCCTCGTAATAGATATATAGTGTCAAATATTGACGACTTGTTTCAAGCGGATCTTAATGATATGCGAAGTCTTAGTCCCCATAATGACAATTTCAAATACATTCTAACCATGATAGATATATTTAGCCGCTATGTTTGGGCGAAAGCCCTCAAGGACAAGAAACCCCGCAGGGTTATTGAGGCCTTCGAAGAAATATTTAGAGAAAGTAAACGCATACCGGTTTCACTGCAAACGGATAAGGGCTCAGAGTTTATTGCAAAATCTGTAAAAACATATTTGAATAAAAATAATATTAAATTTTACGTCACACAAAATCCTGATGTGAAAGCGTGTTTTGTTGAAAGATTTAATAGAACTCTGAAAACCAAAATGTATAGGTACTTTACGCATAACAATACATACCGATACATAGATGTTCTACTACAGCTTGTTTCATCATACAATAGTGCAAAACATTCCTCTATAAAAATGGCGCCTAAAGATGTGAATAATGAAAATATTTTACAAGTTTATAGAACTCAGTATGGGGATAACAGAAAGGAGATTATAGATTTTAAGGCTAAATTTAATGTAGGAGATACCGTTCGAATATCTAGAGAGAAACAGCTGTTTGAAAAAGGTTATGCTAACAATTGGTCTGAAGAAATATTTACAATTTATAAAGTAATAAAAAGAAATCCACATGTATACCGAATACAAGATTTAAATGAAGAGAAAATTGAAGGTGTTTTCTACGGTACCGAACTTCAGAAAGTAACTGTAAAACTGATGATACATTCAAAATAGATAAAGTGATTGAGACAAGGGGTACAGGCATCAGAAAGCAACTGCTTGTCAAGTGGCGCGGTTATAGCAGCAAATTTAATAGTTGGATACCGGCACGTAACATAAAACTTATCTAATCATGCATAGAAATGAATTCACTTGACGCTGCCTAGTAATAGTTCGATGAAATACTTCCCTGACAATAAAATAACGAAATTTACAACTCAACTGCCCCAGCATATCAAATTAAACGAAGAATGGGAAGTGGCTCTCGTGGACATTCATTATCCGTATTCATTTTATACTATCAATGTGCAAGACAATAAAGTATATTATAAACAAAAGAAAATTGAAACAGTTACTCAGTTTGTATTATTAGACGGAATGCAGATTGCACCGGCGAAGAAAAATGCAAAAATTAATTTGAATAAAACTCATATTACACCTGGAAATTATTTGGACATCGATGAAGTGTTACAAGCATTAAATCAAAATCCCTCATTAAATAAACATGTAGTCTTTAACCACGATACAACAAGCAAACATGTATCTGTGGAATTTAAAAACGATAACATAACTTCACTGCAATTATCCCCGAAACTTTCTCTTCAGTTAGGCTACGGACCGTATACAGATATTTATCAGAAGCCAATATCATGTAGCCCATCTAACATTCTTCTGGGAATTCCGTCACAACTGTTCGTATATTGCGATGTCATTGAACCCCAATTTGTAGGGGATGTAATTTCACAACTTTTAAGAATAGTTCATGTGAATACACAGAAACATGTATACGGGATGAATAAAATGATCTCCTATTCACCGCCACACTAAATACCTGTATTACTTCGCGAATTTCAAAATATCGAAATAGATATAAGAACTGTGGAGGGACACTCTGTGCCATTCCAGTTTGGAACGTTGTGTGCGAAGCTACATTTTATAAAGCGACAGATTTCATTATGAGACCGTGTCCATATCAAGCATATTATAATTTGCAAGCGGGGTCCGGGGTTGGGTCTGTAGTATACAGAGGATCACCGTATCAGAGGGGGAATGGACTCGGTAGCTTTTTCAGCAGTTTATTTAGAAGTATATTACCTATAATAAGAAAAGGAGCGCGCGCCGTTGGAAAAGAAGCTGTTAAAACGGGGATAGATTTTTTAGGTGACGTTAGTCAGAATCGCCCCGTTAAAGAATCTTTCAGAAATCGTATATCCGAGGCGGGGGCTAATTTAAAACGTAAGGCCGAATCTAAAATTGACACGTTGACAGATTCTGGCTATAAAAAGAGACGTGCAAGCATCAAACGCAATCATTCACAGAAAGTTGCTAAGCGTGTTAAGAACAAAGTTAGAAAAGATATATTTGACTAAAGATGGCTTTTCTTCATGCTCAGTCATGTGAATGTATTAAAACTGAATTAGACTTATTCGCTCTACCCCCGACAGAAACGAGTATTGAAGAAGGTGATTGGAGTAATTATAAACCGTTTTCTTCGCTTACGGATGACGCCCCTATTGAATTTGTGGTCCCCGGTCATGGGGATGAATATCTGGATTTATCCCAAACAATGCTTTATTTAAAAGCAAAAATTGTTAAATCCGATAATAACACCCTAGGAAACACTGATAACGCAGCACCTGTTAACAACTGGCTTCATTCTCTCTTTAGTCAAGTCGATGTATATTTTAACCAGAATCTTGTTTCTCCACCTAACAATACATATGCGTATCGATCATATATTGAAAATTTACTCAACTATGGTGCAGACGCTAAAAAATCACATCTTTCATCATCTTTGTGGTTCGCTGATACCGCCGGAAAAATGGAAACTATGGATGCAGAGGCTAATAGCGGATTTGATAAGCGTAAACAATTTGCCGCTGCTAGCAAAGACATTGATGGGATAGGACATCTCCATGTGGATTTATTTAATCAAGAAAAGTTTCTTATCAATGGTGTTGAAATGAGAGTTCGACTAGTGCGTTCGGGAGATAGTTTTAGTATAATGTGTTCTACAGGAGATGTTAAAGTTCAGATCAGTGAAGCGACATTACTTGTAAGACGTATGAAATTAAATCCCAGTGTTTTGTTAGCACATAATAAAGCATTACAAGTATCAACTGCTAAATACCCGGAGACTCGTGCCGAGTGTACGGCTATTACAATCCCCGCTGGTATCCAGGGTAAATCTTTAGACAATATATTTCTGGGACAATTACCGAAAAGATGTATTATTGGATTTGTGACCAATCAGGCGTTTAATGGAGATTTTAAAGCTAACCCCTTCAATTTCCAACACTGTAAAATTAATTTTCTATCGTTATATGTAAACGGCCGACAAACACCCACAAAACCCTTTCAACCAAATTTTACCTCGAAAAAGTCATATATCCAGATGTACAATACGCTTTTCTCGGGGACAGGCATTCAATTTTCCAATAACGGTAATCAGATAAGTAGAGATGATTACCCTGAAGGATTTGGTTTATCAGCGTTCGATCTTACACCGGATCTTTCTGCAAATATGATGTCACACTGGAATTTACCCCGTCACGGATCATTACGCCTTGAAGTTGGTTTTGAAGAGGCACTTTCACAAACAATTAACTGTGTAATTTATGCAGAGTTTGAAAATATTATAGAAATAGATAAAAATAGAAATATTATTGTTAATTATGGTAGTAGAGATATAAATAAATAAATAAAAGATATGTGTTACATGTAATTTATGCCGGTGGACCGGTGTGGCGGTAACTTGCTTGTCGCAAGATAATGTGAGTTAAGCGACACACTGCACGGCGAGAACTTGGATGGGCGACCGTCCAAGCGGAATCGCTCCGCCGGTAGGGCTCGCGCTGAGTGAGCGGCAGGTTTTCTCCGGGTACTCCGGTTTCCCCTGCCTAGGTACACTAGTACTTAAAACACGCTAGGCCCTAAATCGAACTAATGTCACCTCTGGTGTACGTCATGTGACAAGTAAATAGAGGGGCCAATGGCAGCCACAAAAGGCATACAAATGAAACAATACAACACATAGGATAGGTATACTGATAGGTACACTGCACTACACTGACGAGTCATTCCATGTCAATTCAACACAGAAAAAGAGCATTTTTATCCTCACCATCTCAGATTTTCTTGAAATTTGGCACAGGTGTACTACTGGTATAGACTTGGAAAAATATAAAATTTTACTGCAATATGTCAACTAGTTTTTGAATTACAAAGCTGTAAAGTTCTCATAAATGGGCTAAAAACCGGAAACACCAATTTTTTAAATTGCTGTAGAAGCTTTCCTAAATGAGTTAGAGACCTGGAATTGGCGCCATTTTACAGCATTTTTCATGCTCTTTCCTATGATATACAACACTATATAGGTTAAGATAAGAAAAAAATTCTCAAAACCGAATTTAAAATTTCAATTAAATTTTTTTCAAAAAGTACATATTTTAAAATTTTCAAATTAATTCCTTGAATAGTTAGTATTGTTGTAAATCACAGGGTAAAATATAAATTTGGGATGACAATGGCTTCATTGATAAAATAATTTAATACTGAAGCTCCATTTTCATTAATTTTCTGAATTCATGTTAATTTACACAACAATGCTAATATTGACATTTTAAATAAGTTAAGTATTAACTATTATTAAGACCAATGTAAAATTTACTGTTAAGTAATAGGATCTGTTTTTCATTTTAAGTTTGAAAAGGCTTTATTTGTTTGGCACACATCACTTTCAAGTAGAACATACGTTCTTCCGGTGGGAGTCAGAGGATCCACTTTCATCAGAACATCCATTACTGAGACCCACAGAATATCAGCGTTTCTTGGATATGAGAAGGATGTAGAAGGTCCAGCTGGATGAAGAAAAGTTATTTTTACTTCATCAAGTTCTTCATTTTTCTGTAAAACATACCCGAGCCACCAGTTTGCTTCATAAACAACAGTAATGTAGCCTGATATGTCTACTAAATTAAGTTTATCAGGAGATTTTGACACTATCTTTTCGCAGGATTCTAAATCCATAGAAAAGTTTTTCACCAATAATTTTGATGTAGTTTTGGGAATGAACGCATGGTATTGGTGCGTTCCTTTAATAGACAATGCTTAAACAAAGCGATTTTTCAAGAAATATTCCGATTTCACATAGTCTTCTTGGGTTGAATATCCAAAGTCTATGTTGGTAATGTTTTCTACTGCCCAGTCAAAAAGTTGTATTGGGATTTGGATTTGGTTTTCATAGGGTCTTTGCAAACTGGCACGAGCAGCCAGTCTCTTTACAGAACCCCCTACTCCGTCGCAAGGCCCTTTGCCATGTGCTGTGGCAAAAAAGTGCCACTCTCCTTCCACTTTAAAATCTTCCTCGTGAAAGCAGAGGTTTAAAAAGTTTTTTTTGTTTTTGTATTGGGCAGCAGACCCGTCTGAAAAATAGAAAATCTTTTTGGGAGGCTTTTGGAATTTGACTGTCAAGAAGGTTATGAGTTTCTTTTGAAAAGTGTACACAGCAACTGTGTTGTGCTCTAGGGAATCAGAAATAATTACGTAACTAACATGTTCAACTTTGTTTTCCTCTTTGAAATATATAACAAAGGGATGGATTGTGACATGTTGGCTTGTCCAGTGGTAGCTCTGTGCTTCATCTTGCAGGACTATGCTGTAATTTTCAGAAAAATCACAGATGACAACGAATTCAGATTCTTTTAGGTTTTCTTTTGTGTAGTTGAGGAAACAACCCTGCTGCTTGGCAATGAAGTCATGCTGAACCAAAAAGGACAACTTGCTGCAGAATAAATCAATAAATTCTTCTGAATCTTTCTCTAAAAGCTGTAGATCACAACGGTCAACTGAAACCCACTGGCGGAATTGTACTTTTTCAATGGAATTTTCAGCAAAGGATTCTTCCAAAATTTTACGTATCTCAGTTCCACCTGGGCAGTACGCACATTTTCCCATGTTGCAATCTATAGACGATGGGTTACAAAGCACTTTCGCGAGGCATTGCTTGTAATTTTGCATTTTACCATTTGTTACAGAATTCAATTTAGTATTTTCTATCATGAGTTTCACATTTTGGTGAGTTGTGCACACACAAACAGAGTGTGTGCCACTTTGACCAGCTAATACACAATGTTTAGGTCTCAATTCAGCAAATTTAGAGAAACCTATTTTTATGCTGGTAAACTTGTCCTTAAAATGTTTGTATGCTTCTTTAAGGTTACACAATATGAGCCTTTTCGATATCTTTAATTTACGTCCGTCTGCTGCAGTAACTGTCACACAATCTTTAATACCCGGCATTGCCCTACTAACTTCATCATGTTCATAAAATGAACGTACAATTCTAACTGTCTCTATTGGCAAGCTTTTCCCTGGTTTTAAATTTGGACCTTCCAAAAACCCTTTTTCTTTAAGAATTCTTTTTGATTGCCTGACCATATAGTTCGGTGCATTAAATTCACGCATTATCTTTCTAATGCTCCAATTTTCAGGTAAACATGTTAAAAGCATTAGCTTTTTCGTCCTACTCGTACAACTGGAAAACTTAATTTTCAGATACTTGACAACTTCTGATTTCTCATTATCACTATCATTTTCTGAGGACGAACTATTAGCAGCAGCAGCAACAAAAAGTTTACGTTTCATAGTTGAGGAAATTTTTCTTATTTTCGATGTGCCATACTGCTTGCATTTAATTTTTCTCTTAGCAATGGGAGACTCACCCAACTGTTCAAGAGATATATTAAGTGACTGAATAACTTCTGATTTTGTTGTAAAGTCTGTGTCACTGTCCACGAATGTATTTGACTGAGAATTATCATTTGCAACATTTTTGTCATTTAGGGACTGTGCATTTTGTAAAATAGTAATTTCCTTCCTACATTTATCACAAATTTTGGAGCCACTGACTATTTGTGGATACAATTCAGGCATCCATGCTGTGACATTTCTGAGCTTCTTCCTGTCTCTAACAAAGTGATTTGTTTTCTTTAACGGATTACAACACTGAATTCTCAATATATTAGTTTCCATGTTTGAAAAAAATAATAATAACAGTATTATTACGTCTAAACAATAAGTAATAATCTTTAAATAATCACACAGCTAAGTTAATACACACAACCAACTCACAATACATCCAATCAGGAAGGGCTGTACTCACTGTATGACAGTCTGCTACAAGCATCTATGGGGCCAGTAAGGTGCCTACACGATGTAACAAGTTCAAACTAGTTATAACCAGAACAAATATATTTGTTACAACCAGTTTAAACCGACTGATATCTTTTACATGGACGCCTGGGTAATTGTTTACAAGATTCACACAACCTGAAGCTAATGTAGCAGCAGGGATCGTTACTGCTAAATCAGTAGATTGAATTATTATTTTATTGAAAGCATTATTATTAAAATGTCAATATTAGCATTGTTGTGCAAATTAACATGAATTCAGAAAATTAATGAAAATGGAGCTTCAGTATTAAATTTTTTTATCAATGAAGCCATTGTCATCCCAAATTTATATTTTACCCTGTGATTTACAACAATACTAACTATTCAAGGAATTAATTTGAAAATTTTAAAATATGTACTTTTTGAAAAAAATTTAATTGAAATTTTAAATTCGGTTTTGAGAATTTTTTTCTTATCTTAACCTATATAGTGTTGTATATCATAGGAAAGAGCATGAAAAATGCTGTAAAATGGCGCCAATTCCAGGTCTCTAACTCATTTAGGAAAGCTTCTACAGCAATTTAAAAAATTGGTGTTTCCGGTTTTTAGCCCATTTATGAGAACTTTACAGCTTTGTAATTCAAAAACTAGTTGACATATTGCAGTAAAATTTTATATTTTTCCAAGTCTATACCAGTAGTACACCTGTGCCAAATTTCAAGAAAATCTGAGATGGTGAGGTTTAGACCCTGTGTTGAGTTGATGTGGAATGACTCTGACGCATACACTCTGAAGAGGCTCAGGCCTATAGCAGAGCACCACCATAAATCAATCAATCAATCAATCAATCATGTAATTGACTGTGTCTTTATTTCATCGTCCCTCAAGTTATGCCTCGACTTTCAACGTTGCGATATTATCCTCTGATTGTATCTATTTTCATCATTTTCTGTTTAAACCGTCGTACGGCAAACAGCTAATGACACACGGTTATGTTGAATATTCAAAATTAGAGTATATTTGAAACAGGACTGTCCGGGAAAATGAACGCTTCCTATATTGAACGTGCATTTCGTCAATGTTTTCCGCATGTCCGACACTATGGTGTATACGCTGCAGACACTTTACCACGACGTGTCAATAATCCATGCGTTATTATTGTGAACACGGATCGCAATACTCAACCTGGTACACATTGGGTGGCTGTATTTATAGATCGTAATGGGAATGGAGAATTCTTTGATAGTTACGGGCGTCCACCGCGAGTTGGTCATCACTTGAATTTTATGACAAGAAATACAAGAATCTGGACTTACAATCCAACATTGCTACAAGACTATTTCTCTAGTGTGTGTGGAAAATATTGTTTATTGTATTTATTATTTAGAGTTAACGGTTATACATTACATGCATTTTTGAAAATGTTTAAGCAAGAAAATCAATTGTACAATGATTCGTATGTGAATATGTTATTTAATTATTATTTTAAAAATGTACGATAAAATTTATAATTTGTTATTGTTGTTGTTCGATTACCTTAGTACAGGGAAATAAATAAAATCAATGTAATTATTATTTAACAATTAAATTATTGGTGCTCTTTATCAAGTTATACACATATTCAATGTTGTAGTTGAATTTTTTCGGGTAATATGTAGAATATTCCCAGAATAACGGTGTATGTACATTATCTCTGTCTTTCAGCATATAATTATACACATATTCTTTCACACTGTCATTATTATTACTTAAGGCTACTAGACTAACACTCTGCAGAAACTTATTATATGATTGGGTTATTTTAGTTTCGTTAATAAATTGATCTAACATCTTACATTTATGCAGTACATAATTGGATGCCTTTATGACGTTTTCTATTTGATTTTCATCAAATGCCACAAAAGCTGCGCCAGTCTTTCGCGCTAAGCATATTTTCCTCTTGGGAAGAAATCTAAACCTGATATTATCCGCATCGGGTATAACTGTTTCGTGTGTGTAATAATTTAACATACGTTTAATAGCAATTAACCGCTTTACAAATAATTGAAAATAATTAAAATTATTATTATTAACGGATAACAACAAATTCCTGAACATATAGTTATTGAACTTTTTAAATATTTACAGCATATTTATTTTCAATCATTCCGTCCACTTCGTCGGACAATCAGGCCTATTCTGTAACACACCTTGCTATTATAGCAATTGCTATGATTCTTGCTCAATAACAAGTTTCCAGCAAGAAGTTAGCAATATTGGTATTCTGTAAGAACATTTATAGCAACCTTGCTATCAGTTTGAATTCTTGCTGGACTTGCTAAGAAATATGTGTAAAATTAGCTACGACGTACTGTTCACCTAATAAATCTACTATTGCGCATGCGTACGAAACTCGTTTCGTGTTATTCGTATTGAATTATTTTGACGTTTAATTTGTGAACATGTTTTTGGATAAATTTTGTGTACATATAGGTGTAAAATTGTGTTGTATTAAATATGGATACGTGAAAAATAGTTTAATAATTATAAATTAACTGTTTGAGCACATTCACTTAACACCTTTAAATATAATTTTAAAGTATGTATATGTTTGGTTATGTTTTATTTTTAGATTAAATTAATGAAATGTTGTTTATATTGCAGTATTTTCTTCATTTTATACTACAAAATATTAATTGCAATACATTTTACTATTATAAGTAGCTCAAAAAAATTTCTAACACTGCCCGTCATTTGACAGGTACATATACGCAAACATGAAACATGTATTAATTTTAAAATTATCTTTAAAACACAATTATAAAATACCAGAAATACTCAGATACACAATTAAAATGAATTTGCACCACATAATTGAAGCGTAAAAGCCACAAAATATTTAAAAACTAGTAAAAAGTCTCAAATAAGGTAGCTAGCAAGATCATAGCAAGACCATTCAGGTTCTTGCTACGTAGCAATTGCTAGAGTGCCAGTGAGCAAGAAAATTGCTCAGCGCATAGCAAGAATTGTCCTTACAGAATACCAATTTATGAGATTCTTGCTACGTAGCAATTGCTAGCTCTCGTAGCAATTGCTATGATAGCAAGGTGCGTTACAGAATAGGGGTGAATATCTAAAGTTTATGCAGATGTTATACTGAACTTATTATTATTTTTAACAACAACAAATATTCTCTGCTTTTACCGCATTCTATTAGCATGTTTATTTTCAATTATTCTTTCCACTTCGTCGTACAAGTTTGTGCCCAAATGTTAAAACTAAAATTCTTATTAACAACAACAACAAAATACATATATATCGTACCAATACTTTATTACATATTTACAAATTCTATACATTTAGCAGGCAGCGGTTTACCACAAGGTTTATCGCCTTTATACACAATAGCAACTTTGTTTTTATTTACATTTTCATTCATTTCTCTCACTTCGTCATCGGATAATAATAATTATAATAATAATACACATGTACCATTTATGGCCGTTTGCACCGCTTTGGTTTAGCGTTAACCTATAGTTAAAGTGCAGGTTATTTATTATATTACGTTGCACAGGTTCTTAATTAGAAATTAAGGAGACTAACTGTTAGTTTATTTTAACTACTGTATTGTGTACGGTTTAAGTGTCTAACAATAAGAATAACCTACAAATTTTTGACATTTACGTTGTCTCAACTTTGTATCAACATTATTGTATCTATTTTCTACTGTGAAAATTAGTTTTAAAATGAATATAAATTTGGATTTCGACGACGATGATGAAGTACTTGAAATTGATATGTTACTCAGAATTCCAAGACGAATATATCAAAGAGCTAATAATTTTTACGAATTGGACGATCGTGAATTCTTTACTAGATTTCGTTTGACAAAACATACAGTTTTAGAATTTTTGCCTCGTATAGAACACCGACTGGAATACCCATATATTATGTAAGTACAAAAATATCCCAATAATAGTTATTTATGTATCTAGAACACCCGTGGTGCTTACAAGACTTTATATTACACTTTCCTATTATTTTTTATCAAAAATAAATTGAAAAAAGCTAATAATGGGCAAGTGTGATACAAAATAATATATGATCCCTTCCCACATCTTTTTAATTTTCTTTTTTTTATGTGCAGAAATAACTGTATTTCCCCTATTAATCAATTACTTATAACACTCCGAGTATTTGCGACTGGTGGACATTTGTTAAGTACAGCAGATTTTGGAGGACTTCATGTATCAACAGTATCGAGAATCGTCCGAAAAGTTGCAGAAGCAATTGCAGAGTTAGCGCCGGAATATATAATATTTCCATCAACTCCCGATGAAATAAAAGAAACTCAAAATTCCTTCTATGACATTGCTTCATTACCTAGAGTTTTAGGTATAATAGGTTTGTAAATTCACAAGTTTAATATAGGTTTATAATATATAAACAGCGATTCTTTTATTTTTATAGATGGAACCCAGATAAGAATTAATTCACCAGGTGGAAATGATGCTGAAATATACCGTAATAGAAAAGGATATTTTTCCATTAACGTGCAAGCTGTAAGCAACTCTAAATACGAAATAACTAATTTAGTAGCACGTTGGCCAGGCTCGACACACGATTCCACAATTTTTAATAGCAGTACATTAAGAAGAAATTTTGAAAATAACATGTATCCAAATTCTTTATTATTAGGTAGTATATTTGCTTTTAATAAATGAATAAGAATAATAATTCAAATAATTGTAGGTGATAGTGGATACAATGTACGAAATTATTTGTTTACGCCATTATTAAATCCAGTATCTGATGCAGAACAACTCTATAATCAATCTTTAATACGAACACGAGCCAGAATAGAAAACGTTTTTGGAATCTGGAAACGACGGTTTCCAATACTAGCATATGGTTGTCGGTTAAAACTAGAAACAGTATTAATAATTATAGTTGCTACTGCAGTTTTACATAACTTAGCCAGAAAAAGTGGGGAAGAAAATCCCCCAGTTGAGCAAGACGATCATATTTTGCAATTATTGATAACGGATGGACAAATACCAGATATACCAAACGCACAAGAACACCGAGGAGCAGGATTTCAAGCTCGAACGAATATAATTAATAACTTTTTTGCAAATCTAATATAATTTTATATTTATTTATTTTTATATATGTATATATAACCTTATTCTAAAAATAAAATAACAAAAAACTTCTTTGTAATATTTTGTAAAATGAAAGTATTAAATTTATTCTAAGCCTAATTGTTTATTTCTTAGCTTAATATCTAACAATAGTTTTTGTTTTTTTAACTCGTGTTCTTCTTCCTCACATTTAATGCGATTTTTGTAGTCATCCTCGTCTCTAATTTTTTTTATAACCAATTCTTCATTTTGCGGTTTATAAAACGCTAACTTTTCTTCTGCAATTTCACGATATAGATCGGTAAGAACTTTTCTTTCTGTTGCCATTGCTGGACGTCTCTTCTTTGTCCATTCTTTTACATTGTCTGTTGTAGCTACCGTAATTCCTGAACACAATTTTTTACTTTTAGGATTTTGAAGATGAGCTGGGGTATGTTTTCTCCAGTTTAAACTAGGTGTATTTAAAACAGTTATTTCATGTGCTGATATTGCGTTATTTTGAAGGACGCTTTTATCTACTTCTACGAAAACATCCTCTTCATTATTATGGTCAGAATCAAAATTATTTTGCAATCCATAGACTGTTTTTTCATTCAACAATGACAATGTTAAATCAAATACTGGATCCGAAACTTCAACTCCACTTTCAGGGGGTCCAGACCCTGTTTTTTTAATTGACAATTTCTGATCAGCAGCATCTTTTTTAGTTTTCTTTTTTAAATTATTGAAATAACTTTTTAATTGATCTGCAGATCGATACACACCTGGATAGAAAGTTATTTTAAAATAATGTGTAATGAATTTATAATTATGTTATATTAACCTGCAGGAGATATCGCATTGAAATTTGTCTCGATATTTTGCCAAGCTGTCTCTTTATCTTTCCATGTGCTATGATCAGTTTTTTTTATTTAAAATAATAGATTTGTATGTTTCAATCACATTTAATAAACTCATTTTTTCATCATTTGTATAATTGGGTTGCCGAGATCTTTTATCTGCCATCTGGAAAAATACCTAAATTTATAAAAATCTATATCTATTATTTCATATAATAATTATTTCTGACTTACCATTCACAAATTATATCTGAATCTTAAATATTACAATATGAAAATAAGATTTTGTGCAACTTTTGTCTTCATACGTTACAATTTGACATGTACAAGTAAAATAACAGCAAAAGTCACCAGATTCCAACTAAATGTCACCAGAATTCCCATGCATTTTTAGTCCTAAAAGTAATATTCCGAATATATACAGATTTACCTAACTAAGACCTAAACTTATGCTGTGCAACGCAAATAAAATTTAAGCAGTGGTTAAAGTAAACTTATTGTTAACTAACCATCACTTTTAATTCAAACTCGTGCAAATGGCCATTAATAAAAAAAACCTAAATAAGAGCACAGAAAATTCAAAATTAACGAAACTATGTTAAGAGAAACAAAAACAAACCTACATATTTTAATATAATGCTGTTTTCGCAGCAAAATCGTCTGTAAATTGGGAAAAATCTATCCCATTACAAATTGTTTTGATGTTATTGTGGTGCGCCTGAGTTGCGCTATTATCTCATTGATGTCAATATCTAATTATTTGTATAGTAATGCTTATTATAGACGCAAATACATAGGTTATCACACGTATTAAAACAAAACAAGTGCGATAATGTCACACTACACATGTACTTAAAAATGTTACACCAACAAGTGCTTAGCGGGGGTTCCCTTCAGTAAGCTGACTAAAAAATACAACTGCATCTGCTGATACACACCGAGCTACTGCTGTACTGACCGAGAAATGCAAAAAACTGCAAATCATACATGACCAAAAGGGGGGTAAGAGTCATACTGATTGGTTGACATCTCAACTGTTAAGGGCCCCACACACTTCGTTCTTTTTGCTCAGTTTGGAACGTACGGTTAAAACAGTGCGAATAAAGAACGCTGGACTGCCAGCCCCACACACTATCAGTTTTGAAGTAGCAGTCATGAACAGGAGACGTGTTTGTTTGTTAGCAGTGGCGGCGGTATTAGCAGTAAAAAAAGAAAACGTTCCAGGTGGGTAAAAGACTGGCTGCTTGAAAGGAATAATTTTTCGCATATAAATCTGTTGGATGAATTACAATCGGGACCTGCAGATTGGTTTAACTACTTGCGTAAGGGCGAAGAAACATACTTAACACTTCTGAAATTGGTAACTCATCTAATTGAAAAACAAAATACCCACTTGAGAAAAGCTGTGACACGCCACGAGAGACTAATTGCAACCCTTCGATTTTTTGCAACAGGAAGAAGTTATGAAGATTTGAAGTTTTACTGTATTATATCACCGCAAGCACTAGGGAATATAATACCAGAAACATGTAATGCTATTTATACCGTTTTGAAAAAGGAGTATTTAAAGGTAAAATATACACATATTGCATTTTATAGTGATCATTTAAATATTTATTATATAGCAATTTACATTTTAATATTCGTTAGTGGAAAAATTAGAAAAAAACGAAGATGCGCTACTTGTAGATGGATGAACATTTAATTGTTCATAAGCTGGAAACAGAGTAACGGCAGTATTTTGAGGGAGTTGATGTTCTTGATTTTTAAACAAATTTAATCTGGTATTTCTGTCGATGTTTCCTAATTGTGCTTCAAATATAATATGAAATAGATTCCTCTTTAACTTTGTAGTAATTCATTGTTTTAATAATTAATTAATAAAAATTACATTGTTTTACTACTTTTATATTTTTTAAAATGTTCAACATGTTTCGACATAATATGTCATCATCATTTTTAGGAAATCAACATATACAGACTCTATAATTCCTGCTGAATCATTTCATCCTTTTTGTCATAAAATGTCTACCTTTAGAGCTTTGTTGAATCGAGCTTTTGATTTGCCATTAAGTCAATATAATTTAGATTTTGAAATTAATGTTATTAAAATTATTGCTATTAATAATGGTTACAGTATTAATACTATTAATAACTTTATTAAAAAATTTAAAAAAGAAAGAATTCATAAAATTATTTATCCACATTCTTTCTCTAAAACTAATTCTAAATCTAAATTTTACTCATTAAGTTATTTTGGGTCGATTTCTGATAAAATAGCAGTTATATTACGTAAACAAAATTTAAATATTTCTTTCAAATCATTAACTAAATTACAATATATTATTTTTAATAATAAAGACAATGTTGAACTTTTAAATAAATCTGGAGTGTATTTATTATCCTGTAGTTGTAATGCTATTTATATAGGTCAAACAGGGAGAAATTTCAAAATTAGATTAAATGAACATTTAAAGGCAATTAAAAATAAAAATAATTCAGAAAATTCTACGTTTGGTAATCATGTTTTGGTAAATAATCATACAGTAAATTTTTTGGATTGTATAAAAATTTTACATATTGTAGAAAAAGGGCAAAAATTAAATTATTTAGAAGCAATTGAAATATATAAACATAAATCTCAAAATTTCAATTTGATAAATGAACAAACTGATTTAAATTATTCAATTCTTTTTAAATGTTTAAATTAAATTTAGTTGCCTTTGGTTTTCGTTTAAGTAATACTAAAATTTTTATTTGTTTTTGTTTTTGGTTGTCATGTATTTTGAATTTGTAATTTTTGTTCCTGATGATGACATATTATGTCGAAACATGTTGAACATTTTAAAAAATATAAAAGTAGTAAAACAATGTAATTTTTATTAATTAATTATTAATTCAAATATAATGTCTGATATAAATTTCTCTGCTACCATAGCTGCTTCTTTGGGTAATTTTCGCAACTTATTAGCAAAATTGCTGCCAATAACATCAAATTCATCATCGGATTGATTCAATTTCTGATCCACTTGCTTCAAAATATCATCTGCAGTTACTTAGCTTTTTTATTACACCTCTCAATGGACGAAATTATAGAACGTGATGTTGGAGTAGCTGATGTTATATTTTCTTCAAATGGTTTTTCTGATAATGGAAACATTAGAGATGTTAATTCATCTTCTTCCTTCGAGACATCCTGTAAAAAATAGTACTATGTATTTTTGTTACAGTTCCCAAGAACAGAAGAAGAGTGGAAGTCTATTGCAAGAGATTTTGAAAATAAGTGGAATTTCCCTAATTGTTTAGGAGCCGTTGATGGCAAACATGTGCAAATAGTACCTCCAAGAAACAGCGGTTCCTATTTTAATTATAAGGGAAGCCACAGTCTAGTTCCTATGGATATCGCTAATGCAAATTACGAATTTATTATTGTGGATTTTGGGACAAATGGTCGAGTTTCTGACGGCGGTGTTATTGAAAATACTTTATTTTATGAAACGTTAAAGAATCATAACCTACATCTGCCTATTCCGACACAAGTGTTATCTGCACACAAGCAGATAGTTCACAAATAATATCAAGACAGAATAAAACACCACTTGTCCTATTTAGCTACTCTTTATTATTTTTCTGTTCTTTATTCTTACAATTCCCTCACATCACCTTTGTCATCACATCCCCCCTACCTCTCTCTTTTTTTCCCCAAGTTGCCAACCTACTCGATCCTAGTTTACCCAGGATTGCGCGGTACATTTAAATGTCTGATGCTTACATTCGGGCATCCTGACAAGTAAATCGTCCCGATTTGCTGGTGCGGAACGCAGTTACAATTTGTAATCTTCTCGCAGACGGGCTGGCAGTCTTCGAGTTCTCTTCGGCACTCTCTTCTCCAGATTCTCTTCGCAACCCTCCGCAGCCTCGGTTGATGAGGATTGGTCAATCTCTTCTTCCTCGCTTGATTCGCCTTCTTGTTCACACGCCGGATGCGCGTACGACTTCAATTGCGAGACGTGCGCCGTGGTGGCATACAGTTTCTTGCGGTCTTCACCGATCTGCGCTACTCGGTAAGTGTCTGATGGCAGAACTCCCGTCACAACCAAAGGCCCTCGATATTTCGGTTGAGTCTTGCGCGGTTCGCCTGTATACTCAGGTGCTCTCTTCATGAACACTATTTCACCTATGTCGTAGTGCGTATTGGCATGATGCCTCATGTCGTATCGTTCTTTATACTTCTCTTGGCTCTTCGTGATGTTTTTCACTGCTTCCTCACGCAACTCCGCTGGCTCGGTATAACTCGTCTCGTCGTCGTCTACCACTAGCTTCAATGCTCCTTCGTGCCGTGGTCTATAGCCATATAGTAGCTCGAATGGTGTTCGTCCTGTTGTTTTGTTCAACGTGCAATTTAGGTCTCTTTGCACTTCACCCAGATGATTGTCCCAATCCCGATGTTTTGAGTCCTTCATGGTTGCAACAATCATGGGCAATACCCTTCGGTTCACCCGCTCCACCTGCCCATTTGCTTGTGGATGCCTGCTGGAATTTAAAGTGTGTCGCATTCCTTGTGACACGCAAAATCCTGCGAATTCTCGTGAAGTAAAACATGTGCCACGATCTGTTACAATTCTATCTGGTGCACCTCTTTCAAGAATAAACTTCTTCATCGCTGCTATCACATATTTCGTGGCTGCTCTGGGCATCGGATACAGATGCACGAACTTCGTCAGATTGTCAACGAGTAACATTAGCATGTTATTTTTCCTGGAGCTTTGGACGAAAGGTCCCAAATGATCGATGTGTATCACCGAATACGGTCGTCGTCCTGGCGGTATCGGATGTAACTCTCCTGCTTGTTTTCCCCCGGGCAACTTATTCAGTATACATTCTATACATCTTCGAATGTGCTGTTTGGCATACCTTCGGATGCTTGGAAACCAGTAATTTTGTGTGATTTTATCCACCGTGTTATCTACTGCTGAGTGTCCCATTTGATCATGAAATTTAATAAGCGTGCTCTTTCTCATGCTCAATGGCAACACGTATAACCATTTCATCCGTCCTTGCACGTTCACTGACCTGAAGAGTCTTCCGTTTCTTATCGCGTATTCGTTTGCCATACGTTTTTCGGTCTTCGTTCGTAATTCTACCGCTTTGTTCAATGTTTCAATGATCTCTCTTAACTTCGGATCCGCATGCTGGATTGTCAGTATAAACTCTTCTTCTGTCAATGCAATGAACACTCCTCTTTTCAAGATTTGATCTTCTGAGTCTTCACATTGTTCAACCGGTGCTCGACTGAGTGCGTCCACGTGACTCATCTTATCTCCCGCTCTGTGTTTTATCTCTAGGTCGTACTCTTGTAATAGTGCACTCCAACGAGCTATTTGTGCATTTTTGGTACGCATTGCGTTCATGTACACGATTGACTGACAGTCGGTAATCACAGTGAAATGAATTTCTAACAGAAATTGTCTAAGTCGGTCAATACCCCATACGATCGCCATTAGTTCAAGTTTACTCGAGTGGTACATTCTCTCAGCTTCTGTCGTTTTCTTGCTAATACAGTAAACCAAATGCATTGCTCCATCCGCCCCTTTCTGCATCAACATCGCTGCTAGTCCCACAGCTGAAGCGTCAGTGTGTAATTCAGTATACGCGTTCGGGTTGTACAAACCTAAAACTGGTTCATTCGAGAGCGCCTTCTTCAGATCGTCGAACGCTGTTTGTTGTGCGACACCCCAAACGTACGTTCTTCCGCTCTTCGTTAGTTCGGTGAGTGGCGACGCTCGAATCGCGTGCTTGTGCACGAATCTTCTAAAAAAGCTTGTGAGTCCCAGGAACCGACGTAGTTCATGAAGGTTCTTTGGTTCAGGGAACGCAGTGATCGCTTCCAGTTTGCGCTTACCTGGTTTCAATTTTCCATTTGATATAGTGAAACCTAAGTAATCCACCTCTCCTTTCCCGAATTCGCACTTTGTCAGTTTGAGTGTGAGATTCGCTGCCTTCAATGCTTCGAACACTTTTTCTAACCGTTCCATCATATCGCTCCAATTCTTTGCAGGAATGAGGATGTCATCCACGTAACATAATGCCACTCTGTTTTTCAGATCTCCCAACACCTTATTCATCAGTCTTGTGAATTCATATGGTGAATTCATCAGGCCGAATGTCATTCTCCGGAACATCCCTGTTTCATCTGGCGTGACGAATGCAGTCTTCTCTTGTGCCTGCTGGGTCAAGGGTACCTGCAGATATCCATGTGCGAGATCTAAAACAGAAAACATTGTGCATCCTGATAATTGTTCGAGTTGTTCGTCAATTTGCGGCAATGGGAAACTTTGTTTAACAGTTTGTTTGTTTAATTGTCGGTAGTCCACCACGAGTCGCGAGTCACCGTCCTTCTTCTTCACAAGTATAACAGGACTTGCATACGCTGATCGTGTCTCAGTCACCAGGTCGTTGTCCTTCCATTCGCGTACGATGCGTTTGATTTCATTTCTTTCCGCCATTGTAGCGCGGTACGGTTTCACGCACACTGGCTGCGAACCTTCTTTCTCGACAATATCCATTTTAATCACTGTCGTGCACCCGAGTTCGCTTACAGTCTTTGCAAAACAGCAACGGTATTTGTTTAGTAATGTCACTAGTTCTGACTGTTCAGTTTTGTTAATCTTTTCGCCAATTTTTACTTCATCTGGCGTGATGGTAGATCCCAATCTATCATCAGACGTCTCATTCGCCATTGAACCTTTCAACATCTCCACGTTTCGACCAAGTACTTGTCCCTCGCACACTTCAATATTTTTGTTCCCGACGTTCATTACAGGAACTACAACTTCTTCGTCGACATCATTCAGTTTCGCTGAGATGAGACACATGGTGTTACGGTAGCACGTTTCTTGTTTCGTCACAATCAGGTTGCCGTCATTCTGCACCCTCTCTGCCGTGTGGTTTGTCGGATCGCGACCTCTGACAGTGTCGGCTTCTAGGTCAATATCCTTGAATGGTGCGTCCCAGCGATATCCAAACTTCAATTTATTTCCTATTCTGATGTACGCAATTTCTTCTCTTTCGGTGAATGTCCGCCCGATAATAATTTCTGTCTGCTGTGATTCGTCTGGCACTATAATCAAGTCGACGTTGTCCACCTTGATATCATCTATCTCGATACTTGCTCTTATTTTTGCGAAGCATTTGGTTTCGTTGTTCACGCCAAACCCGGTCAACACAATTGGCTTCTCAAGTGAATCGGGCGAGAGATCTGCTCTTTGCGCCACTGATTCCCTAATGGTACACACTGTTGCACCCGTATCGATCATGCTACTTGCCACTGTTGTATCGTTCAGTTTAACATTCTTTATGAATTTTAACGCGCAATTGTCATCGTTAATAACTTGCATGACTTGGTTTTTACTGCAATGCCTCGAAAGATGTCCTTCTTCGTTACATTTGAAACAGCGTATTGGTAGTTTCGGTTTAGGACAGTCTCGTGATAGATGTCCGCTCACGTTACAATTGTAACATTTGACTTCTCGCTTTTCATTCCTGAGCGATGACTTTTGCTTACTGTCGGGATTGCTCTCACGGACTGACTGTGCCGTAGAGTTCTGTTCTTGAGGTTTGTGCATGTTACTTCTTTCATTTGGTCGTTGCGTCTTGAATCTCTCTCTTCGCACTCGATTGAGTTCATCAAACTGTAATAGGTCATGTAACAAAGCATCTTGATCATTGTGCTGTTTTCCCGCTACCATATTGCACAGTTCACGCGACCACAGACCAATGAGCACTTGTTCTTTGATTTCAGCTATGCATAGATGTAGGTCTTGGCAGTACTTAACTTTTTCATGATAATACTCGCTAATGGTTTCATTCTTCTTTTGTGTACGTTCGACCATTCTTTGCCATTTACTGGTCATACTGATCTCTCCCACGAATGTCTTCTTGAATTTGCTCCTGAATTCAGCCCAATCTTGTAATTCTTGAGCCCTAGCCGTGTACCAGTGCTTTGCGCCTCCAACTAAATGTGTTCGCGCCGTCTCCAATGCAAATGAATCGGGCCAACTATGTAATGTCTGCATACTTGATATGTTATCAATCCATTGTTTAGCTTGATCACCATCCCCTTCACCGTTAAATGTTTTGATCGTTTTTGTCAGATCTGGCATGATATGGAACGATGGCGTCGATTGAACACTCGATTGTGCACCACTTGACGTGCTTAACCTATTTATCATTGTCAGCAATAATTCATCTCGACGTCGATTCTCTTCCATTACTATTCGTAGAAGTTCATTCGTACTTAGTTGATCTCTTTCATTTGTTGCAAACGCACCCTCTAGACTGTTCACTGATTCACCATCTCCGTTGTTCGCATCAGGGTCCATCTTCCCTTGATTTTGTAACAGCGGTGATTTGTTACTTCGGTTATCCCACTTCTGAATTTGTTATCTGCACACAAGCAGATAGTTCACAAATAATATCAAGACAGAATAAAACACCACTTGTCCTATTTAGCTACTCTTTATTATTTTTCTGTTCTTTATTCTTACAATTCCCTCACATCACCTTTGTCATCACATCCCCCCTACCTCTCTCTTTTTTTCCCCAAGTTGCCAACCTACTCGATCCTAGTTTACCCAGGATTGCGCGGTACATTTAAATGTCTGATGCTTACACAAGCTATGAATAGTCATCATAAACTTCAATTTGTGTTTGTTGGAGATGGAGCATTTGCTCTGAGAAGCAATTTTTTAAAACTATTTAATCAAGAACAACTTAATAGACAGACTAAAATATTTAACTATAGACTTTTCAGAAGTCGTCGTATAATTGAAAATGTTTTCGGAATTATGGCAGCTAGATTTCATATCTTCCATACAGCTATCAATATGAAATTAGAAAATATTGAGAAAGTTGTACTTGCGTATTGCGCATTACACAATTTTCTTCGCAGGAATGTTCGGGTTAACTATACTTCAGCAACATGTCTCGATGCAGAAGATTTTGACACTGGAAACATTCAGCTAGGTTTACGAACACAATCTCACATTTTATTGGATTTACAAAGCGGACATAATAGACATGCTGCAGAAGAAGCTAAAAGGGTTCGCGATTTATATATGATACACTTTTGTAATGAAGAATCTGTACCGTGGCAGGCCAACTTTGTTTAATTTTTTGTTTATACTAATAAAAAATTATTTTACTGTACACAATATTACTTTATTTACATTATAAATTTACCTTTTCCGAAGAGTGGAAATCGTCATCTTCAATGTTAGACACAGTGTTTCTTGGGGTTTCTTGATCATATAGGAACACCAAGTTGTCAAAATTCCATAAACGCGGATTGTAAATCTCGTTAGATCCTGCGCCAGATCTTTTGGACATTTTCAATTTGTTCATTTCCTTACGAAAACATCCTCGCATCGAATCGATTTTCTTTTTGACAGTTTCTTTATTTGTATTAGAACTGTTTTCATTTTAGCGACCAGTTCTTCGTAAGCATTATTTTTTTTATTTCGCTCGCTGTACTCTTTTGATTTAATTTTCCACAGGCACGGGTGATTTCGATAGAGTTCAATAAATTCTAATAAAAAGTCTTTATTTAAATTACTCGTGTCACTCATTTTTGCACACATTCACAGATATTGAAACTAATGGCACAACACTGGCACAACACTGGATAGAAAAACCCTAGGAACGTTACTGCCACACACACACACGGAATGGAACGTACATTTCTTTGTTAGCGAAGTAGATTTATCCCTCCTACGCAGAGTAACCGGCGTACACCCAAACTGAATTACTGTTTAACTATTTGTATTTTTGCACGAGTGGGTGTACGTAGTTTCACATTAACTTTGAACATCTCTCCGTAGTTTATACGAGGAATCGGCGTGGCGGCATCAACATAGGTGTCCTACATATGGGACACCGAGGGTCGCTAAACAATACTCTTTCGGCGCAGGATCTACACAACACGTGGCCGCATTCCAGTGCATACCGTACAATTGCCATGTAACATATAGGGAACCGGAGCTGTGTTAGGTGATCACTTGCTATAAAAGAAAAATTATATATTTAGTGTTTAATTGGAATTTTAACCTTTTTTCTGATATTTTATGTTATTCTCCGATGTAAAACAAAAAAACTCGTATCAGATATGACAGAAATTTTTTTTTAAAAAGGTGTCATTTTTTTGCACGTCTAAAACGCGTGGTATCTATGACGTAGCAAAACCCCTTGGCCCTTAGTATCGCGTAATAGACGTACAATTTGTTCATAGGATATTTAATTATTGCATACCTACTACAAAACAAACATATATTCTCAAATATTTGAAAATAATACAACCTATATTTCTTTCCAAGTATTCAAGTATAGCTGTCAAACTGAAACAGAACTGACTGACAGAACAATGTGGCGATAATTTTTGTCTGCAGCGCCTCTAGCGTAATACCACGTTATATATTGATACATTATGTTAATAAGCAATATTTATTTAGCCTTTTTTATTTAAAATGTGAAAATGTCTAAAGTGTTATGCATCTTAATAGTACTTATACGTCTCATACTAGTTCTTTTTATATTTATACTTGTTATTTCGATTAAGGTTAAAATCCTCATTCATTCATTCATTTATACTCACATTCATTTTCACCTGCGCCCTGGCATTCATCGTCGCTACCCTCATCGTACCACATTAAAATTTCGGCTTCGTCTGCCGGTTGATCCATCAGCGCTGGATTTTTTTCTACTGTTCAGTACGGCTCTGGCACGACCACAATCGGAGAAAGGAACGGTACTTCGATTTCTAGCACCGCCTCTGGTGCTAGAAATATGTTCTCTTCCTCCTCCTGTGGCACAGGCTCCGACTCAGCCGGAAGGAACGATATCTCAATCTCTATCCCCGGCTCCGGAGCTACAAATATGTCCTCCTCTTCATGTTCCACAGGCTCCGGCCCAGGTGCCTGCCGATTATAAACTTCTGTACGCAGCAATAATGGTGCAGGAATGTCTTCGTCTGATGAAGAACTGCTGCTGTCGCCCATCATCCGTCGGAAATACTGAGGAAGGTTGCGCCTACGCACTCTCGGTATTACCGGCGGTACTGGTAACATGCCGCGGGGGGTTGCAATGGATCAGGGTGCAAATTAAAGCGTGGTAGTTGCAATGGCGCCAAGAATGGGAGAGAGTTTGAATGGTCTGCAAGTTCGGGTTGTGGTGGATGGTGCAGTACTGGGGGGATTTGTAGGTACAAGTATTTCATTATTCGGCATGTTACCTGTCTCGCATGTATTATCATTAGCCGTTAGAATATATTACATTACACAATCTATTTTATAAAATAAAATATATTTTACTTACCGCTGGCAACTTCCAGATATTCGCCCAGACGATTCATCGAGTATGACATATGCAGAAGAAATCTGAGTACGTCACCATCGTCATATAAACGGTTCTGAGTCAAAGAAGTCCGGTTATTTAACCGCCGGTACGCAAGTCGTCGATTTCTGGCCTTAGCATGTTCCACACGAAGCAAACATTCCGTGAACAACAAAATGTTTGGATGTTCCCGGAATACTATCCGCATTAGGTCCCGATGGAATGATTCGACTGAATTGTTTATTCGTTGCGGCAGCCCCTACACGGATATACGGACACGTAACCACTTGGTCCGTAAATATCGCAGGAATGGTTCGAATTTACTGCATCTGCCGCTTCCACTTCTATTTCTCGCATTCCCTCTGCCATTAGATTTTCAGGCAGAAGGGGCAATACCATGGCCATTTTAATGGCTCTCTGGCTAACGACATCTTCTCTTTTTGCCAAATGCAACGCCACTGCTTTCTTGTGTACGGCCCGTGCATAATGAAACCAGCATCCCAATAAATTTGCTGCTGGAAACACATTCCGGTTGGCTTGACGTAACGCAACTTCGTAATCAGCCTTCACGGATCGAATATTAACATTGGGCGCTAGTTCAACAATACTGATACGTACGCTGCGATGGTTTTCCTATCCATCAGGGTACAACTTTGAATGTTGCATCCATATTTAGATCTACTTCTGTCCCCCGAGCAACATACTCCAACACACGCGGGGAACAGAATATAACTGATGTTGAACCGTCTTCAGCAATCACAATTTTCCGATAAAGCGGATTATGCGCTGGCCCCAACTCAGTCGCGTATTTATCTTTCCATCTACAACAAATAAACAATTAATTTTCACTTCAGGAGAGCAATAGGAGATTTAACAAAACTATTGATATTTACCTATCATCTTCTAGTAATGCGGCATATTCCCGTATATCTCGGAATCGATGGTGTACCTGCTTGTCTGCTTTTATACGTTATAGATCGTACACCTCCTATTCCACTAACTACAAAAGCTGCACGAGGACTCTTTTTTCTGCTTACGCAAAAATCTCCGCAAAATTTCGTTTGCGCAACAATGTCTTCAATCTGCACACCTCAAGCTCTTCTTTATTCGGCTCGTGTGTATGAGGGACTGTCACCTGTGGTGCTTCATTTTGCATAACTATTCGACCCGGACATTCCCTTAACCGACATCTATAATAAGTTCGCGCATTACACTTCACATCCACAGTATATAAGTGCCCCATGCCATCAACAAAGAGATTGCTCCCTGCTCGAAACCCATCGACAGTCTTCCTAAAATTGTTGTTATTCAATTTATGCATATTTAATGTGTTGTTGTATTCCTCTGATTGTGAGGAGAAATTTACAACTGAATAATTATTTAATATTTAACAAATATACAGAAAAATGTCAATGGTTAAAAGTTTACAGTAAGTGATATTTATTTCTGGTTTTTACTCTACTACAATTTGTCTTCGATGTCTTCTTCTCAAGTTTAGTATAATCAATGTCTACCTTTCTACCAAAGATGCTGGTTATATATGTATTATGTCAAAACAACATTATCGGTACATGAGATAAATTGTTTATCTCACGAGAACCTCAAATATTGTTTTGAACATAATTGACTAATTCTAAATAATAAGATAAAACTAAATAATGTTTAACTCCAAACTATAAATATCTATTTAATTTAATTTAATTAATGTATGCAAACTGTAGATATGGGAATGGACATACAACAGTGTAATACATATCATTTTTCTAAACTTTTCCTTATTTCAATTGTCTTTTACGTTGTTCTACAGAGCATTAATGCTGTTGCTGCCTTCAAATAAGGCGAAATATACTTTATCCTTTCTTTAACACAGAACTTTTATATTATCCAGGGTTCCCAGACCCATAGAAGAATTATAATTTATGTATATACATGCAAATACTTACATTTTTCGCGTTTTCACTAAGTTTATCTTAAAGTACAAAATTGCTGACAGCGTAGCTTAGTAATAAGTTTGCTGCAATTTACTGCGTATGCTTATTAACTGAAAACCCTGCGAAACACAGCAGTGGCGTCCGTAGTAAATTATGTCTACAAAGTTTATTACGTAAATTTTCAATTTTCTTGGGTTAATATGACTTCCGACTGATTAATTTCGTAAATCTTATAGTTTACGAGAACCCTATAGTGATCCGTTAGATTGCGAATTTTAATCAATATATTTCTTAAAATATCTACGCATTATGATTATGATATTATACGCAACCAGACTAACACATGTTCATAAAAGGTTAGCTGTACAATACTGACATTCGTACAAAGCTAACAGCTGTGGAATAGAATGAGAATAAATTAAATTATTGGTAAATGTATATTAATATAATAATAAAAATATTTAATTAATTTTTAAGACATATACACTTATCTAACGAATTAAAATGCTTAAATACAGTGCACGCCGCTTAGTGAAATCGCGGATAATGTTATCAATCGGTTATTATTATCACTTTCGCAAAAAAACGGCCCGGACGGATGCAACTACATTAAAAAATTTCGGTTATAGTAATCATGACATCGGTTTATGTTATCAATTTTTTCTTAGGATTGTTTTTATCCCGAGCCCTTTTAAAAGCAACAGTACAATAAAGTAGTTTTTACAAAGAACCTTATAGAAATTTGATTGTCTAGTTTATTGTATTATACTGGACTAGTTGGCAGTAAACACAAATAAACTCGGACAATGCGTTTGTATGATTTTATTTACTAAAACAAATTCAGTTTAATTCTAACCGTTTGCAATGGCTGGCGTAAAAAAGAGACGTGATGTTAGCTTAAAAGAAAAAATTTACATTTCAGAAAAGTATGATAGGTTGCCGAAAATGAGTCAGTGGAATGCAGCAGCACAATTAAAAATTGTTATGTTATGTTTATTTTTAGTTCAATTTCATAATTTATTTACTGTTTATTAGTGTTTCACATATGTATTTTTAATTCATTAATAAAATTTTGTGTATATATTTTTTTCGTTTATTATTATCAATCGGTTATTGTTTTCAAAAACCTCGAGTCCCGATGTGATCACATTAAGCGGAGTGTACTGTATTTACTATATTCCTTAAGGAACAGTAACAAAAATCGTCAATATACAGCAGTAACTAAAGCACTCATATTACCCTCTGTATATTTGATATGATTCTCAGTGATATTTTAACTGAAAGAAATATTTATAAAATAATACAAATATTCTATTATAAAACAAATAATCAATACAAATTTAACGAGCTAAGGACATATGTATTACATATCGATACGGTGACCATCCGTCCTTTTTTTAGGGGACAGTCCTTTTTTCCGGATTGCTGTTCCCTAAAATTATTGTCAAAGTAAAAAATGCTAAATGTCCTTTATTTCATTAGATGCCGTTTAAAAGTCCTTTTTTTCAATTACAAATCAAAAAATATATAAATAGCGCTACGAAGAATTCTACGATTTGACGTTTGTCAAAGTCCCCGTGTCTCTTTAACCAATGTACTAATTTATTTTGCTTCAGAACTATATATTTTAGAACAAAAGTGTAAATAAAAAACTTGTTCTAAATTAGAAACTGCCCAATATAATGCCATATTCACCTTTAAAATATGTTTCTCCAATGAGTAAATTAATTTTAAAATCGCGAATTTTTGATGTTTTGATTATATGTATGCGTGTAAAGAAATATAGTATTTGTTCCACGACCTGTCATCAAAATGCAATAGTCCTTTATTTTCGTATTATATACAAAATTTATTTTTTGTCCTTTATTTTAGTCAGAAAAAAATGGTCACCGTACATATCGATGTAAATTTACTCTTTTGTAGCTGCTTGACCTACTTATATTACGTCATAAAAACGTACAATGAATGATTTTACTCTTTCTACCCATGAACACTTGTGCTTGTACACGGAGAAAATTAGCATTTTAATATTGAATATAAACTACCACAGCAAATTAAATGTTCCTATAATTTATCCACATATCACTCAGAATCATTTTTGTTACTGATATTTTAAGAAATATAGTTATATTTTAATCATTTTATTTCATCATATAAGTGCATATACGCTTTTAATATGTGTATTAAGTATTTTTACCACAATACAGGTATGTTCATATTTTGTTGAGAATTAAAACATCATATAATAGATGACCACACGTTACATTTCACGTACATTGTGTACTAAAAATGTTACTCCTATTTGATTATTGCGTTTTATTGAAGCTGCTAACATTATCTTTATATTTTGCAACATTAACTATCATTGAAAACAATTTTTTAAATTTATTTCCAATCTCAAAAAATTATAAACATATATGTACATGTAAACATGTTAATACGCTTTAATATTTTGCATTTAATGCTTCACTATAGGGAACTATTTTTATGGCTTATTAATATTTAATTGACGTTCTACTCATATGATATGTCTTATATTGGTGTTTAGCACTAAGTACCTTAAAATACAGTTGTTTTATTAATATTTATTGTATTCACATACACAATCGCCTAACAAGTGTTATTATCAGCATAATATCATTTATTATAAACATAAAAGTTCTTAAACACATCAAAACAAAATACTAAAGGGATAACAATCAAAATGTACACATATAACACAATAACAGAAACAAATTTTCGAAATGAAAGATTCGCAGATGGCGCACCACAATATAAATTTGAAGGTTCTCTTGTGAATGCTAATACTTAACCCATTTAAACCCAGTGGGTCGATGACGACCCATTACCTATGTTGCATTATAGGGCACGACCGCTGACCACCCATGAATTACTGAGTGAAATTGAAAATTTAAGCGATAATCAATATACAAATTTAGATGTTATTTTGACACCTCCTGAAGATGAAGGCCTGGAGACTGAAGAAGATTCGGGCGGTGAAGAATGTTCAGATCCAGACCGTTTGAATCCACGACAATTAGGAGCAGAAGCCGTTGTTGTGAAGAGAATTGGCACCAATGATGATAAGGAAATTCTCCATCAGGCACTTGAAAATTCTGAAACTGCTTCATTGAAACAACCGAAGAAAGTTAGAAAACAAATGCGCAAATGGAAAACTGGAGATTCACCAAATCATACATGCAAGCCTTGGACGGATGTATTTCTGCCTCCTATTACCCTGTGTTCGCAAAGTCACCCGATGGACTTTTTGTTACTATTTGTAGATAAAAATGTAGTGGATATGATTATGAGACAAACTGTGACGTATGCAACAATGAAAAATAGGCAACTAACACTATCTGAAAATGAAATGTATACGTTTATTGGAATACTTTTTCTCACAGGATACAATTTTTTGCCGTGGAGACGATTATACTGGGAAGAAACTGATGATGTAAATAACAAATTAGTGACAAATTCAATGCGCAGAAACAAATTTGAAGATATTTTTCGTAATTTACATATTGTTGATAACACACAAATAAATATCGAAGATAAAATGGCTAAAATACGGCCACTTATTGAAAAAGTAAATGAATTGTTTATTACATTTGCACCAATAATGCATAATATTTCTATAGATGAATCAATGATTCCGTATTTTGGACGTCACGGATGCAAACAATTCATTCGTGGTAAACCCATCAGATTTGGCTTCAAGGCATGGGTTATGGCTCTTCGTACTGGATATTGTTTACAGTTTGATATATATATCAAGGAAGAACTAAAAAAGTATCTACCGAATTTGGAGAATCAGTTTTAATGAATTTTGCAAACGTGTTGAGAAAATATTACCCGTCGTTACAGTTTTCTTTATTTTTTGATAATTTTTTTACTTCCGCTAAACTAATAACGTGTTTAGGGGAACTGGGTTATGCAGGAACAGGAACTGTACGTGAAAATCGAACAGAGGGTTGTGGCGTACCAGATCTAGATACATATAAGAAAAAAAATCGGGGGGACTATAATAGTTCTATAGATACATTAAATAATATTATTGGCGTTCGATGGAAGGATAATTCTGTCGTCACTTTATTGTCAAATCAGTATGACACAGCGCTGCTTCAAAAAGCAACAAGATATTGTGCAAAGGAAAAGAGAAGAGTGGATATACTTCAACCTTATGTTATAAAAATGTATAATGAAAATATGGGAGGAGTAGATTTACTAGATAATAATATTTCTAATTACCTAATAGGTATTAGAAGAAAGAAGTGGTATATGCCAATTATTTTGTGGATCTTCGATGTCATGATGAATAATGCTTGGAGTCTGAGCCGGGCTTGTGGAATAAATATGGATAATTTGTCATTTCGTCGGAAAGTTGTTCGAGCACTTCTGCATAAATATGGAAGACCAAACCGCACTGGCCCTTCTTCCTCGATAAATATTCCCCTTGTTATGGCGAGCGCCAGGCAGGACAACATCTAATAGTAGTGGATCAACCCAGACGTAGATGTGTAGTTTGTAAAAGCAAAACAATAAAAGCCTGTGTAAGATGCAAAGTTGCATTACATGACAAATGTTTTGCTAAATATCATATGTAAATAGCGCTGTTTTTTTAAAAATATTATTCTGTTAATTTTATAAATTTTTACATAAAAAATAAATGTTTTTAAATTAATCCGAATTTTAATTCATAGTTATTGTTTTGCCCACCGGGTCGTAAACGACCCATGCCATAATTTGCAAAATACGACACATATTTTTTTTTTGTTATTTTTTTCATATTATTTTCTTGCATATTATCAACTTTGTGTGAAAATAACTGATTTTTTTCCTTAAAAAATAGTGGGTTCAAATGAATTAACTGTCCTAAAATTCTAATACGTACGGTATTAAAGAAGGTCTTGGAAATAATTATAATTCGGCATTTCCTGCAATTATGGCATTGGTCCAGATACATCTAAACATAACATCTAAATAGCCACTATATCTAAATCCAGATTCGCACAAATAGGTTGTTGCGAATGGTAAAAGAACTCGAATAGCCCTTTTTGATAAATGTGGATATTCGTTATGTATGCTGCACCAGAATGTTGTAAGTGACATTTCCTCAAATTTAGATTTTAATTGGGTATCAGAAACAATATCAATTAATTTTTCATAATCCAGTGCTGTAAATTCAATGGGCTTTTCTTCAACTTTGAATGGGTTTTGTACCCAATAATTGTTTTCTTTCTCGTTCAGTTTTGGGAAATACTCGTTTATGGATTTTGACAAACTGCGGAGATGATTTTCAATGTCATTGCGGATTTCGACCTCCAAGTCTAATTTAAATTCTCGTAGAAAATCATTTAGGATAGGAAAACAGTCAAAATTATTTTGTTCAACCGATGAGATCTAGTATTTCAATTTTCGTGTCATTGATATAAGTTTATCTTTGGCTTGAAAAATATTTACTTCTTTGCCTTGTAGAGATAAACATGTGTTAGCGCCAGTAACCTTCTTAAGATGTGTCATTCACTCGCTCAGTCATACGTATAATATATAATTACCATAGGTACATACTAGTACCTATAGACTATACCCTACAATACCAATAATCTACCAATACCAAATTTCCTCGTTACTCTTTGACCTACACCGCTCGGATCCTGGCGATTCTCCCATTGCGCTCGTATCTTCACATGTGCTTACTAACCGTGCGCTCCGTCCCCATGGGCCGCCATGGGTGTCTCGCGGCTCACCATTATGCGTAGTAGTACTTGCAACAATAATATAATCAACACTTGTCTTTACACACAATCACTATTTGTACTTACATGGTCCCTCCCGGGACCTAGCTCGCCCCCTGCTGACCAGATACAACTACTTCTCTCTCCCTATCTTCATCATATGGACTCATTGTACACTTTTCTTCGCTGGCTACCTAAAACAGATAAACACTACTCTCGTGGTCTTCGGGAACTCAGCCCGGCCGACATGGACGGATCTTAACACCGCCATGCCCGTTGCGGTGATCTACCTGGCGTCCCAGTTCACACCGATCGCTGCGGTGGTCTACCTGGCGTCCCAGTTCACACCGATTGTTGCGGCAGCATTGGACTTATAAATCACACAGAAGATGCCATACCTGCCGTTGATACGGCGGGCCGGCGCTACCCAGACCCGCCGATTAACATGCGTGCTTATCCCTCAGCCGGGCTCATTACACGACTTAATGCAATTGAGGCTCGCACCCACCACTTTGAGTATGTAAGACACTCAATTGCAGTGATCTCAACGACCTGCTTCAACGTTCACCTATACTGTGGCAGAGTCAATCACCATACGAATGATTCGACTGGATGCCTCACAGTCAGAGATACATCCATCTCTCTCCCACGATGGTAACACAAAAGTTACTAACTGCATGCCTCACAGTCTACACTCCCACGTTGGCAACACAAAAGTAACTAACTGGATGCCTCACAGTCTACACTCCCACGTTGGCAACACAAAAGTTACTAATTGGATGCCTCACAGTCTACACTCCCACGTTGGCAACACAAAAGTTACTAACTGGACCTATAACAGAACACTATCAATTTGTACGTCCGTTCATGCAGGCGTCTAGGCTGGCACTGTTACTTACCGATCATGTAACATCATGATTACATTAATTCTGATCACTGAAATAATAATATTACCCAATACATATATAATAATAATAAAAATACACAGTTATACACACATCCACAACCATCTCACACCTATATGCTAACACATGTATCATTAAGTTTTGAAAAAATGTCGGTTAAATAAGCGAGTCGTAATAGCCACGCTGTATGTATCAGTCGATCCGATAGATGAAATTTATGATCAATAAAATATGTCAACCGTTCATACCGTAATTCAAACATTCGTGCAAGAATATTACCCCTTGAAAGCCATCTGACTTCCGTATGTAAAAGCAACGTGGTGTGGAGACTACCCATATCTTCATATAAAATGCGTGTCTGCAGTGGCCGAGTTTTAATAAAATTAATTATCAGCACTGCTTCGTCCAGAACCAATTTTGTTACTAGGGCGTATCTATGAAGAATGCAAGAATCGCAGTTTGTTGCTACATTTTTTATTAGTAAAATTGCGCCAGCAACCTTTCCCGTCATTGTTTTAGCTCCATCGCTGCACACCGCAATACATTTTTCCCAATTTATGTTGTGCATTTTCATAAAATTATCAATACACTTGAATCTATTTTCTCCCGTTGTATTTAGCTCCAAACTTTCTCAAAAAGTAAGTCTTCCTCAATCTTTTTCTCAAAATCGTATCGAATAAAAACTAGCAAAACTGTTAATCCTGGTAGATTTGTTGATTCATCGAGTTGTAATGCATAAGAGTCACATATATTTAATCGTGAAATAAGTTCCTCTTTTATATTATTAGCAATGTCATGAATGCGCCTGGATACAGTATTGTTCGAAAGGGACACAGATTCAACTTTTTTAACAGAATCTTCGTCAAACATGCACGATACAATGTCTTTTAGACATGATTTAATAAGCGATTCACCAATTAAATGTGATTCTCCAGTCAAAGCAATCCGGTAACATGTTTTAAATGATGCCATTGTAGCATTTTCATTATTTGATTTAATTTTTTTTACATAAAACCTTTAGAAGAGTTGTAACTTTCAAGTTTTCTTTTGAAATAAGAAATGTCTTTATTCTGAAATGTAGGATGATTCAGTTCCATATGCCTCCGCAATTTTGCAGGTGCTAATGAGCTATTCGACAATATTTTATTGCATATTAAACAAAGGGCATCTGGAGCTTCTTCTTTGCCAGTGCAGGTAAAACCAAACGACAAATAACTATCATCATATTTACAAGTTTTTGTCGTTACTTGTACAGAATCAGAAGATGCCATATGTTTTTGTAATTTAACACAGCTTGAAGCAGTTGGTTTTGGAGATGCTTTGGTTTCTGTATTATTATCATCGTCCATTTTCTTGAATGATCCACTTTTCAACTAAAGATCTATTCTGGGCAATAATAATAAATTGCAACTACTATTTAATGTAAATAATTATAGTTTATGTTATTCAAAAGTATATATAAATTAATCATGCAACTTATCTGATACGTGTACGTATCTGTGTACATGCAAAATCACTGATTCAAAGAAATAAAGAAAATTTTGTAGAAAATATTAATTACGAATGAGTTTTTAAAGAAAATTAATTATAAATTGCAAATATATATATAAGCAACTACATAAATTTTCGTTCTACACAAGGCCACTTCGCTATCAATACTGCTGTTTTTGGTGCGAATCAGTGTTGCCAACCTTGGAACAAAAAAGTACCGTACTATAGGCTTCAAATTACCGTATTTAAAACAAAAATACCGTACATAAACTTTTAAAAAGTTTGTTATATTTTCTACTGCAACATAACAAAAATTACAATAGCAGTCATTTATTTATTAAATTAGTCCTTGATATTGACAACGGTATTATTTAATCCGGTGATGGTTGGAATAAAGACAATGGTTGTTCGAGATGATCAGAACAAAATATATTTAGCAAAACGTGCTGACGTTTCGGCCATGGTTTGTGGCCATTATCAAAGCGAAATACATGTGTTATATTTAAAGCAACATCTGAAAAATTGTATAAATAATATAAAATATAATACTAATACACTAGTAAAACAAATTAAAAGTATAATTACCTATACCTAAGTGTTTACACTAAACAGTGAAAAGAATACAAAACGAATGAAAAACATGGCCTGACAAGGTCATGTTCAAAGTCGAACATAGTCAGTGATATAAAATGAAATAAATTAATAACACGAAGCTGCTACATTTAGCACTCTAGCGTCCATTTAAGTAACTTCTGAAATTAAAGCGCCATAATTAGAATTTATATTCTGAAAATCAGTGATGTGGTTGACTGTGTTATTGTTCAAATTAATGTAAATACTTTCTAAAATTAATCTTTTAAATTTGTTGGGTTCGGAATGTAAAATTTTGAAATTAACGAAATCTATAGAATGTCCAGTATGTAAAGCATGTTCAACTATAGCACTGTGTTGGTCATTGTTATTCTTGTGATGATATTGATGTTGATTGAAACGTTTTTCGATATATTGACAAGTTTCTCCAATATACCAAGACGGGCAATCAGAACAATTAATTTGATAGACGAATATATTATATTATTTAATTATTTATACAATTTTTCAGATGTTGCTTTAAATATAACACATGTATTTCGCTTTGATAATGGCCACAAACCATGGCCGAAACGTCAGCACGTTTTGCTAAATATATTTTGTTCTGATCATCTCGAACAACCATTGTCTTTATTCCAACCATCACCGGATTAAATAATACCGTTGTCAATATCAAGGATCACGTTTTTTGGACAAAAGAAAATTAACAACATGAACATTACCACCAGGAAGAGAGGTAGGGATCTTACATTCTTCGAATATTCAACATACATGTACGGTTCAATGACAACCAGGACCATGAAATTTTATTCTACACTTTTAAACAAATTAGCGAAGTTCAACAATAGACGTACGTTTCTTTTGAAATGTAAGCATCACAACATCATACCTAAGTTTTTCACTTTCACTTCACATTTAAATTTGTCATACCATCACCTTACTAAGTTCAACCGCACTTGCAGTAATTTTCTACGTAAACTTCTAATATTAGAAATAGATAATACCATCAGTAGATTAAAGTACATCCATCTAGACATCAATAATTGTAAATCCAACCTTAAAAACTTATTACCACCTAGTGTGTTTGATAACTTTGTGAGTTTTCAAAACGCGAAGTACAATAAATATTTTTTTTTTATTTTTACCAGTTCAGCAGATGCTTGCT